>JAHKSO010000010.1:0-1230694 GCA_029379155.1 Sarocladium terricola
CTGGCATCCCGCGCCCCTGTCAGCTGGCGGCGGCCCGCGCACGGACCCGTTTGCACGGCAGAACCCCCTCACCGCCCTGGGCATTTGGCGTCGCTTTCCCGCGGAATACTGGTTAGGGCCCGAAAACAGCCCTAGCAGCCGCCCTAGCGCTGAGAGCCCTAGCGGCCCTAGCGGCCCTAGTGGCCCTAGTGGCCCTAGCAGCCGACCTAGCGCTATAGAGCCCGATAGCGACCCCTACGCCCTCACAATTCAACAGCTTTTACAAGCTAGGGCTAAGGAACGCGCTATAAAGCTCTTAGAGGCCCTCCCAGACACCGCGAGGAACCTTATAAGGGAAAACGCTAGCTACTTAGGCCGAAAATGGCTCCAGGTCTTGCCAACTCAGAAAAACTTTATCCTTGCAGACCAGGAGGCAAAAGAGGCCCTTAGAAGCCGGCTTCTAATCCCTTCGAGGGACCCTAAGGTGCCCTGTAGCTTCTGCAGTAGCTATCCGGACCTAGCCCACGAAGACACCTGTAAGGGTGCTAGCAGAAGATGGATCTCACGCCACGATAACATCACTAGGGTCCTCTATAGGGCCCTAAAGACGAATGACGAACAGAGGGTTGAACAGGAACCCTTAGTGGATCAAGCTAACGGCCTTAGGGCCGATATAGCGGTCACTATAGGGGGTACCCGCCGGTACTACGATGTTCAAATCGTTGCCCTAAATAAGCCCTCACGCAAGTCAGACCCGTACGAGACCCTAGAGGAAGCTGCTAAAGAGAAATGCCGGAAATATGCTGCCTTAGGCCCCCATTTCGACCCGCTGATTATATCAGCAGGGGGCCTTATGAGCAAATCAACGGCTAAGGCCTGGAAGGGGATCCAAGCCGTTATAGGGCCAACTGCCGCTAAATGGCTTGATAGCCTAGTTGCCCTAACGCTTATAAGGACTAGGGCCTTTTCAGCGGCCTCGATATCGACACTAGCGCCGGATCCTAGCGCTGCCTACCGAGACGCCACCCGGGCCCGGGCCCGGCAGGCCCGTCAAAATAACTAGGCCTAATACTAGTAGAAATACTAGTATAAGCCTAGAAGGAATACTATAGGAAGAGAAACCTACCTCTCTTTACCTCCCTTTATCTCTTACTATCTCCTTTCTTTCTATCTGTCTTTCCTATCTCTATATCCTAGTACTATAAGCGTAACCTTATAGATACTATAAAGGATAGTCTTAACACTATACCTTCTTTCCTTATCTAAAAGTTATGTATTTAAACTAGAAACCGAGGGAAAATAAGGGGCAGAATAGCTAGACTAGAAAAATAGACCCTAACCCACCCTAACCCTAACCTTATAGATACTATAAAGGATAGTCTTAACACTATACCTTCTTTCCTTATCTAAAAGTTATGTATTTAAACTAGAAACCGAGGGAAAATAAGGGGCAGAATAGCTAGACTAGAAAAATAGACCCTAACCCACCCTAACCCCCTAACTTATGGTCACTTATAGAGATTTATCTGACCCTATCCCTCTTTTATAGAGGCTTAGGGTTTTACTTAGGGAAGACTTAGGTAGAGTTTTAGATTTAAGTAGGATTCTTTTTTTATATTTATTTTTATTTATTTTCTTTTTACTTACTTTATATTTACTTAGTATTTTCTTAGTATTTTATAAGAGAGTTTTTATTTATCTTTCTTTTTATTCTTTTAGTATTTTATTTTTATTTTTATTTTCTTACTTTATATTTACTTAGTATTTTATAAGAGTATTTATCTTTTACTTTTATTTTATTTTATTCTTTTTTACTTTATATTTACTTAGTATTTTATAAGAGTATTTATCTTTTATTCTTATTTTATTTATTTACTTAGAGATTCTATAGGGTAGTACTTTTTATACTTCTTTTTATTTACTCTAGCTACCCTATACTTAGAGTTTTATTTTAGATTTATTTTTTATTTTTATTTTTATTTTATATAGGGTAGTAAGTACTTAGTAGAAGAAGAGAGAAGGAGAAGGAGGATTCTCTTCTATATATAGAGAGGACTTTTACCCCTTACTAGGATAGAGTTTTTTACTAGGGGTAGAGTTTTTACTAGGATAGAGATTTTTACTAGGATAGAGATTTTACTAGGGTAGAGTTTTTACTAGGATAGAGTTTTTACTAGGATAGAGTTTTTACTAGGGAGTACTTTTCCTTCTATATAACCCTTCTCTTTCCTACCTTTTCCTACTCTTCTCTTCTCCTTATCCCTTCCTTACTTCTCTTTTATATACCTCTTTCTTACTCCCTCCTTCTTCCTCCTTCCTACCTACCTCCCTCCCTCCCCTTCTACCTAGGTTTATCTAGGACCTCTTCTTCCCTTTTATCTAGGGATTTTCTTTTTTATCCTAGGATTAGGATTTTCTTTTTTTTATCCTAGGATTAGGATTTTCCTTAGGGTTCTGCCCTAGGGATCCTTATCTAGGGTTTTTGCCCTTATCTAGGATTTTCCTTATTAAGGGTTTTTGCCCTTATCTAGGATTTTCCTTAGGGTTCTAGCCCTTATCTAGGGTTTCTCCCTTTCTCTCTATCTAGGGATTTCTCCCTTTAGAGACTCTTTTCCCTCCCTCTCTCTCCCTATCTAGGGACTCTTTCCCTCCCTCTCTCTATCTAGAGACCTCTCTCTCTATCTAAGGACTTTCCTCCTTACCTAGAGACCTCCCTCCCTCTCTCTATCTAGAGACTCTCCCCTCTATCTAGAGACCTCTCTCTCCCCTTCCTATCTAGGAACCCTCTCCCTATCTAGGGACTCTCTTAGGATCTCTTTCTATATTCTTCTTCTTCCTTCTATCTCTATCTAGGAATTAGTTAGGAATTAGTTTAGAATTAGTTAGAAACTCCTTCTAGGACCTCTTTCTTTTCCTTCCTCCTCTCTTCTATCTCTATCTAGGGATTAGTTAGAGTTTAGTTTAGGGTTAGTTAGAGTTTCCTTCTAGGACCTCTTTCTTAGCTCTTTCTTCTTCCTTCTATCTCTATCTAGGGATTAGTTAGGAATTAGTTTAGAACTAGTTAGAGTCTCCTTCCTAGGACCTCTCTTTCCTCTTCTCCTTCTATCCTTAGGGATTAGCCTAGGACTAGTAAGACTAGTAAAGGACTTCTCTCTCTTCTCTTTCTTCTTTTCCTTAGGGATTAGTTAAGAATTAGTTAGAGATTAGCTAGGATATCTTTCTTTATCCCTCTTCTTCCTTCTATCCCTAGGGATTAGTTAGGAATTAGTTAGGAATTAGTTTAAGATTCCTTCTTAGGACCTTCCCCCTCCCCTCCTTAGGGCTAGTTATCCTTACTACCCCTTACCCTTCCTCTTTAGTTCGGAATCAGTTCGGAATTAATTCGGATTTACTAGGCCTTATAGGAAGCCCTAGGACCTAGGATCCTAGGACCTAGGATTAGTCAGGATGGGCCACATCTGCCCTACCTGTCTAGACACCTACGCCGATATCCTTGACCATATCCAGAAGAACCACCCTATAGAGGCCTATAGCGATCTTTAGCTTCAGCCTCTAGGGTTATCTAGATGCCCTATATGCTCCATAGCATGTAGGGGCCAACATGGAATCCGTACATACTAAGCTAAGGTACACGGAATCGCTGGTAAATCGAATATATTAACCTTACCTCGGGTCCGATTTAACCTGACCCTTACGGTCCTGTCTGACCCTACTGGCCCTAGTCAGCCTAGTTAGCCGATTAGTTAGCCGATTAGTTAGCAAGTCAGACAGCCGGCTAGTCAACAAGCTGGTCAACAAGCCGGTCAGCCTAGTCAACAGGCTAGGATCTTTTCTAAGAGGCTAGATCAATCTAGCCGGCCAGATTCACCAAGCTGGTCTAGTAGGCCTATAAGCCCTCTTTAGAATAACCGGAAACGCCCTGCCAGATCCCCCCCTACTAGCCCGAACGATACCTCAAGACCTAGGATAGAAGACTCGGATGTTTCTAACGATTCGAACGATTCGGACGATTCTAACGAGTCTGACCTACCTAGCGTAACGGAAATCGCTGCCCAACCTGCTAGGCCACCTGATCAAGCACGTGACCCTCTCGCCCGGTCACGTGACGCCCCTAGGACCGCCCCTAGGCCCGGCCCGGCCCGAGCCCTAGATATCCAGCCTACTAGGCCGGAAATCGAGCTATCGGACGCGGACCTTTAACATCAGCATGATTAGCTTATAAAGCCTCTACTAGAAGATAGTTAGATGTAGGCCCTTTTAGTATTTGCTAAGGTACCTATATCTAATAATAGGCTTCACGCTAGGCAGGCCACCCTATTTGCCGCCGCGGTAAAGAGGGCTGTAGAAGACTTTAATAAGAGGCCTAGTAGGAAAAACCTTCTTCCGCTACTATTATTACCCTAGATACTAGGCCTAGGCCAAGTTCAGGGCAATTTAGCGGCCTCTTTACGAGCTTTTCTGGCTATTATTCCTATAATTCCGGAAGAAAACGACGATTTTAACCCGGCCTACCTCAGACTAGCAGGCCCTATTGACCCTATTTAACGGGCCATAAGGCTGCTAGAAAAAGGTCACCTAGGCCGGGCCGCGAGGGCTCTTTACAATGGCTAGCCAACAGCGCCCAATTCCCCTAAAAATCGGGCCTACCTTTAGAAATTACACCCTATAGGGCCTTCTAAGCCCTTTATATCCCGATCAAGACCAACCCTAGGCCAGCCTATTACACAGGAAGCTATTCTAGTAGCTATTAGCTCTATCTATAAGGAAAAGGCCCCAGGCCTTAGTAGCTAGACTAGGCCGCTGCTAGATATAGCGTCACGTGACCTGGCCTTTACTAGTTACCTTCAGCTACTAGCAAATATGATCCGGATTAGTACTGCCCCTGGCTTAGACCTACTATATGCTAGTTGCCTGGTTAGTCTAGATAAAAACGACGGCCTAGGGGGCATACGGCCTATAGCAGTAGGAGATATGCTATATAGGGTAGCTATAAAGGCTATCCTAACTACTAGCTTTAAGGCCGGAATGCTGCTCCCTTACCAGCTGGGGGTAAATAGCCCAGGGGGCGTTAAGCCCCTGATTTTTATGCTGCAAGAGGCCCTAGCAGGCCGAAGCCCTAGTGGCCCTGATAGCCCTAGCGGCTCCGACAGCCCTAGCGGCTCTGACAGCCCTAGTGGCCCTGACAGCCCTAGCGGCCCTGATAGCCCTAGCGGCCCTGACGGCCCTAGTGGCCCTGCTGGCCCTAGCAGCCCACCCGACCCCGACGACCCCGACCCCCCCGATCGACCCTCGCCAGACCCCTTCGAATCCGATACCCCTGAGACCCCTAGGATGCCTAACGCCAGGCAGAAGGGCCTAGAAGACAGTACCTGGAATCCCCAGGCACAGCCTAATAGGCCCCCTAGGACCGCTATAACCGCTGAACAAGCGGCTAATAGAGGCCCTACAGAGCCGGCCGCGGGCAGGCCTGATAGGGGCGGTCCTGATAGGCCGAATAGGCCTAAAAGGGCCTCTAGGGCTATTAGGGGCATCTATTATTGGCTTATATCGCTAGACGCAAGCAACGCCTTCAACCAGATGGGCCGTATAGCGATTTCAGCCGCCCTAGGCAGATATGCCCCTACCCTATATATAGCGGCTTCCTAGGCTTATAATGAGCTAAGCCTGCTAGTTATAGAAGGGGGCCACTGCCTTATATTAAGCAAGGGGGTCCGTTAGGGTGACCCCCTAGGACCCCTCCTTTTCTCCCTAGGAATAAGGCCTACCCTAGAGTAACTAGCTAGGGACCTTTCTACCGCGGTTATTATTGCCTATCTAGACAATATCTATATCCTAGATAAGGAAGAAGAGGCTATAATCCCTAAGATCTAAGAGACCCTTTGCTAATTACCCCTAAGGCTTAATAAGAAGAAGAGCTATAAGGGGCCTATATCTAACTATAGGAAAAAGGGCCTTAAGGTTCTAGGGTCCTTTATAGGGCCTAAGAAAGAGAAATAGGCCTTCCTTAGGGAAAAGATTCAGCTTCTAGAAGGAGCCCTAGGAAAGCTAGCAAGCCTACCTACGCAATATGGGCTCCTTCTATTACAAGGCAGCATTTAGCAGCTCTTACGGCACCTAGCCCGTCAGCTAGACCCTATAGGGCTCTTTAGCCTATGGGCCTGAGCTGACATCGCAATTCAGACGGCCGTTATTAATATGGCCTTACAAGGGCCTAGCGAAGGTATTAGGGCAGATAGGCAACTATCTACCCTTATAGCCCTCCCGGCTAAGCTAGGCGGCCTAGGTATCCCTCTCTATAGAGAGGATTACGGCGATATCTACAGGGCTGCCGTGACCGCTGCCGAGCCTATGATGGACCGGATCCTAGGCATCCCGACTGCCCCCCGACCCCCCTGACCCCCACCGCTAATAGGGCCCGACAACAGCCCTAACAGCCGCCCTAGCGCTAGGAGCCCTAGCGGCCCTAGTGGCCCTAGTGGCCCTAGTGGCCCTAGTAGCCGGTCCAGCGCTATAGGGCCCGATAGCGACCCTAACGCCCTCACAATCTAACAGCTTTTACAAGCTAGGGCTAAGGAACGCGCTATAGAGCTCTTAGAGGCCCTCCTAGACACCGCGAGGAACCTTATAAGGGAAAACGCTAGCTACTTAGGCTAAAAGTGGCTCTAGGTCTTGCTAACTCAGAAAAACTTTATTCTTACAGACTAGGAGGCAAAAGAAGCCCTTAGAAGCCAGCTTTTAATCCCTTCTAGGGACCCTAGGGTGCCCTGTAGCTTCTATAGAGGCCTTCCAGACCTAGCCCATGAAGACACCTGTAAGGGTGCTAGCAGAAGATGGATCTCACGCCACGATAACATTACTAGGGTCCTCTATAGGGCCCTAAAGACGAATGACAAGCAGAGGGTTAAATAGGAGCCCTTAGTGGATTAAGCTAACGGCCTTAGGGCCGATATAGCGGCCACTATAGGGGGTACCTGCCGGTACTACGATGTTCAAATCGTCGCCCTAAATAAGCCCTCACGCAAGTCAGACCCGTACGAGACCCTAGAGGAAGCTACTAAGGAGAAATGCCAGAAATATGCTGCCTTAGGCCCCCATTTTAACCCGCTGATTATATCAGCAGGGGGCCTTATAAGCAAATCAACGGCTAAGGCCTGGAAGGGGATCCAAGCCATTATAGGGCCAACTGCCGCTAAATGGCTTAATAGCCTAGTTGCCCTAACGCTTATAAGGACTAGGGCCTTTTCAGCGGCCTCGATATCGACACTAGCGCCGGATCCTAGCGCTGCCTACCGAGACGCCACCCGGGCCCGGGCCCGGCAGGCCCGGCAGTCAAATAACTAGGTTAAATACTAGTAGAAATACTAGTATAAAACCTAGAAGGAAAACACTATAGGAGGAAAAACCTATAGGAAGAAAAGCCTATCTCTTTCTATCTCTCTCTATCTCTTTCTATTTACCTTTCCTATCTCTTATATCCTAGTACTATAAGCTTAACCTTATAGATACTATAAAGGATAGTCTTAACACTATACCTTCTTTCCTTATCTAAAAGTTATGTATTTAAACTAGAAACCGAGGGAAAATAAGGGGCAGAATAGCTAGACTAGAAAAATAGACCCTAACCCACCCTAGCAGAAGATGGATCTCACGCCACGATAACATTACTAGGGTCCTCTATAGGGCCCTAAAGACAAATGACGAGCAGAGGGTTGAACAGGAGCCCCTAGTGGATCAAGCTAACGGCCTTAGGGCCGATATAGCGGCCACTATAGGGGGTACCCGCCGGTACTACGATGTTCAAATCGTTGCCCTAAATAAGCCCTCACGCAAGTCAGACCCCTACGAGACCCTAGAGGAAGCTGCTAAGGAAAAGAGCCGGAAATATGCTACCTTAGGCCCCCATTTCGACCCGCTGATTATATCAGCAGGGGGCCTTATGAGCAAATCAACGGCTAAGGCCTGGAAAGGGATCCAAGCCGTTATAGGGCCAACTGCCGCTAAATGGCTTGATAGCCTAGTTGCCCTAACGCTTACGAGGACTAGGGCCTTTTCAGCGGCCTCGATATCGACACTAGCGCCGGATCCTAGCGCTGCCTACCGAGACGCTACCCGGGCCCGGGCCCGGTAGGCTCGGCAAAATAACTAGGCCTAGGCCTAGAAGGAATACTATAGAAGGAAAAACCTATAGGAAGAAAAGCCTATAGAAAGAAAAGCCTATAGGAAGAAAAGCCTATCTCTTTCTACCTCTCTTTTATCTCTTTCTTTCTTCCTTCCCTATCTCTTATATCCTAGTACTATAAGCTTAACCTTATAGATACTATAAAGGATAGTCTTAACACTATACCTTCTTTCCTTATCTAAAAGTTATGTATCTAAACTAGAAACCGAGGGAAAATAAGGGGCAGAATAGCTAGACTAGAAAAATAGACCCTAACCCACCCTAACCCTAAAAAATAACCCTAGCAGAAGATGGATCTCACGCCACGATAACATTACTAGGGTCCTCTATAGGGCCCTAAAAGACAAATGACGAGCAGAGGGTTGAACAGGAGCCCCTAGTGGATCAAGCTAACGGCCTTAGGGCCGATATAGCGGCCACTATAGGGGGTACCCGCCGGTACTACGATGTTCAAATCGTTGCCCTAAATAAGCCCTCACGCAAGTCAGACCCCTACAAGACCCTAGAGGAAGCTGCTAAGGAAAAGAGCCGGAAATATGCTACCTTAGGCCCCCATTTCGACCCGCTGATTATATCAGCAGGGGGCCTTATGAGCAAATCAACGGCTAAGGCCTGGAAAGGGATCCAAGCCGTTATAGGGCCAACTGCCGCTAAATGGCTTGATAGCCTAGTTGCCCTAACGCTTACGAGGACTAGGGCCTTTTCAGCGGCCTTAATATCGACACTAGCGCCGGATCCTAGCGCTGCCTACCGAGACGCTACCCGGGCCCGGGCCCGGCAGGCTCGGCAAAATAACTAGGCCTAGGCCTAGAAGGAATACTATAGAAGGAAAAACCTATAGGAAGAAAAGCCTATAGAAAGAAAAGCCTATAGAAAGAAAAGCCTATCTCTTTCTACCTCTCTTTTATCTCTTTCTTTCTTCCTTCCCTATCTCTTATATCCTAGTACTATAAGCTTAACCTTATAGATACTATAAAGGATAGTCTTAACACTATACCTTCTTTCCTTATCTAAAAGTTATGTATTTAAACTAGAAACCGAGGGAAAATAAGGGGCAGAATAGCTAGACTAGAAAAATAGACCCTAACCCACCCTAAGGAAGAGGTAAGATGGTTTGATGGCAAATCTCCGGATCTGCACGATAAGCCACCAGGGGTAAGCGCGAATCATATCTCGGTAATGGATTAAATAGACCTAATAGTCGAAGCGGTTATAGCAATAAAGGAATACGTGGAAATAAAAGAGGAAGGAGCGACTACTAAGGAGGGAAGGAACGACGTTATGCCTGCTAAATATGACGCGAAATTATAGGAAATACTATAGGAACGAATATAAAATAAGGAAGGACTAATTAATTAGCTCTAGACAAATATAGTTTATATTAATATAGTACTTAGGCCTAAAGCCCTCCTTAATTATTAACAAGAACTCCCTTATTTATAAGTATAGCTTAGATATAATAGAGCCCCTCTTATATCTAGACTTGTGGATAGCGGGTCCTAAGGTAATATTATTAGTCTAAATTATACTAAAGCTATAGGATTAAAGATTTACTATATTAAAAGGGATGCCTAGATAATATCCTTTATAAATAAAAGTATTAAGATATAAGGGGAGGTATAAACAAAGTTATACCTTAGGAACGCGTAGATCCCTATAAGATTCTATATTACCCTAGATATAGTCTATATTAACCTAATTCTAGGCATACCTTTTATACACATAGCCTAGGTAATACTTAATCATATATAAGGTAATAGAGAGCTTCTTATCTAATACTAATTTAGTAACGTTATTATTATTTCACACGCTATAGGATCTATTATCTAGGAAATGCCAGATAGTAAGATTAGAAAGAACATTTTAGCCTACTTATTAACTATTATAAAAAGAAACGCTTATATTTTATTTAATTAACTACTAGAAGGCCTAGGGACTTATATCCCTAGCGCCTAAATAGTAAAAGAAAGAAAGTTTAATTAAGCAATATTATCTATAGGGAACCACGTCCCTATAGATTAACTAATAGATAATAGGGAAGTTTAGAAAGTAAAAGAAGACAGAAAAGAGGCGATTAATAAAAGAAGATAAGAAGTTTTATTTAATTAAGTAAAGAGTAGCCTAGGGAATTATATCCCTAGCGCCTAGATGGCAAAAGAAGGAGAGTTTAATCAAGCAATATTATCTATAGGGAACCACGTCCCTATAGACTAACTAACTAATAATAGGGAGGTCTAAAGATTAAAGGAAGACAGAAAAGAAGAGATTAATAAAAGAAGATAAGAAGTTTTATTTAATTAATTAGATAGCTATCTAGGGATTAGTATCCCTAATAATAAGATTAAAACTAATAAGATAAATTAAGATAAGTAGAGCTAAAAGAATATATACACTCTAAAGGTCTAAGACATAGTTAATAGAAGAGGGTAAGAAGATAAAGGGAAGAAGTATACTATCTAGAATAGAAAGAATTTATTTAATTATTTAACCTATAGCTAAGATTTATTATTAGAGATCTTATATAAGGATAATAAAGTAGAAGAGGAGGAAGGCAATATATTATACTTCTTACCTATAATAGCTAGAGAACTTAAGGCAGCTTTAAAAAGAGACCTATAGGGATACGTTAGAGAAGATGATAATTAAATAGTTATACTACTTAGCTTATAGGAAGGAATATAAATCCTAACTCTAGTAATCTAAGAGAAAATAAAGATATATATAGATTATCTATTAGACCTTAAATGCTAGTTAAGAGAAGTATAAAGAAGGAAAGAAGATAAGGAAGATAAGTAACTATTTAATCTTAAGATTATAATAATATATAAATAAAAAGTAGATAAGGTAAAGCTAAGGGATAATATTCCTTTAGATAGGTTAGTCCTTAAAGGGGACCTAATATAGAAAGATAAGAAATAGGTAGAAGTAAAAGGACGCGTTAAAAAGAACAGCAAATATAGTAACATCTTAATTAGATAGTTCTCTGAAATAAAAAGGGGGATAAGACTTACTCTAGAATATTTAGATTAAATACTATAAAAAGTCTATAAGGCCCTCTTACTAGAGGAAGAGGACATATTTATAGAAATACTATATAATAGAGAAGCTGCCCTTATATAGGATTTATTAGAATATAGAATAGTTAATTAAATAGTTATACTACCTTAGATAATATAAGTTATTAAGCATAATATATGGCAGATAGGAACGGTTCTAATCCTAATTAGCCTTTAAGAAAAGCTTATATCCCTATTAAAGAAGAAAGTAAAGCATAGCTATCTAGAAGAGAGCTATAGGCCTTATAGAAATCCCTTCTTCTTAGTAGCTAAAAAGGATAGAGGGGTTTAATTAATCCTATTAGCTAAGAAATATAACGTAGTTATAATATAAGACGCGCATATTGCCTTATATAGAGCAGAAAGATTTAGTAAGGAATTCATAATATATAAGATTCTCTTAATTATAGACTTACTCTTAGGGTATAACTAAATTCCCTTAGATGCTAAGAGTAGGGATTTAATAATAATATTTAACCCTAATTAGACTATTATAATTATATATACTACTATAAGGTGCTATGAATTTAATTATATAGTTTATTAGAATCGTTAGCTAGGTACTATTTAATCTAATCCCTAAGGTATATATGCTATTTATAGATAATATTACTATTAAGGGGCTAGTTACTATGTATAGTAGGGAGGAAGTAAGGCTAGGAGTACGTAAATATATCCTAGAGTATTTAATTAACTTAGATAAAGTACTTTTTAACCTAGAACTTACTAGTTATATAGCCTTAGTAGTTAAATCAGAGTTCTGCTAACCTATAGTAATAATAGTAGGATTTATCTATAGAACTAATAGTAGAAAGCTAGGTAAGGAGAAGATCCTTAAAGTACTAGAATAGATTAAATATAAGAATATAAAGGATATGCGATCCTTTATTAGTCTTATTAACTACTTCTGCCTATAGATTAAGAATTATGCCTAGGTCGCGTTACCTCTAACGTGATTACTATAGAAGTTAGTAATTTAGGTCTAGGGCCCTAACTAGAAAACTACTATAGAAACTTTAAAATCGGTAGTAATAACAGCGCTAATACTTATTATAATTTATCTAGGGCCTAGTTATAGAGAAATTATTCTTACTATTAATATAAGCCTGCTTAGATAGGGCTACGCCTTAATATAGATAGTTAATAGAAAATAATACCCTATCTATTATAAGAGTAGTATATAGACTAATACTAAAGCTAAATATAACGTAATAAAGCAGGAATATTAGGCTATTATCTATGCCCTCTAGAGACTAAGAATTTACTTATATAGAGTACATTTTACCCTAGAAATAGATGCCTAAGTCCTAGTATACCAGATAAATAGGGCGGTTAATAACGTCCCTAGAGCGCTAATAACTTACTAGATAAGCTATATTCTACTCTTTAACTTCATAATAAAGCATATACCTAGTAGATTAAATAGAATTATAGATAGACTCTTAAGAAAAGGGCCTAGACCTTTAAATAAGCTAGACAGAGAAGTAGAAGGAGATCTTAAGGACTTTATTAACTTATATTTAAATACCCTAGAAGTTATAAAGGAGATTAAATATAAGCTAGAGAACTAGAGGATTATTAAGTTCCTATAGATACTAAGGAAACTAGAGGATCTAGATAAGAAGAAATATTACTAGCTTTATCTTACTACTTATAAATACTTTATTAATAAGGGATATCTCTAGAAGTAGCTATATAGGATTAGAAAAGGCCTAGCCCTTATTATAGACAGCAGAGGCATTAGAAAAGCTTTAATAACTAAGACGTATAGTAGGTAAATAGGCTATAAAGGTAATAAAGTCACGTATTAATAGATAGCTTAGAAGTACTAGTAGAAATCTCTTTAGAATAATATTAAGGAAGCTATTATATATTATAATGTCTACTAGAAATAGGCCCTATAGAGACTAAGAGAGCTTTTAATCCTATCTATACCTAGTAACCTAATAAGCAAGATACATATTAATACTTAGCATGTTTTATCTGATTATAGATATAAATACCTCCTAGAAGCCCGTTATAACCTTACTAGATAGGTAGAAGTAGAACTGATTAAGAAGGCAAATATTAGCATAGTTAAGAGATTCCTATTAAACCTTATAAGTAGGTTTAGATGTTTCCTATATATTATCTATAATAGAGGGCTAAAGATAAGAGGAGACCTAGAGGAAGCTCTAAAGGACATTAGAATTAAAGGAGTATGCCTTTCCACTTATAACCTAAAGGCAAATATAATAGTAGAAGCAGGATACTAGTCCTTAGCCTCTATATTAGTAAAGATAAGCAGATTAAATAGAATATGGTATTAATACCTTCCTAAAGCCCTTCTTATAGATCAAATAGCCATTTAAGCCTCCTATAGTAAGTTAGCCTTCTATCTTACCTATAGATAGGAACCTATCCTACTATTAGAAGTTAAGTTCCTAATATAGAGACTACTTAACTAGAATAATATTACTATATCTAAGGACCTTTTTAAAGCTAGGCTATAAATCTTAGAAAGATATAACTAGGATATTATAAGAGCTAAGGAAAAAGTATATGCCTTTTATAAAAAGCTAGCTAAAAGAATAGATAATATTTAGAAAGGGTCCCTTAGAAAGGATTAATTAAACCTAGGAGACCTTATCCTAGTATATAACGTCTAAAGAAGTATTAATATATTAACCTCTAAGAAACTTATAATAAGATAGAATAGACCTTTTAGAATTACTTCCTAAGCTACCTATATAAGAGCGTATAGACTAAAGATAATTAATAGAATCCTGCTCTTAAAAACCGTCTAAGGGGATCACCTTAAGAAATTCACCCTAGATAAAGAAGGATAGTAGACATCCTCTATAGATAAGTAGCTTCTTTATCTGCTATAGATAGGACCTTAATACGCACTAGACGCGATTAATAACCTTTTACCTACTTAGTCTTATCATAATATATTAGATTAAATAGTTAATAATAATCTAGACCTATTAGATAAAATCCTAGCCTATATATATTAGTATTTAAGATAATATATAGAAATACAGCTCCTAGGGCTCTCTAATATATTCTAGACGTAATATAAGGATTTTTTAAAATAAGCGAATATTTAATCTTTAGGTTAGGCTTGGTTTAGTTCGGCTAAACCTGCCTTAACTAGCTAGGTTTGCCTAGGGAGGATTATGCCCTTACTAAATAAAAGGGCTAATTATACTAAATAGCTTAGATATAATAATTAATAATATAATAAGGAATAATAATCTTAAATAGACCTACCCCTCTTAATTAAAGCTAGCTATTAATAAAAGATACTATAAAGTTCTTAAGTATAATAATAATTTAACTCTTAAAAAGCATAGGGTCTTAGTAACCTACTAAGACTATAAAAGCTATAAGAGTAGTTAAGAAGGGTAGCCCTATCTCTAGATAGATATATATAAACTTGCTTACTTTTAGAGGAAAGGAGCAGGTAGAAGGGACTAAGATTAAATAGAATAAGGAGAAATAGGGCCTATATTACGCATATTATAAAGAGGGTATCTAATAGGAAGTAAAGAACTAGAGAGGCGAAATCTCTATAGAAGTATAGCGCTAAGATAAGTAGAGTTAGCCTAGGAAGAAATGCCTAGAAAAAGTAAAAGGACCTAAAGAAGAATAAGAAGTAGAGCTAGATTAAATAGAAGAAGAGGAAAGATAATAACTAAGAAGGTTAATAGAGGCTAGAGATGGCATAGAAGAGGATAATGCGACTATAACTAAGTAGGGTGCCTTATCTAAGGAGATAGTATAGAAGAGGATAACGTGACTATAACTAAGTAGGGTGCCTTATCTAAGGAGATAGTATAGAAGAGGATAATATGACTATAACTAAGTAGAGTGCCTTATCTAAGGAGATAGTATAGAAGAGGATAACGTAACTATGACTAAGTAGGGTGCCGTCCTAAGGGAGCTAGTATAGCAAGAACAAAAGGAGAAGAGACATAATGATAAGGAC
Source organism: Sarocladium terricola (assembly GCA_029379155.1). Lineage (NCBI taxonomy): Eukaryota > Fungi > Ascomycota > Sordariomycetes > Hypocreales > Sarocladiaceae > Sarocladium > Sarocladium terricola. Next base: position 15,188 of record JAHKSO010000010.1, read on the forward strand.
AGGCTTACTAAGAGTATATTTATATAATATAGGAAACTATAATAGCTAGAGTATTCTAGTTAGAATAGGTTAAACATAGAGATAAGGATTAAATATAACTCTTAATATAAAGACTATAAGCTTATTCTCTTTTACCTTAAAAGTAAAGATACTAAGCTTCTTACTATAAGCTAGGCTAAGTATAAGAGGAGTAAGAGAGAGAAGAGAAAAGCGCGTAGGGAGGCGTTTAAGGAGAAGAGAAATAGTAATATTAATCTTAGAAGATAGATTAAATAAAATAATAATAGCTAGGAAAGGATTAATAAGAGGGGGAGAAATAATAGTAAGACTAGTAACTATAGTAAATTAATAAGGGAATAGGGCAAAGATAGGACTAATTAATTAAATATAAAACCTAAAAAGCGGCTATTAAAGCTATAGACTAGGAAAGATACTACCCTTAAGTTTAAGAGAGCATAGTATAGGCAGCTATAATAGTAGTAGCCTCTATAGTAGGATTCCTATAAGGATAAGGGATATCCTTTATAATATAAGGAGCTAAACTAGTATAAAGGTAAGAGAGCCCTACTAGAAGCTATATAGGTGCCCTAGGATCCTAATCCTTCCTAAGAAAAGGAGATACTAATAAATAACCATCCCGTTACTAAAGGCAATATCCTTAAGTAAAGCGCTATTAATAAGCAGCAGCCTTACTACTATACTAGTAGTAGTTACTATAAGAACCTTCTCCTATGCCTACTATAAAGATATAGTTATAGAAAGGGAAAAGGATATATTTAGATACTATAGTAACTATCTTAGTATAGGTATAAATATAGCTATTATATAAGACTAGATTTAACCTCCTATATATTAATATAAGAAGAGCTTAAGTATATTTAGGGCGATTTAGCTACGTAAAAAACTATCTATCTAGATAGGAGTATTTAGCTAGAATAAGGACCTAATTTAGGGTATAATTACAGATAGCCTCCTAGATAGTTAGAAACTAAGCGCAGAACTAATTAATAAAGCTTTAGAAAAGAGCCTTAGCTAGCATATTAATAAGACCCTGCTTTTTAGGAGGGATACTAGTTAAAGGCTTAGTTTATAACGTAATCTTAGTATATATTAGAATATAGGCTATACTAAAGTTAATCCTGCTAAGAACCTAGATATAGAAGGTGTTCTTTATCTATAGAGAAATAGTTAGTATAGATAATAAGCTATAGGTAGGATTAGAAAGATAAGCCTATAAGATACTTAATAGCTACTACCTTATTAAACTTAGTAGTATGGTTTAACTAATTTAGCTATATATAGTCTAGGAGAGCTTATCCTTAGGTACCTTAGCTTATACTAAGGATAAGATATTAGGGAGCTTTAAATAAGAAAAGGAAGAAAATAGCTCTATTATAAGGAGATTAAATAAATAGTATAAGAAGAAGAAGATAAGAAGAGGAGGAAGAAAGGAGAAGAAGAGAAGAAGAGGAGGTAGTAAGGAGATGAGTAGGTAGCCTAGTAGCATAGGATAATTATATATAGTATGCCCTAATAGAAAAGCCACTAGGGCTTAGAAATAATAGATAATAACTATCTATAGCTAGTATTATAGCCTACTAATAAAGGGATTTAATAAAGTAAGGGATAATAAGAAGGCTCTATACTAAGATTAAATAGAGCGGGTATACCTCTTTCTTCTACCTATATATTACTACTTTTTATATACTAGTAGCCTTAAGTAATGTTTTATAGCCCTCTTATATTATTCTTTTATTTAATTAACTAGTATTAAAGAGATTCTTATTAAGGAAACATTATCTCTATTAAAGCTTTAGAAGAACCGCTAAGTTAGAAGCTGAATTTATTATCTATAGGAAGGAATCCCCTAGCCTTATAATAAAGCTAACCTTTAGCACTATTAGAGAAGCCTATTATCTATTATAGCATTATAAAGCTTACCTAGTAACTAAAGGTAAGAGGCTAAGGACGCTTATATCTTTAAAAATATTATAACTAACTTATATCTTATTATATATAGTATCTAAATATATAGAAAAGTAGGGAAGTTCTATTAACCCTCTAAAGAATATAAAGTTAATTAAGACTTAAAAACCCTCTACTATTATTAGCCTTCTATATTTTAACTAAGATAAGTATAGCTAAATCTATTATAATACTTTAATAATAATGCCCTATATCCTAAGGGGTATAGTGCTATTAAAGAAATATTTATAAGTAATAAAAGGGTTAAATAGAGTAAGTATATTAAAGATATCTATAGATTCCTTAAAATAAGCACTAAAGTAAAAGGCAGTACTTAGCTAGACTAATTTTAAATAATAGCTATGCTATAAATTATTAGAAGAGGGCTAGAAGATATGGTCATATTCTTACCTTAAATAATCTAAGTAGTTAAAGGACTATTTAATTAAAAGCAGGCTATTATAAGTCTTAGAGAAAATACTATAAAAGTTAATACCCTAGTAATTAATAATATCTACTATAAGAATAGCTTAGATCCTTCTAATATATATACTTAGATATAAAACTACTAGTTTATAGCTAGTATAGTTTACTTTACTAATTACTAGACTATATTTTTATTTAATTAAAAGGGTAAGATCTTATATTTCTTTAACTTATAGAAAAATATGCGCCTAAATTAACTAGATGCCTTTATTATAGGGTAGAAGTAGATTCTAATGCTTCTTAGGTACCCTTATAATTTTAAAGTTATTATAGTTCCTAGTATATAATAGTAAGGAAGATATAAATATAGCTATGCTTATCTAAGCTATCTATAAAATACTTTCTAAGGCCTTATTAGGGTAGAGATTAGTATAATAATTAAGAAAGACACTACCCTAAAGAGCCCCTATAGGCTTAAAGTAAATATCTCTAATAAATAGGGTTTTACTATAGATATAGATAGAGTTAATCTTCTAGTCTAAGACTAGCTTATTAGGAACTAGGCTTTAGGTATTAATTCCTATAAGTAAAAGCTTATTTAGACTATAGGGCTATTCTAAGTAATAGCTCTTAATAAGCTAGGAATCCTTATAAAGCTAAAGACTTTATAAGTCTATATTAATATAAATCTAACCTTAGACTAGATTAAAGAATAGAACTAGTAGAATATTACTCTTAAAAAAAATCCCTTATATACCTTAGAGGGGTTGCCCCTATTAATATTAATAGAGTTAGGAGGACTTACCCCTTTTAACCGCCTTATTAGCTATAATATTATAAACGCCTACTAACCTATTAACCTATAGTATTATAATAAGGTAATTTATTATAAAATGTTCCCTCTACTATAGGTAACCTCTAAATTAGTAGAAAAGAAGATTATAGAAAAAGGGGTGTACGTTTTAGAAATTCTAAAAGAGGCACTACTAATAGGGCATCTAGATTAAATAATTAGGATTAATAACTTACTAATACTGCCTAGGACTGCCCCTATTAAAGTAAAAAACGCCTAAAGTAGTAAAGGTAATAGAGGGAATTATTACCTAGATATACTAACCTTCTATTATAAGTATATAAGGTAGTTAAGCCCTTATTAAGGGAGAAAGAAAGTCTATATTGCTAATACTACTAGGAAAGTTACCCTCTCTATTGCCTTCTATTAAAGTAATAATAGCCCTTACTAGGCAGGAAATATATAACCCTAGTAGTTTAGAATATAAAGTATCTAAGGGACAGGATTCTAATTAAATAAGCAATATTATATATAGTACTACTCTGTTAACTTTAGGGTTAGTAAGGCATAGAACCCCTAGAGCTATGGCTAGGGAATCGCTATATAACCTAATAAATATAGATATATCTCCCCTAGAAGACCTAGAGGATAATAATAAGCCTATAGACTATAAAGTTCTAGCTTTTACTAATACTATATAGCTAAGATATAAAAGGATTAAGGGTATTAAACCTAGGAGATATTTATAAGAGAAGGCTATTATTAACTTTAATAGGTATAAAAGGAGAATATATGAAATAATATTAGGAGTAATAGGAAGGGTTTCTAATGCTATTAGTAACCTTATATAGGTTTATCTATGCCTTATAAAGATACCTTTAGTAGGAATATATATATTAGTTATTCCTAGGGGACTGATATCTTTATCTATATAGATAAGAATAGAGGAAGCCTATTTAAAAGAGCTAGACCTAAGCTAGGAAGGGAATTAATCCTAGGATAAAAGAATAATAAAGTAGGAAGAAAGAGCTAGGGAAGGAATAGGGACACGCTAGGCTCCTTAGAGATTAATAAGAGAATTAGCTAGGCTAGGAGTTATTAAGAAGGGGTATTAGAGAAAGTAGGAAGGAAGGACAGATTAAGTAGAATATAAGACTAGCTTTACTTCTAAAAGAAAGGTTAGGTTTTAAGAGGGAATCTAATAGATTATACGCGGTCTTAGTAGTAGGATTAGCTTATAAAGAAGATATCTTCTTAGGTGTGCCTAGGGAGGATTTATATAAGGGAGACCGCGCATACTAGGCAGTAATAGGTATATAAGACGGCGGAAGGGGATTAGACCTGTAGATAATATATAAGGATAGGTATAAAAGGTAGTAGTTATGCTTTCCTCTTATTAAAACACAGAATAATATAAGAAGATTTATATAAGCCCTTTTCATAGCTAGTTAACATGCTACTAAGGAGATAATAAAAAGAGTTCTTACCCGCATTTTATATTTATTTATTTAATCTTTAATTACAGCCTTAATATTATATTTATTTTTAAGATAATACCTAGACCTAGAGTTATGGCTAGACTATAGGGTTACTAAAAGACGGTTATAGAGGAGAGAAAGAAACCATAACCTAGCGACCTATAAGGAGGATTATAGTAAAGGAGAAAGACTAACTATTTAATCTATTTTAATAGATTATAGTTTTATAAAGTTAGTTACCTTAAAGGCTAAGGCAGACTTAGAGACGAGCGGTATAATGGGAAAGTTAAGCAAGGAACGCTAGTAAAAGGTCGCCCTTACACGTGTAATTTGTTAGGCCCAAACACACACACTAACCAATTGTATGCCCCCAAACGACAGGATCTGTGGTTTCGCAGTCTCTTGTGACAATCCGTCGTGTATCGCGTACGCCTGAGTAGGATCAAATGAACGGGAGCCTCGGGTAGGGATAATCGTCCTTACTGCGCCCGTAGTTACACGAGTAAGAGCGACCTTTCACTATTATTCCTTGCTTGACTTTCCCGTCGTATCGTTCGTCTCTAAATCTGTCTCGGGTTCTTAAGTAACCAACTTCATAAAACTATGCTCTGTTAAAATGGATTAAATGGTTGATCCTTCTCCTTCGCTGTAATCTTCCTCGCTAGACGCTAGGTTGCGTCTTCTTTCATTCCTCTATAACTGTCCTGAGGGCAACCCTATAGTCTGACCACGACTCTAGGTCAGGGTATTATCTCGAAAGTAAATGCAATATCAAGGCTGTAAATAAGGATCAAATAAACGAATATAAAATGCGGGCAAGAACTCTTTTCATTATCTCCTCAGCGGCGTGTCAACCAGCTATGAAAAGGGCTCGTGCAAATCTTCTTAGGTTATTGTTTTGTTTTAGACAAGAAGAAAGCACATCCACTACCTTTTATACCTATCCTTACATGTTATCTGCGGGTCTGATCCCCTTCCGCCGTCTCACGTACCCGTTACTGCCTAGTGTGCGCAGTCTCCCTCACACAAATCCTCCCCAGGCACACCCAAGAAGATATCTTCTTTATGAGCCGATCCTACTACTAAGACCGCGCATATTATATTAGATTCCCTCTTAAACCCTAACCTTTCTTTTAAAAGCAAAGCCAGTCTTTTATTCTACTTGATCCGTCCTTCTTTCCTACTTTCTCCGACGCCCCTTCTTAATAACTCCTAGCCTAGCTAATTCTCTTGTTAATCTCTAAGGAGCCTAGCGTGTCCCTATTCCTTCCCCAGCTCTTTCTTCCCACTTTGTCATTCTTTTATCCCGGGATTAGTTCCCTTCCTAGCTTAGGTCTAGCTCTTTTAAATAGGCTTCCTCTATTCTTGTCTATGTAGATGAAGATATCAGTCCCCTAGGAACGACTGATACGTACGTTCCTGCTGAAGGTATCTTCGTAAGGCACGGACGAACCTGTATAAGGTCACTAATAGCATCAGAAACCCTTCCTATTGCTCCTAGCGCTGTTTCATGTATTCTCCTTTTGTACCTATTAAAGTTAATAACAGCCTTCTCTCGCGAATATCTCCTAGGTTTAACACCCTTAATCCTTTTGCATCTTAGCCACGTAGCATTAGTAAAAGCCAGAACTTCATAGTCTGTAGGCTCATCATTGTCCTCTGGGTCTTCTAGGGGAGGCGTGTCCACGTTCATCAGGTTAAACGGCGATTCCCTAGACACATCTCGTGGGGTTCTGTGCCTTACTGACCCTAGAGTTAACGGGGCAGTGCTATACACGATATCGCTTATTTGATCGGAATCCCGTCCCTCAGATGCTTCGTATTCTAAACCACTAGGGTCATGCATTTCCTGCCTAGTAAGGGCTAACATTGCTTTAATAGAAGGCAACAGAGAGGGTGACTTTCCCAGCAGTGTTAGCGACACAGACTTTCTTTCTCCCTTAATAAGGGCTTAACTGCCTTGTATACTCATGACGGAAGGTTGGCGCGTCTGGGTAACAATTCCCTCTATCAGCTTTGCTGCTTCAGGCGTTTTCGCTTTAATAGGGGCAGTCCTAGGCGGTGTCGGCGAGTTGTTAATCCTAATCATTTAATCTGGATGCCCTGTTAGTAGTGCCTCTTTTAGAATTTCTAAAACGTGCACCCTTTTTTCTGCAATCTTCCTTTCCACCAATTCAGAGGTCACCCACGGTAGAGGGAACGTTTCATAATAAATCACCTTATTATAATACCACGGGTTAACAGGTTCGTAGGCGTTTATAACATTATAGCTGATAAGGCGGTTAAAAGGGTAAGTCCTCCCGACTCTATTGATATTAATAGGGGCAACCCCTCCAAGGCATGTAAGGGATTTTTCAAGAGTAATATTCTACTAGTTCCATTCTTTGATCTGGTCCAAGGTCGGATTCGCATTAATGTAGACTCGCGGAGTCTTTAGCTTTACAAGGATTCCTAGCTCATTAAGAGCCATTGCTTAGAATAGCCCTATAGTCCGAATGAGCTTTTGCTTGTAGGAATTAATACCTAAAGCCCGGTTCCTAACAAGCCAGTCTCAGACCAGAAGATCAACTCCATCTATATCTATAGCAAAACCCCATTTATTAGAGATATTTGCTTTAAGCCTATAGGGGCTCTTTAGGGCAGTGTCTTTCTTAATCATTGTGCCAATCTCTACCCTAACAAGGCCTCGGAAAGTATTTTGCAGATAGCTCAGACAAGCGTAGCCACATTCATACCTCCCTTGCTATTATGTGCCAGGAACTGCAATGACTTTGAAATTGTGAGGGTACCTAAGAAGCATTAGAATCTACTTCTACCCCGTAACGAAGGCGTCCAGTCGATTCAGGCGCATGTTTTTCCACAAGTCGAAGAAATATAAGATCTTGCCCTTTCGATCAAATGAAAATGCAGTCTAGTGGTTGGTAAAGTGAACTATACCAGCCACAAACCAGTAGTTTTACATCTGAGTGTGCATATCAGAAGGATCCAAGCTATTCCTATAGTAGATATTATTAATCGCTAGGGCATCGACTTTTGCAGCATTTTCTCTAAGACTTATGATGGCCTGCTTTTAATTAAATAGTCCTTTAACCACTTGGATTATTTGAGGCAAGAACGTGACCATGTCTTCTAGCCCTCTTCTAATAATTCGTAGCATAGCCGTTATTTAAAATTAGTCTAGCTAAGCACCGCCTTCTACTTTAGTGCTTGTTTTAAGGAATCTGTAGACATCCTTAATATGCTTACTCTATTTAACCCTTCTATTACTTGTGAATATTTCTTTAATAGCGCCATACCCCTCAGGATATGGGGCATTACTGTTAAAGTATTGTAATGGATTTAGCCACACCTATCTTAGTTAAAATATGGGAGGCTGATAGCGGTAGAGGGTTTTCAAGTCTTAATTGACTTTATATTCTTCAGAGGGTTAATAGAACTTCCCTGCTTTCCCGTACATCTAGACACCATATATAATAGGATGCGAGTTAGTCATGGCATTTTTAAAGATATATGCGTCCTTAGCCTCTTGCCTTTAGTTACTAGGTAAGCTTTCTAGTGCTATTATAGATAATGGGCTTCTCTAATGATGCTAAAGGTCAGCTTTATCGTAAGGCTAGGGGATTTCTTCCTATAGGTAACGAATTCAGCTTCCAACTTAGCGGTTCTTCCAAAGCTTTAATAGAGACAATGTTTCCTTAATAAGGATCTCTTCAATACTGGTTGATCAAATGAAAGAGTGATGTAAGAGGGCCGCAAAACGTTGCTTGAGGCTGCTGGTGCATGAAAAGTGGCGATGTGTGGGTGGAAGAAAGAGGTGTGCCCGCTCCATTTGATCTCAGTGCAGAGCCCTCTTATTGTCCCTCGCTTTATCGAATCCCTTTATTAGTAGGCCATAATGCCAGCTGTAGACAGTCGTCATCCATTGTTTCTAAGCCCTAGCGGCTTTTCTATTGGGGCGTGCCACATGTGATCATCCCACGCTGCCGGGCCACCTACTCATCTCCTCGCTACCTCCTCTTCTTCTCTTCTTTTCCTTTCTTCCTCCTCTTCTTATCTTCTTCTTCTTATGCCGTTCATTCGATCTCCCCATAATGGAGCCATTTTCTTCCTTCCCTTGTTTAAAGCTCCCTAATGTCTTATCCTTAGTAGAAGCTAAGGTACCTAAGGACGAGCTCTCCTAGACCATATAGCTAAATTAGTTAAACCGCACTACCAAGTTTAATAAGGCAGTAGCTATTAAGCATCTCGTAGGCTTATCTTCCTAATCCCGCCTATAGCTTATTGTCTATGCTAACTATTCCTCTGTAGATAAAGAACACCTTCTGCGTCTAGGTTCTTAGCGGGATCAACTTTAGCATGGCCTATGTTCTAATATATACTGAGGTTACGTTACGATCTAAGCCTTTAACTAGCATCCCTCCTAAAAAGCAGGGTCTTATTAATATGCTACCTAAGGCTCTTTTCTAAAGCTTTATTAATTAGTTCTGCGCTTAGTTTCCGACTATCCAGGAGGCTGTCCGCAATCAGGTCCCAAATCGGGTCCTTATTCTAGCTAAATACTCCTATCCTGATGGATGGTTTTTCGCGCAGCTAAATCGCCCTAAACACGCTCGAGCTCTTCTTATATCAATGTATAGGAGGTCGAATCCAGTCTTATGTAACGGCTGTATTCGTACCTACACCAAGACGGTTACCATGGCATCTAAACACATCCTTTTCCCTTTCTATGACTATATCTCTATAGCAGGCGTAGGAGAAGGTTCTTGCAGTAACTGCTACTAGCATGGTAGTGAGGCTGCCGCTTGTTAATGGCGCTTTGCTCAAGGATATCGCCTTTAGTAACGGGATGGTCGTTTGTTAGTATCTCCTTTTCTTAGGAAGGATTAGGATCCCAGGGCGCCTACACAGCTTCTAGCAGGGCTCCCTTACCTTCACACCAGTTTAGCTCCTTATATTATGAAGGACGTCCCTCATCCTTATGGGAATCCTGCCGCAGAGGCTGCCACCATTATAGCTGCCCATGCCGTGCTCTCTCGAACTCAAGGGTAGTGTCTTTCCTAGTCTATAGCTTTAATAGCCGCTTTTCAGGTTTTACGTTTAATTAATCGGTCCCATCTTCGCCCTATTCCCTCATTAATTTGCTGTAGTCGCTAGTCTTGCCGTTATTTCTCCCCCTCCTATTAATCCTTTCCTAGCTATTATCGTTTTATTTAATCTATCTCCCAAGATTAACATCACCATTTCTCTTCTCCTTAAACGCCTCCCTACGCGCTTTTCTCTCCTCTCTCTCACTCCTCTCACACTTAGCCTAGCTTACGGCAAGAAGCTTAGTATCTTCACTTTTAAGGTAAAAGAGAATAAGCTTATAGTCTTCATATTAAGAGTTACATTTAATCCTTATCTCTACGTTTAACCTATTCTAACTAGAATACTCTAGTTATTATGGTTTCCTATATCATGTAAATACACTCTTAGTGAGCCTGTCCTTGCCATCATGTCTCTTCTCCTTTCGTTCTTACCGCACTAGCTCCCTTAGGACGGCACCCTGCTTGGTCGCAGTCGCGTTGTCCTCTTCCATGCCGTCTCCTTAGACAAGGCACCCTGCTTAGTCGCAGTCGCGTTATCCTCTTCCATACTATCTCCTTAGACAAGGCACCCTGCTTGGTCGCAGTCGCGTTATCCTCTTCCATGCTGTCTCCTTAGGCAAGGCACCCTGCTTAGTCGCAGTCGCGTTATCCTCTTCCATACTGACTCCAGCCTCCATCAACCTTCCTATTCATTATCTTCCCTCTTCTTCCATTTAATCTGGCTCCGCTTCTCATTCTTCTTCAGGTCCTTTTTCTAGGTACTTCTCCCCAGGCTAACTCTACTTATCTTAGCGCTACGCTTCTATAGAGATTTCGCCTCCCTAGTTCTTTGCTTCCTATTGCACACCCTCTTCGTAACACGTGTGATATAGGCCCTATTTCTCCTTATTCTATTTGATCTTAGTCCCTTCTACCTGCTCCTTTCCTCTAAAAGTAAGCAAGTTCATATACGTCTATCTAGAGATAGGGCTGCCCTTCTTAACCACTCTCGCGGCTTTCATAGTCTTAGTAGGTTGCCAAGACCCCGTGCTTTTCAAGAGTTAAATTATTATTATACTTGAGAACTTCACAGTGTCTTTTGCTGATAGCCAGCTTTGATTAAGAGGGCAGGTCCATTTAAGATTATCGTTCCTTATTGCGTTGTTAATTATCGTATCCGAGCTGTTTAGTGTAATCAGCCCTTTTATTTGGTAAGGGCATAATCCTCCCTAGGCAAACCCGGCTAGTTAAGGCAGGTTTAGCCGAACCAAACCGAGCCTAACCTAAAGATTAAATGTTTGCTTATTTCGAAAAATCCTCATATTGCGTCCGGAATGTATCAGAGAGCCCTAGGAGCTGTATTTCTATGTGTTATCTTGAATGCTAATATATACAGGCTGGGATTTCGTCTAACAGGTCCGGATCATTATTGACCATTTGATCTAATATGTCGTGATAAGACTAAGCAGGTAAAAGGTTGTCTATCGCGTCTGGTGCGTGTTGAGGTCCTGTCTATAGCGGGCAAAGAAGCCACTCGTCTGCAGAGGATGTCCACTATCCTTCTTTATCTGGGGTGAATTTCTTAAGGTAATCCCCTTAGACGGTTTTTAAGAGCAGGATCCCGTTAATTATCTTTAGTCTATACGCTCCTATATAGGCGGCTTAGGAAGCGATTCTGAAAGGTCTGTTCTATCTTATCGCGAGTTTCTTGGAGGTTGACATGTCAATGCTTCTTCGGACGTCATATACCAGGACAAGGTCTCCTAGGTTCAATTAATCCTTCCTAAGGGACCCTTTCTAAATATTATCCGTTCTTTTAGCTAGCTTTTTGCGAAAGGCATATACTTTTTCCTTAGCCTTTACAATATCTTAGTTGCGTCTTTCCAAGATTCATAGCCTAGCTTTAAAAAGGTCCTTAGACGTAGTAATATCGTTCCAGTTAAGCAGTCTCCATGTTGGGAACTCGACTTCTAATGGCAGGATGGGTTCCCATCCGTAGGTGAGATAGAAGGCTGACTTGCCATGGGAGGCTTGAATGGCTATTCGATCCGCAAGAAGGGCTTTAGGAAGATGTCGATACCATGTTCCATTTAATCCGCTCATCTTTGCTAATATAGAGGCTAAAGACCAATGTCCTGCTTCTACTATCACATTTGCCTTTAGGTTATAAGCAGAAAGGCGCACTCCTTTGATTCTAATGTCCTTCAGAGCCTCCTCTAGGTCTCCTCTTATCTCTGGTCCGCTATCATAGATAATGTATAGGAAACATCCAAACCTGCTTATAAGGTTTAATAGGAATCTTTTAACTATACTGACATTCGCCTTCTTAATCGGTTCTGCTTCTACCCATCTAGTAAGGTTATAACAGGCTTCTAGGAGGTATTTGTATCCATAATCAGATAAAACGTGCTGAGTATTAATGTGTATCTTGCTTATTAGGTTGCTAGGCATGGATAGGATTAAAAGCTCTCTTGGTCTCCACGGGGCCTATTTCTAGCAGACGTCGCAACATGTAATAGCTTCCTTAATGTCGTTCTAAAGAGATTTCCACCAGTACTTCTAAGCCATCTGTTGATACGTGACTTCGTTGCCTTTGTGGCCCATTTGCCTGTGCGTCTCAGTTATCAGAGCTTTTCTGATGCCTCTGCCGTCCATAACGAGGGCTAGGCCTTTCCTGATTCCGTACGGCCGCTTCCAGAGATATCCCTTATCAATAAAGTATTTACGAGCGGCAAGGCGAAGCTGGCGGTATTTCTTCTTGTCTAGATCCTCTGGTTTCCTCAGTGTCCGTAGGAACTCGATAATCCTTTGGTTCTCTGGCTTGTATTTAATCTCCTTTGTGACTTCTAGGGTATTCAAATGTAAGTCAATAAAGTCCTTAATATCTCCTTCTGCCTCTCTATCTAGCTTATCTGAAGGTCTAGGCCCTTTCCTTGAGAGTCCATCAGCAATTCCATTTAATCTACTAGGTACATGCTTCGCTGTGAAGTCAAAAAGCAGAATATAGCTTATCTAGCGAGTTACCAGCGCTCTAGGGACGTCATTAACCGCCCCATTCATCTGGTGTACTAGGACTTAGGCATCCATTTCCAGGGTAAAATGCACTCCGTATAAGTGAATTCTCAGTCTCCAGAGGGCATAGACAATAGCCCGATATTCCTGCTTTGTCGCGTTGTATTTAGCTTCGGCATCGGTCTACGTACCGCTCTCATAACGGACAGGGTGTCGCTTTCCATCAACTATCTGCATCAAGGCGCAGCCCTATCTAAGCAGGCTTGCATCGACAGCAAGAATAATTTCTCCATAACCAGGCCCCAGATAGATTATAACGAGTATTAGCGCTGTCATTACTACCAATTTCAAAGTTTCCATAGCAGTTTTCTGGTCAGGGCCCCAGACCCAAATTACCGCCTTCCGTAGCAATCACGTCAGAGGTAACGCGACCTAGGCATAATTCTCAATCCATAGGCAGAAGCAGTTAATAAGACCGATAAAGGATCGCATATCCTTTACATTCTTGCATTTAATCCATTCTAGCACTTTAAGGATCTTCTCCTCACCTAGCTTTCTGCCGTTAGTTCCGCAGATAAATCCCACTATTATCGCTGTAGGTTGGCAGAACTCTGATTTAACCGCTAAGGCCGTGCAACTAGCAAGTTCTAGGTTGAAAAGTACTTTATCCAAGTTAATCAAATGCTCTAGGACATATTTGCGTACTCCTAGCCTGGCTTCCTCCCCACCATACGTGGTGACTGGCCCCTTAACGGCAATATCATCCATAAATAGCATACACACCTTAGGGATCAGATCAAATAGTACCCGGCTAACAATTCTAATAAACTATGCAATCGAATTCATAGCACCTTATGGCAGCGTACACAATCGTAATAGTCTAATTAGGGTTAATATCGTTGTTAAATCCCTACTCTTAGCGTCTAAGGGAATTTAGTCATACCCTAAGAGCAAGTCCATAATCGAGAGAATCTTGCATATCGCGAATTCCTCACTAAATCTTTCCGCTCTGTATAAGGCAATGTGCGCGTCTCGTATCGTAACTGCGTTGTATTTCTTGGCTGATAGGATCAATTGAACCCCTCCGTCCTTTTTAGCCACTAAGAAGAAGGGATTTCTATAAGGCCCATAGCTCTCTTCCAGATGGCCATGCTTCACTTTCTTCTTTAATAGGGATATAAGCTTTTCTTAAAGGCTAATTAGGATTAGAACCGTTCCTATCTGCCATACATCGTGCTTGATAACTCGTATCATCTAAGGTAGTGCGACCATTCAATCGACCATTCCACATTCTGATAAATCCCACGCAAGGGCGGCTTCTCTATTACGTAGTATTTCCACGAATATGTCCTCTTCTTCTGGCAAGAGGACCCTATAGACTTTTTATAGCATTTAATCTAAACGTTCTTAAGTAAGCCTTGTCCCCCTTTTCATTTCAGAGAACCGTCTAATTAAGATATCGCTATATTTGCCGTTCTTTTCGACGCGTCCTTTTACTTCTGCCCATTTCTTGTCTTTCCACATCAGGTCCCCTTTAGGGACTGACCTATTAGAAGGAATATCGTCCCTTAGCTTTACTTTATCTGCTTTCCGCTTATATATCGTTATGACCTCAAGATTAAATAGTTGCTTATCTTCCTTGGCTTCTTTCCTTCTCTATACTTCTCTTAACTAGCATTTAAGGTCTAATAGATAATCTATGTATACCTTCATTTTCTCTTAGATTACTAGAGTCAGGATTTGCATTCCTTCCTGTGAGCTGAGTGGCATAACCATTTAATCGTCATCTTCTCTAACGTATCCCTACGGGTCTCTTTTCAAAGCTGCCTCGAGTTCTCTAGCTGCTATAGGTAAGGAGCACGATACATTGCCTTCCTCTTCTTCTGCTTCGTTGTCCTCGTATAAGATCTCTAATAATGAATCTTAGCTGTAGGTTAAACGATTAAATAAATCCTTTCTATTCTGGATAGTATACTTCTTCCCTTCATCTTCTTGCCCTCTTCTATTAACTACGTCTTTAACCTTTAGAGCGTGCACATTCTTTTGGCTCTACTTATCTTGATTCTTCTTGTCAGTTTTGATCATACCGTTAGGGATACTGATCCCCAGATAGCTGTCTGATTGATCAAATAAAACTTCTTGTCTTCTTTTATTAATCTCTCCTTTTCCGTCTTCCTTCAATCTTTAGACCTCCCCGTCATCAGTTAGTTAGTCTGTAGGGACGTGGTTCCCTACAGATAGCATCGCTTGATCAAACTTTCCTTCTTTTGCCGATTAGGCGCTAGGGATGTGATTCCCTAGGCTACTCTTTACTTAATCAAATAAAACTTCTTATCTTCTCTTATTAATCCTCTCTTTTCCGTCTTCTTTCACTCTCTAAACTTCCCCATTATCTGTTAGTTAATCTATAGGGACGTGGTTCCCTGCAGACAACGTTGCTCGATTGAACTCTCCTTCTTTTGCCATCTGGGCGCTAGGGATGTGAGTCCCTAGGCCTTTCTTTACTTAATCAAATAAAACTTCTTGTCTTCTTTTGTTGATCCCTCCCTTTCCGTCTCCTTTCTCTCTTTAAACCTCCCCATTATCTATCAGTTGATCTATAGGGACTTAGTTCCCTACAGATAACGCCGCTTAATTGAACTCTCCTTCTTTAGCTACTTAGGCGCTAGGGATATGAATCCCTGGGTTTTTCAGTAGTTAATCGAATGAAACATGCGCGTTCCTTTTCATAATGGTTAATAAGTAGGCCGAAATGTTCTTTCTAATCTTGCTGTCTGGCATTTCCTAGACAATAGATCCTGCGGCGCATGAAACGATAATAACGTTGCTAAAACGGCATTGGATAAGAAGCTCTCCATTGCCTTATGTGTGATCAAGTGTCACCTAGGCCATGCGTATGAAAGGCATGCCCAGAATCAGGTTAATATGGACCGTATCTAGGGTAACGTAGAATCTTATGGGGATCTACGCGTTCCCAAGGTACAGCTTCGTCTATACCTCCCCTTGCATTTTAACGCTTTCATTCGTAAAGGATGTTGTCTAGGCGTCCCTTTTAACGCGGTAAATCTTCAATCCTGCGGCTTTAGCATAATTCAGACTAATAATATTACCTTAGGACCTGCTATCCACAAGTCCAGATATGAGAGGGGCTCCATCATGTCTAAGCCGTACTTGTAAATAAGGGAGCTCTTGTCAATAATCAAGGAGGGCTTTGGGCCTAAGCACCGTGTTAACATGAACTGTGTTTGTCTGGAGCCGATTAATTGGTCCTTCCTTGTTTTGCATTCGTTCCTACAGTATTTCCCACAATTTCGCGTTATATTTGGCAGGCGCGACGTCGTTCCTTCCCTCCTTAGTAGTCGCTCCTTCCTCTTTTATTTCCACGTATTCCTTTATCGCTATAACCGCTTCGACCATTAGGTCCATTTGATCTATTACCAAGATATGATTCGCGCTTACCCCTAGTAGCTTATCGTGTAGATCCGGAGATTTACTATTAAACCATCTTACCTCTTCCACTCCTTTGCCCCTTATTTCACACTCTTCACCGATCATGATTACTAGTTCAGGCATAATCTTGTAAAGATCCCTAACCTGAATACTAATCTTCTTTTAGAATACCTCTTCGTATAACTGTATAGCCAGTCTTTAACCCTTAATCGGCTTGTCTTCGGCCTGCTGCATGGCCCCTCTGGTGGCTTTCTTTGGTTCTGCCCTAGGTAGAGGCTTTACAATAGTAACGTTCATTTGATCTGGTTCTTCGTAACCATTATTAACTACTATTTCTTCTTCTTCTTCCACCCTTGTGCGTTTCCGACCGTTTGCGAGAGTAACTAACAGGCTATTACCCTGGTCCGAGGGGCGCACGGCATCTTTAACAGCATCTCTAAGCATAATAACAGCTGACGTGGCATTCGTACTTAGGGACATTACATCCGTGATCCGACTTTCAGGCTGCCATAGGTATACATTTATCCTCTTTGTTACTCTGTCTAGAATTTCTCGCTCGTTATTGCTAACATCCTAGTTAGTCGTGAATGCCGGGGCGCTAAAATTCTTGACTTTCTGTAGATAAATCTGAACCATGGCGTCTGTGAATATTTCCACCCAGTACACCGCAAGCCGTCTTGCATAGCTTCCTGACACAATGAATTGCTGTACCAGGACTAGCGGAACGTTATATTTCTTGATATCCGTTCTGATAGCAAGGACTTGGGCCCCTGAGTTAAATTTAACGAATCTAATGGCATCGTTATGCTTTAAATACGCGCAACCATTAGGGAAGTGGCCATTTTCATTATAGTAATGGCACCTAAGGTCTTGACGCTTCCCTCCGCCGTTCCTCGGGGTCGGAGTTAACTTCTAGGCAGGCTAATGGTTCAATTCCAGGGTCTCAGTCATAACCACGTTAACCTGGTTCTCGGAATGTCGATTATAGTTGCTATGGTTCCAAGGCATCCCGTCATATCGCCTCTTCATTTCGTCAACCATGCTTGTCTGCCTCTGGTCTTGTCGCAGCATGGAGATCTTGAGCTCTTTAAGCTGCCTGGTAATGGCTTCTATTTAATCGTCTTCCTAGTTTCCATTTAACGGAGGTTTCTGGTCCTGAACTCTCTCGTTTCTCCGTAGGCGTTACGTCTCTTCTGCCCTTACGAAGTCAAATTCAGTATTATGCTATCCCTGATTTACTGTGTCACGGTTCTTAAGTTTAAGCCTGGCACGCACATGTTTAACTACCTTGTCCCATAGGATTTTATACTCTTTTGTGATAATATCAGCTCGAGAGTATCTTTTCTTATTGATAAATCCTGAGATTAAATGGTCTAGAAGCGCCTTATAGATCACATTCAATTAGGACACCGCAGTTTTCTAATTGTTAGCCTCGCTTTTGCTCCAGAGGTATCTATACTGGTGAAGCCAGAACAGGGTTTCTTGCGTTGTCTTTAGTCAGGTAGTATTATGCTTATCTAACTAGTTCATAGCAGTTTCTATTTAATCCTAGTTAGAAGCATAATACCATAAGAGTAGCTCCTTCTTTATATCCTCCTATTTGAACGTTAAGATCAGGACTTTTACTTTTAAACAGAGGGTTAGAGCCACGTCACGTTCAATCATTCTAGTCTAGTCTCTCTTTAGGATCGAGAAGGCCTCTATCTTTGCCTTAAAGTCTTTCAGGAAGTTAGAGACATTTTCTCCTGTGAATTACTTCATAGTAGAGACGTGCTAAAGACTGGCAAGCCTGTTCTGCTTCCCGATAGCTTCCCTAATAGCTTTTGTAAACTCAAGGGTGTTGAAGCCACCGGATTAACTAGAGTTGTTCTCCATAGTACTAGGGGCAGGCTTAAGCTGTTTAGATGCGTTCCTGCTGTGCGTCATGATAGGATCTAATGAACTTCTCTTCTAAGGTTGGGTTTTCTTGTCCAGATTAGTAATAAAGGGGTGTTAATAAGGCTATTTGCTAGCCTTAGCAACGATTTTATAAAAGGGGTCTTTAATAAAACTTGTGTTAAAACTCGAGGACTCTTCTTTTCCTATGTTAGTATTGTCTCGCGTTTAAGGGTTCTGACTTCTGTCTTTATACCTCTTGTCGCCTCCTTTATCTCTTAATGTGCGTGCGCCATAGGCAAAAGTCACTAGCACGATCAAGTGACTCTTCGTAATAAGCCATAGTGCGGCGTTAACAGCAGTAATAGCGCAGAACCTGGCTAATTAGGCATCGATTAAATGATCCAAAGTGTCGTATTCATATTTTCTTTGCTTTTTCGTGGCTTTTCCCAGGGTTCTGTCAGGGGTCCTGTGTCGTGTTGTATTAGGCTCATACAAGTCTAATTTCCCAAATAGCGTGATACTAGTTTTCTCGTTTCTTTTGTGTTCCATCTTCCTTCCTAAAAGGAATTCCCTTACTCTTAGTTACGCCCACCAAAGATAGGGGTTAATCGCTCGATCTTTCGGGGTCTTCCACACTCCCCTCCTCTGCTGCTCCTCAGCGTTCTCTTTGGCTCTTACGGCAGCTGAAAAGTGCCTCTTATCTCCCAGATCAAATGATCGGTATGATTAGAATGTAGCCTGGGCGAAACCACCAGTTTTATTAGGCCTAAACACACACACCAACCAATTATATGCCCCCAAACGACAGGATCTGTGGTTTTGCAGTCTCTTGTGACAATCCGTCGTGTATCGCGTACGCCTGAGTAGGATCAAATGAACGGGAGCCTCGGGTAGGGATAATCGTCCTTGCTGCGCCCGTAGTTACACGAGTAAGAGCGACCTTTTGCTGTTGTTCCTTACTTGACTTTCCCGTCGTATCGTTCGTCTCTGAATCTGTCTCGGGTTCTTAAGTAACCAACTTCATAAAACTATGCTCTATTGAAATGGATCAAATGGTCGATCCTTCTCCTTCGCTGTAATCTTCCTCGCTAGACGCTAGGTTGCGTCTTCTTTCATTCCTCTGTAACTGTCCTGAGGGCAACCCTGTAGTCTGACCACGACTCTAGGTCAGGGTATTATCTCGAAAGTAAATACAATATCAAGGCTGTAAATAAGGATCAAATGAACGAATATAAAATGCGGGCAAGAACTCTTTTCATTATCTCCTCAGCGGCGTGTCAACCAGCTATGAAAAGGGCTCGTGCAAATCTTCTTGGGTTGTTGTTTTGTTTCAGACAAGAAGAAAGCACGTCCACTACCTTTTATACCTATCCTTGCATGTCATCTGCGGGTCTGATCCCCTTCCGCCGTCTCACGTACCCGTCACCGCCTAGTGTGCGCGGTCTCCCTCACACAGTAACTACGGGCGTAGCAAGGACGATTATCCCTCCTAGAAGCTCCTATTCATTTAATCCTACTTAGTTATACGCGATACACGACGGATTGTCACAAGAGACTACAAAACCACAGATCCTGTCGTTTGGGGGCATACAGTTAGTTAGTGTGTGTGTTTAGGCCTAACAAAATATCTTATAAAACTTACAGCCTAGCTACTAGACTTACTACTTTAGTTACTAAAGAGGTCGCTATAGTATTCATTCTTATGGTTACTATAGTGGTTACTATAGTATTAACTTCTATAGTTACTATAGTCACTATAGTTACTATATTCGCCATAGTCACCATAGTTACTATATTTAATATGGTTACTATGTTTAATATAGTTACTATATTTACTATGGTTAATATGTTTACTATAGTCGCTAGCCCTAGAGCTACTACTACTAGGTATATAGATAATAGATTAGGTAAGGTCTAGATCTATATTATTATTACCTCCTTATTACTTATTATCCTCTAATAGATATATTAGCCTACTAACCCTACTAACTATACCCTACTATAACTTACCTATATCTAGGCCTATAACTTATAATATAATTAAACTAATAATCTCCTATATCTCTAGTAAAACCTGCTACTTTCTTCTATAGCACGCGATTAGTATACTAGATATAGTAACTACCTCCTATAGCTAAAGTAGTAGGTACTGCTCTTACTCCTCCTCTATAGGTAATAGGGGCAGATTATCTAGTAGTACTTATAGTTATACCTATAATATTAGTAATACTCTGCTATCTGCCTAGCTACTCTCCTTAGACCTACTTCTTTCTCTATAGGAGGTATCTTAGAGATTATATCTATTACTAGGAGCTAGTAGTTCCTTAACCTAGGTTACTAGTAGATTATAATCCTACTAGCTATTTACTTAGGTAAGGTTAGAATCCTATATTACTCTCTACTCCCTAGTAGCCCTTATATAAATCTCTTCCTATTACTACTCTTTCTTTTATATATACCTAAGTTACTACTATAGGGCCCTATTCTACTACTATTATATTAGTAATATTATTAGCTAACTAACTAGCTTAGAGAGTTACTCCTTCTCTAATTACTATTACTCTCTCTCCTTAGAGGAGAGCCTAGGGTGCTTATAAGGCTTCTTAAAGCTTTATAAATTCTAACTTTACTATTCTAATATTATAAAATTTAATTAACTTAAATTCTATAAGGAATAGATAATATTTTTATAACTTCTTTTTTTTATAACTTTTTATTTTTAATATAGGGTATTAGATTTAACTTTAGTAAAAAAGAGGGGTAAGACTTTAGAAAAGGGAGAGGCTAGATTAGAAGATAGGAGGTATATTAGGAATATTATATAAATTTTAGTATAGAGTCTTATAATATTATATAGTATTACCTACCCTATATATATATACTCTATCTATACTATACCTTAGTCCCTATTTTTTTTTTACCCTAACCTTTCTTAATTAGGATAAGCTAAGTATCTTTATTACTAGACCTCTATAGAAATAATACTTTACTAAATAAAAGGCTTTAAGATCCCTATTACCTATATATCTCTATTACTAGAGCTCTATAGAAATAATACTTTACTAAATAAAAGGCTTTAAGATCCCTATAATTTAGCTATTCCTTTTAGAGCGATTTCTATTTTTCTGCCATAGTAGTACATACTCTACCTTATACCTTTTCTCTAGAACGCCTACCTAGGTAGTACCTTCTCTAATAGAAAGGGAAAATGTCACGCCCGCGCCCGCGCCCGCCCGCGCCACCTCACGAGGAACGACGATTTTGCTACACCGCCCGCTTAACCCTCCACCCTAAATGCACCTCCTATCTCCTAGGTAGCGATTTTTAGAAGATTCAGAATTGTAACGAGCACAGAAGGGTGACGCGCAAGGCTAGGTAGAAGCAATAGGTCCGTTATATTCAAGACTGAATCTTGTCCTCTCTAGTGCGTTGTGCGAGAGACCCCAGATATGGTGGCGAGAAGCCCTAGGTTCGTGGCGGTGCGTGTGGCGGTGCGTGTGCACCGCGCCCCACAGGGCCGGTGCAGGGTGCGTTCCCGCTGCGCCTTACACTAACCCACCCTAAGGACTGAATTTAAAGAGGCAAAGCAGAGCTTTGTCTGCGCAGCAGCACTACATGCTTGCCCGTCAATTTTCGCAAATTCGCAGACAAAGCTCCGGTGCCTGGTGTGCTGATTGTGGTGATAAGCTCCACCTTTAGGTGGGGCGAGGCTTCAGGTCGCACTGGCCGCCCGACTGCTCCGCTGTATCTTAATTCCGAGACAGAATGCCCCACACATAAACAGTTGCGAGTGCATATAAACCCTGCTAGCCGCCAATAAGTTTCCATCCATTTCAAAGAACTTTTACTGAACTTACTTTGGATAAACAAGAAGCCGACGTAGCATGGAAGTAACCGAACACCTCCGCGTGCACTCTTTTTGTGGCTTATGTGGTCTTCCGTTTTGTGCTGAAGATCCATTCTTCACTTGTAGGTTCCCAGCTCTGTGGCCGATGTGCTTGACTGACATTGAGAACTCCAGTGGTCAATGATGGCGAATCCTGGCCCGTCCAAATCACTGCATATGGGATATTCACATTCCCGCAATCCCGTTATTGTAAGGATCCGAGACTATGCCGTGTGCCTGACTGTAGACATTGCAAGAAGGAGACCGGCACATTACATGTGGGCTGCACAACGCTGTTTCTACGGCAAGTGTCGATGCTTCAGACCGATGTTCAGACCGATAACACGAAACCTGACATCCAAGCCAACTTTTGCCTCCTGTGGGTCGCAGCGACATGGAAAGGGCTTTGGCGAGGTGGCCCATCTTTGAACATTCAACCGGATCATGATGTTAACATCTCGGATATTAAAAACTTGGTCGCTCCAAAGACTCTTCCCAACGAACTTCTCTTGATGATTCGGGACATGTGCATTCGGGCAATGTGCAACAATTCCTGGCATTGCAGCGTGTTAGATCTTACTCGTCGACTGTCGATCCAAGCCGTGGGCGACCTGAACGATAGGGTTAGGGTTGTGAGAATCAAAGCTTGGAATCGGGGCGAAGCACCTGAACTTGGAGATGTGAACGGTGAGCCCATAGTTCGTTTTACAAGTGACGCCCGTGGCCTCGTACGCATCGAAAGGTTGAACAAGGTGACCGCAGAACAAGGCCTTCGGTCTGACCACAAGTGCTACATTGTTGAAGCAGCTGACCGTTTTAAAAGAGTGTCTGTGGAGTTCCAGGTTAGTCCAATCAAGAAACTTCAGGCGCACGTCACTAACACCTCATAGTTTGGCATGGCCAGATTGCAAGGAGTGACATGGTCAATACACATATGGGACACTCCGTGCCCGCCACCTCTGTATCGCAGCATTGCCGATCTTGACATTACTGGCTCAAGCAAAAAGGTTCAGGCTTGGCATCTAGCTACGGTAGACTTGTCTCAGTGTACTGGGATAACATTTTTCGTTTGCGGCAATTCCACATATGCGGTTCACGCTCATACAAAGAACCAGCCATTCGCCGACAAAACTCTCATAAACCTTCCGCTGGAGAGAAGAAATGATGTTGCTTGGATTTATTTGCCTATACAGGGTGAGATTAAAGAAGTAGGGTTCACCAAGCTGCCGAATCGGCCCGGAGTTTATATCAAGCCACAACATCTATTGGTATGACGAGGACAGCCTCAAGTGGGTTTTGTTGCACCGTCTAACAACACGCAGTTTCGATTCGACTCCGAGCGTTATGTTCTCATCGGACCTTATCAACGACAGGCGCCTAATTTAGTATCGCTCCGACAACCCCAGACACTTATATACAGAAAAAACGATACACTCCCGATCGATTTTGTCGGCGCCTTCTCCAAACAGAAAAAGAAATTGCGCGACAGACCCTTCCCAAACTGGTTGGTTCCCAGCCGACCGACGTTGGAAAATGCGCATGTTTCGTCAGCTCCCCTTGAAGGCATATGTGCGATTCGGGTATACTATGTTTCTGAAACAGACTTCTGCAGAGGGCTTATCTTGCAGTATGGAACAGGGGA
Organism: Sarocladium terricola; assembly: GCA_029379155.1. Classification (NCBI taxonomy): domain Eukaryota; kingdom Fungi; phylum Ascomycota; class Sordariomycetes; order Hypocreales; family Sarocladiaceae; genus Sarocladium; species Sarocladium terricola. The sequence goes on from JAHKSO010000010.1 coordinate 38,784, forward strand.
GAGCGTCGCTCTTGGACAGTGCAGGCTCGGTGTCGATAAATTCACAGAGTACGCAATGCCGGTGCGAATATGTTTCGCTATAAAGACGGCAGGCTTTATGATAGAATGTCCCGAAGATAACGATCATGTCCATGAACGAACGTACTGGACGTGTTGCGAGATGAAAGGCGTTTTATATTGTTGGTTTAATTATCATAAAACAATATTTGAGCATAGATAAGCAGACCACAGATTCCGTACAAGAAGAGTGAGCTTCTACTCCGCCACGGTCACTCACCCAGCTTAGACCCTTGCCATCCGTCTTGCACTTTACTTCATCTTACTCTTTCCTCTCTTGTGCTGTCCTTCCTTTGTCTTTCCTTCCTTTGTCTTTCCTTTCTTGTCCTCGCCTTTCTTGTCCTTGCCTTTCTTGTCCTTGCCTTTCTTGTCCTTGCCTTTCTTGTCCTTGCCTTTCTTGTCCTTTTGCTTTCCTTGCTTGACGATGCCCCTTCTTTCCTTGTCTCGGTGACTTTCCCCACGGCTTTCTTTGCTACTGTAAGTGTCGGACTCCTCAGAGTCTGACGGCTCCTCAGAGTCTGAAGGCTCCTCAGAGTCTGAAGGCTCCTCAGAGTCTGAAGGCTCCTCAGAGTCTGAAGAGCCTGAAGAAGGAGAATCAGGAACCTCAATTGTCCAGGCCCAGCACCCGGCTTCCGGGGCAATATAACCTTGCACTGGCATATTTTGATGCACCCTGATTTCCCCTGGGAGGGCTATTCGCCAGAGACTATACGGGATATTTGCCTTAATGATTAAGCCATCCTCATTCTTGGGATACTCAACTAGGGTCTTCCATACTCCTTCGTGCTCAAATACCTTGAGCACTTTGACTTGTTTGAGATCCCCCCAATAGGTCCCGGCGGCTTCATTCTCGCCAGATGAATCGGCGGGGTAAGAAAGTGTTCCATCAGATGTCAAAGACTCTGTGGCCTGTTCCCAAAACTTCTCGAACTTCTTCGGGTCCGGTTGAAGATGTTTCTTGATGTAATAGAATGCGACATCAAAATAGGCAGCGGCCGTCTTGATATCGGCATAGCAGTTTTTGTCTCCCATTGGTCCATCAGGATAAAAGGGCACTAGGAAACCCTCGCTCTCGAATTCGCATGCCCACAGCCGAACGTAGGGGCCATAGTAGGTTATCACCCAGCAGGACTTGATCGCGTCTTGATGCTCTCTCAAATAGTTCCACGCCTTACTATACGCCTGTTCTTCACAGTATAACAATTTCTGGGGTCCGGCTTTCCCAATTTTGCCTTCGCCCGGTAGCCAGTATACCCATGTATTCGTGGGAAATTTTTCTTTGATTTTCGCATATGCCGGGTCAAGGAGCATGGTTTTGACTGCAACATCCATTCTTGAAAGATCATGATGCTCTCTGGTGGGAATCTCTTGATCGACTATAAAACCCTCCGCGAAGGGAAAGTATAACTCTCGAAGCCAGTTTACGATCAACGTTGTCGCACGAGCTTCAGGGTATTGCACGGCATTATCATATAGCAGTGCCCAAGGTTGAGTGTCGAAAATGGAGCTCATGTTGCAATATAATATTGGAAGGGTAGGACTGAATAGATAAAACAGCTGTGATGAAGATTGAAAACGACAATAATGTGCAGATCAAGTATTTATAGACTATAACAAAGTACTTTAGATTCTAGTGGTTGAAACTACCGCTCTAAGTCGGAAACGCCGATGAATACAAAGCTACTTGGAGAAGTGCGCAATATTTCCCTGGTCACGCCTGGCTGACATGATGATGGTCACTTACGAGGTCTGCATCATGCAACCTACTGACCATAAGTTGCAAACAGACATCAACCTCCATCGCCTTTCGTCCGCTCGTGGCTCGTGAAGGGTATGGTGTGGCTGACCTCAATACCTTGGTTAGTGGGGCGAAGTGATTCGTAGGTGCTCCATCGTAGGACAAGGTTCACGTTCATGCGAAGAATCGAGTATCCTAGTCCCTGTCGTAATGAAGGGTCAAGGAACTCTTGAAGCTGTTGGTTCATAGCGGACTTGTAGGGGTTGGTTGTGGTTAGTCCATGGGAGCATGCAAGAAACTTCACGACTGAGGAGGACGAGAGTGGGGTTGGCTAGTGGCTCATGCCAGGGCATCCTGTTTTCACATCGAGATTTGACCACCCCGCGACTGAGCTGCCAATGGCCATTAGTAAGTCGAGCGTGCGGAATATCAACATGATGAGGTCCACAAGGTCCACAAGTGCGGAAGCCAAGTTTGCGCGACAGGGATCTCTAAACGGGGTGGCGGGGTTAAGTGAAATTCGGTCAAACTCGGTCAAATTCAGCTACTTCTGACCACTTCTGATCACTTCTGACCACTTCTGACCACTTCTGACCACTTCTGACCACTTCTGACCACTTCTGACCACTTCTGACCACTTCTGATCACTTCTGACCACTTCTGATCGTTTTTGATCGTTTTTGATCGTTTTTGATCGTTTCTTATGCCGCAAAGGAAGCTAACCTCGGTCGCCGACATAATTGGCCGGCTTGTGGATGCTTCCAATATTGTGAGGAAGCGTGGCGGACTGAAGAAGGACCAGGACGCTAGGGTAGACAATGCATTCAAACTATTGGCAGCAGGTCGGCTAGAAGCCGGATGCCGGGGTGAGAAAAACTATTCGCGCTACTTGGAATTTTTGAAGCGTGTTGATGAACTCATTGGGCCGGCTGGAGTAGTCATTTCTGCAGCAGGGCTCGGTGTATCAGCCATATCCGGCATGAAGGATCGTCTTCGCGTCGAGCTGTCAGACGAAATGGAGAAACGGAAGAAAGATTTTGCCATGGAAAAGCTCGAGACCATCGCCCAGACCTTCTTGAACAAATGTGAGGTTTTCTGATTCTTTCAAAACGTCGGTGTGCTGACTTGTTAGATCCTCGGCCAAGCCAGACTACCACAGTTGGCTCGCAACGTCTAGAACCAGTTTACTCCTCTGCACAAAATCCCGCCTCACATTACCCTGGGGATGCGTATGAGCTTAGATGGCAAGATGTGCGGGATATTGCAAACTCCGGCCAGGAAATAGGAAGGCCTTATCTGTTAGATACGTATGCTGAGGCAGTTCATCCCTTCGTCATTATACCCATCAGTCAAGAGTGGGCGAATCACTTTGCAATGCAACGAGAAAAATTATAGGCAGTTATCAGTTCTCTTTCTTTGCTTCAATGTATCCCACTTTCAAGGAGCCCGAAACTCTGAACCACCATTCATTATTAGTCCAGGGCACAACGACCAAGTGACCAGCGTATTCTGTGCCAATGATGCCGCGATATCGATTGGTGTCGAGATATCGATCGAATATTCGGATAGCGCCTTTATTGTCGGGTACATCGACAACAACGAAAAGAGTATCGGAGGGTGGTTGTATCTCTTGACCGTTTGGGAGAGCCCCCTTCCAGGTAATATTGCACTCGCCGCATCGTAACTAGGATACTGTTAATGATTTCGTTTTCGCGAATGTCCCAGGCGAGCATACCTGATCCCTGCACTTGCTCGTTAAATCCTTGTCACTCATCTGTGGCCACTTGTGTTTTTCTATCTCCGCCATGATTCATATGCTGTCAGACCAGCATGGATCTGGAAGGCGGTGCACTTTTCCTATAGGCCTCAGTCTTGGTGTCTTCACATGAGGAGGCCATGGGATTTCCGTCGAATCCTAATAGTACCTTTCAAATGGCCTTCAAATAGCGTGTCGGATTTTGCGCTCGCTGTAACGGAGGATCGATCGTCGCCACATACTTATAAACAGTCGCGAATCAGTGTCAAGAGAGTTTCGGAGTTTGTGGTTTAAATAGTGCGGTGATTGAGATGTTTCAGACCTTAGTGCTTGACTCGACGAAAACTTTAATTCTATGGCTGCTGTATATCTGCGCCAAAATATTCAGAAAACATTCAAGTATGAGTCCGCTTAGGCTTAAGCGTAGCAATATGCGATGGGATGCCCGTTTCCTTGCCGTTGGGTCGTAAACACCGCGGGGGGGGGGGAAATTGCGTTTAGTCACGGGGGCCACCTTTATGAGGCACGTGACAGAAGGATGCAACTGGTCGATAACACCCGGTGCCAAACAAAACGCCTTTCCACGTAATAGACTGCCCCGCACCGCATAGCCAGCAGTGGCAAATGTGCTGATCTTGCTCTGTGGACCGACGTTCCTCCAGCCTAATATCGATATGCACTTCTAGACAGGACACTTCTCTAAATGAAAGCTTTTATGGCAGAAAAATCGTTCTCTTTACGCCGGAGGACGTGCCAGTATACAAGGCCTCCCGAGTTACTGTACCATAAAAGGTAGTGTGAAATGAGTGCTCCTAACTTTGTGTATTGCTTCTCACAAGAATAGAATAGGTGAGGCACAAATAAAGGCTGTTGGATGTCAGGACGGGGGTATTTCTTCCATGCCAAAAGTCTGCCATAACAGTCTGCCATAGTAATGAAGGGTGGCTTAAGGCCACAGGTTTCCGTATCTGCATAGCGTATATTCGATACGCTGCTACTCGAAGCCGGCCTCAGTGGCATGCAGGGTTTTTAGAGCGACCTGCAACTCGACTTGTCAATGGTAAATTCAGTTTGAAGATTGACCGTGGCGGGTAATGGCCAGAACCTGGAAATGAGGAAGATATATATCTGGTGTTTCAATTCACAATGTCCTTGTAAGCCGCATCGAGAGAACGCATTTCAACACGAATGAATGGATACACCTCTACCAGCGAATTTGTATACAACCAGGAGCCCGGGGAACGCCTACCGTGAGCCCCAACCGCTTTATTGAAGTCCAAATGTGTAGCTCTTGTACGAACTATGACTCTTCTTGCTCCTGGGCGACCTTGGCGTGACTCTCTTTTTTTGCGGAATAGACATTTCCAATTTTTGATCAACCTTGTCCCCGCAAGTCCTCAATATTCGGATTCAGACAATGGGGAGTAATGCTTAGTAGCCAAAAGGTGTTTTAACAACTCAAAAAGGACTCTTGCCCTCTGTAATGGCCCCTAGAGCCACGGGTATGAATGCGAGGCTCATCATGCACGTCTCATCATGCGGTTTGCGGCTGCGCACTGGTTGGAGCCTCTTGCGTTATTGCGACAGTGTCACGGATCTTACGACATGAGATCCCCGCTGTGGTTGCGGACGACTCTTCCTTACTGAGAATTTGCATCATCAGATCTTCCGGGGGCGGACTTGACCACTCCGTTCCGCTTTTGGCGTCGTTGTTCTCGCCGTTTGTCCTGCTCTCGACCGAACCTTGCGATGTACCCACGGCCGCCTCGTTCATGCCGAGCGCATCATTAGAGCAAGTAAACTGACTGTTCTGGTCGTTCAAAGCCAAGGAATTGGCGCAGTGCTCGTCTACCCACGCGTGGATAGCAACAGCAAGTGCATGCCTCGCCTGGGCGGTGTTCAATGCGGGATTTGTGACCACCGCTGGCGCTTTTGTTACCGAGTCCCTAATGGACCTTCCAATGGCTGATGTGCTTCTGCTGGTGTTTGCTTCGGGGCTGCCGTGTTGTGAGGCGTCCCATGGACGGTGATGAGCAAGGTAACAATCGAAAGACTGGTCAGATTGCACGACGCGGCCAACTTTGGCCATCACAATGTCCAGGATCTTCTTTCAGCGTCGGTCAGCAAATCGTTGACCGTAACGTCTCCTCGTTACGTTTGGGAAAGACTCCCAACGTGGCGGATGCAGCTGGAGACTGGAAGAAGTTCATGTCACGAAGCACGGCATCGAGGACCTCGCGCTCGACAGAGATCGAGCCTGCCTCTACCTGTCGTTCCATGTCTTCTTCGTCCGGTGCATACTCGCCTTCGCATCCTGCACTACACCCACTTCCCTGCAGGATTCTCTTTGCATGTTGAACATGTCGGAGTATCGGCTTCACGTCTTCCCGGAGCAGCGTCTTGTTATTGTCGCGCCTATCCAGAGACTCGGTCGGGTGGTTATTGACCCAGGCAACAACGTGCTGCATAACCTGCTTCATAATCTTCCCCTTGTCCCACGACATGCTTTTCAGCAAGGCCTCAACATCAGGGAAGCGCAGTGGGCTGCCGTGATGAATGCGTTCAAAGGCTCCATGATAGGCGTCGTCCATCAGTTGCTGTAGAAAACCATCCCTACGGCGGAGTCGAATGACGCCGACTTCTAGGACGCATGGCAGACACTGGTCGCTATACTTGGGGTAGAATAGGTCTGCTACATCAGACTGGGTGTAGTCGGAGCCTTTCAGTGCAGCCGCCATTACGGTCCGGTCGTCTTTGGTGATGGCCGGGCCGCGCCACAGGGTAGCTCTGCCAGTGTAGTCAAGGTATCTTCGAAAGGCCAGTACTACGGAGATTTGATTAGTCGGCTGACCGAGAGGGCGTTGTCTTCTCTCCCTTGTTTTTCCGTTTTTTTTTTAACGACGTTTTTGGGGCATCACTTACGCTGTCAATTCGCAGCTGAGCGACGTGGCCATCGGCCGGCCAACTTCGCTTTCGCACCACCGAGTGAGCAGGTCTCTCCAGAGCTCTTTTCCCCAAAGTGTCGCCGCGCGGCTAGTCGGGAAGCCGCTGTCTCTGGGTCCAAGCTGCAGAATATCACGCATGCGCTTCTCTATCTCGGGCTTGGTCCCATCAAATATCCTGCTGTTTTGCGCATGCGCCAGCACCAGCAGCATCCACTTGTCGCCGTGGTTGTCGGGTAGTCGAGTGTCGGGTCGGTTGGCTCGAAGCTGAAGGTTCAGATGGGGGGGGGGGGGGGGGTAGTGTATCTGGGGAAGTTAGCATTCAGTCGTCTTTCACGCGGCTTTGTGTCCATGTCCGTCGGCCACCGTCACGTCCGATCCTACTCACCTCGCTCGTAGATGATGCAGGTCCACCACAACTGGCTGGACTCTGCGTTGCTCATCACAACAGACTCCTGGAGGGCCGCCATTCGTTGCACCCCGTTCATGACTTCTGCCTTGTCATCTCCGTTGACCACGGCCCAGTCCAGGAAGGAAGGCACGTCGTTGGCTGTTTCTTTGTCGGATTCACGTGCAAGGTCGCTGTTCAGATGCTCTCGCATTCTTCTCACGGCGTTAGGGTGGATTGGACAAGAAGATAATTCTCCTCTGCCTCTCGCATTACACCTTGGCGCGCGAACCGCTTGCGAAGGTAGGCTACGTGCTGGCTCCTCACCGGTCGACTCTTGCCGTTTTCCCACTCGGTTGTCAATGCGTGGCATGGCATTACGGCGACGTCGAGCACGTAGGGCTCTGCTTGCTGGCGCAGAGAGCGGCCATCTTGGAGGTCTGCGCATGTCAATGCGTGCCGTTGCCGTTGCCGTTTGCGCGGTTCAGGGCACGCCGCCTGCCTAGTGTGGACGTTATGAGAAGGGGTTGGCGGTTGAACTTGAACAACGGTTGGCCAAACCAAAACACACAAACGTATTTGGTGCCTAGTGACTGACGCGATCAGCTAACTGGGCAAGCTTGCCGCCAAAGAATACCTAATGTGGCAGGAACACCAAATCATACTGGCATTGACATGGAGACCCTGAGCCGCTTCTCATGCATGGTCGCCTGAAGAGACAACGTTGGGCCTTGTACCGTACGGGCTATCTAGCGTCTCGTGAAGGTGTCCGAATGACCGTCTGGGGCAGGATAAGTCTACCACGGTCTCTAAGGCAGGGGGGGCTTCCAGGTCGGGAGCCACCCACATGTTGGCGGTTAAGTTGGCGGTTAAGTCTGTACAATAATTGGCCGACCCCCAACGGTCAAGAGTGTAATGGCTCCCCCCCTCAGCGGGAGATCCTGAACGCCTTTAGGGGGATGTTGGTGGGTGCTCTGAGTGGCTTAGAGCACAGCTACATTTTCAGCCCAACTGACGTGTAAAACTTGGTCCAACGCACAGTTGAGAGACTCAATTTACATCATCATATACTGGACTTCTCGCTACTGCCGTTGTGGTCCCAGAAAAGATGGATGGTTTGTCTCTAGCCACCAGAAGAACCGTCAATACTAATCCAGAGAACAGTTAACAGCAGTCGTGAGCAATCTCAGTCATCTTACGCCATGAGTAGCCTAATTAACTTCATTTTGTCCAGAACCGGTATCAAAGCTATCCTGCAGTCGACATCCCCTAGGTAACATGACAGAAATACCAGAATACTTTCTGCAATGGCTACCAGAAGAGCAGCATAGACAGAATAGCTAGACTAGAAAAATAGACCCTAACCCACCCTAAACCCTAATCCTTTTAGAGCGATTTCTGTTTTTCTGCCATAGCTACCTAGGTAGTACCTTCTCTAATAGAAAGGAAAAATGTCACTTCGCACCCACGCCCGCGCCCGCGCCCGCCCGCGCCACCTCACGAGGAACGACGATTTTGCTACACCGCCCGCTTAACCCTCCACCCTAAATGCACCTCCTATGTAATCGGGTGATTTGCAGCATCAGTAGTTACTCTTCAGAGCTCGCCAAGCTCGTCATCCGGCATGCTTGTTCGTGCGCGAGGAGGCTTCCGCTCCGCACAGGCTTGGCGGAAATGTCTACAAACAAATCAATACGCAGCCACTGTTCTGCAATCAGCCACGTGCTTGGTTTGCTAGATCAGCATATGCGGGATAGGCAGGCTCTAGTTCATCGAGCAGCCTTGTTGGTTGTTCATGCAGTCCTGCTGATCCAGTTACACGCCAAGTCCATTGGAGTCATCCACTCTCAAGGAATCCTAGAAATGAACAGCGACGATACGCCTGACGCGTACAGAAGCTATGAAGACTTCCAAGCTTTGGCAAAGGTTCGCTCTCTCGCAAAGGAAGCATTATCTCAACTCGCGCCAAACAAGACGCTTGATCCTGCTATCACTCGGTTCATCCGCAGAGGTAGTCCATACGACTGATTTGGGTAAGGCCTTTGCCTTGTGCGGTCAGGTGCAATAAAAAAGAATACTACGAAGACTGCTATAATACCTGCTTCCTTCTTCCATCCATCATCCGCTCATCTCAAGACGTATCGAGCCATGTCATCTGCGTGATGGAATTGTACAGTAACCCAGGTTTGAAGGTGGCTGGCCGCCAGATCAAGACGACACGGGCACGACGTGGGGAAGCTGCCATCCAAATCATTTCTTGCTTGATGTTCCCACGCTATGAATTATGAATATCGATGATAACTACAGTACCACAGAGAATCACAATATAATGACAAATCCACGTATGGTTCTCGGAATGCATCGCTGACAAAGGTTTAAAATACCGATCATATTCCATCATTAGATATAAATTAAGCATTCCTTTGCCTACGGGCTTCCTCCTAAGTGTGTGAGGCAGCACAAGAAGAGGGCCGGTCGATAGACACGAGACAAAAATTATATCAAGATAAGTCCGGGGCCATATTTTCCTTCCAACTCCCTTGCAGCCATGCATGATATGTGTTAAGTGTTGAGTTGGCTGCCTCCGTCCCTGTAGCTCTGTCCATGTGAGGGAGGCTATTGCTGCACCTCTGCTGCACCTCGGCTGCACCTTATTCGCGACTGAAGACGACATCTCTCCAATGGGCGCGCGAGATGCGAGCCAGAAGCGTGGCGATTTGGCGTGTCTTGCAGGGACGAGCCGCCTCTAGCTGCCCCGAAGCCTGTCATTCTCTGAGGCTCCGCCGGATGCACATTCAAGAGTCATTGCCCCGTCATGTTATCCGCCGCCAATGTGTAATTTTGTCGTGTGCTTGTCCGCCTGTGTGCAGCCTTCTTGGCTCACGAGGTGAACTGACCAGACAACCAGACAACCTGCGAGATGAAGGATCACGCTGTATCTACTCCGTACTCCGTACTCCGTACAAGGTCTGGTGAATGCAGCCTGAATGTCCCAAGCGCCCCAGATGCGGTATCAAAACCAACCACGGCCCAGCCTCCACCCCTTAAGTGGCTGTTGGCATTGCAAGACCCACATGGATTCAATTTTCAACAGAGCAGAGCTCGAGATATTGTGACGACTGGAGCATGCATTAGCCGCGATGACGACCGAATCACGGGTATCGTGGCGCCTCGGCATGCGGGGTATCCTAATTGTTTCTGACCCATTTATCCCGGGGTTTGTTGTCGAGGGTTTCTTCCGAACACATCAACTACACAAAACCCGCCTGTCTGTCCAATACTACTAGGACAACTTCATCTTGGCGGGTGATAGAGTCTGGACCTAATATCATCAGCATGGATACTGACTCCATCAATAGTATGACATTGGAGGAAAGCGGCCAGGCCACCGCTAATGTGCCCACTGCAGATGACATACAGATTAGGCTGCAAGTCGGCGAACGAGCGTTCACTACAACCAAGCGGGTTCTCACGAAAGAGAGCGCATTTTTTGCATCACTCCTCTCTGGGCGCTGGGACAACACACTGGAAGATGGGTCTTATTTCGTTGACGCTGATCCCACTCTTTTTTGAGTATATACTTCGCTACCTTCGACGATCCATATATCCGGTTTTCTACAATGAGTCAAAGGGTCACGACTATGGTCTATACCTTGCTCTTTTAGGTGAAGCCAGATATTTTGGTATATCACGGCTACAGGAATGGCTGGAAGAGAAACGATTTGTCGATGCTGTCAGGTTGACGCACACTATTGAAACTCTGGAAGATGTCGATTCCGTCCCTCGCAGCTACGCGGACGTAGCTACAGACACGACGTTAAAATTCTTTCCGTCGTGGGGTTCGAAGAAGGTGTATATTTGCCCAAGAAGCATTCCAATACACAGGGGTGCACCCTGGCAATGCGGCAGGGGGTGTAAGAATGCACAAGGGGATAGTCCAAATATGTTCGAGGATGAGCCTTGTCTGCGGATGCTTGTTGTAAGGAAGAAAGTCAATTTACGACCTGAGATATGCATAGCTACTGATGCTTAGTCTATAACAATGGTAAGGAGCGTCCCTAAACTCCACTTGTTTTTTAGGAAATCCGCTTCTAGGTATCGTGTGTACGGCTAAATCGTGCACATGTTGCATCAAGTAGTCTACCCACGTTTGGCTCAGATTCAACAGTAGTACGGGTTGGGACCAGAGTCGAGAGCGAGGCGAAGGAAAGCGCATACGCCAGCTTGGCCGAAGTATTTTGCCGGTCGACCCATCAAACTTGGCGGGCAGTCATAAGCCGAGCAATTTTTATATTACGGCTTGACCTGGCCACAGTGGTAGTGCAGGCTGAAACCGACCGAATCACCATATGCGATCAATTATTCTTGGGGTCGACGGGCTTGACAATCCAATGGATAGGTGAATCTATTAATTGAAGCCTCAGACTCCACCTGGCTGTTACGGCGAGATTTACAGTAGGCCGGTAGTAATTCCGAAAACTGGCCATCAACATCGCCTATTTGTCCTTGACGCGTTTATCATAACCTTAGAAGAGAGGGAGGATTCACGGCAAGACAGCCTGCGACAAGAGGAGGGCAACGATGAAGCCATGCCGCTTTCGCTCAGCTAGCCCGTCGGTGGAACTGGCGCTTGAAGTTCTAGTCGCTCTAATTAGGTGAAACTTACATTTTCATACCGAGATCTATCGTCTCACCCCTTTCAGCTCAAAGAACTCCATGCATGCCTGGGCACAATAACTTGCTATAACCATGGGTTTTGGTTGTTTATAACCATAACCATGAGTTACCGAAAATTTGGTTATAGCACGGAACCAGTCGTGTCGCAACAGACCGCAATAAGTGCAGAATTGGCTCCATGTTCTTTATCACTGTCTGAGTCGACCGCTTCTTTCAGAGCACCCGGTTGGGGTCTTTGTGGTCTTAGGCCATATTCGTGACTTTTGCGGCCTTTCTCTAGCAGTTCCATTGGCATTTGAATGTCGACCTGACAGTGCGACCCATGTTAGGCTCTAGACGAAAGGGAAGTGAATATATATTCTTTTAAGTACAATACCTATGGCTGTTATTATGTCACCAACTCCGTCGCGAATTTTACAAAGAAATGCTGTGACTCAATACTTTGCTCTCAAAATGGTCAGTCGCCTGCCTAGGTGGAATAAATAGTCAGCGAGGAGACATACATCTTCGAGATTTTGCAGACCCAACGCTATTAGTCAGCAAATTTTTGTCGACTGGCAAATTTGAAGTTGAAGCTACAACTCCACGCCGTGCGCCTGGTCTCGGGATTAGAGGGTAATGGTGCTACTGCCCACCATCATAGTTCAAAAACCACACTGACGAAAGAGGATGGATTTCGTCCGTCATGAGGTCATTTTAGCCATCACACTTAAGTAGTACGGCCACAGTAATATTTGCCTTACCCCTGCTATCAATGTCGTCCCTTACGTGTGTCTCCTGTGCACTTAGTAAGGAATCGAGTATCTCACGGGCATATGGAACTGAACTTAACCGCAGTTACGAATTGATGCATCATGGGCGGATAATTCTTCCGCTGAGGCAACAAGTTCAGAGGTCAACTGTACTGTTTTCATATAATTCCGTCAAACAGTGCGGGGGCCAATGCTAAAAGAAGTACTTGTAAATTGAGGCAATTTATCGACCTGGTCGAACAAGGCCAAACTTTTCCTTTGCTGGTGAGTGGGAGTCTGGTCTTGGATTTCGAACACATCGTCTTTCAAGAATTGCCTACGAAATCGGACGAGATGATGAAAGATATGATAGTGGAAGGACCTGACACCATTCTTAAATATGACATCCACTGTCCTTCTCGTGGAACTCATGTTCACGTTGATTGCAGATCCGATTTCGTGGCTCACTTCTATCATGCCAGGGTTTTGTCAAGTCTTGAATCCACAATCCATGGAATCAAGCTCCTCCTCTCTGATAGGGCGACTTGCACATGAGGGTCCAAATACGACATCACAAGAGGTTTGCGTTGCTGTCAAAGGCTTATTAGTGGTGGATTTGGGGTCTGTTAACGAAGAGTCATTCCAATGGTCTAGTCGGAAGTTCTGGTTCGGTACCAGATCTCAACGTTTAACATTTCGCTCCCAATATCATATCCAGATTTTGAACACTATGCATAATATGCGATATGGCACGAAGACGAAAAAGCGGTCACTAGTGAAATTTGTTCAGTTATTTTGTGTGAGTACTTTTTTGGCCATGGATGAGTATTCAGATAATGGAGCTGTAAACAATACGAACGAAGAATGAAGTGACCATACGGGGAACTGGGAATGATAGAAATTCGTTATGCTGTGCTGAGGACATTATTAACAAGTCATCTCAAAGTCCTTCGTCGTAGATTGCCGTGGCGCAAATGGCACTGACGAACCTTTCACATTGTTGGACCTATTCCGTCTCTATGTGGTTCTTCAATATTGCCAATGGCTCACAAAACCGTCTACAAGATTCACTTTTGAGCTACAGGGTCCTTCATTCCCTCAGACTGATCCTACTTCAGCCGCTTTGCCAAGAAATTGCAGCTTGTTTGCACTTGACGGATAACGAGAGCCCTGTATAATATTTGACTATGACGATTGGTGTGTAGCAACAAACTATGCACGCTTTGCGGGCTTTTCTGGCCCACCACAGCCTTGCGATAGAACTGGTGAACTAGCTTACCTGCCTTTTCAAGATTTAATCTTTGTGCTAAGGTGACATGTGAGCCACAACCTGTGGTTGCTGCCCTTGAATCTTAATGCCATGCCTATGATCAAGGTGGTTTCGTACAGAGGTTAGAGAAGCTGATTCCCAGGAGCATTTACCACAAACCCATATCCTGTTACCAGCGCGATCACGTCGAACTCGCTCATCAAGTTTTAGCTTCTTCGCATGAGCCCAAGTCTCTGTTGCGGTTTGGGTACGCTTCTTGGACCCGCGGCCAGAGTTTGTGCTGTCAACAGTCGCTAGAGAATCAGAACTGCCAGTCCACGAGATGTCGGAAAACTGACTGGGTTCGGGGGTGAAAAGCTGGGAGGAAGAATCTCCCATTTCAGCGTCAATGATGGCATATTCGATGGAGTATAATACTGAATCGGCTGTGATGAAAACAAAAAACATGACGCTAGAAATGGTCTGGTATTTGGCATTGTGAAGACCCAAGAGAACGAGTGGTATCACAAGAAGTAGGGCGCAATATGATATATCACAAGCCAAGGATACTGTGACAGTGGCTGGAACACCACATAGCTGCAACAGTGGCGGTGGCACCTTAGTCAAAAGGCTGTTACAATTACTGATACTCAACTTGTAAGATAGTTGTCAGAGACTGAATGATCCCATTGGAACAGTACTGCCTTGAGAAATAGACTAAGGAAGATATTAGCAGAGGGGTTTAGGTTTCTCGTAAATTAGCTAGACGTCAAGGAATCATATCCGCGCCCAAGACCACTTCTTCCTGTGACTGGTACATTAAGTACAGTACCTAATCACGGAATAGTTTTAATTACTTCTTCGCGTCGTGCTACAAAACGTTTTTGAGAGGTCGTAGATAGCAATTAGGCAGCAGAAGATGGGATTCAGTCCGGTGCTCCAAGCCTTAGCCACGTGGAAAATTAGTAATCCTTTTCAATATTTTCAATATCTTCAATATTCATCAGTATTGAAGAATCTCATATTGAAGAGTCAATATTGAGAAAATCAATATTCTCAATACATATTGAGGATATTGACAGGGGTTATTCAATACCGAATACAGCACTGTTGACAGCAAGGTATAATAATGCGAAGCCGTCAATCGTTCAGCATGGTGCCTCACAAATGACTGACCAGTCTCCCGCTCTACTTCCCCCGCTCTCACAGGATCTCCAATTTTAACGTGTTAAGATCGTTACTTTTGATCCTCCACTTCTCAGTTCGTCAAAAGCATACTCAGTAGAGCCAGCCTTGACCCACCGTCGACCGTCAACTTTTCGCCAGTCGCGATGACAGAGACAAATGGCTTTGAAACGAAGGGCTCGCTCTGCGAGCGTGTACCCCGCCGACGAAATTGTTCAGTTGGTAAAAAAGGACGTGACAACTCTCGCGATTTCGACTTCAGTGTGAAAGATTACATGAGAGGTGAGATCAACCAAGCAAAATCCTATGCACTCCACTGGCGATATTAACAAACCTAGCTGGAATATATGACGTAGTCTTCAACTGTGAACGGCATAAATCGCGATGAAGACGGCAAAAATATCTCATTATTAATACAATACAGATTGTAAGAACCCTAGAGGTTGGGTTTGCTTCCTTTGTTTTAAGGAGAATGTCCTGGTGAGGGCAAGGGTACACCTGATTTGATGTGACTTGGGTCTTCGTGAACCTGTCGAGATGTATTATCTTGTGGAACTGCTAAACCGGGGCGGGGAAGAGAAGTTATCGCGCGCCAAGTGCGAAGACATTGCGAAAGGTAAGTTACCGTCTCGTTCAAAGAAGATCTTCTGGATTAGAGCTAACTATGATGTAAGGTAACGAGTTTGTATAGTTAGAGAGCCAAAAAAGCTTGATTCAGTCGGATGCACAATTTTATGGTCTTGCATTTTCCTTGGTAGGTGAATGCCGTGTGAGGCAAAAAGAGTCTCAAATACTTGGAACTTCCAGGATGCGGCCTTTGGCCTAGCGGATAAATCCAGAGAGCCTACATTGCTTTGTAGATTATCATGTCTACCCGCGCACAAAATAAATCTCGAATGTCGCGCCCGCGGGTGCAGAACAGTACTACGAGCATATAAACTGATCCATATTTCTGGATACGTACAGCGTTCATTAAAAATTGCCAATTTACACAATGCCCCTTGTCACCGTCTTTGTTTGCCTCCAGTTTGCAGTAGTAATAAGTGGTGTCTGGTATCAAAGCATACCGCTTGCATCGATTTGGAATGCAATGGTGTAGGAGCCGTCGTAAACATGTCTCCAGAACCGCACCATCTGATTTCATCCTCTGAAAGAACACATTTGTATAGTGACTTGAGTTACTTCGTATCCATCACGGGGGATAGCAAGTTCTGATCCCAGGGCAAGGACTAGTTACGAGCATACGCTAGATTGGTTGCATGTTCACATGTGCAAATCAGGACATGATTTTCCTCATTGAGAAAACGGGTTCTTTTTGGTACTATTGGGAGAGAATTTGTAAGGAAGTGCAATGCTTTCATGTCAAGGTGCTGGCTGTGTTGTTACTTTACTCGGACTGCAAGACAATGGACTTCAAGATTCGGGAACCAAGATAGGGCAAATGGACAATAATATAACGAACAGTGTAGATTAAATGCAGCCAACTAAAAAGAGATCGTGAGATTTTGTGAGACTTGAAAATACTATCAATGTACTGTAATAATATCATAATCGCATCTTCTGAATCCAAAGGCTCGCTACCTTCATTTGTCACTGTCTCATCCCTGATGGTGCAGATCAGAGACCATGCATGCTATGCTAAGAAAGAAAAAGAAGAAGACTACTGTACAGTACAGTACAGTACTGTATTAATATATAATACTAATATTAATATTAATATACTGCACCGGTTTTGCTTGGGCGAGTGGCATTGGTGGCACCGTAGACAGATTGGAAGGTTTGTCCCGTATATTTATTACTTTCCCTGACCCTGGCTATGACCCAGAAGAGATTTAGTTATCTTTCCGAGAACATGCTTGAGCTATGTGAGTTGTGGCTGTGGACTTATGGCTTGAACCCCATAAGAATAGCATACAAAGAATACAACAGGGAATCAATTCCACCAATTGTTTATCTCATAACCTCCAGTGTTGCAGTACTGTAAGCGCGGCGTGCTACCCCAAACAAAAGAAAGAAAAGGAGCAGGGGCTTTCGAAGACTGCGTGCCAAGCCTTGGATGTCTTGGCCGCAAATGTTCGGAATCAGTCATTTTGCTTGCAGTACTATGCGTCGCGTGCATATTCTAGTTGAATCCTAGAAGAAAGTTTCATCTTGTATTAATATGTAAAGGCGGAGAAAGAGTGGAAATGGCCCTACTATAGGGATACTGGGTTGAACGGTCTTTTCTCTTCTGCCGTTTCTTGAGACGACAAACTCTGGAAAAGAGGCTGTTCACTCCAGTCCGGAAGTCATACTCGCTCATCATTCGTGAGTACGTCCAGCCATTTTCTCTTCCTTGAAGGAGAAAGTTATTTTCAGCAGCTCTCAAAGCTGCATATTTGGTAGCAGACAGAAATTGTGTCGAAAATCGGCCAGACGGATCAAGGTCCATTCCTTGAATAAGAGCACGGAGCTCTGTTAATGGGCTGAAAATTGTAGGATCTCGGTTTAAATTGGCGTCGCCGCGGCCGCAGCTACTGATATTCTGAGAAAGAGAGCGCAGATCCGGGAGCGTAGTGTCAATTTCAGCAAAAGTCTGATCGCACGAGCCTGAGCTGTTTGACTGGAAATGGTGAGCAGGCGTTATAACCGCGCGAGGATCGCTGTGCGAGTTCACCTTGTTCTGAAGAGCGCCAGGAGCTTCTTGCGTATGAAACAGAGATTCGACCTTTGGTGATAAGTTTGATATGAGCAGCTCAGCACTCGGCATATGATGAGTAAAAGGAGGCTCAAGCCAGGGAAGGACATTGCCGAGTTTTTGTTCTTGCTCCTTATTACAGATTAGTCGTGCGAATCCATTTCCAAGTTTAGCACTAATACGTCCAAGACAGCCGCGAATCCAGGTCCGTTGGTCTTGTTTGAGACAGGCCAGTGACACAATCATGGCCAGAGGCCAAATGACTGAATTCCCTTGGGGGCCTCTCAATGACCCATGCCCGAGTTCTGAGTGCGCTCCACCTATTAGACTTGCGACACAGCCAAGTTGGTATGGAACTGTAGATATGATATCATCGACCAAACTAGCCATGATATTTGAAAAGGGCTCACAAACTTGATCGCCAGGGACGGAGTATGATGCACAGCGAACAATGGTCCAGTGCAATACGATTCGGGCGCATCGTAGCATGTTCCAGATTGCCGCAATCCATATATCACTGTAGAGCAGTATATATCCAGGGAAAATCTCGATGGTGGTGTAGTCAACGAAAGATTTTGGGTGATGCCAGTACAATCTTTGGTATTGTAGATGTGATGGTAAATTGTCCGACCATCGGGCACATTTCCCGTCTAGAGCATGGCACTTTTTAGCCATTTTTCTGATAACGTCAACTCTTTCTCCAGACCGTAAGAGATGATAAGCCTCTGCGGCAAGTTTTGCTACCTCCATGCAAAGCTTCTGGCACTCTGAGGCATTTTTGTCGCCAACTGCAGGTTCAGGCCACCAGCTCTCATCTTCATCCGGAGGTGTGGCTGTGGAGAGGCTCCGCATAATCTGTCGTAATGTATTAGTTTCGAGACGAGGAGCACAAGGTGAAAGAAGACACGAAATTTGAACTTACCATTTGAGTTCGGATGGCGAGAAACATTAGTCTGCCAGACTGAGAAGTGTGAAGCGTTGGTCGTGTTTTGACGAAGTCGATAGCAAGCGGAATGAATCTATACAAATCCATATCCGATGGCAAAATGCAGTTGGCTAGATTCAACAGTAAAATAGATGCCAGCGTGGCATCCTGTGTGTTCGCCTCTGGAAACTTCAATGCATTCGCAGTTCTTGACGCCGCCGTTTCGTACGCGACCTTGACGAGATCTCTGTATAGAGCTTTATTGTCTTGCTGGGAAACCATTGACGCTGCAATACAAGCTACAGAGGCCCAGTAGTAACACTTCTGCTTAGTCTTCCCCAAGTACGGGACGACGGACCCAGAATAAGCATCATGAATACTGTCGCATTCTGTAAGGTAATTCAGAGCAAACCATCTTTTGGCAGTGTGGAAAGGGAAGGGATTCTTTAAAGATTTCTGAGTGACACTCGGAAATTCTTTATAACAGCTCCGCTCAAGCAAATCAGCATTTGAATTACTCCCATCCCGAGGCATCCGCATTTTGAGACTCATGTCGATTGAGTGTGGGGAGAATGGCAACAACTGTTAAGGCATACAGCTCTGGAAGTTCCACAACCATGGCACTGTGTATTAATCAGATGAATTGTCAGTCTGCGGCATAATAGCACTAAGTGCTATGATTTGATAAACTTGGCATACCGTTTTGTTCGAGTTATTCTCATACACAATGGCTGAGATTGATGCGACTTCTTCGCGGATCGAAACAATGCAATTAAGTAGAGTCAATGGCGTAGTGAGGGGTGGTATTACTCGTGTTATGGCCGATTCAGAGCAATGGGAGTGCATTAGTGTAATGCCAGTAAACGTAGAAGTATGGGATGCGTAACAACTGGCAGAGCAGCATCACGCAGCACGTTTGGATGCTCAGATATTCTTTGCTTTAGATCCTGTTCTTATATGGCTAGACTAGTACCCACGTTCCCCACCCCACCACCTGTAGGTAAACAGCAAACATCAGGGGCTGAACATCGTGGCTGCATAATACTGCAGCCGTGAGCCTGAAAGTCAGCCTCTGCACACGAGATGCATGTTGGAGCAGAGTACTGCGACCCTTGTCAAAAAGATCCGCCTCGCGCCATCTTTGGTTCCACAGATGTTTGCCCTTAGTGGTAATTTGTTTTGGTAAAATTAACGTGAATGCTCTGGGTTGTGGACTATCTCTGGCGGTAGCATTTGACGGGAGAGGACTTTAAAGGCAACCCTGACCATATCATTTCCCGGGATCGACAACGCATAGTCGTATGGGCTATGGCAATATGTAGGCTGGGAGCTAAGAACGGCGCCGGTCCAGTACATGAAGCATGACTGTGGTCGAGTTGAGACTAGTTTTTTTCTCGCCAGTTCTGCAAGTGGCCAAACATTGGCAGCCGAAATCTGGCCAGTTTCTCCTGTCATTGCAAAAATATATGGGTTTTGAAGGGGATAATCGTTGTACTGGCCACGAGAGGCCGCTGGCCAATGCTGAGGTCCTAGTAGCCATTTATCCGTTCCCGCAGGAACAGTACCGAAATATTGCATGTTGTTGAAAGATTGAGTCGCATTTACTTTATGATAATAGTTGAAAGTGTGCAGCTCTCACGTAACAGCCAAGAGCTGAATCTTGCTGGTGCGCATGGGATGAAGCGCTTTGCCAGGGATGAAGGTTGGACCATTTTGTTGACTCTCCCTGTTGAGTGGACTATGATCCAGCGGATAAGTCCAGGGGTCCGAATAAGGAAAGGGTTTTCTTGCACTTGCTGGCCACGTCTCATAACCACCTGGGACTGCTGGCCACTGCTTGGATTCACGGCTTGTGGTTAGACGAATAGCGGTTCGAGGCAGCAACCAGGTACAAACCTAGTAGCACGTTTGTACAAGGTCCCGGTCCTTGTCCACGGATACGGGCCATGGTTGTACACAACTGGTGGTCTGAAGCATGCAGGGGATAGACGCATGGCCTGCCTTGCAAGATCTTGTGGTGGTATCACACTATACAACATCCATTGCAGTTTCCGTCAGATTTTTGGCAAACCTGCCGTAATTCTATTAATAGAGTAAAGTTGACATCCTGTTCGAGGTAGAGGAGTGTGCCGGCGGTACCGAAGCTGTGACAGGCCGCATTGGTCCTTGTAATCAAAGATAACAAGTCGAAACTTGGCGACCTGCTTTGATTTCGACCGCCTAATGGGCATGTATTGGATGCGCGGATGGCGTTACACTAGGTTACTGATGTTGTTGGTGATGTGTTGGGTCCTCGTGTCAAAGTAAGTATAGATAGGCGCTATCTATATAGCTTTACTGTATTTTTACATAATCTGAAGGCTTCTTTAATTTAGGCATTAATAATAAGCATATGGTATCTTAACGTTATACAGCACAAGAGCAGGAAGAGTGCCCGAGGTTCAACATCACGGACAAGTTATTCAAACTCCGCTCCCGAGACATGGACAATACAACTATGGCAGTTCCGCGGCTAAGAGGCAAATTTTTCGCCGAACAGACCGTTTCTCAGCAGTTGTTCGCACCACATTCGTAGTTAGCGTTGTTTGCTTGTTGAAGGGGAAATGGCGTTGTGCCTCTGTAACAAAGTGACCTTGCGTGCTCAGGCATGACTTGTCATTTCTTATCTTTCCCTCCATAATAATACGTGTTAAGGCACGCAATTCAATGTACAGCTCACAGAAGGTACTGTACATTGCCTTCCGGCTCCGGGGTGTCGTTCCTCACGCTTTCCTATCTACTTAATAGGTGAACGAACTCTTGTGTTGAAGGGTGACTTTTTAAATGAGGCCCACTCTTGAGAAAACTTCTGCAGGGGTTCAGTATAATCTTGACAGAGTTTTTTGTACATGCTAGGATATCGTGGAAACCTCTTTATCCCCACGGCATTCCACAGCATCCATGCGGTCGCATTATGCATGGCCATGGGGCTGTAGCGCTTCAGGCTACAAAAAAGCGACGCTGACAACATTCGCCTGGCCAATGAAAGACATGCGGCGAGAGAAGCCGGTTAAAATGGCGGCAAATATCTCTGAACGTGCTCTGTCGGATATTCCGCATCAAGGCTGTCAACCACTGAAATCTCCAAGCCCGTCGATGAAATTTTGGCAAGGAAATCTCTTAAGTGAAATCAATCGTTCCGCGTTCGGCATTAAAATGGGTATCTCCGGCATCATGCGCTGGAAATCCATCTCTGTTTAGCGACATTTGCTGAATTTAAGCGGCGGGAGCTTTTGTCTGCCATAGGCCATTGCGTCAGAAATGAAACGGTCATATCTTTCCTAGACCGTCCGACCTCGACGCGCTATCCTTGATTGCATATACCACTGTCAGATGCATACTTGATGAAGTTCGCACAGGTAGCTAATGCGGTCATCCGCTACAAGCTACAGATCTCTAGGTGTCTCCTGCCAACCCCGGTATTAATATTTACGACATTGTGCAAAACCTCACCTCTTCGCCGGGACAGGATACAGTTTTATTGGTTTGAGAGTGTGAAATACTGCCCCTTCCCGGTTAGACTGTACATACGGTAGCGTACTTGTAGCATTTCCTCGGGCCCCCGTAAATTTGTGGCTTCAGAAGGCTTGTTTCAGCTGGTACTTGGCCCACTTTCAGTAGCAATGTTCTGTCAACATCCGCTCCGCTAAACCGGCTTTGTGTGTGCAATGGGGCGAGGACGATTACAATTCTACTCTGCACATCAGTCTCCAAACACATACAAAATTTACTAGTGAAAGTGGGGGTCGTGGATTTGGTCTTTTTGACTCACCTGGTGGACCGGTGAGCAGCCTGAGGGAAAAATTGAAACAGCATGGCTAGACTCGACTGGCAAAGCCTGGGGAAACAAAGAGGCAGATGACATCCCCTGTTAGCTGCTGATGTGACAGGGACTACTCAAGGGGAAGGAGAAAACAAAGAAAAAGAAAAAGAAAGAGAAAAGGATGGAGTGTGTTGAGGCGAGGGAGGCATTGCCTGCCCAGCACCTCCAGCTTTGTTTCTTCCTCCAACATAACGTACTGTAACATTATGTCTATCGTCAGATGTTTACAGCATGTCTACTCTGGACAGGTAGATTTGGTCAGCACAATTTCTTCCAAGATGCCTTGGTCTCACGACTCATCTCTGGTGCTATTGCTCTTCTCATCTATCCCCTTGTGGACGGTGACTGCAGCGACAATAGCGGCACGACGCCGGAGGCTGAATGTGCTGCTGACTTTGGTTCGATTCCACCCATGGGTCCTCTTTCCTATCTACATTTTGAGTATGGGGATTTCCATCGCGCTTTTTGCGCAAGCTGCTCTTAGAAATCGGTACGGGTACTTCATGATATATTGCGCCTACTTGAACGAGTTGTCCTCTGTGAGTCTCGAGACTGAAATTCAAGGTTGATAATTCAGCGAACTTACTCGAACAGGTCCTGATTGTGGCTGGTGTACTGGGCAGCAAGAACGCTAGACATCACCCGACCGACAGAAAGAAATGCACACAGCTAGTAGCTATCAGTACCGCTATTGTTCTGGCAACAACCTACCTGTCGCTTTTTAGTTCCTGCATTCAGGAGATGGGAGTTTGGCCGCCTCTCTTGTGTCACACACACTTTGCCGTCAACATCATGTTCCACCAGCTTCGAAGGTACCACAAACATGGTTTAAAAAGCTCCTGTTTCCGACTATTATCCTTGCCACGCTCGCAAGCATCAGCTATGTCATGGTGGGGCTCATGGGAAGCGGACGCCAAGAGCAACTCGTCAGTGCATAGTATCCGTATCTGACGAGAAGCAAGACTAATGGTCGTACCGGGCACAGTGTATCCCATTATCCGTCTCAGCACTTTTCGCTATCTGGCTTTGCGGACGATCTAAACATGCAGAAGGTGATTGTCGGAAAGATCTGTCGATCCGCATTGACATAGAAAACCATGCGACACTGACCAATGTCGGTGACATGGCGACACACTACTCCATCAGCGAGAACGACCTCAGAAGTTCACTCTTCATGGCTATAGATCTATCCATATTACCTGAAACTAAAGTAATGGAATGGATCTGGAAAGCACACCGGTAGGTAATGTTGTATGATCGTTTCAAACAGTCGTTGACACGAAGAGCTAAAGTTACATACATGTTCCCAAAGGCTTCCTCTGCAATAGAAAGTAGAACTTAAGCTTTCAATAAAGTCATGCTGCAATTGAGTGCTGTGTTCCGTTCAGCTTTTGCTTGCTTCAGACGACGAGGGAAAATCTGGTGTTGCGGGGTACCGAACAAAGTCGAAGCGGGGAAATGATGGATGACCTGCTCAGGGCGTGGACTTCCCGAACACGTCTCCCCGCTCTAACTCGTTGCGGTGGTAAAGCGTAGCCATGGCAAACTTTCTGTATGCGTTCTTCGATCTGGGACCTCCCGGCGAGATAGACATTAAAAGGCGCCAAGCCTTGGAATCGATTACGCAGCCGGACTCCCACCCACTGATGTCTGTCACATATAACTACAATGCTCGCCAACTCAACGAAACCGGGGTAAGAATCTTTCGAGCCTGAACTGGAGGGGAGCTAAACAGTTAAGCAGCCAGCACGATTGCATCGATTCAACTCTACGAATGCATGCGAAGAGTACGCCGCAGATTGCAAAAAGAGAATAGTAGGACTGCACAGAATGAATCCGAACGGCAAGAGGACGAGGCTTACGAAGTTAAATAGATAACACGACTGCAGGACTATCTCAGATCCCAGGGTTTGGAACTGGTTGACCAACAACCGCAAGTCCAATTCCCGGCACGTCTTGACGCAGAATCTAAACTAGAGCCATGGGCAGGTTGTGCCGAAGTTCTGCTACCCATGTTTGAGCATGAAATGAATGAAGATATCCAGGCGCCTGATCTCCAAGTACCGACACTCATGCAAAAAAAGCAGATCCAATGGAAACCGATCGAGGCATTTCATCCTCTTAACTGTCGTTTCATGTTAACAAACGGTCGAATGTACTATATGCATTTGATATACAAAGTCCGGCCGACGGGTCACTCAGGTATGGCCGGGTGCAATGATTCGATTTCGCCGCAGGGACGTCAATGAGCAGTGTTCGCACGGGGAGAATCAGAGGTGCGGACACAGATGCTTCCGGCCCCCAGGGCCCCAAAAGCTCCAAAACCTCTACCGTACTGCAATACGTCGTTAGTCGAGGATGTGATGGCTGATCGGGGAGTGGGCGGAATAACATACTTTAAGCGGTTCTTTAAGCTGGCTGCTATCATCGTGACTGGTGAGATTTTCTTCCATTCAAATGAACACAATGGCAGTTCTGCGGGTGCATGTCTCCCGGCTAATTCGGTAATGAGGTTATTCTTAATGTACTTCTTTGCCCCGTCGTAACTGCGCATCCGCAGCAAACTGAGAAATGACCAATCTGACTTATTTCAGCTTTGGTTACGAAAGAGGGCCAGGGGACCTACTGTTGAAGGGAATTCCCCAGACCCATTCGCCAGCCTGCACTGCCAGATGAGCCAGTAGCTGGCAGCCAAACTTTCCATCATCGAGAAGGTCAAGCACCTTGTCCTTTCGGCCTGTTAGCCCAGCTGCAGATCCGCTCGTTTTGTAGAAGGCTTCGACTCCTTCCTGAATGATATCGAGAAATTGGCCGTGAAACTCGTCCCTGAGGAGGAGTCTTCTTTCATAGTCGGCTTTCAAGACGCTGAAGGTCGCCAGTAATTGAAATCTGAGGAAGTGAATGGCATGCTTTTTTGATACCTTCTCCCAATCCTTGACGTCTTGCAGAAGCTTGTTGAAATCCCTAAAGACGCGCTTGGCCTCTTTCTGGGCGGCTGTAGCAACCTTCGTGCGTCGGTTTTCGTCATCCAACGGATCTTCATCCTCGTTCATGCCCCCCTTATAATCCTTGATCGAGAGAGCAAAGCCGATCACAGCATCGTTACAGGGCAAATGAGAGCTCCACTTTTGCCATGAGTTTAGTTCTTCATTGCCGTTTTGGCCTCCTGGCAGTCTTTTGAGAAAAGCTCTCACGCCATCGCTGACCTTGGAGCTGATCTCGTAGCTGATCTCGTAGTTGGCCTTGGAGCCGGTCTTGGAGCCAACCCTGGGCTTGGAGGTGATCTTGGAGCTGGCCTTGGAGCCGATAGCAGCTTCTTGCATGGTTCTGAGAGACCTTTATAGAGCGTTATGTCATGTTGTTCAGACACTTGATACTAAGGGGCAGAAAGTTGACCATTCCCAACAGATGGAGACAACTTTTCTCCACCCCGCCACTGTCTGTGGCTTGCCTCACTGTGGCTGACGACGGGTAGTGGCTCGTTTGAAGCGAAGTTCCTGCCAGGTTCTGGATGAAGTATTGTGTGAATGCCTCATTCGCCTAAACATAGTAGGACGGGCTGGTTCTTTCATGCACAGAATGGAAAATACAATGAGTCGAGGCCCGTAGCATAATTGTGTCACAACTATGGTCAATAGGTTGAGAAAATAGACTTAGTGAGTACAAGTTCTCTAACAGATGAATCTTTCATTGATCGTCAATATGACTCGTGCATAGGGAATTTGCAACGAAGGTTGAGCAAGTTATGCGTAACACTGTGAGATAACGTCGAAATTTGCTCGTTGCTCACGCTGACACGGATAGAAAACCCTTTCCACCATACCGTCATGGAGGTGGCAGTTCTCTCCAGAACCATCAGCTTGATATATTTGGTGGCCATTGGGCTCATTTGTTGTTGACATCATTATATTCTTACACCATTGACTTCAAAGAGAGTACTGTGCATCAACAGCCTGGACGTGTATTCATAAGCCTAATCGAATCACTAAGAGGCAAACTATCCGTCTCTCACTTCTTACGTTCGTTGTCAGTATTTTTCTCCTGAACTTCAGAGCCAGAATCATCCTTATTGCCGCTTTTCGTCGTGGGTGGGAATAGCCGTCTTTGTTCATCGCGTGTCAGAGGAGCACTGACTGTTGTCGTGTCCCATAAAATTGCTTCCGACTTATCCATCGGTTGGGAACCCTCATTGTTACAGTTCATGATAGATAGAGAAAGTTACTAGCCATGTAATTAGTGTCTGACATGGCACCAAATGTACGAAGAGGGCAAGTTACAAGTTCTTCTCGACTGCAAGCGTAGTTACAACATGAATAATGCACAAGATGCCTCCGTTCATCAGAATGGACCACTCCTCTGCTTATATATATTACCGGAAGCGCCCAAATCCTTGCACTACGCCACGTATTATGCCCAAATATTCTCTTTGACCATTTCCATAACTTCTCGAATGTGCATACTGGGCCGCCGCCATGCGGCCGAGGGAAAAGATGCTCTAAACCAACTTTGCCATCTGCTATAAACTGATATCACGTGACCGATACTGGCACGCCCCTTCAGGCACGACGCATCTTTTGCACGACGCACCTCTTGCACGACGCACCTCTTGCATCTTTTGCATGACGCATCTTTTACACGACGCACCTCTTGCACGACGCACCTCTTACATCTTTTGCATGACGCATCTTTTGCACGACGCACCTCTTGCTCGACGCATCTTTTGCACGACGCACCTCTTGCTCGACGCATCTTTTGCACGACGCATCTTTTGCACGACGCACCTCTTGCACGACGCACCTCTTGCTCGACGCATCTTTTGCATCTTTTGCACGACGCATCTTTTGCACGACGCACCTCTTGCACGACGCACCTCTTGCACGACGCACCTCTTGCACGACGAGACGAGATCTGATAGTACCATACCAGTATGTCTCGTGGTATCAAGAGGAAGAGTAGGGAGGGAGAAACGACTGGAACTGATAAAGTGACCGTAAAACGACAAAACACCACAATATCTTCAATACTGAAGTATTTGGGAAATGATCTACTCGAAGGCGCCAAGGTCAAACAACGTGATGCCCTCAAAAACCTGCCTTTCTTTTTAGAGATTCGCTACAGCACCGAGACAGAAAAGTTGGCACCTCAAGAACTCGATTTGCCATTCTTCGCAAATCTTATACGGAGAGTGCCAAAAAAATACTTAGAATATGTCGTTCGACATGGCATTTCGGACACAATTCAAGAAAAGCTTGAAGCTTTACCCATACCTCTATTCTTCCTTTTGGAGTGCTACTACAAACTACTAAGTGATGGTGAAAACAAACTGGATTTGACACATCGGTTCTGGGAAGGTGCGTGAGACCTCCAATTTTCGATCGTGCTCTAACGTAACGAATAGAGATTTTACCCTTCGTTGCTCCTCCATCGAAAGCCCCGACGATCGCTGTGGCAGCCTCGCATATCACCTCCTTGTCATGCAGTGTTGCGGAACCTGATGAACCATCCACAGGGAGCAGTCACTCAAGGATGAGAGATTCACATATGACTTCAAGCGATCCTGAACTGGACCTTTGTTCTTCCTCAGGTAAGCCTTGAATGTCTTTTCAGTATCTCTTGAGGCTAGAGGTTGTAGAAGTCGTGTGGTGACATGCTTGTTCATACGTTCCTAACAAAGAATATTCCGGTAGGATTTTCGGAATCTGGGCCTCAAGTTCAATGCGATGCTTATAGCGTATCGAAAGACGAACTCCTGAAAATTTTGAGAAGCGGAAAACAAGAGATGCACATTTACCTATTTGACACATTTAAGACAAACCAGAGACGCTGTCTGATGTTGACTTTGCCAAATACAATCGCTCGCGAGCTGATAAAGTCGAAGACATTGTTGACGGGCGTGCCAGGTCACGATGGTACCGCTCAGGGCGATGCTTACAGCATATCTAAAGATGACCTTTTACGGGAATTAGACAACTGGAACTTGTCGGAATCTGAGCAGCGAATTCACTTACTTGATACATTCAATGCGAATGAAAGACGCTCAATTATGATTACTCTTCCAAACACAGTTGCTCGTCGACTGATGGGGAATCAAGGACAGCTTACTCAGAATCTATGACCGTAGCTTCAAAGATTTGCAATAAATGGTGTCTTATAATTTTATTGCCGCATCGGCAGATGTAAAAGGCTACATAACTTCGTACTCAATTTCTGCAATACTAGCCCAGTTTCCAGCCACGCTGAACTGCCATTTGCTATCCCACCTGATGATTATCATTGTTCCTGCATGTTGCATTCCGACAGAAAGAATGTCTTCTTCTTTATCCTCCTCAAATATTCTGACTGCCCCGCGTTCCGGAGCTTCCACGGCGATCGCTATAGTCCGCTTGGATGGGACATGATTTGGTCCACGTGCGAAACGCCTCCATGTCACCTTATATTTGTGTCCATCATAAGGTTGCCAATTATTTTCCTGGGATGAGTTAGTTATCTCCTAGAGAAAGACACCTGCGTCAAGGCCGAGATTACCTCTAGCACTGCATCAATTTCATCCCGTCGAGTTTGTGGTATTGCGCGTATAATGCTGGGCAGTTCGACTGCCTCTGTCATCGTGCAAAATTCCCTTAAGAAAATATTCTAGCGACAAGTATATGGATAGCCGTGACCCATTCACGGATGCACCGTTTTCGAGCCGAGACGATCAGGCCGTTGGAGGAGGCGTATGGAAAACTGTAGTTAAAATGAAGCTCTCGTAGACCTTGCAGGGTGTATGCTTATTGAGGGAGCCTTCGCGATGACTAGAATAAGGAATTCGGATCGCAAGTCTGAGGGTATTATCTTGCGATCTTTCTTTATATGCTCTGGTGGTCGATTCCATCATGCGGCGTTGGGAGAAATCGGCGCATTGAAGCCCAGCGAGAATGGCACCAAGGTGGGGGAACAATAGTTGCCGGATAAATACCGGACCGAGTTTCAGTCAACAGGTGGTGTTGGAAACCATCACGTGACCAGCCTTCACCCCTAACGCTTGACCTTGTTCAAAGCCGGCCAATGTGGGTCAGTAGGCTTTTGTTAGTTACATGCCCATATTCATTACCTCCTGACGCTCCTGTACGTTCCGCTGTCCGCTGGGTTCCACAGGAGGTTAATCGAACAGGTAACTTTCGAATCTCGTAACGAGGATGCCCCGCGCATAGAGATTATCAGGCAAAGCGCCGCTTTGCCTAAGTTTTGCGTGAAATGCGGAACGAAGGCAAGTGAAGATGCAGTTCCGAAGGCTGCAGCTGCCCGCTTTGCCTATTTAAAATGAATCTAATAGTGAGGCCAACAACTTTAGAATACTCATCGGCGATTGGTCAGAAATCGAATACTCATCGGCGATTGGATAACCAGGAATTTGAGGTACGTACCGAGTTAGTGATGCTTTTAGCAGGCGCGTTATAATATTACGGAAGGTGGCTGGGGGGGCGTGGTGTTGCGGAAGGTAGGCAGCGCCGCAGGCAGGAGCCCGCTGCAAGCGGCCCCTGGCAGGGCTCCCAGAGGGCCCCCGGAGGGAAAAAACACACAATGCCACTTCATGATCTATGAAAAATAAATCTTCAAATCGAGCCTTTTAAATCAAGCCTTTTAAATCAAGCCTTTTAAATCAAGCCTTTTAAATCAAGCCTTTTAAATCGAGCCTTTTAAATCGAGCCCTTCTATCAAGCCTAGGCAGAGATTTAAGTCGAGCCCTTCCATCGAGCCTAGGCAGAGATTCAAATCGAGCCCTTTAAATCAAGCAAATTAAGCCCTTTTTAATCGAGCAAATCAAGCCCTTTAAACGAGCCCTTTAATCGAGCCCTTCAAATCAAGCCTCTCGAATCAAGCCCTTCAAATCGAGCCTTTCGAATCGAGCCTTTCAAATCGAGCCCTTCAAATCGAGCCCGCTGCAGGCGGCCCCCGGCAGGGCTCCCAGAGGGCCCCCGGAGGGGAAAAAAACACATATAATACTACTACTTTATATTTAGTAAAAAATTTAAAATAGCCTGACTACCGCCGCTTTGCCTGCGCCTAGGATACCGACGAAGTCGGCAGCATCCCAGGCTATTTTACACCTTAACAGGGGGAGCAACCGGCGAAACCGTTATCTTGGTAGTTTACTGGGAGATGTCTTGCTCCAGCTTCGCAGGTTCAACCATATCGCCACTAAAGAAATGTATCGTATCGTAATACAGAGAACGAATTCGGTGTATTCAGGACATCTGCAATGAGCTGCGCCGTTATACTAATGCTTTCTTCTAGGCGCAATGCTCATCAAGACATATATGCCTCATGTCAACAACGATGATGTCAGTCACTGTGTGATGGTGGCTGAAACTATCGAACATACGGTGTTTGAATAGTGCCACAAGATGGATGCTGCATACAGCTCCCATCTCTATCAGAAGGCCTCAATTGAATCCTCTAGATAGATCTATCAAAGACCAAGTCCGCCATTAATGGCAGTACTAATGCAAAGATGAAGAACTTTGGTCTTCACGACCTGCGCATAAGAGGAGCTTTGTATGCATTGTGCGTCTTCCCGTGGCATAACTCAACGCTTCAAAAACTCGCATCAACAACTTTGTGCTACGCGTATCTCTAAGTAATGAGCTGGGAGCTGGGCGTCGAGTTGCTCATTCTAGTAGCCTATTACAAGTATCATCAATCACTTCTTCAATCACAGAATCGACAGTTTTGACAACTCTAAAGCACGTGCTACTAGCACGGTGCTAGTAAATATGGCTAGTGATTTTTTTATTAGACAAAGGTATAAACCGGTGTATTTCTTGTAAAATTCTAGTCGCTTGATGTGAAAAACATCGACACGTGTCTCTTCGGCTGCCATGGGATATGGCGGCGGAGCTGGGACAACAAGCCTGACATCTACCTGCGTTTTGTCCATCCACCAGTCCGCAAGTAGGTAGATAGACGACTCACATGGCCACTTGGTAGATAGCTTATGTGTCTACGTCTGTCTATATCTGCATTTCATCTACTTCAGAAGATAGATTCGCCAGCCTGCATCGAAGGTTTTAGAACGAATCTGGCTGGGAGATGGGATAGACAGTGTAGTGGTCGTTCAGGGAGGTTCAAGGGGGCTTGACCCGTTCCAGCCACGGTCCTGCAAGCCAAACAAAGCTAGTCCGGCCTTTGCAAAGTGATGTCATCCCTCGTGTCAAAGAATTCATCCTGCATAAATGGTGCAGTGCGGCCTGTGGCTGTTGCGATCCCTAGCGACTATCGTCGTACAGCAAAATTCATATGGAGAATGGCCGGTGTGATACCGAGCACTGCGCTGGATCTAACGTCCAAGCTGCGTTCGATCAGTGTTCTTTCTGCTCTTCACTTGCTTTACCTTTGCAATTCTAGTCCTGTCCCTGCAAGATAAGTCTGTTAAACTGATGACACCAAAAAAGCCACCAATATGATACCTATGTCAGGGAATTTTGACCATTGCCGAACACGCTTATAGCGCCTCCTCAATACGTTTTGCATGCGACTTGCCTGATCTCGTCCTGTGAATTGTGGAACATTGCGAGTACCTCGAGAGTTCCTACTCAATTGCTTTTGGGATAGAAAGCAAAGCAGGGGCTTGACGCTCCGTATAGCAACCGGGTTCCCCGCTCAGTGAAAGACTCCCACCAATCATATCGTGCAGTATCTTACCAGGGGCGACGAATTTTCGACAGACACCAGTCCATTTGCTGTGAGGGGCGGCACCAGTTCTCTTTGTGGTGGTGGAGATATCACGGCCATCACCCTGTCCAGTGCACCTAGCATTTGTGGCTTTTGGGCTACCCCTGGCCCACTTTCAGTAGCAATTTTGTCCGTACTCGCACACCGATATTACCGTTCAGGTCGATTGCACCTTACGCCCTACTACGCCGATTAAGCGTTGTCAAGGATTGAACCCTAGTTCAAGTATGTACGCGAAATATGCATGCAGGCCATGCTGGAAGGCTGGTCATTTTGTTTTTATGGAATTTGGGCGGCAAGGATGACGGGGACCATGCGGGCTTTGCTGGCACTCAGATGGCTTGGCCAGCATCAGGAATCCTAAAAGCAGCGATTGCGTCTTATCATCGCCCTGGTTCTTGGTTCTTCCTTGATTTACTGAGAACCAGTTTGCTGGCTTGATATCATTACCTCAATTGTTCAGACCATTCCAGTCACAATTCAGAGACGAATCGTCATCAAAACGTACAACAATGGCCCTGCACCAAAGCACATCGCCACGAAAGCCCAAGCAAGTTGTTGTGATCTGTGCGGGTGGCACCATCACAGGCAAGGCAAAGAAGACCACAGACTTTGAAGGGTACAAACCAGGAGTAATCAAAGGAGAGGAATACCTGCGTTCTATTGCTCGAGAATTCGGTCGCAAAGTTCAACTGACTGTTGAGGATTTCGCTCAAGTCGGTAGTCCCGACCTAACGAGCCACCTCTGGATTAAGCTGGCGAAAAAAGTTGCTCGGCTATGCGAGGATATGTTGACGGTGTTGTTGTTCTCCTCGGCACTGATATAAGTGCCCAGCTCGCGTTTTTCCTCTACAACGTTCTTCAATGCGCTAAACCCGTGGTCCTCAGTGGTGCATTCCGGCCTCATACATCTCTCAGCCCTGACGGAGAGCAAAATGCGTATAATGCAATTCTAGTGGCTATTCATGAAAACTCCTGGAACCGCGGGGTACTGTCGGTGTTCAATGACAGGATCTACTCAGGATACTATGTTGAAAAGCACCATGCTAATGCCACAGACGGTATGCATGCGGGAGAGGCTGGATCTCTGGGTACCGTGTACAACAACGGAATAGTAGCGTACAGGTTTTATGCAAGCCTTCCTATGGACCCCAGGATCAATCTCGATCTAGGCGCCAAAACCCTCCCGAGGGTGGAGATTGTGTCATGCCACTCAGACTGGAAGGCGGACGCCTTCTTCCTAATTGCTACAAAATCTCGGCCACCTGTTGAGGGTATCGTTCTTGTGGGGCTAGGGGCTGGATCTTTCCCCACTAGGTCAGGTAGGAGAATAAGGAGGTTCATCGAGTCAACAAAGTTGCCGGTTGTAATTACGTTCAACACAAGAGAGGGATATGTTAGCGGAAAACAGGTCCATGGGCTCGGAGGCTCTTGCATTGGGGCCAAAGATCTCAGCCCCCCAAAGGCTCGAATCAAGCTGCAGTTGCTGCTGGCGAAACTGCACAGCAGACAATCAACGAATCTAAGGGGGCATCTTACTGAGGCACGAAGAAAAACCTTCAGACAGACGAATAGGACTCGTGGACTTGCTGTGTCGCGGTCTCAGCAGCTCAACTGGCTTCGCGAGCAATTTAAAGGAGGCAAACAGGGCAATGGAATTTGAGGGTGGTGTGTGGAGTTTGTATGGTACAAAATGGGCTTTGTAGCGTGGAACACAAACGAGATAAATCGAGCGGCCTAGTAATGAGATTTGTACGGAAAAGGAACTTGCTCAGTAAAGCGCTGCACGAGGGAGTCCAAAAAGTGTTCCACCAATATGCCATCTCTGCAGGTTAGCGTAAATGTATAACAGGCTGCATCCTGATCCCTGGCATAAAATTTGTTTACAAGTCACGTGTTTCATCTCTGCGCTTCTTGCTGCAGCTGAGATTATAAAGGATGCAGATAACAAGCATACATCGAGGAGTATTTAGCATACATGCCTGTGGCTGGTGGGCCCTGGCCGCCGGCATCGGATTTGTATGTTATTTTGCAGGGGACTGGAGACGCGTTTCCAGTCACAACCATCCCCTTTTAATATCGCGCCCTTGCACACACACAACACAACAGCGACCGACTGCCTCAACAGAATTGAAGCTATTTATAACAGCGTAATGGAAGCCCTTTATCGCCAGAAATTCAATAGCTTTGAAGCTGCCAAAGAGGCGATTGACTCGACTACCAAGGAGCTTGGCTTTGGTCTTGTTATTTATACGAAAAGACTAAATGCTACTAATCTAACGCGAATTACGCTTTAATACTGTAAATGCCGGAACTATCAATCGCAGCATAATCGTAATACTAACAGCAGCGTTACGGCCTCAACACCACAAAATACAGGAGATATAATGGTTATAGCGGCAGGAATAGCTTCACAAGATGATGTTGATGCATCTGGTATAACAAATTACGGCACACAGGAGCTCTTTACGTTCTATAATGATTAATTGGCTGCTGAGGAGGAAATGCTGCGGCTATATAGAGACCTCTTTGACTAGATAGGTACATGAGGACACATATGACTTAGTCATAATACAAATTACTATGGGCGCCCGGTATCGGGTGTCCTGAGCCACTGTGTGAACGTTGTTGCGGTTGTTGGACTCGATGTTCACGATGCTACCAGAGAGTTCGGGAACCTTTTGTATCGTGATTGAGACGTAGGAAGAGCTGATGACCTTGTTTACGTTCTCCACAAGCCCCTTCCCCCAGGGCGCCAGCTCAGATTTTCCAATCTTCGATCGCTCTTTATTGAATTCTCGCAACGAGAGAAGACTGTGCCGCTTGATTAGTATCCAAAACGTTTCTTTGGTCGTGGAAGAAGAAGCCGCCTTACAAGCCCACAGTTCGTCACCGGTGTCCGTGTGTACGGCCGAGAACCTCGGTAATGCAACTAGAAACTTGGGTGTCCAATTTTGAAGGACTTGATGTTTTCTCTCAGCAGCACTTGATGTATTCAGTGCAACAGTACGTATCTTGTACAAGAGACTAACCAATATGAAGGATATGGAATAGGCGGGATAGATTGGTGTCCATGACCCGCTCGCTCTAGCGTTGGTCTGCGACGTACTGTTATATTGCTACAAGGTCTGCCCCCAGAATGGTGACATACCAAGAGCTACCAGACGCCATGTTCAGGAGTGATCTTCGAACTTTAGCCGCTGCGGGGAAGACGACATACACTCACCATTTACTTTCTCCGAGAGCAGGGATGTCCGGGTTCTTAGTTGGTCCGGAGTCAGATGTGGACAGAAAGGATCGTGTCAAGCTACCCCTGGTAAGTGCCTCGCAGCACATTGTGTTTGATTGTATTTTGGGTCTCACAGAAAGAATCTATTAGAAATGCTTAGCCACAATCTAGCCCCGAGTTCATCATTGGATAGCCCTCGGCTTGAAGGGAATGGTGGTTAGACAATGCGCGTCGAGTCCAGTGGTCGTAGATCAATTCACGGCATGCAAATATGCCACCGAGTTTCCCATGTGAAGGAGCAACCCTGCGTCCCAACCAAAAGTACCCACTGTTGCATGATCACCTGCCCATCTCTCCCAATTCAAATCACAAATGCAGCGTGATATAATGCTTCAACAGACTTGGCCAGCAACTGTGGCCAGACAGGTCACACGAAAATTATTGGGCGAGGAACCAGAGTGGCTGGAGACCGGGGTTAACCAACGCTGGCCGGGGGTAAGGGAGGGTTGAGACAGCGGCTGAGCCAAGATACCAACACGAGATGGGGGACAAGATCCTGGAAAAGACATTACGAGTGGGGGTGAAAATTACTACTGAAGGTGGATCGCGGACACTAAAGGAATCGCTGTCTTAACCACGGCCAAGCGCCTGCCATATGTCACGTTCTCCGAGCACGCTGCGCGATATTGCGGAGTCTTTACGGGGCGGGCTAACCCGTGTTGCCGTGGTCCGGACCGCCATGCAGCTCCTTCACAAAGCAATTGAGTCGGACTTATTGCTAAGCAGAGGAAGCAGACTAGATAAGCTACATGTCAAACGTACCGGGGCTGGCGCTACTCAACTGCTATTGCGATTGGCATGCCAACAACGGTGCATGTCTTGTCTTGCCGCGCACTCCATTCTTGTTTTCTCTTTCCCCTTGAGCACTTTCGTGGCAGCTGACAGGGATGTCATTCGCCTCTTATGCCCATTCATATTTTGGCTTTCTTGTTTCCACTTTGGCCCGGGCACACCATCTTGACCTGGTCCGCTCTAGGTGTCAAAAGATCGGATCGACCAAACCCCACTTTCAGTAGTAAAATTTTGTACAGGTTGGAGACGGGAAGACGAGTCTTGGTGCCACTTTCCGAAATGCTCTGAAGATTTGGGGGTGGAGTACGGTCTAGACCATGGCTTTCACTCCCAACCGGCCGAGCTGTAACTACTACAGCACTAAAACTCGGCCTGCAACCACTATGAAAGCTGGCTTGTAGCACCATGGCGGCTCGTAAGCATCGGGGGTCGGTTCCGGTGTAGGGATGAGCCGGGAATCCCTCATCACTAAGGGCTCTAAACTTGGTCGTGGAGGATGACAATAAATGCAGTCAAGTCAGGGCAGTCCGTACTCCCTCCAAACAGAATCCACATACGCTTGATGATCCGTCGTTTGCAACCAACCCATCATCGTTTGCTCCATTATGCATCCATGCAGGATTACAAGAATCGCCTGATCTTGATTTGTCGTCATTCCTACAAGTGCAAGACGCCCCCAGTCTAAGTGCATGAGATTCGTTTTTGCATACATCATGTTGCCCAGCGTCCTGCAGACTAATGCACTATGGGTTACTCCAGCGAAGAGAATCTGGTAGAAGTTTCACCACCACCACCACCACCACCACCACCACCACCATCATCATCACCATCATCATCATCATCATCATCATCATCATCATCATCATCATCATCATCATCATCATTTCAATCGGAAGGCGTGAACTGTGGAGAATATTGTGCCGCCGGTTTATTTGGGTGGTTTAAGAAGATATGGACAGAACACAGTCTTGCTCCTCTAATTGCGTCCCGACCCGATGACATTTCCTTCACGGGAATTGATAAGTACCTTAGCAACATACCAGACCCGAACATTTTATGTGCAGCAGGAAAGTGGGAGGAGTGGGTATACGAGTAAGTGTGACCAGTTCCTGAAAAAATATGGCCTTCCTTGCTAACTGTAAAAGCAAAATAACCTGCCTCAAGAGCATAGACCGCAACACCCAGCAAGAACGCGACGACCACCCATCTGATTATTATTCAGGGCGATCTAAGAGAAGGACAGATGCGAGAGTTGCTCCAAAAGATCGTACCGGGAGGATATGCTATCATTCTATGCGACGCAGATAAATTCACTACAGCTGCACTCAAAAGACTACGGAAAAACTTAGGCCATCGTCGGTCAACAAAATTGGCTATATATCCGGTGGGGAAAACAGTCAAGAGAAGTTGCCTTCCAGACTGGTTCTCACGCGAACACAGAACGCAGGCCATAGTTTTTTACAGAAGTAAAGGGAATACATTGTGAGGATACGGCAAGCATTCAAGAATTACAATCATCCAAATTCAGCGCGGTGTAGCAGAGGCCACCTTTCTAGACATCACTCTTTGTTATTTTTAGTTCCGACAAGACTACAATTATTCCATATAGTACTGTTTCTCCAGGGAGTCGAATGTAAATCTTTCTCCAACCGAGCTTCTAGAGCTCTCTTAGGGGCCCAAGCTGTAAGACTTCGCGCCGTTCCTTTGGTGTTGATGAGCCAGGCATACGCGAATTATTGCGTGTCAGGCGCTGACGGCCAATGCCTAGTTCTGTCAGGTTAGCGCGAACAGGTGTTCAGACATGCCAGGTTGTGGTGGACGTTAATCAAAGGTGGTAGTGGTCCAAGTTGACAAATTTGATAGGCGCACAGGGAAGTAAGGCGAGAAATCGCGTGTTCGTCGATCGCTCGATGTGGCGGCCCGAGTGCTGAGCGAGGAACCTGTTTTTGCGTGCTCCAATTGCTCCGCAAGTACCTCCAACTAGGGTCTAGTGCTCTGTACATGGTGACCAACACTGTG
Source organism: Sarocladium terricola (assembly GCA_029379155.1). Lineage (NCBI taxonomy): Eukaryota > Fungi > Ascomycota > Sordariomycetes > Hypocreales > Sarocladiaceae > Sarocladium > Sarocladium terricola. The sequence continues at coordinate 76,785 of JAHKSO010000010.1, forward strand.
ACGGGGGCTGTGTCTGACTTCGAAGGGAAGGGCGGGCGTGGCACATTCCCGTTTCCCCGAACTGGCTCCTCTGACTTCGGTGGGCTCCTGCGGTAAGAACGAAAGGGGGGCGCGAATATCGCGGCCAGGAAGCCCTGGTTCACATGCGGCGACTAGCATTTCGCGCAGCATAGCTGCATCTCGTGAGGTCTGCTAGGCTGCGGGTTCCGTTGCGGAGTACAGTCCCAGGATCCATCTTTGGCTTTCGAGAGCAGAACAAACCCTTGCATAGTTCATACCTAAGTATTCTTGTAACAAGCTGAAGTTTTTAGGTGTTCTTTTCGTTGCAGTGGCACGACTACCCTGTCGCATCAACAAGGGACATCCAGTGGCAATCACCAGCGCCAGCATTGTCTCGGTTGGCGTGGGTTCTTACACTTTCTCTACTCTTACTAGCAATCACCTTGTTGTGCACTTCGACGCGTTAAATGAGGGGGAAAATTGCAAGGCACCCTCCATGTAGGCGTCCCTCCTCGTCCCCCAGCCGGCTCATCAGGCAGCCTCCAGTGCTCACCTGCAAGCTAGCCGTAGCATGACAATAGCCAGGACCCTCAACAACAACACGAATCTTTTTTTGTCCCTCCCGGGGGGACACTTTCATCAAGCGCACTTCACAGCTCATCTCCCAACGTAACTTCGGTCCTCTTGGACCACTTGTTGGCTTTTGGCTATGTTCTTGTTCAAGACGTGTGTTCCTCCACTCTCATGTGTACCTTGGCCGACGACCATTTTCGTTCTATTCCATTGCTACGTCCACTGCTAACATGCATTTTCCGCGGCAAGGTGATGATGAAGTCATGATTAGGAGGTTAAATGAGAAAGCATTTTCGGGTTTTGGCGAGCTAGTGCAACGACAACGTCAAGCACCAACTCCGAACATGCTCGTCCAGCTTCCCATCGACATCGAACCGCCTCATTTAACAGGAATGATAGCAACCCGAAGGATCCCTTGCGACTTGAAACAGTGCGTCCCTCATCCATATTCTTCTGTAGAATGTCGCGAACCCCAAGACGGACGGGGTGTACACTGGTCTCAGGGTAGCTCGGGCTACAGTCGTCGACAAGACCTAGGTTCCTGCGGAACTCCAACAACTAAGCGTTTGGTCAATTCGCCATGTACATGCACGTGTTGTCCCGGAAAGCCGAAGCGGTTCGAGACGGCTGAAGATCTCAAGTAGGCAATGCACCACACCCGTTACAGACTGCCTGTTCAACCCAACTCCTGTTTGTGTATTGAATATTTGTCGTAATTCTCCCCAAATATTGACCTGATCACAGGGCCCACGAAGCGAAGAAGAGTCTCGAATGTGACTTCTGCAATGCGCGCTTTGCTTCCATGAGAAATCGTAGCCGACACACAAAGGAGCAACACGGTGTGCCCCACCTCTGGTCTTGCTCTAAACTATCTAAACCTGCTGAGGCTCTCTATAAGTTTGGAAAGAAGTCTGAAAAGGTAATTACTTGCGGCTTTTGTGGGAAAAAGTTTCTGCGCGAGGATTCGGCCGCCAAACATCTTGTAAAAGACCACAACTTTCTACAATGCAATGCTAGGAACTATCAGTTCAAACGGAGGCAAAATTTCAAGACACATTTGCGAGATGTCCATGGAGGAACAATGGGTGGGTGGTTGAATCGACTTCTGGCAGATATGAAATTATGATGGACCCGATGGTCTACGATCCGTGGCACCCTGCGATCGCCGCGTTCGGGGAGATGAAGACATGTTCAACGTTCCTCGCTCGATCCCCTCCGGTGTGCGTTCTTCACAACATGTGCTCGTCACTTCAGCCACTTTTCCTTCCCATCCTCCCTGCTCATGGTATGCCCAGCAGGCAGCCTCGAGTGCTCACCTGCAAGCTAGGCGTAACATGAAAAACCTCAGGGCCATCAACAGCACCAGTTTTCTGGGGAAGGGGGCCTTTGTATCAGGCGCACTTCAGAGCTCATAAATCGTTATGATACCCGTCGCATCTCCTAAGGCTTCGAATAATAACATGTGAAGAGAAGGCTGTACTCACGAGCGAGAAACCTACAGCCACGACTCTAGAAAGTCCCCCTGACGTCGTCGTCTTCCTGTTCCTTGATGACGCTCAATCGCCGCCAAAGTGCTTCCAACGCGAGGAATATTCCGGACACTACTATATGCCTTCCAAACTATATTATGTCAACACCCGACGAAGCGCAAGAATATAAAGTCTGCACGTTGACTCAGAGAACGCCGAGGCCGAAGGTCTCATCTGGCCGTGGGAGGAGCACTGATATGTCTGCAATGCGACACTGCAGATCGATCTCTACAAGGTGGTGTGGAACGGCACTACAGAAACATGCACAGTCAAAGAGTCCTGTTTCACATCGAGTTATTGCGTACGAGAAACAATTGCCATCCATTCCATTGGACCTCTCTTGTGGTTGAAACTTCCACCAAACGACAGCATCGCGATCTGCGAGGCGGGTACGCTGCCCATATTGTGTATATGTGTTCTCGACAATTCACCCACATAGGCTGACACCGCAACTCCGAGTCAGATCATGCCGCGAAGGATGCTGGCACCGGCTCCCACCGACAATGAGGAATTGATGTGACGCTACAGTCACTCCCACAAGGCCGATCTGTGCGATACGGGACGACCGACGGCAAGAACAGCCCCCCGAGGTGAATACAGATTGTCAAGATCCTGCTTGAGACAATCTCGTAGTTGAGAGTTATCGTCCAATATCTGCTCTCTTGACAACTCAGGGCGTTCGATATGCCTGGTCTAGGTGGGCGTCGGACGATTGAGAGAACGGGCAGAGATGAGATTCTGTACTTGGTGTAGTGGGTGACTACAGTTGGACGCTCGCGCACAAAGTTAGCAACGAATTTTGTGGAAACAGGAGGCGGATAAAACAATGCATGGACACGGGTTGAAATCAGTGAAGTGATGACATATTCAACTATTAAAGAAGGGAACCGCGGTGTCCCCCACGCGTGACAAATACATACAGCTGCGAACGGGCAAGGACCCTTCAGGCAAGACGTCACCCTAGCACTCGCACTTCACAACCCAGTACTTAACACGAGACCCCGTCGTAAATGTTTGGAGATAAACTTCGTAAAATGAATTCTCGAATGGTGCCCTCCTGCGCTTTCTGCGCTTTCTGGGCTCGCACTGATGCTGTTGACTTGGTGCGAGTCATGTCCCAAGACATTCCTAGGCAGACGAGTTGCTGCCTAGTGGCACGGCCCGTGCCACTAGGTATATGTATGTATGAGAGCTGTCAGCCAGAATTGAAGAGAAGAAAGTTCAATCGCAACAGATGCCATTGTGCCTTCTTCTGACTCGTTGATCTATACCGACAAAACTTGCATTTATATCCCTTGTGAACGGGTAGCTGCGCAATTGGCTTACTCCCATCCTCAGGCAAACGTATGTTGTTGGGGTCTTGTACAGTATTTTTTGAGCACCAGGACAGAATGTTCTTCATCACTTCATCTATTATGAGATGCCCTCTCAGATGGGTTTTAATGTTATTTCCGGGTTTGCCGAGTCGGGGGTTTATGGCACTTTTGCAGATAAGACAAAGCAAAATCTTATGATCTGCGAGGTACAACACTTGGTTCTGTCCTCCTGGTTGGGTCGCAGCAGCATTCGCTAAAGGGGCAGGCGCTGCCGAGATTTCATGTCCAGCTCGTCGTGATGTGTGGGGGCTTGCATCAAGCTTGACGGGAGGCAGTAACAGACATGTAGAGGTTGGTAGTGGTAAAGCATGCGGTGGAGGGAGAGCAACGCCTGCTTCAGCTTCAATGCCTTCTTCATTATTGTCGCCCCTATTGTCGTTATTTGGTCTGTACAGAAATTGTCTCGCATGAGGATCCCACTGGAGCTGATTTGTTATCATAGTAATGGCATAGCCAAGCCACAAGATCCTCCGGCGCCGCTTACTTTCGGTGAGATCGGTCTCTGCGTCGTAAGTTGCCGCGATCTTTGGCCAGTTTGCAGCGTAGTCTGTTGTGTATACCAGACCACGCATGGCATGGTCTTCTCGGAGATACGTCCAGGGCCGCGCCTCGGTTGTCTGCTCTGTGTCCGACTTCGCTTCTTGTGTCGGCAGAAAGTTCAGCATTGCTGCTGTTGATCCCCACGGAAACGAGTCTTCCAGGTGCTGCTTCCATGCGTCAAGTCGCATCATAGACCAATGGAACACCAAGAGAGTGTGGAGGAACGGATACACGGTTTTATTGTCCCAGCAAACAATGACCATCGAGTATATGCGTGCTGCAAAAGCCACCGCCATCTTGAAGGCGTCAGCCGCCTTGAAGTCCGCTTCAACATCAACAACCGTTGCAGTATCTTCTGGGTCAACATTGCTATTCTTGAGGGCCCGCATAAGTGGATTTGACACGTCTCCGAACCCCAAAAGGAGACAACTCAGCGAGATGCCGATGTAGTGTCTGGACCAGAGTAAGCTAGCTATTCGGTAGAATGGGAACGATCCTCTTACCCGTGTTCTAACCAACTACCAGGATATCTCATGCTGACGCGAAGAAAACAAATAAACTCTTTAATAGAGGACTCAAGCAGCTCTTGATACTTGCCAAGAAAAAATATGCCATGAATGCGCACAAACGCTGCGTCCATCAGCCTCAGACGGTGAATAGTCTCGGATGCCCAAGATGTCGGGTTGAGCAGACGTTCAAAAAACATGGTAGCGGCGACTTTACTGGCAGGGTACGACACGCACAAAGACTTGGCATGATAGTATAGCTGCTGAAGAGCGTCTGATTGTGCCATCATCGCTAGGCCATGGTAAAAGCGGCCCGTCGTGGGTGATGTGTTCGACAGCTTGGTATACCAATATCTTGACGCGACGGCCCATCTCTGTCGATCTTTTCCCTTAAAACTCAAACCATGCATGTACCGAGCTAGAAGGCCCAAATACTGCGCCCAGAGGCATCTCAATGCAGGTACCGTCTCGTGAAGAATGTACAGACTGTCGTACGCATACTGGACAAAGGTAACCATGTACTGATGTGAGCCAGGCAGCTTCTGTCCGAGCAAGTGAAGGAATGGGTATACGCCATAACCTCATATGCGTAGTGGCACGTAAGGCGTGGAGACGAGGGCAGATGAGTGCTGGGATGTTGAGACGATGCTGGAGTGCTCATCGAGCAGCGACAGATGGAGAGAGAGCATTGCATCGTATTGCGCCTTGTCGAATCCGGCCAGTTTCTGAGCTCCTTGCTGAGATCTGCGACATTTTTTCTCAAGTTTCGACAACTTGATCCAAATTTTCACAGGATGATCTGGGAGGTTGTTAGATGATGTCTGGAAATGCGTATGTTTCAGCGTGAGAACGCCAGTGTCCTGAGGTCCCATCTCGGTACGGTCTGCCTTGAAAGCACCGATTTTTGGCTCAAAGAGGTGTTTTACATCACGGAGAATACAGGCGTGTCGAACATATGCAAGTAAACCACACGCTTGGGCCGGGTTGCGAGAGTCTCGTCGTGTTGAGATTGTTTGCGAAGTTGGTAGCTGAACGAATTTGCTCTCGGTGCCGCGGCTTTTGTCCTACAATGGCACTGAGCAGTGGCCGCCTGTGGCCGCCTTGCACCCGCCGTATGTAAGATGCTTGCTGAACTTTAGCCCAGCCGGGTATTAGTATCGAAGGTGCGACAAAAAGGAGTTGCACAAAGTGCATGGGGGCCTTGCACACCGAAATATGCCGCCTTGGTCAGCACGCCACTCCCCGTGGAGCTCGGCTGATGGGTCATTTGGCTATCTCGTCTGCAGCACAAAACTTGCGGCATTCTACTGGAGGAGATTCTTCACCGGAGGAACTCCTGTCTCGATACTGCTATTCGGAAGAGTTGGTCAGCGTACTCTGGAGGAGAAAGATGGCATCAAGTGTCAGAAAAGAATTACCACTGGCTGACAACTCGCACGAAGGCGAGGGACAACTCCAGATGCCTAGTTGTCCATTACAACCTCTTAACTAGCGAAATACTAGTTGATGGCTTGCCCTTGTGTCGCCTGCCTGCAAAATATGAGCAGCACCACTTTTACTCTACTCTCTGCGGCAACACCACGTTAGAAGTGCTGCCGACTAATATGCCCGGCATGCAGTTCTCTTCGAAGATGACTTATCATGACTATACACTCTCCTTCGGTATGAGCAATTGCAGCAGCAACGACTTTCTTCTCGTGGCGGCAAAAGAGTGTCAGAAACTACACCTTGTACCATCGAGAGTTTTCCACAACATACTGCCTCATGAAGATGACAAGGGGCAACTTGGAGACCATGACGCATACCCACTGTGCTAGTCAGCCTGCTCCGGCTGCAAAGCAGCCCGATGGCCTGGTGGATGGGGATATTGGCTTGGTCAGCTCTTTCCCCCACTCTGTTGGGCGAAGCCGACAATGAGGGCTATATTAGCAGGGATGTTTGATATAAACCTGCTGCCGAGGGTCATCGACTTGACCAGACGAGTAGGAGCTGTGATACACTACATTGAGGTGCTCAATCATACTTTCCTGGGCAGCAATCTCCGCCCAGGTTCTGGGTAGTGGATGTGCAGAGCGACCACATGCCGGCGGATAATGTCTCGGACCAGGGAATTGAACTGCGAACGTCGCCAAAATTTAGCACTTTGATTCGCAACGGAGCAGCTTTCCTACTTTATATCAAGCGCCAGGCGAACACCATCCCAATCAAGCACAAAGAAGGAAAGGCACTTTTACCTCCATATCTTCTAACCACTTCGACCGAAAGATACCACTTCTTCGTTATTGCATCGCAGTCTACGTGGCCCAGCCAAAGAGAGTAGCTGTGAATGGCTGAACCTCTCCGGGTCATTGTCGAGATTGTCTTTTCGTCAAGATTGTTGCTGAGCGATTTCTAGAATACTTAATAGCTAGTTAAGCTAGCACCATCTAACTCAATGTCCGAGAGCCGTCGGTGTATTGGATGATGTCATTCAGGTTGAGAAGTCACCTTCTGCCGATTGTATTGAGTGACAAGCCCATTGGCTTCAGCTGTTGGAAGTTGTGTGTTTGGTTCTTTTGACTATCCTTTCTCTTTCGCCAACACCCTCTTAAGCATTCTATTAATATTTAAAACATTTTCACTTTCGATGTCCTGGTTTTCGCGGCCTGGCAGTCCATTTGCCAATTCGGGCAAAGGGCTGACAGTTAAGAGATCTGTTGCGGATGCACCCTCTTACCGAAGTATGACAGTCTAAGTTACTCTATTATTATTATTGTATGCGTTGTACAGTACTGTTACATACAGTATTCCTCCAGTCCTTTTTTAACCAGTCGAATTACAAAGCCCCGTCAAGCCAGGGTACCGGAGCTCAGCACTGAGACCAAGCCCCTGGAACAGCGAACTTCCGCTGTCACCTGGCCCCCAAAACTCACCGGACTCATGGCCAACAGAAAGGCGCCCTGCCAGAGTCAGGCTCATCTTGCGCGACTTCCAAGCCCTTGTGTAAGAGCTAAGCACTCAAGACAACATACTATGGCTACTCATTCGACTGCTATCCCTCCCCGTCGCCAGGGACCCCGTTTCTCATTAGTGCTTCCGAAATGTTTACTTTAATGCGAGTAAAGAGCAAGCAGACTTTGCGTTGCTAGCCTTTGAATCCGAGAGTTGGGCGAGGGGCGGGGTTACTTTTCGGCTCTGCTAACATGTTCAGGCTTGTGTTGTTTGTGCGACTAGGAGCAGACGCAGGTTACCGTTGTCACTTCTGGTTGTGGGCGACAAGATGAGTCTCTCTGACTAGTGGGCTTAGTGATGGTTGGTTGCACTGTATCACACACTTGACAAAAGACGTGTAGTACCGTTGCCCCTCTTGGTGGTGCATATGAGCCAGCTCACACGGCCGAGGGGGTGGCCGAATTCGCGCATCGGTCTTAGTTGCTGCTGGGGCCTTGTGCGAGGGACTGGTCAGCGCCATTTAGCCTTGGATAGCATGGTATTAGCACCGAATATTGGCACCACCAAGAACGGCTAAGGTACCACTTGAATTTGGCCACCCGGTGTTCTCAGCCAGAATCACAGGCTTGCAGAACACCAGCTGTCACATTTCTGCTCGCACTGTCGGCAATCGTTGGGTTAAGAACCATGCCGGCCAAAGGGGCTTGTGCGCACGGATTCTGAGTTGATTCGCAGTGCAGACCTGCTGTTGGCTCACGCATTGCGCAGGTTGCAGAGATGGTCTGTCCATCAGCATGAGAGCCTAACACCAGCCCTATACTTGTTGCCGCGTTCTGATACGCTAAACTGGCTGCCCTTCCTGGTGCTGCTCGGGTCGAGGCAAGACCTCCCGTCTGTGAAGAGCCAAGTACCAAAGCCTTGGCGGGGCTGTGCTAAACGAAACTTCCTCCCCAAAGTTAACGAGGCGATTAAAATCAGTTTCATGACATTTCACCGACCCTGCAGCGGAGTCTCTCACTAAATTTGTTCAGTGCCCAACTCCTGCATCCTGGTTCCAACGACACGACGGCTATCGTGTAATGCCATTTACAACATGCCATTTCACTCGTGTACTTTCTCGGCCGACAGCCTAATCACGACCAATGGCAGCAGACTGACTGTTCTATCCACCGGCGAGCGTCCACTCAGAATCCGCAACGCGACAGCTACGAACAATAGTTGTTTGCTCGTCGTAAGTACATTTGACGAAACAGAGCTTCTACGGAGAGTTAAGCAGCACTACGGTACCCCTGCCAACGTATTTCCAGAACCGTCGGCTGCACCCGACCCCTCAGCAGAGGATGTGTTGATGATGGCAAACCAGGCAACCTACCCGGCGAATGTGGGAAGAAAACGACGGCCAGCTGGGAAGTGACTATAATGACTGACGTGATAAGCTTGGTCGGGCTGTCGCCCCCGTGTGAGATATCTCTGGCGCCGCACTGGACAAATACAGGTTACATTGTACGGACACGAAGACATGGTCAGGGCGCTGCTACTCGAGGGATATCGCCGTGAAGCTGCTGTCCAGGGTGGAAGGGGACAAGTGACGCGGTTTGCTTCTAGGTAGTAGGAAAGTCGATGCAAGCTCCATTAATTATGTGAATGCAAAATCGCCATCGCACCGTGAAAACCACTCCTGCTAGTTCGGTCGTGTGGAAGTAGGGGGACGGTGTGTCTTCTGTGTGGCCCGATTACGGTTGGCACCACAACTATGAGTTTCTATACTTTCTCTTTAAGCTGATCTCACATCCTCAAAATGGATCGCGGCCTCTTCAAACGTTTCCCTGCGGGGACATCACAGTAGAGGGCACAGGCTCTATCGAAGAGATCTGTCACGGAGTGGACTCATAACGTCGAAGGTGAAGTCATAGTACACACCAAGTACGGACCACCAAACAGAAACCCTTAGTGTGCCGTCGCAACTTACCAGCTCAGAAGGGTATTGCACTTTAAGACCGCCGTTCCGTTGGACAGAGAAAAGTCCGCCATGGTCTGGGTCATGATGACATTGAAGCGCATGAATGGTGAGGCGCGTCGCCTAACCATCTGCTGAGTGGGAGATTCGATCATTGAGGCATGCTCCAAGGCCTCAGCGATGTCTGTGCACAAACCTGCCTCACTTTGGGGTGCTGGTGGCGAGATTGGCCACTGAGCTGGCTGCCTTCGTCGCAAAGACGAAAAATTTGTTTGCGACTTTGAAAAATAAATAAATGACATTGCTCAGAAACGACAGATGGTGCAGAATGGAAGGCCGCCATTTCACCCGGCATTGGTGGCATCCCTTCAGGACTACGGTATGCTGTGACCGGTCCGCCATGGGCGGCCAGGGCATATCAGTATCAAGAGACTGGACCAGTGTCCATTGCCCCAAGACCCGTGCTGCTCTTTGTTTCAGAAAAGAGGGTGTCAGAAGATGGCGGTCAGGTACGACGGGCCAAAGTACCTCTGGCCATCCTGGCTTCTGCATCTGATCATTCGCCCAGCATTGGCGAAGATATGTGCAAGATCGTACTCCAGCTCCTGTTCTGGAGTGACAGTGAGAGGTACTTGGTCCCGTGCGCCCTGGCGAAAGAAGCGAAATGACCATTTTCTGTGCAATTTGCCGGCTAGTACAGGCTGATGGTGCCTAGCGTCAACTGAAACACTCATGTCCACTCGCTGCGCAACGACACGTACCAAGGCACTGCTCCATGAAGCCAGGGCCCGACTCCAGGAGAGTTGGCACGTCTCGAGCACCCCATATCTTGCCACAGTGAACCACAGTGAACAGCATCTCGATTGTGCCTTGAAGACAAGCGTTGATATAAAAGCTTGGAGGTGTGTGGCGCACTGGTCTGCGATCTATTGTTCCCAAGACCAAGTCTGGACATATGGCCATCATCTCTAGGCCCGGTGCGAACTCAGCGAAGTCGAAAACCGGATCTTCCCCATCGTGTCGGACAGACCCCTGTAGGTACAGATTGCGTATGACGGTAGTATCAATACATCCTGGTGTCGCAAGGAGCATTCGGGAATGACTGATCGCCAAGATACTTATTAATAGAAGCTAAGGGCCAGGAAGCACTGTGGCTCCGGTCAATACGTATTTCAGGTTGATGCCAGTGTTGGCTTTGCCCACATAACCAGCCATCAGAGGACTATGATTCAGACAGCCTTCGCCTCTCCAGCCTCGCTTGCTACACATTGACACCCTTCCCATGACACTTTTATCAAAGAACTTATAACACGCTGCCAAGGAACAGTCAAAGAAATGCAGGGACATCCCCTTGTTACAAAGATCCAAAGCGCCGGTGCAGCTCCTGGTTGTACATCCACATGCGCAGAAATGTCACAAATTACGGTGGTTGAAAACATCGCAACTAGGCCCGCCTTTCAGATAGCGGATTGAACAAACCCCAGCAAGCCGGTCAAGGCCTCAAATCTGGCAGGCAACGGAACGACATATCAAGTTACGGACGAATGCAGCGGTGCTACTGCGAAATTCATTCAAGAATGTGGTAAAGAGTTCCTCCGCCAACATGACAACGATCCAGGCAGCACTTCATTCGGTAAACCCAATCACACATCCAGCGAGGCTCGGGATGCTGTGGTTGACTTTGGGGATTCACTTGATCAGAACGGTTCGAACCCCATCGGCGACTGTGGTGTCATGGGACAGAAGAACTAGCAGATAATGCAAGACGGGACCAGAGTTCGTCACATTTGGCATTCTGTGTCAGGCGCCACCATTCGGATGCGTGTGTGAAATGGTGCGTGGACTTTTGCGCTGTCGCGAAGGAAGCAACTATTCTGGTGACTGTTATTAATTTGCCACCCCAAGTGGGAGTAGAGGCTGATGGGTGATAAAAAAGTCTCCGGGTCATTGGACGTCTTGCCAGCCGATCAGGTGGACCGACTAGAGTGTGAAGAGGTATAGCATTCAATTCTAGGCGTAAGACCAACGCTCCTAGTGTTCTCAAACGAATTTGAGTCGTTTCTCCAGGCATGACTGTGACGACTGGAGGTTGAACTATTTATGGTTCCGACCACAGGCTCAACTCGCACTTGAAGGCGCTCCTCAGAGAAACATCAAACCTATTCCACCACCATTCTCAAGAGCGGTAACAGTACGTTTCTCGACGATGAGTATGGCAACTTTGTCTGTTGGCACCTATGAGCCACAACATGTAGTGGAGTGTGGCTCGAGCAATGCCAGGCTTCTTTTCATTCTGTGCTCCATTTTCCATAGCTCCACCGTCCTGCACGGTTACTTCGTTACCTAGCAGTGTGGTTTCCTCCCACAACTGGGAGAGAAGAATGAGACACTAATACAGGACACTCCGTCACGCACTGTGGCGGGGAGGGATTCATCGCCGACGTGGATATGTTTCGGGACTGAATGGTACCTGGAGAGATACAAACTTCTCCAACCCTACGAAGCAATGACAAGTCGATACATGCTACAGTGGACAGGGTTCGGGGAAGCGAAATGAGTAATGAGTTGCGATTGCGGTACCCGCGGCCCATGTCAGAGTCACATTGCCTCACAATGCCTCCCAAGGGACAGTCATTCCTGCCCCGTGGAGACCTTTACGGGGAGATATCAATACACATTTGGCCACTGATTGAGCACTTGCAGGAGCCATCCCTTCCCACTTGCAATGGGCATGGACAAGTGGGCTCGTCAGCCAGGCGCTTATGCTTTCACAGCCAGGTTTCCCACAGTGGTCAGTGTCAGTGGGGAACAGACGATTAATGCCTACCACTTGCGCGAAAGTGCATCACCAGCATTAAGACCAAAAACAGTGATTGTTGCCAGGTTAAACTGGCGCAGCCCATCGCCGCGACATTACGCTGATCCCTGCCGATATGTTGGCCGAACAAGAAGACGCTCCACTCACGCAGAACCGAGAGTGATTCGAACGAGGCAGGTTTATCCCTCGCTGACAACGACACTATCATCCCATTCCGTTCGCTCACCGCTTTGGTGCCTGAAAACATCTGCAACCATCATTGTTCCCCTACCCTGCGTCATCTATTGATCCAGCCACTTTTCGTCTTCGACTCTTCGGAGCCATTCCTCCCTTTACTAGATAACTCTGTAAACGTTTCTGTCCCCAGATAGCGCGGTCGCTAACACCCAATCTCGGGGGACGGGGGAATCACGTTGCTATGGTTTCGGTGTTTTACCCACAGCTAACTAGTTGTCGCCATGTTAGCAACGGAGACAGCATATGTTCTCCATACTCCACAGTACCTGCAGTGGACGCCAGTGACTGATCTGCGAAGTAGAGCTGATTCTCAAGTGCGTCTGCCTCCTAGCGTTGGGATTTCGATAAGAAAGCCGGAAGTTTGCAGCACTTGCATCATCGCGGCCATTCCCAAATTACCACAATGCCCATCTGTCCAGAAAAAAAAGCTGAGCATGTCGTAGGGATTGTTCTGCAGCGTGTAGAAATCACCAAGGCAAGTTAGTGTGGTAACTCTCACCACACATTTTTGACATGGCGCGCGAGCTGATTGGCACAACTTCAGAAGTTCGTGTAGCTGACTCTTCTACAGATTGCAAGAACGCTGGAAGCCCGATTGGCCTTGGCTCACTATAAGATCAAGCATGGCTGCGAAAATCTGCCATTCGATTCCGTCGAGCAGAGTCTACAAGAGATACGGAACGCCCGAGGCAATGATGATGACCTATCCCACTCATCCTTTTTCGCTCCCCCTTTGCCAGGTTTGATGAAGACTTCAGTCAGCTCATCGTCGTGGGCGGCTCCATTGGTTTCGAAAGCTGTGCGTGTTGGCGCACAACTCGGAGACTGTCCACCTCTATCGTTTGACCACAGGTCGTCGAGTCCGTGGAACTCCTGTCCACCGTCGCCGAATGCGAGTAAACTTCCTCCACGGTCATCCCGGGAGGGTTACCGTCTCTAGGCACAGTCGTCACCAAGTGAGCGCTTCCGCACACCACATGGACCAGGCGTTTATGAGCTGTCGCAGGATGGGATGGCAGCCACAATACCATCGGGCATTCATATGCTTTCCGGCTTTGGATCTGCAAGCGACGACTATGACGACTTCTTCAACTACGTCCGCTCATCCCCGCCTCGTACCCCGTTCACGACCCGAAGTCTGAGCAGGCCCAGAACGGAAGACTTGCTTGCGGTTGCTCATTCAGATCCTCTGCTTGATTTCTCCGCGTCACAATATCCTGAAGCGAGGCTGAGCTGTGGGCATGTTCCCACTCCGTCGAGTTGTAGCAAAACAGACATACGATGCATAACAACAGACAGCGGAGATTTGTCGGAACCCGGCACTCCTGGTCCGCCTTTTGACCTCGACGACTTTCTCATCATGACGCCTAGCCCAGCACAAAAGGCACAAAGAGAACGACCGGTTACCATCCCGCCTGTCACTTCACCTTCCACTCAATCTGGCGAGCCAAAGTTGACGCATGGGGCCCCTCGGCCTAATACCGTGACTGTCCTGGCGCTCGGCCTGACGACGAGTGTTTGATGTGCGGTTACTGTCACACACCATCAAGGGAGGGGATTGGGGCGCATCTCAGCGCCACCTTGATCGTCGACGGATCTTGACCTGTTCTGAGCCCATAATGCTCGCCACCAACTGCTCGGTCGATACAGGAATATGTGGGATGCTATTCCCTTGCGAGATGTGTCTGTTGTTTGTTGCCGGTGAAGGGAGCATGAAAGGCTGCTCATGAAGCATTAGAATTATGCTTACAACGACGAGTGTTAGGACTCGTGGTGACGTCTACGATGGAGGAGCCCACCAGCAGGTTTGTATCTGCATTTTCAATAACCACGGCCTCACCCTTGGCGTGGGAGGATGCGCCACTTCCCATACTCCGCAGCCGAATCACTACTGGAGACGGAACAGTCTACGTCGCCTTTTTTTTGGGCGTCCATAGTGGACGCCAAGTCGAACGAGTAACAAAATCGCATGGGCAACAGATGCGGCACGGCCCGTAGTCCTATCCAGCAGGATCCAGCCTCAACGGATCCGCTATAAACAGCCACCACAGCAACGGACTACTGCGGGGACTTTGCGGGGGAAAATGAGAATTCGTCAGGGGCTGGTGAACACTGAACCGTATGATAATCCCTATTATGCGGGTGCCTACGGCTTAAGACTGGCTGAATGAGGTGCCGCCACACATGTGGAAGAATGTCTTGGGGTAGAGCATGCGCTAACCTGTTGTGAGGCCGCCACGCAGCACCCATCCTGCCTAACAATGTGCAGGAACCAAATAGGGCAAAGAGGGTAACGAGGCTTTTGCCACCACTCCAGTGGTAAATCATGTAATGTCTGATCCCTTTCAAATGAATTCATCCTGACCACAGGATCCGTCCGCACCAGCTCCCAGGCTCGTCTCTATTGCAGAATTGCATTTGGGCCATCCTTCCTTCGGTCTCAACATGGCTGAAGACCATCGTAAGACGCTTCTTCAAGGGCCGTTATGTATCCAGCTAACAGTTGCAGCCTACTGTCGCATCATCCTGCCCGAATATGTACCATTTGAACTGAGGGGTTCGAGCGGCAAAGGGTGGGGAGCTTTCGCTAAGAGGAAAATCCTGCCCGGAGAACTTGTGCTGCAGGAGTGGGCATTGCTCTTCATTCCAAAACTGCAGGAAATGATCACAAATAAAGATGTGGAAGAGGAAATTAAGAAACTTTCCTCTGAACAGCAGGAACAGGTCAGGCTTCTACACGACAATTCCGTTAGCGAATTTAAAAGCAAACGAGACGCATTTTCCGAAAACTGCTTCGCTGTCCGTCGCAAGGATAGCACCGAAGGTTACGGCTTGTTCCCTATACACTCGCGCCTTAACCATTCATGCTTGCCAAACTGCGAGGTTCCAACGACCAAAGATTTGTCAATTTCAAGCTTTGCATTGAAGACCATTGACCAGGGCAACGAACTCTTTTTCTCCTACATCCCGTATTTCGAGGCTCTGACAATATTGGAGCGTCATCAAGCATTGGGCTTTGCTTGTAATTGCGAAGCTTGCCTACCCGACACCAATGTCGAACTGGGTAGTGACATGAGAAGGCGACTTATCCGAGGTTTGCTGTACCTTCTTTATGGCAAAGACATAGGTGGGAAAGATGTAGAGTCTGACTCGCGACTCATCATTTCCACGCAGTTGAAGGAAGCGGCGGAACGCTTCGAACTATCAGTTTCCTGTCGTTTCGTATACACCCTATGCATCATTTCATTGTTAGAAAAAGAGGGACTGCTGAACAAATTGAGGTTAGCAAGAATCAAACCGACACCCCAAACCCTTGCGGGATACTTTAGAAACCCGAGCAATGATTCGATCGCCAAACAGGCCATGAGAGAGGGCACCTGGTCCAAGACGTTTCTTGTGGCCCTATTCCAGCTTTATGGGCGAACAGATGATGGAGACAACGAGATGTGTCGCTTCATCAAGGAAAGGGTCGATCAAGGAACGCAACGTGGAACCCGACCCGAGGGCAGTCACCTTGAAGGCACCGACACGCGGAAGTCGGACATCGCTGGCCCGGACGGGTATGGCCATCGGCTAGAAACGTAAAGTTGAGGTGTGCACAGCAACAATGACGACAGGGGCTTTTTTCCCCACGTCTCAGGAAAGTCTTTTACTACACTGCATTGTTTGCAACATGGTACCGTGGTGCTCATACATCCTCTTTGCAATGGTGTCTCTGATGATCGATTAACGCTTTCGTACCATCTCCTCAGGTGCTTTAGAAACGTAATGCAGAGTACTGGTGGGTTTGCGTCAGCCGCGACGCTGAAAGAGACTTGCAAAGTGATGGGATGTGTGCTCTAAGTGCTGGAACCTAAGCTCCGGTCGCAGTAGATGTCATGGGTTTAAAGCTTACCCTGAGTTCGACAGCATCTCAGCAGACGAATTTGTTGCATTTTGCGTCCTATATGCGATTTCTTTCTATTTCCCTCAGCTTTTGTTTTCATCGCACCACTGCGATGGCC
This sequence comes from Sarocladium terricola, assembly GCA_029379155.1. Taxonomy (NCBI): domain Eukaryota; kingdom Fungi; phylum Ascomycota; class Sordariomycetes; order Hypocreales; family Sarocladiaceae; genus Sarocladium; species Sarocladium terricola. Next base: position 93,256 of record JAHKSO010000010.1, read on the forward strand.
CAGTGGTGTTCGGGAGGGGGAATCCGGGTCTCAATACCACTGGTAGTGGTATGAGCATGGGATAATAGATGTTCCGCAAAATGTGACTACCGACCCTGCTCAGCGGGTGGCCATCCAAGATGGAAAGATGGTAGTAGCACTGATTTGTCTCACCACTTTCCCGTACAATTTCTGAGCATAACTCGGGGATGGCTCCTGCGTCGGATTTCCATCCCCTTCCATGTGTTTTTCTTTTTCCCGCACCCGTACCCACCTGTTTCTGCAAGTGAGTTTGAATTTGTTTTCGCTGCTTTGTTCACTCGACTACGAAGCGAGTCATCGGTCACTCCTCTTTGAAGGGGTAATTCTTTCGTTGACAATAGGCAGAGCATGAACAGAATCTTTTGGATGTATATTCTTACCTTTACTCCGGAAGTCTCTGCTTGCCTCCGTAAAATAGTTCTGGGTGCTGTCAAGCCCCCCACGCGGGTCGCTTTTAACGCCACCGCTGCCACCAACGCGCCAATGACGCACGTGAAGTATCGAAATGACATAAGCCAGCCAGCTTCTGATGGCCAGGGGTTCTTTTTATCGGGGAAGCAATCTGTTTGTAAATTTTAGCAAAACTGGAATCCGTCTCGGCTGCGCTGCATATCTCGTACAAGTGCAAACACTAAATTTAAGCCAAAGGTACCGACTTCCGTTTCAAACGCCACATTCAGTCCGTGGGCTCACCGCTGGGCCACTCTCCATAAGGACGATTGGAATTGTACCACAGGCTGGCACCATCAACACAAGAAAAAGCAAATGGTGGCTCCATGCAGCCACCTGGATTGGTAATGGGCAACAGCAAGTGGCAAAGATCGCTGGGACGTGACATTCGGCACATATTTGATCGCAAGGTACTACTATCGCGTACAGTACTGTACGGTAAACCTTAAGTCAACTGTTATAATTCCAATTCCCACTAATATTCGTTGGTGTCATACTGCACTGTATGATACAGTAGGTATATACATAAGTCTATTCAATTCCCAACGTCAGAACCAAAGCGCATTTCTAATGTACCTTGCCTGACTTTTTGGGTGATCACTCCACACCGGTGACGCATCCCAATCAGCTGAGGTCCGTTTGACTACTTCAGACCATGCTAAGCATGGATCATGGGCCGTGGACGACACACCGGGTTGCTGGATATGCTAGGTGGTGCAAGCTGCTCCCAAGTCTCCTCTGGTCTTCGTCAAGACCCATAGCCACCCATGCACGGTGTGTATGGCTTGGGTGATGTCTGTTGTACACTGTGAACCCGAGCAGCAGGAGACACCTTCTTGTTTCTTACCAAGGATTGCAATGTGGCAGACGAGTGTAGCGAATATTTTCGGACGGGGGCAAGCCTGGTTGACATATTCTGGTCTCATTTCTTCATGCCTCCACCTCACCCAATACTCATTCTACAAGTTGAATGCGGCGCCCAGTTGAATCTGAAAGCAACCCCCGCCGCCAGTTGGGGCCCGCATCCAGACAACCCTGCCCCTGGTCTCGGATTTTTGACGGTGAGTTTGACATGTCTTCCTTTTCCCAGGCCGGTTTTGCCTTGTCAATCGTCAGGCAAGAAGCCGGGACCCTGGTCTGGTTGTATTCCATTCGTTCGATCCGAGCTCTACCTTCCCTTCGCCTCGATCACGTTTCTTCCTCGCATACGCGAATTCAAGACCAGGCACATCCAATTTGAATCACTCGTCCCCCGCGTGCTGATAGCAACGTCGCACAAATCTACCTCTACCATCCACCAACGGCGATCTTCCTTTGCTCTATATCTTGCCTCAACGCAAACCCTCCTGACTCAATACTGCAGCTAGGAGACAACTCGTGCTGACAAGTCACCGTCGCCGCACCAGACTTTCTTTCACCTCGACGGCAAGCTCTGGTGCAAGAGCAGACTTCCATCCTGACCAAGCTGGTGGAATCTCGCTACGCTGAGCTCCAGCACCCCACTGCGGGAGCACCCGATCAGACCGATCGCCGTTCCTGTGAGGAGTGTTGCTCTCCCCACATAAAGTCAAACCCCGAAGCTCCACTGCCAGGCACTTCAGCGCAGCATCTGGCCTGTGCACCCTAGATTGCAGGCAACGTTGGTCAGGAACCCCTACTCGTGCCACACGCCAATTGTTGTGCATCATTTGCGGACCAGATACGGACGAGAGTATCGTGCCTTCTACGGCAAGCTTAGTGGTGTCAGCCGTTACCTCAGTGTCCTTCTCAATCCCCACGCTGGTCTCGCGGACCAGATCATTTCCCAGAGCTCATTCTCTTCGGAGATGGTTCTCCATCCAGTGCCACTGAACCTTTTGCAGCTCTTTTTGCACACCTACCGTCATGGGCGATATGCTCGGTTGTGACGATCACCGACAGAAGCGTGTCAAAGTCTCCTGGCCAGATCTTCACCACGCCGACGAAAGTCCAACATTGCACCCATCGCCGCCGCCGCCGAAGTCATGCCAACAGCCAACGACACCCCGACTGCCCGAACAATTGCTTCATCCGGCCGGGGTTTTCGGCTCATTGGACGCGTTGCCCATAAACTTTCTCTGGCCAAATGACACACTATTTGATCCGTCTTGGAAGTGGCCGACGACCATGCCGACGTCGCCTCTGCCTCCTCGTGCATCGCCTGCACATTTCGGTGCTGCAGGGTTTGCGACTGGGGCCATCTTCGAGACTGAACCTGCCTTACCTCCAATACCACAGTCGCTATTGACCGTATATCCTCAATCGCCGACCACAGCAATAGCTCCTTCCTCGGGTAAGAGCTACGGGTTTCCTAGTAATATTTCCTCCCTATTTCACGCAACGCGCTTCAAATCATGCTTGTATGACTGGAAGTATTACCTGGTCCTTAGTTTGCCGGGTAATCAGTGTCACGTGGGACCACGCCAGATTAATGCAAGATCGTTGGCAGCCTTATTAGCACTACTCTACTTACTGGTGTTACAAGCCTATCTCCACGCTCAGCATACTCGCATTCTTCGGTGTTTCAAGCTCCTCTGCTGTAGAAGCTTTCAAGCGCTGGCGGAGATGTCTTTTTCTTCCTCGACATCTCGCTGCAAATTGACTGTTTATCTTCATCCAAACTTCGAGATGGGGCCAAATCCGAAATGATGCATTCCCCCCGCTCATATGCTAACATACTTTCCAGTTACATCCACGGCGTCACAGCATGGCTATTCTCCTACGAGTTCTCATCCTTCCCAATCAACTCAATCTGATTCACTCTCAAATTCACCACCAAGTCCACGCGATCCGCGTTTCCGTAAGCGCACGCCCACGGCGTTTACACCAGCATTCAGGGGACAGGATCATCAAGTGACTCAAAGCAGCGAGACTCGAGGCAACAAAGCTCTAGAGAGCCCTTTCAAAGACTGTATTGGCACCTTTGGGCTGTACCAGTCACGATCTTTCAATCGCCCTATTGATGGGAAGGTCAATAGATACATCAAATTCTCATGGCCCAAAGGCAGTCGAGCCAGTTCCTCAATTTCGGACGGCGCTCGAAAGGTTGAAGTTGATGCTTGTACTGAAAAGGAGGTCACATCACAATTTCCTATGGCCCTTGTCGAAATTCCTGCACCGGCGTCGAGAAATGACGGTGCCAAACTCGGATTCGCACGTAATGTATCAGAATTTTTCGACCACCCCATTATCAAATCCAGGGCGGTGGCGTGCAACCTGCCGCCGGGTGTTTCAAATGCGTCTAGCGACGTTGCGCATATGGGAGCCCCGAAGTTGCTGCCTTCCCAATACGGGTACGAAGCCAAAATGGACGACGATATTGATAGACGGTTCTGGATGTTCTGTGAGTGTAATGACCTGACGAATTGTCAATATGGGAAGATGTATACCCTGACCAAGTACTAGATATTCGCAATTGGTGTCCTGGGCGAAGTGTGTTGCAAGGGACGAACCTGTGGCTCAAAGATTTCGCCCCGATGCACAAAAGCACCGGTGTTCTTTCAGCTATCCAGAGTCTAGCGGGCATCTACATCTACGACTATATGCCCATGGACTCCATTTGCGTCAGAATAAATCGTTTGTTCGCCGACGCTGAGGGACGATTTACGCTCTTGCTGAATGATCCAGAGACAGCCCGTAATGAAAGGCAAGCAAATGAGCTCATCACCATCGCAGTCATACTTTCCATGCAAGATGTAGGTTCGAGCCTAGACGAGACCTTTCTCAGCTCATCTAATGCCTCTTTCATCGAATCGGGGACTCCTCTAACTTTGTATTTCCTACAGGTCGTCTTGACTGAGCGTAGGCTGAAAAGGTCGCTCTCCCCTCGTTGGCTTGAAGGCTTTCGCTGCGGTGAGCGGTTCCTTGAGGCGACAGATCATGGGTCACGATTCTGGAATGCATCAAACGTACAAGCATCGTCGTTGAGAGTTTCCCAGGCCATTATTGTCGGTCGTGCCGTGATTTTGGCTCAACCTATGTTCTCATTACCCCTGTCACACCAGTTCGATGCTCAGAAAGAAGCCTCTCGGTTCGGTTGGCTTTTATACGGTACTAAAAAAGATATGTACGAGATACATGGTGGCTGTGGATTTTCAAAGAAGTTACTGCACGTTCTGAGCCAGGCAACTTATTGCGCAGCACGCTTGCAACAAGAGCCCGAAAGCCCGATCGTGCCCAGGACAGCAGACTGTTTGTACGATGAGTTGTTGAACATGAGACAGTGGAGTTCTGAATGGAAGACTTGGGAAGCAGCACAGTCTGGGCTATCAGTCATTGACTGGGTTCGTTCTCAGGCTGAAGATTTCCAGATCAACACAAGTGCATCAATGACATATGTCACAGCAGAAGCATGGCGCTTTGCCGCCATAATCTACCTTCAATGCCGTGTATTCCGGTACGTAGTACGGAGACGACCCCTGTTCCTAGTGTCCGTGACATCGAAAGTACTAATAATGCACTACTAGATGGCCTCGCAACCATCCAGACGTTGTATCCAAGCTGAACGATCTAGCAAAATGCATTTCCATCATGCCAACTTCCGGTCTGCAATTTACAGCCCAGGCGCCGCTCTTCCCTGTTTTTCTACTGGGAGTCTTGGCAACTGTACCTGAACATAAGGCTATTTCCGAAAAGTGGTTTGACGAGGTCCTAAAAACACCTGTAAGAAGTGTAAGTTCTTATCATGGATCATTGCCAGGCTACGCTGGGCAAATTTTGAGAAGCAAACGCTAATAAGGCTTTCATCGATCAAGAGTGTTCCCCCTTTGTACACAGCACTTCGACATATATGGGAATGGATCGACAGAGATGTTCGGCTACCTGCTACACCTAACATTGAAACGAGTCAACCAATTCATCTCCGGCAACCTTGGTGGGAAGAAGTAGTGGACCGAGTTCAACGGAACGAACAGGAGGTACTCTGCTTAACATGACAGTATACTTCTATATGGAAATTCATTGATAGATATCATTACGTCCAGAGTCTGCAGCAAGACAAGCGTGAACTGTGGACTGAGGTGGTATGTGACTTGACGCCGATAGCCAGTGTGAGGTTATTCGCAGCGCTCCGCAAAGGAAGCGGCTTTTGCTTTCTTCACCTATTTTGTCTCTGTTTACCGAGCTTTCGCCTGACCAGTTGGGCCTAGATCTTGGCACAATCCCTAGTGGCAGCCCCTGATACCGACAACAGACAACATGTAACTCTACGTCAAAAAATATGGATCCACCAAGCTCAGTTTGACTCTAGAGACTTCCCATTTTCTGCCCATTTTCTCTGCTTTCGATGAGTTCTGCAAACTATTTAACGGTATATTCGCCATGACCGCAATTAGATATTAATAGCTATAAAGATGTATAGTTATAGTTATGTATACGTCGCTTAGATTGAAGATAGGTGTTACGAAGACAATAATGAACAGAAGGAGTACGAAGACAATATTTGCTCTAACATTCCACAAAGTGAGCTCTTTTTTATGACTCTGATGCTCTGGATAAAAAACATGGAAGAAACAGTGATGGCACACCGAAAAGTGGTTCTTGTTCATCTTGAAGAATTGCGATCAGAAGGGAAGCTAAGCGAAAGTTCAAGATAGAGTATTGGACGACGTTCCATGGTCGCATAGTTGGTGCAAACGAGCAAGGTACGTAGCATCGCTGTACTTTTTGCGAAACTTTGAACAGCGCATTGAGTGAACTTCCTTGGACCATTTACCGAAGTGGTTGACATACACTATCTGTAGAGTATTAGCCGCAACTGCAGAGTAATTGAGGGCTATTGTCACGTTATGAGACTCCTTGTTAACCAAGCTTATTGCCTTTTCTTTTAATTGTTCTTGTTTCTTGCAGAACATTTTCTGCGGCTGCATTAAATAACAAAACTTCCTTTCGTCCGAACCATATCATTGCTTTTTCCGGCTATTCCCATCTCTCATAGCCGACGGTATGACAACTGGCACTTACACCAAGTTTGCTTGTTCTATTAACAGAGCCATTCTTATCCGACAACTCTGGCCGGACCCCATCGCCAACCGTTGAGCCTGAAGTATCATGTTTTCCAAAGAGTCACGAGCGGTGCTGCACATACTTGCCTATATGAATAGTAAGTATACTTCGGCAAAAAAGTGTACTAACGTGATCCACAAGCGAGTGCCACACCTGCATACCTGGGCATTTGAGTTAACTCATGAGTTTCGGCCTTCATAACTCACTCACATGAGTTACGACCCAGCTGTAACTCACTCATGAGTTTAACTCAGACTCATGAGTTAACTCACAAGCATTGGTCACATGACATCGTTCCCTCCACCTCCGAAAGCTCTTTACTTTGTGTGACATGCCTAGTCAGTATCACTAATTCCCATGTCAATCGTATCACTAGCCACATCTGGGTGGCATACTAGACCCGATCCTCCGTGCCGACTCCCTATGATATGCCCATTCCGCATCCAGTTGCCTAGACACTCAACTTCCTGCATCCGCTCACACGTCATGGACAGCCGGTCCCATGACGCTGTCCTACGCGCCCCGGAGAACGTCCTTTCCGGTTCTGCCGACTGCGGGCTTATTGAGAGTATGTCAATGGCCATACGGCTAAGCCGAGGAAACTGACGCCGTTGTTCGATGCGACACCACCACTCTAAGGGTGTGCAGTCGATCTTGATAGCCGGAGAACTAATAAATGCGTCCAAGTCATCGCCATCAGTGGCAACCCCCGTCTCGACCTCCATCTCCTGAAGCAATAGCTGTAGCTGGGAAGGTGGCTTCTCCGGTGTGACTGGGACATCCTCTACAGGTTGCTCTATGTTCTCACCCGCGCCAGCCCGATATTCCTCCTCCCACATTCGCCGCACTCTCAGAATTGCTGGATCAATCCACACACTCTTCCAGTTCTTATCCAAGTATGCTTTCCGACAGCGTGGGTCGAGAAGTAGTGCCGCAACATAGACAGGAGCCTCATCAGACATGGTATAATATTTATCGAGAATAAACCATCCCATCTCTAAGGAATGTAGCATGCGACAATCGTAGAATTCTGGAGTCGAGTAGTGTAGTTTTGCTTTCTCAAAGTGGCTAAGGAGCCCATCCATTAACCGCAGCGTGCTGCAGAGGCTCGCTGTATCGCCCTCTGTTAGTAGAGTGGCTTCGGTAAAGGGTTGGAGGAATGCATGTGTTTTGGACAGTATATCCCAATCAGCGCCCGTCAGAACATTGGCGCAGCCAATATCCTCATCGTGATCTACCATGAACTGGACAATGCGTGCCTTCCTGCTGAGGGCAACGCCTATAACTCTGTGCCATGAAAACCACCGCGTTGCGTTGTCTATCCCAAGGCTACAACCCACTGCTTCGCGCCATTGATCACTGTGGATCGAGGAGCTCCGAATCCAGACTGCGAGACAATGGAGTTTCCTGAGGGCAGCGATACCTTCCCATCCGCTGAAATCCGCGCGTTGGGTAGTCTCCGGGCTCGCCCAAGGCTCCTGTTGTAACCTTCGGTCCTGCTCAGATGCATGGCTTGCTACAGTATCCGTTCTTGAGTGCGTATTGTCATTGAGAGCAGTAGAGAAGGTTTCAATTGACTCCGAGCCAGGAGCTTGTCCAGCGGCCATAAGAGCAGCGCGTAACGCTTCTTTCGACCGCGCGAGAAGGAATGCCTGAAGAGAAAGGTTAAGAATATGACCGAAACAGCGGATACGGCGGCGAACAGGATCGAAGATGATTCCGTGCACATCAAGCAGCTTCTTTGACAGAGCTTCTAGGCAGCTGTTGTTGGTGATGCATTATCACCAGTATGGTAACCAACGCGTCGAATTTCGAATTGTTCCAGGACTTGGGCGATCAGACCGGCCTGAGACGCGCCAGAATGGTCACTTCGGCACTCTAGAAGCCCCAGAAGCGCCTTTCGCAATGTATAGTTCTGATCGACCCACTGCCCACACACAGCAAGCATGCCATGTCGATGGGGCGACGTCCAAAGGTCAGAGGATATGTGGATCATAGAAACGGCCGATCGGAGAGACTCGGCCAGCTGAGCAGCGTATAATTGGTAGTTGGCCGAAATATAACGCATCGCTGTACGTCGGGAGGTGATCAAACCATCCTCGATGGCGGGATTGCATGCAAGAGCCAGTTCTCTCAGCTCATCCCATTCAACCATCGAGAAGGGAACTCTGCGGCGGGTCAGAAGGCTGATGACAGCTTCAACGTAAGCCTGTCGATTAAAGGCATTCCGCAACCCGGCTTCGGACGGCGTGGTCGACAATGTGACGTACGAGTCAAGCGATTGTTGTGATTGATTCCGCCGGCTGAAGAGTCCGATCAAAGATGGATGGGCATTCCGCATGTGACGTCGCGCATTACCCTTGTATCCATCCTTCCATGGCCTCGACGTGCAGTACAAACAGACGTACAGATTTCGAGGTTTCGCCTTCTCCCTAGTGAAGAATCTATCGACATCGATCAGGTCGGGGGCAGGAGACGGGGTGCTTGGAAGGGATGATGCTTCAGATACCATCGCGATGGTCTACAGTGCATGCTCTGAATTGTCATGTAAAGATTCCCCAGTGACGCCACTGGCAAATGGACGAATATGGTGTTTCTTGAAGGCGGTTGAGCAAAGTAGCAACCTAGATTGGACGTTTGACGCAAAATGGCTTAACATACTGATCATTGTACAGTGATAAAAGGAAATATAGTGCGGCGTCAACAAAAGCAATGTCTACGAAAGTCGCTTCATCCGAGTTACGCTACCCTACGACAACCACGAATCCGTACGGGATCGTACTCGGCAAACACCTCACCATTGCTTGTAACTTGTAGAGTTATGAAGTGGCAGTGGATTCGTATAAAGAGCGCGACGATATACCTGAGAATAGTTCCTGAGTTGTGAGCTAACTCATGAAATGCCGTTTGAGTCAACTTGATGTACAGTATGATTTAGGGGCAAAAGTAACTAACTAGACTGTTTGGTGCCACACTTTATCACAGGGGTCGAGAAGTGGCAGCGTAAAATGAACCAATGACATGCCAGGATGTGGGGTATGAGTTAGTGAGTTAACTCATGAGTTTCTGATCGTAACTCAGACTCAACCCACGTGAGTTTTTTGAGTTTGAGTCACGAGTTAACTCATGAGTTGGCATTTAAGTTAACTCAAACGCCCAGGTATGCTTACATCATCTACCTCGATGTGCCGGGTGTATGCTTGGCAGAGCAGAGGCAACGCGATACGCAAAGGCCTCGCCCGGAATGTTCTGTCCAAGTCTTGGAGAGTTGGCAGAAACTCGAAATCGACAACTTGAGCCTTCTTTGCCAAAATCATGGCATCCTTTTCTCGCGCCTGGGAAGGGAGACAGATTGTCAACTACTCACGGCTTTCAAGCTCATCCAATGGGCACATCGAATCGCCACTGTGCCGAATGAAGTGCGTGTTGATGCGACATTGAACACTCTTTATCCCGGCAGCGAAAAGTTGGAGACGATGATTATAGTAGACGGTGACAAGACCTTATCGACTGATGACACGGGTATCACGTTCTGGGCTACACTGCAACAGTCTGTGTCATCTTCCAACCAGCAATACCCGCTGAAAGACTTATTTAGTGGTCCTATCAAACACTCTGAGACCGCATTTCTCCAAGCGACGCTTTTGTACGAAGAAGCGGCTGATGAAGAGGCCTTTGAACGTACTTGTGGTATCGTAGCATCCAAGACCCAGATGCACCCCGACTTCATATCACTTTTTGGAAACATGGCTAAGTGTGATCACGTTCGCGCGTTAGTTGTAACCTGTGGCATTCGCCGCGTCTGGGAAAAGATTCTAGAAAGAGAGGGACTGTCCCAAGCAGTAAAGGTCATTGGAGGAGGGCGGATCTCAGATGACGTCGTCGTCACCGCGGAAGTGAAGGCTCGGGTTGTTTCAACTTTGAGATGCAAAAACCACCTCTATGTTTGCGTCTTTGGCGACAGCCCCTTGGATTTGCCAATGCTTGAGGCAGCTGACGAGGCCATCATTGTCACTGGTGAGGAGGAGAATCGGAGCCGAAGTATGGATAGCAAGCTCTTGAAAGCTATTGAGACTAGGGGTCTCAAAGCGCGGCAAGCGCTGCTACCACGGCATGTCTCACCCCGACTCACTGTTGACTTACTTCCTCTGGTCTCCATTACTGACGATGAGGTCGTCAACTCACTATTGTCGCGCCGGCACAATGAAATATGTCCGGGAGTATGGCACGCGACAAACAGAAAAGCCGCACAATTGCTGACGTCACCAACTCGCGATGCGTCAGTTAGCGGCCCAAGTTTAAGGAAAGACCACGGCCGTGTTGGGCTGTACTTAGCTTGGGAGTTCCTGTCGGAGCTACTCGGGGTCGAAGAATACGCCATGAAACATGTGCAAGGGCATACGGTCAGTGGCTACCGAATTCGCCATGAGAGTCAAACGACGATTGTTGCCCTCATGCGTGGCGGGGAGCCTATGGCCTTGGGGCTCAACAAAGCCTTGCCGCTTGCCATGTTTGTACACGCCACATCGCCAGAGGACCTGAACAAAGACCATCTTGGCCATCAGAAGACCATCATTTTGGTCGACTCTGTGATCAACAGCGGTGAGACTTTAATGTCTTTCATCAAGTACTCGCACATTGTGAACAGCACGGCTCGCATTGTCGTTGTCGCTGGGGTAGCTCAGAAAGAAGCTGTCTCTGAGGGTCACCCACTTATGGAGCTTATGAAAGAACTCAATGTTCATATTGGCGCACTTCGTCTGTCTGAAAATAAGTTCAAAGGACGCAAGGGTACCGACACTGGAAATAGGTTGTTCAACACCACTCACATGATTTAGTCTGTTTTCATTAAAAGTTTTGATATTTGTATCCAACACCGACAGTAGCGAGGCAAGCTGTTAGCGCTTTATTGCAATCTTGCTCTCTCTGTCACCAAACGCAGTGGCCTGAAAGCAGGACCAGATGAGATGGTTGCGGTTCTATTACCAAAGGCGCCTTCAAAGGAACATGACTCAAATGCAAAGCATTGACTGCAGTTGTCACACTTCACGATTGCCTTGCATAACTGTGCACCTATCGGGCAGAAGATCTCCTCCTGTTAAGGCCAATGAGAGACTTTTGATTGCTATCTAAAAGAGCAGGCAAGCGAAAGCCAGGATCTGTGGATGGTGAATGGCACAATGAATTTCTTCTCATGATGACGTGCATTAAAATATTTCCGAATATACTTGACCTTTTCGCCGCAGGCTTTCATCGTGGACTACCCGTGTACAGTAGTTGTTGGACAGGGTTGTGCATTGTGGTGGTGACCAGATGCAGTGCAGCTGTCGGATGAATATGCCTTTGTAAAAAGAACAAGCAAACATGGTGTAAATAGCACTTGTCATGACGTCAGGTGTGAGACATGGGAAGCGGACGAAGGGAAGTTCTGATTTTTAAAGGCAGCTGCAGAAAATGCATGTCTGTAAAAAGACGGCTCTAAAACCAACAAGAACACCTTTGTAAAGAAGCTTAGTTAGTAAAAATGAGTCTTATGAGGGGACAGCTTTTTCTGCTTGCAGATATGCACCTGTCCCAACGTAAGTCCATTCGAGGGTATATTGCGTGGAATTTGCACATCGGCCGGGCTACTCACTGATATAGCCACATCGGTATCTGTCATCCCAATCACCTCACCTTGCCACTACTAGGACGAGGCTCTTGACCCATGCCAGGGATGAACACCGCCGACATAAGTTGTTCGGACCTTGACACTTTCACTCTTTTATTTCCAGTTCGATCAGGCCCAGCATGCACCATGCAAGCAGGCATCCCAACAAGCAGTCAGTTATCAAGCAGTACTGATTACTGATTAATACTGCTATGTTATCAGTATCAGTAAGCTCCTAATCAATCAATCAGTAATCAGTATCGCACGTGACACAGTTTGACATGGTCCTGTATATGAGATCGATTTTTGAGTCAAGTTGCCATGGGCCACCCCTGATGGGACGTACTCCATCGATCTTTTCGCTCTACTGCAAAAAAGTTATCCTTACACCGAAAACCATCATTTTGACAAGACTCTGGAATCACGAGCTTCGCACCCGTCCAAGGGGAACCAATTTTACAGTGTTCAGTCTGCCATCTAGCGGGCTGCCAGACGACTTGTCTGCAAGGCGAAGCGTAAACTAAAGCCAGAGGGGGTAAGAGTCGGTCGAGCAGTTTGGCTGTCATTTATTCGTTAGCAAGCTTAGTGCCAGGAAGAAAGATAACATACCATGAAGTGAAATCGAATCTCTCTCCAGTAGCTGTGTCTGAATGCCGGAATATGGCTTCTAACAGCCGGTGGTGAACTTCCTCACCCCAAGCCGCCTCCTCGTGTTCAGCCTCATGGCACTTCTTAGCCCACCCTCGCACCAGAATAATATCTTCCGGGGAAGGGATGCGCCCAGGTAAATCACGCGCAACTCTCGTAAAAGAGTATCTCCATGCGTGAGGATTCGATCCGCGGATAGATAGACCGTTCGTAATAGAGATACGGAGATCTTCGGGAAGGATCTCGATGCCGTTTCCGATGTCGCCAAGGTCAGAAAACAGACCAACGGCACCAGGAATAGGTGGCTCATCAATTTGAAGCCGTCGGAAAACGGGGCCGGATTCGTCGAGGCGTAAAGCCATGAGCTGTTTTTTTAGTGGTGACGATGAACGTGACTGGGTTGACGCTTGGCTGCTGGATGATGGAGACGAAGCCCTTCCTTTGCGTCGCGGAGGACGTGGAGTGAGTTCAACATCCTCTCCGTGTCCAAGAAGGCGCAGTCGTTTTCTTGGGGATTCGTCTGCACTGTCCATATTACGGGGCGATGTGGGAGGTGTCAGTTGCTGCTCTGCTTTGCGTTTCGTTGCGTTGTGTGGCCATCCAGGAGCGGGGTTTGGCGGCTCGCCGGGACAGTCGAAAGCCTCTGGCAGGTTCTGAAGCCACGAAGAGATGTTTCCCCTTAGGAGCCCAGCCATACCGAGTGTTTTTGGGCTAGCCCTCGAAATTTTTAAAAGAAGAACACTAATCGCCGTTAAACGACTAGACTGTAAAGATGCATCCTGGTACAAGACGCATTGTCAAGTACAAGCCTCCTGTTTCCGTAGCAACGCCCCATTAACCCACTCTGTCATAAAGGGTTGAGCTACGTAATGATGCACAGCACTCTTCGCCACACCAAACCTAATCCGCTCCTCGCCCAGATCACAAACACCGCCGTCAGCAATACGCTTATTCGATCTAATCATCGTTTCTGCCATGTCTCCTGCGGTCTGTTGCTCATTGCTTCAATTATCATGGCCGATCCATGGCACATCCGCTGTTTCTTTACGGGTCCCCAAAGGATCTTAAAATGTTGCCCAATCGTGGGCTAATTTAGAAGATAACATCCCCCCAGTTCGTAGACTGAGAGCCCGCAGACGCTGTGGACCCGATGCGGGCTTCTCACTTTGCCATGCGTCCTGTCCATTACACAGCCGACAGGTGGATTTGCCTGCCTACCTGCTGTTTAACGAACATTCACCCCTTTCATGAGCAGACAACAACATTATTCTCTTTCATCATGCCTTATATTTTCTCTCGCTATACAACAAGTACAGGACAAAGAGGCCTACTAAGCTTCTAGCGTGGGCGGAGCACCTATCAACACAGAATGTGCGAAGGGCCGCCACTTACTTGCCTAGACAGACGTGGGGACCAAACGACGGCAAATTCAGTTCTGTTTGCCGGGCTGGTGGACCCGTGCTGTGAGTGGCCCTGCAAGCGCTGGGGGGCCTACAGTAAGGCACCAGAACACCTGCAAGTAGAAGTTGCATCAGTTAAGTTGACCTGGAACCAGACCAGACTGTAAGAACACCATGGCTTCGCACAAGTCGGAACGCTCTTCAAAGAGCCTGGGGCTCATGTAACGCAAGAGAAGACTGATAGAGCCAAGTAGATGAAGCTCGACTTGACACCACCAGTTTTGCAGCCCACCAATAAATGCCCGGACTTGCCCGCATCAGATCCATTCGAACATGAACAAAGCTGTATTGGCTCCCCTGGTCCACTCCAGCACGAACAAAAGTGTATTGGCTAGTTTCCAGGCTTCCATCACCAAAGCATGGCAGCGTACAACTATAAAAGGCGACAAAAATCTACCCTCGACTCTGTCGAGACCTTCTCCATGTCTTCTCACCTTTCTTTCTTACCACCCACCAGACGTTTCTGAGAGGGATTGCTTTGTGTGCGGAAAGCTTCGATGTCTTTATTTCCAGGAACAATGTACAAGGGTAGCAGGTGGCGGGGGCGACGGCGGGGCGAGGGCCCGGACTTCACTGTTGAAGGTCGCTGGCCTGAAACAAACCCTGCTGCTGTGATCACCTCTGGCGAACCGCTTGTGGCATTCTTGACCGTGCCACCCATGGTTTTCACCACACTGGTGGCGCATTTCGACTTGGAGGCTAGCGGTAGTGGTAATGTTACCGCAAGCGGTCGGCTCATGTATCTACCTCAAAGTATGAAGCATCTCGCGCCGCCCTTTACCAGAGGGGAAGTGGAAGGTCAATTCAAGGTTATCCTTGAAGAGCATCCATCCGACCAAGCTGCGCACAACGTACATGATTCAAATGGCATGTGGACTGCATTGGAGCCATTCGTAGGCCGTGTACCTGAAGACACAAACCTGAACGGCGTGAGAAACTTGCACAACGGGTTACCTGCTCGTAGCTGGGTCGTGGACAGGAAGAGGCGGGAGAATGGGCGTCTGCGGCTTGCCTGGGGGGGCACGGGGGTGAAAATTCCCGAGTCCGCCAAACGTCACATGGAGACAACCTCTGGTACTACAAGGGTTGTAGCACTTGAAATCTTCCCGCGCAATGGAACTCTCTGCACGCTCAGGCAAGTCACAGTTGACCTTTATCAACGCCGCGAAGGTCAAGATGAGCGCGGGACTTGATTCAATCCCCTGTGTTCATTCGTTATGAAGTCTCCTTTCCCAACCTCCCCTTTTTTTTTCTGTCAGGTTATTATGACAGCTTTTTTTGGCGGAGAGACTCAAGACCTGGAAAAGGAGCTGTTATGCGTTGTTTGCTTGCTGTTGATGTATTCCTTGTGTCGCGGGGTTGATGAGTGGGTTGAGACTAGGGGCAAAGCTTGTTGTTTGAGACATGTGAATAAAAAATGAAGTTATTCAATCGTAAACATCTGAATCATTTGCTTTCTGCCGATTTCCACACTTTCTGTGCTTGTTTCCTTCTACCGGAGCTTCAATCAGCCCATTAAGACGGAATGGTCACTTTCTCTTCTAGGGCTGGCGACTGCCAGGACCGGGCCTCTGGTCACATGATTCTGCTCTTCACCCACCATTGTACTGCACAGCAGAGCACGGTCCAGGTCTTTATGACGGCAAAAATGGCCAAGAAAATATGCAACACCAGGTATTCGCTGGTCGTCACCGACCTACCAATCCAGCGCTTACCGGTTTATCGCTCAGAGATCTGACGGGAGGTCCTCGTCGACATTGAACTAAACCCAATGTTAGACCAGAAACGCTGCGTCTTCTGTTGCCGTGTTGCCTCCCGTTCAGTACTGTAAACGAAAAAGGTGGGAGAAGGCCGTGACCAGTGCGCACTTATCAAGGGGAGAACGCGTATTACAGGTTATCTTCTTGACAGCTACGTGCCCAGGAAGTAATAATGCAGTGGGAGGTGACTCCAACCATCGTCAACCTTTGGTCTGAGGTAGTCTGCTTTCGATCATGGGCTCAGGCGTGGGTTGGGCAGCAAGGATCGCCCCCACGGGCGGCCGCATTAACTTAAGTAGGCACACTTTTCCAGGCTCAGCAGAGAAACCAGTTCATTCCTGGTTCTTCAAAGAACTGCGCACGATCATTCCAAAAGTAGAGGATCATTCAAATGAAATAGTACTATATGACTATAGTATAATACTGTATTCATATATCACAAAGACAGAATAATTCAACCAAGAATTCTTCGGGATCTCGTGCATTAAAACCCCTCATTCGTTTATGTCGCCCCTCAAAACCTGAGCGAGGACGGCAGTGTAGGCTATTCCCCCATGCACGGGTGCGTTTCACTTGTAGCCCGACTAAC
This sequence comes from Sarocladium terricola, assembly GCA_029379155.1. Lineage (NCBI taxonomy): Eukaryota > Fungi > Ascomycota > Sordariomycetes > Hypocreales > Sarocladiaceae > Sarocladium > Sarocladium terricola. Next base: position 109,855 of record JAHKSO010000010.1, read on the forward strand.
AACGACTTAGTCTTGCCGCCTCCAAGCCTTTCAGCCGAGAGTTTACGATACACTCGAGTATTGTTGCTAGCTTATCTGCACCTCTCGACAGACTGGTGAACGGAGAAATGCAAGAGGCCATGAATAGGGCGGTGGATTGGAAAGTTGTGAATGAAATAACCTTCATATGCTTCTGGCAATATGCCTACCGGGGTAACTATGTTATTGATTATGAAACAACGGAACCATATACAAATCTCGATAAAAAGACCCCTATCCCGCGCGACTTGGAAGGTGTTGTGCACCTACTTGGGAAACGGACGGAAGAGTTGTCTGCCCTTTTAGGCTGGGACGACCTAGCAGAGCCTGCACCTATAACTGCAGACGGAGTGGGCGATGACTGGGACAGCTAGACGGTGCTAACTGGCACAAAAAGGATAAAAAGAAGAAGAAAACTAAATGCGTGGACGATATCGAATTTCTAGCTGAAGAACCCTGATCCTTGTCGAGGAACAGTTGTGGGCCAGAATCGTTGCGCTCTGTCGGACCAGTCACTGCCCAGAGTTGAACCATCTGGCAAGGGCAATAGAAACACGAGGAGCATTTGAGACGGAGGTACAATTGCTATGCCAGGGTTAGGTCTACGTGTTTGCTGACTGCTATGGTATCGTACCGTTAATGACGTTGTCTTTTAACAAGCTGCACGAATTATTGGTCAATCTCAACTTTCACGCTGAATCCTTGGCAGGTTTTGTGACATTAATGCAATGCTGCTACGAAACACCCGCTCCGGACGACTTGAAGAATATCGTCATCCTTTTCGCTGTATGCGAGGTGGAAAGGTTGCGCAAAAACAAGCAACCTGAGGACCTTCTTAAAGTTTATGCCTAAATAGGGACGGACATGTCTTAGGCTATAGAGGATAGTCCTAATATCTTCTCTTTCCTTACTACCTTGGTTACTATGTATTTAAACTAGAAAACGGAGGAAACAAAAGGGCAGAATAGCTAGGATAGAATATAGACACTAACCCACCCTAAAGGAATTTCATTCGGGGGAATCGGTTGTCTGCCGTAACTCCTCCCTTGCTCGCCTTGCATAACCGACAGTCTCCAGCCCCGGAAAACAGTGCTGGTAATGGACGAGATAATCTAGAAGCTTTGAGAACTCCTCAGCCTCCATCCTAAACATGTCTTGTAATGTTTTTTCATTTTCTATAACCGTCTTGTTCTTCAGCCACGCCAAGATCTCCTTACGCAGTCTACATATGTCGGGAAACGAGATTTCGTCCTCGATACTCTTATGCAGCTCCGTAACAGTAGCATCCCGTAGATCGAGTCCGCCGTAATTATAGTTATCGCGCAGTAGTTTTTGAATTACCTGCTTGTCTAGTCGTAGTGCACGTCGTTTCGCGAATTGCTCAGCACGCCAACCATCGTGCGCTGTACTTATTGCAACCCAAGTTGTATAAGAGCGGTAGACAGCGTCCCTTGTCTTAGGTCGTCCGTCCAGGTAGAGATAGCCGTGTAACGCTGTACAAAAGTCCTCTAACATGCCAATCTTGGCGTTTGGGTTTGCAAGAACGTGCAGCTCATAACGATGGGCAAAAGTAGGTATCAGTGGCATCTCCAAAACGCATCGAAATAGATTTGTCACTGCATCATGGGCCCATGAGTAGATTGCTGCGAGAGACATGACGTGATTTTCATTCCCATGGATGCGGCGCAAGAACGATAAGGCGATTTCGCCTTTCTTCCATACTTCCGCATCATATATGGGGCGATAGAGCTTGCGCAGATTGCTAACGCGCTCTAAGATGTCTCCAGTCATCTTATGATAGGGTCCAATATACATGTCCTTGCCGCGCAATAGGACGGCAAATACGACAGCTCCTATCGGGGAATATACTTTCGTCTCTAGGCCAGACGCCGATGTACGAAGCTCCATGAGCTGCTGCATTAGAAGGGACATCGGATAACACTCTTGTCGAAAGGATATTAGCTCGGATAATTCGCGGTCTTTGAGTGATTGTTCCCTCTCGTTCTTAAGTAAAGCTAAAAGATATTCGTCCTCGAAATTTAGAAAGAAACTACCAAGCTCTTGTAAGGTAGAATTCTTCGAATGAGCCCTGAGCCAGTCAGAGTCCTCGTTGTCTGGAAACCAGTGTCTATTCAACAAAAGTTCCGCACTCACGAGAGCGCAGAGCTCCCGGGAGATGATGCATGTGACTAGTAACGAGTCAGTATGTAATGGCACCTGGGGCGTCTTAAAATCCTACCCAGATATGTGCTTGTTATACTATGCAAACCAGCTTGAACCCCTTCCCAAGCTCGCTGGATATAATTGAGTCTGTCCTCGATTATGGATAAGAATTGTTCAAAGTCTTCGCTATCCCAAGTTTTAGACTCGAAAACATTATCCTTCGAAGGACCATCGTCTTCATTCGCGGCGCCGTCGCCCTCTTGGTTGTCATTCTGAAGAGGCTTAAGGCGATTCGGGGTAGGGATGAGATGGCCGTCTAGGTGTTTTATCTTGCTATTTTCAGACTGGAATAAGGAGTCTTGCACGATACCATTGATTTTGTTGAGGAGCTCCCAAAAAAAGACATGACGCTTTGTTGAGTATGTCGCTGGCTCAAACTGATCATACACCAATTTGCGCGCCTTTAATGAAATCCCGAGATTGACCGCTATGATTTCCCGATCGCCCGTGCTCAGATGCGGGATTGCTGCCTGAGCCAACGTTTCCAGGTCTTTCAGCGGCAGTTTGCGACACTGCACTTGTTGGGAGGGCGTCAAGAGCCGAGCGCAGGTTTCCGGGTCTTTTAGAGGCAATTCGCGCCACTGCGCTTCTTGTTGGAAGGGCGAAAAGAGCAGAGATAATGCTTTATTATCAGCGTCATGGTACTGTTGACACAGGTTGGCGATGTCACGACGTGGGGGCGGAACCATGCTGGATCTTCCTGTCTGTTCGTACGTAGGTTAGAACTCGTGGTCGCGTCGCATTATCGGGTGATGTTGTGTTCTGCAGAGGCCTTTTTATTATTAAAAATGCAGAACCCAAATTTTGAAAATACAGCTACTACTAGTCTAAAGCGGGGGAAGGGGTTTCGGCAGAATCGCTCACCGCCCTATCGATCGCAATAGAGCCTTTTCGAATGCAGCTTGTGATGCCGCCGCACGCATCTCAATGCATCACCAGCCCTGCCAATAGAGTCATTTTTCGCCCTCTTTTCTAGCCCTCAATGGAGGACCTTCAAAATATGCATTTCTTGACGGCCAAAGAAGCGATCGATGCTTTTAAGTCATACCAAGCTAAAGACGGATTTGTTATTTCTATTGCCGGAAGATCTAGTTGCAAACGAACCGGTACTCCAAATCACTACCAGCTTCAATGCCAACGAAGCGGCAAATATCGGGCATTTCAACATAATATCGGGAAATACAAGTCTTCCTCACTAAAAAAGGACTGCCCTTTTCGAGCCCGCGTACGAATGAATAGAGACCAACAGACATTTGGTAAAATACCCTGATGCTGCTGACTTCGTTAGCATCATAGGCGCAGGCAAAGCTACGGTAGCCAGGCTATTTTAGATTTTTTATTAAATATAAAGTAGTATTAATATGTTTTTTTTTTCCTCTGGGAGCCCTGCCAGGGGCCGCTTATAGCGGGCTTAATTAAAGGGCTCGATTTGAAGGGCTCGATTTGAAGGGCTCGATTTGAAGGGCTCGATTGAAGGGCTCGATTGAAGGGCTTGATTTGCTCGATTTAAAGGGCTTGCTTGCTTGAAGGGCTTGAATTGAAAGGCTCGATTTGAAAGGCTCGATTTCATTTGAAGGGCTCGATTTGAAGGGCTCGATTTGAAGGGCTCGATTTGAAGGGCTCGATTGAAGGGCTCGATTGAAGGGCTCGATTTGAAAGGGCTCGATTTGCTTGATTTAAAGGGCTTGAATTAAAGGGCTTGATTTGAAAGGGCTCGATTTGAGCCTCTGCCCGGGCTTCACAATAATCCGTCTCCGACCGTGCACTACCATCCGACATCAAGATCATAATTATCAGGCAAAGCGGCGCTTGCCTGAGTTTTGCGTGAAATGCGGAACGAAGGCGCGAAGATGCAGTTCGCGCAGGCTGCAGCTGCCCGCTTTGCCTATTTAAAATGAATCTAATAGTGAGGCCAACAACTTTTAGAATACTCATCGGCGATTAGACGACGAGGAATTTGAGGTACGTACCGAGTTAGTGATGCTTTTAGCAGGCGCGTTATGATGTTACGGAAGGTAGGCGTGGTGTTGCGGAAGGTAGGCAGCGCCGCAGGCAGGAGCCCCCGGAGGGCCCCCGGAGGGAAAAAAAACACATAATACTACTTTATATTTAATAAAAAATCTAAAATAGCCTGGCTACCGCCGCTTTGCCTGCGCCTAGGATACCGACGAAGTCGGCAGCATCCCAGGCTATTTTATATATGCAAGCAATTTTCTCCCCCCCTATAATGGCTCTAATACCTAAAAATTCCTCTATATACTCTAGTTAATCCTATAATAAGAGGCATCTTATTCTATTTAGTATATCTATATCTATGCCAGAGTTCTATAGGAATCTTTGCTCTTAACCAATCGCCGATGAGTATTTTTAGAAAGTGACCAATCAGAGCAAAGCCACCTACCCTCACTGGACTGAATTTAAAGAGGCAAAGCAGAGCTTTGTCTGCACAGCAGCACTACATGCTTGCCGTCCATTGCTCGGGGCACTCACCCTTTTTGCTCGGGGCACTCAGCGCCCCACTGCCCCCGATTTTTCTGCGGCAAGCCCCGCTGCCACGCCCCACAGTACATTTTCCTCACAAATGCATGGGAGCTTTGCTCAACACCAGAAAGCTCGAAGGCAAAAATCGACGAATTTCGCAACAGCCGCAGGCATACGAATTTTTCAACACACACATCGTCAGGGCATTTTTCTTCCTTCAACACACACATCGTCAGGGCATTTTTCTCCCTTCAACACACATCGCGATAATGGCCGAAAATCCGCCCCCAAATTTGCCGCCGTCGCCAGGTTATGGCAGCTTTGATGACCTCTTTAATGCCGTACAAGCATTTGCCCGCCAAAACGGTTTAGCTTTCAATAAAGGCTCCATGAGACCAAAGACCCTAATAAACGGCATTCAACAATCGCGAGCGGGCTGGCTTGATTGTGATCGCGGTGGCCGTCAGAGGCAGCCGAGAGGTGCTGGCATTCGAAAAACAGGCTCTCGCAAGACCCAATGTTGTTACAAGCTTAAGGTGACATCTGCTAATAATTCTGGTCATTAGGTATGGCATTATAAAGAACAGGGCTTTCACAATCACGATAAATCAAGCTATGCATCAGCGCATGCAGTTCATCGAAAACTCACAGAGCAATAAACGCAGCAAATTGCACGCCTTTTATCGCATGCAAGCCTTCAACCTCGAAGCATTAGTATAATGCTTCGAGATAAGAACGAAGATAAGCTTTATTTTTTACCTAAAGATCTCTACAATCAACGCCAAAGAGCCCGTCTATATAAATTAGATGGCTATAACTCTTCGCAGTGGTTTATCAAAGAACTTGAAGAAAAAGGCCTGCCTCACAGGGTTAAATTTGACGATGAAAATCGCCTTGAAAGCGCTATTTGGACCTACCCTTCCTATATCAAAAAATGGAAGGTTTTCTCTGAATTTATCGGCATGGACAATACATACAAGACCAACCATTGGGGCCTCTATCTATTGAATGTTGTCACCGTCACCGATCACAAATCAATTGCAAACATCGCCTTTGGCTTCAGCAGAAGCCAAGAAGAAGACGCCTACCAATAGATGCTAGCATCATTAGATCAAATTCGCTACGAGCTCCAGATACCAGCCCCCGAGGTTGTCATGACAGACTTTGAAAAAGCATTGAAAAACGCCCTTCAAGTCATCTGGCCTGAGACCCAGCAGCAGCTTTGCTCATGGCATATTCATGCTAATGTGAAGAGGAATTTCTATAGCAAATGGGTCAAAGCCACTGCCGCTAATGATGATGACGGCGATAATAATAGCGACGATAATGAGGCTTTTGATAATGCCCCTAAGGGTGCCTTCTTGGCCTTTAAACGCCTTTTCTACTCAAGCACAATCAAGGATTTCAATTCAACCTGGATTCAGATGATCAATACATACAAACCACAGCAAATTGCGATCCTCAAATATCTAGAAGATATATATCTTCCTATGAAGCGGCAGTAGGCTTCTTGTTTTATAAAGCACTATCGCAATTTTGGCGAGGAGGCAAACAGCTTTACAAAAGTCTCACATCGCACGCTAAAAATACGCCTATTTATAGGAAAAGGTGACTTTCTATCGCTTCTGAATGGAATCAGTCAAATGCTTGAGACCCAAGATCGCAACTATCAAAGTTAAACAGCGAATAACAAGGTCAGGCAGCGATACTTAATCAGTCGGCAAGAATGGCTTAGTGGGCTACCTATACAGATATCCTATCGAGCTGTTGACCTTCTGATAGAGCAATATAAGCTTGTTTAAGCTCACAAAACTAAGCAGCGAATCCTACGACCCTATACAGGCTGTTTTACTGAGCAATTTGGTCTGCCTTGTGCCCACTACATTTTATCAAAGAAGGCTGCCAACGAGCCGCTTGAGAAGATCGAAATTGACTGCCGCTGGTGGCTTTAGAAGCCCTTGGTAATACCCTGATAGAATTCTCTGCTTACTATCATAGATATCCTAGCTAACTTGAACCTGCAGAACTCACAGGACCCATACCTTCAAATCCGTGATCCCGCTCCTGTCTTAACTCGCCGGCGAAAGGCTGCTATGAATAGAGAAGACAATCAACACCATTCTATCAGCCAAAATAGCAGCCAACAGCAGAGTTAATCGTCTTAATTAACCCGGCAACGCACTGAAAGACCTCCCGCGCCCAGCATTTAAAGGGACCCGACACAGGCTGAAATTGAAGCCGCCGCGAGGAATCGAAATCAAGGCCGCCAACAGCAGGGAATTCAGTCGTCACAGCGATTAGAGAATAATACAAATAACAGGCAAACAGGATCAATTGGGGGACAGGGCTCCCTTCGGATTGAGGAATTTATTTCTCCAATTACCGCTGCCGTCATCACAGCCGATAGTTGTGCGGCGTTGGGTTAAACAGCCAAGTCAGCCGGGAAATCAATAATCCGGTCCGAGTGTGCATTTTTGAGGAAATAGCGGAAATCGCGTTTTTGAGCGAATTGGAGCCCTGCCGGGCGCGGCAACGTTGAGATATTCACGTAATTTAATGACTACTTTTTCATTTTTTTGAGGCGATTTCCTCCCATGCATTTGTGAGGAAAATGTACTGTGGGGCGTGGCAGCGGGGCCGCTTGACCAAAATCGGGGCGTTGTGGGGCGATGAGTGCCCCGAGCAAAAAGGGTGAGTGTCCGCTTTGCCTGATTAAGATCACCCAAAATACACACAATCACGACCCAATACCGGATCCACTAAGATCAAGCCGACTGCGCTATCAAAGCCAAGAGCAATTCGGGCTTGAAAGGCTTGAGGCCATTGTGAAATCAAAAAGCTCTTGCAAGCGTTTAACAACCAAAGAAATCGCCCGCCAAATCATGAGTCAACATGAAGGCATCTTCATAGTCGGAATTGACGTGTTTTTCTTTTGTGTGCAAACGGCGACATCTGGCGGCTGGCATCCCGCACCCCTGCCAGCTGCGCGCACGGGCCCGTTTGCACAGCAGAACCCCCTCACCGCCCGCGCCCCACCCAGGAAACCGACGCCAAATGCCCGAGGAATAACGGCTGACATGTTGGTTAATTCCGAGATTATATCATGTAGTCAAGCTATCCGAGCCTACCACTTTACATCTAGGTCATCTGAGAAGGGAATAACGGTATTAAGTCTTAATAACGTTAACTTCTTGAACTGCTAATACTTCATTTATTTTCCAGATAACACTTTCCCATCTCAAGATATATCCGCCTAGACGGTTGGCTATCTGCAGCTTGGAGATTAGGCGTGCGCGGGAACAGTCAACAAACGGGTTCTTTGCCTGGAACGTTACTCGAACTGCACTCTTGACCGACGCCAAGAATAGTGGTACCGTCGACCGTGGGTCTCTGAATTCGATTTTGAACTGTTATCCGGCCACGCTGATGCGACAGTCACAGAAAGCCATACTATGGAAACTACACTACGTCTACAGTCTACAACGCCAAACTAGTGGTCCGCGGTATGTACGCAGCTTCTTTGGTCAAACAACAGGGTTTACAACCAGCTGACAAGAAGTTTCGCTTGAGGTGATGGCGTTGCTGATGATACCGCCTTCTTGCAGGCTCCTCTCAACTACTGCGCCACCAACCGTTACGTCCTGTATCTTCCTAGTATGTAGTGCGACTAGACACCAATGCTTTGGAAGATAGGCAGCTAACAGGACCGCATAGCCGGCTCGTATATGATTGGGAAACCGCTTCTAGTATGTCTGATGTGGCTGCGTCACGCTGGTGCCTTGCGCCTAACAAGGAACAGATGCCAGCAACTCTCGTGTCTTCGGAGAGTCGTGGTCTCAGCTAGTTGCTTACGGCACGCAATTTGCAGATTGGAAAAACCCATTTCTAATGGTCACTGTAGGCCAAGGGGAGACGAATGGAATCATAGAAATGCAAAATCTGCTGTTTACGTCAAGGGGGGCACTTCCAGGCTTAGTTCTCGTAGAGTGGAACATCCAAGCAGCATCGCAGGGTTCTGTTGGTCTTTAGGGTCATTTGCATCCATCCTTGATTTCCTTGGAGCTTTCTTGCTAAACTACTAAACCACATGCGTATATTGTCATTTTCGCGTAGGGGGTGCCAAAGGCACAGATCTTCAGGTGGCAAATTGTCCCAAGCTGACTGGCTCTATGAACCCTTAATGCAAGGCAGGCACCATGATGTTGCTCATGAATGCTTCATCTAATGGGTATGATTATTCCCAAACACTCGAATGTGCGGCAAGACGCTGACGCTGGAACGGTGAAGCTACTTTGAGAATATGTGGGCATGGGTCGCTGGTGAAAACTGTTGCCTATCAAACTTGCTTTGGTCTTGATGCTAATCTCAAACCAGATCATGACATTGACTCCCCTGCCACTGACAATGCCAATCAAATCGATGTTTACATGGGCCGTGGTATGGTTTTGCAATCGCCCGAGACTCCCTAATGGTCAAAATGGTTGGGATTAAGCTGACTCCCTTGCATCCAAGGTATCCTCGTTCAGGGCGATGGTCCCAACTGGTTCCGTGGCACTGCATCAGAGCACAGTATTTGACATGTGCGGTTCGAGCATAACAAGCTGTGATTCGGCCTGGGCCCTTATTATCTAGTGGACCAACATGGTGTTTATCGATGGAGCGGGACTTTACTCATGGTTCCAGAACTATAATCAGGCGTGCGTGAACAACAACACCTGTCAGCAGCGTCTTGTTAACATCTTTAACTCTGGAAATCTGCTGCTCAACCACCTCGTGACTATTGGTTCTGTCGAAGTCGTCACGCCAGCCATTAGTAACACATACAACGAAATCATCTACGCCGTCGATCATTTGCAGGCAACGGTGTATCCATGGTGGACGACCATTGCCACCTATCTAGATAGCAGCGCCCTGATTCAGCCGAATGTATCGCCGTCACCTGTCAAGACTGGCTGGGTGGCGTTTGGAGACTCATACGCGGCCGGCATTGGTGTGCCGGCCTACCTTATGATAATCTGAAACAATGCGCGCGTGATACAGGCGGCTACCCGCCAATTCTTGACGACATTTTCAGGGTGGCTGCTCCAGTTAACCCGAAATTTCAACAACTGGCCTGCAGCGGGGAGACGGCGCAGCAGTTCCTTGGCCATAAGGGAATCGACCAGCTTGGCTTATGGCAGCCGGCATCGTCGGACCTTGGCACAGTGTCGTTCACCGGCAATGATCTCGGCTTCGGTGATATCGTAGCCCATTGTATCATGGGGTTTAAGTCGCAAGACAACTGTGAACAGGACATTGCTTCGGCTAAGAGTAAGCTGGATCAGGGTGAGCTAATTAATGACTTAGTATTTAGCGTCATGGACAATATACTGGACAAGGTGAAAAAGTCTAACCCGAAAAAGCGTTTTACCGTCTACTAGACCGGTTACCGGACATTCTTTGCCGTGGAGGACGAAACGTGTGATCAATGCTGGTTTCACGAATGGTGGTATGCTCCAAGTAAACAACCAGCTCAACTTTGCAATCCGCAAGTATAACGCTGGGCGCACCTACCCCGCCGTAGTCTGGGTCTCGCCAGACGACACCAGCTATATCTATAACGGACATCGCTTTTGCGAGAAGGGCATCGCCGAGCCGCTCAAGAGGAGCGCCCAAAACGCGGTATCTTTCTTTTACCATACCATAAGGGGGACGATGATGTTCCTGATGCACCCTTTCACCTGCCGGCACAGCTAGTCGGGCTAAGAAGTTTCACCCCAAGACACGAGCCAACTGCATATTGCATAGGCTGTGTTTCAAGCGTTAAGAATGAACTAACACTTCTCCAGCTTTGCCAAATAAGGTCATCTTAACATTAATATGATCTTGTGCTACTATGCATTCTCCGCCCTCCTTTCCTAGAAACATCGAGTTTGAGTTGACAAAAGATTTCTCATTATTGTGCAAGGTGATTCACTAAGGAGCAAACTATGGCAAAAATGCTAAAGCCTTGTCGTTAACTATGGATTTTATTAAAGGTGTCTAAAGCAGCGAATATCTTAATAATATATAGCGATAATGCCAAAGCGAACGCAAAGCCTCTGTTCTTTGACTTTAACTAACTGGCTATAATATAGGTACCCACTGTACGGAGTAGGTAGATAGATATTAATAGACGCGTATAGCATGCCCAGGTCCTGCACGGTTAACAATGGGTGCCAACAATGCACAAAGTCTACGATGTCGATAACAGTCTATAACCCCTCCCTCCGAGGGCTTCAAGTCAGTAGCTAGTGCTATATTTACCATCTCCTCAGAGTCCCCGATACATATTCTCTTGACATGCGGAAGGTTCTAATGCTTTTCCCGCAAAGCTAATAGTATCCAGTGACTACGTAAGTAAGGAGTTGCTCCCCGTAACCATTGGCTTTCGTGGTGGGTGCGAGCGCTTTCCCCCATAAAAGGTTTGGTTCAGCAAGCCTATTATCAAGATGCTATTCGAGCATGCATCCCCTTGTGGCTATGGACCTCTTTTAGCTATGCTCTACTCCTGGGATGTTTCACAGGTTATTTTCGACACAGTACATGCTGATATAGAAGGTATTGAACAGTATACTTGGTGTTTAATTAAGGCTATATACTACTATAGTAGAGGTCTCAGATAGTTTCCGCCTCGCTACACATCATTAGTTTGGAGGGAAAGACATGTTTAGGTTCTGAATTTAGCTGTCTGTGAGCATTGCAGTATATCTAAGGCTGCTGTTGACAAATTCACGCTTGAGCGAGCTCGCCTTGTAAGCAGTTTATCAATATTTAAGTGATGAGCTAGACTTGATTACTACTGCAGCCAGGTCCATGGCCCTACTAGCTCACTCGGTTTAATTCTTAAGACATATATGGTCCTATATGGTATAAGTGTGACAGTGCCCAAGAGCCCGGTCTTATCGCGTGGAGGAATTAGCAGGCCGATTAGACTCTCGAGCTCGAGCGGGAGAGGCCGACTGCCGGCCGTCGTGATCTTTGGCAGGATGGTGCGGAGGTAGTTCCACCACGTTGTTAGAACAATGGCAACTATTTCTGTCTCACCTGTCTGCAAATATGGAGTCAACTGAGCAGCAGCATTGCTCGGGGCCAAATGAGGCACTTTGTGGCCATTGACCTGAAGTTTCAAGGTGTTCACAACGCGTGAGAACAAAATGTAGGCTCCATCAGCATCGGCAGTCCTTGTTCCCTTGGTTGCATGTGGCCACTTAAATTTGCATAAATAATACCCTATACCGTGTTAGACAATTTTATAATAAGAGGGGATAAGGTTCAGTCTTGAACATAATGGACCTACTGCTCCTACCTAGCTGTTCACGCCGCTACCTAGCAGCAGCCGGACGATGGTCACATGTCCCTCTCACGCGCTCCATAAAAGTGGTCTCCTGCCGTCGTTGTCTCCGGAGTTGGTATCTGCGCCTCTGACCAAGAGAAGCCGTGCGCTGTCTTCTTGGTTAATAACAAGGAACCTTGCCAAAAAGATTCGCAACACTCCCTTGTGCGTGCGTTGTGCGCAGCTAAGGAGACAATGAGAGGAGTTATTACCTGCTTATAGTATTCGTTTATTTTGATTGTTGATTACAGCCTTGATATTTTTATTCCCCTTTCAAAGATTACGCCCCAGGCTTCCAGTGGCCATTCTATTCAGTTACCCGAAGTTACATGAAGGACGCACGCAACAGCCTCAATCCCACCAACCACGGTAGAGATTACGAGATAAGAGAAAGACAGACCACTTGATCTATTTTAGCAGAACAAGCGGACAAGGCCAAATGCGTGTCGAATGCTGACAAGGCGCATACCATACGATTTGTGAGCTTCATTGTATAAGTAAGGTGACCAACTTTCCTTTGTGTAAGGATGCTGTGCGATGTGGCCAAACTCCCATTCCATGACATGGCCAGCAAAATGGCTGATGGCATCTGCAATTTTCGAGGACGCCGGGGTGCTGCCAGCAACAAAACGGAATGCAGCCGATACCTTTAAAAGAATCTCGCTAGAGAAGATCTGGCTCTGCTCAAGATGCAGCATAACATTTTCGTTATTATACTCGTACTCCATGACGAGCATAGAGCGCTGTGAAGAAGAGTTGCGGAGTCGTGGAGCCATCTTGAGGAATCTGTAAAAAGCGTGAGATATTAGCATGATGGTCGGTTCTGAGACGATAATAACTTACTTAGTAGAATCTTTAAATATCGGAGGATATGGCTGAGAAAGGCAAGTAGTGAAGGCTTGAACGGGTTTGGCGGCGGCAAATTTGTAGCGAGCAGTCATTTCGTTGTTTATTGTGTGATAGCTGCCTGGCAGCTGGCTAAAGGTTCTTTTTTTTTCAATATATGCTAATTGAATGATGGCCTTCAGAGCAGATAAAATTGAAAAATTAGAAGCAGGCGGGAGGTGTATTTGATTAGATTTACCCGTATACCGATGTAAAAATATTGTTAGTTACGACACGGAATAGTGGTTTCTAAGGGAACTGCTCGTCCCTTCTAGGAGCAGAAATAAGACCGGATTAAGCAGCGTGTCTCATTTCTGTGTCGTATTCATACGGTCCAGTGCTTCGTCCTCTTTCTTTCTTGTCTAGTCATTCTTGCCTCATGCGTGATGCGGCGTCGTGGTAGTTCCACGGCGTCTCTTGCCTGCTTCTTTAGGTTTGTAAAGGTATTGCTAGAGCAAGGCTGGCACGTCTCTTTCGAGCGATTCCTTCGGTTCCCATGTATCGTCTTCTTCGGAGTATCCTATCCATTATACTTTAAATTGTTCCTTGCCCTGTCGGCGTCGCCTACTAACAATTTAGTCGATGATAAATTTTGCGCCCTCTGATGTTTCTAACGGTCCTAGCGGCAATGCCAACCTTGTACCCTCACAGACCGGCTCCAGGTGTTCGATTCTGGTTTCCGGATGCCATTTCAAGTAATCCGGCAGCTCGATTTTGCACCTTAACGGGCTGATCTTGTGTAGAATTGGGTACGGTCCCATGCGACGATATGAAAGCTTGGCTTGACTCTTTAGTATCCATCTTGTTGTCCAAGCTTGGCTAATTTGACGTATACCAGGTCGCCTTTTTGCAAGTCTGGCGGCGGTTTATGTTTCTCGTCGTAATATATTTTCATTCGTGCGATCGCGAGCTGTGTTGCGTCCTATTTATTACCGTTACTGTTGGATTTGCCCGTGTCCTTAGGACTGTCCGCCTGACCATCCACTAATAGATTCATAAAGCTAAACGGTTGTTAACTATAAGTCATACTGGCATATTTTGATGTGTTGACGCAAAATGTTACGTGCGGTAGATATTGCCTCCAGCTTGATGTGCTGAACAATCCACCCATGACCGTTTGAAGGCTGTGCATCAGCGTTTTTGCACTGATCTTTCTGATTGGCCGTTCGCTTGCTAATGATGTCCTGTGCTGGTGTTCGTCTGAACATGTGCTGCTTTACACATCGATTGCCACAGTTGAGACACCAGTTTTGAATCCATGCCATGAACGAAGATGCGTGGCATACCCCAGTCTGGGTACACGGATTGCCGATGGATATTTGCCCATTTAAATGACGACCAATCTAATGGTAGGACTTCTTCTCTCGTTGACGTCTGCTCTTCGTGCACGTCGTCTGTCTGCATGGTTTCCTCGGCTCCTGTCACCACTTTTGTCTTAGGCAGGTCAGCAGGATCTGGTTCTTGTGTGTGAATGGGGGCTTCCGCAGGTTCTGTACTGGGATTTGGTTGTGTAGAATATGTCTGATTTATTAAGCTAGCAGCTGACTTCTGCTGTTATTGCTGCTGTGCACTTCTCTGATGTCAATGATTGATACGAGAAATCTGGTCCAGATTCTGTGTCGGGACTTTAACCTGGCACCTGATCTAGTGTGCCTAGGACCAAGTTGTCGCATCTCTTCTTGTTCTTGAGTTCTTCTAGATGATGGTCGAGTTGGCATTCTTTCCGCGTTGATTTTCGTCAAGAACGTAGCTTGTCGCTAATTCATGACCTCTCATGGCATCATTTGAACTGGTCAAGAGGTTTAGCTTAACAGCTTGCTATTATCAACAATGATCTTGTGATATTGAATCGTTCGTTTTCGTTCGATCGGTTTGTTTAGTTCGATTTGAATTTTCGATCGGAATGTTCCATTTAGTCGGTTATATAACCGTTACTAAATTCCTTAAATTATCGTGCCCTGGTTTTAGGGTGTACAGACGATGACGCAGCTTGAACTGGTTTAGGATCTGTTCATAATAGCCCAGGATTTAACGATTTCGACGAAAATGAACGTAGATAATTGCTACCATATGAAGTATCGTGGTCAGTATCACGATGACTTGATGGATGAATGGGATCATAACAGGCTCATGTAATGTAATTCATTGAAGCAAGTCTGTGCAAATGTGATGATGATCAGAGAAGGTCTGTGATGCGGGGACCTGATGTGTGGAGCTTTAGTGTGCGGCAGGCTCCATCACATCAGGCATCAGGTGACCACATCATTAGGCAAAACGGCGCTTGCCTGAGTTTTGCGTGAAATGCGGAACAAAGGCAAGTGAAGATGCAGTTCCGCAGGCTACAGCTGCCCGCTTTGCCTATTTAAAATGAGTCTAATAGTGAGGCCGACAACTTTTAAATACTTATCGGTAATTGGTCAGAAAATCGAATACTTATCGGCGATTAGATAACAAGGAATTTAAGGTACGTACCAAGTTAGTGATGCTTTTAGCAGGCGCGTTGTGGTGTTGAGGAAGATGGGCGTGGTGTTGTGGAAGGTGCAGCGCCGCAGGCAGGAGCCCCTGGCAGGGCTCCCAGAGGGGCCCCCCGGGGGGAAAAAACACACAATACTGCTTCATGATTAACGAAAAAAATCTAAAAGAGAGAGCCAAAATAGAGGTCAAAATAGAGGTCAAAAGACAGGCGAAAAGAGCCAAAAGAGAGATAACTACAGAAATAGCCTGGCTACCGCAGCTTTGCCTGTGCCTAGGATGCCGACGAAGTCGGCAGCATCTCAGGCTATTTTAACCGTTTGCGTTTGCGATTGCGATTGCGTTTGCGTTTATAGCACACCATACTCGCCCACTCGCCCACTCGCCCACTCGCCCCAAAAGCAATATTACGCCTCTACATCTTATCATCAGCTATTATTAGTCTTCTATCATATTACTGCTATCGACGCGATCACTGGGACCACGTCATGACCTATCTACACCATCCTAACCACCCCTACTACCATGAGGGTGATGCCAACAGCGTAGCCTACGCCTGGTTTCATTGTATGGCTTCTACCCCTTGTTTTAATATAACCAGACTCTAGTATTTACTGCTAACTAGGTACTGTATAAGCTATCCCAGACAAGTATAAAGAGCGGCACCAGCTTTGTTCAAATCGCCGAGGTCACCGACTGTGCCAACCGTACAACCAAGTTTAAGATTCGTGGCTTGAAGCTTGAGACAGCGGCAGACGCGCTCGATATGGCAACCTATCACACCTACATGAACAACAATCAGTCGGCCATGTTGCTTATTCTCCTAACTGCTCAGCTTTTGAAATATGAAAAAGGTTGTGGCGAGAGCCCCTGGGTCGAACCTGAGCCGGGCTTTGATATGGAGACTGGCGAGGTTTGTCAACGCCGAATTCCCTCCCCCTTTTATTTCTCCAGCGTATAGTGCTAATCTAGCTATAGATGATCAATAAGGCTCCTATCAATATTTCGGTTAGATGGTAGAATTTGTGGAATATGGGTGGCTGATCCTGAATACGTTGAATTCGCCAATGCTTGATGATGCTTAACGACTTGCTTTATTATGCTAGTAACTTGCAAGTGTTCTACTCGCATCTTCTATCCTACGAGTCTCTAATGTGATGTATTTGCAAAGCTGTACGAGTGATTATGCGCAACCCTAGCGGTGTGCTAAGCAGCTCTTTGCCATCCTCCATTATCCTTCCTTCTATAGACACGAGTGTGGGTTTCACATTCTGTTTAGTAGGGCTTAAAGCTTGCATTTATCCGTTCGCACCTCTTCATCCGCATCCTCGCCTTCACTGCCTGCCCTTTAATCTGCTATATTCTCCAGTATTCAAAGAGATCATATTCCAATTATAACCTAAATGTGAGTTGATCATCTCCCCTAGAAACTGCCATCATGCTAATATGTCATGCCGTGTACAGATTCTTCAACATGACCCCACGACCACACAACTTTTCTTCACGGCGCTCCGTGCTCGTCATGGAATACCAGTATAATAACGAGAGGGTTATGCTCGAGGTTCTTTTTAAAGCTTTCGGCTGCATTCCGTCCTTGATCTGGCATCACCCCAGCATCCTTGAGAACTGCGGATGCCATGAGCCATGTGATGGAATGGGAGCTTGGCCACGCAGCACAATACCCTTATACAAAGGAGAGCTGCTCACCTTGCCTATGCAATGAAGCTCGCTAATCGTGTGGTATGCGCCCTGTTAGCAATCAACAGGCATTTAGCTTTGTCCGCCGAAATCAGGTATCTATACTAAATCTCTTTTCTTTAAATGGTCCTACACTAACCATTATCTATCTAGGGTGTTGGCTAAAGTAATCCTTTTTGCATTGTAGATGAGGCGCCTAAACCTGCTCATCCCGACGTATCTATCATCAGTGTCACGCGTAACTGACCGGTAGAACGCGCAAGGTGCTGTCAAGAACAAGCTCAGGTTGAACATGCTCAGCGGCAGGATAAAACAGAGATCTAGGCAGAACAGGTTGCTAATAATGAACGGCAAACCTTACGCTCTGGCTCTTATTCTGTTGGTAGTCAGGCCTATTAGGCATCTGACAGTTCTTCATTTGCTGGGGTGTCTTGCAGTCGCCGTCCAACCGCCTTTTACTTTCACCTACACAGCTAGTGCAGCTATTCAACCGAACCCTACACCGCCACCGCCAGGTCATGATGCCGCGGCATGTCCTTCTCCTGCTGTTAGGGAGGGTTATACATGATCTTTAGGGGGATGCCCATCATAGGTGGCAAGAACCTCATGATTCTGAGGACGATATCTATGATGCTGAGGGGGATCTATTGCCACTGCTCGCCCTGTTCACGTCCAATCTTGTCACACTCGGCCTGTTAGGAGTGAGTCTTTTTTTTTTCCCCTGAGCTAGTAATTCTGCCTGGTCTCCACAGTCCCATGCTTTGTCTTATGCTGGAATTAATATCATGACTAACCTACTATAGCTAGGCTGTAACGGGCTCAGTCCGATGGCGGCTCGGCTTGCACTCTCGCCTTCCATGTCGCCGAGAATGGCAAAAGCAAGCTCACGAGCCTACAAAAGCCCTTCGAGCTCTTGCTTCCTTGTTATCATGCTCCTTTCCTAGGGGTCATACGGATCGCTCCCTTGCAGCGCACACGCACACGCTGTGATGTAGGTGCTGTCGTGTTGCAGCCGATTTTGTGATTTTATGATTTTGTTAGTCGCATGCGTGACGTCTCTTGCCCGTATAACCCCGTGCCAATTCAACATAACCTCGTTCACTTTTCCTTAGCATGTTATAGAGATCAATTTTGCCGAGTTAACTTTTGTGTTCCATTTTGTCTAATGGTATCTGAGTGTCTGCTATATGCGTTCCGCCTTTGGTTCAGAAAACTCTTTCGTCTAGTAGCAACTCCTATAAATAGTCCAACAGCTAATAACCCTCCTGTGGAAATTGTTCTCAGCCAACTTGTCTTCTTGCTATCACACCGCAAATCTTCCAATCTTCGTTCAAAGAAGAGCCAAGAGGCGGGAAATCAAACGCAAAGCTACTCTACCACCGTTCCTCCCGATATTTATGGCAAGTCATCTTACATTTTGGTCTTGGATTGCTGCCCAGCCCCCTACACCTCATTTTCCTCAACGGCATCATCATTCGAATCCACAATCTCAATCCTTTGAGTGGGCGATGTAGTCACACTAACACTTGCTGTACTCCGTACTAGACATAGACATGCTGGCTGCGGCCGCGGCCGCACCACCATTCACTAGCATCTCAATACTGGCCAATGCCTTCATACACCGGTCCTTTTCGACCTTGAGCGTCTTTCGCTGGGTTATAGTTGCCTCGTCCTCTTCCATTAACTTCTCATATACAGTTAATGCGTCGGGACCTCTAATGCCCAGTTTGTCGGCCAAGTAATATGGCAGTTGGCGTTGAATGTCTGGAATCATGCGACAAAGAATGCGTTGAGACACGGCATCAGCAAAGCGCAGAGCTGCGAGCCGGTAGTATCCCCTAACAGCGGACACCACCTTAAGCTCCCGCTCAAATTGATCTCGCCCAAGCTTCAGCATCTCGGCCTCTCGCCTTTTCGTGTCTTCCGCTCGCTTATCACCAGTGAGTTGGTCGCCAGGGACGTAATTCCCAGGGTCCGCTCCAGCAGCTTTCAGCCGCATAAAATGCCGAAAACGAGTGAGCTCCATATGTTCCTCTTTTTTATACTGCTCGAATGCCGCTTCATCAAACGTTAAAAGGCATTTAGTCTCATCACAGTAGAGAAGGTCAAGGTCGTGTTTCGTTTCTTTCTGGTGTTCCTCGAGCAACTTTCGCAAATGCCTTTTGGCCTCTTGGTAGATAGGTCGCTTTTTAAGGTTCTCGAATGCTTCATTCAAACTGGCGTCTAGTTCAGTTTGAAGTTCTTTTAATGCATGTTTGATAAAGGCATCCGTAGGCTTGTTCCATGGCCGAACTGATTCAATAACCAGGTCAATATACACTTTATCTGAAGGGAGATTGGCCATTCTGGCTTTCGTTTTGGATTCCATCTCTTCGCGAACTTGGCAAAGCGTACGAAAGCCACGGCCAATATTAGTAAATTCTGTGAATGGTTCAGGAAACAGAGCCCTTTTCACGGAAGCTGCGCGAGAAGGCATGGCACTTGCGCCGCGGATCGAATTTACGTTTTGTTCCTCAGGCTTGATATAGCTATTAACTGGTATTCCGTTAGAAAGGGTATCTAGGCGAAGTCGCTTAGAAGGTGTTGTGATAAGAGGTGCAGTGCCCCTTTTGGTAGTTGGAGGGGTCATATGGCTTATAGCCACAGACGCCGTGTCAGACTCGTTGTTTGAGATCCCATGGATAGGGAAGTCAGACTTGTCTTTTAGTGTAAACTTTGGCTTGATGCCTAGAAGACAATCACGAAAATTGTGAGGCAGGGTGTTAAAGTGTCTCATAAACTTATCCAACTTGCACCGTGCAGAGTTGTCAAACAATATAAGCCCGGTTTGAATCTCCAGTTCAATATTGTCGGGGAGCTCTGGGAGGTTCGCGAGCTCCTTCGTAATATTATCTGAATGATGCTTAACCTTCTTCTTGATGTTTAGGAGGCTAAAAAAGGTAAGTAAATAAGGCTACTTTAATAATGCACTATTCCGTGTCGACTCACCTTTTAATAAACTCTTCGCCTAAACGTTTAGAGATAAATGACTTGAGCTTTTCAAGCCCATATCGATAGGAGAATTGGTAGAAGCTTTGCGGCCAGTTGCAGACAGCATGTAACTTAAAAACCGACTCCTCCCATTTCTTTAAGTCATTAAGGTTTTTTCCCTGTGGACGTGAGGTCATGAAAAAACCTATCCCTGTTTGATGAGTGTGCCTTTTCATGATGGATGCCCACTGGTCGTGGTTTCCAGGCTCTGGCAACAGGTCAGCTTTGGTCAGGACGCCAATGGTTCGTGACGTAGCGCCCAAGCGTTCAATTAGTCTAAAAGTAGACGAGTTCTCAGCATCGCTAGTTATGGGCATTGCGCAGATTATAGTGGCCGAGGGGTGCTGAATGTAGGCTTTAGAAAGGTTGTAAACCACGTTGACTAGATAATCGTCTTTGGAATCTGCCGTCTGAAAAATACCTGGCATGTCATAAAAGGACAAATCAGGAAGATCGGGTCCCTTGATCTCCAAAGCCACAACGTTAGGGGAGAACTTGGCCATTGTGGCAGCGGCTGCCACTTCAATAGAAGTGCTGGTTGTGACGGCCCCGGATCCTGGTATAAAGAGATCATGATGTTTATCGTCGTTAAGAATGGCTATCTGGGCCCATCGAAGCACCTCCTCAATCTGGTCTTTGTTTTGCATGGTCTTGAACTCATGCACTGCCGCAACGGGTAGCTTTCTCCATGGAAAGAAAGGATCCGTGTTCGTGACATCTGATTCCGCGATGGGTCTGTCGGTAGGTGGTTGAAATGAGTACTCTTTGCGAAGCCAGACGCGGCAAGACCACTCCGTGTTTCGAGACACTTGAATGTGGAGCGGGCATCGGGTGCAAGTGCCTTCATTACGAGGGAGGTCGAGATTTATCAGGCCGGACATGAGGCTGGACTTGCCAGTGGACTGATCCCCAACAAGTAGGAGCTCTGGCAGCTGCACATCGAGAGACACGCCCAGCTGCTGAAGCTTCCTAAAGGTATTATTGCAAGCCTCTTGGAAGGATGTGTGGAAGAGGCTTTCCTCGTGGTTGCTAATGGGCCTTTCCCCAGAAGAGCCATGAAGATCTGCATGAGATCGAGGTCTAACCTCTCGAGGCATGGGACCAGTATCTGTGCTTAGCTCACTAGGTGCAGCTTTAAATATGTCAGCAAAGGGCTAGTAACTAAGACTGGGAGACCAAGCAAGAAGACTAACGCGCATCAGACCTCTCGTGTCGTGAGATTTGAGTGAATTGTTGGAGACGCGATAATCCATCATGGTTTATATCAGTAGAGGTTGCATCCTCTTCATTCATATTCAAAGTTTCTGCCAACAAGGGCTGTTGCTCAACTTTAATACGCCCGGCTCTATTGCCTTGTCCACGATCATGGTGAGAAGGTGAGGATGTCATGTTGGGCAGAATGCTAGCTTTGTCGACTACTTCAGAGCAGAAAATCAAGAGCCATGCCTCTCGAAATACCATGAACCAGATGGAGGTAGCAACTTAATGCTAAAGTATAGATGAAAAAAGAGTATTTAGTCAGATACGGGCTGGCATGTCTCTGCTTAGTAAAGAAATAAATAAGGAGGGGGAGAGAGAGGGCAGAGAGAGAGAGAGAGAGAGAGAGAGCGAGCGAGAAGAAGGCAGAAGACGTCGAAACGGAAGTGAAAGATAGTTAAGTAAATAAACAGTATAGAAGTAGTTAGAAAATTGACCTGTGAATCGAATGTGAGGCCAAGGCGCAATCGCGCAGCTGGCAAAAGCGGTCGTCATTTAGGACCAGCTGCCTAAGCTCTTAGCTTTGCGGTTTCAAACGGACTGCTGCCTTCATGGCATGCGACTGAAAAAATTGGGCGTGGCCACGCCACATTTGTTGCTCTTAGGCTACACATGTCAGGTGACACGTCACGTCACAAAGTAGGCTTATATAATTAGAACCAGGCTGCATCGTACTGTATGTTTAACCACGGCAAAACTTAATTCCGTCCGCCACTGCCACCGGCACTCTTACGAGCTTCGTCCATGGAGCCTCGCAACAGCGTTCCTGATTTCCTGACCGAGTCAAGAAAATTATGGCAGATCCAGATCAGAGACATGGTGCTGGCTTTTTCACCGACACTGCGTCGGACTCAAAGTTATGCATGCCAGAATCTGACATACTGGTGAGAGAAGATGCATGGTGTTTCATCTGGTTGTTAAAGAACAGACAGTGGCAGTCATTTGCATGGTCTTGCAGCAACCTAGGCGCTTCGCCCCTCAGCCTCATTCTATGCAGCCCTCTCTCTAGCCATACGGCACACTCCTACCGGATGTCCTCCTCCACAAGAAGCTGGTGCTCTTTCAGTCATTACGGATTTTGGTTTGTTCTCGGGCCTTTCTTCGCCTCTAAAGCTCTGGTTGATTGTAAGGAGTAGACAGATCATCTCAACTGCGCTGTAATGCGCCACGCCTTTTCGCCATAAGGCCACAGTCTCGCTTGCCCGGTATTCTCAACTCTCTCGGAGTCCATTAGTCAGTATGCCAAAACCCGAAAATTATACCGTCGGCTGGATCTGTGCCATAAAGACCGAGTACGTTGCCGCACGAGCATTTCTCGACGAGATACACAAAGACCCTGTAGCCGTGTCGCCGAATAATAATAACGCTTATATAACTGGTAAAATGGCAGAACACTACGTCATTATTGCTGTATTGCCTGACGGGGAGTATGGCATATCCTCTGCTACAAGCGTCGCAAGGGACATGATGCACAGCTTTCTTAATATTAGAGTTGGTCTAATGGTAGGCATTGGCGGTGGTGCGCCGAGCAAGAGGCATGATATCCGGCTCGGCGACGTTATGGTCAGCGCCCCTCGAGATGGTAAGGGTGGTGTGTTTCAGTATGACTTCGGGAAAATCATTCAAGATCAGAGCTTCAGGCCCACGGGATTTCTAAACCAACCCCCGGCTATCCTGCGTACAGCGATGACTCTAATCAGCGGCCAGTACGAGAGTGACGGCCACAATATTGAAACGGAAATGACATTATCTAAAAGAAGCCACGACTGCAGAAGACTTTACAGCCGACCTGACCCGTGTAGCGACAAGCTGTCCCAGTCCGAGGTCGTGCATCCTGTAAATGACGACGCAAGCCGTGTGGATGTGGATGTCTGTGGTGATGATCCATCACAGCTAGTATTACGGCACGAGCGCACCGAATATGATGATAATCCGGCAATCCACTACGGCCTGATTGCCTCGGCAAACCAGTTGATGAAGGACGCTGTGGTTAGGGATAAGCTTGCCGCAGAAATGGGCGTTTTATGCTTTAAAATGGAAGCGGCTGGTCTCATGAACCATTTTCCCTGTCTGGTTATTCGGGGTATATGCGACTACTCAGACGTGTCAATCTTTATTGTTCCATCTTGCCCTTTTCTAAAGGGGATAAAAGTTGGAACAAGTAGTGGCAGGGGTATGCAGTAATGACAGCTGCTGCGTATGCCAAAGATCTTCTCCGCCACATACCACCTAACAAGATGAAAGCTGAGAAGAAGGTCGGCGACATTCTATCCGGCACGTATAATGCCTCACAATCATATCATGAATCACATGTTAATCCTATATATAGGGCTCCGTAAAGTTGCCGAACAGGGCTTAGACATTCAAAAGGAGCAGCTCTAAACCCAGAAAGAACTCGCCAGAGAAAGGCTATCTAAAGGAGAACAAGAAAAAAGGCAAACATGTCACCAGCTGTTCCGGCTCACTACTAGTGACAAGGACGCCACATACGAGTGGTATAAAGACCGCGTAGAAGAAAGGGTTAAAGACACATGCCTATGGTTCCTTAAGCACAAGCACTTCCAGAAGTGGTTGAAACTGGATTTTGGTCCTCGGCTCGTCACGGCGGATCCAGGCTACGGGAAGTCGGTGCTCGCCAAGTACCTGATTGATCACGGCCTGCCACGATCGGCAACCATCTGCTATTTCTTCTTTAAAGATCGTGACCAGAACACCGTCCGCCAAGCGCTATGTGCCCTGCTTCACCAGCTCTTCTCTTATAAACCGACGCTAATTAAACATGTCATGCCACAATTCCGTATGGATAGGCATGGTTTGATTAACTCCACAGAATCGCTCTAGAAGGTTCTACGAAACGCCGTACAAGATCCCCAGGCAGGACCTGTAATCATGGTCATTAATGTCCTAGACGAATGTGCTAAATCAGAGTTTACGGGCCTAATACGGAGTGTGTAGAGACATTTCCGCAGCGATAAGTCTGGCCATGGGATGGTGAAGTATCTTCTAACAAGCCGCCCGTATGAGCAGATCGTGTTCAAGTTCCACGACCTGTTGGCTTCTTTCCCAAATATCCGCATACCAGGTGAGGAGGAGTCGGAAGCCATCAGTCAGGTGAATCGCGTTATCATGCACCAAGTCAATCAGCTATCGGAGAAGAAGCGCCTCTCAGATTAAGTCAAGGTTCGCCTAATGGATTAATTGCTCAAAATTACGCACCGTACCTACCTCTAGGCTTACCTCGTGTTCGACTACTTAAAGACAAAGGACTTGAAAAAGACGCCGAGAGGTGTTAAATCCGCCATTATAACTCGGCCTAGGACTGTAAACAATGCATATCAATATATTCTAAACAGGTCTGAGGAACCATCGTTAGCCCGAAAAGCCTTAAGTATTATTATCTTAGCCGCGAGTCGGCCGCTAACACTCTCGGAAATGAATATAGCCTTAAATATCGACTTTAAAGCCCAAGCTATGGGCGACCTTGACTTAGAGGACGAAGACGACTTCAAGTATCGGCTCCGATCTTGGTACGGATTGTTTGTCTTAATCTATTATCGCAAGATTTATTTCCTTTATTAAGCTGCTCGCGAGTTTCTCCTCGTGGATTTAGCGTTAGCCACGAATATTTCATCAGAGCTACGCTGGCATCACTCCATCACCACTCGCCAGGTACACGCCGTTCTTACAGAGCTCTGCGTGCTCTATCTAAACCTTTTTAACTCCGACGCTAGCCTTCCGACAGATGCGAATGAGGAAAGCCGCCACTCCGTTAATAGCCACCGCTTCTTGGATTACTCGGCCAAGATGTGGGGCGGTCACTTCCGCGACGCTAGTATAATGGAGGATGCTATTCAAGGAGCTATTCAGCATGGTTTAGAGTCTATTAGGAGACTACACTATGGGGTGAGAATAGACCTTCTACACGTTTATTTAGAAATTTTTAGCGGGATATATAATTAGGTAAAGCTATAAGTTTTACGGATCTCATGGTAGCATCATATTTTAGACATAGTAGTGTGGTCAAGCAACTACTCGTGAAGGGCGCCGACGTCGAGGCCAAGGACAGTGCGTACGGTCGAAGCGCGCTGTCGTGGGCCGCCAGGGACGGAGGAATGGTGAGCAGCGGAGATGACAAGGCTTAAGATTGGAACAAGTAATAGGCCGCTCTAGTAACTGAAACGGGCAAGAAACGGGCAAGTTTCAGTCTTGTATTGACAGGAGACCTATAATTGACTTCCTTCCATCTTCCCTACCTAATCGTGCACTACCTTATAGTGATTCCTAACATTATTGTAAGCCAGCTGAAGTCTTCTCGTCCTCGCAAACAACGTCTAATTGCTTCGATAACTTCGGAACAGCTCATTCGTTTCGGGATTCTCCGCTGAACCTTCATAATGCGTCGACATTGTGGAATGATGTCTGGGTTGTTGCGGACAACACCACACGGTGCATGGAGACATTCACAGCTGCATTTGACGGCCATGGGCGTCACTTCAGAGGTAGATAGACGCTTAAGGGCTTTTTTAACCTGCCTGGGGATAGCCAGGGAAGAAGCTTATTCGTGAACTTGGTTTCACGTGTGGTACATGGTCGGGGTCATGGTGCCTATTTTAAATGCTTTCCGGAGTCATGCGCTCTACTTTTAGCTTAATACCCCTCTCAGAAGTCTGAAGTTGTTGTGCATAGAAAAGGTCGAGTGCGACGATGATTAAGTGAATCCCTCTTTCGACTGCATTTGTAACAAAATGGAAACACGCCCTAGCTTCCTTGTCAACGGATATAGCAAGAAGAGGTCTGCTAACATGGAATTAGGTGGCTGGTTAACCAACCTCTTTATTATACGACCGGCTTCTCTATTGACTATTATAAAGAAGACGCATAATACAGTACATTTCTAGAGAGTCATAGCAATCAAGGATCTTGTCCTCTTTAATTATCAGGCAAAGCGGCGCTTTGCCTGAGTTTTGCGTATGAAATGCGGAACGAAGGCAAGTGAAGATGCAGTTCCGAAGGCTGCAGCTGCCCGCTTTGCCTATTTAAAATGAATCCAATAGTGAGGCCAACAACTTTTAGAATACTCATCGGCGATTGGTCAGAAATCGAATACTTATCGGCGATTAGACGAGGAGGAATTTGAGGTACGTACCGAGTTAGTGATGCTTTTAGCAGGCGCGTTGTGATGTTACGGAAGGTGGGCGTGGTGTTGCGGAAGGTGGGCGTGGTGTTGCGGAAGGTAGGCAGCGCCGCAGGCAGGAGCCCGCTGCAAGCGGCCCCCGGCAGGGCCCCCAGAGGGCCCCCAGAGGGAAAAAACACACAATGCCACTTCATGATCTATGAAAAATAAATCTTCAAATCAAGCCCTTTAAACAAGCCCTTTAAACAAGCCCTTTAAACAAGCCCTTTAAACAAGCCCTTTAAATTGAGCCCTTCAAACGAGCCCTTCAAACGAGCCCTTCAAACGAGCCCTTCAAACGAGCCCTTCAAACGAGCCCTTCAAACGAGCCCTTCAAACGAGCCCTTCAAACGAGCCCTTTAAACGAGCCCGCTGCAAGCGGCCCCCGGCAGGGCCCCCAGAGGGCCCCCAGAGGGAAAAAAAACACACAATGCCACTTCATGATCTATGAAAAATAAATCTTCAAATCAAGCCCTTTAAACAAGCCCTTTAAACAAGCCCTTTAAACAAGCCCTTTAAACAAGCCCTTTAAATTGAGCCCTTCAAACGAGCCCTTCAAACGAGCCCTTCAAACGAGCCCTTCAAACGAGCCCTTCAAACGAGCCCTTCAAACGAGCCCTTCAAACGAGCCCTTTAAACGAGCCCGCTGCAAGCGGCCCCCGGCAGGGCTCCCAGAGGGCCCCCGGAGGGAAAAAAAACACATAATACTGGCTACCGCCGCTTTGCCTGCGCCTAGGATACCGACGAAGTCGGCAGCATCCCAGGCTATTTCATAATTATTGCAATAGGTGTACACATGGGCTCCAATCCTTTCACCCATTCTAATAGTCTGGCATTCTGCCGTGAGTTCTGGAGTTATGGGTCTACGTCATGGTGTGAGTTAAGACTTACGTTGCTCTAGACGGCCCATACTACATCATGACAGAACAGCCTACGAAAAGCCTCGTAGTAAGTGCTTAAATTTCCGCCGTATGTTGTCTGCGGTATCGACGTAGATCACATTTCAAATTTCATCGTGCCATCAAAAATAGCCTGGGATGCTGCCGACTTCGTCGGTATCCTAGGCGCAGGCAAAGGGCGGTAGCCAGGCTATTTTAGATTTTTTATTAAATATAAAGTAGTATTATGTGTTTTTTTCCCCTCTGGGAGGCCTGCCGGGGGCCGCTTGCAGCGGGCTTAATTAAAGGGCTTAATTCGCTCGATTTAAAGGGCTTGATTGAAAGGCTTGATTTAAAGGCTTGATTTAAAGGGCTCGATTTGCTTGATTTGAAGGGCTCGATTGAAGGGCTCGATTTGAAAGGCTTGATTTGAAGCTTGACTTGAAGGGCTTGATTTGAACCTCTGCTCGGGTTTTATAATAATCCGTCTCCACTGGATGCCTAGGGCTGCGCAAGTACCTCTTCCTCCGGCGCGTCCCCGACGCGGACACGCCGCTCTGCAGCTGTGGGAACGCAGAAGAAGACCAATACCACGTCATCCTCCACTGCCCGAAGTACGACAACCTGAGGCCCGCGGAATGGCCGAGGAACGAGAGGGAAGTCCGCCGGGCCCTGAACGACCCCAGCACGGCCCCGATCATGACACGATGGGTGCTGTCAACAGGTCGAATAGGGCACTACGAGCTGGCCCAAAAGCTAGCCGCGCAGTGGGATAGGAGGAGCCGGGACGGAGCCGACACGGGCGTGGGATAGGGATAAGGAGCATAGGCCGAGGACGAAGGGAAGAACGGGGACGGGTAGGAAGCGAGGCGCAAGCGGAGCGCCAACACAACAACTCCATCTGGCTCGCCACGGGCGAGGCATGCCGGCAAGCGGCCATCAAATCATACGGGTGGGAATCGGCCGGGGACGGGCCGTAGACGAACCGGGACCGAGGCGGGCAAGGTTTTATTCCCAGAGGGTTTCCTTGTCTACTAGAAGAATAGGTGTACTAGCGAAATAGCTTAGCCACTGCCAGCTATCTAGTGTAATTAAATAAATAAATAATCCGTCTCCGACCGTGCACTACCATCTAATATTAAGATCATAATTACATGTATATAGGCAATTTTCTCCCCCCTATAATAGCTCTAATACCTAAAAATTCCTTTATATATTCTAGTTAATCCTACTAAAAGAGGCATCTTATTCTATTTAGTATATCTATATCTATGCCAGAGTTCTATAGGAATCTTTGCTCTTAACCAATCGCCGATGAGTATTTAGAAACTGACTAATCAGAGCAAAGCCACCTACCCTCACTGGACTGAATTTAAAGAGGCAAAGCAGAGCTTTGTCTGCACAGCAGCACTACATGCTTGCCCGTCATTTTCGCAAATTCGCAGGTAAAGCGGAGCTTTTCTGATTAGATTCATTTTAAATAGGCAAAGCAGGCAGCTGCAGCCTTCGGAACTGCATCTTCACTTGCCTTCGTTCCGCATTTCACGCAAAACTCCGCTTTGCCTGATTATTCTCACCTGAGTTTCTCTGCCAACTGGACTCGCTGATCGTCTGAAAATTCCACGCCTCTAAAACCCGAAATATTAAATCCAATATTATCTACCACGCTTCTTTCTAAATATTAAATAGGCTGGTATATCTTGGCAAGACAGATTTGCCGCACCAGTTCATTGGTTCTGCAGTACTGTATTGCCAGGAGAGGAGTGCGATCAGTTCTGTAATCCAATTTGCGCCAGATTGGCCTTCCCAACTTAAAGCGGATTCACAAGCCAACAACACTTTACTGCTCACAAGTTGACACTGTTTTTAGGCAAAAACGTAGTTCCTATAATATTACTATACAATATTTGTCTGGTCCACGAGATGCCGTTAGACGGATGCTCTTTAGTGAGTCGTGGTACATGAAGGTCTGCGCCATCTTACTTGTCGTTTTCAATGAAAATCATCTTACAAGTCCTTGGATTTGCTCCATCCAGAATATGGGCTAGCTCAGTTACTATCTGGCACGATTTATATGCTCGCTTGTGACACAAAATATCGCCAAAGCTGGCGTTTAGCTCTTTAGCGCTGTGAGGTCCGATGTGCCAGTTTTTTGGAGGTTGTGCACTACTAGTAGAGCAGCCTTTTTTTCTCGACAGAACCCAAATCTGAACCTTGCGCCAATAAGGCGCTGGTGAAGGGTCGTGATTGCGACATCGGTTAGCCTCTGTGGCCATCCATTACTGACTGATTTCCGTCCTAGCTACTCTGCCGGTTAGATGGCATTTTTAATCCAAGATGCAAAATCGCTATTGACACAAAGAGGCTGGGATGTGTATGCTATACTAACAACAGAGGGCGATTTCCGTGACTCACACCTGCCAGGATCCGCCAAATGCCGGGATGCCAAAAAGACTCGGTGGCGGTCCAATTACGCCGCTAGCCCGCCCATGGTGGATTCTACCTGATGGATTGCACTGCTTGTGTCGCACTGGTATATAGGGGGGTCTAAGACCACTAAAAAATTGGGAGTGGCCCGACACACCCCCTAGGCCTGTAGCAATTTCGCTATTACTAGAGCCTACCATCTCGCACATAACAGAGCTCCTCTTATATCGCTGATCTACTGATTGTAGTGCTCTGGGCTATCGGTGAGGAGGGGATATTAAGCATCTTTCTACCGCTACCGCAGCTATCTTCCATTTCTAGGTAAGTATAGTGCGTTCTGTAGGGCTTATTGTGAGTTGGCTCGGTGGGGATTCGAAGGCATGATTTTAAGGGAGGTATTATGACCTATTTCGTCTCATTGATCGCCTAACCGTTCCGCCCATTTTAAACAAAGAAACCATGACCGGGAATTGCGTCCCAGCAAATGATAGTTTCTTTATCGGGCATGACTGGACCGGCCGACTTCTCATCCACATAATCCAAGTACACGAGAGCAAGGTCAAGGGTATTTCGTAAATTTATTTCATCCCTTCTGGGACGCGTCGGTCCCATCAACACCTAGGCAGCGCTATGTAGCCGGGAGAAGGCACCCGTCTAGGTGGTCCGTGTATGACCTATGGACCTTCTCTTCTGCATCAAGGCTTTAATTTACCAAATTTTGCGCCCTAAACCTCGGCGATATCTTTTGATAGTCTTGCCCTTGCCCTTGCTCTTCTTGTGGCGGCGCTTAGAGATGCCAGAACCATGGCCGGAGACGGCCTCGTCCCCTTCCTGGGAATGAGGCGGAGGCGGGGTGGCGGCGACGGACGGGGCGCCGGGGGGGCCGACGGACGGAGCCTGGCTTGGATCCAGGCACAACAGCAGCTCACCAAGGAGCCGATTTGTCTCCTGTTGGAGACGCACCGTTTCCGAGGCGGCGGCGTTGAGCCCGGCCAAGGCGGCAACGACCTCTTCGTGCTGGTCAGCGGCGGCGGAGGCGGCGGAGACGGCCTTGTTGGCGGTGGACAGGCGCTCTAGGCCTGCCTTCATCTCCTCCGAGAACTATGCTGGTAAGCGGGAGGCGACGGGACGGAGGCGTGGCGGACCTACGTCGGCGTCACCGGGGAGCTCCACGGTCTTGGAGATCTCGACGAGCTGGGCCATGATAGGCCGGGTGGTGGCATTCAGGACGGACTACCAACGTTAGCGGCGAGGACGCGAGGCGGACGCGAGGCAGACCCACGGGCTCGCAAACTTGATTGCGGATTGTGCAATCAAAGCAATTTTTTCGGCCTAAAGGTATCAGCATCGGTCCCGGGACGGTCGCGAGTCGGCATACCGGCGGCCTCATGGCAGCGCCACCCAGGCTTGGCAACAGCCCGGGTCACACATGCCCGGCAAAAATTGTCCCGCACGTCGAGAAGCTATGAAGAAATCAGCATCGGAACCGGGTCGGACGCGGGTGGGCTCACGATAATCGGGTAAGAATCCAGCTCCTCCTGCTGACGCTTCGTGAGCGTTTTGCCCAGGTACGGGCCTTCGGACTATTTCCACCACGGGTCAGCCTCGCCCCCGGCGCCGCGCCGTCGCGGACTTACCTGGAGAACACCCTCGACTCGGTTCTTGGGGGCCATGGCGACAGTTGGACTATACAAAAGACGTTAGCTGGGCAGCGCCGGCCGGGAGACTTGCTTAAAACAACAAAAAGAAAATTAGGCGGTTGCGGCGGCGGCGGCGATGAGTTTGGCATAGCTACACGACGCGGTTAGCTGCGGACGAGCGGGGACCAGCGCGGGACCGGCACGGGCGTACAATTCGAGACACGAGCATCGGAATCGTGCTGTAACAGCCGCGCGGCCCGGCAAAGGGAAAAGGGTCACACATACGAAAACGAGGGCTTGCAGAAGGAAGGGAAAATGAAGCCAAGCACGGGCGGGCAAGGACCCTTTTCATCGCGTTAGACAGCCGCCAAGTCAGGCGTTAGTCAAATCGAAAGTGAACCGAGCGAGGTCAGTGAACTGGGCGAGGTCAGTGAACTGGGCGAGGTCAGTGAACGAACGAGCCGGCTAGCCGGCGCCCTGCCCCGCCCCCGACCCGGACGAGACCAGCGGGAGTGAGCACGCACCGTCACAAAGAGAGCAGATAGAGACAGCCTAAGCCTAGGGAATAGGCCGGGGGACGACCCGGGCACCAACGCCCAAAGGAGCAGAGGGCCACAAGGGAAGGGGAACTAGGAGGCTACGTCAACATGGACACAGGAGAAACAGGGAGCTAGGGTGCCATGCCGGGACCGACGCGGCAACGGGAGGGGGCAGAATTGCTAGGGGCCTGACTAGCGGACGTAGGGGGCTGAGGAGCCGAGGAGCCGGCTTGGGGACGACCCGGGAACGGGGCCTCGCGACGAGCAACTAAGGAGGGGACAGACAGAAAAGGAGCTAGGGCAAGGAGGCCCCGAGCAGGGGCCGATCCCGGCACGTCCCGCCTACACTGACCATCCAAATGTGTTGTGTGGTGCAGAACAGGGGAGGGGAATTGGCTTGCGGTTGTCATACAAGGATTGGTATAAAAGGTTAGCTGGTTTGCTGTCTTCTTAGTCTCAGAAGCAACTTTTACCAAGAAGATTTGCAGGACCTCTTTTATAGCCGCGTTGTGCGCAGCTGAGGAGATAATCAAAGGAGTTTGTGTCCGCATATTATATTCGTTCATTTAGTGGTTGATTACAGCCTTGATATTTTTCATTCCTAGCGTACTGTCGTGGCCAGTCTGCCCAGTTACCAGAAGTCGCTCACTGATATGCGCGAGAACCTTGATTTCACCGACTAAAGAAGAGATTGCGCGATAATAGAGTGACCGACCATTTGATCTATTTCAGCAGGCTAAGTAACCTTCGAGTTTGATCCTCTCCCCAGAACAGTGACTGTCCTGGTGACGACGTTGGGGGTTAGTGAGGAGGTGTTACGGACTCGAGAGCGCTCGCTTTTATATGCGCAAGCTCGCGAGCAATAGAGGCGATGATCCCTATTCGACTTCCCCCACCACTTGATCGATCGAGACCGACCAATATAAACCTAAGGTTGCTAGAAGAGACTGCGAAACCCCAGATCCTGACGTTTGGGACATACAGTTGGTTAGTGTGTGTGTTTGGGCCTAACAAAGTGTCTTTAGGGGCACAGTTTGCTTATATGCAATAAACGCAAAATAAGCAGAGCAGCGGCCCGTGGCAGAGACGGAAGGAGGCGACAGGGCTTTTACCCCTAGAGGGCTTTCCTGCGAAACTAAGCGATGATGTACTAGTTATTATTAAAATAGCCTGGGATGCTGCCGACTTCGTCGGTATCCTAGGCGCAGGTAAAGTGGCGGTAGGCAGGCTATTTTAGATTTTTTACTCACTAAACATAAAGTAGTATTATGTGTTGTTTCCCTCTGGGGGCCCTCTGGGAGCCCTGCCGGGGGCCGCTTGCAGCGGGCTTGATTTGAAAGGGCTTGATTGAAAGGCTCGATTTGCTCGATTTGAAGGCCTCGATTTGAAAGGCTTGAGTTGAAAGGCTTGAGTTGAAAGGCTTGAGTTGAACGGCTCGATTTGAAGGGCTCGATTTGAAGGGCTCGATTTGAAGGGCTCGATTTGAGCCTCTGCCCGGGCTTCATAATAATCCGTCTCCGACCGTGCACTACCATCCGACATCAAGATCATAATTATACATATGTAAGTAATTTTCTCCCCCCCTATAAAAGCTCTAACGCCTAAAAATTCCTCTATATACTCTAGTTAATCCTATAATAAGAGGCATCTTATTCTATTTAGTATATCTATATCTATGCCAGAGTTCTATAGGAATCTTTACTCTTAACTAATCGCCGATAAGTATTTAGAAACTGACCAATCAGAGCAAAGCCACCTACCCTTACTGGACTGAATTTAAAGAGGCAAAGCAGAGCTTTGTCTGCACAGCAGCACTACATGCTTGCCCGTCATTTTCGCAAATTCGCAGACAAAGCTCCGCTTTGCCTGACAAATCGTAACAAGGTCCTAAAGAGACCGCACGTGACTGAACCTAACGTATAAAAGGTCAAGATCGACCTCCATATAGATAGAAGGGACAAGAATCTTACACTACACAGAACAGTACTTGCACTTTGTCTTTTATTACGCATTTGATGAACTTGACCTTTATTACATCTGATTCAACTTCAAGTACGTCGATCCCTACATACATACTTGTAGAGATTCTGGCATGTAATAATAGCATAATTACTAAGAGCATGGAATAAAGATTATTCCGGGTCAAACGGGGCTAGGATCCAGACGCACCGTCCAAAAGAGATCGAGACTATCTACATGAGGTCCTTAGGAACAGGTCCCAGCGTCTTCAGACTAAAGGCCACGATGCTGCTTAGACAGAAGCTCTACAACAAGCCGGCGAAGCCGCACCCATTCCGCCGCCCCTACGAGCTTCCAACACACCGGTCGATAAATAGCCTGGGATGCTGCCGACTTCGTCGGTATCCTAGGCGCAGGCAAAGCGGCGGTAGCCAGGCTACTTTAGATTTTTAATTAAATATAAAGTAGTATTATTTGTTTTTTTCCCTCCCGGGGGCCACTTGCAGCGGGCTTAATTGAAAGGCTCGATTTAAAAGGGCTTGATTTGAACCTCTGCACGGGCTCGATTTGAAGGGCTTGATTTTGATTCTATTCCCTTAAGCATGATTTATTTTTCATTGTTCATGAAGTGGCATTGTGTGTTTTTTCCCTCCGGGGGCCCTGCCGGGGGGCTCCTGCCTGCGGCGCTGCCTACTTTCCACAACACCACGCCCACCTTCCGTAACATTACAACGCGCCTGCTAAAAGCATCACTAACTCGGTACGTACCTCAAATTCCTTGTCATCCAATCGCCGATGAGTATTCTAAAAGTTGTCGGCCTCACTATTAGATTCATTTTAAATAGGCAAAGCGGGCAGCTGCAGCCTTTGGAACTGCATCTTCACTTGCCTTTGTTCCGCATTTCATACGCAAAAATCAGGCAAAGCGCCGCTTTGCCTGATTATTAATGCAAGTGGTTGTAAGGTCACATGATATAGTCACCTGACGTGATGGAGCCTGCCGCACACTAAACCTCCATACATCAGGTCCCCGCATCACAGACCTCTGATCATCATCACATTTGCACAGACTTGCTAGCTCGATAAATTGCATTACATGAGCCTGTTGTGATCCCATTCATCTATCGAGTCATCGTGATACTGACCACGATACCTCATATGGTAAGTTCATTTTCGTCGAAATCGTTAAATCCTGGGCCATCGTGACCAGATCCTAAACCAGTTCAAGCTGCGTCATCGTCTGTACACCCTAAACCAGGGCAAGATAATTTAAGGAATTAGGTAATGGTTATATAACCGACTAAAAACATTCCGATCGAAAATTCAAATCGAACGAAACAAACCGATTGAAAATTCAAATCGAACTAAACAAACCGATTGAAAATTCAAATCGAACTAAACAAACCGATCGAACGAAAACGAACGATTCAATATCACAAGATCATTGTTGATGATAGCAAGCTGTCAAGCTAAACCTCTTGACCAGTTCAAATGATGCCATGAGAGGTCATGAATTAGCGATAAGCTACGTTCTTGACGAAAATCAACGAGGAAAGAATGCCAACTCGACCGTCGTCTAGAAGAACTCAAGAACAAGAAGAGATGCGGCAACTTAGTCCTAGGCACACTAGATCAGGTGCCAGGTTAAGTCCCGACACAGAATCTGGACCAGATTTCTCGTATTAATCATCGACATCGGAGAAGTGCATAGCAGCAATAACAGCAGAAGTCAGCTGCTAGCTTAACAAACCAGACATATTCTACACAACTAAATCCCAGTACAGAGCCTGCGGAAGCCCCCATTCACACACAAGAACCAGATTCTGCCGACCTGTCCAAGACAAAAGTGGTGACAGAAGCCGAGGAAACCATGCAGACAGACGACGTGCACGAAGAGCAGACGTCAACGAGAGAAGAAGTCCTACCATCAGATTGGTCGTCATTTGAATGGGGCGAAGAGCTGGCAACGCTGTAAGCTGCGGACCCTTCTTTCTGACGGATATATTAAAAGTTGCTTAACAGTCCCGAGAGAGAGTTGGTAGCCTTCAGCATGAACCCGAGGACAAAGATGGCATTGCTGCCGTGGCACTTCTTGCTTCCTTACCAGAGCCACTAGCAAATCAATATTTGACAGCGTCGTTAAGTTCTCTTGGACTTCTAGTCTACGGCCCCCTGAAGCTGAACTTCTTAAAAAGGTAAACGAACGTGGCGTTAGGGGTCTCGTAAAAGTGGTTAGCTATCACGAAGAAGTTAGTAGCATAAGCAAGGTGCGGTAAGGTCTGGCCTTTTCGACTCCGCACAAGTTTCATGGTGTGCCATACAGTACCAATGCATCCCTTTCGCAATCGCAACCTCCAATATGGTAAGCGGAAGCCGGCAGAGTGGTCAAGCCATTCATTTAGGAAACCTCGGTCAAACGAGACAGAAAAGGCGATCACTTTTCTTGTTCAAGAACCGCAGAACAGTCTTCTGAATATGGTTAGCTATGTACTCTTCCTAATAAAGTAGTCATTAAGTTCTAGGGACTCGCTAAAATATACCGTGGCGATATCTTCTCTCCTACATCACCACTCTAAAGCAAACCTCTGCCACTATGAGGAGGGCCGTCCTGCGAAAGAGCGTTAGGTATTAATACAGACACATCGCTCGTGATGTCGCTTAAGTAACCCGACTCGCCTATCGAGCCGAATACCTAACCAGCCGAAAGATAGCGTAGCGACCGCCGCCACGCTCCTTGACCGAACGCCTGATTGCCACAATGCCAACCATAACGCGGAACAAGCCACAAAGCTCGCGGTGATCCGCGCGCTCAGCGCAGTCCTTGGCAGCACAATCGCCCAATTCACGTCTGGGATCGCCAGATCCTTCGCCAAATGCGTCGGACAGAGCCTGCTGCACCAATGGGCCAGCCTCCTGCACGGCCAAGTTCCCTCTCCAGCTATCACTGCGAGACGCGCGATGCCCTTATAAGGTTTCGCCAAGCTGTCCCTGAACCCCTGACTCATAAAGGAAAATAACAAGAAACAAAGCCTACCGAGCACCACGGCAAGGGCGCCATAGGCATCGCCACAACCACTGCCGAACCTATAGAAAACCTGACGGTGATGATCCAATATTCCATTAACTCAGGTCTATAGCAGATTTAGCCCCGTGGAAATACAGAGTTGCTCTGTGTACAGGTCATTCTGTCACCGCACATCATATAGGCGTTTATCTAGCGGGTTGTCGGGGTGTAGAGGTCGTTCGCTAGGTGCTGCACAGTATAGCACCTGTCATTCCTTATCCCCACGGCCTATATTGACCTGGAGGGCCGTTATAGGGCGGGCGTTCTTCCTACTTTGCCTCCTGTTCATGGTTATGTTACGTTCACTAGAGCTGGTGTGTCGGCGTCTCTTTAGGCGATCGTCCGAGGATGACTGTGAAGGAGGTGTCACGGGCTGAGGATCGTGTTGCCTTATCGCTAGCTAGAGGGCAAGGCGACTTGAGGGTGAACCTGTCGGTGAAGTTACAGCCCGGCTCTCCTTATCGCCCCCTTGTCTGGCTTGGTCAGTGTTGCTATCCTTCTGGTGTGTCGTTAGGTAAGGCAAAGATCACGGGCATTATGGCACGCCTTGGCATTGTCGCCGAGGCCAAGAATGTGGGGGCATGGCATAGTATAAGACTGTAAGTACTTAGTAAGTTATCGTTAAAAGAATTACACTCTTAAATTAGGGTTTCTAAGTAATGACAACTAACGAACGCCTAGGAACTTCAATATCATTCTCACTAAGTGCATTTATTCAAACGTCATACAATCAACCTGGTCTTTATTCGCTTCACTTTCTTCTCGTTCACTTCGTTCTCCTCGTACCTACTACCCGACTCTCTAATTTTCTCGATTAGATGACTGCTAATATTGTTAGATCTTTGTTAAACTCTTGTTTGCGGCTTGGGGTAATGTTAGACGTGGAAGCAGACTGAGATCAGAAAAGGTGGGAAGTAGGCATACTCTACGGGATAGTTACAGAGAGAGGCCTCGGTTCTAGCCAGATTAAACCTCGAGAACTCCTCTTCGTGGCCTCGAAAGTGTTGGCAGATTCGGTCTTGACACTCGTCTTTATCGCCGCCACGGACGATGTATCCACATCCTTCCTTGGGGCAAATCCACATATTATCAGGTTCGCAGGGGGCTAAGTCGGGAATCTTTTCGACCTTGATGACAAGTTGAACTGGTTCCACGTTAAACATGGACTCTGCTTCTCTGTTACCTGCGACGGCATCGTCGTTAGCGTCGCCGCCATGCTGGGAATCCATGGCGAGCGCGTCTTCGGGATCACTCTGGAATTCGTTGCCGAGTTTCCTGATAACGCCTTCCAGTTCCTATTTAGATAAGTCAATATAAACAGTTATGCGGGATAGAACAGGATAGTGTTAGCCTACAGGATGCTTAATATTGACCCATTTGTAGAAGGTAGTCGACTTCCATTTATCTATTCTCCCGTCATTTTTAAATTGATTGACGAAGAAAGGGCGGTGCTCCCTAGCCCTCTCAAGAACCTCTTCTAATGTGGCGCCATTACCAATGCGCGCGGTGCACTACGAAAGTCAGTACGCAGCATAAACAGTGCGAGGGAAGTTCTTGTCAGAAGGGTGAGGACTAAATGCGTGTGAGACAAACCTTGTGAAAGACTTGGGCCAGATCATCTATAATATTCGCCTTTATTTTTCTAGAGCTTTTAGGGGGGTCCTTGTCGTAGATATCAATCATGTTATAATACATGGTGATCGCCTCACACATCTTGTTATACATCGATTGGTAGGGCGGACTCGGCTCGATTTCATACCATCCACCCTGTCCCGCAACCCGGATCAACGGCTTTCCATTTGACGACTTTCCGACGGAGTAGGATGTGCAATGTCCAATTTCGAGCAGTATCGGCGTGCGGTCTTCCATGAACACTGTAAAGAGCCTTTTCAGAATAGTCCTTTCAACTTTTACCGATGGCAAACCACAACGCAGACTGAGGCGAAGGGGGGCAAAGGGGGGCGAAGGGGAGGCGTGAATCAACTTACCGTGCGTCTTTGGCTGCCTATTGAGAACAAGATGGCCTCTTACGACGAATGGGCCCAGATGGCCGACATGAAGAGCATTCGCCGCTGTTTGGCCGTCCTTTTCGAAGACAACGGCATCTTGAAGCTGAAAAATGGGCCAGTCATCAGGTGAAATATCCTTGCGTACGGATCGCACAACAGAGGATTCTTGGAGCCAGCGAATTTGGGCCTTGTCGACTGATTCAACGCTAGATGACCTACTCCTGTGTATAGCCATTGTTGACTATCATGGCAGACGGGAAAGTATCAAGGGCCTTGGGCGAGGGGCTTTTCTGAGAGCTCAAACCAGAGAAGCTGTGAAGTTTTTTGGTTAATATATAGATGCAATAGCGGCACACTGGAAGATGTGTCTCATCAATATGTGGGGCTGTTCACAATATGTTTACAATTTTAGAATGAAAGTAATAAATTCTGATAGAAAACTGAGTTACTGGATAGCAGCCAGAAATGCCAGCCTGAACCCCAGGCCCCCTCTAAGCAAGCAGGTCCTCTAGGATATTACAGAGTGTCATAACCAATAATATTTTCAGGTTAGGTTTACTGGGTATTTATTATCATGCTTATTCACGTGAACTGCCTAGGGGATACCAAAGTAAAGTACATAAACGCGATGACCTACCATCACGCGCGGTCCCTGTTTATAGTAACAAAAAAAAGTATTGCAAAACAGCTCGTTTATTTTATTACTATCTTGTCAGAGTTGGGGACCGCATGCGTATACTTGACATGTCCCCTGCATTGCTGTGCTGTTACGCAGAGGCGTCATTCAGTCTCTTGTGGACGTTGATCATCAGGCAAAGCGGAGCTTTGTCTGCGAATTTGCGACAATTAATGGGCAAGCATGTAGTGCTGCTGTGCAGACAAAGCTCTGCTTTGCCTCTTTAAATTCAATCTAGTAAGGGTAGGTAGCTTTGCTCTGATTGGTTAGTTTGCATGATTGTGATCTTGATGTCGGATGGTAGTGCACGGTCGGAGACGGATTATTATGAAACCCGGGCAGAGCTTCAAATCGAGCCCTTCAATTCAAGCCCTTCAAACGAGCAAATCGAGCCCTTCAAACGAGCCCTTCAAATCGAGCCCTTCAATTCGAGCCCTTCAATTCGAGCACTTCAAATCGAGCCTTTCAAATCGAGCCCTTCAAACGAGCCCTTCAACCAAGCCCTTCAGTTCGAGCCTTTCAAATCGAGCCCTTTCAAATCGAGCCCTTTCAAATCGAGCCCTTTCAAATCGAGCCCTTTCAAATCGAGCCCTTTCAAATCGAGCTCAAATCGAGCCCTTCAAATCGAGCCCTTCAATCAAGCCCTTCAATCAAGCCCTTCAATCAAGCCCTTCAATCAAGCCCTTCAATCAAGCCCTT
This sequence comes from Sarocladium terricola, assembly GCA_029379155.1. Taxonomy (NCBI): domain Eukaryota; kingdom Fungi; phylum Ascomycota; class Sordariomycetes; order Hypocreales; family Sarocladiaceae; genus Sarocladium; species Sarocladium terricola. The sequence continues at coordinate 150,337 of JAHKSO010000010.1, forward strand.
CAATCAAGCCCTTCAATCAAGCCCTTCAAATCGAGCCCGCTGCAGGCGGCCCCCGGAGGGGAAAAAACACATAATACTACTTTATATTTAGTAAAAAATTTAAAACAGCCTGGCTACCGCCGCTTTGCCTGCACCTAGGATACCGACGAAGTCGGCCGCGTCCCAGGCTATTTTAGTTTTTTTTGAAATAATGCGGCGGATAATAGCAGATCCAGGTCGCCAAAGGCCAATTTAGTACTTGGCATAAGCAGAGGAAACGAAGGTCGTAAACTTTCTGATTAATGCTGATAGCCCTAGCAAGATCCTTGTCACCCTTAACCTGAGCCTCCATTAAATGATCGCAGTGCACCGTCGTGGGCTTGGTCTATGCCTGCAGACATGAATTAAAGAATGGCTATTTGTGTAGTAGCACCCTGGCAGATAGGTAAGACTTAAGACTTGCCACACTCAATACCTTATGGGTCATCTAAACGAGAATATAACATCTTCTCAGTGTGAGTACGCCGTCGGTTCAGGCAGCTGCGGATGATGGCGAGATTCTCGGACATCTTCTAGTTGATGAAGCTGTTCTCTTCCCAGTAAAGAGAGAGGATTGACGCATTAGTACAAGACCCTGTGTAAAGGCAGATAAAGACCCTTATATTTAAGGCTTGCGTTATATATATATTTATTTAGCATGTTAAGACCCAAAAGTAGACCAGAAGAATCAGGTCAAGGCGTTTATTACTATGTCAATAGCTTCAACATCTGCCAAGTGAGAAAAGCAAGCAATCCAGCTAAACAAAGGCAGTCATGTCAAACAATGTAAAGACGCAAAAATAAAAGGACAAGGCACTAGACTAATAAGCGATGAAAGCTAAGCAACTAAAACATGTGTCCCTTCATCATCGGATACCATACGCGTACAGATAGTTAAATAGGCAGGACGAATAAAAGACATAGTTATCAGCTAGCTACCATTCAGGTGCGTTGCAGGCGAGCAGAGCGACGTCGGGAAGCAGGGGAGGACATGGCTGTAGTAAGTCAGTTCAAATATTCATTCCAACTATAATGTGTCATATCTCTCACTGTCTAGGGTCTCAGGAGGATTGTTCGAACGCTCTGTAGAGAGGCAGCATGTGGTTGACTGGGATGTGCGTACATCTGGGCTCAAGCCTACATAAACAGATTAATATTAGCATGTATTGTCTTTAAAAAGGGGGAGCTGGTATAACAAACTTGGAATACTAGCCTGGCCCGCCTGGCTATCAACATCTCCCCCAGTGCTTGGTGTGTTATTTCGAGCAGGGACAATATATTCCTCAAGATTATTGAGATCTTCTTCAGAATCAAGAGCATCTTCCCCAATATTATAGGTATCTTCTTCAAGACCATGCGTACATTCCCAAACAGCGTAAGGATCTGCCTCATGAGAATGAAGCGGCGTTGTAGGAAATAGCTGCCTTGTAACACTGGGAGTGCAGGCGGAACCAAGAGGTTGCGGGGCATGATGGCGAGACAGCTCAGAAAGTGGACGATTTTCAGCCGTGGGGTGAGTATGGTTGCCACAGGAAGAAGAACCAGCGCCTAAGGTTTGCTGTTCGTCATCTGCCGCCTGTTCCGCCTTGATCTCGATTTTGACCCGCCGCTGAGCACGTTCAAGCTGGGTTTCTTGCTCACGACGTCTCTTGCGTTCTGCTGCCCAGTTCTGCGTAGCACCGACAATGGATACATCAGAATCGGCCGGTTTAGGCGCATCATCCGCAATATGATAAGGATTGCTTTGGGTACCGTCCTAGATAGATAAATGGTTAGTAGAGGATCTTTAAAGTAGACGAAGATTTAGTGTAGATACCTGATTCCGGTGGACAAGGCTATATGCGTGCTCACTGCTGACGGGGCGCATACCATACGACTTGCGAGCTTCATTATATAGAACAGGTGACCAGGGCTTATCTGATTGGGGATGTTGTGTGTAACCAAGCTCCCAATTCATGACAACGCCAGCAAAATGGCTAATGGCATCTGCAATTTTCAAGGACGCCGGGGTTTTGCCAGCACCAGAACGGAATGCAGCCGATACCTTTAAAAGAATCTCGCTAGAGAAGATCTGGCTCTGCTCAAGATGCAGCAAAAATTTTTCGTGGTTATGCTCGTGCTCTATAACGAGCATGGAGCGCTGTGAAGAAGAGTTGCGGAGTGGAGCCATCTTGAGGAATCTGTAAAAAGCGTGAGATATTAGCATGATGGTCGGTTCTGAGACGATAATAACTTACTTAGTAGAATCTTTGAATATCGGAGGATATGGCTGAGAAAGGCAAGTAGTACAGGTTTGAGGGTTTGGCGGCTGCACATTTGACAAAGTAGATGAAGAGGTGAGAGGGCGTGCGATGCAGTCGAGCGAAGTCGATAAATGCGAGCTTAAAAGCCCTAGAAAACCAAGGCCCCTATGCCAGCTGGCAGCCAACGCTGATCGCAGAATGTGAAGTTGAAACTCACACTTATAGAGAAGTGAACTGACAGTGCCTTGACATCTGAAAACAGGAAGGATAATGGAGGATGGCAAAGAGCTGCTTAGCACACCGCTAGGGTTGCGCATAATCACTCGTACAGCTTGCAAATACATCACATTAGAGACTCGTAGGATAGAAGATGCGAGTAGAACACTTGCAAGTTACTAGCATAATAAAGCAAGTCGTTAAGCATCATCAAGCATTGGCGAATTCAACGTATTCAGGATCAGCCACCCATATTCCACAAATTCTACCATCTAACCGAAATATTGATAGGAGCCTTATTGATCATCTATAGCTAGATTAGCACTATACGCTGGAGAAATAAAAGGGGGAGGGAATTCGGCGTTGACAAACCTCGCCAGTCTCCATATCAAAGCCCGGCTCAGGTTCGACCCAGGGGCTCTCGCCACAACCTTTTTCATATTTCAAAAGCTGAGCAGTTAGGAGAATAAGCAACATGGCCGACTGATTGTTGTTCATGTAGGTGTGATAGGTTGCCATATCGAGCGCGTCTGCCGCTGTCTCAAGCTTCAAGCCACGAATCTTAAACTTGGTTGTACGGTTGGCACAGTCGGTGACCTCGGCGATTTGAACAAAGCTGTGCCGCTCTTTATACTTGTCTGGGATAGCTTATACAGTACCTAGTTAGCAGTAAATACTAGAGTCTGGTTATATTAAAACAAGGGGTAGAAGCCATACAATGAAACCAGGCGTAGGCTACGCTGTTGGCATCACCCTCATGGTAGTAGGGGTGGTTAGGATGGTGTAGATAGGTCATGACGTGGTCCCAGTGATCGCGTCGATAGCAGTAATATGATAGAAGACTAATAGCTGATGATAAGATGTAGAGGCGTAATATTGCTTTTGGGGCGAGTGGGCGAGTGGGCGAGTGGGCGAGTATGGTGTGCTATAAACGCAAACGCAATCGCAATCGCAAACGCAAACGGTTAAAATAGCCTGAGATGCTGCCGACTTCGTCGGCATCCTAGGCACAGGCAAAGCTGCGGTAGCCAGGCTATTTCTGTAGTTATCTCTCTTTTGGCTCTTTTCGCCTGTCTTTTGACCTCTATTTTGACCTCTATTTTGGCTCTCTCTTTTAGATTTTTTTCGTTAATCATGAAGCAGTATTGTGTGTTTTTTCCCCCCGGGGGGCCCTCTGGGAGCCCTGCCAGGGGCTCCTGCCTGCGGCGCTGCACCTTCCACAACACCACGCCCATCTTCCTCAACACCACAACGCGCCTGCTAAAAGCATCACTAACTTGGTACGTACCTTAAATTCCTTGTTATCTAATCGCCGATAAGTATTCGATTTTCTGACCAATTACCGATAAGTATTTAAAAGTTGTCGGCCTCACTATTAGACTCATTTTAAATAGGCAAAGCGGGCAGCTGTAGCCTGCGGAACTGCATCTTCACTTGCCTTTGTTCCGCATTTCACGCAAAACTCAGGCAAGCGCCGTTTTGCCTAATGATGTGGTCACCTGATGCCTGATGTGATGGAGCCTGCCGCACACTAAAGCTCCACACATCAGGTCCCCGCATCACAGACCTTCTCTGATCATCATCACATTTGCACAGACTTGCTTCAATGAATTACATTACATGAGCCTGTTATGATCCCATTCATCCATCAAGTCATCGTGATACTGACCACGATACTTCATATGGTAGCAATTATCTACGTTCATTTTCGTCGAAATCGTTAAATCCTGGGCTATTATGAACAGATCCTAAACCAGTTCAAGCTGCGTCATCGTCTGTACACCCTAAACCAGGGCACGATAATTTAAGGAATTTAGTAACGGTTATATAACCGACTAAATGGAACATTCCGATCGAAAATTCAAATCGAACTAAACAAACCGATCGAACGAAAACGAACGATTCAATATCACAAGATCATTGTTGATAATAGCAAGCTGTTAAGCTAAACCTCTTGACCAGTTCAAATGATGCCATGAGAGGTCATGAATTAGCGACAAGCTACGTTCTTGACGAAAATCAACGCGGAAAGAATGCCAACTCGACCATCATCTAGAAGAACTCAAGAACAAGAAGAGATGCGACAACTTGGTCCTAGGCACACTAGATCAGGTGCCAGGTTAAAGTCCCGACACAGAATCTGGACCAGATTTCTCGTATCAATCATTGACATCAGAGAAGTGCACAGCAGCAATAACAGCAGAAGTCAGCTGCTAGCTTAATAAATCAGACATATTCTACACAACCAAATCCCAGTACAGAACCTGCGGAAGCCCCCATTCACACACAAGAACCAGATCCTGCTGACCTGCCTAAGACAAAAGTGGTGACAGGAGCCGAGGAAACCATGCAGACAGACGACGTGCACGAAGAGCAGACGTCAACGAGAGAAGAAGTCCTACCATTAGATTGGTCGTCATTTAAATGGGCAAATATCCATCGGCAATCCGTGTACCCAGACTGGGGTATGCCACGCATCTTCGTTCATGGCATGGATTCAAAACTGGTGTCTCAACTGTGGCAATCGATGTGTAAAGCAGCACATGTTCAGACGAACACCAGCACAGGACATCATTAGCAAGCGAACGGCCAATCAGAAAGATCAGTGCAAACGCTGATGCACAGCCTTCAAACGGTCATGGGTGGATTGTTCAGCACATCAAGCTGGAGGCAATATCTACCGCACGTAACATTTTGCGTCAACACATCAAAATATGCCAGTATGACTTATAGTTAACAACCGTTTAGCTTTATGAATCTATTAGTGGATGGTCAGGCGGACAGTCCTAAGGACACGGGCAAATCCAACAGTAACGGTAATAAATAGGACGCAACACAGCTCGCGATCGCACGAATGAAAATATATTACGACGAGAAACATAAACCGCCGCCAGACTTGCAAAAAGGCGACCTGGTATACGTCAAATTAGCCAAGCTTGGACAACAAGATGGATACTAAAGAGTCAAGCCAAGCTTTCATATCGTCGCATGGGACCGTACCCAATTCTACACAAGATCAGCCCGTTAAGGTGCAAAATCGAGCTGCCGGATTACTTGAAATGGCATCCGGAAACCAGAATCGAACACCTGGAGCCGGTCTGTGAGGGTACAAGGTTGGCATTGCCGCTAGGACCGTTAGAAACATCAGAGGGCGCAAAATTTATCATCGACTAAATTGTTAGTAGGCGACGCCGACAGGGCAAGGAACAATTTAAAGTATAATGGATAGGATACTCCGAAGAAGACGATACATGGGAACCGAAGGAATCGCTCGAAAGAGACGTGCCAGCCTTGCTCTAGCAATACCTTTACAAACCTAAAGAAGCAGGCAAGAGACGCCGTGGAACTACCACGACGCCGCATCACGCATGAGGCAAGAATGACTAGACAAGAAAGAAAGAGGACGAAGCACTGGACCGTATGAATACGACACAGAAATGAGACACGCTGCTTAATCCGGTCTTATTTCTGCTCCTAGAAGGGACGAGCAGTTCCCTTAGAAACCACTATTCCGTGTCGTAACTAACAATATTTTTACATCGGTATACGGGTAAATCTAATCAAATACACCTCCCGCCTGTTTTAAATCTTTCAATTTTATCTAGGATAAAAGCCTTTATATGCCAAAAAAAAAAGATTTAGCCAGCTACTAGATAACTGTCGCACGACAAACGACTAATTGCTATAAAAATGCAGAGCACACCCCGAAATTTTCTGTCGAAAAATTATAAAATTTTCCTGACTTCCCTAAGCTTCATTTACAAGACCACACTTCATTTACGATATTACGCTCCCTATTCTCACGAATTTATTCGCGATAGCATACTTTAAACCGTCCATCAGATTCCCGACGCAGTTCGCGTCAAATTTAGTCGGAATCATGACATTCCCAAATCTGAGGACGATTCATTTTCTTCTGCATCAGCCAGCCAAGCCACCTCGCGGTGCAGTCCAGATTCCCTCTGAGAAGCCAGGAATTGCAGAAGATGACCTTCGCGCGTCCTTCCCTTACGGATACCAGCTTGTTACCGCACCAGGAGACCAGTTCCTGGGTGCATTGCTGGCCTTGAAATTTAGCTATGAATATCAGCACCCAGACCTGCCAGAATTGACAGCTGATCAGATTTGTGATATTCATGAAGAGATCCTGACTTCAGTCCATACTCAGCCGTCACGACGTCACGCTGGTGTTGCACATGTTGGCAACCTGTTCGTGGACCAAATGGCGTTGATCGTACACCGCTAGGGTGTTCAATGTCATAAGAATATGCAACTTAGATGCATATTCGAATATGAAGTGATTGAGTTGTATTTAATCTCGGACATAGTTCCAGAAGCAACAAAGATTACAGTATGGATTAGATCGACTAGTCACGCAACCTCGGGAGAGGGGCTATTCGCACATTTCACAGCGCTGGCTCCTGGAGAGGATAACAAAGAGATGGAATGGTCTGCTCCGAATTCACCATTCGACATGCGAGAAATGATGGTCTCCTTGCCGACATCAAGACAGACATCGCCCCAGAGAGAATCAACGACCACTGATACAGGACCGGCAGCCATCGATTGGCAAGAGGTCGTTTGCGGCCCTGAAAATGCGGCATTTGACGAGGGAACGGCAAATCTCCACAAATTGTGCTTTAACGGCTTGCCGAACCCAGTCCTTATGTTATGTTGCAAAACGGGAAGCCAGTTCCAGGTACATCTACCATGGCAATCCGAAACTTGGGCCAAGGCACGCTGGAAGGCTTGGAGACACAATTTCAGCTAGCTCATGGTGAGAGGACCGCCAACGTTCTAACGCTGGAATTCTTATATCGCGTCGGCTCACACATTGAACGACTGCTTGCCGTCCAAGTCCCACTACAGGGCACACGGCGCGATGCCATCAAGTACAATGTGGAGACAAGTATTGCACAATTAGGACACATATTCCCTAAATCAAACAACGGAACTTTTCCCACGTCAGCTATGACAATTATGCCGCTGGCGAAATACCTCGAGCAAACAGAAAAAACAATCGACCAATTGACGGACGCAGAGCACATATCATTCAAACACAAGGAGATTGTCTTCTCATGCCAATGCGATACGTCATCAAGTTCGCATGAATAAGCTGTACTGGAAAGAAAAGACGTTAGCATCCAAGTTTCAGCCAATCATCGACACCTTAACCACATTGCTGGCACCATTGCATTCGGGATCAGAACGTGTCACATGGACTATGGTCTTGCCAGCGCCCAAGGATTGGCCAAGCTGTTAGCAATACCAAGTTCAGGTGCAAGACGAAGCAAGCCGTTGGCGTCCGTACATGGGCTTAGCAAAAGACATTACCGAAGTGGATGCCAAGACCATCGACCTGTCGAACGTCCCGCGACCGAAGCATCCAATCCCACATACCATGACGTTTCAAAGTCAGGAAGATCATGTCATGACACTTGCGGTGTCGACAGCCGATCAAATGCACAGACGTCAGGTCAAACGGAGAATATGTGAGGATCTGTTGTTGAAGGCGAGCATTATGCCATTTCAAAATTCAAAATGGATGCCAGCGCAGGACGACATGACGGTCTATGGCATCGAAGCAATACCAGAACTTCCCTGAAGCGTAACTGCGATTGTCTCAGCACCTGGCCCACGAAATCAAAATGGCATACACGCACGCTCGCAATGCGACAGCACAATTGCAAAAAGAACACATCGGCTAGGAAACAAAACACCTAGCAGTCTACGACGAGGGAATGGCAGAAACCCTGACCATAGAGGAAGCGTTGAGCTCATTTAATGAAGAGGAAACCCTGACGCGGGAATTCGTTACACGTCTGGATGTGATCCTTCGTCCTTGCCTAGATGAAACGCAGAAGGCATTGCCAGAACCTAGAGAGGAACCCGGTCGCGATCGCATTTCCCGCATCGTGGACATATTAGCCATAGAATTAGTTCTAAAAGAAGACGTTATAGAACAATTTGAGAATATGAAGACATTTGTCGAAAAATATTACTGCCCACCTAAACCAACAGCGGCAAGCGACGATGGGTACGTTTGGAAAGGCGGGCGGGTCTCATAGCCAAGAAACCACGCTACTAACAAAATATTCATTAAATTATAACGACCATACCAGAGAGACTGGATAAAGGGATTCAAACCGCCCTTCATTAAATTCCAATTGCCAGAAGGCATAGTTAATTTGGATGGGTCCATGGAAGAATTCCTCATGGCGTTGGGCAACGCGCCGCAGGTGCCTGCAAAGATACAATGCGATGCCACGGACACTACCGAGGTCATAGCATTGCGCGCAATCAACGATGCCACGCGTTTCGCTAAGGATTCCACAGCAGCGGCCTTTGTGGAATACCTGGTTGATTTAGAAGAACTCCCCTCCCCGACACTGGCGGAACCTGCTGAGTTGTTACCCAGGGTTAGGCGAACGCGCTAAGCAAGAGGACGCATTTGCAGAGTTAATAAAGACATTACAATCAACCCCAGCTGGTGTGGCCGTAATCAACGGTTACGCAGGCACGGGCAAGACGGAAACTCTGTGTCAAATAGCCAAATTGATGCTACAAGGCGGATGCTTACAGCAGGAAGGATAGGCCTAGCAAGAAACGAAACCAGGGATAATAGGGAAAGGCATGCTCGGCGGCGCATTTCCCGTTATCACAAATACGATAGAAAGAACGACTAATCCCATAATTCTTTGCATTGCCGCACAAAACAACCAAGCACAGGATCTGTACGATCGAATCACCACGTTCTGCAAAGCTCGTGGATGCCGAGTGCACCCGTTTAGAGCGGGCATCAAGCATATTCTGACCGATAAGAACGTTGCATCCTAAAACTGCTAACTTTAAAGCTTGATAAAGTTTGTCGGAACGGTAGGTGCAGACGAAGCTAATTTACCTTGCATTCTACAGTGCACGAAGCGACCCTAACTCGCTTGCCAATTTAGCTCTCAAGTACGCAGCAGAGCATACAGAGGAGTGGGCGGACCTATTGAAAGCTCGAGAGACGACGCAACAACAGAAGCTTTTGGGATTAGACGACACAGGCAGCATGAAAGAAAAGGCCATCAAGCTACTGACGCTGGTTTTGAACCTCCAGCAAATCGTCATCTGTACGCCGGTCGCGGCGGCAGAATTGGCGAACCATGTTAAAGAGTTTGAGCCGATAGGTATATTTGTCGATGAAGCAGGAAGAATCAACGAGGCTTTATCGCTGGTACCGGTTACGAAATGGCCAGGTACTCCCACCTTTTACTTGGGAGATCACCGTCAATTCACGCCATTCAACCAGACCAAGAACGCGGATTTCCTATGCCGCAACATAGTTACCAACATTGAGTACAGTTATTCACAAATAACTGATCAAGGTAGTTGTAGTTTGCTCGCCAGAATGGTCCACGCAGGCAAAATGCAGGGCACGCTCGTCGCTAGCATGAGGGCCTCGGGACAAATCTGGGGAACCATTACAGAAATGACATTGCCGGGACATTTCAACGTGGTAAATGAGTTTCAACCTACCGCAAACTCGCTGCTAGCAAGGCAGTATATTCAGAAAGTACAACCCCAAACATCTTCCACATCGATCTGGGTGAATCTGGATGGTCAAGAGACGAGCGAAAATACATCCTTCGTTAATGAAAACGAAGCGGAATTCTGTTCGCATTTAGCGAAACGGACGAGCCGCTTCGATCCTGATTATCACGCCGTATAAACAACAAAAGCATCGCATTTGTTATCATCTCAGCAGAATGCATGATCGTGAGATCTGTCACAGTCTGATCGACGTCCGCACAGTCGATCACGCAGCTGGATGCGAAGCAGACGCAGTCATTTCATTAATGGTTCGCACAAAAGCTCGTGGTTTTACTAATGACTTGTCTCGCCTATACGTCGCACAAACACGCGCAAAGTCCTTGCACATTACCGTTGGTAATTTGTCATTCTTTCGCGATCCAAACGCACGATATATACATCACATGATAACTTATCACGAAAACGCGATGGCAATTATTGAAATTGGTAAATGGTACGGAATGTGCGACCGCTGTGGAAGTTTCGGACACACCGAGAGACGTTGCCCAATATTCTGCCACGATGTAATATTTGTCAAGGGTCGCGTACGGACCGACACAGACAGCACAGTGCACATAAGTGCGACAACTTAAAGAACCATCATCCGCAGCTAGTTAAATGGGACGAATGGTTCCCAGCGGATGACGTCGATCGACATATGCTGCAGTCCGTCCAGTCATACAAGAAGCAGAAGAAAGAAAGGGTTGCGAAACCACTAACCAAGAAAAGGATGATGATGACTCTCTCGGCCGGACAATTCGAACAAGTCAAGCGGCACAAGACGTCAAAGAATGCGCCGCAAGATGACATTAAGGACCAAGCGGGAAACTACCGAGAGAACTTCGCAATAAGGGATCCGTGTTTACTCGATCGACAAGCTTCGTGACCGCATATTATGCTCGAAAAGCCGCAGCCTAACTTCACTAGAAATAGGCCTGAGCGTCGACTTGAGGTATTCCATCTGATGAGCAGGCGGAAATGCCGGTTTGGGGAATAGGTCGCTAACCGACAGGTCATTCCAGACCTGCTCTTGTCTCGCTGCAAAATCATCCCATGGCACAATTCGTCAAGGGAAGATTCGGCCAACCGGGTTTGTGGTTTCTCCCTGTGTGGTCAGAGATTATTCCGTTACGAATTTAATAGCAAGATGAAGCAAATGGCATGTCTCCAGATATTGCTGAAGATTTTGTGGCTAGGAAGCCGTGGTGAATGCTTCGGCTGCTTCACGCCGTCGTTGCTCCTCTAAAACGCGGCTCTCGGACTCTAGGAGCTTTCGCTGGACTTCTTCCCGTAGACGTTGCTGCTCTAAAATGCGGTTCTCAGACTCTTGGAGCATTCGCCGTAATGCTTCCATGTCGTCCATCGTGCGCAGTCCCTGTTTCTAGCGACAAAAAAAGGTCTTTACTGTCTTGTGAGAGTTGTGTTGTCACCAGAAACAGGGGTCGCGCGCCAAGGCAGGCATATATACGCGAAAGCTATGAGGTATCGTGGTATAGATCACGACGGCTCGACGAGAAAGGGATCAACAAAGGTTAATGCAAATGTAATGCATTGTGATGATGGTAGAAGTAGTGTGCGGCAGGCTCCATCACATCAGGTGACCACGTCATGTGATCTTACAATAACAGCGTTATTGTAAGAGGGGCTAAATGTTATAAGCGGACCACGTGACCAGGCTAGCGCTGATGCCTGATCATCCTTTTGTAATTAATCAATCTGTTTCCTTCGAAATACCTTCATCAGGCAAAGCGAAGCTTTGTCTGCGAATTTGAGAGAAATTAACGGGAAAGCATGTTAGTGCTACTGTTCGCAGACCAATTTTGCTTTGACTCTTTAAATTCAGTCCAGTGAGGGTAGGTGGCTTTGCTCTGATTAGCTAGTTAGGAATTTTTAGGCGTTAGAGCTATTATAGGGGGGGGGGAATTACATATATATGATTGTGATCTTGATGTCGGATGTCGGAGACGGATTATTATGAAGCCCGGGCAGAGGTTCAGCCCTTCAAATCAAGCCCTTCAAATCGAGCAAATTGAGCCTTTTAATCGAGCCCTTTAAATCGAGCAAATCAAGCCCTTCAAACGAGCCCTTCAAATCGAGCCCGCTGCAAGCAGCCCCCGGCAGGGCTCCCAGAGGGCCCCCGGAGGAGAAAAAAAACACATAATACTGCTTTATATTTAGTAAAAAAATTAAAATATCCAGGCTACCGCTTTGCCTGCGCCTAGGATACCGACGAAGTCGGCAGCATCCCAGACTATTTTACAGTACTGCATTGTTAGTCATAAGACATGGCTCTTTGTAAGTGGGTTGTCATCCTTCACTTCTTTGTCACTGTCTTACGTTACGGGCTCGCTAATTCACTGACCACATGTAGCTCTAGAAGCCGTGCTGGATCACGTCGCTCGTTTTATCTGGAGAGTTGAGTCATCGAGATCCCGATATTATCAGCAGAACGTCGTCCTGGCCTCGACTGATTAGGGCCTGCGGAATCTCAGCGATGCCGGCAAGCGGGAGCTCCAATCCTGCGTTTCTGCTCACATGGAAGGACAATATTGCGATCACGACGGGCCCTGCACCGTTACGTCCCTCAGCGGGTCCCTACTCTAGGCGCTCCACTACGCACATTGGCTTTTGAGCCACGAGTACAGAGACGTCAGGTTAATTCTGGTTGACTCGCGGTATATCCTAGTGGAAGAATTTACCCAGCCTTGACGCTGGCTGCGTTCCTTGACGTCAATCGGCGGGATGGCGTGTGGCAAGACGATGCCCACCACGAATTCCTTGTGCTTGGAGACGTGCCTGACTGTGCAATCATGAATACCGTCGATGTCAATCGCAAGTTCGCCGAAAACACACAGATGGACACTCTTTTGCCCACTTTCAGTCAGCTCGATAGGTGCCGGAGTCTCCAGGAGAGTCTCAACCATTTTTTGTCAATCTTTCGGAACGCAGGTCGTGTCGCCAGTGTCAGTGACGATGACATATGGTTTGCTGGTTTCATTGCAGGTATATCTTTACTCAAAGTCCGGAATATAGACGACCGCTTTCAGATCAGTCAGATATTGCTTTCGGAACAAGTACAGCTGCTCCTCAAGGCCGTTAGCCTCGGCTACGAGCTCGAGCGGGACGAAACCTGGGCCGCGGTACCGGTAGTCGTCTCCCTTTGTCCGCAGAAAGGAAAAGACCAGACTGGTCAAGTATGCAAGTCTGACATTGGCCTCTTCTTCCAAGCCTCTTGCGTGATGCAGTGGGAAAACGACATGGGCATCGAGAAGGGGCGGACGGAGCCCGAGAAAGACGGCGGCCTGCAAATCCAGCCTCGCAAGGGCCAGGCACAGGTCCTTGTCGACTTGAACACCTGTTAGCGAGTCGAGTCTGTAGACGACATCAAGCTGGTCTGGAACATGACACACCTGCATGGGCATTGCAGCTGAGAATGCGCAGGCCGTGCTCCAGGTGGCACAGCGCCGGCGAGGGACTGTCCATGAGCAGCTCGAGGCACACGCACAAGACGGTGCACAGCATGACGACGTTTACCGACCTCTTGTCGGGCCTGGCGGCAATTCTCTGCATCTCGTGCATGCACGCGCCGTAGCTGCGGACGGCGAGGCGCGCGTCATCATGGCGACATGGAGCACTGCACAGGGCGCTGAAGGCGACGACGGCGCTGCCTAGAGCGGGCTCTTGGTGAGCCGCCTGCAGCAGCGTGCATGCACTGCTGCAGCTCCGCCGGGCTGCTCAGATGGCCCAGGCCTGTTGCTGAGGGTTGGAAGTGGGAGAGCGTCAGGGGCGGGATGAACCTGATGCTGCTGGCTGGCTTGACGCTGGGCTGGGCAACGCCGTCGCATTGATGACCAGAGCGACTGCAGTTGTTGCACGTCGGCCAGGTCTCGTCATAGCGCACTTTGCGGATCCTAAGCATCACCACATGGTTGTGAGTCTGCGAGTCTATGACCAAGCTGCATGGGGGGTCTGGGAAAACGACGTACTTGCAGGTTCGGCACCCGTACTTGGTCTTGGTATATCGCCTTCGCTGGCCCGGGCCGAGTTTGCGCTCGGGATGCTATTTAGGAGTTGCCCGTTTTGCCATTGCTTAGTGACTGACTGCCAGACGCTCGACACCGAGGACACCACGGGCCAAGGAGAGGCGGCAGCCAGGTTGCACTGAGCTGTCACGGAAAAGACTAACCATCTCCGCGCAGCCATCAAGTCTTGTTCAGGGCGCACGGGCGTCGTTAGCAAGGGCAACTAAATTCGCAGCTGGCAAAAATTCAATTCGCAGCCGGCTGCATGAGAACCCGGTCAGTAGTATCTACATACATTTTTTTATAGTGGCTATTACTACTGTACTCCTTTTCCGTAACATTCTCCAGCGCGTTCTACAGCAATAATATTATTAATTGCACCGTTATTAACACGCCACGCAAGCTTTAAACATCTATTAGAGCAGGTAGTAGCAGCTTAGTAATTATAGCCCTAAAATAATATATAGTATAAGTTACCAGAGACGCAGCCTAAAGCACTAAAATGTAGACATCGCGATGTGTGTTATTATTTTAATACTACTAAGAAGCTTTAAAGTCACAGGCACAGCGAAAAAAATGTCTGTGGATACTATCAGCCAGATTAGGACTAGTGTCTCATGCAGCCAGTTGCCCCGTCAGCAGCATCCGCGATGCTCTAAGCCGCCAACCTTTTTCCATCGCCGTCATGGATGCCCCCCCCTGCCGCACTGCAAGGTTTCAATGTTCAGCCCGCATGTCCGCTTACCACTCTATCAGGAACTGCTTGGTTGCATGGTCGACTGACCTGCAAAGGAGATTGGCAAAAGGCGGCGGCGCTGCATCAACATCGAGCCTTCTAGAACAATCCTGGGTGGTGCTGCCGCCGCAACGTCTTCTCATGATGCATTGCAACCAGGCCACAGCACCAACACAGCACAAAGGCGAACGGACTGGCTGACAGGTGACAGAGAGCAAGTTGCACAACTCGCGGGACCGAGCTGTGTGGCATGTGTCTCGAGATGGACCTGCACTCCGCATCGCCTCTCTCTCTTCCTGCGGCATCCTCAGTGAAGCTGCTCAGTAGGCTCGCGCACAGGCCGGGCCGGCTCATGCGCCTTTGCAATCGGTGTGCCATGGTGAACTGAAAGAAAACCAGACGGTTTAAACGGTCAAACCCCAGGGCATCGCTTAAAGGGGGTTTGTTTGCGCTAGGCAGTGAACGTTGAGGACTCATCCGTCAATAGTGGCCTGTGCAAGCCGATTGCAATCTCTGGGCTGGTGAGTGAGTCTTGCGGCCTTCATCTTCACGTCCCCGAGCTGGCAGGCAACCAGCCACGCCACCATCCGGCTTCTGCCTTGACTTTTTGCTCACACGGCGCTGACGTGCCACGCCTTGTTGCCCTTGCCACATGGCCACCCTGCTGCCACTTGCTTGCCCTTGTTCACAGACCACGGTCTAGTCTTGTCGTTTCTAGTGCCTTGTTTTGGTCCGTATCTTAACTGTTTGGATCCGAATACCTTGTTTCGCCTAACGGTTCTAGATGCGCAATTCGTCTCTTTTGAACAGCCTGTGCATCGTTTCATAGACTGTAGTAAATCAACATGTTGAACTTGAGCCTGTCAACGGGGTTGAAGAGTCGCCCTGACCAAAACATGCCTTGCACAATGCTCCATCAATGCATCGCATAAAAAATCAGGCACGCACGATGTATTTATACTAATCACTAATCTTAATCACCCCCAGCAGCATGCGCTGCGAATGCCCCTTATCAAGCCCACGTCGTGCGAGATGTTTAAGGACAAACCGTAGCCGCTAGCTTAACCCATTATACATGCATTCTATGTATGATTCGCCTTGGTCCTGGTCTTCCGCCTCGGAGACTTACGAATTCGGCTCCGTAATAAAGTAAGCCCGCCTTAGACCAATTATGCACCTTATCTTGGGCCCAGCTTCACAACCATCTTCTTAACCACATAGACGATGCCGGCATTGACTAGCCGGCCAGGAGGCCGCATATGATGACGCGGTTCAGACTACATTCACTTTCCTCTTATCTTGCGCATAAAAGGTTTTCCCCGGGCCCTTCCCCCCCCCAAGCTTGACTACAAAACAGGCGGCTTAAGACGGCATTATTGCTCTTTTCTCCTCAAGTTTTATTGGAATACTGCTCATAACCATCTTGTACAGCTTCTATTTGTGGCATTTTTGACGTTGGAAATCTGGCCGGCTTGGGATGAAACGCCAGGACCAGCAGGAGGGCAGCTTTGCTCGTCAGAGAGGTACGCGATGAAAAATCTCACCACCAACTCCATTGAAGCATTTAGTAACCGGCGACGTACTCTTCAGCATCAGATCAAATGGTCCTAGCCTTAGACCAGCGCTCCAGAGGCCGTCCTAGCTGGCTCACGACGGTTCTATCCGACGAGGCAGAGCCCAGTCACACCCAGCTCTACCAAGAGCTAGCATCTACTATGCAGAACCAGCTACCTCGCGTATCGTGGAGCAAAAGTCTGGCGTCGAAATCTCTCTTGACTCGGACTCTCTGCAGCAACCCGGCCATGATCCTCGACTCTTTCAGCATGGCTCCTACACCAGCCATGAGCTTGAACAATCAACATATAATGGTACCTTTTGGCCAGCGTCTCCTTTTAGTTCGGCAGCACAAGCACATAATTATGTCGGATCGAGCGGTGCTACGGCAGCCTCGGACGCCAGCATAACGGCCTTAGTCCAGAATCTCCGGCTCGAAAATGTGCAACGGCCGCTTCAAACACACAACGACCTTATAACAGACCTAATCCAACAGTCGCTCAGCATTGCGCGCAACACCGATGCTCTTCTGCAGGCCGTGCGGCCCGGCGTGGCGTCCAGCGAAGACGGCACTCGCCGCACATCCCGTGGTTATAACGGGGGACGGGATTCCCTAAGCCCTGTTGAGTCGATTCACATGCCGCACCGACGCTACAACGTATCCGTTCGACCCAATGCCCCGGCCAAGACGCCCGTCTACTTAAGCACCGCCGCGGCCATTGTCCACGACGGGCAACCGCTTTGCCGAATATGGTGCGCCGAGAGACAGACTGCAAAGCGGACACGGCTGCCCACCCAGACGACCTCGCCGGCACATCCCCCGGGTCCGTAGACCGTCCGACGGACACGAGGGGCTCCTACGGGCGCAGCTGCATCGACCATGGCCAACCGCAGAGCCGAGGAGGAGGAGGCGGAGGAGGAGGAATGGCAGCGCCGGCGACAGGCACGCAGGCAACCGGCTTCGTGCCCATGCTGGCGGTGACGCGGCCCGACATGACGGGCAGAGACGCGACGCCCATGCCGCTGGGCAGCCAGACGGTCGTGGACCTCAAGTTCTCGCCGCGCTACCACGGCATGCACACCGAGGGCAACGCCAGCGCCGACCACCTGCGGCCCGAGCAGAACTGCGCGCTCTGGATCACGCAGCTCCCGGCCGACGTCAACGTGGCCGAGCTGCTGGGCGGCATCCGCTCCATCGGCCGCGTCTACGCCACCTTTATCAACCCGGCCACAAACGGGGTCACCCACCCCAAGTGCGCCGCCAAGCTCGTCTTCTTCCGCCCCGACGGCGCCCAGAGGCTGCTGGCCCACGCCCTGCGCCACCCGCTGGTCATCCGCGGCCAGCGCGCCCAGGTCGCCCCCAACAGGATCAAGTACGCCGCCCACAGCACCGACCGCGGCGAGTCGCGCGTCCTCGTCATCACCGGCCACCACGCCTTTGTCAACGAGGACTGCCTCACCGCCTACTTTGAGGGCCGCTTCGCCTTCCAGATCGACAAGGCCCACACCCTGCTGCAGTCCCGCCACCGCGCCGTCGTCGAGTACCGCTTCGGGAGCTACCGCTGTCAGGCCCAGATGGGTTTCAAGGCCCTGCTGCTCGACCGGCCCCGGGGTCTCGAGGCCGTCGAGTTTGGGCCCGACCCCTGCGACGTCCCCTGCGACGCTACCTCGTTTGACATTGCCATGGAGCGCATCCAGGGAAGGGGCCTGTCTCTTCCCCTAGACTGATGCACTCCCTAATGCGGCTGGAATCCATCGAAATGCTGGCTTTTGTTGTATTTTGAACTTGCAGCTGTCTGACTAAATAGGGGCGTTGGACCAAAGAATGAGCGCTTTGCGTAACATGTGACTTGCGTCTTTAGCCCTTCTTATACGAATACGAACTAGGTGGCAGATATGTAGCAAAGTGAGCAAAGTAGACTTGATACGATTCACAAGCACCAGTTCTAGTTGACGAGGTTGACTTTCAATTGCGCCACACAAGCTATTCGTCTGGCTATGTATATTTACGAATTAAACCCTAAATCTGTCTCAATCTTCCAAGTCGCCCCAAAACGACTTTAGATCTTCTTGCCGCCACCGTGTGCCCCATCCAGACTCCTTCTCAATCCTATCCAGTATGTCCAGGATAGCCTTGTGTTCCGCCGGGTGGCTCATGCATCTGCCAGCAACCCATAGCGGCTGCACGGCATTCGTCCACGCACCGTGGTGGTCGTTGGAGATGCTAATGGCGCAGATTCGTCGAGCGTGCCAAAGAATGCTGCGGGGTTTGGGCGTGAGCCTCATCTCAGAGGGCTGGTTCTGGAGCATGAGAACCGACGCCGTGTGGTAGAGCTGGTTACCGGATATGGCGGCCGCGTTGGAGAATAAAATAGCCTGGGATGCTGCCGACTTCGTCGGTATCCTAGGCGCAGGCAAAGCGGCGGTAGCCAGGCTATTTTAGATTTTTTACTAAATATAAAGTAGTATTATGTGTTTTTTGAAAGGCTCGATTTGAAAGGCTCGATTTGAAGGGCTTGATTTGAATCTCTGCCCAGGCTCGATTGAAGGGCTCGATTTGCTCGATTTGAAGGGCTCGATTTGAAGGGCTTGATTGAAGGGCTCGTTTGAAGGGCTCGTTTGAAGGGCTCGATTAAAGGGCTCGATTTGCTCGATTTAAAAGGCTCGATTCGAAGGCCTTGATTTGAAAGGCTTGATTTGAAAGGCTCGATTTAAAAGGCTCGATTTGAAGATTTATTTTTCATAGATCATGAAGTGGCATTGTGTGTTTTTTCCCTCTGGGGGCCCTCTGGGAGCCCTGCCTGGGGCCGCTTGCAGCGGGCTCCTGCCTGCGGCGCTGCCTACCTTCCGCAACACCACGCCCACCTTCCGTAACATCATAACGCGCCTGCTAAAAGCATCACTAACTCGGTACGTACCTCAAATTCCTCCTCGTCCAATCGCCGATAAGTATTCGATTTCTGACCAATCGCTGATGAGTATTCTAAAAGTTGTTGGCCTCACTATTAGATTCATTTTAAATAGGCAAAGCGGGCAGCTGCAGCCTGCGGAACTGCATCTTCGCGCCTTCGTTCCGCATTTCACGCAAAACTCAGGCAAGCGCCGCTTTGCCTGATAACTTCAACCCTTTATGCGCGTAATTTAGCTTTAATTACGTCAGTGCCTACGGTACATGGCCACTTGTAGGGATTCTAACACAGCAAGTGCCTATGGGTACTTACTTAAGTACCTACCTAGGTACTTACCCATCTGCACACTTGAGCATCTGCACCGCAACCCATGGGGTAGTAGAATTTATGGATACTTTAAGTTCCTAGGTACTTAAGTACTTACCCATAGGCACCAAAGGGTACCCGAATTTTACCCCTACCCAGCACTGGGCAAAGTCTCTCAAGTTTATTAATGTGAGGAGAGTGGCGCTTAAGGTTGCCCGATAAGCCCTAAAAGTTCATTCGACCACTCAAACTGGCAGCTTGAAGCGACGCATTAAAGGGCTGCTGGCAATTTGTTTGGCGGTCTATTTACGGTTTGCTCTCGACGAAAACAAGCAGAAGTCGAGCATGACTGTATACAGTGCGTGCTGTAATCCTAGTGCAGGCACTCTATAGTACACCAATTTGTACACTGCGGCGGCCCGAATTGCTGGTCAACGCAGCTTCATCTCATCGTCCAGTTTCCGTTGCTCTCCTCTGGCACCCCCTTTCTGTTTTGAACAACCCTAAACACCTTTCCCAGACCCTACTCCCCATTCCCAACTCCACCATTGCAATGCTTGCCGCAAAATCCAAGCGTAACGGCCATTCCCAGACAAATGGCTGGATCTTAACTTCCGAGAATAGCAAACGCGGTGACCTGATCCCGGCTCTACATGCCTCTAAGTACGGGCCAGCTTGTGACGGCCTAAGCACCGAGCCAAGATACTGTGCCACCTCCCATTTGTCATGGCTCCGGCTAAAAAAAGGTCCCATCCCGGCTTTTGAGCCCATGGCCTTCGACGACATCGACATCACCGCCTCCCTCGAGCGTCTGCCCAACACCTTCCGCACCAACAAGACCAGGGCACCAGCTGTCGCCTGCACCAGAATCGCATATGTACTGGGGTATTGCTGAATATAAGAATCTCATTCAAGAGGCCCCAATGAAGGACATGGGCAAGTGTGGATTTGAGACTCAACGTACTGATCTTGGCTGAATCAAGAATGAGGACATCACCGTCGCCAACAAGGTCAAGACTTGGACCAGGGAGAATCGTCGACATAACCATGACCTTCTGGCCCATACGGCCGCGTATCAGGAACGAGCTTTGGGCAAGATCATCGTCATTGGTGCTTATAACTATCCAATCCAACTCAACCTCACTCCAGCCATTGGCGCCATTGCCGCCGGCAGCTGTCTTGCCCCCCAGGCCCTATGGGCGCTCGCCTCACTTGGCCATGATTCTCAAGAGAATATTCGATGGGTGGCCGCATCCAGATTGCTAGTTATGCATCATCCGTGCTTTGGGGGAGACAAGGCATATCATGGAACAGAAAGTTGACAAGATAGTCTCCACTGGTGGCGAGAATATTGATGCAACCATAGGCCACCAAAGAGCCCAGTCTTTGTCCCTGTGCTTTGTGAACGGGGTGGTCAAAATCCAGCGTTGCTCACCAAGAACGCCAATGTTAAGCTTGCTTCTCGGCGGCTATTGTGACAAAAGTGCCTCAATGCTTGGCGAGCTGAACTTCCCTTACCCCTCTTGAAGGAGTTCTCTGCCGAGATTGGAAAGTAGTACCGCGTATTCCTGCCCAATAGTGCCAGAGATAGTGATATGTCGCGCATCGGGGGCACAAGTTATCTTCATGGTCTGATGAAGATGTTCAACAACTCTAGGGGCAACATTGTCACGGGCGGTGGCTCTGACGAAGAAGAATTGCCCATTAAACAAACTGTTGCTCTTGCGAATGACATCGAGAACTCTATGATGGCTAAGGAGATTTTTGGGCCCATATGCTCCATTATGCTTGTTGACAACCTCGACGAAGCCATCAAGATTGCCACCAAGGCTGATTCCGCCCCATTAGTCGCATACTTATTTAGCTTTGACGAGAAGAACAAGGGGGGTATCTAGCGCAGGCTTGATATTTGTGCAGATTTAGCTCGAGTGGAAAGTGATATTAATATCGATGGATCGGCTCATGAGACTTTGTAAATCACCATTAATTTCTCAACACACGCCATCACCGATACCAGAACGATTCTGTTATTCTCCACTACCCAGTTCCCGAGTCATATGCAACACTGCCCTCAAACGGTCGGCTGACGTTGCCACTCGCAGCGTCTGGTACGATATGTCATGGGCTTAAAGGTAAATCTGAGATAACCTTGGCCCATTTGAAGTAAAAGCTCATGGGCATAGCAAGCCTTGTAACGAAGTGTCCCCTTTGGGAGAGACATGAATAATTTCACTGACAGCAATGGGTGCGAAATACTCTATAATCGGAATGTAATGCTGCCCGCCACGAGCTTAAAGTTGTTGCTCTGCAAATAACAGCCCTTTGTGAATACCATGTGGCAAATAGCTTGGAAAAAACAGCTTGGTCACGTAGTAATATAATATTCCTGAGATGTAATTCAAATGTCTTCTATTCTGAGCATGGTGCCAATTTTGACACTGTTACGCAACTTCTCACATACAGTCACTCTAATACCAAGCTGGTCAGACTGCCCCATTTCGCACTCCAAAGGTCACTAAAGTAGTAGCCCCTCGGCTGCCACTGTCCAGTCCCTCCCTTTGGAAAGACGCTGGCCATGTTTTTCAGATAAGTCGAGGTTAGCCCCCACAGCGGCCGGGGCTCCATCTTCTGTGACGTTCCTAATTGGGGCTTGGCGGAATGCAACTTCAGCCTTCGCAACTCTCGCATCATCCGGATCATGACTGTGGCGGCGCAGTCAGTCCCCAGAGTCCAAGAGTTATTGGCATATCCAAGTGAGAATACCAGGTTTGGAACGTCCTGTATCATGCACTGCATCCATGCAAACTTGTCGGTCAACTGGACCTTCTTGTTGTCAATATAAAATACCACGTCACCACCGAACTTGAGCTTCAATCCCGTCGCCGTGACAATGCAATCAGCCTTCAAGACATGTCCCGATTTCAAAAGGATGCTGTCGGCCGTGACGGTCTCGATATGGTCGGTTACGACACTTGCCCGTCCCGACCTCAACGCGGCAAATAGATCACCGTTCTTGACAACACAAAGCCTTTGGTCCCAGGGGTCATACGAAGGCTTGAAGTCTTTGTCCCAATCAATCTGTTTGGGGAGCAACCTAGATGTGGCAAAGCGCAACAAGGCGGCGGCAAATCGCGGCATGTTTCTGCACACAAACAGCAAAATTTGGCTCATAATTATGCAGCGGTAACGATTCAACCGGCATGCCATTCTCTGTGGCAAGATAAGACGAAGCAACTCAGCCACTCCTCCACCCTCCTGGAGTGAGAGATACCATGACGGACTGCGCTGGAGCATGGTGACGTGCTTGGCGTTTTCGGCAAGGGCTGGCACAATTGAAATAGCTGTTGCACCGCTTCCAATGACGACTATTTCCTTCCCGTTCCAGTTGTAGTCTTTCGGCCAGTGCTGTGGACTAATAACTTCGCCGCAAAAGTTCTTCAGACCCGGAATAGGAGGACTCAGGGTGTGTTCGTGATCGTAGTATCCTGTGCCGAGGAAAATAAAGCGACTGCAGAACATCCGAGGCGTATTGTTACCATCAGCTTGTTTTTCATCGTCTCGTGTGGCTTGCTCGACCTTTACGTCCCAGCAATTGTGGCCCGAGTTCCAGTTTGCCGTGACAACCTTGTGTTGACACCGAATATGCTCGTTAATGCGAAACTCTTGAGCTGAGTCGATCATATACTGCTTAATCTCTGCACCTGTGGCAAGGGTTCCCGTACCGGGCCAAGGATTCCAGCTAAAGCCAAAGGTAGAGGTATCAGAGTCGGATCTGATGCCTGGGTATTGCCAGAGGTCCCAAGTGCCGCCGATGGAGTTGCGGCCCTCGAAAATAACGTACGAAAGCCTGCACTGTTGAACGCGATACGCAGCGTTGATACCAGAAATACCTGCTCCTATTATGATCACGTCGAAGTCTAACATGTTGCTCATTTTGGTATCCTGGGGGGCATTCAGAGCCGTTGCAAAGGGATCGCGAGATGTTTTAGTCCAAGTTAAGACGAGATGTTTTATTCCATGTTGAAACAAGACTTGTAGGTTTAATTTTCGCTTTTTGGCCAGACGGAGAAGACACTCGAATGCTAGGAAGGAAAGAGAAGCAGAACGCAACTATTTTGATTTATAATACCAAGTTTGCTACAGAGGGGGTAACCGCTTCGCGCCTTAGGAACCCTTCATTGCAGCCTGGCCACGCAGAGTGGGATGGAGCATACACAATCCCTGCGAGCCTAATGCAGGATAGGGGCAATCGTTCTATAGATAGTGCAGTACAGTAGTACGGTTTCTGCTTAGCCGCATCACTAACATGATCCAAATCCAAGTTTTCTCTTTCCGCATTGCAAATAATAATTACCCCGTATTAGCCACTTCCTCCACTAACGTAAATTTTACATGCAAACTGGTGTGGAGCAGCTCATCAGCATTGCACTCCAGCCGCACTCAAACCGCTGTGATGGGTTGCCTTCCCAGAGTGCACCAAAGTTACCTTGAAACACAATTAAGCAGCATATTTCCCCCATCAGACTGCCTCATCCAGTTTAAATTGAGCTTTTCTTCCCATATTTCTCTACAGACTTGGGGGTCTTCTTTAACCCACCTTCAATCGTAAGCTTACATTGTAACGCCAACTTACAAGTTTCGAAACTGGCGCATCCTGAACTTGTTAGATAGGTGCACACAGTGTCCTCCAAATTTTGAGACCTAATTATATTTTGCCTTATAATCGGCCGATCATGGCATGAGTTATCGCCGTGGGCAATGAGGACAAGGCGTCTTGAGGCTAGACCTAAGAGTTTGCGTCGGTCCCCGACAGACTTGCGCGTTCCACCCTTAACGCCGGTGGTGCTTGGCAAGTAAAGAGTTGCTCCACTGAGTGCTGCGCTGCATGATAGTCTATGAATGTCTAGACATGCACTCTAACAGGCAAAACTGGCCAGGCCTCCGAGACTTACTCAGGAAACGAGTCACAGGGTGGCGGTTTAAATCCGAATGCCGTTCATGTTGTCTAGCCGGGGAGTCACCATTTAGCCAACTTTCAGCTCCACATTAAGTGGAACTACAGCTCGATCAGTCATCTCCGGAATTCGCATACCTGCCCACGACGCCTAGCTTAATACGTCCATCTCTGTGTTTAGGCTAGATTTCCTTAGCAAGGTGAGATGTTTTGTCAGGCTCTTTTCCGACTCCCGACGCCACGAAAAGTCAGCTATTGCCGCTAAACTGGCCATTTGCTTTGCAAAGGAACTTTGGTGTCTGTATTGCCATTGTGAGGGCCAGTCTATAGGGTAGGCTAGATGACCAAAGCTTTAGCCGATAAACCTCCAGTGAAACGCGCTTGGTCTGCACAAACCGATAGGCGAGAATTGAGCAGTGGTGAAGTATCTTAGTTTGACTTCACTGTCAATAGGTGACATCATATTAATACTGTAATATTTATACGTGTACGGCCAGAATTGGATCGCGACCATTTGTCGTCACTATGTTCTTCGATAATTCATGTGAATTACACCATAGTCCCGACCAAGACGAACGATTACCGACCATGGCTGCGTACTGTACATTTGCAAATAAATTCGACTTGATCTTTCCAGCAGCCATCAGGGACTTGGTTACCGAGCTAAGTTCTGCCCAATTAATGGCCCGGCGTCATGCTTGCTGGGTCCGATATCTTCTTTTGTGATGTGAATGGGGTTGGGGGAAATCCACATCAGCTAGGCCGCTGTGGGTAGGCTGCCTATTCCCAGTTTGCTTGAGCTCGAGTTCTCTTCGTCCCACATAGTCAATTTCAAGCCTTTAAGACAGCCACATGAAGGCATTAATAAACACACCAGAATCCCCGCACAGGTTTGAACAAGGAACAATCCTGGCTCGCTAGCGCAGCGGGTACATTAAAAATAAAATGGAGCCTATATAACACGCCATCCGCTCATTACGTTGTGGTGGGGCTGATGTGATGAACAGGGTCAAGCCATCTTCTCCCCGCCGAGTCGGTCGGCGATTCTCGTGGAAAGCTCACCAGCAATGTCTTTTAAGTCCGATGTGAGATTCCCGCAGTACAGCGTCGCCCCTTTATTGCGTGTCTCGCTTAGAAAGCAGACACGAAGCGATTACGGCGGGAAAAAGAAAATAGGCTCTCTGGCTTTCCTTTCTTTGCTCAATACGCCTAAGCGCTGCTATGAATTGTGGTGTAACAAGCGACCGCCTTGCGATACGTGGGAGCACATTCCCCGTACTCCTGAATACCGCTGCAGTTCCGAGTTTTCAACATTTAATAGCGTGGGAGTATAAGCATTATGAGCCATCCCCCAGACGGAAGGGGAGGTGATGAGGAAACGGATACGTATCATAGTCTTCTTCGCTAGGCTGCTGACTAAGGAGTGGAACTTGATAGAATTAAATCCAATAGCTGAACATGGTTTTCGAATGGTTGCAACTCGCACTCTTAGGGTAGTTAGCTGCCACGCCATATTATTGTCAAGCGCTGACCATATAATAGAAAGAAGACGTGGTCATGACTATTCCTGTTCATACCATCTATAGCTTAGACTCTGTTTCTAAAACGATTAGAGAAAGGCTTGCCCAGGACGCGTCTGTACATGGCATCTTGGCCGCAGAAGTTTTATTCCATTAGGGCAAACTAGTACCGAAGTTGGCGGAATTTAAAGCGCAGATCCCATACTTCTGGTAAAGAGCTACAAGAACTGCTCCCGCCGGAAGCTCGAGATTGGGAGCGTTTTTAGCTCGGCTTCCCAAATGTCACTAGGCAAGATTATTTGTATGCTTGGTTCCTCGTCGGTACGAGAGCATTCTCTTACGAGACAAGTGAAACTATGGAATACCATTGGCATGATCGGTTAGCCTTACTACCAGTGGCAGACTTATTCAACCATGCGGTCACTGGTTGTTCCGTGTCTTATACACCTGATGAAAGCTACACCATAACTTCTGGACACCAGTATTTTCAAGGCCATGAGGTTTGCACCTTGTATGGGCATCATTCTAATGATTTCCTGCTTGCAGAGTACGGGTTCTTGCTGCCAGATAATCCAGCCGACCTTATATGTCTCGATGACGTGGTACTTCCCAAGCTAAGCGGTGCAGGGATGACTTTATCAAAAGAAAGGGGAATTTTAGGTAACTTTATGCTCTCTGCTCACTTAAAGCCCAGCGATAGGACCCAAGAAGCTTTGAATCAACTGCTTAAGGGCGCGACAAGTCGATCTGATGAAGTGTTGCCGTCGCTCGTCGCAGAATTCCTAGATCGTATCGAAAGGACAAGGCAGGCCATATTGTCTTCGGGAAGTGGCACGGCTGCTCAAAGAGCACTGCTTGTGCAGCGGTGGAGTCAAATAGAAGCCATTTTGAAGCAGTAAAGTAAATTGCTAAGTGATTCGCATTGGTCTATTACTTTGTCTATACACTGGCGTTGCTATCGAACTCGTTGCATGACAGCATCGAATGGTCATGGGAACAATTACATAACACTGCCAGCATGGGAAGTGAGCAATAGTATCCAGAAGGGAAGTGGGCCATGATTTGATGGCTCACACACCAGCTTGAGGCTGCGCTGGGCTGGCCACCATATATGGTTCTGCCTCGCACGTTAACACTCGCATTGCCTCCGGTTAATTCCGCAGTTCATGACAAATAACGTGCCGTTCTTCACCTAGAAATATCCTGCCATAAAGTATACTGTATTACTAGCTGAACCCAGGCGCATTCTGTGTTCTCTTGTCAGGAGTGGGTTTCTGCTCGAAGGGAATTGGGGCTATGCATTATAACACAGGCATCTGACTTGTGCTGATATAGTTAGCTAAGTTCAGGGCAAAATGATACTATCGGGACCAAAATTATTGTCTACCTTCACTATCTTTATACATTACAAGCACGGACCATACCGTGAAAAATTGTGGCTAATACTGTGCTCTTACTGTGAGGCGCAAGTAGAGTCCTAGGGTGTCCGTTTTATTGATCCACCTGTCAGTGGAACAGTGCTTAGCGGTAAAATTCAGCTCACGAAGTGCCCAGAGGCAGGTATTTGAAGAGGTGGTTGGCACGTAAGTGTGGACTGACTAGCTTTTATTTTATTCATGCAATGTATCTTGCCTCTAAATATTTTGTGCGGCCTTACGAGCTCGTGGTAAGGAAATAAAGAAAGAAGGACGCTAACCAAAGTCGGAGAGTAGGGGGTGGCGTATTCAAAAACTGCCTTACCGCCCGACTTAAAAGGGTCCCCATGGCTTGACAAACAAATGAAACAAATCCACTCCTTACAACATTTTCTTCGCCGCGCCGCACTTGGGCTTCCTAACTGACTTCGAGCCGAGTTCGCAACGCTCTAGCTCTCTAGGACGCACAACGCGGAATTTTAAGTATTTAAACATTTTGAATTTTGTCGAGCTATTATGCCTGATTAACAAGCTCGAGCTGTAGCAGGCGAGCACGCGAATATCAGGCATTCGAGTTTTATTTACCTGCGCACTTTTCCAGGTTCACAAGACCGATGGTACGCATATGTTACGTGTAGTCCTTCGGGGAAAGGACTTTACAAAATTGTTTTGAAAGACGGAAACTATTCTGGGTTAGTCAATACGCATCTTGATTCACAATAGAAGACTAATCTTTTAATAGACCAAGCTCCGGATTTTATAGAGCTAATGAGCTATTTAACGCGGACGATCCTACTCCATCGTTCTTCCACATCGCTCCCCAGAGCGAAAGTCCCCGTCGTGTTGAAGACATAGAATATTTAAAGAGCAAATACATTGTACAGTGGATTCAAGATGATGACATAGCGGGTATACAGCCCCTTGACCTGCGGAAGCCGCGCAAATAGGAATCTACAAAATGAATGAAGATCAGGATGGATTTTAAAGAGCATTCACGTTCGGTACAGGCCCGGTTCTAAGCCGGGTTGGAACCACGCCGTTTTATGCTACTTATTTGCGGAATACTTGCAACGAGCTGAGCCCGATAGTGGCTCGGCTTGCACTCTCGCCTTTGACCCCAGCTTTGTCGCTGATAACCCCCAGCAACAAGCGAGATTTAGCAGAAGCAAGCTCACAAGCCTACAAGGGTTCTTTCTTTCTTGTTCTCCTTTTCCTTAGCTTTAGATATTCGTTTATAGTCGCCTAGCCAGTTGTCAATATGCTCGCTTGGACCGTTACGTGTATGGAATATGTAGTGTTGTGTAATAAGAGCGGCGCCTACTGGAAGTATTAGCCTTAGATCTGAGCTAATCTCCTGCGGCACCTTCCACAATTCCACATAGAACGGCTGAATCTGAGTACTCGTCAGACCGTGCGTCGCACAGTCTTGAGCCACAAATTGCCCCACTTGGTCTGTGCCTGTTATTAACAAAGATAATAAGGGTGGACAATAATTTCGGTCTGGACAGTATTCAAGCAGCAGTACAGTACCCGTGTTTTCTGATCATTAAAAATGATGGTTTTCTTCCCTCCTTTCCCTTTTCCTCCGGATTGAGGAGTTCGTGGGTACCGTGCACTTTGACGATACCAACACTTAACATATGTACATTAGGGAAGTGCAGGCTTTGCTTCCTGAGATACAGTGCAACAAAACTACAGATTTCGCGCTTTAGGGCAATCCGTAAGGATGCAAACGGGGACGGACATTACCTATTATTAAGCTGGATATCCTGACATGCATCCACGAGGAGGCAAATTGCTTGCTGTGCCGACCTATGCAACCGTGTGGGGAGGGCGTAATGTCCTCGTGCTCGTGTGAGGTGGGCGCTTGTTGTGGCTCACGGCTTGATTAATGACACCATTATAATAGCCCCGTTAGCTTCTTCAGGCAGTGTCAGAGAGACGTTTAGTGCGGTCTTCAATCTCACGCCGATCCGGCCCCTCTTTCCTCGTTATCTTTTGTTACATCTATGGCAGCCACACCAACAAAATTTAATGGAGCCGCGCGTGTGACGCAATTTCTAACAGGGGTTGCTCCTTCACTTTGATCACCATCGTCTTGAAATTTGCCTGGTCGTCGCTCTTTTCCTGACGGCTGTCGTGGATTGTCTAATGAGCTTGATTCACGAGCCATTTATATTATAATGTATATATAAGAAAAGGCGAATATGACCCATTATGAAATAAATGGCTCGCGATTAATTGAAATGCTTCACTTAACTGGCTTAACTCCATGGCACCCTCTATGTAAACGGAACACTTACCCATAATACTGTTTAATACGGTAAATATTAAGTATAGTATATAGGTCTGTTATAGTAAGTATAATATATTCTTGAATCTAGTACATGTATAGACGGACATGTTGTGGACTCTTGTGCCTGATATCGCACCTTCATCGTACTTAGAAGAGTCACTACAGTTCTCGAGCTTGTTCCATTGTGCAAGGGCACGCAAAGACCGCGTATGGCAACTGTCAGGTAAACTCCGTTCGTCTTCGACACTCATAATGGGGATTATGCATTGGAACAATTCAGAAGGTCATGTAGTCATCCGTTACTGAGATTCCACCAAAAACCAGGTCCTTGAGTGGCACATTTCGTGAATTATGTCAAGGACAGTAACAACGGGCGAATTTTGGGTGATCAATTTGGCCCAGGGGTCGAATGTCCCACAGACTATTGTTTGCACCTGAATCGTAGCCTGCTGAGGGTACGCTCATTATAACGTTTCTGATATACTGCTCGGCAGGGACACTGGCCCAGACGCCGGACGGGCTAGCGGGCACTACCTGGTCAATAGCAGTGACTGTTTTTGCCAGAGGTAATATGTATGTGGGTTGCTATTGTATCGCTACACTGCATGTACATTATGCATTGGCCACCTTGGTATGAGTATATATATTGCGCATTGGTACGGTCACAAAGAACGTAACTTGTGAAAATTATAGATTTGATGCGTCGAATATGTCCTTGCATTTAAGACAGACCGATCGCGGCATTTGCCCAACAACCCTCGCGCGGGAGTTAGCTCTGGTTCGCATTGATCGAGAGAGCAGGAGCCTTGGAGTCGCAGAAGTCTACGACCGTGTATTGGACGACTTCAACGCCGCTATAACAGATCGTGGGAGCTTTGAGGAAGCCGTGGATATTATTAGCCATTATGCGGATCAACTGGAGCGCAATGGGAAGTGGGAGGAGACCAGGAAGCTGTATCAGTGGGCAATGAGCGAGCTGAGCAAGAATTTTGGCCGCCACCACTCTTCCACTCTTACCATCACCTTCCGAATGGGACAGCTTTCGCGGCGCATGAACCAACCAGAAATGGCCCAGAAGGTGTATGTTCAATCGCTGGAGGGAATGGGCGACCGGAATCCGTACAGGCTATATTTCTCCAATGAACTTGGGGTAGCTTACGCGGAGCAATACTTGTTGGTCGAGGCGGAAGAGCAACTACGAAAAGTGCTGTACGATTTCAATGACATATGGGGGACTGACCATATGTGGGCATACGTAGCCGCCATTAATCTCAACGACATTTACCGGATTCAGGGCAGGTTGGGCGAGGCAGCCAATATGCTTCGTCTGGGTTTTGCTTGGCGTGGCGTGGCAAAAATCCATGGACCGTCCCATGGATTAGTTGTCTCTAAGAGACAAGGATTCATAAGCCTATATGAGCAATACGCGGGACGAGGCAGATGGAATGACGCGCGAGCTGTTTGTAAGATGGCGCTGATGACGTTTGAACATATTCTTGGGCCTCTCCATGAAGAAACATTACAGGTGGTGTGGGACTTGGCACTAATGGAGAGGGTCATAGAGGGACTAAAAGGCTAGGCATGTGATGTCAATAAATACTGTACATATGGCCATGTTATTGTCAACTTTTTGTCCACACGTACCTGTAATTATCTCAGGCCACAAGGCAATACTATGAATGAGCGGCTTGTCTCGGAGCTGACGACAGCTTTTCGGGTCTGCACTGCCGCACAATTTCTCGAGCTTCCTGCTCTGGGGGAGCTAGCTATGCGTGAAGTCCCGATTATTAGCCAAGGAGTGGATAGTTATATTATCAATTGTCAGGCAAAGCGGCGCTTGCCTGAGTTTTGCGTGAAATGCGGAACGAAGGCGCGAAGATGCAGTTCCGCAGGCTGCAGCTGCCCGCTTTGCCTATTTAAAATGAATCCAATAGTGAGGCCGACAACTTTTAGAATACTTTGGATAACGACGAATTTGAGGTGCGTACCGAGTTAGTGATGCTTTTAGCAGGCGCGTTGTGATGTTACGTAAGGTGGGCGTGGTGTTGTGGAAGGTGCAGCGCCGCAGGCAGGAGCCCCTGGCAGGGTCCCCAGAGGGCCCCCAGAGGGAAAAAACACACATAATACTACTTTATATTTAGTAAAGAATAGCCTGGCTGCCGCCGCTTTGCCTGCGCCTAGGATACCGACGAAGTCGGCAGCATCCCAGGCTATTTTACGCCTTTTAGACAATCTTACACCGGCGGTAGCGTCGTACGTCACAACACGAATGCAAGCCTTTTGCGAAACTTTGACTGCGGATCTAACAAATTTGACCGCGCTGTTATTCAACATCGCAGTGGAGATGAAACTCCGGCAAATGTCGCGAGAGAAGATCTCGCACCACACGAGTATGTGCGTGGAAGGAACAGAGCCTGCTGACTTGTGCGGACTGACCAGAAGAGGTAGAAAACGCCACAATCACCTACATTATGCGAGAAGAAGCTTCATACGTTGTGTGAGGGAGACCGCGCACACTAGGCGGTGACGGGTACGTGAGACGGCGGAAGGGGATCAGACCCGCAGATGACATGCAAGGATAGGTATAAAAGGTAGTCGACGTGCTTTCTTCTTGTCTAACACACACAACACAAGAAGATTTGCAGGAGCCCTTTTCATAGCTAGTTGACATGCCGCTGAGGAGATAATGAAAGGAGTTCTTGCCCGCATTTTATATTCGTTCATTTGATCTTTAATTACAGCCTTGATATTGCATTTACTTTCGAGATAATACCCTGACCTAGAGTCGTGGTATGACTACAGGGTTGCCATAGGACGGTTACAGAGGAGAGAAAGAAACCGCAACCTAGCGACCTACGAGGAGGATTACAGTAAAGGAGAAGGACCGACCATTTGATCTATTTCAACAGATCATAGTTTTGCGAAGTTGGTTACTTAAAAAGCCAAGACAGATTCAGAGACGAGCGGTACGACGGGAAAGTCGAGCAAGGAACGCCAGCGAAAGGTCGCCCTTACGCGTGCAACTACGGGCGCTGCAAGGACGATTATCCCTCCCAGAAGCTCCCGTTCATTTGATCCTACTCGGTTATACGCGATACACGACGGATTGTCATAACAGACTGCGAAACCACAGATCCTGTCGTTTGGGGGCATACAGGTGGTTGGTGTGTGTGTTTGGGCCTAACAAAACGTCATTAAAGCTAGTTGCTAGAGCACAGCAGGCATCTGTACCTCTTCTTTCAATACTTACCATTTGAGTCTGAAGAACATGTTTCTCTAATGAACTCCTCAGCGTTCGAAAATCTTAAGAATGACAGTACTGATATAATTCTTTCTTTTGCAGTGGCCATATCAGGTGTCGCTCGCGAGCTTAATTCCATTAAAACATGGCGGCCTAACAAAAACTAAAGAGGGGAAGAGGAACGTAGCCATTGAAGCATCGCGTCAAAGCGCCCCACGGCTCTTAGATAGAGCCCATTAGAGAGTGAGCTTTGGCCCATGAGTTGGGCGCTAGGTGAAGTAATGGCGACTAGCTTGCGGATGTGTCCATCGACAATTGAAACGTTCTACGAAAAGGCATCGGGCGGCTCTAGTGATGATACAACAACGATGTGTCAGGGCGTATCGAGTAATGGAGGCTGTTAGTGGTTAAAGATTTGGCCTCAACGATAGACTAAAGCTGCATGGACTTTAGTCATTCGATTTCTGGGTCATGGTATTAACATTGCTTTGCCTTGGTACGGGACTGTACCGTGTTCCTTTTTGTTCATGATCTCTTTCATTACCTCGTAAAGTGGCTCGGAACAATTGAAAGCACTGGCCGCCATGGGTAGTATTTACTCACGTCTCGTTGGCAATTGTCAATTTCTGTGTAGAAGCACGATATAATGTGACCATCTATGTGTAAGAACAAGCCTGACATAGTCTTCTTCGTAACAAGTTCACTTTAAGTGCGGTCTCTCGTACATAATGGCTGCTGGCGTGTGACTTGGAATGTATTTTAGAAACTCGGCGTGTCCTAATCTGCAACACCACTCGCATACAAGAGAGGAGGCGGTTTGAATGCATTGGCCTGTTAACTGGAGTTCTTCTGAGCAATGAACTATCATGAGAGAATTGTGCAGCGTCTCCTTATCCAGCTTTACCAAGAAATACTTGGAGACTTCGATTCAGAGCTGAAACAAACATGGGACCAAGTAATTCAATATAACTTTGACGATGATGGTCAATCAGCCACGATCGACACACATAATTATCCACTGATTGAGGCCGTTATCCAGAAAAATACATCTTCAGTACGTGAAATGATATCGGAGGGCCAGAATGTGAACGAGGTGGCGGAAGGTTTAGGCACGCCTCTTATATGGGCCGCCATCCAGGGCGATGATGGGATTACCCGAGAGTTGCTGAAAGCAGGCGCTGATACCGACCTCACAGAGTATACTGATGCCAATGCACGAAGAACGGCAACCGACCTGCATATCAGACTCGTAGAGAGCTGGGAAGAGGAGCTAGCCACAACAGATACTCTGCTTAATTCTGTCAACAAGTCGCTCGTCCTTAGGGCAATAAGTGAGCACCACCGAATCATTGGTCGACTGCAGGGTCGGTATGACGATTTCACCTCATATGGGAATACAGCACTCATGTACGCGTCAATGAAAGGGCATGGTTTGATAGTGCGAACCCTTCTCCTTTCTGGAGCTGATGTGAACATCGTGGGATCTGATGGCCTGCCTGCCCTGTGGTATGCAGCCATCTTTCGCCGAATTAATGTGCTGAAGGAACTGATATGCGCGGGGGCCATGATAAGCGGCATTTCTTCCATGCTCCACGTCTTGCCTTTTATTCCGGGGGATTTATGTTGGATTGCTGCTTTTTTGGTGGGATTTGACCATGTATCAGCAGGCAAACAGCAAAGCCTATGTAACGCAATACGGGACCGTAGTATGCGTCAAAGGATGAAACAATTCCCGAGAATTCTACAACGGAACATACAGCGAGTACTTCCGGCTCACCTTGTATGGCCGCCCGTCCCTAAACTTCTGAGAGCAATTCAATGTGTACGGCTCTTTTGCAGGATGACCAGTTGCATTCCAATCCCGCAGCTTGTTGGTCGCAAAAGCCCGAACGATGCTACACAGCTGAGGGAGGTCCTGTTCCTGGTGCAAGCAGAGAGTAATGATACACTTGTAGACCTTTTTCAGGCCCTAAATGTACCTAATGAGGTGGTCTTGATGGTTAGGTCGGCTTATCTCGAACACATATTGGTGCAAATCTTACAGACTGAGTATGGCATGGAAGCAGAGAGTGCTTATGAGCTAATTCAAGCAGTGAAGAACCCCAAGCATGGAATATTACAAATCCTCGGTTTTTTAGATAGCGACACTATATAGTGCAATATCCATGGTGCAGAAGCCACTAAAGAGGCTCCAGGAATAAACCTGATTTCTAGTACTTACAACTCTTGCCGTGAAGCCATGAAGCCCTTGTCGGGGAAACCACGCATCCATACCAGGCGGTTTCAGGCTAGCCTCTTCTAGTGGTGATGAAGTTACTATGAGCCTTATTTCCCACCCGCTCATCATTTTATAACCCTCCTAACACTAGACAGCGTGCTGCTATGGGATAGAAAGTTATCATTTAACAGCACGCACTACTGTACTTCGAGGAAACCTTATTGTACTGTCAAGGCCGAAATTATTGTCTGCTACCACTATCTTTGTTAATGTAGGCACGGACCCGTTGTGGCTCAGCTGCGTGCGATACACACTGTAGTGCGTACATCCCCTAGAGCCAGTTTTGGCCCTTTTGGTCAAATAGGCAAATTTTGGGAAATTTTGGTTGTTATTTTAGTAGCTTGAACTGGCGGGGTACATGCGCCTCACAGTGCAACTGCTATACTAGCCACATTTTGTCAGGTCATGGTCCGTGCTTCTAATTAACAAAGATAGTGGTAGCGGACAATAATTTCGGTCTTGACAGTATGTTTGAGTT
Organism: Sarocladium terricola; assembly: GCA_029379155.1. NCBI lineage: Eukaryota > Fungi > Ascomycota > Sordariomycetes > Hypocreales > Sarocladiaceae > Sarocladium > Sarocladium terricola. The sequence continues at coordinate 186,098 of JAHKSO010000010.1, forward strand.
ACATTAAATAAGCTTTCAGATACTAACAATAACATGGTCTCCTAAATACCGAGCCGCCTCTGACTATGTTTTGTGTTTAGTAATGATTTTTATATTTCTATCTTAAAAGATCAGGTGCATCAACTCCTCATCCTCTAAACGCATCTAAGCGATATCTGAATCTGGCCTTCTCTTACTTGCTAGGGTTGGTCTGTACTGCTCGAGGAAGACTGGACCATCATCGCCTTTTGAGGGTGTCCAAGACATCGCAGAATTTTCTCCATACGCTCTTAGGTGTAATAATGCCCTATCATGGGTGTTAGCAACAAGATCATCGTGAACGCAAAGTATCAAAAGGAGATATAGCCACCTTGATGTGCTGTGCCCAAAAGGCCGCCTTATTACGGAAACCTCGTTGTGGGTTTGATCCACGCTTTGATTCGTAGTTTGAAGGCATGACGATGATCAGTGGAATGGTAAAAAGTTCGTTAGCCTACCCACTAAACTTATACAACTTTGAAAAGATTCCAACAAGAGGACAACTCTTAACATAGCCGCATGTCGGGGAACAGTTTTGTAACCGTTAGTATGAGATGTAGTCATTGCGTTTACTATTAATAATTAATGCGCAAATTGTGTAATAATAGCAAAAAAATGCCATTCTTACTAATCTCATTCGCTTCAGAGCACAGTATCTTGCCCAAAGTTCTATTGATACTAATTTTGTAAATATTTCATCCTGTGCTGTGCACTGTTAGTACCTTAAGCGTTAGTAGACTGCTGACTGCAGATGGCTTTGTGTGTTGTCCTGGGAGGCATGGGTTAATAATATCAGGACACGATTTCGAAATGATAGGGTGTGATCACATAAATATTGTATGCATTCATGACACTGTTCAGTAGTTACATATTCATGTTATTAATATATTAGTAGGAAAGGTGCTTCATGAAGCAGACTACTTTTCGAGTGGCAGCGATAAGTCGAATTATTTAATTGGCGGCAGTACTTCGGTGATGGCTTCGAACTTCACACTTACTGGAGCGTAGGTCAGATTCGACTGCATAAGTAAAATCCCGCGGAACCACCCTGGCTAAATCAAGTCTCTGCTCCCCAAATGGCTTGCCCCAGGAGGCACAACAGACTATTGCAAGTTTTCCTTAGAGGGATCGTTCTCGCCTCTGATAATCTCGTAGCTCACGACGGTAATTAGCTCCGCCTAGGCATTAGAGCTGTAACCGTGGCACGGCGTTTCACTCCAAGTAATCTTGCAAGCCTTGAATGGGCCCTGCACGTGGCCCTGCACGTAGTCGGTACAATCGTACTGGGAGGCGAGGTAACCAGTAGTGGAATTCAAAATGCTTGACGGTGTGCTTGCTAAACGAGCCTCCACGAGACGTGCGGCAGAACTTGACGGGGAAAGTGTTGTTTCTGGCCTCGAGAGATTTACTTCTGCGGCAGTAAACCAAGAAGGTAACATTGTCAGAACCAGACCGATTGCTAGTATCTTTAAGAACTTGCACCGTTTAGAGGGTTGAATTTGAGGATCGCACGTGTATAATGGGGTACAGACGGAGCGCTTGCGTGGATTGTCGAGAGGATTCTGCCACAGGGAGCGACGAATATACTATGGGGCCCACAATATTACCAGCGAAACTGTCGCACTAGTCACTGGGCACGTGTGCCAAGGGCGCGCGTAAGGCGCTGTAAATCTAGCACTCTGCGCTCGGATTATTGAATCAGCGCGCCCGATGCACAGGGCCCTGCGCCCTCTTTAAATTGAGGCGCACACAACCAATTTCATATGTAGAAAATCAAGGCTTTTATTATATCTTTTGCACCTATCTTCGTGTGCGCCCCCGAGCACACACATTGTGTGCGCGCTGCGTGTGACAGAAACGTCCGCACACTACAATGTGACTGGCTGGTCCACTTGTCTCATCATGTGGGACGTACGCCAGTAGTTCACGGAGAGTCCCCTAACCTTGATTATAACACGTTTCGTTACACGTTATGTTATAGTTCACGATTTCGCATATTAGTTAATGCCATGAAATTTTGTCGGTAATTGTGAGCATATTCCAGTCGATCGTTATACTTCTTTCTTTTGATCGGAGAATCTTCTGCTCTACTTAGACTTTCTTCACCTATGGATTTCTAAAGGCCCTATCTGTGACAGAATAGAGGGGTTTTCTAGTCTGCTAAACCAAACATGGTCCGAAAAGTCGGCCATGGTACCATAGAGGAAACCTGATGTCAAATATAGCTGTAGCAGTATTGTCTTCGCCACATAGTTTCCACACATTGCTTCTTCAAGCTTTAAAAACTGCTTTAAAACACCATTTTGCCTAATTTATATGATCTTCAGCTGATATTTTCAACCACTGCATTTTCACCAGCTTCACTAGGTTTCTTAAAATCAACCTTCTCATGCCACATGCAGTTCCAAAATACCAACCCAACCACAAGGCTCACGCCACCAGCTGCCGCCACAACGTAGAATTCTCGGGCTATTACCGTAGACACGATATGTGCGCCTTCGCGTAACAGGGTCTGATTTTGTGTGTTGGCCGAACTACCCGCGAGCAGTTCTCGAATTTGCTCCTCATTTAATGCCGCGCCCAGACTCTGGGCCAGAAGATTGTATCCGAGATTCTGAAAGATGCCCCATGAGGCCGCGAGAGTCATTGGGATGCCACCCATCTGAGCAAAATTGCACATGAAAATGCTGTCCAGCTGTACCCGCTTATCTTTGCATCTTCCCATTGCGTTACATATTCCAATACTGTGCTGAAATAAAAGACCGACACCAACACCCAGCAGAGCTTCAAGGCCAGCAACTTGCGCTCTGGGCGTCTCCGGAGTCAATGAGACCGCCAAAGCCGTCCCGGTTGACACCAGTATTGCGCCTCCGGTAGCATATATTGCCCTGTATAACCCTGCGATGTGCAGCATTCGGCCGGTGGTCGCGACGGAGCCAATGAAAGCCAGGACAAACGGCATCACCCACAGTGTTTGCTCGAGTGTATCAGCTCCTTTTGCAAAGGCAAAGTAGAGCGGGAGATAATAGAGTGAGATTGCGTAAGAAGCACCCGCGCAAGCCGAACCGGTCAGAAGAGCGCACATGCTGAGTCTGGAGCGGGTGTCAGGAAGCAGGCCACTCCAACCCAAGCTGAACCAGAGGTATAACACCCAGAGCAGTGACACTAGTCCCACGGATAACCAAACACCCAGAACTGCTCGTGAGTCCCAGTGCCACACACTGCCGGAGAATGTTACAGCCAGCGCGAATGATACTGGTACCGCAATGTTTAGCAGAATTGGAGCCCAGTCTAGCTGTTTCAGGCGCTGGAGGGTGGACCCTGTTGTGTGATGCAGAACCTTCTTTTCTGGCACACAAAACCACGCCAAGATAAGAGTTGTCCCTAGGCAAGGCAGGTTTAAAAGAAAAGCCCAACGCCATGTGACTTTCTCGGAAAATGCACTCCCAATGGGTCCGCCTATGATTAGGCCAACTGCCCAGGAAGCGCTCATTGTAGATATTCGTGCTGGTGCCTTACGCATCTCATTCTTGGGTGCACATACGGAAACATAAAACATGTTGCTTTTCCAGTGAAAATGCCATTAGTTTCCTGTTGTGGCTGATAAGATCAAGGCGAAACGGTACTTGCATTTGTTGCACAAAGGCACCACCGACGCCCATGATAACCCGCCCAAGGATGACGGCCTCCATACTTTGCGCCGATCCGGCAACGGCTGCCCCAAGCAAGAATATCGCCAAGTTGGCCAGGTAGAGCCACCGTAGACCGAAAGAGTACGTCAAGTGGCGGACCAAAAACATCACGGAGAAGAGGGCAAGGGAGTACGATATGCTGATCCAGGAAAGAAGTTCGATGCGGCTAAATGACTCATACAGCCGCGATTGAATATTCGCGACATTGCTGACATCGTATCCTGCTCATCAAGTTAGTTCCAGCTGATTGATATGGCCCGTGGTTGGTGTACATGCCGTTGATCAGGGCCGTGAAGTAAATGATCAGGAGTGTGCATTTCCATTTCCAACAGCCGGATCCCCCGTGGTCTGAGGCGATTTCGACGACGGACTCTTGGACTTCTGTTTTCAACATAGTTTGGGGGGTGGTAAATTCGAATGGGCCGTGGCCATCACGGATTCATTGGAATGTTCCGAGATGTATTTGCGCGGTATATATGTACTTGCCAAGGTGCGTGTAATGTTCGCACACCGCGCAGGCGGGCATCAGCTTAAGGTGAACGTCCGAAAATCAACGCCACTGTCGATCTTCAGAGCCCGTCTATCCTTGGCGGTCTTCGTTGACAGGGAGATACAGCACAGTACTCTCGCAAAAGATTACTCACGCAAAACAGGGCCGATACATCCAATATTGCGATTGGTCGCCGAACAAGCTTGTTGTTTGCGGCGACGTTACACCAGGAAGCCTGCACCTTTACCGAGTTGGCTTTCATTGCTGGAAAAGCCGGAGACCCTGTCTAATGCCCATCCTTCGTACAGCGTTTCTCCACAATTAAACCTGACTCTTCACAATAGTTAAAAAATACGTTGAGGCATTAAGTTGGTACTGCATTGATCCCATCAGCTTCCGTTATCTTCACGTTACGAGGTCCTAGGGAGCGCCGCCGAGTCCCCACTGAAACGCTGAGGCTAAACAATCTCGTGTTATGGTGCTTCGACATGTTTATGCCCGGTTGTGGGGATGAGTTGCATTAATACATCTCATACTTGGTAATGTCATTTAGACGGACTCGCCGCTAAGGCAGTCGTTCAGTTGAACGTTATATACCATCGGTTACGCCGGATGAAGAAATATTAGACCCAAACTCCGATGCTGCCGCTGGTGCGAGAAGACTGGTGAACTTGTGCATGCAAATTTATGAATTGCGTTATCCTATAAAAGCCAAGGCAGAACCTTCACATTCTATAAGTTAGCATCATAGAGCACGTTTCACAGCAACACGTCTACACAGAATTACTCTTGCAAAAAAAGCTAAAATGCTTTGGAAAGCCCAATTACTACAACTCTGTTTGTATCCCCACAAGAATAGGAACCCTGGCAGCATCGATTTCAACGACAGCGAAATGGCTCACCTGGAAGGCAAGGTCATTCTTGTTACCGGTGGTACGTCTGGCCTTGGCCTAGAGACTGTGCGCCGTTGTGCTGCACATAAGCCGGCTCGAATTTACTTAGGTGGCCGGTCAAAAAAGAAATGCGAGGAAGCAATCAACACAGTGATGACCTTTGGGGGCAGCACGTCTCCAATCCTCCCATTCGTTATGGATTTATCATCGTTCAAAAGTATCGAGCAAGCAGTGGAGGAGTTCAAGCGCTCTGAGTCTTGCCTTGACATACTCGTCAATAACGCCGGAATAATGATGACACCAAGGGGCCAAACTGCCGAAGGATATGAGCGTCAGTTTGGCACGAATTACATGGGGCCTTGTTTCTTGACAAATCTTCTCCTGCCCTGTCTGGAGAAAGCTGCTGAGACCAACCCAGAAGTACGTGTGGTATCATTAACGTCCGCCATGGAAAGGACAGCACCGAGAGACCTGTGCCTAAAGACAATGATGGCAGACCATAACACGGCTGTCTGCTATGCCATTTCCAAGTTAGCCATGATCCTCTACACAAAAGCGATGGCAAAGCACCACGAAAACAAAACAAAAATTAAATTCGTAGCCGTGGAGCCTGGAGCTGTGGCGACCAATCTTCACCAAAATGCATCATGCTTGGCATTAAAGCTGCTGCTTATCGTTCTGGGCTGGGTAATTGCCCAGCCGGTCGAGGTGGGTGTCTTAAATCAGCTGTGGGCCTGTGTAAGCAAAGACATAGAGTCCGGAACATTCTACTCACCAGTTGGGGTGCCCGAGACTGGTTCCAGGATGTCAACAGATCGGGAATTACGGGATAGCCTGTGGGAGTGGACGCAGCAGGAGCTCAAGAATTATTTAGCTTCGAAGACTACAAGGAAGCCCCTGATGTCTGTGTCCTGACATTGCGACGGACTGTATGCCTGGTGATTAAACAAGTTATCTCTGTCTAGACTAGTTTCCTTTTAAATAGAAATATACATTACAATTCATCTAAAGTGCCTATATCACTCATTTATCGTTGGGTATATTAATATTTTATTAGGCGCTTTTACATACGCGCTGACAGATGTCTTCCTACCATCACCACACTTCATCTCTTCGCGCTGTATTCATGAAACATAGTTATAATGCCAACGATTATGTCAACCCCCTGCGACCATAGCTAACCATGTGCCGATCTTCGCATATTCAGTTCGCCTTTGGCGAAACTCACGTTATATATCGCCGGCGTCCGGATGACTAGACAGCTCATTCCATACGCCAACAGCACCATGATAGGCTTGCTATACTCATGAGCTTCAGTCCAATTTTATCCAATAAAAAGAGCGTCGCCGAAGCGTAGACAAGTTTTTTTCGTTAATGTTAGGGTCCTTTCTCTCGCCTACAGCAGCTCGCCCCGTGACCGCAACACGGTTAGGAGATGGAAATCGAGGATGATGCGACCTAAAATAAAAAGCGTTTCATGGTGAGTCAAGGATTGGATTTCGCCATCTCTAATCCCCACTTAACACACGTAATTAATAACAGAATTAGCCCCGATAGGATGATATATTGAGGCGTTCTGTTGGCTTTCATGGCGGATAAGAAAATTGCCTAAGGTGATGGTCAGATTTGATGCTCTAAAAACACAACTTGGAAGTTCTTTAACAAAGTACCTTGAATAATACCCAAAAGAAAACGCTCACGGCTGACCATCAATGTGGGAGCAATATTGTGGATGTCAGAGCAACAAACACGATGACCGACGTCAGCATCCCCGCCTGCCGCCATGAGATATCCAAGCTTCCCATTGTCTCACAGTACTGCTGTAGCGTTCCCGCATACGAACCCTTTCTCATGGCACTCGGTTTCTTGATTGAGTCGACAAGCCACCCTAAACCGAGGTAGGCTATTACAGCCACTGCAAGGCTGATAAGCCCATGACTATACCAACCCAGTCTTCCAGTCTCCCATCCGTAGACTCCTGCCGACAAGAGGGTGGCAAGGATCGTCATGCGGAGGCTAATGCTGCGATGAAAAGTCACAATCAAGCCGCGATTGAAGTTCAGGACTACAGCGAAGGCATCTATTGTCGCTTCAGACACCAAAGAGAACCAAGAATCGATGGCCATCGCTTTGGCATGAGATCCACTGCTGGCCATGCCACGTCCCACTAGGTTTGGGGGCTCCCAAATTGTCACAGGTTTGCCCCCATTTGCTCCCAATGGCCTATTGATCAGTTTTACCGTTAGAAGGTGGGAAATCACTATGACCCAGAGCAGAAAGGACATCACGCCCGTGAATTATAAAAGCCAAAAGAATCGATTTCGGTGATCTCCTGTATATAGGCCGGATAAGACTGAGCCAATTGATGGCCTAACAGGGATGAGTGGGTGCGTTCTGTTCATAGTTGGCTGTTAGGGAGTACCGGTCTTTTGTCAATCGTGTGATGGCGTTTTGGGTTTATCAAGCATCAACAGATACACATTCGTTTGACTTGTATATTGAGCAGCTGTTGGAGCATTGTGGTAGGTATACAGAGCCCAAATCAGTACTGGTCATGGATAACGCATCCTGGCACTTCTCTCCAAAGATGATGCAGATGTGTGCGGATGCTGGTGTGCTCGTGGAGGAATTATCACCATATTCTCCGGACTTTAACCTAATTAAGGGGTATTTTGGTGTTTTAAAGAGGTTCATTAGAAAGAGGTGGTATAGAAACAGAGAATTCGTTCGGCGGGAAATCAAAATGTACTTGGAGTGGTGTGTCGATGTTGTCGGGAGCAGACGAGATTTAGCTGAAGCGCAGTTTCGCCATGCGAGAATCCACGTCGAACCGCCCCCAAGCTAGCTACTGAACGAAGGCAAAACATCGTCCTTACATGAGGGCTTTACCGTGTCAGGGATCAAACTTTCTTCTGCGCTTCTATTCTAGCTAGTTTTACCTAACTTTTATATCATTAATAGCCCCCTCATAGGCTTCAATTATGACATTGTAAAGCCGCTCTGGCTCTCCTACAGGTGTCCCAAAGTTCATCCTATCATCCATGTCTAAAGGAAACAGTAATCTTCGTATCTTAAGGCAAAGTGGTTTAACAACATCAAACTTGCTTGGAAACTCTCCCATGATCCTCTCGAGGCCGTTCACACTCACATCACCCTCCTTTGCCTTCGCGATGGCTTTAAAACTACCTACTTCCCAGTGACGTAAGTCGCTCTCGCCCTCACGGGGCTTCACCTCGTTGCTGCTACCGAACTTCGCCCACGAACAACGTGCACACATCCAGAGGAGTACGTAGAAAAATGACTCTAAGTCATGACGGAATGTATGGTCTATTCCACGCAGCACTTCGATCGCCATAAACTGCATGGTTCCAGTCTGATGCCGGGCACCACTTGGTCCGGTCTCTCTTTCCTTGGCCAAGTCAAGGTCGATCAGCATTCCTTTGAAGTCACCGGGATCTCTTGCTTCCGTGATGATAATATTGTTAGACGAAATATCACGATGCAATATTTCGCCCTTTAAGTACAGGGACATATGAGCTCTAATAGCATCACATAAGGCTTCTAGTAGCTCTGGGATAGAATTAAAGTCACTTATGACTCTTCCTGGCGGCAAGACGACTAGAAGGCAAAGTATTCGGTTATCGTAAAGTTCGCTTCGGTTCGACGTGTGTAAGCTAGGTTTTGTTTGGTCGCTTGATCGATAACTGAGAGGTTTCGGGCTGCTAGAGCGCTTCTTCGCGGAGCGCCCTACCTCGTCTTCTGACATGCGCTTCCTATCCGACCCGCTGCTATCTGAGTTTTTTCCGCCTGTAGTCGAGCTTGCGCGATTCTGAGCAGTCGCTTGAAATCTGTGTTGCGTGCGACCAGAGAATTCTAATCCGCTGCGGAGATCGGCAATAGTAGTGAATTCGTTGTGTGCTATAACCTTTGCAACACCCTTGACACCTCTCTTCTCAGCCAGCATGAGAAGCTTGACCTCAGATGGCCTTTTGGCCGAGCGCCAAGAAAACTTTGCCACCCCTCCGTGAGTCGTAAAGCAAGTCGTACCTCTACAAACGATAGCCCGTTGCGAAACGAGAAGCGTCTTGAGTTCCACCTGTTTATCATGTCCTCCGGTATCCTTTGCCATCACGTAGTAATGCCTCTCATTCAACTTGATAGACGTGTCTAGGCCCATTGCGGCGTCATCCATTGTGGCATACGCAACAAAGGCGTGCGCTAGCTTGTCTGGCTCTTTGTGAATGTCGAACTCGCCAGAGCTGTAGGGGCCAGATCGGTCGAAGACCCAGAGCTCCATAGTCGTCCCACGAATAGTGAATGCATGTACAAAGCGACGCATAGGTTGGTCACCGAACACGTCGCGCACATACCGTGACAGCTGCAAGAGGCATGATTTGAAGTCTGCCGACTTCTCAGATCGCTTATGCTCCCCGACGACAAGGACGTGATTGTATCTTAATTCACGCCTGTCTGTTCTTGGCATCTCAAAGACAATGTCCATCTGACCTTTACGGTTATGGAATTTATTGGCGGTTCTAGAGGAGTACAGTTTGTACTGCGCCCCTCGCAATGCATCCTGCTCGAGCGCAATCAGCCAGTTCCAGACCTGCTGCTCCCAGGGATCAGCTGGGAAGTTGGTCCACCGTTTGCCGTCGTGATGTTGTTTCACACGCTCTAGCATTGCCCTTTGCTCTTTGTTCCAGCTTTCTGGACTGAAGTGCTTATCGAAGAACCCTGGCACGCCACGGTGGGTGCAGTCGCGAATCTCGAAGAAGAGTTCCTGTTCGACAACCTCGCGCGTTTCGCTATTTGCAAGGCGGCTGGAGCTGGCCTTGACCGGCGTTCCAAGGTATGTTGGGAAGAGGCTGGAAGGTGGAGGCGTTGACGGGCTCGCGGATTCGATCAAGACGAGGACAGCTTTCCATATTTCGGTATCTGACAAATTTGTGGTGATAGCATGAACAAGAGGCTGCAAGATTTCAGCACTAATTTCTTGGATCTTTTGTCGAATTGGCAGGAGTCTGACTGCCACATTGCCTCTTCCATCGAAAGGTTGAAGGTTAAAAGCTGCTTGTGAGAGGACAAGCGCCCCTAACAGCTTTAACATGCCCTCCTTTAATGCATTTCCTTCCGGTAATGCATTTCCTTGAGTTGTAACACTATCGAAGCTAGAGCGTATAGTATCGTCAAGGGGATGATCGTGTATGATTGCAAGCTGTTCTTCGTTCAGAGTCATTATGCGCTGCCGTAGGGATTTTAGAAAAGTTGCGGATCGATGGCAGCTTTGCAAAACAACGGAAGATAACGAGACGCGAATTAGCAAAAGGGGCGTTTCGGTTGCCCACGCACGGGCCACGACGTCCTAGCAAGTAGGCACCCAAAAGGGCCACGTGGCCTTTCTACGTGATTCCATGGGGTTCCATGAGCAACGCTTCCTCATAACGGATTGTAACTATGAAGACATCCATCTTTAGGGAATTTGCTGTTGCCAGCACTGCTAGAATAGAGGTAAATTTGTTTTGAAGCTTCAGTCACTAAATAGAGGGAAGCTTCTATAGATTTGCCCCTGCGGGAGTTGGTAGGAGTACAGTGGGGTGACAAAAGTGTCGGAAATGAAAACGCGTTTCGCGCCTCAGCGCGTCACCCGGCATCTTCAACCTCTTTTTATTTTTACCACCACTTAACGAAAATAGCCCCAAAAACGCCCAGAACTAAATATAGCCCTCATAAGAGGGCAAGAATTGTTTCAGCATTTGATTCGGGTATGATAGGTCAAGAGATCGCTGAAAGCGAAGGAATTCCGATCATAAACGCGTACGGCATTCGAAAACGGTATCAAGACTAGAAGTCAGCTAAATCTTTGCCACGCGCTAGTAGGCCACGAACGCTATCAGAAAGCGATAAAAAGCATATTTTTTAATTAATTAGAAATGACCCTTTTATAAAAAACGAAGATCTTTTACAGCAAGCTGGTTTACAGTGTTCTGTACGGACCCTAACGCGCTTCTTAATCAAAGAGGGTATTCAGCATTAAAAGGCCCTATAACGGCCAAAGTTATCACCAGAGGTAGCAAATAAACGATTAGAATTTGCACGAAAATACCTTCGTGAGTTACCTGCATTTTGGCGGCGCTGGATCTTGTCAGAGTCACAGCACTTCATTGATTCGTCATGCTTGTAAGGGTAATATTCGTGTTCGTTAAAAGGCTTGCAGGGAAAAAACGACCGAAAGAATTAAGCTTGGTGCGTATCTCCCCTAACTTATCAATGCAGCAAACCTTGTTTCTCACAGGATAACTGCAGGACGCCCATTATGATGTAATATAGCAGCTATCTCGGCTGGGGCTGCCCGCACACGATGTCCAAGTGCTAGTGACGGTTTGGAGGAAAGTCCACAAGTTGATCTGGGTCTGTTCACAATCTGTGGTGCTGGGTTTGGCTGGGGGTCTGTGATTGGGGTCATTCCTGTGTAAGCTTGCCGAACGGTAGCGAAGCACATTCCGCTCGCATGTACTAATGTTACGAAACAGAGTTAGAAATGCCATCGACGGATTGTTCTCTTTATCCGTGGTCCACGACTGCTCCAAGGCTAGCGGCCTCTTTACATTAACGAAGTTGAGAATGTTTGGAAACGTTGCTCTTGAGTTCGTCATCGGGCTTTTCCCTCCCACACAGGGTCTATATAGAAGCAATGTGCGGAATGTTCTTCTTCTTGAAGAAGTTTTACGTGCACGAGTTGAGTCGCCTACGGAACACGCTCGCTAAGTGAACAAAACTAAACGTTTAGCCTAACGGTGTTCAGTCATTAGTAGCTTGATTAAGTTATGCCGCAATCCCTAATAGAAACATACGAAACGAGATTAATTTTTGAAGTTTACAAATCCCCACGAGGCACCTGCGATATTCTATAGCTATAAATCCGATTTTCTTTGAGGGGCACGGCTTCTTAACCATGAGTATGCTCACAAGATTCTTTCCGGCAAGTTCTAGAGGTGATCAACCAGTACCAAAAAACTCCAAGATAGTAAGTAGATCTTGACTGGCGGGAACAATACCATCCCCGCTCTAACTAACTCCGGCCTACATGAGCCAGAATTAACTATGTATACCTTATCATTACAGAGCCTAGACGGCCGAATAAGTGCAGAGGGAAAGAAATCCAACTTACGGATATATCTTAACCATTTCTAGCTTTATTGCATCACAAAACAATTTAAACTGCTGTGCAGCTGTGACGCTTTCTAGTGTTAGCAATATATCTGTTTCAGGCTGGTAATTAATTGTGTAAGGTTTGGGATTGTTTTGGCTCATGTTGAAAAGCACACGCTGCGATTTCGCGCTAAACTGAGCTTGCCTGATCTCCTTCCATAGAATACTGAATTTAAAATAGGTGGGCCAGTCTTCCAGATCTCTTCTGGGGTCGAATGTGCCAGCTGCTGTACCTTGAAGGCTTTCTCCCTCTGCATCCATCTCAATCTCAGACACTCCTTACGGTTGGGGTCAGTCATGGCATGTGTCGTCTGCACCTGATGTATGGCCTACTTGTTTGCATCGCAGCCACGACGAGTCCATTCGCAATTGCCGCACTTGAACGCTTTCCCGTCAAGGCGGATGCAGTCCTCAAACAGCCCCTGGCCTGTCTGGCACTCCGAGCATTGGCCTTCTTTCAGTCCTTTACCCCCTGCTTGAATCATGATTGCGAGGAGTCTGGAACCTTTCGGATCAGACCCGTTGCACACGTTAGCTAGTTGATCTTCAGTAAAAGTCCGATGCGGCCGTATCTTTACGTCTCTCAGGACTGTAATTTGGAACATCTCATTTACAGAATCGCTCCAAGGGTCAGGTCTCTTCATAGCCGCCATGACAATGTTGTCAACATCGATGAGGTTGAGTAGGTGGTCCCCTGTATTGTCCCCTGTATTATGTACCCAGCCTTCGCGCTAAGTTCCGGAGCGCTTCGTGGATGGTGAGATGCGGGGAGTACTTGTCGAGGCTTTTTCGATCTCATTATTCTCTGACCGTAAAAGGCTAGATTTGAGTCAGCCTAATACCAACAGCGGTCCAGATTGGCTTCACCTCCGACAGAACCACTGTGCGTGCTCACCTGTGGAGTGTTAGAAGGTGCTGAGGAATCTGTTTCTTCTGCATAAGTGCCTCCGGTTTGTCGTTTAACGGCGTGCTTAGTGCTCTGGCTTCGTCTTGTCCACTTAATCTTCCTGCGTCGTCTTGTTGAGGGTTGTAATCCTCGTTCTGTACTGACATCCAAGGCTCCGGTACCAGGGCAGAACCTGGACCGTCTGCAGGGCTGCCAGGAGTAATCAAAGATGCTTCGTTTTCTGCCGAGTTCTCAGACTCATGACTGCTGCTTTCATCCTCAAGCTGGGGCTGCAAGGGGCTTGCTGTGGTTGATGACTTTTTTTAACGTTTTGCCTAAGCCCTCGTAATATAGTTAGAACCGCTGCTCTCTGGTGTTTTCGCGACAGATAAGTCTTGGGCGGATAGGGACCCTGCGTTATCCATACTCCGCCTGCTCTAAGAACGAATCAGTCTATCTGTATGCTCAGCGGCAGTTTACATGTTCCTTACTCCCTGCGCAGATTCCACCTAAGTGGGAGAAGCCCCCAGGCGGTGGCCCATATTTGTAGGAACACAGTCCTTCCATTCCTCTGGAGCTTCTCGTGCGATCTTTTCAAGTGTGGTTTTAACCAATACAGGCTCCATCGTCTTTATTAGTTTATCGCAAAGCTTGATTAAAATGGCGTGAGCCTGACGCTCGTACTCTTCCGCAGCCTATGCAAGACACCCTTAGTAGTTGAAATCGAGAGCTCTGAGATTCTTCGTGTCCTTCGATAGTGTTTCATTAAAATAGGACCGTAGGTCTGCGCCATTATCTTCACAAAGAGGCGAAAGCGATTCATCCTGGATATGTTTCACCTGCTCTTCGTATAGGCTCTCTAGAGACCGGATCGACCCAAAACGGGTCACATCTGGTGCAACGCATTTCTGCAGCGACTTAATCACAGATGCAGATTGTGCCATTTCTATGGTCTGGTCTTGTGATAATTTCACACAAGTATTCAGTCGAGGGAGATTCCCCTCTGCCGGTAGCTTCGTAGTAATAAGCTTAAGACTTTATATTAACGCGTCCTAGCCACTACTTATATGTACACATTTACTAACCTTTCCATATGTATTATATTAATATACATAATATGATCATGCTATTGAATTACTGTAAGCATACTTGACTTTACTTTGCTTTCTAGAAGTACCCGGCCAGTCTCAGCCCAGTTAGGTAAAGCTAAAATGACAGGAACTGGGGAAGATTCTAGCCATGGTCCTAATTGTCTGGTAGAGGTAAGTACAATACCCGCCGAGCTTTTTGCAACCCTTAACTAACAGACTATTATTCGACTGCTGTCTCCTGTGCCTGACAGTGCAGTCCAAAGTATTCAGCTCTGTGGATGAAACATTCACTAGCCCGCTCTTTTTTATATGTTGACTCCATTTATGCCCCTCTAGTCCCGCTTCATTTTTAAATCTAATGTTTAACCATGCATCATGTGTCATTTTAGCGCTGTTTTCACTCGCTGCTGTTTTCTAGTCACGATTCTCCATACCCTACCCCTCTTCTTATAGAGGTTTTTCTATATATATAGAGGTTAGGGTGATGCTGAGATGCCTCTGTCGAAACGCAATCGTGTGGGTCAAATTTGCCCGCTAATTAAATTGGCATTATGCAAGCCACAAGACTTGGCCCTTTTGTCTAGTCACTCCGTCCCTGTTCTTGTCAAAGACAACTCCAGTCTATATTATTCAGCCATAGTAGAAGCTCCACTTCATTTTAAGTTCGGTCTAGTCCATTTTACTTAGTCAATACTATGGCCTATTTTTTATTTTTTATTCTAATTCCTATTGGTGTCTCATAGAGTATTGTTATGTCTGCACAAAAGTCCGTCGTATTTGTCTAAAGTATGGTTATTAGGCACAAACGACCTGTGACGTTGTGGGTGACCAACCTGCTCCTGGTGTAGGTTACAGAGTACTAACTATTACGACTTGTTGGCCCGCGAGCTGTTTATTTTGTGTCGCCCGGAATTTGTGTCCGCATTAGTGAGTATTAGTAAAGTAAATGGATTTTCGCACTAGACAGTGTGTGAGGGAGACCGCGCACACTAGGCGGTGATGGGTGGGTGAGACAGCGGAAGGGGATTGGGCCCGCAGATAACGGGCAAAGATGGGTATAAAAGGTAGTTGGCGTGCTTTCTTCTTGTCAAAAACAACAACTCAAGAAGATTTGCAGGAGCCCTTTTCATAGCCGGTTAACACGCCGCTGAGAAGATAATGAAAAGAGTTCTTGCCCGCATTTTATATTCGTTCATTTGATCTTTAATTACAGCCTTGATATTGCATTTACTTTCGAGATAATACCCCGACCTAGAGTCGCGGTCAGACTGCAGGGTTGCCACGGGACGGTTACAGAGGAGGGAAAGAAACCGCAACCAAGCGACCTACAAGGAGGATTACAGCAAAAGAGGAGGACCGACCATTTGATCTTTCTCAACAGATCATAGTTTTACGAAGTTGGTTACTTAAGAGGCCAGGACAGATTCAGAGACGAGCGGCAGGACGGTAAAGCCAAGCAAGAAACGCAAGCGAAGGCCGCCCTTACGCATGCAACTACGGGCGCAATAAAGACGATTATCCCTACCAGAGTCTCTCGTCCATTTGATCTGATTCGGCCATACGCGACACACGACGGATTGTCAAAAGAGACTGCGAAACCACAGATCCTGTCGTTTGGGGGCATGCAGTTGGTTGGTGTGTGTGTTTGGGCCTAACAAAACAGTATCCCTTGAAATGCTTAAAAGGGGCATTAATGTCGGCTTAGTAACAATGAGGACTGGTCACCTTTTGCCGAATTATCTGCGTGATTGGCCTCAGTTTGGGAATTGACAGATTGTTCACATCCCTTAACCTTCAGCTCGTGAACATATTTTATTATCATTTCATCTACTGCCGTCACTTGCAGATACCCAGTGCTAAGCTTATAGATAATATTTGAACATGTCTAACACTACTTTTCCGTTTATGAAGCTTCCTAATTGCATTCGTGTGATGATATACGAATATCTTGTCCCTTAGGGTAGCCTAGCGGAGATTCGAAGCCTAAGGCCACTGAACAATCAGAGCCACGTCAGGCTCCAGAGAAAAGCTCCTAAATATAACGTTAGGAATTTGCTATCCCTTAGGAAGACTTGTTAGTAGCTGTGAGACTACTACATAAAACCACGAAGCTCGAGGGCTGACTTTTCCATTAGTCACGAACAATGCCTTGGCGAACTATACGGGCTTGTCACGTTTTACTTCGCCAAAATACACATTCTATACGACGTCTTTAGTGGAGTCCTGATATGCTTTCTTAGGTACGTATATCTGAGTTTGTATATGTTTTCTTGGCAGGACACACGGTGCCTTTCTGCCTTAATTAAGGCGGGTAACTTGTGTTGTCTATAGCTTTACGGCCTTGATCATCTATTCTAGCGAATACAATGTCAATCCTGGCCTTTAGGCCAAAAGCTCACAGCTCAAAATCTGCTGGAAGACTCACTTAGATAGTTAGAAAAAGCTTCCGCCTAAAGAATTGCAACTAAACGCACGCAAGCATCGGTCAAGCATAGTAGTAGATGGCCAAGCAGTCCATCATTCTCACAGCCAAAATCAATCAATTGTCTTCGAGGTTGCATTCTAGTGACAAACCATTGTGAAGCGCGGCGTGGGCCTTCCTCGTCTCCAGCACAAAGAATAATGTTTCTCCGTTGGCATTGAAGAATGTATCTGCTTAACTGGCGGGCGAGACTGAAGGGAAAACAACGAATCATATATTCTTAATACATGGCTTATTAACGTTCTTTGAGAAGCTGGGTATGAATACTGGAAACAGAATTTCCATAGCATGGCATCGGCAAGGCCTAACCATTCTGCATTCGTTCGCGTCACAGCTGGTTACAACGATGGATGCTAATGATCATATACTTTGATTACACGGTTAAGATAGATATTCTTGATATTCCGTCTGCTAAATATGTACTATACAGTACTTTGATGTCACTAATGCGCTAAAAGTTCTTATTTGAACGCGCATATAGGCACGTGCTAAATCTCATTTAGAGAAGCCTGACCTAAGGAACAATACCAAATTTTAAAGCCAGCGACGTTCAGGACGATAATAAGTCTAAAACAGGGAGAGCTATGAGCTAACATGCTAGCCCTTTTCAAGGTGAGTCAGCTTAGTTTAGCCGCTCTTTCGAAGGCGAATCCAGTTTTTATTGTTTAGCTATTGTTCAAGTCCCACTAAAAGGGCCACCTTATTTTGTTTAGCTATTCCTCACGTCCTATTTCTTTTTGTTGCCTTTGCTGTGGCAGTTCCATGGCTCCTTCCTGGTGCGGTGCCACGTCAGGCGCGTTGACACGATGTGTACAAAGGGGAGTTGATGTATATATGTTTTTAGCCGGATAGATGCGGGATAGATGCGGATTATGGTGGTCAAAATTCACTCTTACAGCAATGCACAATCTAAGGCCGTTAACAGACCGAATGATGGCTTCTATCCTGCCCTAATGAAAGCGCAACATTGACAAATAGGACTCAGTGTCGAATTAAGTGCCCTGGTTCATCTGACAATAATGATAGTTAATATGTCTGATATTTCCCTTACACTTCCGCTGAGCCGAATCCAGACTTGTTCCTATCTTAGCTGACTGAAATCGCGTAGTAACTATGTACTAGACGGATTCTCTGCCTTGACTAAAACCCAACGTTTTTAACATTAGAAACTGCGCTCTGCAAGGTCAGCACGCTGACGAATACTGAGAAGATAATTTAAAATTCATATTATAACGATATTTTGAGCGAGTAACATTGTCTGGAGCCCCCCAAGACTGCGAAGATTATAACGTTGGCGCTTTTCCGGGGCTTTCATCTTTATAGTTGCCCTTGCAGGAGCTTCAATGTTCTTCGTTGCTCTAGCATTAGGGTCGACAGGGCTCGCCCGTTTTTTGTTATTGTTATCAACGTATGTATGCGCGGCATACACGAACTTGATCCGACTAGGCTGACTGTTAGAACGGATAAGCTTCTTGTGGGGTATAATAGGATTGACACGTTCACGGGCAATCCACTTATAGCGGCGGTGTAGTTTCGTCAGGCTAATCATTAGAGAGGATCAAAGAAAAGAAAAGTTATGCAGAGCTGATAGGAAATAGAAACCAGTGGCAAATGTATCTTAATTAACTGGTAGAACTGTCATGTTTAAGTATATCCATATTAATAGGGCATTATTTCATTTGGGAATTTGCCTGGTCTCATCCCGCTCCATCAGGGGTCTTTTCTTGCATTGCGAGGTAGTCATATGACACCCACCTTTAAATCTAATGATAACTCCTCATTCGCCATTAGTCACCCTTACCATGGAAACAGCTGTATTAAGTCCTCATATTTGTCACTATACAAGCTGCTTGCCTCCTAAAAGTCAGCTTGGTTTTTTTGGCGACTTTTACGAGCTGACAGAACGCCATGTCGTCTCCGTGCCAATCCCCACTTCCCTAACATGCCCATATTATTAAATACTACTTAAGTTTTTGAAAAAGGAAGAAAAAAACAAAAAACAGAATAAGGGAAAGTTAAGGACTGTCACCCCGTCCTCTATTATGAATATCAGTAACCAGGGGTGTGGCAGCCGCCCTTGTGACACTGTCATGTCATAAACTGGCAAGTGTCAACATGGCGGCCAGGAGAACCCGCAGTAAGGCAGACATAGGTGCCAGTGGAAAACAAAAGACTAAATATATCGAAGAGACGCGTGGATGCTTATTAATATCAATGCTTTAGTGAGCTAGCGAGTAATTAAAGGCCATGCTGTCGGCGCAAACATTGCACCACCATCGCACTTTGTTGGATTTGGTGTTCACTTGATAGAATCGCAATGTCTGTCGTAACTTCCAAATTGTCAGCTCGAAAACCCCTACCAACAGAACGTCCAAAGCCCCTGAAATCTTACTCTGTTGTATTTTGTGGCAGATTTGAAGGCCAAGGACGTACCCATGCTGCATTACGAAGCTTGTTCCAGAGACATGGTGCCAAGTTGCCCGAGTGTGTTCAACATGCGACTCATATTGTCTGTACTGAACAGTCCTATAAGGGCCGTAGTAGAAAGATGGCAGATGCGAAAGCGATGATAACTAACCCTAAAGCAAAGAGCCAGCCCAAGTTTGTGAAGCCGCAGTGGGTAGAGGCAGTGGAGAATCTCAAACGCAACCCTGGGAGCGATATTGACCCTGAAAAGTACTTTTGGAAGAGTGATCACATAACAAAAGCGGGCGACTGTCACAAGGTGCAACTAGGTAACATCACCCGAACCATTAATGAGACGTTAATAACATCCTGTTCAGGCCCTAAAGGAAATAGTATAGATGGGAACATGGAAGAAATAATTGTGGCTGATAAGCCTGAGCGACTTACGGCCAATTCTGGCAATGGCAAAAGCAATATTGCCGCACTTGCGGAAGAAAAAGGCGCTCAAGCAAGTTTACTGGTCACTGAACACCCGAGGAATGAGCTTACGGTTCCTGAGGACCCTTCCCTTAGAGGCTATCTGGCTAACCCTATACTGGGCACGGCTCGAGACGCTTCCCTCGACACACGTGGTCCATCACTGAACCAAAAGACACACCACCGCTTGCGGGTAAGGTTTTCCAGTCCAAGATCTGCACCGTATCTAGCAGCTCTAGAGGTTTGTGAACTGACTACTGGTAGCTTCTCCGTAATGATGCCCGCTGCAGAGCATGGAATCAACAGGGACCGCTAGACCAAAAAGCACGAAATTATATTCTATGCGATGGTTCCCTTGAGGAAGCCGTACATATCCATAGGAGAAGGTCCGGAGAAAAACGCAGGTCGGACAAGTACATCACCCTGGACCGTAGCAGAGGCATGTCCTCGCTCAGCTACGACGCAAGGAAGAAGCCTCCGGGTACCCTTAGCAAGAGAACTATCCTACAAGGATTCCGCAGGCTGAAAGATGTTGCAGATTTGATAGATGATCACACTCTAGCAGACCGCAAGTGGAACATGAGCCTGGCTGCAGCGACCGAGCACTTTTGTAAAAAATATTACTTAACTATTCCTCATGTATTTGGCCACACACACCCTCCTGTTATTAACACTAAGGCTCTTCTTAGAAAGGAAACTGAGCTTTTGGAGACTTTATCTGGGATTAAAGATGGGTCCGAAATTATGGATTGTTTGAACGGGACGAAAGCCCACACACAAACTAGAAAGATATCTTGAAAGCTTGAATTTGGAAGATATGTCACCATTAAAAGAGTCATCAGTCGAGTTCGACGTACTAAAGAGCTACCTAGAGGGGTCGAATGATCCATCCCATGGAACTAGATACACAATCCATAATATTTTTCGTATTCAACGTTGGGGCGAAGAGCATCGTCTCGAGAATTTTACCAAACTTCTGACAGGTCAATCTGAAAGGCGACTGCTATGGTACGGGTCTAAATGTTACGAATTCGGTGGTATTCTCAGTAAAGGGTTGCGAATTGCATCCCCTGAAGCTCCGACATTTAGGTATTTACATGTTCGGAAAAGGCATCTACATGACGGATATGTCCTTCAAATCCGCAAAGTATTGCTGTGCATCAATCTGTGGCCGCCATGCTCTCCTACTCTTGTGTGAGGCGGAGCTCGGCAAATCTCTCAACGGAATGACGTGTACTTCGAACCTTACACATGAAAATGCCGTAATAGAAGGGATGTACACCTTCTAGGGTCTTGGTAAGACCGCCTCTGGCGATTGGGTGGATGCAGGCTGATCGACCCAAGTCTGCAGGGCATTCGAATAGTAAGTGCAATCTGTTACCGACATCTACCTTTGTACTAAGCAATTTGTGCTTAGCCCCAGCTCATCGAAATGGTTCGCCCTAATAAGGTTCCAGACCAGCAAGCCGTTATTGTTGATAGTCTCTTAGATATAAGTACGAGTTTAGAATGCCTCTGCTATTCCCGGGATCTGCCACAATATGCGCGAGAGATATTGGAAGTAAATGGAATAAGGAGTACCATTTCTTCCTCAAAAAGTGCCGTAAATATGGATCAGTCGCGCTTGGGGAGTGAGTGAATCCTAATTAATTTAAGTCCCTGTGGCTAATAATAACGTGCAGAGAGGTGTTTTACGCAGCTACGGACCAGAATGGCAGAACAAAACAGTGGATTAAGCAGTGGGGCTTGTATGACGAAGTTTGCCAACCAGTGGCGTTGGCCGAAAACTTCTTCGCAGATCAGCTTGTTTACTGCTCGAAGCTCAAGCAGCTGGTAGTCAGAGGAGAATATTTGTTGGCTTTTCTAACACACGATATGAAACTTATGGACAGGAGTCACAGTTTCCCACAGAGGCTTCAAGACGTCAAAGTGTATCAGGGGTTTGTGTCAGCATGCACTGCAAACTGCGTCGTCGTTTTCGAATATGATGATGAGATAAGGCATTAGAGAGAGTTGTTTAAATGTGAATAGGGGTCCTTTTGCCGGGTTATTCCTATAGAAAGTAATCAGTTACTCATGGTTCAGAGAAACACGACCTCAAACTCATTGTTCTGGGAAGTTGTTAATCTCCGGAATTTCACACTCGATGTGAGACACTCATAGACGGCAATAACGTCGATGAAAATGGAATCGCGAAATTCTTCAGCCATGATATCAGTAGAATCAGTTATAACGGCATTGCATGTTCTGGTACTCGGCGCCTAGGGTTGTCTCTGCGTATCAGGGACGAAGAGAATCGCCGCTAGGCACACTGGTTCTCGAACAAGCAAAACGTTTCACGTCTATTAATGTCTGTTAAAGATTCTAATAGCCAAGGTTTAACGTTCATTTGGAGAGGTTTGGAGGCAGATTATATTGTGTACCTGCCGTTTGCTGGCAATCAAAGGACGCCAGGTGGCCGCCTTGCTAAATACCCGGCTTATTTCGATTTTATCTATAGACAAGACCGAATCTAAAAGCATGGTATTGAGGAGCGGCTTTTTCTCAACACGGAGTGGAAGGAAAAGGCTTACAATTCTAATTTACGCCTTGCACTCCTAGGAAGTAGTGAAGCTCTGCGGGCTTTCGATACAGGCTCACAAGTCAACCCTAGCGCGGCCACCAAACCAGAGATTGCACTGGTGTTTGCTCTCGGCGACAATATGGCCGGAGAGGGCATAGAGGAGATGTATTAAGCACAAGATGGGGCAAACTGCGCTGGAAAGCATGGGTCTTAATCAAAGGAGTTCCACCGTAGATACGATAAATCTTCCATAGGGGCGACTCAACCTAGGACATATCACAAAGGGCTATATTCACATGGAACGACCCAGAAGTTTGATGGAACAGATAAAGACCCCACAGCCACGGACGGCTATTTGGTATCTTGGCAAGGACATATTAACAGGGATAGAAACTGTTGTCAGCCTTTTTGCAGTCCCTAATGGGGGTATACTTATTCAAGATGAATATCATAATGCATGGGTCATACATGCACAGAACCATATCAAGTTGTCTGGGTGGTAAAGTTTAGCAGCGGTGTAACACCGTGCTGTGCTGTACAGTATGCATACTCACTTTAGCATATTTTCTATAGCTACGTAGCGTGTTAATATTTATATTTATTACCCTAGGTAGCTGTTGCTATATGTCTAGTACATCATTGCTTAGTTTCGCAGGAAAACCCTCTAGGGATAAATAACCTGTCGCTTCCCTCCGTCCCTGCCACGGGCCGCGCGCGGCGCGGCCGCTGCTCTGCTCATTTTGCGTTTATTGCCTATACAAGCGCACTGTGTCCCTAGAGACGCATTGGATGGTCAGGTGCGCGGGACGTCCCCGGGTCGGCCCCTGCCCGGGGCCTCCTTGCCCTAGCTCCTTTCCTATCCGCCCCCTATCAGGCTCCGGCCTTCCTCTCATGGCTCTGTCACCTAGTTACTCGGTCCCCGGCTCGTTCCCGGGTCGGGTCCCTAACCGTTCTGCTCCTCCCTGTCTCCGCGTCGGTCCCGGCATGGCTCCCTGGCTCCCCACTTCTCCCGTGTTTATGTTGTCGTGACCTCTTAGTTCCCCTTCCTTCGTGGTCTGTCTACTGCTCTGTAGGCGTTGGTACCCGTCCCCGGCCTGTTCCCGGGCTTAGGCTGTCTCTGTCTCTCCCTCATGTGTGGGTGCGTGCTCGCCCCCGCTGGTCTGGTCCGTGGCGGCAAATGCCCGGCTGGTTATTCGTTCGGCGACCTCGCTCAGCTCACTTGTCGTTCACTTTCAATTTAACTCGCGGCTGACCCGGCGGCTGTCTAACGCGATAAAAAGGGTCCTCGCCGGCCTGTGTTTGGCTTCCCTTTTCTCTTCCTTCTACAAGCCCTCATTTTCGTATGTTTGACCCTTTTCCCTCTGCCGGGCCGCGCGGCTGTTGCGGCTCGATTCCGGCACCCGTGCCCGTCCCGCGCCTCTTCCCGCTTATCCGCAGCTAACCGCGTCGTGTAGCTACATCGCCGCCGCCGCCGCAACCGCCTAAAATGTTTTCCTTTCTTTTAAGTAAGTGTCCCAGCCGCGCCAGCCCCGTCCGGCGCCGTCCCGCTAACATCGCCTATATATTCCAACTGTCGCCATGGCCCCTAAGAACCACGCCGAGGGTGTTTTCCAGGTAGGTCCGCCACAGCGCCGCGTTATTCGATATCATGTGCCGAGAATATCCGGTGTAGATTGCCTTTTGATCGACAGCAAGACCTGCATAACCGCGTGGGAATAATTCCGGTATATACTAACAAATCACGGGAACTTAGAGTTTCTTCCTCTCTACTTTGCATGGGCTCGATGCTAAATTGCTCTCTATAGGTGTACGTCCTTGCCTACTTGTATATGATCGTGATCGAGTACATCTCTACAGCATACACATCTCCACGATGCTTCTTAGTGGACTTAAATAGCTAACTATAGCTTTGCGTGAGCACTCTGGTGATGTCTACTCGTGGAGCGCTGAATTTTAGTCTGGGAAGGAGATTCGTTTTCTCTTGTGTGCTTTGATCATAATGCTGTAAACTGAGTGGCATCTGCCAACAACTCTTGAGCAGTCATATCAAAATGCAACTTGATTGCCACATGGCAAACCAGTATATGACACGCTGGATGACGAGAGACAAATATGCTCTTTGATCAGACCGTCGGTTCAAGATGCCGGTAGTGCATCGTAGCTGTTTTTAAAAGATCTGTCGAGTAAACGTTTTACCCCAGTAGGTTCCTTTGGCGGCTTAGCATATCTACAGGGCTACTGCTGCGTGGCGAAAAGTCGAGGCGCGACTCGCCGAGGTCATCATCGAAGGACCTAGGATCTTGCCTGCCTTTCATGGCGGGGCATTTAAGCCACAAAGGCTACAACTTGTATGTTTCATGGAGTCCATGGTCAGAGAAAATGTCCCTCTCAGTGATCTGTGCCGTCTGAGCGCTTGCAAACATTGCCTCTGTGAACAAGGTAATGACACAATGGCACATAGGTTTGTGGAAACAACTTGCTTAGTCTTTGACCCTTTTCGAAGGGCAAATGATGTCTTGGTTAGACTCTGCCGCTTAAAACCGCCGAATACTTCATTCATCGACATGCTACGTCATTACCGATATCCATTGTCCCTTGTGGCGTATTAATCTTGTGGTCTGAAAGCTTCCTAGACGGATCTTAATCCTTTCCTCTAAGGCGGAACGAAAGAGAGTCTTAGAATTCTCAGACACAAGGCTAAACAGCATCGATGACATGACAAAGTTTATTGATTTATCAGTCACCAGGTCGTCAACTGCTAACGCCATATCCCATTCTAGGTGCAGATAAACCCTTTCGAACTGAGGAGTTTTGTCTTATCGATGTGCAATTATGCCTCCAATTAAATGCATTATCCCTTTGCTTTCTTCTTCAGTTCTTGAATCCGGGGATTGGGAGTCAGTCAACCTGCGCTTATTGTACATTAGTATGTACTGTACTCATCTGTATTAATATGTATTCTGATGCATGGCAATTCATTAATATCGATCTCATTGAATAGGGTTTCATCGCGCTGTTGGACTTGACAGGTTGCATGACAGGTAAGTTGTCATCTTTCGTCACAGTTCCTGTAGCCGGACCGCTCTTATATCTCTTCTGAATAAAGATATCTAGCGTCGGGGTATATGCTACACTCTGCAACAGAATGGCGCCGTCTTCTATTTACAGATGTCCTTTCCGTACCCCTCACATTGCTTCTCGGTGATTTCAGTAAAAGTTGTCCCGACTGTTTGTTTAGGCGGATCTTTAACAAGCCTATTGCGCTTGTGGCAATTATTTACGCTTAAGAGGCTTGTGCTACAACGAAAGAAACTGATGTCTGAGCAGCAATTGGACGACATCATCATGACCGCCCCTTTCAGCCAGGGATAGCGGTGTTCGGCCTCGGTTGTCTTTCGCTTCCATATTGGCCCCTTTTTGCAGCAGAAGTCTAACAACACCACAGTGGCCCATGTCGGAAGCCAGAGATAAAGGTGTCTGTTTATGGTCGTCAACTGTTTCGATGGCGACGTACTCTCCGTGGCCCAACAGCAGCGCGGCCATGTCCTCGTGACCTGTTTCAGCAGCCACCGATAGTAGCGTCTGACCCAGCTTGTTCTTGGTTCTGATATCAGCCCTCCGTTTCAGAAGCAGGTCCACGATCCGCTTTCGGTTCATTTCTACGGCTATTGAGAGCGGTGTTTGGCCATGAATATCCTTCGCTTCAATATTAGCCTTTTCTTCAAGAAGTAGCTCGACAACGGTCTCATGGCCCTTCTCTGCAGCCCAGGCCAAAGGTGTCCGGCAATATTTATCGTTAGCCTCAACGTCAGCTCCCTTCTCTAGCAGCAGCCGGACGATGGCCATATGTCCCTCTATCGCGCTCCATAAAAGCGGCGTCCTGCCGTCGGTGTCTTTGGAGTTGGTCTTTGCGCCTCCGACTAAGAGAAGCCGCACAATGCTCTCATTCCCCGTCTCAGATGCCAATGATAGCGGTGTACGGCCATCCTTATCTGTCGTTTCCAAGTCCACATCCGTTTCTAACAGCAGATTTACGATGGGTACATATCCATTCTTGGCGGCCCATGACAATGGTGTACAACGACAGTCGTCTGTGACATTGACGTTGTCGCCCCTTTCTAAAAGCAGCTTGACTTCTCTCTCATGCCCGAGTCGGGCAGCCAACAGAAGACGGGGCTGATCATACATGCTGGGCATGATTGCATTCGACGCATCAGTTTCAGACACCCAAGTTTAAGCAGGAGTAGAGTGTTTTAAGGCCAATTTATAACCAACTAGTTTAAGTGCTGTCCTTGTACATCGAATGCTTGGCCGGGGAACTATTAGGCTCGACCATAACGTAATGTTACGTATCAATGCTCACTAATGGTTTTGCCAGTTACTATGCAGTAGGTGTGCGGCGGTTCACAGTACAGCTTGTGCTGCAGTGTTTCAGATTTTGCTTTATTATAACAGTCCAAGCAATTCAGCCATAAATTCTCTAACGTAACACGGCATTCGGTCTTGACGGCGGTGCTCACATCATCTGCAGCAATCACTGCTTCGTGCTTACGACGATCCATCCACCAGGCAAGTATCAGAACTTCACTTCAGTTGACCCACTAACTGATTTTCCATTCCTGTTCGTCTGTTGCAAACTGGGCCTAGCCTATAATTAAGCAAGTCTAGGTCTAATTACAGTAATACGCTCAGTCACTTAACAAGTGGCAGAGGTGTGGCACGACGAAGCTGATCTCGCAGATAACAATAGCACTTCACTCTTTGATATATCGTTGCTAATGTTCACATCTTACCATCTCTCAGCATGAAGAAGACCTTGCCCGCGCTGTTCGGCGTCGTCATTGCAACCGTCGAACCTTGCCCTGGCTCAACCGTTCTCTCGCCGCGCTTTTGCACCCTAGGTAGTCTCGTTTGCAATGGTAGCTCCAAGTTTGGCATTTGCGACATTAACAACAGGGTAGTCTGGATGGCTGTTGCAGATGGTACGGAATGTGTCTGTTCTGACTCTACTTGTATTATTGCTGTGGCAGACCCGGACACAAGTGTGGATTTTACACCGACAATGAGGCCAGCGTCGACGCCCAATATCATTTCTCTAGAAAACAATCAGGCGTTTGACCCTATCAGCGGCTCTGTGTCAAATGATCTAACCACAGGCCATATCAATACAGCGTCCACACCTGCTATGGTTTATTCTCTTTCCACTTCCGCCGTCGTTAAAGACTCTTCATCGATTGTTTCACCCCTCTCCTCCGATACCATTACCTCTACCTCAGGCCCACCCACGGCAGCCGCGACACCAACTATACCAATTTCCTCGGGCTCGCCTAGCGGGCCAGGTTATGTCAGTACTTTCCTCGGCAACGGCGACCCTTCGGAAGGTTGGCCCCAGCAGTCTCAGTGGGTCGACTTTGAGAGCATGTGGTCCGCGAACCTAGCCCACGTCATCTATAAATCATGCGACGCATTTGGACAAGTCAACAACTCGGAAGATGAGAGCGCTGACCTGAAGTCTTCCATTCAGTCGGTCGCTCAATCCTCTGGGGTTGACGAGCGTTTTATCCTCGCTATTGTTATGCAGGAGTCTGAAGGCTGTGTTCGAGCCCCAACTACCAACAATGGGGTCGTTAACCCTGGCCTTATGCAGTCGCATAACGGCGCGCACTCGTGTTACAATTTGAGGCCGTGCCCATCAGCACAGATTGTTGGCATGATTCAAGACGGTACAATCGGCACCTCCTCCGGCGACGGGCTCCAACAGATACTGGCCACTGCAGGTAGCGGGGTCAGCCAATTTTACAAAGCCGCGCGTATCTACAACTCAGGATCCATCGCTGCATCAGGTCTTTTGCAGGATGGCATCGCTACGCATTGTTATGCGGGTGATATTGCCAATCGACTCATTGGATGGTCAGTTGGTGTTAGTGGTTGCAGGCTGTGAAAGAAAAAAAAGAAAAAAAAACATTGTGTCTGCTACGACAGATGGAAATAGATCAAGGTGCGTTGATCTATCATATATACTCTATGTGGAAGCGGTCTCGCGCGCATGTGAGAAAATGCGGGACTATATAGCCCTTTGGAGGTGCGAAGAGGGGTTATAAATACATCGTTCGGGTGTGTAGAATGGTTGGTCCGTTGTCTCGGCGTACATCAGATGGAGAGTTTTTGAAACCAGCCAAAGGCTACGGGCTGCGACACATGTTGGGACAAAATGCGTGTACGAACTTGACCTATTTGCTGTCGTTTGATGTATGACACTTCTCGTGGGAATGTATGCCTTGTGGCGGTTGGTTCACGCGTATTTGCAACAAGCACTATGTATGTTGACTTTGAATGCAATGCTTGCAATGGTGAGTCGCATTACCTGTCATGTTGCGCTGAACAACATGACAGCCGAGAATGGATGTGACAGCGCAGGCTGTGGCAATAGATTATATCTAGTTTGAGTCGCTCTCACACTACTCGTGAAGGTGGGGGCGTGGCACGAGTAACACCAGACCTGTCGCCCGAGATGATGGGGAAATTTTATGGGGGTTGTGGGCTGGCGGGCACTAAGCACGGTGGCGGGTGAACACTGAGAGACAGGTAGCAAATCATGAAAGATGGTGTAGTTAGGACGGGCGATCGTACATAGTGTTGACACCTCTCAAGTCGCTGTGCCTTAGGTCACTCTTTCGTGCCCAGGTCTTGTATCACGAGCTCATCCGTTCCTCCTTCTCTCGTAAAGCTCATAGCTACGAGGCGTAAATGTCGGGCCTGTCTATGGAGGGGTGGCTCATGCCGCTGTCCTGACGTAAACATGAGTCTTATAGAGCTGTAAGATGAGCAGGAATGGGCGCAGATGAGTAAAACCAGCGAGTCGACAACTGGCAAAGGCTAACTTCCAGACTCTTTTTGCACTATTTAAGACTATTTGTCCGCACCTAGTCAACTTTGCCATCATCTTCCACCTCTTGCGCTTCGCGGTTCCACTGCAAAAATGTCGCGCGTTCCCAGCGACCAAGTTCCAAGTCCAGGGTATGTAGCCGCTCTAGATCAACTTGCCGGCCTTAGTATTAGAGAAGTAAGTTACTTGGTCTGTCTTCAGCATTCCTCACAGAACTAATCACGCAAAAGTTGGTTCTGGCATTCACAGAGCTGATCGGGCGTCGAGGCACCGAAATTGCAGAGTTCCTCGCACCCAATTCGAACCTTGCATCACAGCTACCTATGTATACCCATGCTGCTTGTGACAGATTCTCCACTTTAGCAGCAGACCCATCCGAGCTTCATGAACAAATGCACAGAGTCAATCTATCCCCTACACGATATGTGGTGGAATCCCCTTTCGCTGCTGGGGTTTATCCGTGCGGATCTACTGGGTTAGACGACCTACCGGGCTCCTCATCAATCCTTCATCATCTAGAACAGACCCGGACATACCCGAATCCAAACATCAACGAGGGACATGCTGAAATGGCAGAAGAGGTGCAAAATGCCGCTGCCAGGCAAAGTTTCGGATGGGGACAAAGGTCGGAGCTAAAAATTGAGGACTGTATTGATCCTAGGGTGTTTTTAGAGATATAGGTAGTGTTAGTAATTGATTAGAACTTGCGGTGTGGTATTACTGCCATATTATACACTGGTATGAAGGACGGACAGTAGATATCGTGAACTAGTGGCGTTCAGGCTGATCTCTCTCATGCCTCTGGCAATCAAAGTATATTTACCTCGAAGTAACTATAGCTGATAGTCTTTTGACATGCCCTGCTATTTGAAACCCAGGAGGTGAAGAAAGTAGGAAAGTACCTGATTAGGGGTTAGCTTGGCACATGCTATGTTGACATAAAATATACATATTTACAAACAATCCTCAAGTCAACTGTCTTACCATATCGTCAAACAATCGTCTTTTCATGAGCGCAATTTCAGCGAAAAAAGTTAAAGAACAATACAACTCACCTTAATCTATACCAGCATTCGGACCAAATTACCCAGGCTTAATCTAAGAAGTGTGATGTGGTCTAATGTGATTTCAGTGACTTGAGTCAGAACGAACTAAGTCCTACCTAAGACCTCTCACCCGAGCAAGGACGTGGTGACATGTTGCTGCTACCGCAGGTTCATCCTAATCTCTCATCAGTGGCTGATATTGTTCAAAGTTTATCGGCCAATACCCCGAGATTTGCCCAAGCCATAGACTTACGTAGGTGTTCTGGTATGCGCAGCTAAAGAGTCCTTTTTTTTCTTTTTTCTTTTAGGTCCGCACAAGCAATCAGTCTTAATTTCGAGATAACCCCTCTAATCTAAAATGTGACCAAAAAAACTTGTCTATAACTGCTATTGTTAACGTTCACACGGCGGTTATAAAAGTTCCGAATGTAACCGTTCAACCCATTTACTTACAGGTAACAAATGTTTTCAACGTAATTCCTAACAAACTCTCAGCTTTAAGTTATTGAAACAGCTTTCTGCAAATTTAGTGCGGGCAGAGCCACAGGTTAAGACAAGCTTAGGACTCTCGCTTTTGACTCGTCAGAAATTACCTTGAAGAAATAAGATCAGTTAAGCGGTTCTAAGATCAATATGGAGAACAGCAGCACTACTACTCTTGCCAGTTTCAGTCGGATGCAGAAGATTGACCAGCTTAGGGAAAAGAATATTGGAAAGCTGCTGCCTCTTCCTTAACTCGTAGTTGTTGGCGACCAGAGCTCTGGGAAGACCTCTCTTCTAGAAACAGTGACAGGCATTCCGTTTCCTCGCGGTTAGGAACTATGTACAAGATATGCCACGCAAATTACCCATCGGCGCGACGCGCTGTCATGCATCGCAATATTAATCGTGGAATCTTACTAACAGCGCTTTAAGTCTGGCTAACAGCTGTATGAACAGTTTCCACTCCATAGTACAGGAGGTATTTAATCACCCTCGGCAAAGCAGGGTCCAGCTGACGAACAAATCATAACTAGGCCAATGCTCTGATGGGAATCCGAACCCCTACCAATCCTGCTGGCACGAAAACATTTACTGAAGATGTTCTGAAAATTGAGAAATCCTGTCCCTAAGAAGACTGTTTAACTGTGATAGACGTGCCAGGAATTTTTCGAAATACCACTATGGGATTCATAACAAAGGAGGACTGGTTCTTAGTGAAGACCATGATTAGAAACCATATCCGGGATCCCCGCACCATTATTCTCGCCGTCTTGCCATGTAATGTGGATGTCATGACACAAGAGGTATTAGCCTTTGCGGAAGAGTATGACAAACAGGGCGAACGTATACTGGGTATCCTCACTAGGCCAGATCTTCTCCACGAGCGCAGCGCGAAAGCATCCGTGTGTAGTCTAGTTAACGGCCAACGACGGCCGCTTACTCTAGGCTACTATGTGGTGAGAAGCCGTGGTGGGGACGAGGACGATCAAGACACGCATTCGTTAGCTCTACAAAGGCGAGAGACGATTTTTCAGGAAGAGCCATGGCGTAATCTTCCGGACGATCGAGTAGGCGCTATGGCATTACGTCAAACGCCCTAAGAGCTACTTGGTCAAGTCACTGATAAGGAATTCCCCAAGCTCCGCGAAGAAGCGCGTCAAAAATTAGCGGAAACTCAAGCCGCTCTTGACGACCTCGGCCAGCCCCAACAAACGGCTCGAGAGCAGCAGCAATATTTAGTCTCAGTCGCTAATAAGTTCCAAAACCTGGCTCGCGCGGCCATCATTGGCGACTATATAAGCCACCCAGCATTCACGAGGTTCAACCTTCGCCTTGCTATAGAAATTGCCAACGTAACTGATAGATTTAACGAAATTTTCGCACGCACAGCTCATACACGTGCTTTTACTTACGTAACGGGCTTAGACTTTGACGATCATGAATCGCTCATTTTGAAGCGTGGTAAAGAAGCCATTCCCCTAGAACATGGGAGGAAGCACGAAGAATCTTTCCTGGCTTTCCAGAGCTGAAAAGAATTGTCGTCCCAGACTCTCTCATCCCTGCACCGGAGTCGGGGATCCTGGAATAGATTGGGCAAATATACCATCGCTCCTGAAGCTTGGAGTTAGGTACTTATAGCCCAAGGCTTCTGGCTAGTGCTTTTCAGGAACAATCACAAAAATGGGAAGTTTTGGCCACACAGTACTTGAGCAAAGTCATCGTTCTTGTGCATAAATTTATTATCGGCGCTTTATATAAATTCTGCATGAACTCGAAGGTGCGGGAGGAGATCACGTGTAATATTGTTGACGAACTGCTTCACAAGTACGAGGCTGGCATGCAGCATGCACGGGTGCTAGTCACCGTTAAGAGGGAGAGAACTCCTTACACTCTAAACCACTACTTTAACAGTAGTATCTAAAAGGCTTAAGGCGCCCGAATGAAAACCACCTTAGAGCCAAAAGCTTACAAAGAAGCGTCGATTCTAGGCAAGGTTGTCAATCTGGGAGATGTTGCAGATGCTGTGGGTCATAAAAGCAACATTAATCAGATTAAAGAGGACATTCACGATAGTCTTGGAGCCTTTTACAAAGTTTCTTGAAAGCGATTTATGGATAATATCTACCTGCAAGCTGTTGATCATCAACTTCTCACCGGGCCAGCAAGTCCTCTGTGGCATTTTCGGAGCAGTGGGTGCTCCGACTTACTGACGAAAAGTTGAGCCTAATCGCAGGCGAGTCGCGCCTTACGACAGTGAGAAGACGCGTACTCATGAAGAAAGCCTAAGACCTGCATGAAGCTATTAAAATACTACGATGCTTCTCATAAAAATACAAGATTAGCGTTGCTTTCAGGGGCCATCTGGCTACTTTAGTTCACACCTACAATTTATTGCCTATGATATAGATGAAAAGTCTCCTACGTGTGTCAAGAGTCGAACTTACATGCCGACCGTAATGGACCGCAGATACGGGGAAGTTCACGCAATCCTCGGAGGTTGAATTTTACATCCGTCGTCACAGGGCATGTAAGGCAAATAGAAGTTCTGTTCCTTTTAGTGCTGTCTATAAACACAGATAAGCCGGGCTGTCAATGAGGCCTCAGCTCGGTGCGTACAACTGCATACTGGATACAATCGCAGCTTCTAAGATACACACGCAGACTGGCGTTAGACAAGCCATTTCTCTCCGTGTGGCAGTCAATTTTGTGGAGGAGCGGTAAGGTTCACGCGGCGCCTCTACGACGGAAAAGCATTAGACATCACGGTCCAGTCTCAACGGTAATCGGGCGAAACCTAAAAATTGTGATGAGAGAATAATTTAAAGAGTATTAATAGCGTAAGATAGATATACCATGGTTTCACTCCGTAATGCGTAATGTTACTTTCATTAGCGCTTTTCCCACTCCGTTTGCGTTAAGGTTGTTTAGGTTTCCAGGTTTGTTTGCGGAGACATGGCACGTAGACAAAACTATCTTCTCTCACTATGGGTCAAATCCACGGGGTCAGATGTACAGACCATCCAGTCTGGACGATAAAGTACAAAGACGTCTATTGCTGGAGTTCAATATAGAGATGGATGCTGAAGAGCTGAACGGGTCTAGATTTGCTTGGATTCTAGACGAGCAATTTATTCCTAAAACTCTTGAAGTCAGATTAATAATAATACTGCGCAGGCGGCGGAATATATGGGATTGCCGAATTCGGATGGCTAACATTGAGAACTTGGCGAAACGCTTTTCGGACGACATTTTGCGCATCGAAATCTCAGGGCCTAACGATCATCACTTGAGCGTAGTAGATGTTCCAGGACTTTTCCACAGTACGTTCGGTCCACTATGTACGGTGTCCTACATAACAGTTTTCTCATACTGACTCCTCAGATCCCAGGAAGTATCAGACGAGGGAGGACTTGTCCGTTATTCGAGGACTAATCGAGACGTATACGACTGACGCGAGGACAATTATTTTATAAGCACTGCGAAGAAACTTCATCTGAAATCCCTCTTAACCATCTCCAAGGGCGGTCATGGATGCGCGAAACAACGTTTCGAATCAAGAGGTCTTCAGGATGGCTCGCGCGGCCGATCCTGCGGGTAATCGTACTATTAGCATCATCACCAAGTGCGATGCGCTACAGTCTGGAGATGAAGATGGGGTACGTACTCTGTGGAGGAAGTCGTTTGGATCTGCTTTTGTTGCGGGAACCCAACTTACTGACAACGCTCCAGGTCCTCAGAATTGCGCAGAACAGTGTAGAACATCTTCAGCATGGGTGGTTCGTTATGCGAAACAGGTCTACTAAAGAGATATAAGAAGGTGTCATAATCGCGCAGCGCCATGAAAACGAAAGATAATTCTTCCAGAGAGCTCCTTGGAATGCACTGTCGAAAGACCGCGTGGGCGTTAAAGCTTTAAAGCCGTTCCTAGGCCAACTGCTATATGAGCACATTCGCCGCGAATTTCCCGCTCTGGTCAAGGAAGACCTCTATCGGGAGACACAGCGAAAAGTTGAAGCTCTTGGAGCTTCTCGCCAAACCGCTGCAGAACAGCGCCAGTACCTGACCCGAATGGCAAATCGGTACCAACGCAACGTGGAAGATGCCCTCAAAGGAAACTACGCAGCACATCTCGATGTAAAAAGTAAACTGAAGCTGCGAATGCACCTTTGTGATTTGGCGGAGCAATTCGAGAAAAGACCTACGGTCCGACGGACATACATTGCCCTTCCAACAGGCTGATGGGTCCATTAATGCAGACTAACTTGATCAGGACGGGGATGAAGAAGTTCTGGACATTATGGAATGGATTTACCAGAGATACAGGGACTCTCGAGGCGCAGAACTCCCAGGTACGGTCAATCCGGCTCTGCTGATCAGTTTATTCCGACAGCAGACCGTTCAATAGGAGCAGATAGCTGGGAGCTATCTTGATCATGTCGTCCAGCTCATCGCGGAATATTCTTAACTAGAATCCCGCCGAACAGAGGGAGACGAAACCGTTCGGGCGTCCCTAGAATACATTCTTATTTCGCCCATTGAATCCGCAAAAGACTCGGCCAGAAGCCAGCTTAGGGACATATTGCACGACGAGTGAGGCGGAACTTTGCAGACTGTGAACCATTATTTTGCGGAAACACTCGAAAAAATCCGACAGGAGCGGGTCATAGCTCGTTTGCAATCGCTCGGCTTTTATGACGGCAAGACCCCCCCTATGGATTTCGGAAAGCTGACTAGCGGTATACATCCAGTAACGAGGATCAAGCTGTCGTTGACATTCACGATGTGCTGAAGCCTTACTATAAGGTGGCTATCAAAAGATTCGCAGATTACGTGGTGGTTTCGGTGGCGGAAAGACTGTTAGGTGACCAGGGAACACTCAAATTCTTTTCATCAGAGCACGTTGGAAGCCTGTCCGATATTCAGTTGGCGGAGTTGGCTTCTGAGAGTTACACGACCTCGACCGCAAGGGTGGATCTTGAGCATCGGCGCGAGAGGTACCATAAAGCACTCAAAGTGGCTAAGAGTGTGTAAGTGGCTAGCTAGCACCGTGTTACGTGTTATATTCCTAGATCAGGTTTTGTCCCCTTGTAGTTTCCCTGCTCTTCGACGCGAATGCGGGGGTTTATTTTCGAATTGTTCATCATAGCTTTACTATAGTATTTTAATATCATAAAGATGTTACATTATCTAGTTGAAGGCCCGCTCGATTTTGATATTGCCAGAAAACTCAAGCCGCAGGGGGATTTTGTCACCAAGTCTCGTGGCGTTCTACCTTACGCTATCCGAAGTCTGTAGGGCCTAGCACAAGCTCAGCCATTTATTTATTCCGCTTGACATACACCGCCGCCCTAACCAAGCCAGCTGCACATCATAACGTAGGTACTAAAGGACCTGTATAGACCCATGAGCTCTAGCATTTACACTTTTTCCTTTCATACCTTCACTTTCAGCCTGAAAGCATAACATGAACTGCCCGTACGATCCCAGAGCCTCAACACTTCCACCAGCAGTCTAGCAGTCGGGTCTACTTGCCGTCAGCCAAATGCTGTCCATAGGACTACCTGGAGGTCGTTAAGGTGGAAGAAACCGTGGCAGGGAGCGTCTCACTCACAGATTCCTTGCCCTGGATGATGCTATTCCCTAAGTGGTTATCCCAGTCTCCAATTTGGCACCGTGGAAGTCCCGGCCCGGCATCCTTGCTCGTCCATGTCATGTCGCCTGCCCGGAAGCGGATGTCATATGTCTGGTATACCTTTGGATTGGGACCTATGCTTCCTGGAGGTGGGTGATCGCGTTTGTCAAGCATATTAGACAAGAACTCAATCTTGATGTCGTACTTCAGCTTGTCAACGGGAATTGTACATGTTTCGCCCCACTGAAGCGTGGTGAAGCAACTCACCATCACAAAGTCAGCAAACATCATCATGGTGGTAGTATTCACTGAACAACCGGGCATTAAGGGAAGCTCAGCATATGTGGGACTTGCAACTTGCCTCCATTTCATATGCTGTTAAGTAGCCGGCTATCTCTGCGTTGGCCCCATTATACACAGTAATGGTTGCCGTAAATCCCTCTTTCTTGCCATTCTCCTCGATATGCGCCCGGCATACGGGAGGTTGTGTTGCTGTAGTGGGTTCTGGTGCCGCGGCCACGTTCGCAACGGAAGATTGCACGCTATTTAGTCCTATATTGGTCTGGCCAGAGGCCGTTGTAGACGGCGTTGTTTTGAGCCCCGTCAATGATTCACGGCCCGGCGGTGAATTATTTGCGGATGTCTCGATTGCGGAAGTTGCCCTACTCACCTTCTCAGAGGGTCTGCTCGTGGGTGTCTCTTTATCTGTGGTTTGTGCAGTAAGTTCAGACGTGGTCAGGGACACGATTATAGTACTTTGAACTCTCGTGATGGTATCACCGCCTACTGTGCCTAATGCTGCTGAGCCCGACGGCTTTCCGTCTCCCACACTCGCTTGACAAGTGGCAGTTGCTGGGTCATAGGGGCTCGTGAGCTGCGTAGTTCCGCCAATCGTATTCCAACCCCATGTGGCTCCTAGCGGAGGTGTGGCATATGGGACGTTGTATGTAGAGTAGGCGAAAATGGTATTCAGATCCGTCACAGCGGCCGTGTTCAGCGTTGAGAACGATTCTCTTAGCTCTGTCGGA
The DNA here is from genome assembly GCA_029379155.1 of Sarocladium terricola. NCBI lineage: Eukaryota > Fungi > Ascomycota > Sordariomycetes > Hypocreales > Sarocladiaceae > Sarocladium > Sarocladium terricola. The sequence continues at coordinate 223,380 of JAHKSO010000010.1, forward strand.
AGACCATCCACACTATCACAATGATTTGGTATCCATATCCGAACTCCGCCGTCCACGCTGGCCGTTATGGCCGTGGCGGTTGTGTCAAAAACGAGGAGCCATAGAACCACTGCCTTCATTTCAATACCACATGCCGTATGCCTGGATTTGGCATTCAGAGTTCTTTGCTGGATTTTATAATAAATTTCAGTCCTATTTCTCTTGAATTCTTTTGGGCTGGCCTGGTTACGACTAGGCAGCAAATTTGGCTCTGTGACCATGAATATGACAAATCCACATTAACGTAAAGTCGCATTATTAGCACTGTATAACGAGAAAACGAGAATTTTGGACTGCCTGTATCTAACATCCGCTTGGCCGCAGCGCCATCCTGCAGCTTTTCTCTATTCCCCCTGTTGATGAGTTTTTCTATAAATACTGGAACGAGCGAAGTCAGACGGACTGCCGAAGAGGTTCAACACACCTTCTAACATGGCTCGAGATACTGCAAGAAGCCGACATCTTTTGATTCTACATCAGTTAACCTCTTCCGTTCGATATACTTAACAATCTTGGGTTGTAGAGCTGTAGCCAACTTTGTTACTTCACACTATTTCGCGTGGTAAGTTTCCAGGTGCGGCAGGCAGCCTCATAATGTGAATTGGAGAGACTAGGCGTTCAGTTCAGCTTGTAAGAATGTATTTCAAATCGAACATCTCGGGGACTACTGGGCTCTGCTGCAATCACAATAACGGGTTGTAAAAATCTCTTCGCTGATAACCTGATGGCGTGCCAGTGAAAGAACATTATCGATGAGGATATGTTTCCTATAGGGCTTTTATCCAAAATCCATACATCCCATTCTGTATATGTACGCGTACGTTGTAATTTGTTCTTATGTGGCCTGGTGCAATAATAGGCGTTCTAAAATATCCACTAACGCAGTTCATACTCCTCTAAGACGATCAGTCTTAGTAATTGCAGATTATATAACAAGATTATGACCAGACAGGCATTTAAACGTCTATTTAGTTTAATGTTTCTTTTTTTTAGGGGGGGGTACTGCATATTACGATTCTTATAACTTGACAAGTGTCGAGTCTTCGTAACACGTACCTCAAGAGCACCTTTAGTGTTCATGAATACCTATTGTGGCCCTGGTCGACTATGGTGACGCCACCATGGCCATTAATGAATACTTTCAGTTTATAGTCTCTTATTAGTTTCAAGATACACCTGCAAAAACTCTCCAACCCCTGAAATCAGAAAGATGTTGGTCTGTGTGGTGCAAAAGTACCGCTTCATTATGGGTGTGCAATGATGTAAGCCCACAAATAGAAATAAACCAGAGTATACTTGCAGACTACTAAATCGCTACTTAACAGAGTAATAATGCTATAGATACACGCCGTTTTGATCTAGTAGAAGCCGCAATAGGCTGTGAATCGATGTCGACTTTAGTGCTGCGAATTGGAATTTAGTTATACGTGGGGCAGATCCAGAATGTTATCGATGTATAGTATGCTAGTAAGGGTACTATTCAAAAATGAGGATGATCGGCCGGGCCTACTGCGCGGTCAGTGTCTACCATAACGAGGCCTGTTCCCTCTTTCAAGCCAATCACCAGGGTAGCATCATCCCAGGCAAGGCAGAATTGCGTGTGGAGTGGCAACACGGCAAGGGCGAAGTTAAAGACAGCCAAGATAAAACTTCATCTAGGGGCATTGTTACCCCGCAGTAGTTTGCTGTTTGCGAAATGCGGCTGATCGTCTAGGAAATTGGGATACTAGCTGCAACATTGATACTGTACCATTCACAGGGATCATACAGCGGAAAAGTGCAGGTATCTGGTTTATAGCATCTAGGATGTCTATTATAGGATGCGAAAAACCATGAGCCTAAACAGCAAAATATAATTGCGGAATAACGCAGGCTTTCTATTTCAACTCCAACTCCGGTTCCATTTCTAGTTAAAAAGTGACACATCCAACATTAGGTCAATGGCTCAGCGCAATCGGCGCCTATGGCAGCGTTGACACAGACTTAGGTAAGGATTGTCTCGTCGCCCGACTTGTAGTAGCCTCCGACATTGCAGAAGATGCTGTCACCGCACTTTAGTCCGTTGTTAGGAAACTAAGAATCAGGCTTGCTGTTGCAGGTGCCAATCTTGACGCAGACATTGTTAGTGGAGGTACCAATGTCGCTGGGGCCGCAGATAAAGCCAGATAAGAGTAACATAAAGGGTGAGAGGTTGGGCTTTGAGCTTGGTTTTGACTTGGTCAAATTCAGATCGCAACCCACACATTGGAGCAATGTCTCGGATAGTCCCACTAGACACTGGCCCGGATAAACATTATCCTTTCTGGGTTGTTCTAACCCGCGATATGAGCGCGTTAGTGTTTACACAAGCAGCTCGACTGATCGTACCGTTAGATCGTCTCTTTCAGGATGCGTCCCTGAGTAACAATGAGGACACCCAAGGGTCAGTCCGCCAAGCCGACTGCTCTCTCAGACGGATTTTTGCCTTCTACATAGCCAAGTTGCTTTGCCGTCTTCTGCAGCTCAATTTTAGCAGCGAACGAGAAGTCGAGTTTGACAACTGGATATGATGTTCTGACTGGAAAGTTCGGCACGGCGCAGGCGTGGGCAGGCAACGCATAGGTCTGGGGCTGGATACACCAATAGACGAGTCTGGCATGTTGTGGATTCCTCCTTCTATTATGGACTGGTGGCGTGGGCATCTTGTCCTTTCCACATTAGTAGAGCTGTATATTCCTCGAAGTCCTCTCCAGGCTCCACTCGCGTCGCAAGCAAATATTTAGGCGTTAACAACCAGTCAGTTAACGGTTGAGTTTCTGATTCAAGAGTAGATACGTGACGCCCAGGCGCCTTTAATGCCGGCTGCGAGAGTGAGGGACGAAAGCTTGCCCAACGCATCTTGAAGCTTGCGACTAAGGAGATTGCTCGCACATATAATCATCATTTTCTTTCCAAGATTCGGTAGTATTGGGAGCGAGAGCGTGGAAAGAGAGGATATGATACCCTTCCAGCTCTATCTCGTCTAGAATAGGCGCTGGAGGAAGTCGCTGAGTTCTCTTTACGTTATTAACGTCTTTAAAACTGAGAACGCAAGACAGATCTCATTTTCACAGACTTAAATGTTGTTTGGAAGGGTAGAGGTTGGAATGGACTCCCGCGTGGATCATTTCATGCGCAACATCTGCGAGAATGCACTGTACATATGTTCCACACCCCATTGTATGCGGCCTGCCGCTGCCTTCATAACCCTTGACAACCAGAATTCACCCAGCATTACAAGGGACAAGAACAAACCAGGGACCCAGCCCATATGCCCCATTTTAGATATGACTATCCCAGTATAATTAGCTCTGTTCTTCTCCATGGCGACTCGTTCGAGTCTCGACCGCGTTAGTCGAGTTTTGCTGGTACGCCGGAATACTGACAGAGAGTCCCGCAAGCAACACCTTTGCCCTGCAAATTGCCCCGTAAAGTTGCTATTAACTTTGTGTGTTACGGTACAGTATAGTACGGTACCATTGGGAGGAAGTCACCGTACACGGCTATGTCATTTTGGCAGCGATTAAGGGTTAGGGGGGATGGCCGTGCACAATAGAAGAAGGTGCATCATGCGGACGGGTCGGAGACAACGTTCAGGGTCCTATTTTTCGATTCGCACGTAGCGGAGGTACGTGTAGTCACAGATAAAACCCATTCATTATAGCTAAGTTAACAAAGCTGGCAGAACCTAGGCAGAGGTGGCTAAGAGCAGCGTCGGATCATTTTACCCGGAAAAGGGATACCAGGCCGTGGGTATAGAAGGTACTGAACAAGTTTTGAAGCGCTATAGATGTTCTTGTGAAAAGGCAGTCAGGGCGATCTCTGGCAAAAATAGACCATACATTTCCTACTTTACTCTCTTCTCATACATTGCTTGACCCCGCAACTTGGAAGTGGGTCGCTCACACGGCGGCTAGGTCATAGATTGACAGAGGCTGCCTGAAGCCGCGGCAACCTCTGGAAGCAACCTTCTGGTAGTTAGTGATTGGCGGTCTTAATGGCCATATCTAATACGTTATGATGTTTAATACATTGTGAGACAGATCGCGACGAGGTACTTCCGCAGATCATCACGTTTATCGTGGGCTTACAAGGTTAACTCAAGCATGCGGTGTCGGTTCAAATCCGAATAGTTAATCATATTTATATCATTAACTATTTGTCAGCTTATTCCTTTACCCCGTTCGGCTGTCTAGGGTAGGGGTCCACTTTACAGGGCCTGCGCGCGTGCCTGTAACTGGCTCCTTTCCTATCTATCCGGCTATCGTGGCCTCTCGGGGCGCCCTACATACAGGGCGTATTGGGTCGTCAGCGTCCCTAATACACGGCTATTTCTAGCCACTATCATACAATCTTTTGGAGCTGGGAGACTGTTGGAAAACCACGCCAATCACTAGGTGCGTCTGCAGTGAACGCCCTAGGTGCTAACTAATATGGACAACGCAGGCGAGGGTGCCAGCCTCAGCCTGTGTTGGCGGTCGACTTTCCTGCAATAGAAGGGGTGTTCGGGTGACTTCCGTCTCCCACAGCTGCAGAGGAGCACTGCATCTCCGTGCTTTAGGCGTTCGTGGTACTCTGCGAAGTCCCCGTGGCCTGACCGGGCTGCGAGCAGATGGTGAAGCGTTTCGCGGGAGACTAAGCTCTGGGGTTGGTTTGTGCTTTGCTGTCGAGTTCCTTATAGGACTGGGGGGCGTTATCTTTCCACCATAGCGCGAAGGCCTTGGCCCTGCTATCGTTGGCTAGCCGTTTAATGTGGGAGAACGTGGGAGGCGGGGCCGCCGCCGCCTTTGCCAGCTCGTCGGCCCTCAGGGCTGCTGTGTTGTCAATGCCCGCGTGGATTTGTTCGTTTTGGCGCGCTAGAGGGATCGCTGCCCGGATACCCTCTAACGCACCGTGGATTTCCGCATCATACACTTCAGCCGGTCCGAGTCGGCCTTTGCCGCACGTAAGTTCTGTTCCGTTCCTATAGACGCAGTAGCCGTAACTGACCACGTTATCGGCGCTTTTTGACCCGTCGGAATATACGAAGAGTCCCTGGCTGGCGGGGCCTTGGAGGATGGCTTTGGTCGCAGCTTCTTTGCTGAGCCCACTGGTGTGGTCTGGTCTTGGGGGCTCTGGGGGGCACAGCTCTGGCCGGGGAGACCATTGCGTGAGCCGGTAAGCTCGTTGCAGGCGGGTGATGTCCCTGGGGGGACGGAGGATGGCAGCTTTGATTGCGACTCGGGCGCGCTGCCTAGAGGGGGTAGGGATCACAGGCTCTGGGCGTCGCAGGGCTAGGGGGTGGGCTGGGTCTAAGTTGCACAGGCGGACCGCGAAGCGGCGGCGCTTGTCTTCGAGGAGGATGTGTGCGGGCGGGATCGAGGTCTCCCTATGGAGGGCGGCTACCTGGGTGGTCTTCCAGACTGGCAGGATAGCTCGCATACTGCGGTTGAGGAGGCCCTGAACCTTGTCAATGTGGCCTTTCTGCATTGAGGAGACGGTGCCCATAGAGCAGCCGGGCTTTGTAAGGCTATCAAACTAAACTTCAGAGCCGTAGAGGGCAGTGGGGATAACGCAGGCAATGATCGCCTTTCTGACGGCTCTAGCCGTGGGGCCCCGCGTGGTGTTCGTGACGTGCCGTAGGACATTAACTACCCTTTGGGCCTTAGAGACCCAGGTATCGATATGTGTGCGGAAGCGGATGGTTCGGTCAAAGTGTACGCCAAGCCACCTGAGTGACTTGGCCGGCTTCTTGGTCTCGGTGCCGTGGGTTATTGGGGAGTCTATATCGGGTCGCTTAGGCCCTATATGTAGGACCTCTGTCTTGGCTGGGTCGAAGCGGATTGCATTGTTATCACCCCATTCTATTAACTTCTTAATAGCTTGGTTGGCTAACTGCGCTGTCTGTGTGTAGGTCTTTCCAAAGCAGAGTATCTCTTCGGCTGCTCTAAGGTCAGTGGGAACGTACTGACAAGGGCTTTTAACCAATTAGACAGCAATAAGTTAAGGGTACCTAGAGTTACGAGGAAAGTAGCTGGTAATGGAAGTCCCTAGGATATCTTCTAGTACACAAAGCTACAACCACATATTTCCCCAATGAAAACACATCAACGTACCATTACAGTCACCCAATATTTACAGGGGCTCTATGGGGCGAGGGCATCTCCACTGACCACAGAGCAGTCGAAGAGATGCCGAGGTCATCAGCGTATCCAAATCGGCAGCTTGGGGTGCCTAGATCGAGTAGCGGGGCAACGTAGAGGAGGAAAAGCACTGGGGAGACGGGCGAGCCTTGGGTGAGGCCGCAGCTCAAGGGTTCCATTGGCGTAGAGATATCGCAGTACCGGATGCTAGCTTTTCTTCCCAGCATCCAAGATTTAACCCAGCAGACCAGAGAGAGGGGCCAGCCCTACTAGAGCATTCTATCAACAAGCCTCATGGCAAGGGCGGCGTCGAAAGCGCCCATAACGTCCACTGTGACCATGGTGCATACTTGTCTGTTTTCTCTTGCGAGTTCAAGGTCGTGTAGCAGAGCTGCCGCAAGGTCAGTACAGGCCCTCTTAGGCAGGGCAGAGGCTTGGTGGGCACTAAGGACGTCGTACTTGGTGGCGGTCCAGGCGATCCTTTTTGCAATGAGGCGTTCGAGTCCTTTTGAAAGGCAGGAGAGGAGCGAAATAAGTCGCCAGGAGCGTGGCGAGGAGAGGTCCCTCTTTCCTGGCTTAGGGATCATGATCACTTCGGCTTGTTTAAAGATCTCGGGGTGGTGCCCGAGCTTTAGGCATGCGCGGTAGAGGTCAGTCACGGCAGTACCGATGGTTGGCCAGGCGTTTTGGAGCAGGCGTACGGTGATACCGTCCGCTCCTGGGGTCGTGTTCCCAACCCCAGTTGCGGCCCATCGTGCGTCGGCTTCAGTAACTTCGAAGCTAAAGGGCAGGATTACTTCGGGGGCAGGGTAGCCAGTTTCCAGGGGGTCAGCAATATCGTCAGAGCTGTCAGTGCGTTCGAGGGTTGCCTGTCTGAGTCCCTTGGCCTTATCGGCCTGTGTTACCAGTAGCTTTCCGTTGACTTGTAGCGGTGGGGGTTGGAGGGCTAGTTGTGCGTTTGTCCACCCAGTAATCCTAAAGATCTGTTCATTGTCAGAGCAGCCAGCAATGTAGTTATCCAAGAAAGTCCGCTTAGCCCTGCGGACTGCTTTAAGTAGGTCTTTACGTGCCCTTTGGATACTGTAGGGGAAACCAAGGGGCTGTAGCTTAACCGCGGCCGTGAGTGTGTGGTGTGCTGCCCTACACTCGTCGTTCCACCAGGTAGCTGGTTTAGGCCGCTTCTTCTGCGCTGTCCCGGCCAGTCTGAGGGCTTTGTGGAGGGTATCGGTAAGCTCTTCGGCGGCTGCGTTAAGGCCATCTTTGCTGTGTAGGTTTTGGGGGCCCGGGGAGTTAGCAGTAACCTGCTCGGCGAAGCGTTGCATTTGCTCTGGAGTCGTGACTCGGGTTCTCTTTGGCGCCGGGGGAGGGGCGAAGTTCCCTGTGGGGATGACAATGTGCATCGTGGAGTGGTCAGAGCCGCAGTGGAGATGGTCTTCCACGCTAGACGTTGCGAAGGGGATGTTGCTAAAGGTGAGGTCTAGAGTGCCTCCATACCGTTGTGTAGGGAGGCCAGGTTCGGTGAGCAGCGCAAGGTCGTTCTCGCGGGCCCATGCCGCAAGGACGTCCCCTTTGGCTCGGGTTGGCTTTCCCGGCTGCCAGGTGGAGTGTTTAGCGTTAAAGTCGCCACATATCACGCATGGGGCCGTGATCGTGTGGGTAACAAGCTGTAGGAGGGGGTGATCAAGTCCTGGGGGTCTGTACGCGTTCCCGAAGAGGATGCCGTTAACTTGTATCCAGAGAAGGTGGGGTCCTGTGGAGGCACGGAGCTGCTCTGTGTAGAGGTCGTCCCGTCGCCTTACGTATTGGGTTTGGTTTCGTGATCCGCTGTCCAGCGAGTTACTGGTGTGTAAAGGTCGTACGCCGGGTGCTGGGACGTGTAGCATCTGTCTTCGTACTCCTTATACCGGACAGAGGGCTCCTGTATAAGGACCACATCGATAGCCTGTTGGTCGGCCAGAACGAGGGCAGCGTCTTGCAGCGGTGCCCCGCGCCCTACGTTAGCCTGGAGGGCTGTGATAGGGCGGGCGTGCTTCTGTCTATGCCTCCTGTTCATGTTCAGGCTGAATAGTGTTCGAGTTTCGGCGCCTTTTTCTAGGCGATCGGTCGAGGATGACGGTGGATGGGGTGCTTGTGAGCTGGGTCCCCGGGGGGGGGGGGGGGGGGGGGCGGGGGCTTGTCGGAACTCGAAGGCCCGCTGGCAGGGCGAGGACCTGGGGAGAGCTTCTCCAGGGGGGCTGGGTGGTAGCCCGGTTTCGGGGTGGAGTTGTCGATATACTCGCAGTCCTGCCCTCCTTATGGCTTTCTTTTCGGGCTTGGTTAGCAAGGTGATCCTGCCGTTGACCGCCCTAGGGCGGGCTGGGCATTTGGCGTGGGTGGGAGCGAAGGGCCCCAGACAGTTGGGGCATTGGGCCGCTCGGTTACAATCGTCAGGGCCGTGTCCTGTTCGTCCGCAGTTTCCGATCCGCAGTTTCCGGTCACAGCGTCGCTTCGAGTGGTAGTCAAGACAGGTTTCGCACTGGAGAGGTGTGCTGGTCTTCGTGACCAGCCTGGCAGCCGTGGACGTGCCGAAGAGGTACCACCTGTGTTAGATCGGGTTGTCAAAGCTAACAATATAGGTAATTTCGTAGTCGGTGTCTTGAGTGTGGCGGGATTGGTGGATGTCTAACAGGGGTCGCTCTCGCCTGGGCGATAACTTCGTCCCTAATCAGTGTGTCGGTGCTGGTCGTCCCATCAGCGTATCGGTCGTAACTCCTGGCGATGCCGGTTACAATGTACGTGTACCATCTTTTCTGCGCCTCGACCCTCTGTGCGCCGAATTCGCTGCAGAGTAGCTGCTGGTGTTGGAGAATGGTGTTCCTTGTCTCAAGGTCTTTGGCCCGGATGGCCCAGCCGGTCTTGACCAGGGTCGCAGCGGGGATCTTGTCAAGCCCGAGGTTCAGCCTCGCGGCAATATGCTCTCTGATTGCGAAGCTGGTTTTGCGCCACGCGGGGGAGGCGTCGTCCAATCGGATCATGACCCTAAGGTCTATGGTGGGTTTCGCGGTTGCCGTGCCAAGGTTGTTTCTTTCCTGTCGCGTTGTGGTCTTGGCTTGTTATTGTTGGCCCTTTTGGGTCAGGGGTTCAGGGGCAGCGCCCCGCAGTTTTTCGGAGTATGAGGGGATCGCGGGCTGGGCTGGGTTGCTGAGGGCAGGCACTTGTCCGTGAAGAAAGCTAGACCATTGGTTTAGCAGGCTGTGTCCCACGTCTTTGGCGAAGGTTCTGGCGACGCCCGAGCTGAACTGGGCAATGGCGTTGTCAAAGGCCTCGCTAAGGGCGCGGATCACGGCCAGCTTGGTGTCTCGTTCAGCATTGTGGTTAGTGATCAGTCTGTTGGTTTCGTGGAGGATGGACGGTGCCCTTTCCCCCGCCGCAATGTCAAAGAGGGCAGTGGCTTCGGCGGCGTTGTCTTCCTGGTTGTCCTCTGTGTCGAGTATTGTCATTCGTCTCGGTTGATTGGGGGTCGAGTCGCGTTGGGTCGGGGGCAGCGCAGGCGTGGACATGCCGGCAGCAGTGCTCAGCGTGATTGCTGAGCTCTGCTGCGATCGCAGGATGGTCCTCATCATAGCGGTAGAGGACTGTGTCGGAGTGGTGAAGGGGTCGGCTTCACCCTCCATCGCTGCCATTGCGGCGCGAGATGGTGTTTTGGTGTGCTGTTATGGTTTGTGCGGTATCGCCTGCAGTTCTTCAGCACTTCCAATCCTGAAGTGCTCTCTAAAATACAACGTTAGGTCTTTGCTATAGGGTAGGTCTTGCGACATAACACAATTTTTATGACAGGTTATCCACGGCTCCCTATTCGTTCAGAATCGTTATGAAATACTTATAGTGGCGCAATACTGTCAATTGTTTTTGCGCTAACGGACCAAAACGCCCCAGACACATATTTATTAAAGGCGTGGCCCGACTAAGTATTAACACAGTCCGCCGTTCTACGGAGTAAGTATCTAGCATAACCATTTTAAACGACCTAAGTTCTCTACTAGCTTATAGTATGCAAGAGTGAAGAGTTTATATGTATTTGCGTCACTGCTTACTTCCGATACTACTGTAATGCGAATGATCAGAACAAAGTAGAACACCAAGAAACTAAAACTAAGCTCGAAGTAACGATAATCAGGCAAAGCGGCGCTTTGCCTGAGTTTGCGTGAAATGCGGAACGAAGGCAAGTGAAGATGCAGTTCCGAAGGCTGCAGCTGCCCGCTTTGCCTATTTAAAATGAATCCAATAGTGAGGCCAACAACTTTAGAATACTTATCGGCGATTGGTCAGAAATCGAATACTTATCGGCGATTGGATAACCAGGAATTTGAGGTACGTACCGAGTTAGTAATGCTTTTAGCAGGCGCGTTATAATGTTACGGAAGGTGGGCGTGGTGTTGCGGAAGGTAGGCAGCGCCGCAGGCAGGAGCCCCCGGCAGGGCCCCCGGAGGGCCCCCGGAGGGAAAAAACACACAATGCCACTTCATGATCTATGAAAAATAAATCTTCAAATCGAGCCTTTCAAATCGAGCCTTTTAAATCAAGCCTTTCAAATCAAGCTTCTCGAATCGAGCCCTTCGAATCAAGCCCTTCAAATCAAGCCCTTCAAATCAAGCCCTTCAAATCGAGCCTTTCAAATCGAGCCCTTCAAATCAAGCCTCTCGAATCGAGCCCCTCAAATCGAGCCTTTCAAATCGAGCCCTTTCAAATCGAGCCCGCTGCAAGCGGTCCCCGGCAGGGCTCCCGGAGGGCCCCCGGAGGGAAAAAAAACACATAATACTACTTTATATTTAGTAAAAATCTAAAATAGCCCGGCTACCGCCGCTTTGCCTCGCGTCTAGGATACCGACGAAGTCGGCAGCATCCCAGGCTATTTTATCCTTAATAAGAGGTCTCCTTTCAATGAGCTTTTTTTAGAAGCTTACTGATGGCGTCAGAACCATGCCGCTTTCATCTTATCCTGGTGAAGGCGTTCTGGCATTGTCGTTGCCGTGAGGCAGCCGTTAGAAGCTTGAACCAGCAGAGCTTCCGTTGGCGTCCTCCCGAAGGTCATCTGGGTCCTGTAGGTCCTCTAAGAGAGGTGCTAAAGGAAAATCCTCTTCTGGCACGGCAAAAATAGATGCCCCCGGAAAAACCTAATAGGCTTTTTTTTCCAGAGGTAGTCGAGTTTTCGGACGGCATTTAGCCAACACGATAAGGAGCATACAAAGCAAGGATGTATTTTCTAAGGAAATTGTGTTTCTCGGCTATGTAAAAGCTTACTATGAGATGGGAATTGATCTAATGTAGGAAGGGAGGGTGGGGGAAGAATGACGGTGAACAAGTGAACTATGGACATTCCTATCTCTTGTACTCAGGAGTCAGTACTGTACGATTTGACACAGCATTCTACTGTATGTGTAGTCACATAGAATTTGAAGGTTCTAGATCATCTATAAACATGGGTACCTTAAAAATAAAATGGAGCGACATGCTAATAGAACCCATCTCGGTCACCGTATGAATCTCGACATCGACTTTGTTCTTTCTTAAGATCTTTAATAGAAGGCGAACGAACGGGCAAAGGCAGGAAAGCGTGCGCCCATGTGGGCCGACTCTGTTGCGCCCGAAGCCGTGATTGTACTGACTTAAAGGTCATAATGATGTAGCATGTTGTTTGGGAGAGGGATGGGAGAGTAAATTTGGGCAAGTTTATGTACAAATATTGTACCATTTACCGCATTACCGGTGATATTAATACTTGCTTGTTACAAGCAGTATATAAGTATGGGAGATGGGCGCGCTGTAAGTAACCAACAGCTGATTCAGGGATTGGACGCACAGTGCGGCCAGCAGAGGAACTGTTGTTAATCATCAGGCAAAGCGGTGCTTGCCTGAGTTTTGCGTGAAATGCGGAACGAAGGTAAGTGAAGATGCAGTTCCAAAGGCTACAGCTGCCCGCTTTGCCTATTTAAAATGAATCTAATAGTAAGGCCGACAACTTTAGGATACTCATCAGCGATTAGACGACGAAGAATTTGAGGTACGTACCGAGTTAGTGATGCTTTTAGCAGGCGCGTTGTGGTGTTGTGGAAGGTAGGCAACGCCGCAGGCAGGAGCCCGCTGCAAGCGGCCCCCGGCAGGGCCCCCAGAGGGAAAACACACACAATGCCACTTCATGATCTATGAAAAATAAATCTTCAAATCGAGCCCTTCAAATCGAGCCTTTCAAATCGAGCCTTTCAAATCGAGCCCTTCAATCGAGCCCTTTCGAATCGAGCCCTTTCGAATCGAGCCCTTTCGAATCGAGCCCTTTCGAATCGAGCCCTTCAAATCAAGCCCCCCGGAGGAAAAAACACATAATACTACTTTATATTTAGTAAAAATCTAAAATAGCCCGGCTACCGCCGCTTTGCCTGCGCCTAGGATACCGACGAAGTCGGCAGCATCCTAGGCTATTTTATCTTTGATTGTCAATTTCTGGCACTTTTCGAGATACTTTTATGCTGCGCTGACGGCAGTCCGTTGTCCAGTGGAAAGTACAACGAATCGACACCACGTTACGTCCGCTTGGCCTGAGCAGTGGCAAGCGTTCGTTACGCGTTACGGCAGATGGGATACGCAACATTGCACGTCCGATCTTTGTATTAGGGGTTAAGTTCTGGCCGAAAAGGAGTGTCTCACTCTGTAGACAGGATAATAACGGCAAATAGTCGTTCGGACTTTGCCTGCGCGAGACGTCCAAGAAGGCAGCGTGAAGGCGCAAGGACACAGATTGTTTCGACACTGGCTGTTCGTAGCCTGGGGGAGGGGATGGTCCTGTTATCATGGCAAGCAAACGGTCAGGAATGCGACCAGTGCTGTTTAAGCAGCTTAACCGTGACTCATGTTGCTACTTCAACTTCTGACGGCCAGCGCTGAATATTGCATGAATACAGCAGAACACTCAACAATCTTCTCAGAGCCAATAGGTTTAGATCGCATCAACGACAGAGTCGATGTCATCAGGCAAGTGGGAGCTTGAGTGAGCCAATGAGAATCCATCTAAAGCTGTCGCTGACTTCGGAAGGTGCTAGCGCTCGAGGACGCATTATATCGGGAAATTCGTATCGGCGGGGTCTTGGATGTTAGGATTGAGGAGAAAGGCGGAGGCATGTAAAAATGTCGCAGGCGCCGAGGACCAAAGGTCCACTTGAGGCTGCAGCTCGTGTCAAGAAATGATGCAGCAAAGTAAAGGCGCGTGCAACCCGCCATGACAATTGCTAGTTCTGGTAGCGGCAGCCACAGATTATCGACGTGGTTTTGCTGGAAAATATCTTGACCGAGAGAAGCCTTGCCTATTGAATGAGCATTTTACCATGTTATTTGGCATCACAATGCGCTTACAGAGAGGGTGAGGGTGATCATAACGTGACGAGACGATCCTGGAGTGTGGTTGAGTCCAGCCCCCCAGCCACCTAAAAGGCGTATGATGCATCGTTATCAAATAGACAAAGGCTGAAAGACGTCAGGGCAGCTCGGTCAGCATAAGTCGTCGACGACTAGCACAGGTTGGTGTACCTCGGTAAAGAACCTTGCTCGCCTTGGTGTCCATCAGGTTGAAGGCAATCCCCGATTCCACCGCGCTATCTGAGTCGCTGAGAACCTACTTCGTCCGTTTTGCGGTGGTGTCTCTACTGCCTGCTTAGGGGGCCGGTCGAACAGACGTCAGAACTCCGTAAAGAGCTGTGCAGCTCTAACTTAAAAAGGATCAGAAGCCGAGTACATCCTGCCACGGTGAATGTAACAGGTCTCGTTCTTTGGCTGCTGGGGTAGAAAAGAAGAGAAAAGGCGAAAGGGGGGGGGGGGGTTCGTCGTTACCGAACTGTCGGGACTGGTGTGGTAGAGTGACTGGCTGAGAATGCTAGTCAGGCGGGTTCGGTCGTAAAGCTCTTGTACAGTCCCCCTCGACAAAGCGCGGGAGGACGGTCAATAGAAATGGCTATATAGTGTGATTTCGGGTGCGTGTCGACCTCTGCTCCTATTGTGCCGTCAGTGCCATGATATTCTAATATATCACCACAAGTATGACCGTGTTTTAAAGAGGAGAAAACAACGCAGCTGCTGGTCACTCAGGGATAAGCAAGTATCACCTGACAAGTTAATGGTGCTTAAGGGGTGTGGAAGCGTCTAGCCTCTTGTTTGTGTTTAAGAACGGGTAATTTCGCGGATGCTGACCCCTGTCCCGCAGAAACCCTCGTCGACCTGTGCAACCGAACGCCGTATCCGTATCATGTGCAAAAGAGCCCGAGTTTCGCGTGTCGCTCGCTACAATTGCAGAATCCACATGCACCAACCAACGCGCACAGATATAACTGGAAGGCGTTGTTTTTGACCCCGGCCCACCCCCAGAAGCCCCATGGGGCCAGCAGGAAGAACGCTCTGGAACTTTCACAGTCTGGACCCTGGTGAAGACCACGGCCAGCAGCCCTTTCCGCATCCAACACCCCAAAACATACGAGCGGAACCACTGTGAGACAGCGACCAGCGACCAACGGACTGACAGCTACTCATGCCACGCCCCACTGTCGGGCCTCTGCGGCCCATGAGCGATTGCGGGAGGCAATGGAAAACATGGCACCAGACACTTCAAAGCGGCCACTGGTGTCGGTCGAACTAGGCAGACCTAACAATCAGGTCACCCAACATCGCGGCCTAGTTGAATAGATGAAAGAGAATAACGGGAAGGGAACATAAACTTAAATTTGACTATTTGGCCATGAGGCTCTTCTCTAATCGATGTCATCTCTCTGCAAATGATACCGAACGCTACAGCTCGCAATAACCACCCGATTCCATCGTTACGTCGGATGCCAGATTCGCCGATGGCCCATCAAGGCCTGTGGAGTCGACAGGATTCTACCACAACCCACTATGGGGCACCGTTCGCCAATTTCTTCCCCAAGATGCCTGTCACGTTCGTTAGCTGCGGTTTTAATAACATCTTTATTTAGGTTGACTTGCTCTTTGCGAATGTGTATACGTAACTTCTATGCGTGTAGTTTTAAGCGGCGAGGGGTAGGTACTAAGCGAAAAAGAGTGGGGTGAACATGGTGCAAGCTAATAGTTGGTTTTATGGCATAAGCGCGGTATTGGATGTCGGCTATGTTGCCCAGCTATCTAATGGCCTTGCTCTCGATGTGCAGCAAGTTTTGGTTGAACCTGGCCATGACGCTATTAATACTAAAATGGGGCATTATGGCTCTATTCTTTAGCGTCACTTGTCCATATTTATTGGCTGTGATAGGATGCATAAGATTGAAACCGCGTTTTGTTCTTAAAGGACTCTGGCTGAACATTTCTAGCATGGACCCAAAGCGAGAATAGCTATTATTCTGTGCAAAAACGAGCTTCCTGTCCCCACCCACTGTCAGACATTTAGCAGTATAGCGCTATGGCATGTAAGCATTTAGAAAATTGTCGTAAATTGCCTAACCTAGATTAAAAAACTTAGCTTATTAAATAATAATGCATTCTAATGTTAAATATCTTTTTTGCCACATTTTGTAGTCAGAATCAGGATTTTGATGTTGGCGGAAGTTAAATGCACAGTGTTCTGAAGAGGAAGCTGCTTTTACGCAGAACAGTAGCTGGACTATCTTGAAAGGGCGTTGATTTCAGGAATAGAAACCGCCGAAACTTGATTAACCGGGATAAAAATTCGCGATCATGCAGGGCAGTGCGTGCGTTTGTAGAAATACAATACATATTTACTGTACCATACCACAGGTCGGTTTGTTGATTTAACGCATCATAGAGAAGAAGGGCAGGCCCTGAATAACAAATCCGCAGCGATAAATCCCCACGCCACTACATGGGCGTTCTAAAGGCTAGATGTCACGGAGCGGGTCAGGGATCACTTGACAAGCAGCATCTGCGGCATGGGTGTGAATGTATGTATTCCACGTGTGAACTGTAGTTCTGTCGAGCTAGGCGGGGATAGGCCGTGTGGCTGGCACATAACACACCAGACTGCTGCAAGAACGACTAAAACGGGCTGGGCATAAGCACCACGCCACAGGGTGTGCTCAACAAGCAGCCATATCTGCTTGATTCGACTCCCGCTCACACTCTCGGCGTCGACCCGTCCCCTCCCCGACCAAGAAAAATAGAAGACACATCGCACCTGTTTATGATCGCCATTGATTGTTAGTCACGGTCGTGCGGATTAGATCGGCCGAGTAGCTTCGGGTATTTGTGGGCATGCCTGTCCCTGCAGGGGCGCCGAGTTCATCTGTCGCGGAAGGTTCACAACATATGGTGTGCTGTTTGTCGACCAATGCACTGCTTGTATGCCTTGAATTTGACTTGCAGGTGCACGGCGCCAACTTGAAAGCTGTACTGTCTGTCCCACCACACGGACTGATCAGGGCTTTTAGCCGGTGTGAAGCAGATTTCCAAATCTTTCCGCCCCTTGACTATCAACCTATTCTTGCACTCCTTGAATCCCAAGCCTGTGAGATGTTGGCTGCAAAGGGCGCGGGGGCTTGCATCAGGCTGGAGATACTTGCGCTTCACTGAATACCCCAGGTAATGCATGCGGCTCGTTGCTAACGAGAGAAAAGGGCGTTTAATCAGCGGCTGTAGAGGTGAATGCCTCAGCTTTCGCTGCCTTGTCGGATGACGCCACGATTTGCGGCTAAGTACAATCTGACCCCCTTCTTTTTGTCAAGGCCAGTACTTAGCAAGGGTTTTATAGGGGCTTAAGTAGCTTACTAACAGAAGCTTTTAATAAACGCAAGATTTTTAGAGCAGTACAGTAATACCATAAAACTTTTTAATATTAATAATCTAAGCCTTTAATAATATAGGCTTTAATAATATATAGGTTTTTAAATACTCCTTCTAAGCAAACTTTCTCTTACTTTGCCTCTTAGATAAGAAAGCTAGTATGGTAGTACGTGAACAGTTAACCCCACCTTTTAGAAGTACTTTTTTCTTCTCTGGTTCCTCAGTAATGTGCATGCGTCAATTACCCATGTAAAAATTACAATAATTCAGGGGTTATAATTCAGGGGTTATATTGTAGGTGACAGTTCTGGGGGCAATCTTCCACACGATCGCAGTATAATGCAGTGGGGTGTAAAGAGTAGCACCTACACATGGGGGGCGGGAGTGGGGGGGAAGCCGAAACTTCCAGCAAGGTTGTCAGGCGTTTCTCATCTGTCAAGTTGTTCAATTGCGCCAGGCATCTCTCCACACTATCGTCCACTAATCACCCCTCTCAAATCGATTCACCGTCCCCATAAGCGATGAACTGGGCTCCCTGTAAGCTAACCTGCCATCAACGGTCATGAACAAGCAGGCCCTCGCATAGCCAGGGATGTCTCGTACTTTATCCAATAAAATGCCCGCGAAAGGGGTTCTTTGCAACATACCCTGTTTGCCTTGCTACACAGGCCAGCACAGAGTCTAACACGGCCTCACAACCCACGGTCAAGATCTACTGCACCAAGCGCAACTGGCCACTGTTGCCAACCCTCGCCTACCTTGACTCGGCCCCATTCTGAATGTTAGACAAGGATATTTGGCAATCGTGTTCAAGGTACAACCGCATTTATACAGGCCTATGAGCCGGCGCAAGACGGGCCAGACCGTCTTCCAATAGTGGCGTTGCTTCAAAGCTTCACATTAACAAGATCACACGGGCTCCCATCGGGTCGGATTCCCCCTTAACACCGACTTACATTGTGGTATGCTATCCAGTTTAAGGCGGGCTGGTCGTTCTTATTATTAATGAGTGAGGAAACCGAGACCAAGTATTTTAGAGCGCAACTTGCAAAGCTGCGGCTAACTTTGTAAGAATGCACCGAGTATCCGCAAGCACAGGTAACGCCTACTTGGGTGTTTTTAAGACAAAACAACGCTCCGTTTGCTGTTCGTTAAAGGGAAGAAGCAATGGCAGACAGAGGCAAGTGTTGCCAGCTATGGTGTGGTACTATGCTGTTTTAAAACTCCAGGATTGTTAAGCCATATGTTCATCATCCTCCATGTATCAAATATGTTGTTAGCGCAATATTGCCTTGAAGTGTCGAAATTAGCAAGCATTACCAGTGTGCTGTATCTAGCACTAGTAATAAAGTTAGTAGCGCTGAACTTTGTGGTCCACCTTACTGAAAGATATCGGCTGCTGCAAGCTTAATATGATGGACTTATAATGCGTAGCTATAGCAGTAAATTGCCGTACGAAAACATTCACTCTGCATTGCACAGAAACGCAACTTGAGTTCTGAGGTATGAAATGCCCCCTCAAGTCGCTTCTACTACTTCGTATCATTTACCAAGACTTGCAGACCCCACGGCCAGCGTCTTTTCAATCTCATTCGAATTTCACGCTCAGGTACTTTCTGGCATGCGCCACCGGAGCCACTTCGTAGATGTGAGCAACAAGCGCTTATCAACCCTTGCACTCGCGCTATCACTGTACTCACCACGTGTGTGAATGACAAGCCTGGCCGAGAATTGACTCTTTGATGTGTGCTGACAACGAGACAGTGACGCAGTCAGCCGGCGGTTTTGTCAGAAGAAGTTCATGCAGACATGCACGGCTGAAGGACATTCGGACAGCTAGGTACCTAGGCTTCGGGCCTGACAATTGACGTGAGCAGGGGACAAGGGTCCTGGCAAGGAAGGGTTAAGACAGGGGAGCCTTCTGCGTCATCTTACTCGTTCCGAAATTAATGGGAAAAAAGGCCCCAGGTGCATATTAAACTTTTTCGACTACAGACTAAACGCTGATGCGTCTCTTTGCCCACGGCCAACGTAGGTTCTCTATTTAAACGCGAAGTCACTGAACGGCAACTCCAGCTTCTTTTGGGGGTCATTTCTGGCCCTATTGGTACATCAGCTCCTGCGTCTAGGCAATGCCATTATAGACTGTTAACTTTTTCTTGATGAATGGTGTTCGAGACCTCGGTCAATTCAGACGTTGGCAGTTTTCTCACCTTCGGCCCCCTGTGGAATGGCGAGCCAGGGTCACATACCTTGTGGCTTTTCTTCAACGTCCCGGTGGGAGGCATTTCGTCGCCCGTATGTCATTGATGCTCTTGCCAGCACTAAACGCTGTCTGTAACGTTTGTTCAATTTCTTATCCCGCATTGTCTAATCCAGTACTCTACCTTCGAGTCCCACAAGTACCAGCCGGAATGCAGCGCTCTTTGTATTTCCACTCCCCACATGACCGCCGTGCCCATTCACCATAAGCAGACCAAATAAAAAATAGAAAAAAATACGGCCTGCTCACCCGATAATGGCTCTGAAGGTCGCGCCTCTGCGTTAGCGCTCGGTAGGTGACACTTTTTGTACTTCACTTTGTGGGGGCAGTTTCGGCGCACGAAGCCGGTGCAGGGGTCAATCGAAACCAACCCAGATTATCACCAGACTAGTAAATATTACTAGTCCACTACCGTCAGACCTGCGGATGCGGGAGTTTCTCCACTATGGTGTGCGTAAGACACGCAGACCTTGCGTGTGCTATGTTCTTTTTTATCGATGCTCACGCGCTGTACCCGACTCCTAGAACCGACTTTATCGCCGAGAGACAGGCTATGTCGAAGTCGATTCAACTTCATGTCATCGTATGCTAATGGTCTCTCTACTAGCCTATCCCCTTTAGGCCGTATTAACTGTCAGTGTGTTCTTTTGGTTTTTGACTTCCTAATATCCATCGGCCTTAGAGCAGTACCGTATCTCTGTATGTTCTAAGTAGCAGGTTAAAGACAGTGCGCTTTACGACTAAAAATTGACGTTTGCCTCGAGGCGATGAGCAACTGCTCTGGGTGCTTGATTTATGACTTCCTAGGATGGCATAAATGACCATAGAGAGGATTTCCACTACGGAAGGCCTTCCCGGCTTCTGCTCCCCGTGTCGGCCGCATTCAAGCAGTCTCGCAACACATGATACAGATGGTAGCCGCTGTTAACTCCATCCATTAGTCCCATGTCCAGTCCATGCCTAGCCCATGTCGTCGGTTGTTTGTTGTACCTCAGCCAATAGGCTGCCAGGTACATGTAGAGGCATATGTAAATCTCATTTGGTCAAAGGTAGAAGTCACTACCTGCCGCAATGTATGTAAAGATACTGCGTCCATGTCTATTTCTTTTTTTGTTTATATCACATTGATTCATTAGGTGTGTCCCAGAGGTATCACGGGTGCATATAATGGACGAATACGGAGTAAGTTCTTTTGCTGCAGGTTGCCCTTCGGGTGCGTTGAGTGTTAACATTATGCTAGCATCATTGGCAACAAGTATGGGACGAAGGCGAGATACCGCAGGCTCAAACGTTCCCCACCGTCGGCCCAAGTGATCAAAACATGTCATATGGGCTGAACGTTTACCAAGATGCTCAGAGCGGTCACGTCGAGCCAATGCCATATTATCGAATCCTCCCACAGTTCGTTGACAGCCCATCAGCGTTTCCTGCGGACAGTTACAATAGCGCATCTCACGGCCCGCTATATCACGGCTTTGCGCAGCTCGCGCAGGCCAACCACGCGGTGGTGTACGGATCTAACGTAGAGGCGCCTAGCCCAGCGTCGTCATTCGTAACACCTTCCGCCTCAGAAACCTCAGCGGAGACGCCGCAGAGCTATCAACACAGCAACAACATCTCCAGTCAAGTAGATGATCCATCATCTGTGCCCGACAGTGTGCCGGGTGACTCTTTAACCGTGAGCTATTCGATGTAAGTCAGGTTTAAGATGCATGCCAACCTAAAAGCAGAAAGACTAAATTTTGGTCCTTTGAGCAGCTTCAATGGTATTGTATGGTACAAAAACTTGCAACCCGACGTGGCTAAGCCCTACTACTGTGCCTATTCTTGGACAGAGGTGCATTGCTGCACGAAACGATACAAGACGGAGAAGAAGTTACATGAACATATTCGTAAAGAGTAAGTTAACCCAAACAAAGATGTTATTAAAACCGCAGCTAATAAGTGCGACAGGCATCTTGGGGAAGAAATTGGCGAACGGTGCCCCGTAGTGGGTTGTGGTAGAATCCTGTCGACTCCACAGGCCTTGATAGGCCATCAGCGAATCTGGCATCCGACGTAATGATGGAATCGGGTGGTTATTGCGAGCTGTAGCGTTC
Organism: Sarocladium terricola; assembly: GCA_029379155.1. Taxonomy (NCBI): domain Eukaryota; kingdom Fungi; phylum Ascomycota; class Sordariomycetes; order Hypocreales; family Sarocladiaceae; genus Sarocladium; species Sarocladium terricola. The sequence continues at coordinate 244,688 of JAHKSO010000010.1, forward strand.
GGTATCATTTGCAGAGAGATGACATCGATTAGAGAAGAGCCTCATGGCCAAATAGTCAAATTTAAGTTTATGTTCCCTTCCCGTTATTCTCTTTCATCTATTCAACTAGGCCGCGATGTTGGGTGACCTGATTGTTAGGTCTGCCTAGTTCGACCGACACCAGTGGCCGCTTTGAAGTGTCTGGTGCCATGTTTTCCATTGCCTCCCGCAATCGCTCACGTGGCGGCAGAGATAAAGGCAAAGGAAGTCCGAGCCGCAAAAGTACTAGCTAGCTTGTTCGTCGTTCATAGTGTTTTCCGTTGCCGATTCTTGTTTCTTGTGCGTTCGCCCGATGTTAGCATAGATTTATCGCCGTGAGATACGACCGACGGCCAGAAGCAAGGCTCTTCGTCCGCTAACAATCTTCTAAGTCCCCGCCATAACGCCGATGCTCGCTTATCCGGGGGAAGGTTCCGTTCGGCACCTTGCAGCAGCGGCACGCTACCCCTACCGCTGCTTGTGACATTTGCTGTCCTAGTCTGTTCTTCCTGAATACCGCACTGCATAACAGACATGTGAATGTCTAAGCCTATTCAGGAACCCCGCGCACTCTAACAGGAAAAGCTGGCAAAACCGACATGTTCCCTAGCTAATCGTTATTTAATGCTTAACCACGTTAGGATTGAGAGGGGTGAGGATGAGAGGAGCGTAAAGTTGCCTACTTCTACACGCCTACGAGGCGGCGGCGCTAGAAGGCACAGGCTGCAGCAGTGGGCCTCTCCCAATAATTGCTTCGGGTTGCCCCTTGACATCCACCCGTAAGAAAGGCTTGTTCCTTGAATTACGGGTCTGCAGCGATCCTGCTCTTTAGTTAAGCGCTATGGACAAGCACTAAGTACGAGAGTCATCTCGACAATTAATAAAAACCGACAGTTCCCAAGTCTCCTGTGATAATTTTCGCCCCGCCACTCTCTCACGAACCCCAATCTCATTTGTCTAGTAGAGTAACGGCTCTACCTGTATCATTTGAAGTCCTTTTCCCACCATGGTCAACCCAGTTAAGCCTGTGCGGCCACTCGGACCAATGTGAGAGCACTTCGTCATCTTCGCCTCGATCCATTGCGCTCGGTATGCTGACCTAGTAATAGGGGAGTTATACTCCTCTGCACGCCATTACCTGGGCATATACCTCTGTGTGACGGTGACATGTCGCTACGTGGCCCCTGTGCCTGGTTGCAAGATCGATGCAGCCTTAATATATCCTGCACTATGTAGGCTCATTGCTGCTCAGCCCATGCTTCGGGTTGGTATTACAAAGGAAGACACAAACGAAGCTGCCTTTTGCCACATCGAGAATGTTGACTTGATAAATCACGTCTTTTTTAAGACACTGGCCGGCGAAAATGTCGAGCAGTACAACGACGAGATTGCGTCGGAACAGGGCTGGCTTCACGACCAGCAGTGGTTAGGGATCGAGGCGGTTCCCCCTTGGCGCGTCGTCATCATAGAGCCCGGCGCAGCTGCGTGCGATACGCTCTCTGGCGTGCAAGACATTGCCTTTTCATATCATCACGCTCTCTTAGACGGCACCAGCGGCAGAATGTTCCATGAAAGCCTTTTGAAAGAACTCAACAACCAGTGGCAACAGAAAATCCTGCCCGGCGGGACCACACCACCCTCAACTTTGCATTTCCCCTACGCTCCAGAAGTCCCCGAAGCCCAGGACCAGATTATTCCGTTTAAGAACTCACTATCATACTTGGTGAAAACACTCTGGAACGAACTTGGTCCCAACATTCTCAGCCCCCCAAAAATGGTCCCCTGGCATGGCAAACCCATCGACCTCTCCATCACCTACAAAACACGCACCAAAGCAGTCGATATCCAGCCAGGATTCGTGACCAAGCTGAGACAAGCGTGCAATAAGCACTCCACGTCAATTACAGGACTCTGCCATGCTCTTGCATTGGCATCCTTTGCAGCCCGTCTCCCAAAAAGCGAGGCATCGTTCTTCGCGGCGTCCACGCCCATCAGTCTGCGGCCATTCCTGGGACTAAACGCGGAGGATAAATCAAGGAACATGTTTCGTGTACTGGTCACTTCGGTCGAGCATGAGTTCCAGCCCCGTCTGGTCTCTCGATTTCGCGACTTTACGGCCCTGGACGATGCCATTTGGGAGGCTGCGGGGATGGTGAAGACGCAACTGAACAATCGGGTAACCTCCATACCTAACGATGATATCAGCGGCATGATGAAGTACAACTCGGACTGGTTCGGCTATTTCCAGAAAAAGGACGGAAAACCGCGCACGCGCTCATGGGAAGTCAGCAACATTGGTGTCTTTGAGGGCTGTTCCGACGTGGGCGGATTCACCGTCTCCAGGGTCTACTTCACAAATGGTGCCATGCCGGCAGGTTCGCCCGTGGCATTGGGGGTGGCCAGTGCGCCTGAGGGGATCTTGACGGTTGCTCTGTCTTGGCAAGACAAGGTTGTAACCGACGAGCTCGTCCACAACTTAGCTTGCGACTTGGCTACTTTTGCCAACAGGTTTGGTAAGACCGGGAGTTTCGCGGAGTAAGCCATGGCGTAACAAAACTTACCTTACACTCTTGGCTAGACCTAGATGTTGTCGTAGTACGGAGACGGATCATTTGAGGGAAATAACAGGATCATGGCTGCGAACACAATAATTGTCCTCGCTATAGTGGCGTCGTCTGGTTTGAAGGCGCTTTCCTATGCAATCACGACGTGCTCCAGTATTTGTACCTGTGCCGTGTACTCACTTAGCCCCTGCACGCAGGGGCCAAGTGTTCCCTTTGTTATGCCAAAGGGAAAATATGGTGTCACGGAACATCAGCGAGGACCAAAATGGCCTCTCATGACCCAGAACTACCACCCTTAGCCGGGCTATCGGGGGGTCGATTGCCACCTCGGCCGGTGTAATGAACGAGTTCGCTCCATCTAGAAGACCACTTTAATACTGAGATCCGCCGCCCATAGCATCGATTGGCGGGTCAGGTGCAATTTCTGTCTTTTCTCGTGCCTACAAACGCAAGGTAGTGTCCCCGTGCCATTGGCGTCCCTTCCCGTGTGTGCCCCTCCACGAATGCTTGGCTTAAGGTAACAATCTTCCCGCCACTCGCGAATTTGACCAGTGACCCATGACATGCATCGTCAAGAGTTTATGGTTCTTGTCTGCTCACGTGTGAAAATCAGATACGGTTCATCTTATTAAGTCAATTACTTATTTGGTGACTGATCTTCTTACGCTGCTGGGGCGCCTAGAAGAACCATGAGAGCTTTCAAGATGTGATAGCCTGTCTCCCAGCACGCGCTCTTCTCTTGCTCTCCGGCCCAGATGTTAACACAACTTTTCAGTGTCTCGAGGATAACCTGCCGAGGGGGTATGAGCAATGAAGTTGCAGGTTCATCGCTTCGATGAGCGTCTTGGCGCAGCATATGTACACACGTAGTCAGAAATGCCGAGAAAATATCAAGCACAAACGGTCGACCAACTATATCAACCGGCTGAGCCACTCTCGCATCCACTTCCGCATCCCATATTTCCCGATAATGATACAGTACAGCAAGAGAGCATTCCCGTGAAGACCAATACGACTTTGGAAACTGGTCAGGTCCCTCAGCATGAAGGGCAAACGGCTGGTGCATCACCATGAGGCATCTTCTGAAGAAGATATCAACCGTAATGCGCTGCAACGACGGTTGGCAAACGCGTTTGGCATGTCTCATAAGCCCACGGAGCTGGGCGTCGTACATATGCACATCGGGGTAGGATATGGGGTCTCCTTTCGAATCCATTCGTACAAGAATGTTCAATACAATAGGCAACCCTTGATGTAGGACCATTTGAAGGCTGTCAGGTAACTGTGGCGTCTCTCCAAGACCACCTAGCTCTTCCGGCGGCCGTGTCTCTCCAAGACCACCTAGCTCTTCCGGCCGTGTCAATGGAGGCATCCCAGTACACATGGATATTTTGATATCGAGATATAAAATCGTCAGCCAGAGTTTTCGTCTCACCTCCTTTTCAGCATCTTTCAACTCTTCGTCGTTGTCACCACGTTCTTGTGGTAAGCCTAAGATAAAGGCGATGCGAACCACGTGTCCCATAAATGTATAGGACGAGTCCATGGCCCAGCACGTAGCATTGCAGATTTGCTTGGCCACAACCATGAGTGTGAATGCCCGCGCCGTGCTGATCGTGGGACGAAACATGAACGGCGTCTGCATGATACATGCCTCAGCGGCCATCATGAATTCTATAGCGCTAGCAGAATCTTCTCCAGATGTAAAGCGGCCGAGGCCGAGCACCATCAAGAATTGCGCTAACCAGCACAGACCGACAGACTCCGGAGCTTGCCAATACCGATCTATTTCTTCGCGAAACACTGACAGGTCTAGAACGGGATTAACAACATCCAGCATATTGATGTAATGGTCCAAGTACTTGTCAACGTTGTCCTTTGCCGTAATTATGAGCTTAGTGACCGCATCACGAGCTTGATATTTTGTGGCCCCCGGAGTGCCGAATGGGAAGTTGCCGGGTAAGGCAAAGTTGGCAAAGCAAGCATCCGTCGCCACGTTTTCGAGTATTTTAGCAAGGGGAGATTGTGTTATCAGCGTGAGTGAAGCGATCTAGATCATTAGGTCAGCTGCCTATTCTAGGCAGAGGAAAACAAGGTGTTGTGTCTGCGACATACTCCAGTCATTAATTCTCGCCAATAACTTGATCCTCGAACTATGTGTGTTTTTTCCCATGATGCCAATTCGGATTTCTCGTTGTCCTGGTCTATTGGCTCTCCACCCTTTCGTCCTTTATTAGTGTTGTAGTAGCATTCTCGGTCATTACCACTAGATTTGCACCGACCACAGGGAAGTTCCTTGTCGCATCCGATTTTAAGGCGATGACAACGGAGACAGCTAAGGCAGGCTCGCTTACGCCTGCGAACGTTTTGGTCGTCCTCAGTTGCACCTGCTGCAAGATTGCGAGCTAGGCTTGGGTAAGCAGAAATAATTTGACTTGGATCCGGCTTGTTAATGGCAGTCGTGGGTGATATCGGGCCATCGAGCAATATTTCTCCTTCTCTGCCTCCTTTCATTTTTTGCGATAGCGAGGTCGGCGGAGCCGATTTAGCCACATCAAAACTACACCAAGTTCTGGCTTGGACACATCGTGTACATGAAGGCTTGACTAAGTCACATCGCCTCTTGAATTGGCGACACCTCTCGCAAGTCTTGACCTCGCGCAATGGGCGCATTGCTTTCAGTGTGAGTGCCAAATAGCTGGATCAGGTATCCGAGTGTAAGGACAATGCGACCTCGCCTCCGAGGGGAGCGCGGGAGAGACCGGCACTGTCGTCTCTCGAGCCTTGAGAAAGCGGTGATAATGTCGCAAATTCGGTATAGAAGGGCCGGGTCGTTGAACGAAAGTCGCGCAAGGCTAAAGACAACGTTTAGTTACGCCGCCGCAGGAGAGACTCTGACTCTTGGCATGCCGTGAGTAGAATCAGTGCCAGATTCTAATGCGCCTTAAGGTCACTTGACGATCTCTGAGCTTCGACTCTCGATAAGACTGCGACGTTTGTTCCAGGCTTGCCTTCCGTCTGCTGGAGAGACAGCAAGTGACGTTGAGCGGGTGTAAGGAAGTTTGCAGAAGGGTGTTTGGCAAAACTCCTGGCGGAGCGATTAGGGTGCGGGCTGTAGCCCGGACAGATGGACGGGGATCGCTGAAAGATTCACTGACCAGGACTGTTAGTGGTGACAAGGGCTGGGAAAATGGCCGCTTAAAAATGACCACGGGCAAATACTCTCTATAACCACGGCTAAAAAGCGCATTCCCTGGAATAGTAGGGTTACTTGGCATGGGCAAATGTGAGTAATCCGGGCCAGCCAAGGTATGCGGTATGCATTCTCATATCCCTGCTCTAACAGCAATTTGCGAAGTGTTTCTTTGCGTGTGCAGTCGTCAGTACATGCCGTTAATTGTTTATGCTTGCTTCTGTCCTAAGTGCTTCCTGTAGGGAAGAATGCATAGAATAGCTATTACGCTGTCTCCCCTTCTAGGTAGGAACTTTATTCTTTTAATGTTCTTAATCAACATGGCAACCTTTTCGTTCAAGGAGGGAAGGGGCGGGGCATAAGCTTATATAAAGGCAAGGTTAATTGCGGAAACATAAATTCACTGTAAGGTGCAATCATCCTGGTGTTTTGGCAAAGTCGCATTAGTGCCTCCACCATTTGGTCAGACCAAACAGTCAACAACAATGTCGCAATGGTTGCTGCATGATCCGATTTATAATCAGGCACTTTGTCGATTGACAGATACAGGATGTCCGCCTACGGCTGTGCCAGGGGCTCTTCGGTCGACCCTGGGTGCCGACTTGGGCAGGACAGCCTCTGTGTCTTATCATTTGCCAGCGCAGTGCTTGCACTCGGCTCGATGCTTAACAGTGCATTCTGCTTCTAACCACTTTAAACAGAACACAGTCGATTAGCCAATATGTCTTTGCCGAAAAGTCCACGCAAGAGTAAGCATACTGGACGTGGACACTCACATGTCGTGAAGTTTTCTGATTCCAGCCTCATTAACAAATCAGTTCCTGTCCCTGCGCGTAGGCGATGCCTTTACCTTGAATGGGTCGTATTCGGTGCCTTATGCGGTTTCCGTCCTTGTCCTACCTGTCCCTTCAAGCCCGATTGGTTAAGGCAGGGGTAGCATGACGTATGTACAATATAACCCCTGAATTATTGTAATTTTTACATGGGTAATTGACCTGACAAGGGCAATCGAGCCAATCAGAGATGACTTCGATATGCATGCACATTACTGAGGAACCAGAGAAAGAAAAAAAGTACTTCTAAAAGGTGGGGTTAACTGTTCACGTACTACCATACTAGCTTTCTTATCTAAGAGGCAAAGTAAGAGAAAGTTTGCTTAGAAGGAGTATTTAAAAACTATATATTATTAAAGCCTATATTATTAAAGGCTTAGATTATTAATATTAAAAAGTTTTATGGTATTACTGTACTGCTCTAAAAATCTTGCGTTTATTAAAAGCTTCTGTTAGTAAGCTACTTAAGCCCCGTACTGGCCTTGATAAAAATACAGGGGTCAGATTGTATGACTGTTCTTTGACAACTAGGGGAGAGAATCCATTAGATGAACGGCGTATTCAGGGATATGGATTAAAAGTGTCAGGCTAAAAGCGGGGCACTGTTCTCGACCTAGCAACGCGGTCAAAACGCCTCTAGACTGGGGTTAGGAATGGGGCCATGAAACCGCACACATCAAGCCAGGGTAGGTAAACCGAATCAATAAACATTTATCATTAGGCAAAGCGGCGCTTGCCTGAGTTTTGCGTGAAATGCGGAACGAAGGCAAGTGAAGATGCAGTTCCGCAGGCTACAGCTGCCCGCTTTGCCTATTTAAAATGAGTCTAATAGTGAGACCGACAATTTTTAAATACTTATCAGCGATTGGTCAGAAATCGAATACTTATCGGCGATTACTCCGTAGACAACAAGGAATTTAAGGTACGTACCAAGTTAGTGATGCTTTTAGCAGGCGCGTTGTGGTGTTGAGGAAGATGGGCGTGGTGTTGTGGAAGGTGCAGCGCCGCAGGCAGGAGCCCCTGGAGGGCCCCCCGGAGGGAAAAAACACACAATACTGCTTCATGATTAACGAAAAAAATCTAAAAGAGAGAGCCAAAATAGAGGTCAAAATAGAGGTCAAAAGACAGGCGAAAAGAGCCAAAAGAGAGATAACTACAGAAATAGCCTGGCTACCGCACTTTGACGCAAAGTACGTGAGCCGGTCTTTACGTTGACAGTGGACTGACGATTACCGCAGGCACACCATCTTCCGTGCTTAAACTGATATAGTAGCCGTGGTGGGGACCATTACAAGGGCTCGCCTATTACAGGGAGCCTTCTTAAGCCAGTCACACGTCTCGGCATCAAGTCGCCTAGAGCAGCGTTGCTCTAGATTCGGCTACGACATGTCATCTCTAATAAATAGCAAAATCAGGGTTAGGAAGGACACCTTATTAGGTTCAGCGAAGAGAATCTGCGTGAGCACTAGACACCCTGTATACTGTGGGGCATGCCATGGAGAAAGCGGAATTTTAAAGGCTGACCAGACAGGGGATGTTCTTACGCGGACATCTTCACCGCATGCCCCACTATATCATTTGATCATGTCAAATAATAGCGGAGACTGGGGTGCAAGCAATTTCCTTCTCCCTTCCTTGTCAGATACAGTATTACATGGCGGTAGGTGCAGGTGATCTGGATACTAAATTTGTGAGCGTATGTATGCATCTTCCTTTCCCCAAAGGCCTGCTGTATCAATTCATTTGTTCAATCTACATTTACATGCCTCAAATTTGCTGCCCACTTGATCGCCAATTAGCTCTCGCCACCTCTCTTATACTTAACAATAGTCGTAATACCACATAATATGTTGAAAACAGATTCTCGCTTGCACGTAACGCCTCGTGAGGTAATATTCCGTCTTCCTAACAAGATCTTTCGTCTTATATTCGATCATCTCAATTACCCACTTAGCCAATATCCTTTGCGGACATATTGGACAGAGTGCCACGAGCGAGGATCATTAGAGGCTCGCCAGACATTCCAAAATGCGCGACTCGTCTGCCGCCGTTTTAATGAAGAGGCATCGCGGCTTTTGTTCTGAAATGTTGAAATAGACATCAGCAAAACATCCCTCGATCGTTTCAATAAACTTTCTCAAAATGCGTTTCACCATGTCTGCTGATTACGGTTTACTATCGCCCAGCAGAGATTGCTTCGGATGTGTCAGAGTTCAGGAGACAACGCTTTATTGACCTTTATGAATTTTATTAATAATACGAAACTTACATGTCTTCCTCGCCAGATGAACGGGATGAATTATAGAATGGGACAGAAAGCGTGGTGACAAAATCGATACAGACTTTTAAAGGAATTTAGCATGTGTGGGGAACCAAACAGATAACGACAAGATGTGTCGTAACCTTAGCAATGCTGCCTATTATCAGCAATGCCTTGTCAAGGGCCACGAGAACTATTGTAAGTAACAAGAGGAGCAGCTTAGGCTGATCACCTAAAAGACATTTATTAACGGTTTAGCTGCATCACTAGCGCGGCTGGCGATTGTCGAGCGCTGTGACTGTGAGCGTTGTCACTGATGCTTTTCCTAATCCCTGGTCTGGTACAGTACTCCGACGTTGGTTTTCAATGAACAGAACCTTTGCCGATATATGACGACTCCGTATAGTTGGGACGTGTTCGACAATATTGGACTACACGGTGTGAGTCTGGTCTTAGTGAAGATCCTCTCAGACCTACCCATTGCTCTCAATAAAGCCGGCGTTTCACTTACCCAGTGGAAACTCTTATGCTCACCAACGACCGATGATTATATGCACATAGTTTGGCCTATCGGAGCGAATTTAACTCACCCCACCTAGGTTGAACTTGATCACGCATACCAGAATCTAGAGGTGTTCACACTTAAAACTTAGAGACAGACTTAGAGACAGACCCAGCTCGGATTTACCGTCGGTGCCGATCGAAGCCGTGCAGCAGGCATTCCTCAACCGACTCATCTCTGCCGCACTGTCTATTGCAACTCTCTGGTGAATATCCCTAGACCTATGCCGCTTAGGAAACACTTCTTCGCAGCAGCATTCTCCCTAGGACTGCTACCCTCTACGTCCTGTGCTCCGTGAGGCGAACTAGAAACATCTGATCAAGCTGCAGCTGAGCTTTATTTCACTTCATTAAACTGACCTTGAGCGTCTATGCTATGGAATAGGGCCTAACGTCCAGGAATTTCACCTGTACGTGATCTAATTAACAGAAGGAGTCTGGTCTGGTGCCTTGGACATTCTCTGCGATAGGCTTGGCATAGGACGCAGGCACGTTGTTCTTAGCCGTCTTAGCGGAGGGGAATTTAGATGGGAAAGCGTGAAAACAATTAATTCCACATGGGAAGCAGCGAATGCAGCGCATTTAAGGCAACCTATATGGATGCAGCGAAGTGGATGGGACTTTAGGCATGAAGCATTTATTTGTCGCTTAAGTGGCTGCCAGGTATATTCGGGACGCAGCCATGATGGAAAATCCGTTTAAAGGGGATGTAAAGTAAATAGTTCTCAACGGTCAGCTGGAAAGGCAAAAAGACGAAGAATAGTTCACTAAGATAAGACAAAATAGCGTGAGGCATGTGCGCAGCGTTTATTGTACTCAGCCGTTGATCGACCAAACCGTTAGAGAGAGCTAGCCACGAGACACGTACACTAAGAAGTTAGTTATTTTCAGGAACATGCCTCCTTTCCTGACAGGGAGAAGCCTCTATTGCATAGAGTACGGGCCTCGTTACAGTGGCTCATGTGGGCTGGTGATTCGAACATATATTTCCAGCTGATTTCTTGGAGTCTATATATGGCAAAATGGCCTCACAGCGAAGACATTGGCCTGGGTCGGCAGCCGGTATTACTACATGTCGCTGCCCTGGGCTATCACCACAACCCCCTTGGGGTCTGGTTCGGGGAACAACTTGGCGAGAACCGCATAAGAGACATGCGGGGCAACACAATTCTTAGAAGCAGTGTTTCGCGAGCCATGGATTCCGCAGACTGTTGCACTTCTTACCCTACAGCTTCGTCGTTGCCTCGCGGACGGGGCAAAAGGTGGCAGCACATGCACGGATCGGAGGGAGGTTTTAAAAGAAATCGGCTTGCTGCTTACCGGTTGGGGAAAATGTGCGGAGCCATTCTGCAAAGAGTAAGAAAGAGTTTCATCTGCTTCATTAAGCATGCGTGCATGCGTGCTTACATTGCGTTCTAACACGCTTGAAATCTATTCTGCGTTTATAAAACCAAGTTCTCACAGTTTACGGGTGAGAGCCACGCCGCTATACTAGGAAAAACGGAAGTAACATCCCGAGCTCGTCACGACTATGTGGAGCAAATTTTGAAGGCATGTCGCGCGAGGGGCCAGGATTTGACGTCAACTCAGGGGACTTGGCTGCCGATTATCAAGGCTGCTATCCAGAACACCCGAAAAGAGAACATACACCCTAGTGAATGGTTGGGGGTGATCCAATCGGCCATGTCTAATGTGCGAGTTGATTGGGTGCCGGGGTTGCACTCATCACGAATTTCGAGCAAGCATATTGTGCATCTAGTGGGCAGTATAGCAAACCATAGCCAACGGACGGTGAGAGCGACTGAAACCACGAGCCTAAAGCGAAGGGCACAGATGCGCCTGAGTTAAGAAGATGGGCCAAGGAAGAGCGCGCGTCGGCAAGCAATCGACTTTGGGTGCAAGTTACCTTTCCAGACCATACCGCCGCTGCTACTGAATGGGTTTAACAGCTTTCACAACGACCCTCAGAGAAAGGAGACAGGGACAGTAATAGTCAATCACTATCAGCTGGCGTAGTGAAGCATATTGGCAACGGCGATTTTGGGGTTCAGTTGATGCTTATGCAGGTATTGACCCTGGCGGCCTCGTCAGAGACCCCGGAGGTATCGAATGTCTCGGTCGAACTTCAGTCGTTCCAGCCGGCGCAAGGAGGCGTGATCAAGGCAAGTATGCCGTGAGCTTGGTGACTCGCATGTTATGGTTGCTCGATGAAGAAGCATTCCCATGGAAGAAGGAGTATCGAGGAGCATGTACAGTTGCTGGCATAGTAAAATAAATGGGTTAGTGATACTGCAATGGCCATGAATGCATTGTCGCTGCTAGCATAAACAGAGTATTGACATACTAACAACAGGATTCTGCGGCTACTGGGGTGGGTTTCCGTGAAAAAGACCCGGTCAACACCACACAATGTTGACTGCGAATTGCAGTCAGAGGAACTCCTCTATGCGCAGTACAAACGGCTAATGGGAATGCGAAAGCAGCCGATAACGTTCATCAAGGCGGTCTTCCACACTGAAGACGGAAAATGGGTTGACCGATGTCAGTCAATCATAGGAGATCGAAAGGAGAGGAAGCAGGGCAAAGAGCAGGAGACATAGCGCCTTGTCTTTAAGATCTAAACTGGGTATTACTGTCGCGACAAAATATATGGCCAACCTCTATAATTGATCTATATTTGCGTCCGGACGTGAGGTAACTTCGTTGTTGGTTTTGTGGCTCTGCCGGTTGAGCGGTTCTTTTGCCATTACTGTTAAATTGCCCAATCCGAATGCTCCGTAACTTCTCTCTGTAAGCAATGAGAAGCACATGTTGCTACATATTCTTTGCCTAGCGCGTTAGATAATGGATATAAGTGTCGCAATATAAATGTGACACTACAAGAAGCATATGAATGCTGGAACGTGGATGCTATGTGATATTCAATAAAGCTACTGGGCTTCTCCTTCGACTACGCGAAAACACTGGGAAGCTCTGACGCGTTCAATGCGATGCGGGAGTGGTATTCAACACCGTAATTTCGTAAGGCAGTTAGTAACTGCGGCGTTAAGAAGAGGTTATCAAAGAAGACGTGATAACTGGCATCTGGTAGTTACATCACTAGGTCAAGGACCACAGCCTGTGTCTCTGCAAGCTGCTCTTTATCTGCCCGCCTTTTGGCCAGTATGCCTCGAGGCCTTGCAGCAGCAGGAATGTGGAATTTCCACCGTAGAAAATAGCCCTCTTGGGCAGCAACCCAAGCTTCAAGGCCTGTCGGTATTGGCTTTCGAGGTATTGTAACTTTCGCTCGGGTTCTCCCTGTAAAGCGGATCATACACTCATCTATTGAGATATATGTGCCTAGGATGAAGAGGTCTATAGAGACTGCTTATATATGGTCAGACCACTCGGCCGTACGCGAAATTAGGCGTTCCATAGAGTCAGAGCTCAATTCAAATGGCGAAAAGGTGCGAATATGACGAAAGAGAAGCTGGAATCGTGCGTAGGTCATCCACTTCGTTACTAGATGCGAGACTTCAAGTTCTCCTGGTTAAGAAGTAACCTAGTGGCTTGAGATTCGTTTTTCGGGCCGATTTCCTATGTAAATCATTATCGCAAGCCATATATAGACTTCTGCAACGGTGGTTGCCTTCCACTTTGAAAGCCGGGCGTTTTGGGCCCGCTGGGCATTCTGGGCTGTTTAAGGGTGCGCTGCCCAGCTGTTCGTCCAATCAACCCATTTTTTGAATAAGCGATTCAGGGCAAAATAACTGGAACAGAGCGACGGGCGCGTCAGGGAGATCCCATCGCGATGAAAATGCGGTCTTGTGGTTAAAAGGGATGAAAAAAAGAGCCTCGATTGGCCTCGATTGGGCTGACTAGGCCAATTGGGCTCTTTTGGCGGCCCGCTGACCTTAGCTCACTGAAGGAATGAATTTGTATGGAGTTTACTAACAAATTGTTTTGTTAGTTGAACGCGTCCCGGCGCGGTCAGTGGGGAGACCGCCGGCCCACAGCCCCCCCTGACTAGCGCGTTGACCTTAGAGCAGCCCAAGAGATATAGTCCAAAGACGATAGACTAAAAGGGAGAGATATTCACATAAAACTCGGAACGTTCATGAGAAGAAGGGAATTAAACTAGATGGGTAGGCAGGGTGAGACGCAGGGTTCTAAAGATAATCAACCGTCCTCTATGGAAGTGATAAAGCCAGAGCTCTATTAATTGATAGCCGAATGGCTAGATTTTATCGTTGCTTTCATTGTTAAAGTTCCCTAGGCAAAAATACCGGCGAGAGTATCTAATAATGCAGTTGGCGAGCAGGTCTTCACCCTCTATATATTTTTGCGCCGCGGCTGTTTCCCACTGGATAATAACCGACGTTTATCAGTCCTCGTCTGTCTCCTCGTCAGAGTCAGGATTCAACTCGCTTTCGTAGAGGGACGTGCGGACATTCTGCTCCCGCCCTTCAATGCAAAATTTTACATCCTTCTGACATGACGGACCATGAACTGAAAGCCCCCATCGGTGAACCTCATTGATCCAGTGGATAAAATGCTGAACATCTGGCCTGCTAAGCATATTCGCAGTCGTGGCCTCAACGATATCACAACCCGGCCAACTCCAGTCATGGGGAGAGACCGATTGCGACATAGCCTTTAGTCTAACACACCAGAAAGTATAGGAAGCACCCTGGAGAGTGAGGCCATAATGTCTCAGGCTCGAGGTATGCTTCTCGGTCCAACGCTTTTTGGTCTCTTTTAGACGTTCAACTTTCAATAGACACCGATTGTAAAGTGCCGTGGCTGCGGCCGTAGCAATCTGATCTTGGGCCTTCTCCACCGATTTGTCATCCTTCTTGTACTCCACGGTGAAGTAAGGTGCAGTTATACGGTCGTTGTGAATGTAGGTGTATTTGCGAAACAGTCGCCGGTACGCGGGGTTGAATGGGCGCACTGACAGCCAGTATTGGAGGTCCGGCCGGAAGTTGAAGTCGTATTCCAGAGAATCGGCACTGACAGTGACCGGAGGCGGTCGCAGTCGGCTGTTGGCAGATGTACTGGGCTTAACCAACAACTCGACCACGCGTTCCACTATCCATTCTCTAGTCTTGTCATAGCTAGGATACCGGGGATCACGTCGGAGAAGGGTTTCCGCGGCGTAGTAAGCAAACTCTGCCTCACAGAGTTGCTCATTCCGCATGTAAGTGAATTCTCGAATGACGCTGTCTATGAGCTGGTCGTCCATCGGGATCCAGACGTTCGTGTGCTGCATCTGCTCCAGCGCGCCATAGCCGCTTTCTGGTAATTCAGTCCCGAAATGTGCAAAAGCATCGCTCGATTCGGTTTCGGACGGAAAAGAAATTCCTCGAGGAAGTAGGACCCTCTGACGAAAGTCTACATCTCTCAGTTTTGCCTTCTTCGGGTCGTTCGAGGTTCTGGATGTCTCAGATAGAGCGCTTCGTGGGGTCGTCGGGCCTCCCGATCGTTGTCTAGATGATGCGGTGCTCTTCATAAAATGTGACATTTTCCTATCCCTCAGCTCGGCCCAAAGTTGGTCGCAGTTAACCGACTTGTTGTCAAGTTCTCGACGTTGTGTAGCAACAGATTGTCCACACTTAGCTGACGGCTTTGTTGATGGGGGCTGGCGGTCTGGTGCATTGGTATCTTGTAGGACCTGCAAAGCGCGCCTTGGCTGAGCTGCAGCTTTGCAAACGGTCGCGTCGCGGGCTGTCATTTGAAGTCTGCGACCATCGATGTTTTCTCGTGCGACGCGCCCAAATGGCTTCGATCTCTCAACGCAACGGTGTGTCTTTAATAAGGTCCCAGATCTGCCGTTTATAGGCTGCTTTGTAAAGGTGTCTCGTTCCATGAGTGGAAGAGTTCGTTCAGTATTCCACACGCGCTATGCCGGAACGTGCACAATAAGAGAAACGGCGGTCTAGCAATAGATATAACTCGCTCCACGGTAAATGACATGGAGGTTATTATAGGAAAGTACTAAGGGCAAGATAATTTGCGGCGTTAGTGGTATTTCTTTGTCGAAACCATGTTGATATGGCCAGCACACAGTCATCCTTGTTGCACCAGACACAAGCTGTAGGTGGGTCCCAGGTCGCAAAGTTGCCACAGCGACAGATCAACTCAGACCCTCACAACCGTGGCTGCCGATGTGCATTTTTGTCGCACTGGTATATACAAGGTACTAGGCCAAAGTATTCACAGCGGGGCGGGTCACTTGCAGGGGGGTTAGGAAGTACCTTTTTCAGCCCCTTTTTCGCGTTTCTTGTGTTTTCTATCAATTACGCGTTTTTTTCATTAAGGAAGCTGCTTACGAAGTTATCAACAGAGCCTTCAATGCCTCACAAGCGACCCGATTTAAAGGAGCCTAAAAGGCAAGAGGCCCGGCTACTAAGAGGGATTGGTTATACTTAACAACAGATTTCCGATAAAACAGGCCTCTTAATCAACCAAGTTCAATATGCCCTAGCGACTACCGATAGCCCTAAACCCCGTACCGGCCGGAAGAGCAAGCTTTCTGAAGAGGAAGTTAACGAGTTAGTTGCCTTTATTACAAGTAGCCGCCAGGCCTGAGTATTATCATTCCTTAAGCTTCCTATTGCTCTTGGTTGGAGGCATGTTGGTTAATACGCTATACGATACGCCCTACGAAAAAGAGGCTTTGAGAGACATCCTGCCCGAATAAAACCCCCTATATCTGAAAAAAACCGCCTTGCCCGTCTTTAGTGGGCTCGTTACCATAGGAATTGGTTAAGGGCCCAATGGAATACTATCCTTTGGTCTGATGAATCTTGGATTAACCCTGGTAGCCACAGAGTTACGTGGGTTATAAGGCAGGCAAATGAGACCTTTGATCCAACCTGTATTATTGAACGCCCGAGGAAGAAGAAGGGCCAGGCTTCATGTTCTGGGGCTGCTTTTCAGAGCTAGCTGGGAAAGGTCCCTTCCTCTTCTGGGAGAAGGAATGGGGTAATATTAATGCTGAAAACTATCGTTAGCATTGTATCCCTTTAATTAATGGTTAGTATCGCCTTTATCTAGGTCATCAATTAATGCAGGATGGAGCGCCTGCCCACAAAGGCGCGATAAATGAGCTCTTAGAAAGAGGGATTGACTCTATCCAATAGCCAGCTTTTAGCCTAGATTTGAACCTAATAGAGCATATGTGGAATGAAATGAAGGAATATATTCAATACTATTATCTAAAGGAAGAAGCTAGCTATGATAGATTACGGGTTATTATTACAGAGGCTTGGAATTCAATCCCTCTACATTACCTAGATGGGCTGCTTTTAACAATGCCGGACTGTTGTGAGCCTGTTATCAAAGCTGACGGCCGGCATATAAAATACTAGATATCTTCATCAATATCGTCAATATCGTCAAATTAGCTACATGCAATACAGGGCCACTGTGGCCACATTGGTACAAAAGAGACCCCCTGCCGGTACGGGCGGGGGCGGGAATACTTACCCTAACAGGTAGTAGGGGGGTCTAAGACCACTAGAAAATGTGGCGTGGCCACGCCCAATTTTTTAGTGTGACAATTTTGTAATCCGATAATCCGGGGTCTGCACACCATTGTTTATGTAGCACAGTTGGCACCCCAAAAAGCGCCAACGGTCAAAATAATCCTCCTCTATGTCCTCAAGCCACGATGTTAATCTTCCGGGACTCTTCCAGATATTTGCGCGTTCTCCGAGGAATTCCATCAATTTCGAATCGATATCATGTTGGCTTATGCTACCGCCGGCGACGGGACCACCAAAGAAAGGCCAATTTATGTCGTTTGTATTCCTTTCTTCCCAGCATACAGTACGATTCAAGACTGGCCATGTCTGGCGATCCCTATTCGCCACGACGCTTTGCGGGCGGCAACTGTCTCCCCTTAGACCCTGGACGAGTCCTTCGCTTTCTCTCGGCGCTTGGTGCGCCGAGATTGGCTTCGAAGTTGGGAGTACTTGGTTGGCGAGGTAACATATTCGTGATAAGGGGTACAAGGAGTTACGTCGTCGCGCATTTCCTTGATCGCGGGGTCGTCTTCAAGCACCTCTGCAAATTGGTTATGAGTAACCCGTCAGCTTGTCAGCAGGTGCCCACCTCCAGAGTCCAGAGGAGACGCTGGCTCCCGTGATGATAAGATTAGTGCCTGGCCTACATGCCACCTAGTGAGGATACCCACCCGAAAAGAAACAGCGGAAGGCAAAGACAGCATTTTTGACAACATGACGGTATCCTACCAAGTGCAAAAATAAGATGAGCTACCCGAGGGCTAAAGAGGATGCCTTCGCAGTCACTCTATAAGGACCTCGCCCCCATTGTTAGACCAGCAATCGGACGACATATTGCACCACTTCTCAGCTGGGCACCTTTCTCAAGAATCATTTCAACGATAGCCATGCCTACAAAATGATCAACGACCTAAAAGACAACCCTTCAAAGTATAATCGCCTTTAATTCGGTGACCTATCCCCATACCGCGAAAAAGGTTGTTCCTAGTCTACTACCGAATGGGATGTAACGAGTAGGTACTCAGTTTCTGTTCTGACATTGTCCCCCGATCTGTGAGAGACTATACTCACATATTTTGATTTGGCAGTCGTCTAAGGCACTGCCTAGACGCTGCGAATATTGAATTGCAGGCCAAGGTGATGTTGTACATGCCTTGAAAATCGCTCGTAATCGGTGCATACCGGCCTCAATACGTATATGTCGGCTCGTTTTAAAGATCGTCAGGGACATGATTTACGCAATTCTGGAAGCCCGCCTTTTGCTGTCTGCTCGTTCCCTCCCGCTAAAGTCATGTTTCTAAACAATCCTGTAATATCATCCTCCTCTGATCTTGATTCTTTTGTATCAAGTAACTCGTGTGCTAGGATCATGTGTTTGTACATGAAAAGTGCAATCAACTGCTTCTCAACATGGGAGGCATTATGCTGCCCTAGAACACCCTGGTCACGGCCAGAATCGGACGTAAGGGAAAACCCAATTTCCTGACAAAGCTTCATGACCTGACGCGTCCAGTGCTTTGCGGATATTATGGAACTTTTTCCTTAACCGTGGCCCCAGCCACTTTTTGCATAGACATTTGGAAAACCACCGGAGCGACGCATGGCAGCAAAAGTTTTCAAGTGGATGAGTCCATAAAGTCTAGGTGTTAGTGCGAGCGAGGGGCTTTCACCCTGATACTCGATATGTACGGATTCATCCCCTCCTCTGAGTCCAGCCATTGCAATTTCTTAGCGGCTGCATCAAGACTGACACTGAACTCTGAAACTGACAACGCTAGAGGGTCAAACAAATTTTCCAGTCTGGAGTCAGGTCCTCGATGTCTGGCGTGGATGGCAGTAGCAACACTCTCTGCCGGCCCAATTATCTTGGTGAGGGCCTCGGCCAACTCGAGCCGTTAAATATTTGCACAGGGTATAAACATTTGGCGAATCAGAGCTTTGAACTTGAGCCCCTCGCTCTCCTCCTCATATAGTATTAAGCATATAGGATGTAGGCCTTTCACAGCATACATGACGTGATTCCATATGGAGGCTTGTACTCCCCCAGCTCGCATCGTTACGAGTTGTTGTAGAACAACCAATCCAGTCCGGGGGTTATTACAGCGCACCTGCTCTTGATCTTAGGGTTCTTAGAAATCAAATTCACTCCTCTGTTTAGCTTTAGATTTGACCAACGATTGGTACCTGCTTGGGACACGCTGCCTTCCTCTACGTTCACGATGTTTTGCAGATATGATGACGTTGAACAGGACCAGCTGGGAGTTTATTCGCCAGAAATACGATTCTATCACTCTTCTTTATATCCGTAAAACTGCCTCACGGTTTCCACTTCAGCAATAAAGGCATGTAGAGCACCATCTTTAGACTCTTCCACTAGGCGATACTTCAAATCGCTTCGACAACTTCGGAACAACTCATTCGTTTCGGGGTTCTCCGCTGAACCTTCACAATGCGTCGACATTGTGGAATGGTGTCTGGGTTGTTGCGCACAACACCACACGGCGCATGAACACATTCACAGCTGTTGAACGTCACAGCGGAACGCAGATGAAAAGAGTGCGTTGATTCTGTAACCTAAAGATGCCGCCAAGGTAGGCTATTTATGGAAGGCACAGGCTGGACCCTGCACGTGATATTGTATGATGTTCAACAACAGCTGCATCTGACGGCCATGGGCGTCACTTCAGAGGTTGATAGGCGCTTTAGACGCTTAAGTGCTTTTTGGACCTGCCCAGGGATAGCCAGGGAAGACGCTTATTCGTGGTACATGGTAGGGGTCATGCGCTCTACTTTTAGCTAATACTTCTCTTAGAAGGCAGAAGTTGTTGTGCATGTAAAAGGTCGAGCACGACGATGAAAAGAAGTTCCATCGTGGTTAACTATAGCAGTAGAGATAATGTCTGAACAAATGATTGAATGAATCTGTTAAACGTCACGATTGCTTTTGCATAACTGAGCAACGATCGGGCAGAAGTTCCCCTGTGAATCGGGCAACGAGAGACTCTTGATTTCTATCTAAAAGAGCGGAATTGCGTGAAACTAAATACTTATTAGAACGCTGCTGCCTTGCAGGCAGCAGTATAATAATGGTTGTTGCCTCGTAGGCAATACCATACTGCGCTTGCTTTGAATAAGCGACTTGATATTGACAGAAGCCGACATCACCTTACCTAGGTAAAGTGGCAACGGCGGCCTCTTCGATTTGGCGGATCAAGTTGCGTTCTCGGGTGCGACTTGCTTCTAGCTCCTCTGTGAGTTCAATTTCCTTCAGCTTGGCAGTTTCGATTCGACTCTTCAGCTGCGTGATATGATCACCCATCTCTGTAATTAAGTTCGGCACGTCGTAGAGTGGCAACTTTATCGCGTAGTCTTTCGATCTTATCTTCACACTCCTTATGTCAGGCAGAAATTCGACTGACCTCCTCACGAGCTCTGGCAAGTTGCGACCTGAACTCTTGTTCTTGCTGGTTATAGGAAGTCATAGACGATCCGCCATCATAATCGTCAGATGTGTGATTGTTGTGTAATGCACGTGATGGATGTGCGTTGCCCTTTTCTAGGGCAGGTCTGGCTGGTACGGCTGGGGTTGATTCGGAGCACCTGGTATTAGACTCTAACTTTTCCATAAAGAGTTTGCATTCGTATTGCTGAGTCCCAAGATTAACTGGTTGGCGGCTCCTCTTTTACCCTGCCGGACAACGTTGAGCACAGTCCTCGAAACTGTTTATGATGGTTCTCACATTTGGACCTCCTTGAGAAAGGACGGAAGATGCACGGACAGAATCAGTGCCGTCTATATTATTAATAGTTAAATAGCTTTAAGGGTTTCTAAACATGGCTATTAGGATGAAACTTATATACTAGGAATTGCGCCCCGACACGCCAGCCTCCACCCTCCGGGTCGCTACGCTAGTCAGCGAGGCTGTTCGTGGAAAGGCAACTTTCCTGCCAGGACTAGATCATGAGCAGGGACACGCATAAGGGGCACCCCGTACGCATAAAGGTGTTGTGTTGGTGATCTGGTGATTGAACCGTATTGGCAATGATCTTCGGCTAGAATTTCGGCTGGAAGGAGGTTTGTCCAGCTCGAGAGGCCACAGGAGCACTTACAGCAGAGCGACAAGCTCAAAGCTAAAATGGATGACCATTGCTGTCGTTAGGCAGCCATGCGTGAATTTTTTGCAGATAGTATTGCATGCTAGGCAACTGTGGCGACACGTCATGTATTGCATGCATGGATATTCATACGCGCGAATGCTTGACAAGACAGCCTCACTTGTAGTTAGCGAGAGTTAAGTTAGGGGAGAGTAGACAAATGAGATGTTAGAAGATTTCAAGCAGTCCTCAAGCCGTCGCCGCGTTGTCAGCGCTGTGCAGAAGAAGTCAGCCCTAACATCAACCGATTACAATTTCATTTGCTCCTAACAGTGCAATTCACCGGTTTCTAGACCAACTTAGTGACGGGGCGGAGAGGCGGGCACAGGTGGCGGCCAGACTGTACGAGATTGGAAGGCTGCAGCGGTTTGTACTTATATATTCTTTCATTTAGAAGCGTTCTTGTCTCTCCTAGCCATCTAAACCCCGATTGTATCATTTACTCGTCCTTACTAGGCTGTACTCTAGCCACCAAGGATGCTTAGATTGAGCTGCGTACGTAATCAAAGGGGTCTCTTGGACGCAAGGACCGAGCAGATTGGAAACCTGAGTCCACCCTTCTGACTGGTTACTAGCTCGATCTTGCGGCGTTAAAGCCCATTGCGAGT
This sequence comes from Sarocladium terricola, assembly GCA_029379155.1. Taxonomy (NCBI): domain Eukaryota; kingdom Fungi; phylum Ascomycota; class Sordariomycetes; order Hypocreales; family Sarocladiaceae; genus Sarocladium; species Sarocladium terricola. Next base: position 266,388 of record JAHKSO010000010.1, read on the forward strand.
CCTTAGAGAGGGCCAAAATTAGCCGCTCAACTTCCCACATTGAATTCTATTGGGGGGATTCGGGGGATTTGAGTCGTGGCTCCAAGAGCTCAAACCAAGGATGGTTATCTGAAAGCCTTTTGACGGCTATCTATTCACAGTATGGTGGTAGAAAGCCGGCGCACGCGTTATAGAGCAACGAAAGCGAAACCACCATAGCTTAGAGGGGAGGGAGACTCAGCAGCAAGAGAACAAGGGCAATTTCTTTTATTTAAATAGATACTCTCATAAAGTGAATAACTTATTAGATAATACTGATAGAACCAGACGAGGAAAGCGAAGCTGTGTCATCAACCGGCTTATTCCGCCAAAAGAGAAGCTTTCTCAGCCATTTAAACTGCAGCCCTGCTCTGCTCCTTGACGATTTTCGGGCTCTTAAATCTCTTATAGAGTGACAGCGACATGCGCAGCTGTTGCAACAAGCCTTTTTGTTTCTCGGCATTGGGCGAGCTGTCGGCTTTGGAATCGGTGGGGGCTGCATCTGGCCATATAATTCGGTCATTTGTGCCATCTCGACAGCGTAGATGTAAATGTCTATGCGCGTGACAGGCAGCTCGCCAATCAAGTTGTTCCTCCAGCCAATGATATGGCAAAGCGTCTGCAAGATAACGCTCATCATTTGTTCATCGCTGTTGTTCTTTGGCCATTCGGTTTGAGGTGCCAATGTTCTGATGCCTCTAATGGCTTTCTTGATACTGTCGAGAGAGATCTCCCCGCCTGGCAACATTGATTGGAAATCTTGTACGGCGGTTGTATTTCTGCCCATGAAGACGCCTGTGGCATTTTTTAGTATGTTGTTTCGCAGTCTCCAAAGGCGTGTCGTAAGGCCAAGCCAGGACGGTTCTGCATCAGGAGGCGGCGAATTAACGTTCATGACCTTCTCGAGATTCCTGAGACGATATTCTAGTGAAGTCAATTCTGTCGTGGAGCTTGCATCCTGAGGTAGTTGAAGCTTCTTGAAACCCTCAAGATTGGCGATCAGGCCAATGCAGCGTAGTTCATTATCAAGTATTTGGGCCATATTTCGCAGGGTCACGGCGTTGGCATGAAGAACAATAGAGATGGGATACAGAGGAGATCATGATTGACATCATTCCCGCCGTGTACCCCCTTTTATATTCCATGCACCACGCTTAGACAGAACTTGGTCATCAACAAGCATCGTTAAGGTCGGGCCCCTCCTGCTTCCGGTTGATCTGCCTGCCCTTGTTTAGGTTAGAGAATATGTTGTCGAACTGGTTGCCGTCGGCGATTATGTGCATGCCTGTTTTAGTCTACTAATTGTTATGGAAGATGGGTTGAACTGCAGCTTAACCCTAAGATATGTTCAGTTACAACCAATATCGTTATAACCAGGACTATTTCTCGTTAAGTAACTAACTAAACTTCATTATTTCACTAAGTCTAACACTAAAATGGAAAGTTGGCATAGGAAGAGTGGCGTGTGGCGGTGCAACTTGGCAGATGGCATAAAAACACAGAAGATGCAAGCATCAATCAATACAATCACCATCAGTTTTCGGCCTCGGTAATCGAACACAACCCACGTAGTTAAATTAAGTATGGCATCATGAATCTAATCAGGCAAAGCGGAGCTTTGTCTGCCAATTTGCAAAAATGACGGGCAAGCATGTAGTGGTGCTGTGCAGACAAAGCTCTGCTTTGCCTCGGCTGAATATACTGAATTCATCCAGAGTAGGTTTACCAAGGAAACCGCAAGCCTTATAACGTTGATTATAGACTCGTGCGTTATACCGTTACTCCGTGTAGTGTTGAATGGTGATGGCGATTCTTTTGCTTGACCACTTTTTGCCATATGCCATATTCGGGCATGCAAAGTGGCCCATAATATTGGTATCGTACTTATTTATGCAGCTATTCTCATCATCCTCATCACGGAAGCTGAAAAACAGAAGTTCGTGGAGAAGTAATTTCTCCACAGCATCGTGCCGGTCGGGATACATAGACCAGACCGCTCCTGTGTCTTGGTCTTCCGGCTTTAGCGTGTTGCTGCATTTCGTCCTTCTTTTCGATGTTGACTTTTTAGAAGGCATTGCATAAGGGAAGTGATACACGGGCCTGACTCTTAACCGGGCCTGACTTTCAACGTCTCTAATTCGCCTAAATTTGAGTGATCCACAGGCAGGTACTCACAGATAAAGGCGGTGTAACTGGCCATCTTAACAGCTGCCAATTGCTCAATTATAACTGGAGGCCCATCGTAAGCTAAATGTGCGACGTGTAATTCGGCACCAACAAACTGTTATATATACGATCGAAATATAGCTCTTCTGTCACTGAACTCTGGTTTTTATATTATTACTTAACTATAATACAGTCTGTTTCTTCCTTTCCACTTTCAATAAGTTCCCATTGACTCCTCGTCCTCCGAATATTAGGTTGCATTCTGCGACCACTAGATCGCACTCCTATAGTCTTGCCAGCTCGTAAAATAACAGAAAACCTACCCTTCTGATGGTGGGCCATATCTCCGACTTAGCTTCTAGTCTGCATATTACTTTGTGAAGATGCTTCTTGCATCCTAGCAAGGGTTGCTTTATTTTGGCTCCCTAGTGGCCGTCCTCGCTTTCGCTTGCTCATCTGGCTTCCGAATTAGGTAGTAGACTGGCTAGCATATTAGCCGCTTACTGTAATAGCTAGCGATTTTAGAATAGCTTCTTTTATATTCTTAGGTCTTCCGCGTAGCATAGTAGCAATTTTAGGGTCGAGGATCCGTCGGCATGGATCTTGGGATGCTGCCTGCTGTGGTCGCCAGCGTGGATGGACCTCCCACTTGGTAAAAGCTGTCGCGGAAGATAGTTTCTCGTAAACTTTATGGTAGCAAGGAATTCCATGCTGAATAGAAACCGTATAATTATCGTCATAAGGTCCAATAGAGTTAGGGAAGGGATTCTTTCCTGTAGGCATAAACTTGCGAGCAAGGCGGTATTGCTTAGTAATTAGCCCAAGGCCCTTTGATGATATATTTGTTCGAAGTTCACCGAGATAGTCCCCTAGTGAGCCTAGGTACTTGGGGCAGTAAAAATGTCGTCTTGTCCGCATGCGTCCCGAAAAGTGCGCTCTTGGTCGTGTGTCATATCCCGCATTGCCTCGACGAGTTAGTAGAGGTGGCCCATACCATTTAGGAGGTAATTCTTGACATTATTATTGCTTCTGTACCAGAAGTAACGCGAATGCCAAAATTGCGATAGCGGCGGATAAAGCATCGTGCCCATTAAGCTCTCACGGGCAGATACGTTCCATAGAGATATCTTAAGATTAGGCGTTGATCATTAAATACTGTGCCAAGACATGTTTGACCGGTAGCTTGCAATAATGGAAGCTTAAATCGATTGGTATTATATGTATTGTCGAAACTGATTTATCAGGGAACCGTTTCCACATTTATCTGCAGTAAGGGAATGTCCAGACAAGGCTAAGAAGCCCATCTGAGTTATCTTCGGCCCATTTCGCGATATATTAGATATTATTCTCATTAAAAAGTTTGATTAATGCTGCAGTAGGCGTATAGCCGTTAAGCTTCTCCCGGCTAATAAGAGAACGAGTATTGTAAATGTCCCGCCCAGTATGCACAGCGTCAGGGTGTCGGTCTTGAATAATAGCAGCTACATCGCTAACCCGAATACCAGCTCGACGGCTTGTTAACTCAATAGTTGCTTTAACTGATGTAGTGAGGCGGCGATGGGAAGGGTGCGCAGATGGGGTAATACTCCTTCCATGGTTATGCTGGTGATGCTTTGGATCCTTATGCTGCCGCAGAAGCCACTTGCCCTCCTCTAAAGCTTCTGCAGTTATCCTCCATTCGCATCCACACTTCCGAGACCTTCGATCTTGGAGACCACAGCTTTCTGAGGCTCGAGGCTCCCCAAACCGATCACACTAAAACGAATGCCTGAGTAGCTGTCCCTTATAAGAATATTGGTTCCTCTGAACGATCCTAAAGCCATGGGTCTTTGCAAAGGCATTTACCCGGTTAAAGAGGACATCAGCCGAAGGTGCTGGATCACCTGGGATAATCGGGTTCAGGATTAGGAGATATAGACTGTCGTTTATGTGATGAATTAATACTCTTAGGCGCTGGTGATGCCTGGGGAGATTGTGCAGGCGACGTACGGGGTGGGGAGTATGGTGGTGGTGGATCATATGCTTCTGAACCATGCTCGAACACGCTCGTATGATCAAGCAAGATCCATAGTCAGCCTTCGGCCTTCACTAATAACCTCTTGCACTATACTCATTGCAGATTCGAACTCAGCCCTTGTTCTCGTTGGGGGTCGCTGGGCAGAAGGTCGTGATTCAGGAGGCTCGGAGGCAAAAGGATCAAGCTCTAGGCATAGTATAGGTGCTCGGACTCGTCGCATTTGTGCTGGCCCGGGGAAAAAGTCATTCTAAAGATAAATCTCATGATCATAACGGAGTTGCCATTCAGGCGTAAGGAGACCTTGTGCGCCGTGCGGATGCGGAAAGCTTGAGAATGTTTGCGGATGAGAAGCAAACAGGTTATCAAGTGCATTATAATCTCCAAGTCCGTAAAATTGCCCAATACTACTTGCAGAACTAGTTGTAATAGAACTAATCGCGGATTGTGGTCGGCTTTGAAGAAGGGGTGGGCTACATCTAGCCTGTATACTCGATCGCAATCGTTTTCGTTGTTGTAATTAACTATTAGGACTAGAGGTTCGCTTTCGCTGAAGACTAACCCGTTGGGAACGTCTTGTTATAGATGAAGACATTATAAAGATAATAAGTAGTGCGTAAACCGGTCTGTGTAGCCGAAGTACTATAACTTAGGGTGTAAGCACTTCTATATGTATCTTAAAGCTGAATACGCAACATTGACAAATGGAACTCAGCATTAAATTAAGTGCCCTGGCTCTTCTAACGATAATGATAATCGGTATGCCTCATATTTCCCCTCACACCTCCACTAAGCCGAGTCCAAACTTGTTCCTATCTTAGCCAAATGAATTCCCGTAGAACTAGAAGAATGCTCTGCTTTCGCTACGGCTCAACGTTCTTAACCGTAGAAGCTGCGCTGTGTAAGGTCAACGCGCTAAAGAACTCTGAGAAATCAATTCAAAATTCATGTTATGACGAGATTTTGACCGAGTAACATCGTTTTAAATCCTCTAAGACTGCGAAGATTATAACATTGGCGCTTTTCTGGGGCTTTCTTTTTTATCATTGCCCTTGCGGGAACTTTAATATTCTTGGATACTCTGGCAGTACTGTAGGGAGGAATCTCTCGTTTCTTGCTATTATCATCAACGAATGTATAGGAGGCATACACAAACTTGATTTTACCAGGCCTACTGTTCGACTGGCTAAGCTTCTTATGGGGTGCAATAGGTAGTTTCGTGAGGCAAATCATTTGGACAGTCAGGAGAAGATCATAAAAAAGAAGAATTATGCAGAGCTGATATTAGAATAGGTGGCAGTGGATCTTAATATCTTTAACTGATAGAACTGTACTGTACAGTAATAAGTATCAATACGGTGTCATTTTATTTCATTTAGGAACTTGCCTAGTCTCACCCGTGACCCCGCTCCACCAGGGTCTTTTCTTCCAGAGTGAAGTAGTCATAAGTATGACTACCCCCTTTGTATGTAATGATAACTCTTCATCATGTACAAATCGCCATTGGTTATCCTTACCATGGAAACAGCGTTGCATTCAGGCCTATGATTTGTCATTATACATGCTGGTCACCTCCTAACAGTCAGCTTAGCCCGTTGGCCGCTTTTTAGAGTTGACAGAACGCCTCTCCATGGCCCCGCCTATCCCCAATTCTCTAACATGCCCATACCACTCGAGTCCTTTTTTAGAAGGAAAAAGAATGGAAAAACAAAAAGAGAAAGAAAAGGGCTGTTATAAATATCGGCCTGAGTTGTGAATATTATCACGGAGGGATGTGGCAGCCGCCCCTCTGACATCGTTATGTCATACAATGGCTAGAGCTAACATGGCGGCTAGCCTAACCAGCAGCAAGGCAAATATAGGTGCCGGTGGAAAACAAAAGACTAAATATAAAATAGCCTGGGATGCTGCCGACTTCGTCGGTATCCTAGGCGCAGGCAAAGCGGCGGTAGCCGGGCTATTTTAGATTTTTACTAAATATAAAGTAGTATTATGTTTTTTTTTTTCCCTCCGGGGGCCCTCTGGGAGCCCTGCCGGGGGCCGCTTGCAGCGGGCTCGATTTGAAAGGGCTCGATTCGAAAGGCTCGATTTAAGAGGCTTGATTTGAAGGGCTCGATTTGAAAGGGCTCGATTTGAAGGGCTCGATTTGAAGGGCTCGATTTGAAGGGCTCGATTTGAAGGGCTCGATTTGAAGGGCTCGATTTGAAGGGCTCGATTTGAAGGGCTCGATTTGAAGGGCTCGATTTGAAGGGCTCGATTTGAAGGGCTCGATTTGAGAGGCTTGATTTGAAAGGGCTCGATTGAAGGGCTCGATTTGCTCGATTTGAAGGGCTCGATTTGAGAGGCTTGATTTGAAAGGGCTCGATTGAAGGGCTCGATTTGCTCGATTTTAAGGGCTTAATTCGAAAGGCTCGATTCGAGAGGCTTGATTCGAAAGGCTTGATTTGAAGGGCTCGATTTGAAGATTTATTTTTCATAGATCATGAAGTGGCATTGTGTGTTTTTTTCCCTCCGGGGGCCCTCTGGGAGCCCTGCCGGGGGCCGCTTGCAGCGGGCTCCTGCCTGCGGCGCTGCCTACCTTCCGCAACACCACGCCCACCTTCCGTAACATCACAACGCGCCTGCTAAAAGCATCACTAACTCGGTACGTACCTCAAATTCCTCGTCGTCCAATCGCCGATGAGTATTCTAAAAGTTGTTGGCCTCACTATTGGATTCATTTTAAATAGGCAAAGCGGGCAGCTGCAGCCTTCGGAACTGCATCTTCACTTGCCTTCGTTCCGCATTTCACGCAAAACTCAGGCAAAGCGCCGCTTTGCCTGATTAAAGAGACGCGTGTATACCTATTAATACTTGATTAACTTGGCGAGTAATTAAAGACTTTGCTCTCGGCGTAAACATGGCGCCTTCCTCGCAACTTCCTGCGGAATTGATCCTCGCTTAACAGAACCACAATGTCTATTACAACTTCAAAATTGCCGGCCCGAAAAGCCCTTCCGACAGAACGTCTAAAACCCCTCAAATCTTACTCTGTTGTATTTTGTGGCAGGTTTGAAGGCCATGGACGTACCCATGCTGCATTACGAAGCCTGTTCTAAGGACATGGTGCCAAGTTGCCCGAGTGTGTTCAACATGCGACTCATATTGTCTGTACTGAACAGTCCTATAAGGGCCGTAGTAGAAAGATGGCAGATGCGAAAGCGATGATAAATAACCCTAAAGCAAAAAACCAGCCCAAGTTCGTTATGCCGCAGTGGGTAGAGGGAGTGGAGAATCTCAAACGCAACCCTGGGAGCGATATTGACCCTGAAAAGTACTTTTGGAAGAGTGATCACATAACAAAAGCGGGCGACTGTCATAAGGTGCAACTAGGTAACATCACCCGAACCATTAATGAGACGTTAATAACATCCTGTTCAGGCCCTAAAGGAAGTAGTATAGATGGGAACATGGAAGAAATAATTATGGCTGATAAGCCTGAGCGACTTACGGCCAATTCTGGCAATGGCAAAAGCAATATTGCCGCACTTGCGGAAGAAAAAGCCGCTCAAGCAAGTTTACTGGTCACTGAACACCCGAGGCATGAGCTTACGGTTCCTGAGGGCCCTTCCCTTAGAGGCTATCTGGCTAACCCTATACTGGGCACGGCTTGCGACGCTTCCCTCGACACACGTGGTCCATCACTGAACCAAAAGACACACCACCGCTTGCGGGTAAGGTTTTCCAGTCCAAGATCTGCACCGTATCTAGCAGCTCTAGAGGTTTGTGAACTGACTACTAGTAGCTTAGTATGGTGACTGCAGAAGCAATTCCCTAACCCTGTTCCTCCGCTCCGTCCTACCCAGTGTGCGCGGTCTCCTCCACACGCTAGCAAGACAAAATTAACCGCCACCTGCTTAAGTAAATAAGCTTTGTGCTGAACTCAGAGACTAAGTTGTAAGCGCAAGTTAATCTATATATAATAAGCTCTGCATATTTTTTAAAACCACGCCGGGTTTTAGCCAGGAAGATTGGCGATTCGACCACCTGGCAAGGTATGCCCCATCTCGATAGGGACTGATTGGAATTTCGATTTCTCTCCATTCGCTAACACTACCTGCGAGTTAGTATTCTGCGACAAATTAAGTCGCATAGTAATAGACTTACTTATTAGGAAAAGGAGCTAAAATCGACTCCAGGTCGACTGATCCCGCTTTTAGGCGGAAGGCTTCTCTTGCGGGCTTAACAATTATCTTCAGCATATCAATAAAAATGCTAGTAAATTCCGACGTCCCTAGTCTAGGTCTCCTAAATTATGGGACTCTCTTTTTTTTAAGTCTTAGAATACTACTCCGGAACGGAAGATTAAGCGGAAAGAGTCTAAATCTGTTACATTATGCTCTTGCTGTTTGCACGAAAGATGCACTGGCTCAAGGGGCTCGCGGTTTTGCGAAAAGTTGGTGGTCGTTATATGGGTTACGAGATGGTATGACCTTGGACCTCCTTACAAGACACCATATCTGCCTGCCTGGGCCATGAACGATTTTCTTATTAGGGAAGCTGGACGCCTTTAGGAGTTAGCCGTAGTGGCGTTTGCAAACTGATCGTACGAGCGGACTCTCCGTGGGTGAAATTCGGGAGACGGAACTTGGTTTCCTTGGCTCGGCCCCGGCATCCGGACTCGATATTCTGTTTAGAGCGCTGCTCTGCACAGCAAATTTCGTGCTGCCTTACACCGCTACGGATGCCCCTATACGAGTTAGAATTAGCCTTGTTACAGGAAGGATCATTCCGGGTGGGAAACGAGGCTTTACGGACGTTCCTTAATACGGAGTTCATCGCCCTTAAAGCATCATAACCCATAATAACTATACGCTGATCATGTATTACAGTACCGTAGAACTTGACAAGATGTAAGCAATAAACAGTTCACTCGCATGGTGGTTCACCGCAGAGACGCGGCGCGTCGACGGCAAACAGCAGCCCGTCCTGCTGGGCCTGGCTAAACTAACGCTAAAGCTAGTAGTCTAAAATAGAGTAATCCAAAAAGCTTCACAAGCAAAATTCTGAGAATATATGTGTGCCTAATTTTACCCCTGTTCCGCCGTTCTGGACTGTCCTATTAAGGATATGGCTTAAATTGTGACCCGTATACGTGGCAAAAGCCGGTATAAAGTGCTTCAAAGCCTCTATTAGGGCACTCATTCTGTTTAATGGCGTCTGGCAAACTCTTGAGGTTAATTTACTGGGGTTCAGCGATTTTCGCGATTCTTCATCTAGTTGGCTCTGTTTGCATTGCCATCACAGCTAGCGGCTTGAACTCTTCGGAGAGCAAAAAGCGTGGAATCTTCGTCTATAAAGTAAGTACCAAAGAACAAAACGCCTAAGTAATATTAGAACTGAAATTGGTCAACCAGCTGAACCTCAACCCCCTCCAAAATCGAGATCTCACAAACCCCATTGGCAGCATCGGAGACGGAGGCAACATTGGAACCAAGGTCGTTTCTGTAGCCACAAAAGCCGTTAGTGAGGCCAATAGTGTGATAAATACCATTCAAACCGCAGTGGCAGACGCACTTGACAAGTCGGTGGAACTGGATGTGGGAACGCAGGACATGACCCTGAACAACGAACCAGTACAGCTTGACGGAGAGCTTAGCCTGCCAGACTTTCCGGGTATCCCAACCAAGCAAATAGAAAAAGAATTACAAGCAGCAAGATCTTTTATTAATGGTTTGGAGGTAATGGTCAATATTGGCATCGGCTTATCGTTCATGTCAACTTGCGCATACCTCGCTGTTGCTGCCACCCCACGTTTCTGCTCGGATCAAACTCGCGGGACATTGACATTTGCTTTGACATGGGTGGCAGGTTTTGGCTTCAACGTCGCAGCTTGTGCTATTTTCTCATTTCTATATTGGACTCTAGCGAAAATTATTAACTTAGTTAGGTCAGTATCCTCCGTTCACATCGGAGATGCAGAACACAGTACGTGGTTAAGCGTTTCTGTGTCATTAGCTCAATGTATCATGAGGGTAATTTTTTGGGTTTAGTCCAAATTCTGCATAGATGTCGGGCTAGCCGTGGAGACCACAAGCTGGAACCCGCTGACTCCAAGGCTCTGCCGTCGAACTTCTAAGCAAATAGGATGAATATGACGGAAAAAACATATCAGGTAAAGCAATGAGCAGAGTGAAATGGGTGACACTGATGAAAGTATTGTATGATAAAAGTAGCTCACCCGAGGGGTTTCAAAAGTAGGTACTCGACAAAAAGTATATATGCCCGGTCTACCTGACACAATTCCGGCGAAACACAAGAGTCATCTTGACCAGGTTTCGCTTTAATCCTTCCTCAAGAGGCGCAACACCGGGGCGGTCATCCTCTATCGTATCTTGATGGAGCGCTCTATTAAGCTCATCATTATCTTTGCGCTGATAGGACAAATATACCAACGGGCTAGTGTAGTATAAGAAGCGGTAAAGCCATGTTGTAGTTGGATGGTGAAACAGCTGAGGGGTTGGTCATCTCTGCATAAGACCAAGTTGTCCAAGATACTCAGCACCTTCTAGTCACAAGTCACAACGAAATACGTACTGCTTCCTGTTTCACCGGCCAAAACCGTTAATTCAGCTATAGGAGAGTCGTGGAACATGTTTAATCGACCGATGAAACCTCATTTCAGAGACAACTAACAGGCCAGGCCCACGACACTACCAGGAAAGAGTGGTAAAGTTGGTTTTCTCGGCCTTCCCAGTGAATTGATATTCGAAATAGTCAAATACATTCCCCTTGATGATGACCTCAGTAGTCTCATTCGGACTTGCCGGTCCGTCTTTGCATTGCTCAATACTGAACTGTACAAGCGAAGCGTTCAAGGGCACAGATTTGCGATGCTGTGGGCGGCAACAACAGGGTCAGCCAGCACAATGAAAAGAGCACTCGGAGCAGGCGAGGGTGTCAATTACCTCAGCAGACGGGTTTTAGTACGCCGGCGTTGTCGAACGTACAGCACCATTCAATTGTGCTATAATATACAGTGCAAGACGGCCTTGATCCTAGCCGCCGAACAAGGTCACACCGCCATACTCCGACTGCTGCTCCAGCATCCTAGAATCTCGGCTTCAAGCTTGGAATCAATTTGTTGGACTGCTCTGCACGGTCATGCCCCAACCGTGGAATTACTTCTCTCGTACAATGCTCTTTCCTTCGTCCCGGACTCGCAGAATCGGACACCGTTACACCTTACAGCACGCGATGGCCATCACGAAGTTGTTATGGTCCTGCTAAGGAGACCAGATACTGATGCTAATGCCATTGACTTGCACGGACACACAGCAATCCATCTGGCCGCCATGAATGGCCACCAACTGGTTGTGAAGACGCTCTTGGAGCATGCTGGCACTTGTGTTAACATCCAAGATGGACTAGGCCATACGCCACTTCTTTTGGCCATCAAGAACCGCTAACTGTCCGTTGCGGAGACTCTCCTGGGTCATCCTCTCACCGATTTCAGTGTAAGAAATCGAAATGGTTTTCAGCCTCTTCATTTGATGGCCAGAGTAGGCTGTTCATGACGATTGTCTCAGTGGCCCATGACAGCCCACGTCCGATGCCGCTTCCCAACTTGGGTATGACTACTTCTGTGAAGATGGAGGCGACCATTCACACGGGGTGTGCAACCAATGGTGTGCGCTTGCTTGCTACAATCTCTTTGCCAATTGCTGCTCATCCGCAAATCGAGGGATTGGAGACTCTGCCTGACCAAGCCGCCATTTCGACTCTTGTCATTCTGACATTCTTTGCCACTTGATTGTTGCTCATTTGCTTATTTGGTTGTATTAATACATCTCGCCAATCTCATCTTTGCTTCCATGACATCGCGCCAGCGTCCTACATTGTTTCTAGATTAGTACTGTATGTCGTACATTAGAGTACTGTATAGTAGCGCCCCCTGTGGATGTGTTCGGACAACAATACCCAACCGAGTTATGGGTGACGTCATATATCCTTGTGAATATGCATACCATAATTGCTTTTGCGAGGGGTTGGGTTGTGATGATGCTGCTTAACATCCGCTGGGCGGCCTGCCTGACATGCCCGTTGACAATATGTAAGACCTGTTTGCGATGTAGACCAGCAGGGGATCTGGTTCCTAACAAAGCGGAATAGTTAGGCAAGTATACGTAGTGAGATAGATCTCTAAAATAAAATAAAAAAGTGCATTAAGTATTTCAGCTTGGCCTAGTATCTTTTTTCCCCTCTTCCTTCGCCATCTAATCCCTTTTAGTCTCGGTACCTAGTCCCATCACAATCTTTCTCGCGCAAGCGGCTGCAGCCATGGAAGCATAGCGCGTCCACGTATTTTGATCCCTCTTCGCATCTTCATCGCAATAATTCGACACACCAAGCACGGATACCTCGTCGACAACCTCCTTATTCATTAGGAGACCTGCTGTTTGGCCGTGGTCGAAACAGAAAGCGCTCGCAGATCCAAACGTCCCCGGGCCTGCGACGGAGTCCCTGAATCCTGCGTGCTCCGGACTTGTAGGGTTCGATATGACTAACCCGCGGCGGTGGACCATGGAGGCGGGTTCATGCTGTTGTCGGGGAGGGAAAATCTTGTCCAGCTTATCCACGTCGTCTCCAGCGGGACGCCTGCATTTTCCGCCCCATTGGTCATTTTTCGCAGTAAGTATCGCAATGTCCTCATCCAGCGACCACCACTGACCAGTGTTCATGCCGGTGGTGGCGAGGAGGCCAGAGGCCTGGAGAAGGTCCATCTCTTCGAGTTCGCCGTCCCAGTTCGTGTTGACCAACTTCTGTGCGATAACCACGTCGCCAACGCGGACCTGGCCTACATCACGAGGCACAGCACCAGCAGCTTGATGGAAGGGAAACTGCGCATCATGTGGCATACTACTATCCCCGACTTGGTTTCGCTTTCGGGCGACATGCAGCACATAGCGATGTTGCGTGAGCCAATCTTGCCGAATCGGTAAATGTTGTTGTCATGTCGCGTCCTCGGGAGTCGGTCTTTCTCATCTAGCGAGATAGTACAGCTGGCTAACGCGTTTACATCCGCACAAATGTATCCGACGGTGAACTCGTCTGGTGTCGACATTGCATATAGAGGGTTTTGAAAAGTGTGATTGCAGTACTAGAGTAAACGGGTATGCTTAGGAAATGATGAAGGCAGTAGAGGATAATTGCCGCAGGATGCAGAGGGAATAAATCGTGGAAACGGGCGAAGAAAACATGGCAGGTTATATTCCGGGAGTATATGTTCCAGCTTTAGCCCCTTTGAGCACGCTTGCGGCGCTTTGATCATGTTTACAGTGTGACTCAGCCACCGGACTACCACCCTGCAAAGGCAGACTAGGCAGCTCATAATCTCTATGATGTTTATTGGAATGAGGCCGCCGGAGAACCTGGTACGGAGTACTGCGCAACGGCTTTGTCCGATTTCACAGGGGTCCCTACGCTAAGCTTGCACTTTTGTGCCCCTGGCTAGGAGAACTTGGAAGTGTGCCACGCAGGCGCAGCCCCAGGCGCAGGCTCAGCAGCCGAACAAAGATCCGGTCTTGCGCGTGTATAAATACGTAGTTGGTATCCTTGGAAGTCTTTTTCTTCGTGCTCTCTAAAATTTTCCTCAAGTTGCTACTACAACTCAATACCGGTTTGTCGCGAAATTGAGTCCTACAATGTCTCATCCCTTTTCGTATCTGTTTTACCATGATAATGCGTCCCAGGCGTGCGACCTAATGGACTTCACACCCGCCACCACGGCCACACTCACAGACGGTGGTAGCACCTGCAACGGCATAGACACTCCGAGCACCACCGACGACGGAATCAATACTCCCACCATCGGCGATCTAGCGGACAATGGTTTTCAGGGCACGCTGGCGAGCAGCGTGGTCTTGCCTGAGCCCGCCGGGACGCCGTCAGCACCGGAGCCCTCAGTCTTGGTGAGCCAAATACAGCAGGCCGCCGAAGACGTGTCGCAGCTCGTTGGGCGATTTGGATATAAGATGGCATCAACGGTCCAGAGACCCGACATCAAAACGGCGCTCTTCGCAGATCACAAGTTGCTCCAGCTACCGTGCCTAAAGTGCGCCGACAACTTTACCTGTCGAGTCACAGACCTTTACGCCAAGCAGCCGATAAACTACACGAGTCCGGCCCCGCTACTGTGGTGGCTCTGGGACGAGTTATTCAACTACCTTCGGCCATCAGCCACTACGAAGGGTTGCAAGCTCGAGTTCACACCCGTCCACGAGACCAAAATCACCCTGCCCCACACGATCAGCATCAAGTTCGCATACAATAATAACCATGATAGCATGGAGCTTACTGCGTCGTATGGCGGTCTCTTCGGCGAGCGGCGAATCTTCGACGCTCCTATCGCCCAATTTCGGCTCCCCGAGACGAAAAGGTACGGCAAGTCGACCATGGCCACCCTAAACATCGACCGACACACGTATAAGAAAGAAGGGTGCCTCGCTCACACGTTGGACTACCTCATGCCTCGTCCGGAGAGCATATGGCGCCACGCGATGGGGGCCTTCGATACGGAAAAAGAGGAGACCCTGGTTGTCGCTCTCGCCAGGACTTGCAAGGCTGAAGACGATCATTTCTTCATGTCGGAGAACCAAGCTCAGCAGTGCCTGAACCTGTTGCAGCGGTTCCCACCCGATGCCAAGGTGTACATAATCGGCCAAAAGCTTGTGGGAAGGAAAGGAGGGCCGTACAGCAGGACAGCCAATCAACCCCCAGGCCCTAAGGATTAACCTATAGGCCTGTGGCCGAATATCTATATTGAAGCCTTTTTTCCTTGTTATACTCTCGTGACCTTATACAGCCTTCATAGCTTTATCATTTACATTTACTGAACTCTGATTTTCCTTACATTACAGTAAGCGCAGCGACCCTAACTACAGGTTGTACAAATCTCGACTATTACATCAATCCCGGAATGGCCGCATGCACACTGGCTCGGTTAATTGAGTGTGAAGGTTTATGTGCTTACACCGCTCTAGAGCCATTTAATCTTCTTCTAGGCGCCTTTCAAGATGGTCGGTTGATTACGTTGGAGGGTTACATAGGGTGATGACGAGAGTATCTGGAACGTAATGTACCATATATTTGTTTCAAAAGCTAGCACTATGTAATGGAGACTGATCAAAGGTAAAGAGGCAGCCTGATGCGATCGACGACCATGTGCTCCCGATTTCCTTCTCTGCAACCCTCATCAAGTTCGGCGCCATGGCACTCATACGAACTTCAGCACTGAAAGTGTTCATCTGCCATTTTCTTCCCTCTCAGCGCCCATGACCCACACAAGGTCCGATTTGCCCGGATAGGAACCTCCGTAAGTAAACAAGCCGTTCAAGCTGCTTTAATTCATTCAGAGTCTACCCAAACTGAGTATTAATATTAATACAATAACTCTTGTGTAGTTGGTTACGTACGTAGTACCAGCAAAATGATTTTCCATCGGCTGGATCTCTTACATATCCCGGTGTCTTATGACCTATTCCTGCAGAAGACATACCGTGATTGCGTAATATGCTGTGTGTGCATATATTTACGGTCCAGCTGACCTTGAGTGGCCAAGTGTGAGCCTTTGAGTTATACGTCCTGTGTTCGATGACGTCAGTTCTGTCACCTCTAATCTCGTTTACATCCGCATAGTATTTACATGATGTCCGCCTCTCTTGCTTCGGGTCATGAAAGAATCCCAGTTGAGCGTTAATGGCCCTGTTCGCCAAACTGGGGCGAAGTGGGATTTGGACGATCGCTTTTTCTTCCACGTCGCAACCTTTAACAGAACTGCATTAACTTCCAAAAAGAGTCGTTGTTCACCCGATCTTAACAAAGATCTTCCACCACTGCCACTTTCAACACACAAAGTGCGGTCAAAACCCGAAGTCTCTAAGATAATAAGCAAAACCTTACCGCTGACCAAAACGATCTGTCCCACAGGCACCGGGAAACAGACAAAGGTTTTCGCAATTTAGGAAACCTTAAAACAGACCCAGGCGATACAATATTGGTTTTGAAGTAGGAGTGTCGGGTATGGGGAGGTGTTATTAGGGTTAGGGTTATGATCAAGGCAATTTTACTCCAATCGTCGTTGACAGATCAACGAAGCAAAATATGAGCAAAAGGTCATCAGAAAATCTCGAATCAATTCAGACAGTAGGCTATGTTTCTTAAAGTATCTTCACAGTGCAGACTAGCCCCATTCCTTCAGGGCCTTATGGGCACCTGGGTGGACTCGTACTCTGAGCTCTTAACAAGAAGAGCATTTCCATCATCACTGCTAGGCAAAGTGGACCTGTGACTACTTCCCGTTTCTGACGTGTCGATTAGGCTGCTTGCTTCACTTATATTGTAGGGGTTTTCGTTGGCGATATCGCCATATTCGACCTTGATACTGCCTTAGGACAGCTTATGCGGGCTTTGTAAACGTGCAGTCCGCACGCACCACATGATTTGTTCTGTACAGGTCAATGGATTGATATTGTTACTTATGCCAAGTATGCAGTTAATCACACCTTTACTTACAGTAAATAATCGAACGAAGACTTCAAGCAAGAATATTATAACGATATGAAAGGCCTTCATCAACTACCCTGACATGGGCACGTGTGTGCCGCCTGGTCAGTCGGATTGGCGGATATGCCCATGCCGACCGGGTCCGTGGCCGCACCACTACTACCCTGAGTTACTGCCGCGCCTGTAGGGGCAACACTGTCCGCTGGACCTGTGGTTTGTTGAGCTGGGTTATTGCTGACTCCTACAGGCTCTATGTTATGTGTCAAGGTTGTGTTATGTGTCATGGTTGTGTTATGTGTCATGGTTAGAACAGCGGTGGTCTCTCCTCCAGTTCCACCGGAGCCGCCCATCAAGGTCGATGTGGGAACTGGATCTTGTGGTCTAACCACCCCTGTTGGCTGTTCAGTAGGAGTTCCACTTGGTGGTCCGGTTGGGGAACTTGTCGACACATCGCTGCCTTGCGTGGTGCCAGTAGAGCCGTCTGTTGGGACGCTGGTGGTCCCCGCTGGCGCTGTAGGTCTCCCAATACCTGTTTCCACATGTTAGAACAGAATAATCAAGCTAATGAACAGGGACGCACAGGTACCTGATGGCGTGTTGGACTCAAGTATACATGTCTGGCTAATGGCGGGCGTAGAAATAGGCACTCCCGTGGTGGTAGGGTCACGCACGTGGACCTTGTAACAGTAGACATAGTCTCCCGCGCAGCTCCAAACTATTCTGGCTGTCCCCGTCGATATATTGCTGGGTAAGGATATATACTGGACCGGAAAGCCTTCGCAGGGTATTTCTCCATTTATGATTGGGACCGATTCCAGAGATTGATTGTTCGCGTACAGAAATATATCAGCGGTCGTGCAGCTTTCATTCGCAGCCGGGCTTGCTATATCGACTCTACCGCCACGCTCGAGGATGGCATGGTCAAAAGGGCAAGGGAACTTGCCGTCGTCATCACCATCATCACTAAATGGTTGACGGCAATGAGCTGCTGAAGCTGCGAGCAGTAAGCAGCACAAAGTAGATTTGCCGAAGATCATGTGGGTTTGACTGCATCCATAGTGCCCTGCGTGATATATGGCGTGGAATGCATTATTTTTAGTGCCGGTTTCACAGTGTGATGACAATTGTCTTATCTTCTATCTAATAATAAAAGGGGCTCATGATTGCATCTGGGCAATTCTACTGCGCGACCAAATGGGAAATATACGTAACGAACCAGCTGACAGGACGGTGTGACGGGGACGGTTTGACAGGACGGCGTGGTGATATTATCAGCATGTTAGTGTAAGCCTGCCTATAATTAGAACCTGGGTTTCGATAAAAGGGGATCATGCTCAGATCTAAAGCGGGCATGGGCAGAAGAAAGATCGAAATTAAGAAACTTGAAAATTTGAGGAACCGTAATGCTACGTTCAAAAAGAGGAGGCAGGGGATTCTCAAGAAGGCGCATGAGCTAGCTGTCCTGACAGACAGCAAGGTGACACTGTCTATTAGGAATGGGGACGCTCTTGAGAATCATGTATTTAACGAGCATCTAGAGTCACCTCCTACGAGAGCATTAACGGTTCGTGAGAACACCATGGCTGCATCAACGGCACAAGTGGTCAGCTCGCCGCCCTTGCTGGAAGATGATGTTATTGAGGATATTATAGTCGCACGGGTCCCCCCTGAACTATCCCTAGATTGGCAGTTCGATTCACTGACCGCTGAACCTGACTTCGAACAAGCCATGGACTCCATATTTGACCCTCTTGCTTTGAGCGCAACGAAACAGCTTGGCATGTACGATGGAGGCTTCACTGCTTTCAATAACTCTGCGTCGTCGCTCGAACTTTTTAGCTACCCACTACTTTCAGATTCACTAAATGACCCCTTTCTAAGCGTGGGGACTAATGAAGAATGTAACTGGCTGATGCCGCTGCTGGAATCGAACACGAACTTCGCCAGTCCAGTGATGGCATTACCATAATGGTGCAGAGCGACACATTTGATAGAATTTAGGCCCACCTCTCACATTAGCGCTATCCCTCATCAATTATACAGTACATCAAATCCTTTGCAGAAAACTAAAGTATTGAAGAAGCATTGAAATTTCTCTATATAATGCACTGTGCAGCATAGTTTACAAAAAGGTTACGCTTCACCGTAGCTCCAGCTTGTGGGCTCATCTGAGAACTCGGCCCTGTATGCTTCGTCAGCCGCCTTTAACAGACCGAAGAAATAGTTCAGATCGTCCACAATGGGAAGGGCAGCCGTATTATTAGAGCTCGGAAAGGAGATGAGCTCCAGCAGCTTGTTACAACTAGGACATCGAAACCCTTCTTCCCCAGTTGGGTAGTTAAGTTTGCTCATGGCCATCCTTTTTTTGCATTTTCGGCACTCCATGGTCTTTTCTTCCATGGGATTCTTCTTGGCGTTAACAAGTTTTTGAATCGCTTTTAATCGAGCGCCAACGGCAAACATTGCAGTTTTAGAATCAATGTAGTAGCATGGTTTACCACTTGCTTCATGGGGATGCCTGCTGCTTGTTAACAAAAATGAATTAGGAAGTAGAATGGGAAGAAAAAAACAAAAGAAACCTTGTTCTAAAAGGAAATAAAATCAAGATGGAAACAAGGCAGCGAGGGGGCAAAGTTATTTACTCGGGAGAACAGGTCTATACATACGATGAAATGAGAAACTCGGAACAGAGATCGTGGCATTTCCTGCTTAGCTCAAGCTGTGAGAATGGGAGGTAGTCGGACATTTCTTTGGCAGTCAATCTTGGAAAAATGTTATTAATCCGTAGATTTGAGATGGACGGTTCGAAGGTACGGACCTTTGGTGACGAATTAAGAGTTCGAGAATAAGCACATGCTCAGCCTGGTAGAGAGCACGCATAATGCACCTCAGCATGATATTCACAGCATGCATATCGACTGGGTTTTCTGACTTCTCTTGTTAGTTTCGAGGTTTCTTCAGTACCGTGGTGATGAAATCAGATTCCATGGCAGAAGCGGGCGATCGAACAAGTTTAAATGCGAAGCAGGGCATCGTTAGCATTTCGTTGTCAGCGGCTCCACACGTTGTATGCCTCGAGCAGTTTCAGCCTTCACCACACCGTACACCATCGCGATTCAGAGTCTACAGTCCTTGCCTTTAATGCGTATGCTGTACATATAAGCGGGCTCTATTATCACCCACCATGACCAGCACAACATTGTCCCTTACACTGGGGCTTGAAGCCATTGCAACAACAAATGCACCCCCAAGCATGTGACCCGTATGACAACAGACGCGACGACAAGGCGATTGACCCCAAAGTTCTCCTGGTCCCTGGCCTCACAGCTCATGACAAAGGCTTCGTACAACCACTCCAAACGATGCTTGCCGGATCTAAAAAGGCCAGCAAGTGGCCCTTGAAAAGTGACGCCGATCCGCCACTCCCACAGATGAGCGGTGGAGCGACTTTTGTCTGGAAACTTGGACAAGCGATGCAGAGGTGAGCGGCAGGGCGATAAAATTGAGTCTCACAGCCGAACGAAGGACAATGGGACAGAGAATAAGACCGGAAAGTGGCAGTGGTTGGGCAAGCTAAGCAAGCAGTGGTGCGTGGCCGAGATGAAACAGGGCACATAACCGTTATGTCAGACCACATTAGCCCACCGAAGATGATAGAAAGAAGATTCCCATGACGTTTTCCCATGACGTTTGATCGTGAACAGCCGTAAGATGTATGTAAGTGTCATTCAGCACGCACGCAGCGGAAGGAACAGAAGCAAGGAGATCCTCTTGACGGTTCAGCATCCGCCAGAAGCAATTTGTGGCTAAATTGACGTCCGCATGTCATTGACACATCGAGTTGCCGAGAGGAGCTATGGCACCGACAGATGCCTCTTGTCAGCTCCGCCGCCGGTGTGATCATGATATGGCGAATTAAGTGTCAAAATGAACGGAACAGACATGAGTCAAATAATTGAATGCCTCATCATACATAGACGTGACCTGATATTTCTTGTGAAGCTGTACGCTGGTACAAACGCCGCAAACCTCGTTACCATACCAAGGAGGGGAGCATCCAGCCCAATGGAAATGGTCAGTAGATAAACACTAACCTTAATTATTGGGCGACGACTCTTGTCAACGGCATTTCTCTGCCAAATATATTGGTCCCAGGCTCTTTTGTACACAATATGTTGTTAATAGAAACACAAAACGTTTGCGAATGCTGTGGCAGGAAGCGAACTGTTTACCGGGAGACATGTGAGTTCTCTGGGACGCTGGGCCGTTGGCTATGCCGCAAAGCGAACGTCAAGGTCAGAGTCCAGGATATAAGATACGATAAGTGCAGGTGTTGTCGCCGTCGGCCGAAGTACGCAGAGCTTCCGGCGGATCCACCAAGACAGAAAACAGATGCGCCAAGAAATTCTCATCTGAGTAACAGTGCCGTACTCTACGTTTAAGGTCTGTTATGTCAGTCAGCAGGTAGATAGCAGTGATTGTTGGAGAGAATGCGAGTATCCGTTCTAGTGCAAGGAGAAGAGGACAGGTATACTGTGGGTATTAGAATCCGTCACAACAGCATAACACGTGTCGGTTGCTCCGTCATTGGAATTCTGCCGGTCGCGATCTATACTTAAGACAGATGAATAAAATATATAGGTTGCAGTAGTAACCTTGAGGCTTTAGCGCATGCAAGTGTCTTAAGTACGAGAAAGCTGTGCACCGCGAACTAGGACTTAGGCATGTCAAGAAATCAGGCGCAGGCAAAGCTGGAGCAACCGACTTTTATTCATAGCAGCCCGGTTAGAGGAGGTGAGTGGGTGTACGGATTCAATTAAGCATAATACATGGTTTCGCATGAATGGGCTGCCCTTCGTGCCCTTCTCATTTTTTCTTGGCCATGCAGCTTGTCAAATTACTTTTACAACCTCTGAATCTCTTCAATCAAGCTTGTATGTCTATTCACCAGGCATAAATATATAAAACACTGAAAAATGTAACTTCAAAACTTCCCTGCACTGCTTTACGCGCTCTTTGCGCGCGATGCAGCCTCAAGACCGTCGAGAATGTCGGTGCCCAGCGACCAAACCATGTATGCCGGGGCTACGAGCCACGCACCGCTGGAATGAGTTAGACACCTGATATTAAATTGATGGTTTATAGAGGCAACATACTTGGGGATCATCCAGAGAAAGATGATAACAGTGGCGCTATTGTGGCCGATATTGTCATAGCCAGAAAAATACTCGTTGAACCCTTTTCCAGCGAGTCAGCAAAAGCAGGTTAATGACACACCATGGCAATCAGAACTAAGTCTCACAATACAAGGCAGTCTTGCTCAAGGTCATAACGGCAGAGCTGAAGCCAAGGAGAAGGGCGATGGCACCGACTCGTCCATTCACCATTCTCCCCTTGCTGGTGACTTGGCCTCGGGTATACCACAGCCACAAGTACACGAGATACATGAGGATCTCAACGGCATTAAGAAAGCTCTGAGCAGCAGTGAAGCCGTTATGTTCATGAAAAGCCTTCCACCCGTAAATAAAATCAATCTTGCCGTAGAGCCCGTATGGCAAGTAGACAGGCCAGTGCAATGCACCGCCCTCCATGGTGTGCGGGCGGCCAAAGACGTATACAGTGTCCCAGGTGACCATGGGCAGCGAGATAGCCATCCATAGCAGCGTCCACGAGGTTGGGATATGCTCAAAGACATTCGACTTGACGTCGCGAGCTGGGTGGGTACAGGCCATATTTCTTACGGGGAATGAGTTCATCTGGCAGTGGGAGTCCGTGGGTGTGCTGGATATCAAGTGACGGCATCGCGCATAAGGGCCATGATACAATATATATTGACTTAGCCATAGTACTGTACACTAATCGGCCGCTACCAGACCCCAGTAACTACAGTGGTATTTGGTCTTAGATGCAGCACAAACTGTGACTCATCCTGTTTTCTTTTTAATCCTGGCATTAGAGTTACTAACACCTGGATGGGAGTGTTGCATAACGTCTCACGCCTCTATCCTGGCGCTATCAAGTCAAGTGGATCCATGGGCATGTTGGGTTGATTTGCCGTTACACGGCTTTTGCAAGGGTCTGAACGACATTTTATGCATACTGATCTGGCCTCACATGAAGACGTGGGTAAATTTCTTTTGTCACAGCAGACAGTTTTAGTGGCGCATTGATAGAGAGCCTCAGAGCAGTGAGCTGCCTCGGTCTGTTAAATCTGTAACAATATCGCAGTGTATGATCGACACCCGACACCTCGCCAATTATAGGGGCAACGCAATATCCCAGTGAATCACAGGGGCAAGACACGTCTCCTGCCTTACTCGACGCATCAGCCAATCCATTACTACCATTGCAATATTCCACATTCTTCACTCCGATTGTATGGCCAGTAGACTTGATTAGTGATGTTTCGCGCTCAGCTTTTGTGCTTTATCTAGCTGGGAGTGTCCCTGCCTTGTCTCCCTCTCCCCGTATGGTGGCGGAGCCTCTCGGGCTAGTTCCTGCGAGGTATAATCGGAAACAAAGATTTCCATTTTTCAGGAGAGGATCATGGGCTCAACTCACAGCCACCTGCGCAGCACTCTAGATTCTACAGGCACAGCCCATAGTAGTCTGCTCAGATATGATGATATGCGTGGCGGGCGGAGGAATTTCGCTTATTTAAAGAAAGGCTTGTGCAGATATTACTGTGACTCGTGGGCTGCATGAAAAGTTCCCGCATTTCATCATTCACGATAACTTGTGTACTAACACTAACCAGCCTTTACAACAATGTACATTCTCTCGTCAATCGTTTGCCGTTAGATGGTCTTTTCTGGACGCAACGTGACTTCAAAATCCGTAACTCCGAGGCGGTGCGTTAGCACAATCGACTGGCGTTTCCGTGCCAGCCTTGCGAAATTGGAGCTAGGGGCATCCCGGAGCCCAACAAGGCAGACATGCCAAAGTGTATGGCCCATCTTTGGGGCCAGAGGCCGGGGCTCAGTATCACAGCCACCTTTGCACCAGGGCTAAATTATACTTGCACAGCCCATTGTCTACCCATATGTGATGCTGGCCGCGGTCGCAAGAAGTTCAATTATTTAAGGAAAGGGATGTATTAATACGTGCAGAAGTATCTGTATTATGCCGCGCCATGCTTCGTGCTATACATTACGTATCCCATATTCCCCTATTGATAACAACTTTTGTTTCTTGCCAACAGCATCCAGATTTAAAGCGACTATAACTGCTCTTGGCAATTGTCTGCCCTTAGAATGTCTTTCAAAAACAACGTGTGGCTTCGGTTTATCATTCTGACCTCATCTTTCCTCTCTTTCGCCGTTGCCGCCCTCAACTCGGCCAATGCGCGGTTTGCGTTTGTTTTACGGAACCGGGCCAGATCAGACTTCATCAACGTTAATGACAGCATCCTAGACAACAAGTTTCAGTCCGTCCAAAATAAAATCTTCATCATATCGGTCCTTACTGCCATTATCACCGTCGGATGCGCAATTATTGGCATTGCCGTTGCTACTAGTCTGAAAAAATTATTTCATTATTCCTTCCTTCAGATCGTGTGGGCCATAGGGATAGTTTTCGTGGGAGGCTATTTTTGTAACACTATCAACGGATACCAAACCACTTTCCAAAAGTTCACAGATGGAGATAAAATTCCGTATTATCCCTTCATCTACTACGGAAGTATCACTCAGGCGGTTTTCGGGTCCACCGTAATCTGCCTCACGGTCATAATCAGCCTGACGAAGCGGCGCGTCCAGTCCTCGTCTTCTATGGCCTAGGTTATGCCAAGGAGAGGCACGGCCCCGATAGTAACGCGATGGGTACTATCAACAGGCCGAATAGGGCACTACGAGCTGGCCCAAAAGCTAGCCGCGCAGTGGGACAGGAGGAGCCGAGCCGGAGCCTACACGGGCGTAGGATAGGGACAAGGAGCATAGGCCGAGGACAAAAGGAAGTACGGGGACGGGCAGGAAGCGAGGCGCAAGCGGAGCGCCAACGCAACAACTCCATCTGGCTCGCCACGGGCGAGGCATGCCGGCAAGCGGCAATCAAATCATACGGGTGGGAATCGGCCGGGGACGGGCCGTAGACGAACCGGGATCGAGGCGGGCAAGGTTTTATTCTCCAGAGGGTTTCCTTGTCTACTAGAAGAGCAGATGTACTAGCGAAATAGCTTAGCCACAGCCAGCTATCTAGTGTAATTAAATAATAATAATAATATGCCAAGGAGAACGATGGGACGGAATTAAATGAGGCGTGAGAATTTCCATCTCCTTATTGAGTCACTAACACCAGATCGTTCCTTTCATGACCGCTTCTTGTTGACGTACAGAGGCAGGATTTGTTAGTGTCGCGGGCTCTCAAAATGAGATAAATAGTGTTACCTTGGACGTCGTAAAAGTTAGACTGGGATTAAGCGTGGGAGGACCACAAAGCAACTCAGGGAGGTCAACTCATTCGCTGAATATAAAGTTGCTGCTATTAATATATATTGACGCCATACTTCAACGCTGACGGAAACTTGCAGTGGCGCCAGCTTGTACGTAGATCTGGCGATATTTTCAGGTGAGTAATTGCGCCTCTTTTTATTTTTATGACGGTCATGGAGTGGGCGTTGTTGGTGGGCAATGGGCTGTTGCGGCATAGCTGAATCTGGATAATGACTTTTTGAGGGTCCATTGTCACGCTCCTCTTCAAGCTCCTACAGATATGGCGCAATTTCTGCAAGCTGCCCCATCTTCCGGCTCTGCAAGAGCCAGCTGGTCTTGACACGAGAAGTAACACGCTCCAGTCTGATATCTATACTTTTGGCCCATTTCTCATCCACAGTAGCAATATTTGCGTTCTGAACACTATGGTTTGGAATTCCTCCGCACCTATAAATGATGTTCCACAAATCGTGGTGAGTAGCGTGGTGTTTGTGTTGAAAGCGCCCTTTAACGGCTATGACCTTTTGGGTGGCACTTTTATGCCTGGGTTGCTGCTGTTTGCTGTTTGCTGTTTCCTCGGCTATAACGAAGGCGCATGACTGGTAGGGCCCCATATTAAGCTTGGATTTATATACGAGCTCCGGGGGTCTTTGATTTGGACATACCTGTCTACTATGTAGTTGTTCAATAAGGTTGAGGCATTTCCAGCTGCTGCTCGCGTCTGAATATCTTTCAGCACGGATCTCACTCATACCATCTGTTAATACAGCGCCTTTATGGAACCATAGTAACTCTCACTACACACTGATCGTCGGTGCAAAGTTTTCCATTGAGAACTATTATTGCCTTTCATTAATACTTTGCTTCTTCTTCTTTAACGCCTGAAACTTATCGAAATTTACTATATTAATCACTCTTAACTAGATATGTATTAATATGCATACATGATCTAGATATTTATGGGACTTGATCTCATTTACATGATGTCAACGCATTCCTGCTGTCACCGTACGCCCCTGTGTGCCATTGTGTTCAGTTATGTAGTGGTTATGGGAGTAATCAAGGTGAGTAGGTAATTTGTCGTGAGCAGAGGAGGTACGAAATTTAATGTTCGAAATCCAAACCTGCAGATAAGAACGTAAGCTTTGATGGATAGGATTTTCGCGTAATCAGCCCGGTGCTAGAAAGTCTTTTGGATACATGTTTCGTGTTTAAGATTGCGGCTACTACAGTACAGAGACAGTATATCGCTCTTCGGTACACGGTAGACACAGCCTATGTACGGAAACACGGGCCTGCTTATAATGGACAGCTTCTATGCAGCCTCTGGTTCTACTTCTTTGGCTGGTTGCACTTGAGTCACCATGCTTCAAGAAAACGGCCGACGCGTCGGCAGCGCGTTGTCTCTCAGCCATCAAACAACCTGTTGTTACTCTCATGAGGCATGTATCTCGCATCGGGACAGGAAGCCGTGCCGAAACGTTATAGTTACAACCTGGGTCATGAGATGCCTATTGCCTGTAGAAGACCTGCGGAACACAATATCACACTGTCTAGGTCACGTGCAGTTCGAATATTAGGCCACTTGGACGCCGTTAGACTCCAGCGGTGCCGGCGTTGCCAGATTATTTGTTCAGGTTAACCATATCCAGACGCACGTCAACCATCAAGAAATTGTGTTATTGTCAAGCCCCCAATATCCGGACTACTCGTTCTGCCTACAGCTGTGCTCCGCTCGGCCGCTCAATTTCTGCTTCTCCGCCCAAATTGAGTGCTTAAAGGAGATACAACTGGCTCTAGCGAATCAGATAATTTTGAGAGTGGGTGACCAATCACTGGCTGAATATTTGCAGGATTTATTCGTCGAGCTACGCAGCATATTTAACCTTCGAACCGTCTTTAAGTGCAGTGCAATCTTAATATTAATACTACCAGTGGTTAGTGGTTATGCTTAAGGACGATTGATGTTTCTGCAGTTGCGATGGATTGCTACATTTCCTGCTCTTTGCCAACACAAGTCCAGGTCACCAGCGCTCTTTTATTCTCATTTGATATTGGTTCTTAATGCAATAAAGTATTAATATTGTGTTTTGCACATGTAACTGAGCCCCCTGGAGACAAAGATTTCATACACGTTGATCACAGTTAATAGAGGAGGGCATGGCAGGTAGGCTTGCGCTTCAGTCCATATCAACTAGACACCTCGACATCACTGTTACGGCTTCCTGCATCATTGCATTTCCTGGGAGTTGGATTTGATCTGCGCCCTAAAGACCGCCATGGCAGCGGAACACCGTTTGTTTGTCATTAGAGTAAAACATATTTCGGCTCAATTCTCTCACTCTTTCTTTTTCTAGTCCCGTTTTAGTCTAAGTACAGGGACTGGATAAGGGTGACATGTGTCTGTGGTCAAGAATAGTTCTAACTGAAACTTTGTGGGAATTTGACCATGAGTCTCTGAAGCCTAGTGAATATTTGAGCCTCGCTTACTTCTCTGTAAAACTAGACTCAATACTCCGTAATCATGCTGTCAACTTTCCGAGATACTCTATTAATTTTCCACAATCTTCCAGTCTATATTCCAAAATCCTGCTGCTAATCTTCCACAGGACTTCTCTCGATTCTCCGGGACACCCTGGTCTATCTCCATCTACTGTTTCTGTCAATACTCCACTCCTTCGGTCAATTCTCCACAGCCTTCTGTCAATACTCCGCAATTTCAGCTAAAACTGCACCGATAGTGTTTGTAATCCACTTCCATCTAAGGAAGTTCGCTCAGTGATCTATTCAAAGTTTAAAGTTCCGTAAAAGTTTAGAAACTGTTTTAAATAATCTTATGGTACTATAAGCACATATGCTAGTGAAAACTCTCAAGGAGAGTGTGGGAGCGGAAAGACCCAGGTACGGGGGGTGGGTTTCCCAGCTGGAGATAAACGCAGCTGCCAGAACCCCAAGCAAATCGTTGTTAGAATGGCCGCCATTCCCCCACCGCCTGCCGCATCACGATGGCTGCCCCAAAACATAAACTTCAATGCTCCGTACCAACTACTCGTGTGGCTGGCTGGGTACATGGGCATTGGATTGAAATACAGGCAGCAGTTCAAGATGCGCAACACCGGAGAAAGGCTCACCACTCTCTTTGGCCTTCGTCGTTGATTTAGAACAGTCTAAAATGAGTCCTCTAGTTTTTCGTATGCTATGCGTCAGAGTTTGCCGCAGGTGACAACGCGGTTTCTCTCTTTGTATCTTCATGTAAAAGCTATGAGATAATCTTGGTATTAATACGCTATGGGCTTGCTGGTAAGGCAAATATCACGTCAAAATACTGTACAGACGTCCTTGAATAGCCACTTCAGTAATCTACCAGTGACGCCAAGAAAGCATGCAAGCACACAAATCATATCATCGCAAGAATCGACTAGCCCAGATCCAGCCTCATAGGATCGTGAGCCTCTCGGTGTTATAGTTGTAACACATCACCTAACAATTCAGCATTGGAAGCGTCAACACGCCTGACGTATGATCGCTATTCCCTACACCCTCAGCGACAACACAGACCTGTCGTCACTACGGCGTTCCTGTCTCCTTGCAGTACAATGGAGCCATATATTTCATTTAGATACATTATGAATGTCACTGTCTGCTCCGAAGCGCCGAGAAGAAGCAGGAGAGATTAGGAAGTTTTATATGGAGGTAAGACTCAGCCATGCCTAGTTACTAATACTATGAGTATCTTACTGTAAATAAAATTTTAAGGCGAATATTTAAATTATTACAGGCAATACCGTTACATTTTAGCCCGATCAGGAATCAAGAGTATATTACGAGTCTGCGCCATGCAGGTGACGCTTGTTGAAACACCTCATCTACGATCGCTGAGACCCACATCGCCATTTACGCACATGTGTGCTCAAACTTGGCACTCCCCTACCTCCAGAATCAGAATGAAAATTTGGGTTGATGCGCTCTCAGTAGTGGGCGGCAGGCCACATACGGGGCGAACCTGAAGATTTAGAAGGCGCCGATGGCGAGCATGCTAGATCTCTCAGGCAGTGCATGCTATCTGTTTCACTGCTGGGGTCATGTTAGTAGCAGGACGGATACCAATCTCTCACCCTTGAGAGGAGGAGGGGAACAATATAGCCTTAGATTGATTTAAAATATGTTCTTACCGAATGACGATTTTCTGTACTGCCAAAAAAAACGGCCGATTTGCATAGGCCGCTTCAAACGAACTTTTCAAGTTCAAGACAGTTTTACCTGGAAATGATAAAGTGACTGGGTAGTCTTCCATTCCTGACATAGTTATATTGTGACAGACATCAACAACCCTGTGACGCTTAATGTGGCAATGCAGATGCAGTTAGGCGATTTCTGAGTTGATGTAGCGTCGTTTCTGTCGATACGGCCACTGGCTGTTAGGAGATTGTTCAATCCGCCAAAGATGAGGCACATGACTAGAGTCCGAGATCGTCACACTTTCAAATCCAAAAGCCGTGGTGCCAAACGCTGCGATTCTTGGACAACTTGTCAACGCCTATAGTAACGCTATGAGTTGTCGCACTTCTCTGCCCTTATGCAGCAATGGGTTTGTGGCTGGTTGCGGCCCTATCTCCGCTCAAGGTTCAGCGAAACGAAGCCGGAAAGCAAGGCAACCTGTCACTTAGCTATTGGGCGTAGTTTGACTAACTTAGCAACAATTAAAATGTTTTTTGCTAACTAGGGGCCACAGGATGTTTGGTGGCCGAAAGAATTTCAGTCGAGTTGAGACAGAGTGTCGCAGTGGGTCTTGATTCCTAAAACGTGAGTAGTAGGGCTCTATGTGAACATGTTATCATGCCGGCACAATGCTGGCACCGAAACAGAGGCGCCTGGCACGTTCCCAGGTAGTTATAGTGCTGGCACGGTTACAAATTCTGGCATAGTGCCAGTCTGGTGCCAAACTTGTGCCAGACTGGTGCCAACCAGTGCCAACCAGTGCCAACCAGTGCCAACCAGTGCCAAGGTTCCAACCTACACCTTCTAATATAAGGTCAATTAGAAGCACCTTGCTTGTGACTGCCGTAACTGTGATTTACGTAGTGGTAAAAATTCTGTAAATTTCTCTATAACCTAGATTCAACACCTCCTATCGCCATATCTTTTTCTACTTAGTTAAGAGCCTAGAAGATGCCTTAAATCTAGAGGATAAAGACACACTACCTATTAAGGTGGTATGTTTTTTTTTTTTACGCCTGTGGCGGCCTTTGGCACCTAGTTGGCACTTATTTGGCACTAAATTGTAACCCTGCTGGCACCCTCCTGGCACGGTACCAAATATGTAACTGTGCCATTATTTTTTACAGTGCCCACAACGTACCAGATATTGCCCTGGTACCAACCCGGTAACTGCATAGCAGCTTGCCCCACTACTGACCCTTTACGTTAGGGTGGGTTAGGGTTAAGGGTCATTATAGCATTAGAACCTTGACGATAAGCCTTGAGAATGCTGTTACATTTCAAGAGAACTCAGAAGAAGAGGTAAGTACCTTACGGTATAGCGCGCGTGAATATAAATACAAAACTTACTAGCTCGCTATTCAGTGACACAGCAGCCAAAATAAACACAACAACCGCTGATGGGCTTAGATGTACGCTATTAAGAACCTACCCATCACACCTAAGAGCCATCAACCGTCCGTAATCAAACCCCCACCTGTTTCCTCTACGAGCCATGGAACTTGTGTCGGACTAGTGCATCAGCGGGTATTGATCCATAATTCGTACTATTGGAATGCCACTGGCCCATGCCAAATGCGTCGACGGGCAGAATCAGTATATCACCGACCAGAGTTGGCATGGTCAATCCTGTCAGGTCTCTGACAGACGTAAGGTCGGGTTAATAACTGCGAAGTTGCTCGAAAACCGCATCTGTCCACGCTGAAGGCCCAGTAAGGTTCATGACATCCAAGCTTGTGTACCTGACTTTGTCAACAGTTATATTGCGCGCTTTTGAGTGTTCCTCCAGGAATAATTAGGATTCTGAGTTAACTAAGATAGGGTGTTATATATTTGTAAGGGGATAATTCTGAAACATTTGTCGGAATTTGGCGGCTTAAGGTATACTTGCCATATTCTCTTAGGAATTTGTGATTCATCATTGATTGTATTCTCCTTTGTGGTGGTGGTCCGTCAATACAACGCCCACGTAGGCTACCGAGTTCCATGAGATGCCCAGAAAGCCTAGCACTGCAAGGACTAATGAAATAAAGATAATCGAGTGCCTCCTTGAAAGCTTTGTTCTTGGCAAAGATGCTCTCTTCGCGTGTTTAGCGCGAAAAGGCTGAAAATAAAATAGCCTGGGATGCTGCCGACTTCGTCGGTATCCTAGGCGCAGGCAAAGCGGCGGTAGCCAGGCTATTTTAGATTTTTTACTAAATATAAAGTAGTATTATGTGTTTTTTCCCTCCGTGGGCCCTCTGGGGGCCCTGCCGGGGGCTCGATTCGAAAGGGCTCGATTTGCTTGATTTAAAGGGCTTGATTAAAGGGCTCGATTTGCTCGATTTGAAGGGCTCGTTTAAAGGGCTCGTTTAAAGGGCTCGATTTGCTCGATTTGAAAGGCTTGATTTAAAAGGCTCGATTTGAAGATTTATTTTTCATAGATCATGAATTGGCATTGTGTGTTTTTTCCCCCTGGGGGGCCCTCCGGGGGCTCCTGCCTGCGGCGCTGCCTACCTTCCGTAACATCACAACGCGCCTGCTAAAAGCATCACTAACTCGGTACGTACCTCAAATTCCTCATTATCCAATCGCCGATGAGTATTCAATTTCTGACCAATCGCCGATGAGTATTCTAAAGTTGTCGGCCTCACTATTGGATTCATTTTAAATAGGCAAAGCGGGCAGGTGCAGCCTTCGGAACTGCATCTTCACTTGCCTTCGTTCCGCATTTCACGCAAAACTCAGGCAAAGCGGCGCTTTGCCTGATAAGCTCCTTTTCTCGTACATGGCGAGGAGACAGGCTAAGATGAGACCGAAAATGAAAAGAGATGCCATTACTAGAGGAGGGATATCATATTCATTCGGCAGCGTTTACGGTGAGGCGCGTATAAATTCGCCAAGTCTATATGTGGAACTGATCTGCCTGTTCTGACATCTATGGATGGAGCGGGCATTTCAGCTACATAATTAATTGGCCGAACACTCACGTGGTGCCCTATCAAGAGACTGCACAACAGGCGCTCGCAAATGACGCAGATGTCTCAAACCCTATTTCAACCTCAATTACGTAATGTTGACATGGCGTTGCTGGTAGGCCACTTACGGGAAAGTCATACCAGTCTCTCTCGTTATGAATGCAATACTCTCAAATCACCACGTCATTTACAAGTTAACGAACTCTAGCTTATTTAAGCTACTAATCTCGGGATATAAGCGTTGATGTCTCTTGGATAACGTTGGTCTGAGGCAACGGCGGTAGCTATCACAGATTTAGCAGATTCCATGGGCAGTGAAACATAAATAAAGACCTCATTTCGCTATCTCAATGAACACTGCATATTTATTAGTCTTTAACTTAACGCAGTAAGCCCCCAGATTAATCCTCCCAATGCTTCGGCGAACCCTTAGGAGCGTATGCTTCAGGGAGCCTTGTCTCAGGCTATGACGCCCATGCTGCGCCCTCTGCTCACCGCTTTCAGTGTTGCCTCCAAAAGAATATTTAAGCATTAAGCTAATGAGATTAATAAGTGCGTTGAGAAACATGTTTGAGAACTCCGACAGCACTCTGACCAGCTTTACGAATCCTTAGATAAAAGATTTGCCCAAACTAATCAAGCCATCGCTCAGATAAACTGCGAAATCGGCTCCCTAAACGACAAATTATTGAACGGTCTTTGTGTTAGGGATGCGATAGGTCTTGATGACCTCCGCTGGCAGGCTCGACCCAATTCTGCTCCGCGCAATCCCGTCAGTCCTGCTCCCGATAACCCTCCCCAGCGGAGTCCCAAGCCTAAAAGCGGGATAGGTAGAAATAATGCCAAAAGGCGAATTTCCGCTGGCAATGAAGGAAAGCCCCCACGGGAGCAGCCCTAGCGAGCCTAAAAGCGTCGAAAATCTTCAGGAGCAATTGCATAACATACGCAGGGGGTGTTATTTTCACTGGCGACATTGCTGAACTGACACGGAACTGTTCTGCCTGATCAGATGTATCGTATCTTCTATCCGCCTTTAATTGATGCAATAATTGCAAAAGCCAGACAGTAATTGGGCTGCAATCAATTTTCGCAATGAATTGAAGTCAGTAGAGACTGAAAAACATGCCCTTGTGAGATGTTTTACCCGGACGGGTGAGGGCCAATATTCCCACTTCCGCTATCATGACTCTACCAATGACTCCACGAAAACCAAAATCACCACCTGGACTTTCACCGGCCATAGTGTTTGGGCAACGTCTGGTAAACCCTGAGAAAAGAAGAGCAAGGTCTGACTAAAGCCTACTCGCCGGTTTTCTGGAGGCATATGCGTCACCGTGCGTAAAGGATGGCAGAGTCTGCAGAAATCTGCTCCATGATACGTCGGACTGTATTGGTGCTGTTAGGTAGTCATCCTCTTCACCATGGTTATCAAATCGTAGGATGTAAGCGAAAGCAGTTTTGTATGCCCCTACAAGTGCCTGTAAAAAAGCGTCCCTCATCATGTGGCCATTTTTGGTGTACCAGCTTAAACCTTCCGCCATACTCTTATAGAGCCACAGCTGAAGATAAGCTTCGGGAACACCACTTGCTCTCGCCGCTTCATACGCCATCCTGTTACCGATCCCTTCAACAAGTTTCCGTGGTAATATGAGATCGTTAAATGCTTCACTTCTATGGTTTTCGTATCCTCCTAGATCCCTTAGTTCACTGCTGACTTCCTGGATCATGCCGGCCTCATACTTGGCCAGAAGACTACCCGGGTCAAGCGGCTCTGGCAGAGAGTATTTATTTCCCAGAAGTTCTGATCCTAAGCCTGAAGAGCTGTTAGAAACCGCAGTCGCTATAAGCATAAACGCCCCACTTACGTATGCATGATACTAGAGAGTGTCGCCTTCAGCAATAGAGTTTCCTTGAAACGTAAGTGCGAGCTCCTTAATCTGGTTATAGGCAAACAATCCCTGCTACCCACACCGCTCAGACAATTCGTCAAGAATGCGCTCGCTTCTCGCATTACGATTGCCTTGAACACTGTTGCCAACACCTGCCGAACGTTATCTTTCGTTGCCCTCTTGCAGCACTGGTTAATGGTCCATTGGGCAAATGCCTTGAGGACGATGGAGCTTGCAAACCCTCTGATAATTGGCCGCCACTGAGTACTGAAGCGGAAAATCGGTGTCTTGACTGCATCAGAGCCCGTTATAACGAGCCGCCGCTGGCTGTAAAGGAGAGCAATTCGGCTTCCTACCCGGATGGATGACACTCCCATGACGGAGAGTGATAATGTGCCAATGGAGACTCTCCATATCTAACGCAAAAAATCCTGACGGGCACTTAGTTTGTATTTAGACCCCAGCAAGGCGGTCGGCGGCAGAAGCACGTGGTCAAAACTGGTGATGGCGTGGTCTAGTGGCTTCGTCCCTGGTCGATGGGCAAGACGCGGGAGGTTATTCCCCGGCACATTTGCTGGGCCTCGCTGAGTTTAACAAGAAAAGGCTTCACTCCGTGATTATGACCGCCTACGATGAGACGAGCAAACACTACAGCCACACAGAGGAGTTGAGGGCGGCATCGCCTTCCAGGATGCTTCGTTGGGGCTGTGAAGGTCATAACAGCCACTAGGCAGCAACGTTGCTGTTGTTTCGAGGTTACGAGCATCAAGACCATGTCCTATCTCGGTCAGCATGAACTCGCCACGTGCCTTGAAGTCTAGGAGATCGTTAATCAGGCTTGATAGATCTGGGCGGGACGCGAAGAATGAGCTGAGGGCTCCAATACACAGATTCAGATGAATAGTGGCAATAATGAATGCGGTCATGTCACGGGTAGAAATGACTAAGACGGTCAGTGGACGCCATTAGGGTGTTCCTCATCTACGCTCTAACGTACGATCGAAGTGGAATGCCTAGAACTTCGGTGTAAGATCCCTGATATCGGTTATAGTTAACCCTGCGTACGATGCCGTCAGTTT
The DNA here is from genome assembly GCA_029379155.1 of Sarocladium terricola. Classification (NCBI taxonomy): domain Eukaryota; kingdom Fungi; phylum Ascomycota; class Sordariomycetes; order Hypocreales; family Sarocladiaceae; genus Sarocladium; species Sarocladium terricola. Next base: position 301,701 of record JAHKSO010000010.1, read on the forward strand.
CGGATATTCATGATGCGGACGTGGCCGTCTCGTTAAATATTTACCTATCTCACGACACATTGAGCGTGCCCGATCGTAGTGTAACTCGAAGTTCTCTGGTGCATATGGGCTTTAATGGTCTCTCGACGGAGACCAGATCTCCTGGCCTAAAATTGGTTTAGAGAATCCCTTTTTTTTTTTTTTAGCTACATTGTATGTAAATTTATGGAATTGCCAAGCTGAATATGCTTGTGACCGGTACGCGTCCCAGGGCTGTTCTTATAGACAGAATTAGCGATGTAAATCAAGTGTAACCAGATGCATTTAACATAGTACCTCAACAGAACACGAATATTCAGGAATAACCACTATAGACCAGCCTGAACGCGGTTTCAATGATGCAAATTGTGCATTAAGACATACAAAAAAGAATAGATCAGACCAGGGTTTAACAGTACGCGCTCGGTGGGTCTGCCCTGGTGGATGGACACATATAAACGCGCAACCGTTAAAAATTAAATGCGCAGCCGTCAGGCAAGGAACTCGGTCGGTAGTATCCACGCATAATTTTAACTGTGGGTGTGACTCTAGTGCCTTAATAAAAATACATCGCGATACCTAGTTCTATACTTTAGAGCATCTTATTAGAGGCAGCCTTTAGTATTAAGTGCTCTATAGCTGCTAATTAAGAATTAATTATATAACCCTAACCCTATACTAATAGTCTCTCTCTTTACCGCGGCCTTGCGCACTGCTACGGCCTTGCCAAGATTAAAAGGTTACTACTGATAATGTTTCTTGTGGTATTTCTAATAGTGTTGCTATACAGCGCTGCTGTTGCCTGTGAATTGTGGCGGCAGAAGCCACAGCTAAAAGTGTTACTGGCAAGGTTCCCCTGCCCGATGGTTGCGCATTTAATTTTTAACGGTTGCGCGTTTATGTGTCCTGGATAGATTCGGCCAAGAAGTCAAAGCGCGGTTACATAGTTGCATTTCCATGAATGGTGTCCATTTTGATAATAGAAATTTGTGGTCATTTGTACAGTACAGTAGCATAATGCCGTCAGACCACACAGTACTATGTAGCACAGTCCTTGCGGAGTTGTCCGCATTCACCGAATAGGTTTGTGGCGAGCCGTGATCGACATCATGTATTAATACAGGCTGCTGCGAGTTAATCTGCAGTGTTAATGACAGCCTGAAGGGCTGGGTCCGTGTAGATACTCGGAAACGATATCAATACCCACACAACGCCAATGGTAACTTCTATGACCTTACGGGCCACTCGCCTTGCTCCTAGCTGCCCGTGGTTTTCGCTGGAGGGGATCGCCTGTAGCGCACCTTGCTGGAGCATTATGCCAAACACCTGTGTGGAGAATCCAGCGAACACCTGAAAAGCAGCCAGCGTGCTGTGTAGAACAAAGCATATGGCGGACTGTATCGCGATATTTTCGCCCTAACACCCTGGCGGAAATGACACGAACCTTTCGGTCATGGACATCAAGCCCCCCTTCAACATATCGTGCTAAAATCTCCCCCAGAACGCTAGCAGACACTAAATGTTAGCATATAATCTGTTGTCACCAGGTAAAGCACTCCATTGTTAGGATATGGAAACACGCCTTTTAAGTTGATCGGCCCCACATCCCGGAGCCTGCCAAACATGGGGGGGTAATAACTCTGACCGTCCCCATGTTCCCAGAATGTTGGGTCCCAGGATGTGAACAGCAAGAATAGACAAGATAACGTGCACTCCGTCCAAGAGACCATATAGCGCAAGCGTGTTCGAGAGCGTGTCTACTCCAGCATGCTGGGTCTTTTATGAGCGCAACTAAATTCGCAGCCGGCTGCATGAGAACCCAGTCAGTAGTATCCACATACATTTTTATAGTGGCTATTACCACTAAAATCTTTTTCCGCAATATTCTCCAGCGCGTTCTCCAGAGCGTTCTACAGCAATAATATTATTAACAGCACCGTTATTAACACGCGTGGCCGCGCAAGCTGTTAACATCTATTAGAGCAGGTAGTAGCAGCTTAGCAGTAGTAGCCCCAGAATAATCTATAGCATAAGTTACTTAAGACACAGCCTAAAACACTAAAATGCAGACATCGCGATGTGTTATTATTTTAATACCCCCATGTCTGTGGATACTATCGGCTAGATTAGGACTAGTGTCTCATATATCCGGCTACGAATTCAATTTTCGCCGGCTGCGAATTTATTAGTTGCCCCCATAAACCAGAAGAACGTCCCTGGCGAGTCTCCGAAGACGCTTTGCTGGGCCGTAACATGTCGTAGCGCACCACCGGTGCTTGGCTAGCGGCCACAAAACAGCTGGCGTGGCGGACATCCACTCTATTCCCCTTAAATTGAGGGACAAAGTCAAGTGCCGGGATAAGTCGACGCAGGCCGAATGTCTCTGAGATAGGCTCCTAGTAGGAGAAATCGTGGCCCTACACGCTGCTTGTTTAAAGACTTAACCCAGATGAACGGATCAGGACTATGGAAACTTTAAGGACACTGTGCTGGTATCACATTTTCTTGCACCTGCGTTATCTCTATTAAATACTGTATACTTCTGAACATTTGCACAAACTATGCGCGTGGCCTTGGACTTTTAAACCGTGTGACCATTGTCATTGTGGTCAGAACCAACCATTACAACAGGACGGCACATAGCCCAGATGTGATGTTAAAGTCATGGGCTCCTAGGTTAGCCATCATTTTCTCCCGTCCCCTTTCCCTTGGCTTTCGGCAGGAGGTCTTCAAATCTTAGTAACAATGCACAAGGAAATCCGCTTAATGCAACTTACTCCGGTGTATGTTTGGCAGCACACCACTCTGCGGAATGGTAACATGACCCAGCAGCTTGTCTAAATCCATATCATTTCGGATAGCAAGCTGTAAGTAACGAGGCGATATACGTTTCTTTTTGTCTCTAGAGGCGTCGGTACCAGCCAGGTCCAGAATTTCACGGCTGAGATACTGGAGAACGGCAGCCAAGTAAACGCCAGCCTTTACACTTACACGAAGCCCGGTATTGTTCTTTAGGTACCTATGGGTACGACTAACAGGGAATACCAGACCAGCTTTCTCAGAGTTTCTTGGTGCAAATTAGCAATAGCGCCTGTGGGACACGAGGTGCCAGTCAGACTTACGATTTCCCTTTCTTGCCCTTGGCGCCCATGCTAAGTTATTCGGTTTCTTGAAAGGGGTTAAAGCACTCGAATAAGTTCCTACAATCAGAGAGGAAGCTGTGCAAAGGAGGATATTTAATTTAAGAAAAACATGTTTTCACAGGCCTTTAAGATAAAATACTGTTGGCGTTAGAGAGCGAATCGAATGCTAAAATAGACTTTAGATAAAATTAAAGAGTATGATCTGAGAATCTGCTAGTTTTAGTCAACTATTTGTGCGTATTGATTAGAATGCACTGTTAAAGAGTGTTAGCAAATATAGTCTCCGTACACAACGGGACAAATCATCTAAACGTTTCGCCGAATTTTTATGCATAGGACCTATAGTAGTGAATTATTCTTTAAGAGGTATTATTAATAATGCTATTGTATATAGTACCGTACAGTACTGTACAGTAGAAGGCGTTAAGAGCGTCGCGGATTTAGTACCTAAGATAAATACCTAAGTAGAGTGCCTACCTCTAGTCTAAACGTAGTCTAGCGCATAGCCCCATATGTTGTATGGACCTGCAAGCAGAGCATTGCATTACATTACAACTATAAATGTAATATTTGTAATGTAATGTAATTAATTACATTACATTACACATTACATTACATTACACAATAATTACAGGTTTACAATTACAGCTAAGGGCCAAAAACTACAATAATTTACATTACATGCAATGCTCTGCCTGCAAGTTCCTCCTAACAACGCAACAAATGCTTTTTGACTGGTAGCGACTGTCTGCATACAATAAAGCCTACCTAAATGCTTCACCAAATCTACTATTATAAAAAGTCGCGCCGCGGCCACCATTCTTAATACTCTTTTTTTTTCCTTCTCAGCACTGTGGGTACTGCAACCGTTTGCCCTTAGCCGTTTCTTCATAAATTCATGTTCCGCACCATCCTCTACCTATTTAATTCATTACTAAATTAATAGCTAAGCTGTCCTAAACACAACTTTTTATCGGTCTTATGATTAATTCTTTTTCCAGGTCATCTATGGGTACTAAGCATTAGGCAACGCAACGCTATTTGTTGGCACCTAATCGGCGCGAGTGTGCCTTGTGCCTTGGCGCCCTACAACGGGCAATTACACCAGGGCTTCTGACCTGCGCCATCAGGTTTCCGGGCCTAGGCCATGCATGCATACATAAGTCTTAGAACTGCATGTTCAATAATACACACGAGAACATGGGAGAGCATGACCGTAGGCACGTAGGCGACGCCAAGCATAGTTGCATCACCTCTGTTAGACAACATTTTTCCTGCCGAACAACGACTCTGATGCCTAAAAGTATTGGAGGCATCACAACAGGGGCAACTAGACAATTAGATAACTACGGATCAACGATAATTATCGCGCCTAATATATTGGCTGGTGATAGAAGTACCAGCAATCCGGCTTGGTACAAATAGCTACATTGCACTTATCGCACCGATAATTCGTCTTCCGTGCAGCAGCCCTGTTAGGCGTGACCGCGCCCAACGGGCCGCGTTGAGAGCTCCTTGTAAATATAACGCCGACCTGACGCCCTTGACAGCTTACGCAACATGCTTGTTTATCGCTTTTGACATGTTTTATGCTGTGCATACGGCGTAAATTCGTGGCCGTGACGGAAACGCTGCCTGGTTGACCCTGTTGAACCAAACTGCTTGATCAGGCTAATTGCAACCTCGCGCCACCCCTTCTGTTCCTTATAGGTCTTCCATTCAGTCTCCTTTTTCTGCTGTAAAATATATGTATTAATAAGAACTATGTCAAGCAGGAAGGTCCAATTTAGGGCCTGCCAAGGGCCCCGTCGGATTGGATGCTTGTAGCCATGATAGCTTCGTAATTGATCGCCGCGATCAACGGAATTCATGTGATTATTATACTTGACAGCAATTGAAGGTATTGGAAGCACGTTCTCCGTCTCGTCACCAAAAGCTTGCCGTATTTGCCGTGCTCGTGGATGTGTTGAATTTGGCCGCCGTCGTTGCTTTTCTTCAAATTCGTTACCGGAAAAGTAGGATGATGGGAAGAGCACAAGTGCATTATCCTTCCAAGCGATTTGGTTAACCTTTTTAAGACATATTAGTAAGGGGAATATATAGAAAGATGTCTGATATCAGTACCTGATTATTAGCAGTCGGGAATGCCTGGAGCTCATTAAATTTCCACTTTAATTGACCCTTACTATCAAGAGCCTTTGCAAGGGCAAGAGGCTCGTAAATGCCACTATTCGCACGAGCAGTGCCTGTAGCTGCAACACCGTAATTTCGCAAGGCAGTTAGTAACTGCGGCGTTGAGAAGAGGTAACAGAGAAGACGTGATAACTGGCATCTGGCAGTTGCATTACTAGGTCAAGGACCACGGCCGGTGTCTCTGCAAACTGCTCTTTATCTGCCCGCCTTTTGGCCAGTATTCCTCGAGGCCTTGCAGCAGCAGGAATGTGGAATTTCCACCGTAGAAAATAGCCCTCTTGGGCAGCAACCCAAGCTTCAAGGCCTGTCGGTATTGGCTTTCGAGGTATTGTAACTTTCGCTCGGGTTCTCCCTGTAAAGCGGATCATACACTCATCTATTGAGATATATGTGCCTAGGATGAAGAGGTCTATAGAGACTGCTTATATATGGTCAGACCACTCGGCCGTACGCGAAATTAGGCGTTCCATAGAGTCGGAGCTCAATTCAAATGGCGAAAAGGTACGAATATGACGAAAGAGAAGCTGGAATCGTGCGTAGGTCATCCACTTCGTTACTGGATGCGAGACTTTGAGTTCTCCTGGTTGAGAAGTAACCCAGTGGCTTGAGATTCGTTTTTCGGGCTGATTTCCTATGTAAATCATTATCGCAAGCCATATGTAGACTTCTGCAACAGTGGTTGCCTTCCACTTTGAAAGCCGGGCGTTTTGGGCTTGCCGGGCATTTTGGGCCCGCTGGGCATTCTGGGCTGTTTGAAGGTGCGCGGCCCAGCTGTTCGTCCAATCAACCCATTTTTGAATAAGCGATTCAGGGCAAAATAACTGGAACAGAGCGACGGGCGCGTCAGGGAGATCCATCGCGATGAAAATGCGGTCTTGTGGTTGAAAGGGATGAAAAAAAGAGCCTCGATTGGCCTCGATTGGGCTGACTAGGCCAATTGGGCTCTTTTGGCGGCCCGCTGACCTTAGTGCTGTTGGTGGCGTTTCCATCATTGTACATGCCGCCGACCGCTGACCTTAGCTCACTGAAGGAATGAATTTTTGTATGGAGTTTACTAACAAATTGTTTTGTTAGTTGAACGCGTACCGGCGCGGTCAACGCGCTAGTCAGGGGGGGTTGTGGGCCGGCGGCCTCCCCACTGACCTTAGAGCAGCCCAAGAGATAACCAGCGTTACTAGGTGGCCTGCTTAGTCAGCCTAGATCACGCCCCTGTGGGGCACGGTGCTGTGGGGCGCGGTGCGCACGCACCGCCACACGCACCGCCACGAACCTAGGGCTTCTCGCCACCATATCTGGGGCCTCTCGCACAACGCACAGAGAGGACAAGATTCAGTCTTGAATATAACGGACCTATTGCTCCTACCTAGCCTTGTGTGTCACCATCCTGTGCTCGTTACATTTCCCTTACTTCTGCATTTCGTATCGTAACAAAGCTACTTAAGCCCCTGTAAAACCCTTGCTAAGTACTGGCCGTGACAAAAATACAGGGGTCAGATTGTATGTACGAGTACAGTACTTTAGCTACTAAATTGTACTTCTGGCCTAGCGGGAAATTAATGCAGCGCTTTTATGGAGCCTTATAAATTGCGTCTAGTTTTAGATGTTAGCAAAGTTAGAAGTACTGTAATGTACTAGAAGTATCTTAACGATCCAAAGTTTATTAAAAGAGAGAGTCGCACCGGAAGCAGTAAGTACATATAATAGCATCAGGGCTAGTCCGTAACATTTTTACAGAGTACTCTCCTAGATCTCCTGCTTCCGAATTCCATGTATCTATCTCCACTTTATTATTACTATATGATTGGCTTAACAGGCCCATGCGAGGTATTACCGGGGCCCATTTAAGACAATTAAACAGGGATTATACTGTATACCCGTTTTGGTCGTTCTTGCAGCAGTGTCATGTGCTAGCCACAGCCTCGCCCCACTTAGCCCGACCGAACTACATAGAACAGGGTAGTGATCGAAAGCCAAGCCACTTACATCCATGCCGCAGATGCGATCCCTGATCCGCTCCGTTTGTGACGTCTAGCCTTCAGAGCGCTAATTCAGGGCGTAAACAAGGGGATCTATCCCTGCAGATTTTGTCATTCAGGGCCTCTACCCTTCTTCACCAGGGGAAGGAGAACGTTGCACAAGCCAGCCGAGAAGCAAGAAGCCTTGTTATGCATTAAGCGAAGCTACGTGTGACAGAAGCCATGACAAGGTTCTTAAGTCAATAAACCGACATGTGGTATGTATGTACTGCATCCCATATCACAGCCAATAAACATGGACAAGTGACGCCAAAGAATAGAGCCACAATGACCCGTTATAGTAGCATCAGCACTTGGTGCGGTTCAACCAAGGCTTGTTGTGTATCGAGAGGAACGGCTGTGGTTATGTATCGACCAACGGCCGCCTTTGAGCGTAGTCCCGCGAGCAGCAGTGCTTGTACATTAGTAAGTGAGCAAACAATTTGCTGCCTTGGTGCACGATCGGCGTGCATGTCAACTAATATCCGCTGTCTGCTGAACCGCATTTGTTTAACAGTTACAGCCATTTCTGAGCAGATCTCACTATAGCCTGAGATGGAATCCCGAAACTATGGAATGGTCATGAAATCCGTATGAGGACCCTTTTTTTTTTTTTTTTTTTCTTTTTTTTTTTTTTTTTTTTGAACGTTGACTGGAGGCTGGTGGCGGATTTGAGATGCCATACAGGCCAATGAGAATCGTGTTTGCTTAGGACGCGACCTGACTCCTTGTTCCTGAGAATCTGGTTGAAGTGCCCAGCTGGTTTGGTCCCCAAATTAACGACTTTGGTCCTTTAATAGAGAGCAACAATGTCGACATTTAATAGAGAAATCTCCAGAATCGCAACCTGTTAAGCATATAATGCATTGCCAAATAGCAATTAGACAATTGGACGATGTCGCCTAGTACTGCGTGAGCTAGACGCGTTCTCTTTACTTTTCACTCTGGATTTCCATTATCACTTGATGCTCTATACCGCGCTTGGTGCCATGAAACCGACTGGCCGTTGCTTGCTTCGGGGACATTTCTCTTCTATCTAACTTGTCTACCCCACTCTTTTTCGTGTCGGCCGACTCGAACGGTTTTCGCCCCCATTAGAATGACTGCTAATGTCTGGCCAGTTATGGGCTGGATCGACTGCGATTGGAGCCGGAGAGATGTGGCTCCGCAATGTTGCCATTAAGACGAGAAGATGCAGGTTTGTCGCGGCTTATTGTTAACTCATCACCAGAACTTCCTCAAGCACGAATGTTTCGATTTGACGTAATCCGCTGTCAACTGACCTGAGTCCTTAACGCCGATTTTAACAAGCCCGCTGTCGAGCCACTCTGCTCAAGTGTCGCGCAGGGGTGTGCCTCGTCCGTATGGATTATGTCCTGCTTAACCCATTCTCGCATTGCATTCCGAATTCCGAGTCTATGCTAAAGGCTCGTAGGCAGGCGTGTTTTTTTCTGACCCGGCCTGCTATTCAAGCGCGGCGGCGCCTATGCGGGCGCGTCTGATGCTCTGAAATGTTGGCCGCCAACTCATTACTTGGGACTTACAACGGGGTTCCGTATGGGGTTGTTTCGAATCGGTGATGCATATTGCGCTATGATACCGCATATGGAGTGGCACACTCTGTGTAAAGGATCCATCTCCTCTGTCGCGCCTTTACCATGGGTAGCCCACTTTTTTTTTTGTCACTTCAAGTCGTTTTGTCACCATGGATAGCGAAGTTAAGTCCCTAATGACTTTGCGGCTACTCGGACCAATATGAGACCACTTTCGTCACCTTCACCTCGATCCATTAAGCTCGGTATGCTGACCTAGTAGTAGGGAGTTATACTCCTCTGCACGCCATTACCTGGGCATATACCTCTGTGTGACGGTGACATGTCGCTACGTGGCCCCTGTGCCTGGTTGCAAGATCGATGCAGCCTTAATATATCCTGCACTATGTAGGCTCATTGATGCTCAGCCCATGCTCCGGATTGGTATTACAAAGGAAAACACAAACGAAGCTGCCTTTTGCCACATCAAGACTATTGACTTGACAAATCACGTCTCATTTAACACACTAGACTCCGGCGAAACAGTCGAGCAATACAACGATGAGATTGCGTCGGAACAGGGCTGGCACCACAACCAGCGGTGGTTGGGGATTGAGGCGGTTCCCCGTTGGCGCGTCGTCATCATTAAGCCCGGCGCAGCTGCGTGCGATACGCTCTCTGGCATGCAATACATTGTCTTTTCATATCACCACGCTCTCTTAGATGGCACCAGTGGCAGAATGTTCCACGAAAGCCTCTTGAAAGAACTCAACAGCCAGTTACAATAGGAAAGCTTTCTTAGCGGGGCTATAGCCCCTTAACTTTGCATTTCCCAGACGCCCCAAGAGTCCCCGAAGCCTAGGGCCAAATTATCCCATTCAAGAACTCACTATTCTACTTGGGGAAAACACTCTTGAACGAACTTGGTCCTAACATTCTACGCCCCAAAAAGAGGTCCCCTGGCACAGCAAACCCATCAGCCTCTCCATCCCCTACGTCACACGCACCACCAGCCGGAAGTCGTGACCAAGCTGAGAAAAGAGTGCAATGAGCACCGCACGTTAATTACCGGACTCTGCCATGCTCTTGCTTTAGCATCCTTTGCAGCCCGTCTCCCAGCAAGCGAAGCATCGTCCTTCGTGGCGTTAACGCCTATTAGTCTGCGGCCCTACCTAGGCGCAGATAATAAATCGAAGAACATGTTCCGTGTACTGGTCACTTCGGTCGAACATGAGCTCTAGCCCAATCTGGTCTCTGAACTTCGCAACTCTGCGAAAAATGCAGCACTGGACGAGGCCATTTGGAAGGCTGCCCAGTTAGTGAAGACGGAACTGAAAATCGGGTAGCCGCCATACCTAACGATGATATCAGCGGCCTGATGAAGTATAACTTAGACTGGTTCCGCTATTTCCAGAAAAAATACGGCAAACCGCGCACGCGCTCGTGGGAAGTCAGCAACATTGGTGTCTTTGAGCACAGTTCCAAGTCCAACGTCCTCGAATTCACCATCTCCAGGGTCTACTTCACAAATGGCGCCATGCCGGCAGGTTCGCCCGTGGCATTGGGGGTGGCCAGTGCGCCTGAGGGGATCTTGAGGGGTTGCTCTGTCTTGGCAAGACAAGGTTGTAACCGACGAGCTCGTCCACAACTTAGCTTGCGACTTGGCTACTTTTGCCAACAGGTTTGGTGAGACGGGGAGTTTCGCGGAGTAAACCAGGGCATAACAAAACTTACCTTAAACCCTTGGCTAGACCTAGATGTTGTCATAGATGACCAGCACAAAATTGCAAAGCAGTATTATATATAGTTCACCCCAAAATATAATTTACAGAGCTACAGCATTTGAGAAACAACACAGGATCATGGCTACGCACACCATAATTGTCCTCGCTTCAGTGGCGTCTAGTTTGAGGGCGCTTTCCATGCTGCTTTCCCGCAATTAGATATTGTGCTCCAGTAATTATACCTGGTCAAAGTCATGTATATGCCAAGTACTCACTTGGCCCCTGCGTGCAGGGGCCGTGATTCCCTTTGTTATGCCAAAGGGAGTGTTTCTATTCTAAGCCGCTAAGCTTCTATCAAGGAACTATACCATTACGGTATCACGCAGCATTAACGAGGACCAAAATGGCCCCTCATGACCCACAACTACCTACCACACTTGCCCGGGCCATCGAGAATCGTTTACCACCTCCGACTCTGAAAATGAGTGTATTATATCGGGTCCGCATACGGGTCTGCTCTATCTTAAAGACCGCTTTATTACTGAAATTAGCCGCCCACAGCATCGAATGGCAGATCAGGTGCATTTTCTGTCTCTGCTCAGCTGCCCTGTGCCCACTAACTTAAGGTAGTGTCCCTGTGCGCATCCCCTACCCTGCGCCTTTGGTGGCGTCAAAGAGCCATCCACACGTGATGCCCTGCCCACTAGAAGTCCCTAGTGCCCGTCGGCAACGGCGTGGCTTCCCGTGGTTGCCCTTCCACGAAAAGGTAAATAAGCTTCGGGTCGCTCGCCCACTAACTTAACCAGTACTCCATGACATGCGTCTCTAATAGGTTTGTGGTTCTTATCTGCTCACGTGTGAGATGCGGTTCATCTTATTGAGTTAATTGCGTATTTAGTGACTGATTTTCTTGCGCTGCCGGCGCTTATAGGATAACCATGAGGGCTTTCAAGATTTGGTAACCTATCTTCCAGCACACGCTCTTCGCTTGCTCTCTAGCCCAGATTTCCACACAACTGTTCAGAGTCTTGAGAATATCCCGCCGAGGGGGGATGAGGCGTTCAGCTTCGGCTTCGCTCCAAGTTGCGTCCTGGCGCAGCATATGTACGCATGTAGTCAGAGTTGCTGAGAAAATATCAAGGACAAACGGTCGGCCAACTAAATTAATCGGCTGACACGCTTCCGTATCCCATAATTTCTGATAATGAGACAGTATAGCAAGAGAGCATTGCAGTGAGTTCCAATACGACTCTGGAAACTGGGTAGGTCCGTCCGCATGAAGAGCAAACGGTCTGTGCGTCACCATGAGGCATCTCCTGAAGAAAATGTCGACCGTAATGCGCTGCAATGGTGCTTGGCAAACACGGTTGGCGAGCACCATAAGCTTTCGGAGCTGGGCGTCGTACATATGCACATCGGGGTAGGATATGGGGTCTCCTTTCGAATCCATTCGTACAAGAATGTTCAATACAATGGGCAATCCTTGCCAAAGGACCATTTGAAGGCCGCTGTCAGCATTCCGCCACTGCGGCTCTCTGAGACCACCTAGCTCTTCCGGCCGTGTCAACGGAGGCATTCCAGTGCACATGGATAATTTGATGTCGAGATATAGAATCGTCAGCCAGAGATTTCGTCGGCTCTCCTTTTCCACGGTATCTCGCAGTTCTTCGTCATTGTCGTTACGTTCTTGTGGTAAACCTAACATAAAAGTGAGACGAACCAAGTGTCCCATAAGTGTATAGGACGAGTCCATGGCCCAGCACGTAGCGTTGCAAATTTGCTTGGCCACAACCATGAGCGTAAATGCCCGCACCGTACGAATCGTGGGACGGAACATGAATGGCGTTTGCATGATACAGGCCTCGGCGGCCACCATAAACTCTATAGCAACAGGCGGATCATCTCCAGAGGTAAAGCAACCGAGGCCGAGAACCATTAAGAATTGTGCCAACCAACATAAGCTGACAGCGTTCGGGTCTTGCCAGTACCGGTCAATCTCCTGTCGAAACATGGCAATATCTAGAACAGGATTGACAACATCCAGCATGTCCATGTAGCGGTGCAAGTATTCCTCACTGTTGCCCTGCTCACCTGTTGTGAGTCTGGTGACCGCATCCCGAGTATAGTACTTCGCGGCACCTGAAGTGCCGAATGGAAAGTTACCAGGCAAAGCGAAATTGACTAAGCAAGCCTGCGTGGCCACGCCCTCCAGGATTTTGGCAAGGGGTGATTGCTCCATTGGTGTGAGTGAACTGATCTAAAGCATTAGAAACGTCAGCGTCTTTTTCCGGGCCATAAAACACAATACAAGGTCTTTCTGCGACATACTTTAGTCATCAATTCTCGCCAATGACTTGATCCTCGAAAGATGTGTGTTTGCTCCCATAATGCTAATTGGGGTTTCTTGTTGTCCTGATTTATCAGCTCTCCACCGTTCGAACCTTTATTAGAGTTGTAGTAGCACTGTTGGCTATTACCACTAGATCTGCAGCGACCACAGGGACGCTGCTTATCGCATTTGACTACCACCCTTTGGCCGGTAGAAACGATTTGAGTTGGCTCCGGGGTGTTAACGGTACTCGTTGGCGATATCAGGCCATTGACTGGCGTCGGCTCGTTAGTAGCAAAACTGCACCTAACTCCAGCTTGGGCGCATCGTGTACATGAAGGCTTGACTAAGTCGCATCGCCTCTTGAAGTGGCGACACCTGTCGCAAGTCTTAACCTCGCGCAATTGGGGCATTACTCTCAATGTGAGGGCCAAAGAGCTGGATTAGGTAGCGAGTGCAAGCACAATGTGACTTTACTTCCGAAGGGAAAGCAAAGGAGAGCACGGGAGAGGCCGGCAATATCGTCTCTTGAGCCTTAATAAAGCGCTGATAGTGTGGTGCAGAAGGGCCGGGTCGCTGAAAGAAAGTCGCGCAAGGCTAAAGAGAACGTCGGTCACGCCGCCGCAGGAGAGACTCTTGGCATGCCATGCGTAGAATCAGTGCCGGATGCCAATGCGCCTGAAGGCTAATTGACGGTCTTAGAGTGTCGAGTCTCGATAAGACTGTGCCGTTTGTTCCAGGCTGGCCTTCCACGTGCTGGAGGGACAGCAAGTAAGGTTAGGCAGGCGCGAGGAAGTTTGCGGATGGGTGTTTGGCAAGACGCCTGGCGGAGCAATTAGGGTGCGGGCTCGGACAGATAGACGGGGATTCACTGACCAGGGCTGTTAGTGGTGACAAGGGCTGGAAAAATGGCCGCTACAGAATGGCCACGGGCAAAAAGTGCATTCCCCGGAATGATAGAGTTACTTGGCAAATTTCGAATCGGCAGAAAGGGAGAAGATAGTTTCGCTTACAGTAACCCGGCCAAGGCATGTATTCTCAGATCTCTGCTCTAACGGCAACTTAAGAAGTGTATTTCTTTGTGTGTGTAGCCGTTAGCGCATGTCATTAATTGTTTATGCTTGCTTCTGTCACTAGTGCCCGTAGGAAAGAAAGCATACGAGTAGTGGTTGTCGTATTGTCTCTCTACTTTCATGCTTTCTAGGTAAGTAGGAAGTTTATTCTTTCAATCTTCTTAATTAACATGGTAACCTTTTCGTTTAGGGAGGGGCATAAGCTTATATGAAGGCAAAGGTAATTTCGGAACAAAATCACCGTAAGTTGCAATCCTCTGGTGTTTTGGCAAAGCTGCATTAGTGCCACTTAACCACGATTTAGGTCAGAGCAAACAGTCAACAACAATAACAATGTCAAAACGGTTGCTGCATGATCTGATTTATAATCAGGCACTTTATCGATCAACAGAGAGAGGCTGGAGCATCGTGGTCTTCTCACATTTGGCGAGCACGTCTCTCCTTAGCTGCCTAAATTATTACTACTTGTTAATAATTTGCTGCCTCACATTCAGGACCGAAACTTCTCGCTCTGCTTCAGATTGATTTCGTCATTAAGCGAAGGTAAGTTATCGCCAATGGCTGCGTAAGACTAGATACTTTTGACTGAAAGAGGGCGGGGTTGGATGCGTTCGTCTCGTCAATGCTGGGTGGCTCAGTCCGATAACCGTACAATATAACCCCTGAATTATTGTAATTTTTACATGGGCAATTGACCTGACAAGGGCAATCAAGCCAATCAGAGATGACTTCTATATGCATGCACATTACTGAGGAACCAGAGAAGAAAAAAGTACTTCTAAAAGGTGGGGTTAACTGTTCACGTACTACCATACTAGCTTTCTTATCTAAGAGGCAAAGTAATAAGAGAAAGTTTGCTTAGAAGGAGTATTTAAAATCTGTATATTATTAAAGCCTATATTATAGAAGTACTTTTTTCTTCTCTGGTTCCTCAGCGATGTGCATGTATATGATTGGCTTGATTGCCCTTGTCAGGTCAATTACCCATGTAAAAGTTACAATAATTCAGGGGTTATATTGTACAGTATGTTGGAAAGAAGACAGAGGGAACAGGCCAGGGGCATCATCTGTAACCCTTACTGCACTGCACATATCATCTCGGTTAGTTAACTCAGACTAGCTTATGCTCCATTCTACTGCAATGCCCCACAAGACTTTACTCCTTCGAAAATTAGCCATGCCAAAAAGTGGAAAGTGCAGCGCCCAGCTTATTATGTGGAAAACACACAGTGGGGTGTGGCTAAAATTGCACCTTACCAAATCTGGCGGCGGTAGCAGTAATAGCGATTTTAGGTAGCAATACGCCCTCATACGCCCATTGCGAGCCTCGGGGCACTCATCGCCCCATAACGCCCCGATTTTGGTCAAGCGGCCCCGCTGCCACGCCCCACAGTACATTTTCCTCACAAATGCATGGGAGGAAATCGCCTCAAAAAAAATGAAAAAGTAATCATTGAATTACGTGAATATCTCAACGTTGCCGCGCCCGGCAGGGCTCCAATTCGCTCAAAAACACGGTTTCCGCTATTTCCTCAAAATGCACACTCGGACCGGGTTATTGGTTTCCCGGCTGACTTGGCTGTTCAACCCAACGCCGCACAACCATCGGCTGTGATGACGGCAGCGGTATTGGAGAAATAAATTCCTCAATCCGAAGGGAGCCCTGTCCCCCCATTGATCCTGTTTACCTATTATTTATCAGGCAAAGGGCCAGATGACTTGAAGGGCGTTTTTCAATGCTTTTTCAAAGTCTGTCATGACAACCTCGGGGGCTGGTATCTGGAGCTCGTAGCGAATTTGATCTAATGATGCTAGCATCCATTGGTAGGCGTCTTCTTCTTGGCTTCTGCTGAAGCCAAAGGCGATGTTTGCAATTGATTTGTGATCGGTGACGGTGACAACATTCAATAGATAGAGGCCCCAACGGTTGGTCTTGTATGTATTGTCCATGCCGATAAATTCAGAGAAAACCTTCCATTTTTTGATACAGGAAGGGTAGGTCCAAATAGCGCTTTCAAGGCGATTTTCATCGTCAAATTTGACCCTGTGAGGCAGGCCTTTTTCTTCAAGTTCTTTGATAAACCACTGCGAAGAGTTATAGCCATCTAATTTATATAGACGGGCTCTTTGGCGTTGATTGTAGAGATCTTTAGGTAAAAAAT
This sequence comes from Sarocladium terricola, assembly GCA_029379155.1. Taxonomy (NCBI): domain Eukaryota; kingdom Fungi; phylum Ascomycota; class Sordariomycetes; order Hypocreales; family Sarocladiaceae; genus Sarocladium; species Sarocladium terricola. The sequence goes on from JAHKSO010000010.1 coordinate 317,890, forward strand.
AAAGCTCATCTTCGTTCTCATCTCGAAGCATTGTACCAATGCTTCGAGGTTGAAGGCTTGCATGCGATGAAAGGCGTGCAATTTGCTGCGTTTGTTGCTCTGTGAGTTTTCGATGAACTGCATGCGCTGATGCATAGCTTGATTTATCGTGATTGTGAAAGCCCTGTTCTTCATAATGCCATACCTAATGACCAGAATTATTAGCAGATGTCACCTTAAGCTTGTAACAACATTGGGTCTTGCGAGAGCCTGTTTTTCGAATGCCAGCACCTCTCGGCTGCCTCTGACGGCCACCGCGATCACAATCAAGCCAGCCCGCTCGCGATTGTTGAATGCCGTTTATTAGGGTCTTTGGTCTCATGGAGCCTTTATTGAAAGCTAAACCGTTTTGGCGGGCAAATGCTTGTACGGCATTAAAGACGTCATCAAAGCTGCCATAACCTGGCGACGGCGGCAAATTTGGGGGCGGATTTTCGGCCATTATCGCGATGTGTGTGTTGAAGGAAGGAAAAATGCCCTGACGGCTGCAGCCCTGTTGAAAAATTCGTATGCCTGCGGCTGTTGCGAAATTCGTCGATTTTTGCCTTCGAGCTTTCTGGTGTTGAGCAAAGCTCCCATGCATTTGTGAGGAAAATGTACTGTGGGGCGTGGCAGCGGGGCTTGCCGCAGAAAAATCGGGGGCAGTGGGGCGCTGAGTGCCCCGAGCAATGGACGCGATTTTGAGCGGCAGGAATAGGAATACCCCATTTCTTCAGAGGGACCTTTTGGGCTACTGCTATTTGGGCGGCTAAAATTGCTATCCGGGCGACCCCTAGCGGACCCCTGGCCGAATTGGGTAAAGCGGGACGTTAGCCACACCCCGCTGTGTGTTTTGCACACAGATGCATGGGACCCGCACTTTCAGAATAGCATTATATTTAATTTAAATCTTGCTATTTCTTAACAGCGCCTACGCCGGCAGGCCCTAATTCGCTTAAAAACGCCATTTCTAGTGCTTTTATTCAAGGTGTTCGCTTTCAGGCCTGATTTTTTTTCCGGGGCCGCTGTAAAAGAGAGGCCGCCGGGCGCGCGCCCGCGATGCTGTACATTACTTACATTTGCCACGCTAATACATACAAAAATATGTATAAGGGTGTGGCAGTTGTGGGAGTGGCCCTAATTGAAAGATGGGGTGGTCGCCTGACCCCGAATAGCAGTAGCCGCCAGGAGAGCAGTGTATGTACAATACAATCTGACCCCTGTATTTTTGTCAAGGCCAGTACTTAGCAAGGGTTTTATAGGGGCTTAAGTAGCTTACTAACAGAAGCTTTTAATAAACGCAAGATTTTTAGAGCAGTACAGTAATACCATAAAATTTTTTAATATTAATAATCTAAGCCTTTAATAATATAGGCTTTAATAATATATAGTTTTTAAATACTCCTTCTAAGCAAACTTTCTCTTACTTTGCCTCTTAGATAAGAAAGCTAGTATGGTAGTACGTGAACAGTTAACCCCACCTTTTAGAAGTACTTTTTTCTTCTCTGGTTCCTCAGTAATGTGCATGCATATCGAAGTCATCTCTGATTGGCTCGATTGCCCTTGTCAGGTCAATTACCCATGTAAAAATTACAATAATTCAGGGGTTATATTGTAGAGTATGGCCAGCCCTGGCCATGGCGCTGCCCACATCCTCACATTTTTAGATGCTTGGTCGCCTCGGTTTCATGCCGTGTTTGCGGTGTCTAGTGCAGGCACTCTATTTGCACACTGCGGAGGCCTGAATTGCTGATCCACGCAGCTTCATCTCATCGTCTACTTTCCGTTGCTCTCCTCTGGCACTCCCTTTCTGTTTTAAACAACCCTAAACACCTTTTCCTAGAGCCCTATTCCCCATTCCCATCTCTACTATTGCAACCCTTGCCACAAAATCCAAGCGTAACGGCCATCTTTTCCCTAGACAAATTGCTTGATCTTGATTCCCGGGAATAGCAACCGCGGTAGCCTGGTCCTGGATTCGCTCGCCGAGCCTCCAAATACTGGCCTGCTTATAACGAAGTACCGAGCCAAGAGACTGTGTCATCTCCTATTCGTCATGGCTCAGGCCAAAACAAGGTCCCATCCCAGCTTTTAGGCCCATAGCCCTCCAGGTTTTCCATGAAAACCATCATCGACAGCAAAACTCCAATTGACGTAACCGCTACTATACCGCAACATGAATACGTGTATGACGAGACGTTCTATCCACAGTTATGGTCTGTCTTGGCTAAGGGAAATATTCAAGCACCACAGCAAATGCTTTCTCATGCTTGGACGATCTGATTGCTCATAATAGTTAAAAATTCCGAGAAGCTTTCCTCTCTGGGCAGCTGTGTCGTGGCGAAGCAATTTAAAAAGGGTCGTTATCTGCTCCGCATCGAACCTCCACGCATCTAGTAACTCTAGGTCTACGGCTTCTTATGCAGTCGAAACGGTTGCTAGAAGAGCCGCGCATTGTTCCTTCACGGCAGCTGCCAACTTCTATACTTCAGATATTCGCCAGAAAGCGAGAATTTGACTTCGGCGACCGTGTCTTGCGTGCCAAGTGAACGTTGATATTGCTGTACTGTACTACATGTATCAAGAACAGCCGACAGTATTCAATACAGTTAAGGGCTTTGATTTCGGTCCAAAATGCCACAGAACGCACCGAGCCCAAGACAGTGGGCGTTGCCAGAATATGAACTGTCGAGAGCTTCGCAATAGATTAGTAACACAAACATTTCTTATATGAGATCTCAAGCTTAGGCTTAGACAAATGGTAAGTCACCGGAACGGGTTGATTGAGCGTGGAGGGTTGGTGATGACTGTAGATATAAACGCTTCTGCACGTTTAACAACACATTAAGATGTCAAATTCACATCTAGTTCTTGGGATACCCGTGCTCAATTGCGCTCGAGGGCCAGCTAGCTTGATGCAAATGGGCCGAACTCGTGGGACCACTTCATCCGAATAGCAATACTTGTCCATTTTAATGGGTATATTTTAGGGTATATTTTATCAGTTATGAGAAATGCCGCACTAACAACAGGGGTGAAAAGAACATGGATGAGGCATGAAGCCTACCGCGCTGGACCCGTCCTCTACAACTGGCGGCCGGTTTGGAGAGATTTCAGGATTAATCCGCCAGTTATAAGGGCATCACTGTTGGCCAAGTAACGGCGGAAAGTTGTAATGTTCTTAACGAAAGTCCTTCAGTAGTGTTGAGATGGAATCGCTGGTGTCGGTGGGGTTCGATAGCGTGTCAACAAAGTTGGGTATAGATTGAACGACGACGATGTCGGCAAGCGACAGGTAAGACGGATTGGCTTCCACAATCTGGGTATGTTAAGGAGCTTGCAAGATTATACTGAAGGAATAGACCTCATTGACGTCGAAGACATACTTAGATGCGTAAATCACATAACCTACGTTTTCGTGAGCCAGGACAAGATGGCGTCACGCCATCACCAACCGTCGACAGTCAAATCACGTTAATGAATGGATAAGTGGGCGGAAACGGGAAGCAGGTGGACGGGCACTAGGGCAGGGGGCACAGTTAGCGGCTGGAAATAATAAGGTCTGACGCCTTAACACTGATATTAAGAGGGGGGGGACTGAACTTGATTTTGCAAAGACATGCTAGAAGCCGAGGCGCAATTGACTGCGAGGTGAAACGTCACCGAATGGAAAACCCATCGTGACACTGTTAGCAGGCATTAATACTAAGAGATACGAATCAAAAAGCCTACGATAACAGGAGGAATATGCGTATCCTCGCTTACTGCACTGTGCTTGTCAATTCGGTGGCTTAGACAATGCTCTAATAAAAGAGGCTTGGCTAGGTTACTCCGCAATATTTTTTTAGTCCCCTGAAAAATAGGCATACTAAAAGGGGCTTTTGTTTAGCTGCGGATATTAAGGGGCGCAGAGACCCACCCACTTGTTGACGGACACATAATAAACGGACACATAAACGCGTAACCGTCGAAAATTAAATGCGCAAGCGTCGGGCAGGGGAACCCTGTCGGTGGTAGCCACATACACTTTTTGCTGTGGCGCGTACCGCCACGATTTCGAAGTCATGCTATACAATAACAACAACATCACTATAGCGCTAATCTACTAATAGTGAGAGCAGAAGGGACCGTTAATATATACAATCTAGGCAGCAGGCCTGGTAGTTAATTCCTAATTAGCAGACCGGGATTTAAGCAGCCGCAGGACCCTCAACACCAGAGACTGCCTCCAAATTGATAGATAATTTAATGATTTTGCTTAAAACACCAGAAAAACAGATGTCACGATGTGTTGAATTTTTAATGCGGCTGTATTTGGCTCACGTCAAGACTACAAAGCGCTGGAGTCTGCGCCACAGCAAAAAGTGTATGTGGATACCACTGACAGGACTCCCCTGCCCGACGGTTGCGCATTTAATTTTCGACGGTTGCGCGTTTATGTGTCCCTTGTTGACAGCCGGGATAAGGGAACCTACATGTACATACATAAAGTCTCCTGCCCCTGTAGGCCCACTGCTGCTGTTACTAACCTCGGGCGTTTGGTCACCTCTGTCTGTGTCTGGTGTTGTTAACCTGCACACAACGGAGGTCAGATTCCAGATCCACGCAGTCTCATCTCTGGCCAACCAGATTCTCTTGCTCTCCTCTAGTAATGATTTTGTTTCTTCAAACGACCTTCCTGTAAAAACGAACCCTAATTCCTATATCCATCTCCACCTTTGCACTTCGTTTGCCACATCTGCCCCGCCTGACGGCCATCTTGTCCCCGGACTAATTATTGGATCTTAATCCTCAGAATCAGCAACCGCCACGCCCAGCTTCATAGAGCTCTAATCACTAGCCCACTTAAGACGGCTTACGTTAAGTACGGAAGCCAAGTCACCGTGCTACCTCGGTGGATCCACCAGCTTTCCTCGGGAGCTGTGAGTAATTCGCAAACTCTAGCTCTGCGATTCTTATTTGCATCTACATCGTCGTCGCGTCGAACAGACAGGACACCGTCCGCCAAACCCTTTCGCCATGTATCAGGTCAAAACAGGTCCCATAGAGCCTTTCCGGCCCATGGCTCGCGACGAAATCACCGCTGATATCCAGCGCTTGCGCAATACCTTCCTCACCAATAAGACCAAGGACATCAAATTCCGCCAAAGGCAGATTCGCAAGCTGTACTGGGGCGTTGTCGACTACGAGAATCTCATGCAGGAGGCTCTCATGAAGGACATGCACAAGTCCAACTATGAGGCTCTGCTCACCGAGATTAACTGGGTCAAAAATGAGGCCATCAACGTGGCCAAAAAGCTTGAGACATGGGCCAAGGACGAACATATCGTCGATCTACCCGTAACTTTTTGGCCTATGCGGCCGCGCATTAGGAATGAGCCCCTCGGCCAGATTCTTGTCATTGGCGCTTATAATTACCCGTTCCAGCTCAACCTCACTCCAGTCATTGGCGCCATTGCCGCCGGCAACTGTGTTGTTCTTAAGCCCTCTGAGATCTCGCCTTGCTCTGCCATGATCCTCAAGAGAATATTCGACGAATACCTTGATCCAGACTGCTATGTGTGCATCAACGGTGCTTTGGAGGAGACCAAACATGTTATGGAACACAAGTTTGACAAGATAGTCTTCACTGGTGGCAAGAAGACTGGTGCAATCATCGCAACCAAGGCCGCCCAGTCATTGACGCCCGTACTTCTTGAACTGGGTGGTAAAAATCCGGCCTTCGTCACCAAAAATGGCGATGTTAAGCTTGCTGCTCGGCGGCTTTTGTGGTCAAAGTGCCTCAATGCGGGCCAATTGTGCCTGTCACACAATTATGTTCTCATTGAACGCCCCGTCTTGAACGAGTTCATCGCCGAGATCATCAAGCAGTACCGCAAATTCATGCCCAAGGGTGCCAAGGATAGTGATTTGTCACGCATCGTCAACAAGAGTCATTTTGATCGGTTGATGAGAATGATCAACAACTCCAAGGGCAAGGTTGTCATGGGCGGCGGCTTTGACGAACAAGAGCTGTTTATTGAGCCCACTGTTGTTCTTGTCGATGATATTGAGGACTCCATGATGGTTGAGGAGAGCTTTGGGCCGATCTGGTCCATCATGCCTGTTGACAACCTTGACCAGGCTATCGAAATTGCCAACAAGGTTGATCCGACACCATTGGCTTTATACATTTTTGCTTCTAACGAGGAAAATGAGAAAGGTATGTAGGCAGGCTTGATATTTTGTGCAGTTTTACCTTTAAGGAGAAAGTGGTTTCCATGGAATGGCACACTGTAATATACTGTATGCTGACACTCGGCGTCAGTACTTCTCAACGTGACATCAGGAGGCGTTACCCTTGGCGATGGCCCCTCCCACGCCAGTATACCCGCTGCGCCGATCGGGGGCGTCGGCTCCTCTGGCCAAGGCGGCTACCGCAATTACTATTCGTTCAAGGCCTTCAGCCACCAGCGCGTCATTGCCCGTGTTCCCAACAAATGGATTGAGAGAGTTCTCCGCGTGCGGTACATGCCATACTCGTGGAGAGAACTTCGCCGCTACCAAAGGATAAATAGGCACAAGCCTAATTTCGACCGCAACGGCAACGTCAATAAGAGTCTCATGTACTGGCTTAGCTTCGTATTCGGTTTCGGAGGAAAGAGCGCGTCTGGGGCAGTGGTAGCGTGGGGGCTTCTCTTTGCCTTTGTTGCCACCCTCCTTCGACTTAAGAAAAAGTCTCTAAGCCTGTAAACGAGCGGCGAGAAAATCCCCGGAGCAGGGCCAGTAGGTCTTGGTGAGGACCACCTAGTCTGGCGAACAAGCGCCGACATAGATACCCGTTGCTTGATTTTTCTATTTGCGGGATCCTAATCAGAGAGGCGTGTGCACCAGAGAATAATGCTATCAGGACAACCAGAATGGCGGTGTGTCTTGAAAGAGTTTAACGGGCCTTCTAATACTCTTTGACCGATGCAAAAGCCGAAACGAAAAGACTGGTGATCCGGACTTAAAAAGTCCGAGTTTCAGATGCCAGGTAGGAAGACAAGATTCAAGGTTAATGATAGATATTGCAACGAGAGCGACTAATATGTGTAAAGAAGAGAAGAGTAATATTCATTCTGCTCATGACAAACCAGAGGTTCGTGGCGATGTGGTCATCCCGTCAAAATCCCCATTCAATTAGCCTCGGATAGAACGATTCCTCTCCCGTAACCTTCGTGGTTGCTATATTAAGTAAAGGCTCCGAACTCAATAAGTCTGGCCTGGCTTCACATCCAACCAGATTATTTGTCAAGCAGCTGCGGTCAACCTTTTTTTCGCATCAGCTTGGTCTACCTCGCTATAAATCAGAGTGCTATGTCACATCTTGATGACAATTGGTCACATTAGAAGGCGCACATATGGGTATGCTAAACGATCGGACGTGATTTTTTCTCTCATTTTCCGATCGTATGTAGTGTGCATATCCCCTTCCACGACAGCTAACTTGTTCTTGTCTTCACTGTAGTAGTGGCGATACAAAAGCAAGGATTCAATTTTAGGACGAAGTACAAGCGAGGTTCTATCTATGCTCACTATCCTACATGAAAATTCGATTTAATACATCTGAAAGACTCTAATGCTGTCTTCCCTCTCGTAGCATTCTAGGATGTTAGATCAGGGAATTCAGATAACCCTAAGGCTATGTGCCCCGTACCACATAACCGAGCGGCGATCCTTGCATTTTCTTGCCCTGGTTGAACCTTTTATTTAAATATTAGGCGCAGCTCGTCCTGCGGGGCTTCTTCTTCACTTCTGTACCATCAACTTTGCAGCGCGCCGACCGCAGGTTAGGGAGGATTGAAGGGATGATCCAGATTTTTGCGGCTTTTGTTACTGAACTAATTGATCTATATAGTGCTTGTGACCGTGAAGTAAGATACTTACTTCACAATAATATGGTTTAAGTTCTGAATTAGGAACGATCTATCAGGTTGCGTACCAGACTCTTGCACCAAGACTTGCGGGGCCACATGGCGAGGAGTCGTGCTATTCGCGCTGTAATAAATCGCTATATTGGCGCTGTAGCCCCACTTTTGAATTAGGGCCACTCCCACAGCTGCCACGCCCCGCCATACAAATTTGTATGTAGCGCCCTGGTAATAAAAAGAGTTAGCTACATGCGCCGCCGACCGGTGGCTTCTTTTCAACACAACACCACACACAACATCGTCAAATTCACCGATTTTAAGCCTCTTTTTTTTTTTAACGTAAAACACTAAATAGCCGCTTTAATTAAATCCTTCTCTTTTATACTATCACAAGAATCTCCTAGCCTAATTATATACCGTATATCCCCGAGTTCTGAGAGCTATAAGAGCCTAAAATCGATCCTGATGCTGTCCCTTTTGCCTCGTCAGATGACTCCTTAGGAGCCCGGGCAGCAGCCACAGCGGCCCCGGAAAAAAGGCCGGGCCGGAAAGTCAACACATTGAACGAAAACACCGGGAATCGCGTTTTTAAGTGAATTGGGGCCTGCCCGCGCGGGCCCTGCCAAAGAATTAAAAAGATTTAAATTGAACACGATATTGTTTTCTTGAACAAGGCGGCGCCCATGCTGGTGTATGTGAAAATCTATGGTGGGGTGTGGATAACGTCCCCCCTGATCGGGTTAGTGCAGCGTTAATAGCGATTTGTTGTAGCGCGAATAGCACGACTCCATGGCGAGCGTCATTCAATTTTTTAATTCCGACATTGCCTAACTCGGGTAGGGTGATATCTGCCCCATGTTAGAAGACGATGCAGCATGGAAGCGGCTTTCCATCCTGTCTATGGCTCCCATGTCTAGTCCATGTCTGGTCCGTGTCATCTGAGGTTTATTGTACCCTGACCAAGAGGTCGTATAAACATGCAGAGGTAGAGTATACTCGCATTTAAGCAAAATATAAGCCAATGTTTGCCCTCGCCTAACTCTCTTTTGGATATGGTATAACAATACTTAACATGTTGGCAAATACATACATAAGCTGAATGAACAGAATGTAAGTTGTACCTATCCACATCATGAACGTCCTAATTTAGCATTGCCCTATGCTTCTTGCCTCTGCTTTATCTAACATGACTGCCCAGGGATTTCCGCAACCGTATGGCTTATCCACGATGGCCGGAGGGAGAACCCAGTATTTCGCCATGAGCTCGTCCCTACCCGAGGAATACCGTTACGAGGCTACATGCCCTGAGCCGACGCAAAACATCGCCATGAAGCTGTTCTCTATTATCCTCGTCTCACATCCCGGCTCTGGTCTTTTTCCTAGCCACGTCTAGCAAATATTTCTTCTCGTTCATAGCAACTCTTCTGCGCTCATTTAAACAACTATTCTTCTAGAGATGCTCTCTTATATGTCTTTCAATAGTGTGTTTTAGATAGAACCCATCACATTTTAAGCACGGAAGATGGTGTGCCTGCGGTAATCGTTAGTCCACTGTCAACGTAAAGACCGGGTCACGTACTTTGCGTCAAAGTGCTCGATTCCCGCGCTTTTCTTTCGGCATACTTTGGCACATCTTTCGATGGTTACTGGATGCATAAAGGTACAATGATACCCACTGCTGGACCCGCGGGGGCCCCTTTCATATTTTAACTCATCATCGCTGTGAGGAACGAGTTTTTAGAAGTTTTAACCCTCCGCTTAATTTGCTGTGGTTCACTTACATAACCGTCTGGTTGGTCCATGAAACATTTGCATTTGCAGGCTCAGGTGCGACGAATGATGCCTCGGTCTGAAGGCTGGTGGTCATGGTTGATTCGCGACGCAGCGATGATGGAAAATCCGTTTAAAGGGGACGTGAAGCAAATAGTTCTTAATAGTCCGCCGAAAAGGCAAAAAGACGAAGAATAGTTCACTAAGATGAGACAAAATGGGGCAAGGCATGTGCGCAGCGTTTATTGTACTCAGCCGTTGATCGACGAAACCGTTGGAGAGAGCCAGCCACGAGACAAGTACACTGAGAAGTTAGTTATTTTCAGGACTATGCCTCCTTTCCTGACAGGGAGAAGCCTCTATTGCATAGAGTACGGGCCTCGTTACAGTGGCTCATGTGGGCTGATGATTCGAACATATATTTCCAGCTGATTTCTTGAGAATATTAAGCGGAACATTGTCGTGAACTTGTCGAATCATTGTTCGTATTTGTGCCGCTAACTAGTAATAGATTTTGTTTGCTATGACCCTTTTCTTAGAGCCTAAGATATGGCTATCGTTATTCACATTTTAAAAGTCAGTGATATGTATTAATATGCTGCCACTTCTTGTCACATTATCCTCCCACGAAATGTTCTAGGCATTAAAGCAGCTTTTATGCGTAAGACAGGAGAGCTCGGGGGCTCGTTTTCTAATGCTCTTAGCTGTTGTGGTAGGGGTATGTACATTGCAGACCAGTATAGAATAGCTGGTCCACGCCATGGCTGCATCCCGCTGTTCGCCCATGTGCAACTTCCGCGTTCATTCAGCCTGCATCATTTCATAAGCGCGTTACAATCAGTATTTATTTTGGGAATGATGCCATCCCGCGACATTGCGGGTACTGATGAGGTTCCTGGGAGCTGCCGTATGTTGTAGTTCCTGCCGACATTATGTAATGCGTGCCTGATTGGTTGTACACTTAAACACCGCCTCATAAGGTCGACGAGCCACGATGGCCCGTATTTCGTCACTACCAGCCACCACTCATTACTGCCCTACGTAAGACTGACAGATTTCCGTCCTATGTCTGGCCCACATTTGTCATAGGCAAGGGAAAGATTATCTCGTAACACCACGTTGCGCCATGAAAAACTGCTTTCAAATTCGACCCACATTATAAAGATTCAACTCCTTCACCAGAGCGACTGATTGCCTTAAACCTTTACCTGAGCGTTCGCAGTAAAAATGCCCCGTCTGCGTATACATAAAGCTCCGAAACAGAGTCGGCACATAACTGACAAGCTACATTGCATCTCACGGCCGAAATTCAGTTTAAACGGTGACAGACTTCTAATCAAGCCTAAATCGAAAGGCGATCTTAACCGCCTGGCCGAAAATGAAAAGAATTGTGGGCAGATTAACGGGTAAGATAACGAAACTTTAAGACTTATAGCACTGTACAGTATTCAAACTCAACCTTATTAGGGATAAGTTCCGTGTCAAATACCTCAAAGAAACACCGGAAGTGGGTTTCTCGTGGACCGTATCTCATGTGTCTGTCTAACTATAATCAGGTGGCGCCCGTCAAGCACTCGAAAAAATGCTGTTTCCTAGCCCCGTTAAAAGATTTAGAGTAAGAACCACAAAAATATTTCTGTGCTGGTATCTTGGTGTTAAAGACCTTGGCATCTAATGATCTCTTAGCAACAGAACAACCCGAACTTTGGCACGGCACGATGGGCCCCGAGACCAAGGTGAAATTAGACAACCAGCCAGGTCGGATCGCTTGCACGTTCAATCTATTGACGATATGAAGAGGGTCGGTGACAAGCTGATCATACGTCTTACTCGGCTTAACGGGGAAGTGATGTGTCTCGAAATTTAAAGAATTTCCATTACCTTTTTTTACGGTGATAAATTTTAAGACGGAAGACGGTTAGCTGGAGACTAGTCACTGGTGAATTCAGATTGTGACGGTTGGTGACCATGTGGATGAGACGTCTGAGTAATGGCATGACGAACAGGCCACTAGGCGTTTTGCTCTTAACATGTACCGATGAGCTATTTCACCCTCTTCTTCCAATCAATGTACGGAAGAGGTTTTACATAACATTTCACATGACTTCGTTATTATGCAACATAACCCGGCTTGGTGATCTGACCTACCACACTGCCGCGGTCTTGACAAAGGAATATCTGCAGTACCGCTCGTTGCCGCTATTATTATTATAACGATGCCGCTTTTGCATCATCGGCTTTCTGGCGTTCAACACACACTCGCGCACACCGTAACCGCACATTAAACGGCACCTTATTGTGGTCCTTCTATCATTCATTTCAATGTCAAGTCAGTGTCAGATGCCGAATCTCCTTCAGACGGTCTTATTGCGCCTCTCGTCTGCTATGCCATTCAGCTAGTGAGGAATCCCTGCAGAGCATTCTAATATAATAATATATCGTATTTCTTTTCTTATTTTACAGTAATGTTTCCATCAGACTGTCTTACTGTAACTCAGTTTAACGGCGCCTTTAGCATTTTAATTCGGACAGGATTAAAACTCTCACTAGCTAACTGCATGATTACACTTGGCGATTTCTTCTGTAAAGGGTTGAGCCTGGAGGAGGCACGGCAAGCTCAGAAGCTTAAGAGTCAGTGGGAAGTCGTTAACCATGGTGCTCTTTGAACCAAAACCAAAGGATGTAGTGGGGACCGGATTTTATATTGGATTTTGTAAGAATTTAGGCACCACCCTCTTTGCAAGATCCTAGTAACTTAAAGATACTTGTGGCGCATTGCGCTAATCCAATTTTGAACTAGTATGGCGTTACAAAGGTGTCTAAGTACTTTTAAGTACTCCCTAACATTCGAATCGGGTCAACTTTTGTCGACACCCAGAGCCACCACCAGAGGTCCTTACAATACGTCAGGAGTGCTCGAGGTCTTGGGACGATTTGATAATGCCTTCTTTCTGGAGTCCCTCCCACAGTGCAATCGCGGACAGACATTTCATATCCATCATGCCATCCTTGTACCCATCCTGCATCGGAACAATCTTCAGGCTGATCATCTCCCCTTCCGACTGCAGCCCCGTATGCTTGCCCTGCCACTCGACTAGCTGCGATCTTTCAACAGTGTGCTCGTAGCTGTACAAGGTGATGTACTCATCACAGCCGCCGGGGCTGGGATATGTGGCCCAGGGAAGGCCTTCTCCCTCACCCTTCTTCCGTCCAGCCGCCTCCGCGGCCAAGTCGCTTAAGCACAGCAGCTCGCTGGCCTTGATCTTGACGCCCAGCTCCTCTTCAATCTCTCTGGCTGCCGCGCCACGGAAATCGCCGCCGTCTTCGTTGTCGATCATGCCAGCTGGGATCTCGATAAAGCATAAACTGCCAGCCGCCAGCCGCGGCTGCACCGTCAGCACTAGGTACCGCTCGCCCGGAAATTCTGGCTCCTCGGGAATAAGCATGAAGAGAATGGCCACGGCCGGCCCGCGTAGGAAAACAGCCGTGGAGAGGTCGGGCCCTGCGGAATTGCGTAGAGTCGGGTCCAGCAGCATGTAGCCGATGTCGTTTCTGGCCCCCCAGCGATGCTCTTTCTTGATTTGGATAGACTCGAGGGCATATGGGTCGCTGTTGAACGGGTGATCCTTGTTGGTCTGCAAGGCGAGCGATTTTTGGACCTGTTGAAACCACATCTGTATAAGGCGCATTAGTACGTATATTTGTGTGTTGAATGAAGCGTTTAATAGTTCCTACCTGGAATGCTTTGAAGTTGCACACTTCGGCTTCGGTAACCCCCTCTGGTAGTGTCGGATCCAAAGGCGCCTTGGTGAGTGCTTCACTCATGGTCACTGTTCTTGTTGTAGAGAGAGCGGATTTTGTTAATGAAATGTAAATGTTTGTGTCTGGTCTCCAGAGCTGGTTTGGCTTGACAAAAGCAGCGTGGGCTTCTTATAGTCTGAGTGTAGGAAGTGCCTGCGCCTCGCCTGATCTGGATAGGCGTCCCAGCCTGACGCGCGGCCCTGGATATTGGGTTGTGGTGGGAGAGAAACTGAGGTGTGCCCCCCACCTCCTTATATTGGGTTTCAGCAATCTCTTAACCTCGCTGTTCAACGCGTCTGGTATGGCGACACGGGCCGTCGGCGCTGAACAAAACTGAACATTCAGCGTGTGCAAAGTCTATGCTTCCGACGTTCATGTGGTGTGCAGTGTGCACTGGAGCACAACATAGCTCGGTTCGGCCTCTGCACCATCCCTGTTCGAGCAATTGTTCTGTCGCTGGTTTTTCCCATGCCCCCGGCTATATCACCACTGCCACTGCCCTAAGCCGCCGGCAGGCACCCGGGATTTGGCCTGGACACCCTAAACTGTCTGGACAAGTCTGGTCATTTCATTCACCTGGCTACGACTACTCGTGCGCCTTAATCATATTTCTTGCCCACGCCGAGTGCTCCATCCAGGAGAGTCCTGCCACACAACGCGTTACTTCAAATATAACATCTCCCTTCCTTGGCTGGTGCGACTTGACCACGCCAAGGCGACGTCAGCAGCGCGATGCGACCAACGTTGGCTTTGGGCTCAGCGTCGGCCAGTCGAATCCTCGCGTCCTTGAGGTTCTGCACCGAGACATCGGAAGACCGTGTCCCGAGCTTGTTGTGAAGCAGGGCCACGGAGATTGACCCCAATACATCCGGGGTAGTCGTCATTATGCGCACAAACGCGCTCAAGAGTGCGCAGGAGAATGTGGCCAGGGAAGGCCAGCATGAGCACTGCTAGCCAAGCGTTGTTATAGTGATGGTGTCTCTTTGCACAGTAGTCATGGCCGTTCAACTCCAGGTGTGGCAAGGAGCGAGTTGCAGCCACAATGTTCGATTGTGGAGGCCTGCCCGGGTAGGGTAGATGCGAATTGCGGCTGACGTTAGGCACCAACTCTCTCTGCCACCACTCGAGTCATTTGCATTTACCTCTCCCCCTTCGCCCATTTCTCGAAGACTTCTAAGCACATCGAGAGACCACTTTCAAGCAAGACCAGCATTAACCTGTATCACAAAGCAACTAGGCAAGCCAAGGTAAGGTGTTATACACCAAAAGAATGTGGAAGAAGCCGAGATTGCTGCAGCAAAAGGAAACGAGTTTCGGCTTATCAACATGCGAATGCGGCTATGCGAGCTGCGAACCTCGCAGATAATTAATTTAGTTTGAGCAGATACAGATGTAGACCGTGTGAATCCGTTATCATTATAACTATATAGGTTTTCTAGATTTATGTTGACGTGGAAGAACGCATAGGTCAGTTTTGTCGTTGTGCACAATGCTGCGATGACAATGGGGCCTGAAATGCTGCATCCTATGATGCTGCTTGTGGAGAGTTGAGCAGTGTCGTTTTTGCCCTGGCACCACCTCATCTACTTAGAAATTTGAACTTAAGTACTGTACGGTACTTACCAAGAGAACCTTCCAAAGCGTTTTAAAAGAATAGTCATGCATTTCGGTGATTTAAATATGTCGAATCATTGGTATCTAACTCGCAAGTGATGTGCTTTAGCCGAAGGATTGAAGTCTCTAAAGGTTTACGGTAGATATCGTATTTTTCTATTCGACTAGCGCTACATCGTTTGGAAGAACTTGAAGGTATAAGGTGGTGCTGACGGTAATCTAGTTTTGTACTAGAGCCGGGTCTCGCTATTTATCTTATGTACCAAAACCGTGATGCTCTTAACGCCTTCTAGTGTATCCTCAGAGATTTAATTTGCGTTCCTTTTGCTCTGTTATGCTCTCTTCCACAGCGTACGAAACAGTCCATAACTATAACAACTTTGTGTACGTGCAAGCAGGGTACGGTGAAAGACTGTATGTGCTTAATGGTACTTGTTGGCATGGAACGTCATGTCCTGAAATACTGGTCCGTGTTAAGGTATATTGAATGCTCTACAGACACCAAATCGTCAATAGTGGCAGTGCCTCCTATGGGATCGAACTATGTTTGAGTTGAAGGTGTCTCTCCGCGGCCGAAAATAGTCCCCTTGTTTCATGGCCGTAGGTCCATGTAGTCGCTGAATTCAATATGGAAACCATATCTGACGATTTCAAGGTGAGTCATCATCCCACGGTCGAGACATTAGAAGGAGTACCCTTACTAACTTAGGACAGTTTGGGATGTTCGTGATGGAGTACCAGACTAAAAGGTTCCTATGTATACAAACTCGATACTATATACAACAGTAGTACTAAAAACGTAATGCGTATTTTCCAGAGTCTTCCAGAAGAGGGTTGCATCGCCCATTATTAAATGCTCGACGGCCGAGGAGACTTCGTGTGTGCGTGGGCAATTGCGGCATTGCTAGTGACAGCAACTGGGCGTTTGAGGGCCTTTAAAGTATCTTTCTTGAATATCCCATGAAGTTGTGGCCACCATGCTGTAATAATTAGAAGGCCCTCGCAGAGCACATTTCCACATCGAAATGGACCAAACACTTACTATCTAGCTCCTAGAGCCTTAAGGGCAATCAAAACCAGCAACGCGTCGACGACGCGATCCCGACCAGTTCCTGTTGCTCTGACGCGCATTAGACCACAAAGTATCTCGGTGCATGACCTCCACGACACCCAATGTCACGGCTAGTGCGAGGATTGGGTTTCTGGCCATGCTGCCCCACCCACTACACTCGTACTTTGTTGGCTAAGAGACATGAAGAGAAGGGAGTCTCAGTGCACAACAGAAGGACATGAGGACAACGAGAAGACCAGTTATCAATGGAGGGAAATTTGCAAGTCTGTGTGGATCCCTGACACAGATCTTGGCTTCGATAGGGTCTGGATATGCCTTGCTTAAAAAAGATATGATGGACTGGCTCCGATGTATCTTAAACCCTAGGGTTTTATCGTAGCATGGCCGTCCATCAGTCACTTCTACTCCAGTCGTGAATACATCTACCCAGATGTTCCTGATTTTGTGGCCAAACGCTACTGGTAGCCCTGTAGTCCCGATCGATTAGTCACTGGCGCCCTTAAAGAACTATATATTCATTGTTACTGGTACTACCAAAATACTTTGCAGTTCGCACCCACAGCCTGTGCCATGAGTTGGTGGTAGTTTACAGACTCTGCATCACTTTCTGGGACAGGGCAAGTGAATTTCCCCTCCTTTGTTTACTCACTCACGCAGCAGCTGGAGAGAGCTTAATTGAGCGGATACTCAGGCGCCTGGTACCACTGGATGCAACTTAATCGCCGCCATTGTGACAAATCATTACAACCAAAGTACACTTCACTTCACTTCACTTTTATTACGCCCGGTGGAGTAAGGTCCAAAAAGGGCAACTATAAACCTATAGCATGTGTACATTCTGAAGCTAGCCCATGTCTCATTAAAGCCCATGTGTCCTTATCATCCAGTTTTTGCTTTTACAATTTGTCCTCTTGCTTCGCTACGGTTTCTCGTGTTTTATCATTCTTCAGTCCACGTTAGTGACTAGACTAACCCATTGTCCATCTCATAGTTCCACCTGATAAATTCAGTCCGCAGTGATCAAGGCTTTTAGGTCGCGTTCCGTGGAAAACCAAGCACTAAACATCCAGCTACCTCTTCCGCGGGGAATGTGACTTGGTACGCTTAACAGGTGGTCTAAAATCAAGCGACAGTTCGTCGGCGGATGTCTCAGACTCATATGATAGATGCGCAGGAGAATCGGTATTCATGATGGTTTGTTGGCTAGTGACTATAGTTTCAGCAGCAGACGCCCCACTTGTGAAGCTCAATCCTTGGCTATCGTCAACCAGTGAGGCACCGGCGTCGGTCTCAGCTTGTTTCTCGTTTGCATGATCGATCGCATTATCCATCTGTTGCTTTGCCCAATCTCTGCCATTCCGACACGCAGCGACTCCTTGTCGAAAGGAATCGGCATCGCCAGTCAAGGCCCAAGTTTTGATTTGTGTCATGGCAAAGCCGTTTTTTTTTCCGGGAGCGGACGGAGGTATTGGATGGGTAGTATATATCTTAAGTTGGCCACCGTGGTATATGGACGTGAGGGTGTAAGCCTTGTTGTCATATTGCGACTCTGACTGCCCATATGACTGCAGACTGTGGACCCCTCTCGCTCCTAGTGCCCCATCGTAACACGCTTGTCGAGAAGCGACTGAGAGAGATCCATCAGGACCCTTCACCTGGAGAAAGAAGTTTGGTGCCACAGGCAGATGGTCCTGGGTCGAAGGTTCAATCTTGCCGCTCAGCTGCTTCCGTACTTCTTGCTGAAGCTGCTCGGGACGTGCTCCGTAGTATACGTCCGGGTTCCCGGCCACGAGCGAGCCATCAGTCAAGTGATCGAGGTTATTAAATGGAATCTGCCCTGCGGTACACTTGGGATCTTCCAACTTTCCTTCAATGATTGGAATCACTCTTGCCATGACTTGCGCCTCCTTGGCAGCATCTGTATCTGCATCTTGAAACGAATCGAACGCGCCGTCAGAAAACTGCGAGGGCGCAAGTGAGGGTCTGGGGTGCCCGAGGGCTCGCTTGATTTCGTCTATGTTGTCCGGTTGTCGCGGGCTACTGCCATCCGGATAGGTGTATCGAGGTGGGTAGATCCCATGTTTGATTAAATGTTGCTGGAAATTAGTATCGTATGGACCTGTGCTCTTCGTTGTGGCCGTGTTTGGTGTACCACTTATTTTCACAGGAGACTGAGAGCCTCGTTTTCGGCGGCCAAGACTCGACTCTCGAGAGCTCATTTTGTATTTTGGGCCAGTAAAGGGATACTGCAATCGGTCAGCCTCGGTAATGCGTGGGTACGCGTGTATCTTTACCCCTCTTAAATTCCTGATATCTGGACCGCCGTGGGACGCAAAACGCCTGATTTTTCTCAAATATGCCGGAGTGCTGCGACGAAGAAATTCCTCAGCTGGCTGCTCGATTGTTGGGTCGAAAGGCCGCCGGATAGCCAGTCGCTCGCTCCGTCTAGGTCTCGTGGGACTCGAATTTGCGGGGCGGGCGTCTTGGATATGGTCTAAAGCATGCAATGCTTCTTTTGTGAGGTGCAGTTTGGAGTGGGTATGTTTGGATAAGTTCTCCCAGTATGTCGTTGGCGGGAAGTCTGGGTGGCTCAATCTTTGTTTATTCGATCGTGGCGATAGATCTGAGCATAAGGAATGTCGACGCTTGTGAAAGCAGTGATTAATGTATCGTCCGTATGGTGTGCTTTGCGGCATGGGCATTCTTGAGGAGTTGATATTTTTAAGGAATCGATGGTGTAGAGTGTCACTTATGTATTGTCTCCCGTCGTGTCCTTCCGTGATAGGCGTCGACGCGCATGTAGGCTTGGCGTTATGCCAAAGTCTGGTTGGCTGCTATCGAAAAGCCCCGCATTTATACCGCGAGTGGAGACCAATCATTTGGCGCTACCAACGTACCAGGCAACCAACTGTTCAGCTGGTTGGTGAGACCATGCACTGAAGCCGGCGATTCCTATACAATGCATACACCTATCCATTTTATTTTGGTGCCAAAGCGAGCATGTGTTAAGGACCCCCATGTCCATGAATATATACTGGGGCTTGAACATGGGCCAATAGTTCTCTGGGCTTCCAAGGAGGCCGCATCTACCGTAGCTAAGTCACACACTAACGAGTTTCATGAATGCTCCAGTCAATTGCACATTTTGGATGTCTGATTTTGAAATACTGCGCAAGGGTTGACAGGGCATCACGACCGGGATTAGAGGGCCTTAAGCGCCTCTAGGCAACAGGCCGCCATGGCGCACCAGCGACTGGCTATTGGATCAGCTATTTTTAGCTACATCATTTTCGTACAGACACAATAGAGTGACGCCCTGAAAGACGGAGCGGCCGCCACCGCTACCCAAGTATGTCGCCGTTGGTGAGACTTGGGTACTTGTTTCCGCCTATTAAATCACGGTAAGAGGTGCATATATTCGTATTCCTGAACACTGCTAGCCAGTGCAGCTTTCTTACGCGAAGCCCTACGTGAAGTACCCTTCGTCCGCTGCTGGATCTTGCACTTTGAGATTCCTCGTTGTTGCTCACAGGTAATGTTCCTAGTCAGGCGCGACATAGCAATCTGACGTGTTTCGGGTTGATTAGAGCAAGAAGATTCGTTATCTGCAAATTGGTTGTAAGTTAGGCAAGATACTTTAGCATGGACAGATTCGTACCTCCATCTCCTGCATCTGGCGAGCCCCCGCGTTCACGTGGTGCCTCCTGCCCATTGACAAGCTTTTCATATTCAGAAAAGAGAGCATGAAGACGGTCAGTGTCCAAAGGAGTAGGTATAAGAGTCTTCTCGGGTTCTTGCCGCTCGGCTGCCAGCTGCATAGTGGGGGAAGTTGAACGGCCCGGGCCAATGTTGAACTCTTTATGACTAGAGTTCGAGGCGAGCCCGTCAGAGTCGCTGAAAGCATCCCATTTCCCGTCATCGATGCCGTCGCAGCTGCTCACGCTGCTAGGCGAGGATGCAATAGTAATTGCGGAGTCCCAAGAAGAGCCAGGTGACAAAGGTAGATGATTTTGAGTCATAAGCGTTGGGCTTATCTGTGTTTGTGTAATTTCGTCTATCTCGCAGTGGTAAAGTTGAATCGTAGAAGGGGAAAAGAGGAGGTGTACGGTGAGCAGACAACTCGAAGTCGACCATGCCCGACTCGTGTTGCCTTTATATAGACGCAATGCAACCCGTTAACCCTAGCGTTGACTGCTTAGCAACATAAAAGCTTGACCCAGTCTCTTTTCCAAAATTAGGTTAGCTCCGCCAACCCAGTGTTGTGTCTAAGCCTCCTAATCACCGATCAAATCTCATGAATAGTCTAGGTATAGTCGCTCACACCATTTAGAATCTTGTCATTTTTCCATTTCTCCCTTGCCACAAATTCGCATTCTTGTACCAGTGCTTAATGCTCCACTTCATCACTGCTCCTTCCCCTCTCCCTTCTCTATCCACCAACAAAGAAACTTCTCGATACAGCTTAGCCTCGCCGTAAATGCGGCCGGAGCCCTCCCGCATCTTTCAACGACGATTATCCCATATAACATATCCTCTAGGCCGTCGGAGACACGTAATGTGGCGCGGGAAGTCGAGGAGCCGATAATCGAACGATTCACCCTCGGCCAGTCGATTGGGCGGAAGCTATCTTGCCTCCGACATCTCGCGTACTGAAAGCAGTCAGCCAATGCAGGGGAACATACCATCCAACACAACCTCAACAATTCGAGGGAGGGGATGAGGCGGTATCGACACAATCTATGCGTTGCAAAAGGACATAGCCGCAGATCATGGACCTACGTCGGATGTATTGTGGCATGTTTGGGCCGTGGTACGCCAACAAAGCAAAGTGAGCGAACCCAATCCTTGAGCGAACTGACCCAATGTTCCAGGCCAACTCGAAGGTCAGCTGAACAGCCGGCGTTGACGGAATCAAATGCTGCGGTCAAGCCTCACCGAGTCATCCGAAGAAGGCAAATCTTGCGAGTCAATGGGAAGGCTTAACCGCCCACCAGTCCCCCCGAATACTGTGAGGCAGCTGCCAGTCTCGGGAGGCAGCCCATCGCGAGAGCTCGGTATCAACAACGAACCGTCCATGTTGAGACTTTCGCTAGGACAGAAATATGTCAAGCAATAGTGTATGTAGTATTGGCGAATGCTTCCATGTATGTCGGCAGCAAATCGTACGTTTGTAAATTGACAGCTGCTAGAGAGCGGCCGTTCGTACAACGCTGGGCAGCATGGTACTGAGGATTTGTATCGGAGATTAGGCGTGCATCAAGAACATGGTGTGGCGACAGAAAGCGGAGCTTGTCGGACCCAACAACGACTAAGGCGATGCTGAACACGAACAGAAAAGTGGAAGTAATAACGTCAGTTAAGCGAAAGGGAGATCTAGAACGGGAAAACAAGAGCAGAACTTTGCTTGGGTTGATGGTGGTCTTATAGAATTCTCTAAAGCAGCAGGAGGTGGAAAGTGGGTCGCGGGGGCGGCGCCTTACCCATGCGGGCAGGCGGTCGAAAACGGCAGCCAATTTGCAGCGACCGACTTTACAACATAATGGTTAGGTCTGGCGCAAGAGCGACCAAAGAGGCACAATACTAGTTCAGTAGACCCAACAGTAAATAAGCTACCTAAGACATCGTCACATCACATATATAATGTTCAGTAAGCACACGTATAGGCGAGTCGAACGCGCAAGGACGGGTAACAATAACTTTGTAAACAAGTTGATAGTCTAAATTAAGAGGCTTCTATTTGGAGCACACGCAAAGTAAAGCAAGCAAAACGCCTTCTACCAACGCCTACCGTTCGAGAAATCCAAGTCAGATCCTGGGTGTCTGTCGTGAAGCAAAGCAAGGAACTCTTACGATTCAGAATTCTAGGTATCAGGATTGTAATCAACACCGTAAATCCTGTCTTCCTCGGGAGGCATAACCCAGCTCAGCTGTGATGTCAATCCGCCCTGTTCACAAGAGTCATCGTTGTTTCTCCCAGGGACCATATCTCCAGTGACAGGCTGCTCCGGCCAGGGTGAGATGTCTGTCTCGTCTTCCTCCGACCTAGCGGGGGCGTCAGACCAAGCCGGGCAAGCCAGCAACATGCTCCTGACTAGCATAAGTGGGTACTTATCGCTTGCCATTTTCGCTCCATCATTTGACAAGTAGTTTAATGCCAGGATTAGTTCAGGAGGATACATCCGAGTAATTTCTTCGGCGATAGTCTCGAGCCTGCGGATGGGGATCGAGGTATTCTTTCTTCGACGGAGTTAGAATAAACGCAGTGGAGTATCCACGAACGAAAACTCTTTGACTTACAGAATCTTTGCATCATGGTCAGTGAATGTGACTGCCAGTAGTGAGTCCCTCCCCAGGGCCGAACATCGATTGGCAAGGCGGGCAAGAGAGAGCACGGCCGCTCTGGGTTTCCCGGTGGCTTTGCAATAAATGTCAATGACGATCGAGGCATCCCGTTTGCAACGTTTTCCATCAATGACCCCACGGCGACGTTCCTCTTTCACCTTGTTTTTGAGACTACTGAGGACACGAGCCAGTTGAATGGAAGCAAGCCTAACAGTGCGTGGATAGACAGGGTTGTTACAAGCACTGTCCAAAGTCAAAAGCACGTCTAATATTCTCTGATCAGAACTTGTGGCTTCTTCTGGAAGAGTTGTCCTTCCTATCAATGAGGTCCATTCTTCGTATATTTCACCACAGTTATCCAAAAAGAACTGTTTGGCATCGCGTCTGGTTAAAGCTTGAGTTACGGTACTCTGTGATGCTGGCATAGTGCTGGGTGGTGGAATTTGGCTGAGGATGGACTCTGGGCTGGCTACTGGTCGACGTATTTAAGCATCCTACGTGCTGATCGATTTCCAGGATTCAAGTACTTAGAGCTTAGATTGAAGGTATTAGAATTGAGGCAGTGGATACAGGGGCCCGCGACGTTAATATCCGGTAACGCAATTCTTGCGGCTGGTCATGCCATAGGCTGCGTGTCTAATTCCGGTGCAAAGATATGGGATCTTGGATCTCCCGGCTTGGATCTCGCATCTTGGATCTTGCGGCTTGGATCGTGAACCTTCACTCAAGGGAGGGGGGTTTACTGTAGCACAGAATACCACTACACTACGGCGTTGTAACTTTGAAGACCTCAATTACTTTGCTGAATCAATTTTGGTCGAAGTTGCAATGAGAATCAGTTACCTCTATAGTTGTCGATTGTCACAAGGTTCTTGGGTTTCCCAATCTAGCCTCACTTCAATCTCTATACCAAGGTACGTAATGCAGCAAAGATGGTCCAATAATGATGGCCCAATGAAGACGGCTTGGCAAAGCGTGTAGGTGGTCCATCGCAGACGACTCAAAGCAGATGGCTCAGTGGTGAAGGTGACGGTGACGGTGATGGAAAGCGGTGGTAACGGCGATGACGAACAAAGAGAGCTACCGTCAAACTCCTAAGGTAGTGCTAACCTAATGAGGTAATCTGGCTTTTTGGGGGGGTTCAAATTTGCCTCATTTACTGTAGTGATGGTTTGCCAACAATAAGAAGGCTTCAATATTAATACGGAGGCTGGCTCTTGTATACCTTGCTCTACGATATTATTGCGAGGTGGTTAAGTGCAGATGGTTCAGTGCCAGTGGCCCAGTGGAGCCCGCCCAGTGCAGACAGCTTAGTCGAGACAACTCAGTGGAGACAACTCAGTACAGTGCATAGTGAACAAGGCGGCGACTGTCGCAGTAGAGCAGCGCATTCGCGAAGGGCGATTGCGTACAGTTGTCTCCTGCGGTTTCCACAAGTGGGTTTTGTGCAGCTGGTGCCAGTTGCGCTGAATTGGAGAATAACCATAGTTGGCTGTTTTCAATTCATGTCACCGTCGCCATCACTACCATTCTAACCCTAGTCACCAACAGCCCCATCACCGTCACCATCACGGTCATCCTAGCCACGGTCAAAGAAACAGTCACTACAGTCTACATTAATTTGTTTGTCAACTCGCCGTTTTGAATTTCCTCGAAATCTTCCAAGGCACTCGACCCCAGTATACCCCTCAATACGCCCAAATGATCCAGTCTGAGGGCTTCTACCTGTACCCCCGATTCGCCAATTTTCGCAAGGTAGTCTGCCGCTTTAAGCAGCTCTGGAGGGTATTGACGTCGAACATCAAGTCCAAGTTGAATCAACGCGGCGTTGGGTACCCTGATGTCTGACCTATTTCGGTCAGTTAGCCCGACCAGGAAAATGGGTTAACTCACACTATTTGCTCCGCCTTCGGTGTATGTACAACTGCAAGTAATGGCGAGTATCTGGTCAGATCATGCCAGCGCTTGCTCATCCTGACCTGCTTGAGCGCTTGATCTCTGGCGCATTTGTCAGGCAGCTGACCTCGAGCTTGTACGTACGCATCGATTGCAACACTGTCACTTCTCTTCTTCGCAGCAATCCGTCCACTTCGACGATCGGCCTTGATTCTCATTTTAAGCGATGCCATCAGTTTTGTCAGCTGGACGGCACCGAGTCTTGATTGTAATGGATCCGAGCTAGCAATATGTTTCTCCAGCTCCCTAAATGCATCACCCAAGCGTAGATCGTCTGATGCTTCGTTGGGTCGAAGTGTGGTCTTGTCGAGTAAGGGAATCCACACATCATAGATTTGCTCCAAGAAGTTTAGAAAATAGCTTTTAGCATCGTCTCTGATCAAGCCATGTGCGAGTGGGTTCATGTGTGAAGTCATCGTGGTTTATTACCTTTCGAGACTAGGTTCACACTTTTCCGTCGCAACAGCAAATCTATCCAAAATCTCACGCAACGCTATATATCTATAAAACGTAGTTGCAATGCGAAGGTCGCAGATCGAAAATTTGAGATCTAAGACCTTGTCTCCATACCTTTCCAGATCGTAGATTTCAACACCCGAAGCTAAGAATGAGGATCCCGAGTTTAAGCGTTTAATCCCAGAGGTGGGCCAATGTAGGTACTAAAATTAGAGCCACCCCATTGGGACCCCGCAACATTCATTGGAACTGGCAGAGTGTTCTATTTATACTCCACGGAGTAATGCTGCCCCTTGGCGCTTATTCAAGCCAGGGTCCCGCGAAGAAAGTCTTACTTAGGGTTATGTGGGCTAGAAAATTTGTTGTCTAGCCCTGCTTCTTTCCCGAAATACCATCTTCCCACCTCTCCGCCACCCAAGGGAAAAGAGTTAAAAGAAAGGCCGAACCGCGTGGAGTATTCATCATGGCCAGGCCCAGTGCCCCAGAGTCTGAACAATATTACGTGCCGCATTTTCTAGGTACAAACAACCGCAGTTCTTCCCTTGCTAAAACAACACTATATATATTTAGCAGATGCTGCTTGAATTCTATCTTTCAGCACGGCCGTTTAATGTTACACTGGCTTGACATGCCATGTATGCGACAATCGCTTGAAGCGCTGGTGTCGCGCCTG
Organism: Sarocladium terricola; assembly: GCA_029379155.1. NCBI lineage: Eukaryota > Fungi > Ascomycota > Sordariomycetes > Hypocreales > Sarocladiaceae > Sarocladium > Sarocladium terricola. The sequence goes on from JAHKSO010000010.1 coordinate 343,484, forward strand.
ATGCGGTCGGCGTAATGTGACGAATTAAAGCCCCGTTCAGAGACGTGAACATACCAGAGCATCCCCCACTAAGTCTGCGCACTTCCCAATCATGATTAAACCCCACAACCTCCTCCCTTATCTCAAGTGTTCATTTCTGCCATGGTGGAGCGATAAGCGCGCGGCAATTCTTAGGGACGGGTTCAGGGGTTAACTAGCGTAAATACACATAACTATGAGAACAGTACATAAATAAATACATGGCTGCCATGCATAGCCTTCGCTGCTGTTTCTTCAACCACATCCACCTCAGCATGTCTGACATTCTCGTCAAGTTGTTGACAGACGAAATACACGCATCCACAAACGTTGCAAAGGTTCCCAAATGTCATCTTGTTGAACAAAATATATTATCAAGTTCGTGCTAACCGTGACTAGCTTGTGGATCGCGTTTAGCACACACTCAGCAACGATGACCGTTGTCGAATTTCATTGATACAGAAAGTCCAATCCATTCCTGATGAAATTCCGGCATGGACCCCGCACACCGTTCCCGACAATGATCCAACATCGGAAGGCGCAGCAACTGATGGTTCCGTCTTGTGTCTACCGCGTAGTAGCCCTGATTGTCCATTTGCTCGTGCTAACTCGCCGTCGCATGTTTGTAGTGATAATGCCGTACAATGCAGTCCGAGTTTGGATGATGCTGTCTCACATGGAGATTGCCAAACATCTGAAGAAAGAACACCACCACCGTACCCAACTCCATGGTCCACACCTGGTCCTCAATGGAGATTTCGAACCCCCGATATTGAGGACGAATCTGCCTCTCACGATGGCGCATCACGTAAGCGCCAACGAACAAATGAACAAGAAACAAATGAAAAAGAAGATGCGTCACTACATGCCTCCAGGTCGTGTGCCCCACATCATCAGCGTAGATCTCGTGGCCGGGAAAGGAAAAAGACAGAAACAGGCCCAAACGTTGAGAATCGGGGTTTTCTTGAAATTGAGGAATCACTCCATCTCCAGGTTTTTAAATATGCCGAATTAGATGGCTTACAAGACGCCTAGAACTTGGTGGACGCCTTTCGATCCCAATCCATTGAAGAAGTACAGCTTGGTCCTTCAGGTTCCCGCGTTAAAAGATTGAAATGTTATCTGGATTTTTGTGATGCATTGGAGGCAAAAGGTAGCAGCTTGACAATCAGAGCACAGGTAGGCCGTCGATTTCATATGGTGCAGACGATTGCCGAGCTGCGTCCAGAGAAAAAAAAAAAAGAAGAAAAAAGGGAAAACAACTAGTTCCATCGTGAAAGAGTTTAAGTAAGAGCTTTTTCCTGGTAAGAACCCCACGGAAGCGCAATCGTCTTGGGATTATTTCTGTCGAGTAGGGAACGTCTTATTAAAAGCAGTGGAGCGCTATGGCTATGGTGTTCTAGTTTTCCCACTATGCAGGGCATCTAACAGAAGGTTTGTGATATAGATTTGCTTATAATCATGGAACTAATATGTGCAGTTTGCATGCGCTTAACCGTAAAGGTGTCGACGACTTCCTTGACTACATAGGTAGGTGCAAACCTGAACTAGAAACAAGAATACGCAATATGTCCTATATCTTGCCAAGATTGATGACTTGGGGCCTGCCGACAGGTGGAATGCAGTTGCAGAAAGCATGGGACGGCAAGCTACTTGAATATGGAGATGATGCTTTCAATCGCATATTTCCGTTACCTGTAGGTGTTGAGGATGCGGATTTGCAGCCGCAAAATCTAAGTACAGAGATATCACCTTGGCCATTGCACACACAATGTGTGCTCGGGGGCGCACACGAAGATAGGTGCAAAAGATATAATAAAAGCCTTGATTTTCTACATATAAATTGGGTTGTGTGCGCCTCGATTTAAAGAGGGCGCAGGGCCCTGTGCATCGGGCGCGCTGATTCAATAATCCGAGCACAGGGTGCTAGATTTACAGCGCCTTACGCGCGCCCTCGGCACAAGTGCCAAGTGACTAGTGCGACACTGTACCTGCTCTGACATCCATAGGGGGCTGGGGCTGGCGTTTCAGCTGCATAATTAGACGGACTCTCACGTGGTGGCTTGTCGAGACAATGCTTGCATTGACGCAGATGTTTTAAATCTTATTTTAACCTTGATTATGTAAGGTCAATATGGCGTTGCTTGGAGGCCACCGACGGAAAAGCCATACAAGTGTCTCTCGTCACAAATCCAATGCTCTCCAAATCACCATATCGTCAGTTGCAAATTGACAAATCCTGCCTTATTCAAGCTGCTAATCTCGTAATATAAAAAAGTAAATGCCTCTTAGATAACGTTGGTCTAGGGCAGCGGCGTAGCCGTCACAAAATTAGCAGATTCCATGTGCAATTAAAAAACAAATAAAAGACCTCATTCGCCATCTTAATAGACACTGCATATTTCCTGGTCTTTGAATTAGTCGGGATGAATGCAGCAAGCCCCCAGAGCAATCCTACCAATGCTACGGCGAATCCTCAGGAGAGTATGCTTCAGGGAGCCTTGTCTCAGGCTGTGATGCCCATGCTGCGCCCTCTGCTCGCCGCTTTCTGTGTTGCCTCCAAAAGAATATCTGAGCATCAAGCCAATGAGCTCACCAAGCGCGCTGAGAAACATGTCCGAGAATTCCGACAGCACTCTGGCCAGCTTTACGAATCCTTGGATAAAAGATCTGCCCAAATTGATCAAGCCATCGCTCAGATAAACTACCAAATCGGCTCCCTGAACGATAAATTATTGAACAGTCTTTATGTTAGGGATGCGATGGGTCTTGATGACCTCCGTTGGCAGGCTCAGCCTAATTCTGCTCCGCGCAATCCCGTCAGTCCTGCTCCCGATAACCCTCCCCAGCGGAGTCCCCAGCCCAAAAGCGGGGCAGGTAGAAATAATGCCAAAAGGCGAATTTCCACTGGCGATGAAGGAAAGCCCACACGGAAGCAGCCCCAGAGAGCCTGTAAGCGTCAGAAAGCGTCAGGAGCAATTGCATAACCTACGCGGGCGGTGTCATTCTCACTGGCTACATAGCCGACCTGACGCGGAACTTAGTGCCAGTTGACGGTGTTTGGTAGTGTACGATTTACCACTACGTGGCATTGTTTTGTCCTTACTTAGTTTTTTGTTCTGCCTAATCATACGTATCGTATCTTCTTTCCGTCTTCAATTGATGTAACAATTGCACAAGCCAGACAGTCGTTAGGCTGCGCTCGATGCTCGCAATTAAATAAAGTCTACAAAGACTGAACAACATGCCCTTTTGAGATATTTTAAACTAGAACTAAGACAAAGGACAGGACGAGTGATGGACCAACATTCCGACTCCCGATATTATGACTTAATTAATTACTCTATTAAGACCGAACTACCTGGACTTTCACTGACCATAGTGTTTAGGTAACGTGTGGTAAACCCTGAGAAAAGAAGAGCAAGATCTAACTAAAGTCTACCCCCGGGTTTTCGGGAGGCATATGCATCACCGTGCGTAAAGGATGGCAGTGTCTGTAGAAACCTGCTCCATGATACGTTAGACTGTATTGGTGCTGTTAGGTAGTCATCCTCTTCACCATGGTTATCAAATCGTAGGATGTAAGCGAAAGCAGTTTTGTATGCCCCTACAAGTGCCTGTAAAAAAGCGTCCCTCATCATGTGGCCATTTTTGGTGTACCAGCTTAAACCTTCCGCCATACTCTTATAGAGCCACAGCTGAAGATAAGCTTCGGGAACACCACTTGCTCTCGCCGCTTCATACGCCATCCTGTTACCGATCCCTTCAACAAGTTTCCGACACCGTGGTAATATGAGATCGTTAAATGCTTCACTTCTATGGTTTTCGTATCCTCCTAGATCTCTTAGTTCACTGCTGACTTCCTGGATCATGCCGGCCTCATACTTGGCCAGAAGACTACCCAGGTCAAGCGGCTCTGGCAGAGAGTATTTGTTTCCCAGAAGTTCTGATCCTAAGCCTGAAGAGCTGTTAGAAACCGCTGTCGCTATAAGCGTAAACGCCCTACTTACGTATGCACAATACTAGAGAGTATCGCCTTCAGCAATAGAGTTTCCTTGAAACGCAAGTGCGAGCTCCTTAATCTGGTTGTAGGCAAACAATCCCTGCCACCCACACCACTCAGAAAATTCGTCACGAATATTCTCGCATTACGATTGCCTTGAACACTGTTGCCAACGCCTGCCGAACGTTATCTTTCGTTGCCCTCTTGCAGCACCGGTTAATGGTCCATTGGGCAAATGCCTCGAGGACGATGGAGGTTGCAAGCCCTCTGATAATTGGCCGCCACTGAGCACTAAAGCGGAGAATCGGTGTCTTGACTGCATCAGAGCCCGTTGTAACGAGCCGCCGCTGGCTATAAAGGAGAGCAATTCGGCTTCCCACCTGGATGGACGACACTCCCATGACGGAGAGTGATAATGTGCCAATGGTAACTCTCCATATCTGACGCAAAACATCCTGACGGGCATCACTTAGTTTGTATTTAAACCCTAGTAAGTCGGTAGATGGCAGAAGTACGTGGTCGAAACTGGTGATGGCATGGTCTACTGGCTTCGTCCCCGGTCGAATAGGCAAGACACGGGAGGTAACGCCCTGGCACATTTGCTGAGCCTCGCTGAGTTGGACAATAAAAGGCTTCACTCCATAATCGTGGCCGCCTATGACAAGGCGGCCACACGCGGCACACCGCATAGGGGAGTTGAGGGCGGCATAGCTTTCCAAGATTCTTCGTTAGGGCTGTGCAGATCGTAACAGCCACTGGGTAGCAACGTTGCTGTTGTTTCGAGGTTGCGGGCATTAAGACCATGTTCTATCTCGGTCAGCATGAACTCGCCACATGCCTTGAAGTCCAGGAGATTGTTAATCAGGCTTGACAGATCTGGACGAGACATGTAGAATGAGCTAAGGGTTCTAATACACAGATTCAGATGAATAGTGGCAATGATAAAGGCGGTCATATCACGGGTGGCAATGACTAAGACGGTCAGTAGATGCTGTTAGGATACTCCTCGTTTACGCCCTGACGTACGATCCAAGTAGAATGCCTAGAACTTTGGTGTAAGATCCCTGATATCGGTTATTGTTAATCCTACATACGATGCTGTCGTCAGTTTCGGATATTCATGACGCGGAAATGGTCGGCTTGGTAAATATTTACCTATTTCACGACACATTGAGCGTGCCCGATCATAGTGTAACTGGAAGTTCTCGGGTGCAAATGGGCCATAATGGTCTTTCGACGGAGACCAGATCTCCTGGCCTAAAATTGGTTTGGAGAATCCCCTTGTTGGCTACATTAAATGTAAATTTACGGAATGTATATGGGTGTTATGCGTACCAGAGTTGTTCTTATACCACTAAATTGGCGATTTAATGCAATGAACACAACACGGGTGTTTTGGGAAAACTACTATACAATAGCCTGAACGCGGTTCCGTTCTAACAATGCAAATTGTGCATTAATACCCTACAAAAAAGAATGGATCAGACCAGATGGATTGCTTCGATAAAACGTCAAAGCGCGGTTACACTGCTGCATTTCTAATAATAATATCCTGTTTTACAGGGACACATGAACGCGTAACCGTTAAAAATTGAATGCGTAGCCGTCAGGCAAGGAACTCGGTCAGTGGTATCCACGCACAATTTTAACTGTGGCTGTGACTCTAGTGCCTTAATAAAAATACATCGCGATACCTAGTTCTATACTTTAGAGCATCTTATTAGAGGCAGCCTTTAGTATTAAGTGCTCTATATTTATTTATTTAATTACACTAGATAGCTGGCTGTGGCCAAGCTATTTCGCTAGTACATCTGCTTTTCTAGTAGGCAAGGAAACCCTCTGGGGAATAAAACCTTGCCCGCCTCGGTCCCGGTTCGTCTGCGGCCCGTCCCCGGCCGATTCCCGCCCATGTGAATTGAATGCCGTTTGCCGGCATGCCTCGCCCGTGGCGAGCCAGATGGAATTGTTGTGTTGGCGCCCCGCTCGCGCCTCGCATCCTACCCGTTCCCGTTCTTCCCTTCTTCTCGACCTGCTCTCTTTATCCCTACCCCGCCCCTGTGCCGGCCCCGGCCCGGTTCCTCCTATCCCACTGCGCGGCTAGCTTTTGGGCCAGCTCGTCAAGTGCTCTATAGCTGCTAAAGACTTAGGCTACTAATTAATAATGAATTATATAACCCTAACCCTATACTAATTATCCCCCTTTTACAGGTTTTTGCTGCCTTATGAAAGATTAAAGAGTTACTATAATGTTTCTCATGGTATTTCTGGTAGTGTTGCTATATGGCGCTGCTGTTGCCTGTGAATTGTGGTGGTAGAAGCCACAGCGAAAAGTGTTACTGGCAAGGTTCCCCTGCCCGACGGTTGCTATGTGTCCGTTTTACAGTAGAAGTCTTAATAGGTGTCGCGGTATTAGTATATAAGACAAATAAGAAGACCTACCCATTATCTAAATATAGTTTAGCGTAAACAGCCTAATATACCTCTAAGTTATTCAGATAAGCATTAGACTAGCAGCTCATGCCCAACACCCCCCCCTGACGTCGCGCGCTTGTCAAGAAAAGTCAACGATCTCTGTAATGGCAAAGTTCTCAGTCCCTCCCTAATACTCCTCACTTATGCGCTAGGAAATGCCTCAGCCCGGAGGAGAACTACAGCGGTTTTGCGTGGTAGGTGTTTTTCTATACCTAGGAATGACCAAGCGACATCGATCCGGCAGGCAGAGACTTGTCGAATTATGCGTCTGTGGGACCCGCGAGGTTAGGCTGCATGCCTGTCGACGCCAGAGTGTGCTTTATCTAGGTAATTAATGCTTCCCTTCATGCCTCTCCGGGTCACATACCGCGCCGGTCCTTCAGAGAACTGTCTGCGCTAGCTTAACTATTTTATAGGTAACGTGAGAGTGCTTCTATAAATTTTTAGATGGGAGAATTTTATAGTGTACTTGCCGAACATACTTATTAATAGTTAGTCTGTACGTTTAGAATCACGGCATTACTCGTGCCACGCCCCAAAAGGTGGTGCTTATCACCACAACGGCCACATCAGCACACCGGCCTTCAAATCAAGCCCTTTAAATCGAGCCCCCGGCAGGGCCCCCGGAGGGCCCCCGGAGGGAAAAAACACATAATACTACTTTATATTTAGTAAAAAATCTAAAATAGCCTGGCTACCGCCGCTTTGCCTGCGCCTAGGATACGGACGAAGTCGGCAGCATCCCAGGCTATTTTAATAATGCATCACGAAACAGAGCCAACCGGCGATGAGTCCCTTTCCGAGTACCTACAAGATATATTCTCGAAATGCACTTATTATGCTACGTCTAAGGCAATAGTTATCTTGCCTAAGACCGGTCGAGAGAATCTCCCGGTTAACCCAAGCGTGCGCAGCATAGACAGAAAGACCAGTAATGACCGAATTTAATTCCGATAAAGCGGTCAAAGGGGCCCATTAGCTTACTGTACTAGCAAAACGAAAGTCACAGTTAGATGCCTATTAGACCATAGTCACAACTTATAGGATGCTGTGAGCTGGGCTGCGCTAGATTATAACATAGCACACCATCTAGAGGTGCGATACCTTTTACAGCCTAGGTGCTTGGCTGGGCAACTTCCGTTATAAATAAAGAGGGGCGTGGCGCGACCTACCAAGAGTACGACGAATGTGACCTGTGAATGGAGAAGCACACCCCAGCCATCCATCTAACTCGATCCTCCCCGACTCTTGAAAACATTCAACATCTATAATAACAGTACTGTACTGCACACACCGCCCATATTCCCTTACGCTTCTATAGGCACTGAGGAACAACGTAAAGCCATTCCAATACGTAGGTGACCAACATCGACATAGCGGGGACCCTAAGCTGGAGTGCTGGGCAGAAACCACATTTGGTTCCAACAGCGTCAGAGACGACCAAGTACCGGTACCGACTTACAATTTATCTGTCAGCATGACATTGTACGAATCTGAGTGCTGGACCCTGGGCATTAGAGTTGTCTTCAGGGTGCTTGCAATATGTTCGTTAGCTTTAGTGGTTGGCCTAAAGTCGTCGCCGATATGGAGGCCACCTGGCCTCCTCGGTCCTTTCATTTTCACAATAGACGCACTCATCGTGCAAATCTTCTGGTACTCTCACAACCTATCTAAACCTTTCATCGCTATAAAACCTGATCTCTTGGCGCCAGGATGTCCCTCGTTTCGCTCTAAGGATTATACATGTGTTATTCGTCCTGCACAATATAAAAGCTGACATCGGTATCCCTAATGTTTAATGTCCACTTTGCACTTTATAACTTTCTTCATGCCATCTTTACTACCCTTGCCAAATACTCCGCGTTTTAACTAGCGGAGGTCGTTTTATTCTGTGATCCTTTTAATCTCATTGCCTCACATCTTGGCCATCATTCGAACAGATTGCTGGCTCCTCGACTCGGGGAGCACTTAGCCAATGCACCTATGACCCCAAAATTCCACTTGCGGGCAGATCACATTGGCTTTGTTTCAGGCCCTCTGTCATGGGTTATTGTCGCACTATGTTAGAATAGCGCGATGATATTCCCGCAGCATGACTCTCTGGTTGCTGGAGCCTTAGGGAATGTCGCCGTTTGGGGTATCTTAGGTGTAGGGTTCTTTTTCGGCATTGTATACAAGGTACGCACCCAGAGAGGCTTAGTGAATAATCATGTCAGTTTCTACATACTCGGCTTACTACACAGGACTTCACCATTGCCATGATTTTATCCGTTATTTCAGCCGCCATCAGAGTCAACCAGTATTGACTGATAGACGGTACCAGCGGCTTTCATGGCTCCATGGAGTTCATTACTGTTCTCGTGCAGTGCTCCTTCGCTTTTTCCATAATGGCGTTGCTATTTTTTTTAACCCTTGCATTATTACTGGCCAAGTACTTGCGACGGGAGCAGAAAATCAAATGTGGGCAGGGGCCAGAAGCAGACTCAATTTCCTTGGCGGCACAGCCAGGCGAAGTAGTGCTGGGGGAGGAGAAGCACGGGGTGGGAACGGGTCTAGTGCATAGGCATCTCACAGGCTGGCGCCCAGTCCTCTTGTTTGCTTGGAGCAACGAGATGTTTTGCCTTATCATGAATAAGGGATCCTTCATTGTGGAATATTCAAGACTTAACTAATAAGGAATAAAAGCGCTTAAAAAAAAGGTGGAATATTTAAGAGCTAACTGGCGAGGAACAAAAGTGTCGCACTGGTATAGGGGAGTCTAACGACCACTAGAAACGTGGCGTGGCCACGCCCATTTTTTTAGTGTGACAAAAAGTGCAAAAAAAATAGGTAGGGACGTGCATGTAGCGCGAAAGTTGCGCTGGTTTCAGGGGGGGTTCCAGCTGATCTCAGGTCCAGCCTATTTCATCTCAGGTCCAGATGGGGCACTTTTATTGCCTAATTAGGTAGGCGGTCAATACTTCAACATATTGCAGAGCAAGTGCTCTGCATATACTAGGCATATGCAAACTACACAGTATTAATTATTAGCATATGCCTAGCATATGCTAACTACCTAGGGCTACTAGCATTACTACTTACATCGCTGCTAACATCGCTGCTAGTATTGCTGCTGGCATCGCTACTGACATTGCTGCTGGCATCTCTCATTGAAAGTACCAGGCTTCACCAATCAAGTGGCCGTGCTCCTTGCATTTCATGTCATGAAATGTCATGTGTTAGTTGTAGATGTGGTAAGCCCACTGATTTCAGCTCAACCCCATATGGCGTTGCATGCGCGCACCGGGATTCGCTCCTCCCAGAGAGGCTAACGCACAGGGTCTGGTTCAAACACGCATGGCGGATTGGGCACCCCGAGGCTAGTTCTTTGCATTGCAGCATACGACACGTAGGAGGTTGACTGTTCGTCCTGTCCAACACACACGCTACCCAGTGCAACTGACGGCCATTGTGTGTGTGCGTGGTCCATGGAGCAGCGCCACCTTCGTATCATGGTAGTCAACCTCGCCGCGATTGGCCACGGCCTCTGCGTGGCACACGGCATCCGACGCCGTTTATTGTTAGTTCTGCCAACGCCCTGGTGCCTGTGTTCGCCAGCCCCATGGATGGCGGCGTATGATGAGGACCTGTCGACCGTCAAATAAGTACATGCCGTCCTTGTGGGAACAAAAGGGATCCGTGAGCGCAATCTTCTTTTCGCAGTACCTCGCAGCACCATGGTCATAGGTACATCAAAATGTACGAAAAACACCATCAGGTCTTGGAGCCCGTCCACATCTTCTACACCAAAATTGTGCACTTGATTAATGCAAAGGCCTCGAGAGCCCGGCTACTCGTCACACTTTCGGCGACTCTGGCCTTGCTGGGCTTCCTGCACTTTCTCCTGGTCCAAAACTCCGTATCCCCGGATTTCACGAGACGACTCGACACCAAGGGGGGGGACGAGGCATCCGAACTGGGACCGCACATCCCCAAGAAAATATGGCAAATCTTCCTCCGGCCGTCGGGCGCTGCCGAGTCGTTTCAGATCGATCCTACAAAAATCTCCGACGCAGCGTCTTGGCTGGCCCGGAATCCCGATTATGCATACCACCTCGTCAACGACCAAGGCGCGTCCCGCATCCTGCACGCAAATAAATTCTCCAATCAAAACTTGCGGCAGCTCTTCCGCGGACTGCCCAACACGGGCATGAAGTCGGATCTGCTCAGATATTTGATCCTTGCAGACGAGGGCGGCGTGTACTCCGATACCGACGTGGAGGCTCTGCGGCCCGTCGACACGTGGATCCCGCAGGAATTCCAGCAGGCAACAAAAGTCGTCGTGGGCATTGAGTTCGACCGCCTGGACGGATCCAACTGGGGCGAGGTCCACGAGGACATGCAGTTTTGCCAATGGACCATTGCGGCCGCACCCAACCACGAGCTGCTGCGCAGAATGGTCATGTCTGTTGTGACTGGGCTGGAGAGGTTTGCGCAGGACCGCAACTCGACCATGGAGGACGTCGAGATTGAGGCTTCGGATGTCATTGAACTCACCGGCCCGTCGGCCTGGACCGACGTCGTGTTTGAGCAGCTCCGCATCAACAATCCCGACATCACGTCGCTTAGAAACCTGACTGGTATGACGGAGCCGACTCTGATTGGCGACATTCTAGTGCTGCCCATCGATGGCTTCGGCATGGGCCAGCCTCATTCCAACAGCACAAGGGACGGCCCAGCACCTGAAGCGGCGCTTGTTCGACACAAGTTTCACGGTTCTTGGAGAAAGGAGCAGAGCGAGAAGAATAAGAATGACAAGAACGAGCACAGCAACAACTAAAGGCAATTTGCCGTTACATTTGCCAAAATCTACAACTTTCATGTGTACATATTGGGCCCGCCAACATACCAAGGGCTGAACCGTAACATAGATGTCTATTATCAATGTATATACTTGGGCTTTTGAGCGTTGAGAATGGTACATATTTGACGTGACCTGATGCCTGCTGCCTCTAGTGTGTGGAGAGAGGCCTGAGGGTTCCTGGCATCGAACATCAACATTTCCTCCTTGGTCTCCACTGAGAACAGGCAGCTAATGGTGGCCAGGATCAGGTCCCAGCCGATAAAAGCGATGTGTATGTACTAGGCACTCTTCGGCATGACAATGGAAACGCAGAATTGATTGACGAATCCCGGACCATGGGCGAATGCAAATACAACCGCAGGACCCTTGACACGTTCGTAGCACAGGCATCCCACGGGGTAGAGGGGATGTCATGCCAACGCTCTTATAGCACCAGCCAAAGATGAATATGGATGCCACGCCCGCGAGAGCTGCGCTGCCCGGCTTCGTCGGAGCAAGGCTTCAGAGTAATCCATTTCGTCCACGTCTGCTGCCAGTCATGGCAAGAGCTTGAACCAATAACCCCAAACCAGTTCTGCCGTAAAAGCTCGTTGCCTGAATTGAAGTGGTATGTCGTTCAAGAACTCGCTGGTGCTAAATTCGACCATGGGTGGAGTTTAGGGGATTGGGAAGCCAAGTGTCGGGTGCCCAATAATAGGAGAAAGTTCAAAGTTTGTCAAAGACGCCGAGGTTCTTGTTTCTATAATTGATACTGGTGCCTTGATTTGCAACTTCCCAAAGTATGGTGCTAGGAACCCCATAACCTCGCATGGCCGTCGAGGTTCGCATGGCTTTTGCGCTTTGTTGCGCGACCTGGCATTCCAGCACCGAGGCGACCTGCGAAAGACCGGAGATTAAGCATTCTGCGTCTGGAAAAATCCTTAGTCGCACATTACCACGTATTTGCTCTCGGGCGCTTCCAGGGCCGCGTGCCGGCTGTGTCGTATCGCTTATTATAGGCCGATTTTAACATGTAGGGCATATGGATGAGGTTGACGGCTAAAATATATAAGAGCTTTCGATGGTGAAGGTCCGCGATGGAAGAACTGGGGTGGCACGGCTCCCACCACTCTTCCGGGATCCGGAAGAGGGCTTGCAACTCTTGTGCATCTTGCTCAATTTTGATAGTCGTTGCATACGACGTGTTGACGCGGTATTTATCTCTAATAATCACGTCGCCGTATAGCACCGCCAATGCGTGTTATGCGATACTCCGTTGGCGCTTCAATGCCCATTGGAAGCGTGCCGAATGGCAATTAGGTGGTCGCCTGTCATACTGCGTGACTCTTTGGCGTCGGCATCTAGACTATCCAAGCCGGCGCTTCGGGTTCAAGCCCACGCCTTTCGAGGCATGACCATGTTGACGTACAGTTTTAAGCTCGGTATGTTGCATTGCACGGCTTCCGACCTATCCCTACCTTATTTGCCACAATGATCCAGCAGTACGCCATACAGGACATAAGCAAATCTTTCGAATTTATCTTTGGGAAGCTATAGCGGAACCACTCCATGGGTAGTTGTTGGATACAGAGAGCAAGCCAAGGAAGGCATTTCCAGAAGCTAGAGTCGAGACAAGGCCGGGAAGGTACTCCGACAAGGTACTCTTCACCTTTACCGTCACTATTAGCCTGAAATGTTTGATCTTGCTTGAACTTGTAGTAGCAGACAGGCCATGTGCGCCAGTATTTCCGGGTCAATCCCTCGTCTAATGTGAATTTGGGCAAAGCCAAATGCACTTTCGGGGGCAGCGGTCTCGATAAACAGTGATGAGTTATTAACAAGTACATAAATACTCATGTCCGACTATATCTGCCGAATGAACAGCTCGCACACCACTTCTCTATTCGGCTGCAACGGAGGCAACGAGGCAACGAATACAAGGTCAATACGTAACCTTACAAGATGGCCACAACAAGCATCTCAGCTTTCTGAAATTATCAAAAGGCTCGATTCCGACGGCGCAGAAGAACTAAAAGACGTCATTCTTACAGCCAAAGCGGATATTGAGCAGTCTTTTGACCCAGAACAAGCCATCCAACCGGATGCAAAGCTACGTCAAGTTTGTTCTCTCCGATGCTACAGGGCAACATGTGTCCTCCTCTGAGCTGTTATTCCGGGGACCTCTTCTCATTACATTTTATCGCGGGTTATGGTGCCCGTTTTGCTATTTGGCACTGCAAGCCTTTCAGCCTCGCCTCTCCGAAATTGTTGCCATGGGCGTTATCTTTATGGCAATATCTCTAGAATTGTCAGACACTTCGCTCATCATAGTGGGGAAGAATAAGCTGAATTTGCCGGTGCTGTCTGATATCATCATCAAGTTTGCCAGAGACTTGGGTATTGAAGCGCCCTGATATGCTTCGTGTGATTTGACAAAGTTGGACCAAACTCGAAGGAGCGTAATGGGAACGACCCTTTTGAGGTTCCCATTCCAAGTATAATTCTGGTTGATCGGAACCGTATCGTCAAAAATGTATATATTGAACCTGGTTACTTCAAGAGGATGGACCCTCGGGATGCGTTGAATTGCATTTATGCGATATCCGAATTGGCCTGGTCGGCTCTTGTCTTGTATAGGCAAGAGACTGAGTCTCTATTCTTACGTTTAAATGGATTAAAATTGTCCCCTTCGTAGAAAACCATGGTCAACTTCCCTTTCAGCTCCATAATATTGCGGCCATCATTATGAAGGCTAAATAAAATTAGATTGTGGCTGGTATCGAGGTTTCAGGTAACGACATGAACCAGCTGCGCTCGAACATCATTAAAAGAGACTCTTCATTTCGAATTTGAGCAAAAGTTCTTTTAAGTCATTTGTGAGCCAGCGGGAAGTCCGGGTGGACTTCTTGTTGAACTTGACATGAAAATTGTAAATCTGCTCAGAATTTGACTCATTTCAACTATTCATGCCATGACCCGTGTTGTAAGTCACATCCGAGTATTGACCTTTCTTGATCTTTAGTTAGAACGTTTTCCATCATTTACGAAATGATATGTGAATACACCTGATGACATAACCCGCGATTCTTTCATGCTCCAAGAATGACCTCGGCGGAAATGCTGTAAATTAATTTTGAAAGAGGTACCAAATTCGAGACCGCTCTGGTGGTGGCGGGAAAGATGGCGAAAGTACCAGGTTGTCCTTGTTTTGGTCATTGCCAAGGTCAGTGCTTGTCACGATCCACAGACCTCGCATTTAAAATAATGTGCCTGGGATATGATGCGTACTACTTGGAGGCGGTTATCCAATCAAACTGCTCGAATAGTCATCAATGGTTGGCGACGATACCTTGATGGTCCAGGAATTTTGACCCTGATGGCCCAATCCAGAGACGTCTTTCCAAATAGAGAAGGCCGACGAACAGCGGAAAGAGACCGGTAAAGTAGGTTTGAGCCCTTAATTCAAGTATATAATGGTAACTTCGCCATGTAAATCTAGTTTGTGTTTCAAACGCTCCTCTTTCTTTATTGGAAAAACGTGATCCAACTCTTTGGTGACAGTGTCAGACTTGGTCAGCAACAATGGTCATTCAACGATTCAGCCGGTCATCGGCCAGTAAAAGGTCCAAACAGACACAGGGAGAGCTGGAAACTCCCAAAGTGTCTCTTCCGGTTACACTGTTGTCCGGGTTTTTGGTAATGTCATGGTTTCACTTTAGCCAGCATTACGGCCCTGACTAACTGATTCTAGGGAGCCGGCAAGACGACCCTGCTGCAAAACATTCTTCGCGCCAAACATGGACTCAGAATTGCAGTCGTGGTAAACGACATTGGAGCGTATGCATGCCACTCCATATTGTCAAGTCGGTACTAATTGAAGTTGAATAGCATCAATATCGACGCGGCCCTTATCAAGAAGACCCACAGCCTGTCGAAGACGAAAGAGAAGGTAATTGCTCTACAAAACGGATGTATCTGCTGCACACTTCGAGGGGATCTTCTTGAGGAACTGGTGCGCATCTCCCAGCTGGAACAGTTTTGACTACATCATTATCGAGAGCAGTGGTATCAGCGAGCCCGAACAGGTGGCCGAGACGTTTGACGCTCGACTTGCGGAACAGATGAGCGATTTGGCTCATGCTGATGCCGCCATGCCGTTGGACGAAAACACCATCAGGGTGCTGAATCAGCTGTAAGTTCTTGAGTACATCGCAAACCGCTTGCTGCATTCCCGGGGCTAAATTCGGTGATAGCAAAGCAGCTGGTGGGTTGAGCAAGTTTGCTCATCTCGATACAACCGTGACGGTCATTGATGCATTCACAATGCTACAGGACTTTGACACAGCAGATCTGTTGTCGTCTCGACGCGATGACGTGACCCCTGAGGATGAGCGAACTGTTTCGGACCTGATGGTGGACCAGATCGAGTTTGCCGGCGTCATCATTCTGAACAAGATCGACATGGTCAGCTTTTTCTCTCAATAGGGACTGTTTATTTCATGCTAATATTCTCCTCTAGATTGATGTTGAAACCAAAAAGAGCGCCTTAAATTTAATCAGGAAGCTCAACCACCGAGCCAATATCATAGAGTGCTCCAAGGGCAAGGTAGATGTGAATGCCCTCGTCAACACGGGTTTGTTCAAGTTGGACGTTGCCCAATCTGGGTACGGGTGGCTTCAGGACCTTCATGCCATGACTGTTCGTGAGGTAAGCTGAGCGCCAAAAGATCTTTTAATTTACGAGCTTGTTGTTCACACTCTGTCGCAGGTCAATGGACGAAACGTCTTGACACCCAAGCCAGAAACTGAGGAGTACAATGTCCAAAGTTTTGTTTACACCCGATACAAGCCATTTCATCCCCGCAAACTATTTGCCTTGATATATGACAAGTTCATCCTGCAGGTGGAGGACGCTGGCGATGATGATGGTGATGATGATGAAGACATGGATCAAGATGAGAAGGCGGATATTGAAATGACAGAGCACGGCGGTAGTCAGGGCTCCGAGTCATTATCGGGATCAGAAAGACGCAGCAGCATGTCGGAACGGTCTGACAACAGCTGTGCTTCCACAGCCCGAACCCTCCCGTCTCCGGGGGGAAAAACCCGGAACCGCGCAGCCGGTGACAAGGCCATGGATATCGACGACATGGATATTCCATCAAATACAACCATCTTGGCCAATAAGCGCTCCCATGCCATCTTTCATCGCCTCTTTAGATCCAAGGGGGAATTCTTCCTGGCCACGCGTCCCCATCGAGCAGGAGATTGGTCCCAGGCTGGCGCCATGCTTACCCTGACGGGTGGCAGGCCCTGGTTCTGTACTCTGCCGCCAGGCGAGTATACCACTGGTGACGAGCAAGTCGATTGTCTTGTGCAGCACGATATCGAAAAGGGCGGTCAGTGGGGAGATCGCCGACAAGAGCTCGTCTTCATTGGAGAAGGGTTGGATCACGCGGCGCTAGAAAAGCTGTTGGATGATTGTTTACTAAGTGACAGCGAGATGAAGCAGTGGGAGAAGATTATGACGGACGACGCATTCGACATGTCGTCACGGGTCGACGCTCTGCATGATATATTTGACGATGGGTTTCCAGACTGGATTGAGGCAGAGGAGGTGGAAGATGACGATGAAGATGTGGATGCAGGAGCTCACCTCGGCCATGATCACGGTGACGGTCTGAAACACAACGTGGCAGCTAAAACCAGAAAGATCCTCACCAATCAACAGTAACGCAATAGCAGTTATTTGCCCGAGTCAGTGATGACCTCAACAGCCGTCCGTCCTCGGAGATGTTAGACAACCCTAACAAGCCATGCCCTCTGGTGGAGGATCCTCTTTCGCTGGCAACTACTCCGTACTCGGTACAGTGCTAAAAATAAGCCGACCCCCTTTCCTCTTATCTCTGCACTGTTGACGGGGCGTTGTCGTGGCTGTGCTCCGAGACAATGTCTCAGTCGTGGGCGTGATTACGTCGTACTGATGTTGCCTGTGTGACACCAAGCTTGCAACCTTGAGAGGTTTCCCTTTGGGAATCTTTTGGAGGAACATGGCAGCAGTAGATGACTTGGGAGAGAGGAGAGCGTTTCAACTTGATGGTTGTCGTGGGCAATTTATGAAGCTGCCACTCGAGGAGCCACGCTAAAGTAAGCATAATGTGTTACCGCCGCAGGCAATCTGGAATCTGGGGCGGGCCTGTATTCAGTGGATGCTTGCAGGGATTCGGGGATCTTTGCAGGGTGGCGCGCTCATCTCTGGCCGGCATTCGCCTTTGGCCAAGCCTTGTGCAAAAGGGTTGATTCGTCATTTCCTAGGCATCTTTGGGCATGCAAAATGAAGGAGGCCCAGCTCGAGCTTGGAACTCTTGGACGACCGTCAAGCCGCCAATCTTGCCCCAAGGAGAGCTTGGCATTGCCGAGCTTCACGTGTCTTGTTTGATTCAGGAACTGCCCGGAAGGCCTAGGTAAGCTTACGGGTCCGGGGTTGGGTTGCCATGTCATATCGGCACTTAAATTAAGCGCCTTGGCTGTAGGTGCCACTTCCCAATCACGCCCTGCCTTGGACGATGAGAAGTTGGGTTACGGATTGGGTTCGACGTAAGCTTCACGGACACTGATCCCGCAGGCATGGCGGACTCCATCACCCATGAGGCAGAACATGATGTAACTTTCGAAGAGACGGCGGCGTATGCAGCCTGGCTCTGGACAAGGTACGGACACGGAAGACATGGCCCAACCAAGAGTAATCATACAGGTGGCGGAACACAGCCAGGCATCTTTTTCCCGGCCGGGTTGTCTGTTGGCGAATGCCCAATGGTGGAACCGATCGACATGGGATATTCGGTTGCGGCTAGGCTTTGGGGAGATGATGTTACTACGGAGCGCACGTTGCAATTGATATCACTTTTCCCTTTTCTAGTAACGAAACCCTCCGATACCTTGCTGCATCCGGGGACAATTTGAGAGGAGAAAATACCTTGACCTGCTGCCTGGACATCAACAACAGGCATCGCTACTGACATCGCTACTGACATCGCTGCTGGTATTGCTGCTGGCATTGCTGCTAACATCGCTACTGGTATCGCTACTGGCATTGCTGCTGGCATCTCTGCTAATATCGCTATTGGCATCTCTGCTGGCATTGCTGCTAACATCGCTGCTAACATCGCTGCTAACATCGCTACTAGTATTACTACTAATAGGGGGCATATGCTCAGCCTAGCATATGCTCACTATAAATTACCTATTAGTACTAGCTTTATAGGTCTCTTAATTTTTTCTCATACTAATATACTGTGTAATTACCATCTGCTCAGCATATGCCAGGCATATGCATAGCATATGCTATTCTGCTATTTTTTAGCCCCACCTGGACCTGAGATGAAATAGGCTGGACCTGAGATCAGCTGTGTGCCCGGTTTCAGGTGCTGTTCAAGGAAACACGCACCATTCGGCTTGCGTAATGCCGCGATCGAGACTTTTCTATACGTCACTTAATTAAACAGTCACGGTGTGCACGTCTCTGACACTCTCTAGCAGAACTGACGAAAATAGAGCAATAGCGATTATTCTGTGGCTTTGCTGCCAGCAGGGTGAAACTGTTAGTATACTTTAGGATATCACAGCCTGTACTCCATACTCTCGCGTTAAAATCATCACTTCGAATCCTTCAAGTCTAAATTCCAGTACCAGGGTGCTTCAGTGCTTAAATTTTAAGCATTCTGCTTTGCGTAAATCGTCATTCGTCCCGCCTCACATTCGACTTCACATCCTCACATCCAACTTATCATTTAACTTCACATTCGACCTCACATTCGACTTCACCTTTGATTTCATATTCGACTTATTCGGCTGGTCTCTTCGATCTATTCCACATTCTAATATCATTATTCCCTAGATATAGTATTAATATGGGGAGTCCGTCGTATATTCGGGGTAAATCTGTCATAATAGTTAGATAGGTTGCTTCCGCGTTCTCTCCACGGCACTTGAGTTCTTCTTCGCCGCGTTTCTTGTCGGCTTGTCGAATGTGCTTCTAGACAGCCTAGCAGGGTTCAACGCGCAGTCAAACACAAACTTTTGCTGTCTACTAGGAAGCAGGTTCATTGACTGGTCGACGTGGCCGTCGTGGATAAGTTTGACTCCGAATTTGAGGCAACCGCTAAGACCCCGCCAGCTTTGGTCAAAAGGCTTCGTGATCTCATGGATGGCGAGCGCTGCGCCACAGTGTGTTTTCCATGATTCTAGCGTCAGTAATACGCTCAATGCAACATGGATCAATTTTGTGTTGCGGTACAATGTATAAAGTTATTGCGGTTTAAGGTTCAGCGGCCAAGATTCCCTTTAAATTTGATGATTAAGAGACCCGGGCTAAGAAAAGTAGTTTGAACAAGAATGTCAAGCTACTTGTCGGCATTCTAGCAGGTGATAATATGTGCGTGGGCCAGCTCGAGGCCGCATTTAACAGGTCCAAGCAACACAGCAGCTTTAGACCGTCATGATATGGGACGTGTCGGTTATTTGAATACTGAGTGTGTTGACGGAATCGCACGGATATTGGCGGAATTCCACCTGCCATGGCTGCCAAGCATAACTTCCCATTTATCATAGGGCCGTAATGACGGCAACAGAAACAGAGAACCTTGCAGCAACCACTACCCTCGCTGCTTGTAGGACCACGACACAAACAGCAGTGCAGTCATGGTGCTAGCCTCGGTAACGTCTTCAGCAGCTGCTTTGCAGCACTTTTTCCGCGGTAAGGTTAATATGGCGGCAGGACTTGTCTCACGAAGTTGTCAGCCATCGTGCTCGTGCGTGGCCGTTTAGGGTCTGTTGGTCGTCTCCTGCTAGGAGCACTGGTAAACGGCATGCCGCAGCTCTGTATAAGTCGTTATTTTCAGTAGCTGTGAACTTATTAATATCACTTCTTATTGTGTCGTCAAGAAACAAGCTGAATAGCAGAAAGAATACTGTATCACGTTTTATTTGAGGACTCCTTAAGGAGACATATCACGTCCACGCAGAGTTACGGCTAAAAATACCGAAAAGCCTTCCTTTAATAATACATATCCTTAATTTAGTATTGTTAGAGCAGAGTCTAAAGGCGGCTAAGGAGGATCCTAATACATAACCGAGGTCATCTATTGTGCGCGCCAAGAATAGCTGCAACCGTCTACTTCCCGTACGTACTTATCCTCGGGGACGAGAAAGAGATGAAACTGCATGACTGTTCATGTCAGGTTGGATACGGCTCCTGGTGCTGCCCAGAACCAACGAGGTATCGGCATAACGGGCTTCATCGCCGCGCTCTCTGTAGCCGTGTTGCTTTTCTTTATCCAGATCGTTGTGTTCCTGTGTCTGAGAGGGAAACCTCATCTGACACATATATAGTGAGTATGTTCAGATTACCACATGGCTGCACTGTTTCTAACGATAGGAATCTACACAAGCAACCCTAAAACAAATTCTGATCCACCGAAAGCGAGGAAACTGCTCCAGGAGGTATTTAACTTTCCAGATAAAGACGAACCCGAAGTCTGGGAAAATCGTGATGCATACTACTTTCTTCGATATCTTAAGACCCTCCTAAAGCTTTTCCTGCCCATCTTGCTAGTGGTAGTTCCGATTCTTATTCCGCTAAATTACGTGAATGGGAGGGGAAGTGATCTCGATCCTTCTTCGCGCGAATCATCGACGGCGGGGAACTGGCAGGTCATGGGTCTGGACACGCTGGCGTTTGGTAACATAAAGAGCTCCAATACAGACCGATATACGGCACATCTTGTTTGTGCCGTTTTAGTCATCGTGTGGTTCTGTTATGTATCATTCACAGAGTTGAAACAGTACAAACATGCACAGCAACAAGACGATCCTACACGAAACCAACACGGGGATGCGCAGTCAAGGTATACGGGATTAATGGACCAGCACCGCCTAGTGATTGCTTTTAAGACTGTTGTTAAGAAAACACCGGAGCAACACAAGGATACACAGTTGAGCCATATTAGATTGATGTACCAGCACCGTCTAATAAATGTCTTCAAGCCTATTGTTGAGAAAATCAGAGTGATAGACCGGCTACTACGGACAAGAGAAGAAGCCTTAGACAAATTCGAGTCAGCGACCACCGCTCTGTTAAAGGGAAATTGGTCATATAGGGTGTATGTCAGAGCAGAGCTCTCCCGCCGCTTCCTTGGCTGCCTATCGCGGGACATTAAATCAAAGGTGGCCGAACTCTCGAAAAAGATGTGCGAGGAAGAGGCTTGTGAACATTGTGTGGCAGTGAAACACGCATGGCGTAACATTTTGTGGAGCAATGTTGGCCTCTGCTGGTGGCAGAAAGCGCTTCGCACCGCATGTGTGGCCATTATTTTGACTGCCATGATCGCTCTGTGGGCAATACCCGTGTCGTGGACGGCGGCCTTGAGCCAACTTGACAACTTGATCCGCAACGAGGACTTGCGGTCCTTTTTCCAGCAGCATGAAACATTAAGAGTTCTTGCTGTGTCCTTGGCGGGAATTTTGCCTGGAGTATTGCTTGCCTTGATGCTCTTGCTGATACCCTCACTACTTGAGCTTTTGTCTCGCATGAAAGGTGATACGCTCAGGTCTGAACAAGCCGCCTTTATCCAACGATTCTACTTCCTGTTCCTATTTGTGCAGATGTTTTTAGTTGTCTCTATAGCTTCCTTCTTCACCTCGGCTTTCAATCAGTTTCTTGATAGCGTTGAAACTCTGCGATTGGCAGAAAATCTTCTCAATCTTTTGTCCCAGAATTTACCCACAGCAGCAAATTACTTCTTCTCATACATGATCTTGCAGGCACTGTCTGGGTCTGCCAATATATTGATGCAGAAGACCCCTATGTTTTGGTTGCTAGCGGACAAGGTCTTGGGCTACACTCCTCGGCAAATATGGCTCAGGCGTGACAGCATTGACATAGTAGGTTGGGGAGCAGTGTTTCCTCTTTATACTACATTGGCCTGCATTTCTCTAACCTACAGCATTATGGCGCCACTGATTTCACTATTTGCCATGATATCATTTGCCATGCTTTGGTTCACACATAAGCACTCAGTGATCTACGTGAAAAAGCTGGAGTCAGACCACGGCGGTATTTTATACCCTCGGGCCATCAATCAGACTTACGCGGGGATTTATCTGATGGAGATCTCTCTGGTGGGGCTTTTTATTGGAGTACGAGATGACCTTGGAAGGCAAACTTGTATTCGACATAGTATTGTCATGATCCTTTTTTTGCTCCTTACCGCCGTATTCCAGGCTGTTATTAATCGAGTCCTCTTCGCTAATGATTTTGGAACAAAAGACAAGGCCAACAAGCTAGAAGAGATAAATCTGTTCAAGCATGTAACACATGTTGGAAACATGAGCGCTGCCTGGTTGCCGGCGCAGAAGACACAGAATCTTGAGCACATGTTCGATGCAGAAGAGGTTGAGGTAAGTTGTAACCACTGGTCAGAAGAGGGCCTGAATCATAGGTGGTTGGCAATCATCGACAAGGGTCAAATGCAACTCGTCAAAAACCCTAAAGTACATACGGATGTCGTAATGACAGCGTAGTACGGTAAAGTATCAGTACAAGTAATTAGTTTCTTTTTGTTTCCGAGTCGCCTTGATGCTTTTAGCAGGCGCGTTGTGATGTTGCGGAAGGTGGGCGTGGTGTTGTGGAAGGTAGGCAGCGCCGCAGGCAGGAGCCCGCTGCAAGCGGCCCCCGGCAGGGCTCCCAGAGGGAAAAAACACACAATGCCACTTCATGATCTATGAAAAATAAATCATGCTCAAGGGAATGGAATCAATAGAAAAGGATCTTATGATCTGTATCAAAATAGCCTGCATTGGCAGTGTGCGCGCATCAAAATACCAACCTTGCGAGGGTCGGCCTGGTCACATGATCACCCACAACAGCTCCTGCCTTGAATTGTAAACAACAGCGCCTGCCTCAAATTACGTACAAACAAACGGGAAAAACAAATCTAGATCCGTTTGCTCGTTTTCCCCCTCTTCTTCATCTCCTTCACCTATCATCATCATCGTCGTTATCATCATCATCTTCTTCAGAGTCACTGGTATCGAGCCGTTACGTATTGATCTCAATATATGCAATGGCATCTGCGGCTGCTCCAGATCCTCCAGATCCCACAGGGGATGACAATACTACTGGTGATGTATCAGAAACTCGTCGATGTGATCGTTGTGGCGAGACAAAGCCGATTATTCATTTCATTAACCTACGAGACCAAAGCAGGCATACAAAGAGGTGTGCAAGCTGTCGAGAACGTCAAAATGCTCCTGTAAGCTGTTTCTCTACTTATGGTGCCAATAGACTAATAGAAATAGGCTCGTCGTCTCACGGAATTCACACGAACATTATCGACTCTTTCTAGAAGCTCCAAAAGAGCTGTCAGCAATATCCAATCACCCGAGCAACAGCCATTACGAACGATTCGACCCCAATCCCAGTCAGATATGCCATTTCCTCATGGACAGGATGCTGGGGCCAATATTACAGGTGAAGCCGTAGAGAGCCCGGCTTCTCATAGCACTCTTAGATCTATTATGCGTCGTACAACTCGAGGCACTCTGCAGTTTCTTCGTCGTGGTCAGTCATCACAGGATACAGAAGCTGAAGCTGCAGCTCGAGCACGTTAGGTAAAGTCGCATATTGTAGAATCTCTTGCATAGCATGTACTAATTAATGTAGGCAATTCTGAGTCGAGATCATCGCGCTGCACGTCGAGCAGGACTTGAAGCCGACCAAATACCGACAATATCAAGCTTCCTACCACAGTCTACTAGTCGTCGAGGGCGTATCCAAGATATCTTCGGCGAAATACAAGATATTAGCTCTAGCCCTGATGCCGGTGCAATTGAGCCATCAAACCAATCAAGCACAATACTGCCAATCCGATCTCAAAGCTCTGAGACTCATATACCACAATCTCAAGATTCTGACATGAATATGTCACGCTCACAGACCTCTTCATTATCTACTATTATGACTCAGTCTCAGTCTCAAGCTCAAGCTCAAGCTCGTCAAACAATGCCTCGCGTTGAAGAAACTACTGAGCCTGTTATTCCAGATCCAGCGTTCATTGCAGGGCAGCTTAACGAGCCTTGCCTTACAGATCGTGATCGCCAACTTATCAACAACTGGGAGAATGACATGAATAGTCATGTTATGGAATACTGTCCACGTTGCAAGGTGAAGTGGTTTGATATGAAGATGCGAAACGGTATCTGTAGCAATTGCGCTTATCACGATACAATTCGAAGCCGGCCGACTCGCAATCAACGCCGGCAAGAACAGCCTTATCTCTGGTCAAAAGAGAATAGCCTTGATCCAGGTGAGGTACCAGATTATCTGCCACATCTGACACAAGTTGAAGAGATGCTTATAGCTATTGTTCATCCTCATGTCACTGTGATGACATATCGTGGCCAGCAGTACAAGTATCGCGGTCATGTCATCAACTTCATGAAGAATATTGGTCAGCTATTTGACCAATTGCCTCGACTCGTGCGAGACTTGGATATCATTGTGTTACGGCCTCGTAACCAGACAAATCAGCCGCATATGATTCGCCAATTCCGTTCTCAATTCCGAGTACGACAGCAAAATATTCGAATCTGGCTACAGTGGCTTAGAGAACACCATCCGGGCTATCGTCACATCACTATTGATGAAAGGGCATTACAGTTACTGCCTGTCAATGGCGATGTATCCAACGAGCTGACCACTGAGGTGACAGATGATGTGGATATTGAAGCAGAGTATGAAGATGACGACGATGATGAAGATGGTGCATACTGGGATGGAGCAGCTATTCCAAACTTTATTGCACAAGAGCAAGACCTTGCTCAACTTCGTCGACAGCTTCAGCCACAAGGGCAGCAAGTTCCGCCTGAACAGATTCCTCTGGAAGAAATGCAAACCCATATCGACATGCCTGAAATTCGCAGTACGCCATTGAACGAGTTTAATCGGTCTCAAGCCCTGCTCTCTCTTGCATTTCCGACTCTATTCCCAACAGGAGAGGGTGACTTTATTGAGCCTCGTCTTCGTGGAGTCAGCTATGCAAATTACATTACAAGGCTAATGCGATATCATGATGGGCGATTTGCACGTCATCCGCGGTTCCCTTATGTTGCATTTAATACTCTTATGCGGCAGCAAGTAAACCAGAGAAGTGTATACTTTGTCAAGCGAGATCAACGTCGAACGAATGTGGATATTGAACAACTTCGACTTGCATTTGAGTCAGACACGCCTGAAGCAGCAGCACTTCTGAATTCAATTGTTCGATACTCTGGAAGTCTACGAGGAACGCGAGCTTATTGGAGCGGCCGCAGACATCAACTAGAGGCATATGTACATGCTCTAGGCCGACCAGCAATGTTCCTTACCTTTTCTGCTGCCGATTTACACTGGGACTCGCTACATAAGCATCTGCCAAACTATGACATGTGGCTGGCTGCTGATAATCGCACAAAGGCGTCAATTGCTGCAAAGAACCTAGAGAGAACCCTCATATTGCAGCATATCACTTCCACGCACGAATGCAGAGCTACCTGAAGCATGTACTCAAGCCCAAGTTTAACATCATTGACTACTAGTATCGGTATGAATGGCAAGCTCGCGGTAGTACTCATGCTCACGGCCTGTTTTGGATTACGAATCCACCAAGCAGCGATATTGAGTCGGAGGAGGCACAAAGGGCATTTGCTCTGTTTTGGGCCCAGCACGTGAGTGCTATCAATCCTCATATAGAACAGGCTGGTCAACAACGAGATGAAGATCCTTTGATATCGCCAATTGCCAATCCAACGTTTCAGGACTTGGCTGCTGTTCTAAACAGAGTCCAGCGACATAAATGCTCCAAGGAGTACTGCCAACGCCGTCGAAGATTGCCGAATGGCCAGCTTTCTGATGAAACAGAATGTCGATTCTTTTATCCACGGCAGCTACATTCTGAAGCCACTGTTACACGAAGGATCAACACTACTTATCTAGTGTTTGATGGCGAACGAAACGATCCGCTGCTCAATAACTACAATCGCACAATCATTGTCTCATGGCTGGCAAATACCGACTTTACGCCTTGCACTAGCCTTCACGCTGTGGTTTCTTATATTGCTAAATATGCAAGCAAGGCTGAGAGGCAATCCGCAAGCTTCCAACAGATTATGCGAGAGGTTTTACCTCGAGTTAATGCCAGCCGCGGCATTACAGGAGTAGTTGCCAAGTTCATGAATCGATTGGTGTCTGAGAGAGATTGGTCCGCGCAAGAAGTGCAACATTTACTGAATAATATTGGCCTTCAAGAAGGCACGCGATCTGTTCGCAGTGTGGATTGCCGTCCGCCTTCTTAACATTGGCAGGGTGATTTCATCCCTGCGCCAGAGGGCGAGGAACGGGTTCAACAAACAACTAATTCATATCAAAAGTATCTTCGACGTCCTGAGAATCGGCAAGACTATTCCTACTTTATATATGACCCAACTTCGTGTCATTCAAGCGGAGGACTCTAAACTTAATAAATTCGTTTAGATCACAAGGCACTATTGCCAGGATAGTTGCTAGAAATCGTGATATCGTTAGTGGGAGAGTGTGAGTCATTTCACAATTGAACGACCTCCGCCGACCTAATCTGTTAAAATAGCCTGGGATGCAGCCGACTTCGTCGGTGTCCTAGGCGCAGGCAAAGCGGCGGTAGCCAGGCTATTTTAAATTTTTTACTAAATATAAAGTAGTATGTGTCTTTTGCCCTCCGGGGGCCCTCTGGGAGCCCTGCCGGGGGCCGCCTGCAGCGGGCTCGATTTGAAGGGCTCGATTTGCTCGTTTGGAGGGCTTGAATTGAAAGGCTCGATTTGAACCTCTACCCGGGCTTCATAATAATCCGTCTCCGACCGTGCACTACCATCCGACATCAAGATCATAATTATATATATGCAAGCAATTTTCTCCCCCCCTATAATGGCTCTAATACCTAAAAATTCCTCTATATACTCTAGTTAATCCTATAATAAGAGGCATCTTATTCTATTTAGTATATCTATATCTATGCCAGAGTTCTATAGGAATCTTTGCTCTTAACCAATCGCCGATGAGTATTTAGAAAGTGACCAATCAGAGCAAAGCCACCTACCCTCACTGGACTGAATTTAAAGAGGCAAAGCAGAGCTTTGTCTGCACAGCAGCACTACATGCTTGCCCGTCATTTTCGCAAATTCGCAGACAAAGCTCCGCTTTGCCTGATAAACATGATTGTGATCTTGATGTCGGATGGTAGTGCACGGTCGGAGACGGATTATTGTGAAGCCCGGGCAGAGGCTCAAATCGAGCCCTTTAATTCAAGCCTTTTAAATCGAGCCTTTTAAATCGAGCCCTTTAATCAAGCCCTTCCATCAAGCCTAGGCAGAGATTCAAATCAAGCCCTTTAATTCAAGCCCTTTAATCAAGCCCTTCCATCAAGCCTAGGCAGAGATTCAAATCAAGCCCTTTAATTCAAGCCCTTTAATCAAGCCCTTCCATCAAGCCTAGGCAGAGATTCAAATCAAGCCCTTTAATTCAAGCCCTTCAATTCAAGCCCTTCAATTCAAGCCCTTTCAAATCGAGCCCTTCAAATCGAGCCCTTCAAATCAAGCCCTTTCAAATCGAGCCCCCGGAGGGCCCCCGGAGGAAAAAAAAACACATAATACTACTTTATATTTAATAAAAAATCTAAAGTAGCCTGGCTACCGCCGCTTTGCCTGCGCCTAGGATACCGACGAAGTCGGCAGCATCCCAGGCTATTTTGCCAAACACCTGTGTAGAGAATCCAGCGAACACCTGAGAGGCACCCAGCGCGCTCTGCGATATTGAATATGTAGCTGCAGCGTGCTGTACAGTAAGTGCTGCCGCTAATAGAACAAAACGCATGGCGGACTGTATCGTGATATTTCCACCCTAACACCCTGGCGCAACTGACAAGAACCTTTTAGTCATGGACATCAAGCCCCCCTCAAACATATCATGCCAAAATCTCCCCCAGAACGCTAGCAGACACTAAATATTAGCACAGGAACCGTTATTACCGGGTAAAATACTCCATTATTAGGCTATTCTAACACACCTTTTAAGTTGATCGGCCCTAAATCCCAAAGCCTGGCAAATATAGGTGGGTATAACTCTGGCCGTCCCCATGTTTCCAGAATTCTGGGTCCCAGGATGTGAACAGCGAGAATAGACAATATTACGTGCAACCCGTCCAGAACTCTGAACTTGTACGTACTACTCATTAAAGTGGTGTTAATATGGTATACCGCCAGCAGGTTAAGAACAGGCGGGACTAGGAATAACATTTCGAAGATGGTGATCTATGTCAGTAATGATGTATTAATAAAATAGTTGCTTTTAATCTCGTCGTTCTCTATTGCGGCAAATATTTAACTGTGCGTTACGGTTTAACGGCGCAACAATAAATACTAAAAGTCCGCCTGGCCGTAGTCGTATACTATGAGGTGCCCACATTCAACGCCAATGCAGAAGTGTCATGTCCGTGCCACTAGATATTCCCCATCGTTATGCGTGCGCCTGGATTTTCATTAGTAGTTGACTGCTCACGATGGTGTGTCTTTCCATGGGCTGCTGGACAGAGCAAGGGCCATGGGCGTTTCTAGGACTACCACAAACTATATAAGAGCTATATACATAATACTCTGTAATATAGCGACTTTGCCAGATCGAAAAGGGTGACTTGAGCTGCATATGCTGATTCTTAGATCCTCCGAACCATAATGGATTACCACCGCGATAACTTAGAACAGAACCTCGATGAGTTTCGGTTAATATTCATCCTCGGTGTCGTGGTTTCAATATGAGTAAGTCTTCCGACGCTCGGAAATCAAGGAATACGGTCTTGTCAAATCGGCCAGTATGTCTTAGTACTAAGTGTCGTCCAGATTTCAGTTTACGTAACTTACCAACTTGTCATTCACCCTTTGGCGAAGTATCCTAGCCCGCTGCTGGCTAAACTCAGCATGGCGCGAGCTGCGTACCACGCTTGGAAAGGTGATGGCCACATCGACATCTGGCAGTAGCACAATAGATACGGTACATTATTAACGCTTTAGAAGCTCGAAAATAATGTCTACATTTTATGCCAACTCATAGGACCTCAGGCCTGATTGTTAGATACGGGCCAAACTAGTTGCTGTTTAACAGCGTAGAAGGCTACCGACGCGGGTCACTAGCGCTCCTAGAACTGAGTCTTTGTCCTGCACTCACAGTCGCAATCTTGGTCTGGAGGTACGACTTTCGTTCCATCCCTGGCACGGATTACGGCCTTAGAGGGTGGAAGGCCGCGATTGGCCGGCAAAAAGTCAAGGTCGGTAGAGCCAACCCTGGCGAGTTCCAGCTGGTGGATAGAATCGTGGGACATCCAGAAGGTCCATTTGTCGAATTTCGACCACGAGACATTCCTAAAGAGCAAATGACATGGAGGGAGGCACAGTGCAATGCTACGCCCAGTGCAGCAGTGCATCGCGACAAGCCCCATTCTTGCTGTACATATCATGACACACGTTACCGCTCGTATTAGTGGAGAAATAATGTAATGAAACTTGGAATCTAACAGTAATGTTTCGTTGCAAGAACGCGGGCAGATCAGAGGCAAAGCTGCGGACTATGGATAATGAATTGTCAGAACCCAGGTGATATAGTCAGATCTAGTCTAACACTATATATTAATACCAAGTACAAGGTTCCTAAATCGCATAAAGTCCGTGACTCTTTAGCCTCTAGACCCCCGATCGCACAACTAACCATCGTGACCATGTGATGTCTAGGTGGTATTTAAATCTGAAAAGACCCTACTAGTGTCTCGAGTTCCCATGAATCTCATATTATATTTAGTTTGTGTCGCGAATGCCATTCAAGCCTAACGTTGTGTCTGTCCTAAAGACTTACACACCTAAAAGTCATTAGCATCAGCATCCACGGCCGCTGGGAAACGAGGACTTGCATATAACGATGCGTAAACTAGCCAACACATTCCATAAACCATGTCCCTAATGCACATGGGCCTACAACTGGGACTGGAAAGACAATGGTCTGTCAAGAGACATCGAATTTGTCCAGATGCTATGGAACGAAAGCACGGCCTGGCAGCTTCAGAACAACATGAATTCATTACGCGCACGAGGACTTTAATATATTTTGGGTTTAAATGAGCTGGACCATGCTACTCAAGCAAATATGACGGTTGCAAGAGCGGTTGATTCTCATATCAAGTACTTGAACCAGTATTCTGACGTTGCCATCCGCTCTCCGGCAGTGACGAGCGACGTCACTAGGAGCACCCAAGACAACCTAAAGAGCCTTGACTGGTTGCGTAGTTTTCTTGAGCTTTACCAGCAGAGAGGCTGCAAGGTAGACTTCTATGTCGTTTATTAGTACGGATCCACGACGCAGTTTCTCCGCCGCGCCCACGACGCTTGTCCTGGCAAACTAATCTGGCTAACGGAGTTTAACGCTGCAGGTTCAAGTAAAGAAATCAAAGCTTTTCTTAGCAAAATTTTGCCAATTTTAGACGGCATGCAGTTCCACCAGCGATACGCTTGGTTTATGACCGCTGTCGGCAACTTGCTGTCAACACCTGACGTGCTCAGCCCGTATAGCACAGACTATACATCGCTGTAGGTTTTAATATGAGAGCTTCTTGTCTAGACCAGGGAGCCAGGTTACGACAATGCACGTTTAGGTGCAGTCGGTGCATTCGCCGACGTAGCTGGACAGTAACCGGTAGCTGGTCGGCAAAACCTGGCTAGTGGCCACGAACAGACTACTCTGATCACATCATGTCATTCGCTACAATGCCAAGGCTCTGGCCTATGGACACGGCAGGCATATAAAATTCACTTATTTTCTGTTCGTTTTAAAACCTTAGCAAGTCATCCATACTTAACTCCTACCAATATTTACACCGAGTTCTTTCGAAGCCCAACTTTCTGCCTCACGACATGACGGCTACCCCTCAGCATAGGTCACAGCCAGGTTCCCCAGTCCAAGCATGGGCCTTGATGAAGCAAATCTGGTGGAGAAGGGGCCGTAAAGTTCATTTCAGCGGACTCAATCTCCCCACGCGATCTTAGGCCTCGCTCTGTCAATTGCGGCTACGTTGTTTCTTTCCATTACGGCGTCAATCTACTGCACCATCGTCATGCAGCAAGACTCGCTTCTTCTAACGCTGTGGACACAGCGTCATCTTCATCCATCCGCCTACCTATACTCGTTCGTGTCGCAACTTAAACTTATCCTGCCAAGGAAAGATGCGTAGGCTAACTGGTAGGAATAAGAGCAAATATCTGCATTTTACAGCTATGTTAGCTGCGACAAATGTTCCGCTTTGGCTCACCAAACTATACGCAGATAGCAGTTTGAGCGCCCATTTGCCTACAGTATCGACAACACACTACACATTGTCATTATTGTTTGTGCGACTCTACGTGCAGTCCCACTTCAAAGCGGCCAAGGTCATAACGCACTGCGCGTTTGCCAACATCTCCACTTTATAGTTTCCGTGCAATGTGTTGTGTTTTCTCGTGAGTCGTTACATTCAGCTGGCTAGTTTGATGACTGGACCCCTGTCCTGGTCCTCCATTTCGTTATACTAGACTAGGCCTACAGTCACTGCATTTTAATGACGATGCACACACCATCGCCCACCCTAAAGCTACTATTTCTACACCTAACGTCTCCTCCGCCCTTCATGGAAAATGACCTTAATTTAATAAAGGGCTTAATTGCTACCTTAAATGCATTGTACTAAATTTTTAAAAGTTTTAAGTGAATGTCTGAAAAGTTATATAGACTTAAAGAGAAAGTGCCGGTTATTTTGCCACTTTTGCTAGTAAATTAGAGTTATTAAGCACCTCATACAGTAGAAGGCTTAATGCGTGTCGCGGTATTGGTACATAAGATAAATAAGAAGACCCACATTGAGTCTGAAAGTAGTTTAGCGCCCAAACCCTTTGTACCTCCAAGTCGTTACCAGAGGACGCAATAGACGCTGTTGCCTAATGCCCATGCAGACAGTCTAAAGTCTTTCCGACTTCTGCGATAAAGTTGTCGCATATCAGGCCTACCTGAATTCGTATGTTACGGAAAACTGAGGCATCGATCTCAGCAGCAACAGCAGCTGCCTGGCAGGCAGCTGCTACTGCCTAAACAAGCAAAGGTTTCTTTTGTGTATAAAGAGATGCACGGTTCCCGTGCATCTCTCAATGGAGCTCTTGGTCCTTAGATAATTCTCATTCAATCCAACTGCCGCCTTCGGCGAAGATATCCTTGACCTTATGTGATCCCACAATTGTGTGACAAAAGTCCTATCACCGCCGTCTTCTTTCTTCCAGGGTACCATAGTTAACTTAACGTAGGAGCTACCAACTGAGTAGTGGCCGACATGTGCACGCACCCCGGATTGCACCTCCGCCAAAAAGTGACGCCGACGATCGGACGATGACGATGCCGAAGCTGAGCCTGCACAACGGAGTCAAGGGAGTGCGGGTCTGTAGTCAGGGACGACAGCATAGTCAGAATGCCGGCTGAGGAGCGCGCCGATTGAACGCGAGCCCTCGCCGTGACCGTTCTCAACTTGAGCTTGACGAGCTACTATCACATACGTCTCAATCGTCGCCAGAAAATAAGCGTCGCGAGTCCGTGGCGGGTGCAGGCCGAGTCCCCGAGAACTGTACTTCTGGGTTGTTTTTGTTGTATTGCTTGCTTGGGTCCCAATCGCCCAGTCGAAGGAGCGGGAGATCCCCGTCCCCGCTTGGCAGCTCGCTATGCTCCGCTGGTGGGCTGACTCCGACGCCGTCAGGCACGGGAAGGACGGGAGATTCATAAAATTGTAAATGGTCATCTTGTGGAAAATAGATCGGTGAACTAGGCCACGGGTAATTAGGCTCCTCCATGGTGGCGATAAACTTCGCCTGGGGTTGACAGGCTGTGTCGTGGCAACGGCCGGAGTCGTGGACAACCCCCTACGCTAAGGCAATTGGCACGAAACAGACGCGCGGCCCCATCGCCGCCTTCCCTGTCTTCCATCGCGTTCCACTGGGTTCCGCGGAGACTCTTGTCCGTAAGTCACATGACCTACTTACAGTAACGGAAAGCCCGATTATAACAACTGAAATTGGCGTCTGTTAGAAAAGCATCACCATCGCCCTTTGAAAGCAAAATTTTGGTGTGTGAGAGATTGTGTGGGGAAGATTATGGCATGCGGCGGCAGGCTTAGACACTGCCATGCCATTTGGCGCCAATGCACCGGGAAATTGGGCGACAGACGGATGAATCAGCGATTTGAGGCGCACATCCATCTATGGCAGGAAGAGTTGATGCAACGATATTTAGGCAGCAGGCACCCCAGGCTATTTTGGCGGCCTGGATACGTGGCCCAGGGGAGGTCTTCTCCCTCGCCCTTCTTCCGTCCATCAAGCACACCAGCTCGCTGGCCATGATCTTGATATGCAGCTCCTTATTAATCTTCTAGCTGCCGCCCTGTGGAAATTGCCGCCGTCATTACTGTCGACCATGCCAGCCGGGATCTCGACAAAACACAAACTGCCAACCGCCGGCCGCGGCTGCACCGTCAGCACGAGGTACCTCTCACCCAGACATTCTGGCTCCTTGCGAATGAGCATGAAGAGAATGGCCACGGCCGGCCCGCGTAGGAAAATATCCGTGGAGAGGTCGGGCCCAGCGGAATTGCGTAGAGTTGGGTCCAGCAGCATTTGAAGGGTCGCGCTATTTATCGTCCCCTCTGGATGAATTGTCACCCCCTTCTGTGGCGCCCGGTGGCTGAGACGCCCGATACCGGGTCCCCATAGTAATTTGTGTGTGTGTATGGTAATAAGTGTCGCCTTTGCCCTGCACGCCGAAATTGATGCAGCAATGAAAAATAGGTCAATATTGTAACTATTCCGAGGTATCTATACGAATTGAAAGCTGCGAGAGAACTTCCGTGATCTCTTTTTGCCCGGCAATACGCTGTTGTATGATCAAATCAATTCTATCTTCGTATTCAGGTGGAATATCGTCATCCCAGATAAATGATGCATCCTGCGAGGCCCATTGTGACTCAGTAGGCTGCCTAGTTGAAGCTTCTCGCGATATATCAGGTAGTGTTATAGGGCCTGTATTATCATCATCTGCGTCAACATCTTCAAGCCTTGTAATAAAACGCATATAAGCTCGAGGACCCTCTGTGCCAGGTTCGTATGAATCGACTCGATCGACCGCTTCTAGCCCAATGGCGGTTGAAGATGTTCGGGAGGTTTGTATCGCTGCTGGGGCTGTTGAAGGCGGCGGTTGCTGTTGACGATGTGTACGGTCGGCTCGAGCCTCAGCGGCTTCTTCAGCTATTATATGTTTAAATTCAGAGGGCTCGCGCTGGCTTGAATTAACAGGCGTGCTTTTTTCTAACCCAAGGGCCCCCTTTGGCCGGCCTTTTGCCCTAATAGGGACGGGATTAAATGGTCCAGGGCGCGAATTAGTGTCTGTTATTATTATATCGCGATGCTTATACCAATGCTTATCAATCTCTTCAATCTCAATAGGCTGTTTATCGCGAAGTCGTTGAAATATATTATGTCGGCATGGAAGGCCTAAAGAGGTCTTATTTGCACAGGGATTGCAGGGCGTATTAGGTGCCTTTTCTAGCTTTGGATCTAGTGTTGCCTCCTCGTTAAGAATATGCTGTAGAGCTGGTCATGTTATTTAGTCGCGAATTAATCGATAGATCGGGGATTAAGACCTTCATAAAGCTGTTACATAGCTAATTATATGTGAGTTTTTATATTAATTGCCTGATGCTGCCAGAAGATTCGTAGCTGTTGGAAAACGGTACTTAGGTCACCATAACTACCCCAAAGGAATCTCTTGATAGTAGCATGTAGGGATTCAATAACAGATGTAGTTATGTAACCAAAGTAACGATATTGGTCAACAAAGCATCTAATAAGCTTCGTCTTCTAAGGCGTAATCCAGGTATTTATAGCGTATTGGACTGCCTCTCTAGCATGGCGGTTAGGCTCTTGAAAGCGCTGCAATTTCCCTTTAAATTCAGAGACTGTAGAGCTGTTGATAAGGGCGTTCCAATCATTGAGGAATTTGGTGAATATCGGGGCCCGTTTTGTGCGGCCAGTAGCCAGATCAATTGAGGCCTTTGGAAACTACTTCTTGCACTTTGCAAGGACATTCATGTTCACATGCCAACGGCATAAAAGGTGCAGAATATCGTGAAAAATGTGATTAGCCTTAAGGGCTCGTAATAGGGCCAAATCGCGGTCCGATATAACGACCTTTGGGCTCGGTATTAAGTGTGTTGATAGTAAGGTTGTGAGGGTTTGAAGGGCCCAATCGAAGTCGCCTTGGGCCTCACCACTAAGGAAAACAGCAGCGATTTGAAATGACTTTTTTAAAGCAGTAACTCCGTATGCATTAAACATCGGCATATTGAATCGATTCGTTTTATATGTACTGTCAAAGAGGATAACATCGGGCGATGATCGTAGAAGTTCAATGCCGCTGACTGGGGCGATGAAAAGCCTTATAATGCGACCATCAGCATTTCGGTCATCATGATAATAAAAAGAGGCATCATTTTCACGCAGGTGATTAAAAAGCCACTCAATTTCTGTAAGGCCAGCTAATTCCGCGTTCCTGTGCCGCCGAATAAGGCCATAAATATCATATCGCGTTATTTAGTTGATTTCTTCGGTCGGGTAGGTGGTACGTAATGTTAAGAGGATGCTAATAGGAGGCTGCCCGCTATTATACATAGCGATAATCTCGTCCTTTCGCTTCTCGATTATTTGACGACGAAATCGCGGAAATGCTGCTATTAATGATGAAAGAGGGTGGTTGTGAACGCAATCCGGCTTAGGCGGCTGAATTTAATGAATGCCGCCGCGGATGAAAACCGTCAATCGGAAATTGCAACCCGTCATCTTAGAGGCTGTATTAGGGCGGCGACGACTATCATGAACTTCAATTTAATGCCAGTTATTATTCATGCGATGCTTATCACATTGAAGCAGAATTCGGGTTAGATTAGCTGCGTTTGGCCGCTTGGATTGAATAATAAGGGAATACCCAAGTTCTCGCGTGACGCTGTCAATCGCCTCTCGGGCAGCCTCAAAGCTACTAAATTGACGATTATATAGAGACTCCATAGTAATGTCGGAATTGATAGATTTGGTAGGCGTAAATAGCTTCAATTTTGCGGGCGGGCGGGCTGCTTGTTGCGGGTTGGCTGCTTGTTGCTTGTTGTGCTGGTGGCGGTCGGGCGCGACTGTCAAAGGTGCCTTACTAATTGTATGTAAAGTCCGACACCGGCACCTAGCGGGCCCCAGCCACAGAAGGGGGTGATAACTCATCCAGAGGGGACGATAAATAGCGCGACCCTTGGCGCGACCCCATTTGAACCATGGCGGCATCCTGTTATTCTGTCGCTGGTTTTTCCCACGCTGCGGCTGTATCGCCAGACACACTAAGGTTACCCTCTTTATTGTTTTCGCAGCCAATACTGCACCTGCCAAACCCGGACCTCATACAAGTCTGGTCATTTTATTCATCTGCCTACGACTACTCCTGCGCCTTGATCATGTTTCGTGCCCACGCCGAGTGCTCCATCCAGGAGAGTCCTGCCACACAACGCGTTACTATAAACATAACATCTCTTCTTTTCCTTGGCTGGTCTGACTTGTTGACCATGCCAAGGCGACGTCACCAGCGCAATGCGACCAACACCGGCTTCGGGCTCAACGTCGCCCAGTCGAATCCTCGTGTCCTCGAGGTTCTGCGCCCAGACATCGGAAGACCATGCGGAAGGTCCAGCTATTCCCTCGAGCTTGTTGTGAAGCAGAGCCACGGAGACTGACCCCAATACATCCGGGGTAGTCGTCATTATGCGCACAAATGCGGTGAAGAGTGCGCAGGAGAATGTGGCCAGGGACGCCAAAATGAGCAGTGCTACCCAAGCGTTGCTGTGGTGATGGTGTCTCTTTCATGGCCGCCCAACTCCAGGTGTGGCACAAGGAGCGGGTTGCACCCACAATTTTCGACTGCGCAGGCCTGCGAATTGCGGCTGAGGTTAGGCACCAGCTCTCTGCGCCACCACTTGAGTCAGCCTGCATTTACCTCTCATCTGATGATTTACGTGGCCGCGCTTCCTCTTTACTCCAGGGGGGTTCCTTCCCCATGCCCAAGGCATTCAACTCACTACGAAAGGAATGACCGAGATGCTTCAAAACAACATTACTATTTTAGCGTTGTACTGTATTAAAAGAGTGCAGTATGGATCAATAGCGAGAGAAGTGCGGTGCTTACATATTTACACACTGGCACAGATCGTTACGATTGGCCTTTGTCACTTGTGTCCGCCGCGAACTGGAGGGCTTCGTTTGCTCGCGTAGGTTGGTGGTGCCTCAATCGAGGCTGTGGCTAGCACATGACACGGGTACTCCTATTCCTGCCGCTCAAAATCGCTATCGGTGCCGCTCCTTCCGGATTAGGGCAAGTGGGAATTTAGCCACACCCCACTGTGTGTTTTCCACACGAATACATGGGCACCCTCCTTTCAAAATAAATAACATCGTGTTCAATTTAAATCTATTAATTTCTTAACAGCGCCCGCGCCGGCGGGCGCCAATTCGCTCAAAAACGCGATTTTCCGGTGTTTTCGTTCAAATGTTCACTTTCTCACGGCCCG
Organism: Sarocladium terricola; assembly: GCA_029379155.1. Taxonomy (NCBI): domain Eukaryota; kingdom Fungi; phylum Ascomycota; class Sordariomycetes; order Hypocreales; family Sarocladiaceae; genus Sarocladium; species Sarocladium terricola. The sequence goes on from JAHKSO010000010.1 coordinate 381,570, forward strand.
ACCTTTTCTCCAGGGCCGCTCCAGCAGCCTCGTCTGACGACAAGGCAAAAGGGTCAGCATCGGGGTCAACTTCGGCCGGCTCTAGAAACTCGCAGAATGGCGGGAATTCGGGCATATCAGGATCATAGAAAAAAATTCTTCCTGTGAAGCGTTCGAAGAGGGTTCAATCGGGGCAGCTATTTGGCGTTGTTATGTTGACAAAGAGGCTTGAAATCGGTCAATGTGCGTGGTGTTGTCTTGAGCAGAGAGGCCGCCGGGCGGCACCCGGCTGCAGCTGTGCTTCGTAGCGGTGGGAGTAGACCTAGTTGAAAAGTGGGGAGCGGCATCAATAGCGATTTTGAGCGGCAGGAATAGGAGTACCCTGCCGCACCAGTCCATGCCCATTTTTCCTCCTTGCATCTCCCAGCAATTTTGCACATAAAATCAGTTCTTTGTTGACACCCAGTTTCTTGCCAGAAGCAGGAGGCTTTAGGTCAAGTTGACTGACCTCAAACTTACCTTGAGATACAAACCTCTTTTCTCCGTCACCGGTTTACAGTATAACAGGTTCACAGCTGTTGTGCCGAGAAATGTCCAGCGCTGACAACTACAAGTACACGGTTGGGTGGATATGCGGTCCCACGAGTGCCATTGTAGCTGCGTTGCAATTTCTGGACAAAGAGCATGAGCCAAAGGTTATCGCACAGGAAAACGACAGCAATAGCTATATGTTTGGCAGCATCGGAATACACAACATCGTTATTGCCGCTCTTCCCATGGGAGAGAGTGACATTGTCAGCATGGCCATTGTGGCAAAGGACATGATCGTTACATTTCCTAATATAAAACTCCTCTTAACGACTGAAATCGCCGGTGACTTACCTCGACCGAGCGACCTTCGCCCTGGAGACGTGATTATCAAGGTATCGGAAAACTTGAAAGCGATGGGGAACAAGCTCCAAGACCAAAGCTACAGACTCAACTCCGCCGTCGAGGAGATTCTCCGCAAAAATCCAAGACTTTTGCAGGAGTGTTCGAAGCCGGACAAGGGGAATATCGAGGAGCCAAAAATCTACTGTACGGGGGTACAGAAGTTGTTGTCGAACTTCTCTTATCCTTATCTTCTGGTGCAAAGCATTTGTGACTACAAGGGTCCCTCCTGGGAAGGCTATGCTAGTATGACGGCCGCCGCAAGTGTGAAGTACCTTTTGGAGAACTTCTATCTACAACAACCAGAGCAGAGCAAGAGCGAGCTGGAAGAATCTTGGGTTATAGTATCTTTATAGAACTAAATATCTTATCGGGTGTTGGTTGGTGTTCAAATAGCAACCCAAGAGCAGTTCACCGTTATGTTGGGCCACAGTCGCTATCTCTAATCCTTAGTCAGCGTTAAGATGGTAGCACATCAGCCAGTACCTAATTTGCTAACCCATATTATACGACAAGCAGCATTGGTCCGACTTGAAGGATTTCATTGGGTCGCCTTTATCGCCTCGCAGAGGCCACAATCCATTTGTCGGATAATTATGCCTCTTTTAATAGAACAAGCAAACTTGGTGCTAGTGCTGGTTGCCATAACGTCGGCTATGAGAGAGGGGAATAGCCGGAAGAAGCAATTATATGCTTCGGACGAAAGGAAGTTTTTGCTATTTAAAACAGCTGCAGAAAATAGTCTGTAACAAGAAACGAACATAACAATTTTGTCAAGAAGCTTAGTTAATAATGAGTCTCATAACGTGACAACAAGCGATCTTATCGCAAAGGTGGTGGTTCGACCTTGATGCATTCAAGATAAAAATACAGCGAATCGCGCGACATGAGTAACCCTAAAACCCTGGAGATCCTGATTGTAACCCCCGGGACATAGACAATGTTGTCCCGCACTTTGCAAAGCTCCCGTGAGTGTCTTAACACTGGGGGAAAAAACGACTGCGGGCTCCCATCCAACCAGGACACAAGGTGTTTGCAGTGGTACTGCGACGCCTGGAACACATAGAAGACAGCATTCCGAGCTTGCGGAAAGGCTTCATTGGTGCAATGTGGACCGCTGCCCGTCAAAGTGTAAGGCGGAGTCTTTGTGAACCTAAAGAACACCCTCAATGTTAATATGATAAATTAGGTGCTTAAGAAACCGAGCTAATGTTATGCCTCCTGCGCTTCAAGGTAGCATCAGGATAGTCGTTGTACGTTATTAGGCTACGATGAACGCTGATCGCTTAATACAATGTATCAAGTAACACAAGAAAATGAATAGAGAATGCACTTCGTAGTCCAGCAAGGTCTCGAAAGCGTAGCTCAAAACTCGCAGTGTTGCTACGGTGGCGGCGGTTTTACCAGCCCGAATTCTTCAGAGTAACAGGGTCCGTATCTCTGGGGGTACGAATCACATCATCAACGAGCTAATTCCACGCAGTTGTTTTATGTAGCGTTGTTGGCTTCATTGCTAAAGTGGCCTTGGTTTGCGATCATACATGACATGACCGATTGTTAGCCATAAAATGAACTTGAATCCAAACCAAATGTGTCAGCGAAGGCCGTAGAGTCGGAAATCGAAGGTCTAAGCGATGCTTTTGATCAGACTTGAAAACAGTCAAAGGGGGAAACTTGACGCCCCAAACTCCTCAATTAGCTAATATATAACTGAGGCCAAAGTCCCCAGACTCTAGATAAAAGGCGCTTCAATTCCCTGAAAGATATCTAGAATGCAAGGATCAATTTCACTCGCAATGTTCATAGCTGTCCACTGTGATAAAATGTACCAGTCCAACACACTGTCACCACGCTCAAGTGAAATGTCCCAGACCTCTGAGACCAGTGCTCTTGCAAAAGCAGGAATCTGCCATCATATTGCAGTATTCTTCAAATCATATGGCGCCAATGACTGTCTGGCTTTGGTGCTTGTGGACCTACAACAAGAGCGATTCTGAGCCCCTTGCTGAACTAGAGATTTGCTCCCATGGAGACTGCTCCAAGGGAAAGGGTTCGGTAAGGCATAACGTGCCGTCGCAAATGCACTTCACAATAGGGTCTGCTTCCACACTGAATCTTCGTAGCAAATTCCCTTGTGCGCTCTCCAGAAGGGTTATGTAGCACTTGAATGCACCATCTGTCGGTGTCAACAGCCTAATATACTTGATGTCAGGATATCTGATGTATTGAAACTCTGTCATTACACTTACGTTGAGTCTGGAATAATAGAGTTGAGTTTTACTGGCAATTCAAATTCGGACCATGTCATTAATGCAAGAATACCTTGGCTAAATTGTATTTTAAGCATATTGAGTCGTTGTCTAAGCTTTCGAATCCTTTTGGCCCTGCGAAAGGATCTCTCGTAATCGGGCGAGTCCTTTTCTAGACGAGGAAAAATACGCTGCAAAAGCGATGCGGTGGCTTGGGACTCCTCCGCATTTCGCGGATTACCTGGCTTTTTAACTCTGGTCGCGCAGGGGTCCTCTGGCCGATCAAAATTTACCCAACCTGGGTCCTTGCAAGTTGATACTAGTTCATCTTCCCACAGTCTGAGAATATGTAGCCTACTCTAAGCGCTACTAACGGGCATATCAAACTGAATTCTTTTCAGTTTTGTAAGGAAGTAGGGTAAAAGGGTCAGGGTTTTTCAGCTCGAGTTCTTCAGACAGATGTCTAAGGCAGGGTCAGGGCCAGAGTTTATGGTCTTAGTACGGGCTGGCATTACGGGTCAGTAAACGCCAGAGAACGAAAAGGTGCTTACAGAATATGCAGGAAATTAGGTGATTATTTAGGTAAGTCCTGTAAACTGCCATTCTGCCGCGTACCATCGACAAGCGCATGGGTGAGCAATATCACGCGCAGCGTGAGGTAAAGTTTACAAATGTTAAAGGCAATAGGAGACAGTCCGTTAAGCCAGGATTGCCCAAAGCCGTCCAACGGAGATCTATCGGCATTACGGGCTGTACGAGTGTACTTAAACAAAGGGTAAGAAGCTCCGGGTGAGATTTAGCGCGTTTGTGAGACTGCCCCTGGGGGCAGTCCTGGATTACGCCCCTCCCAAACATGGATAGACCGCCTAGTCAAACTCTGCCCCCAGGGGCAGTCCTCAGATGCTTCCGTAGTCGACTGTCATATCCATACAACTTACTAGCCATGTATCGATCGTAAACCCATCTTGTAAAAACCGTTTCATTGGGTGCTAGGCGTTTGACGTGCGCATTGCTTGCATTGCTATCCCTGCGTTACAGGAAGGCCTTTCATTCCATAACAAAACTGAAGTTGCTGTCTGCGCAATAACACTACTGGTAGGGAGTAAGGATGGATATGCTGTGATTTAGGCGCGTGGCAGTGTTAACTGTAGTTGGGGTACTATCTTCAGGAGTTGAAGGAAAAAGAGAAGAGAAGAGCCTAGAGTCAACAAGAAATGAGAAATTCGTGGGGAAGGGGGGGGGGGGGAAATTCAAGCAAGCCAGGCTTTGTTTTGATGCAAACGCGGCTGAGATACAGTCAGGGCCGCCTACGCTGCAGGGGAGGGGAAAAAAGGAAGTGGTTGGTAGCGGCCCGCGCTACTAGGATTTGTTAGATCCGGAATATCTATTTATTGACATAATTTTCTCCCTTCATTTTGCAGACCTGCATGATTCAATTTCTGTGTGACTTTGCCAAACCGTCCTTCCCCTCTTTTAATACAAGAACTCCGCTAAATACCCTGTGGCGTAGTGGTTATGCGCCTGGGTCCTGGCTTGGTCCACCAGGTCGTCGGTTCGAATCCGGCCGGGGGCCCTGTTTTTCTAAGGCTTGGTGCACCTTAGAAAAACAGAACCAACCTGTAAGCCCTAGCCCTACTAAGTAGCCTCCCTTAGTACGCCTAGGCAAGCAGACTTAAGCCAACCTGCTTAAACTAATTGGCTAAGAAGTTACCTAGCTCATAGGTAGTAAAAGATACTGAGCCGAGTACTTATAGCCCGATATCTATAATTGTTACGTGCTGGAATCCCTACAAGTATGGTTGTAGGGATCGACGTACTTGAGGTTGAATTAGGTGTAATAAAGGTCAAGTTCATCAAATGCGTAATAAAAGACAAAGTGCAGGTACTGTTCTGTATGTTGTAAGATTCTTGTTGATTCCATCTATCTGGAGGTCGGACTTGACCATTTATACGCTGAGCTAGTCACGTGGGCCACCTCCAGTGTACTTGTCACGGTTTGTATCGTAACACTGCTAGTTACTCACCTAACTAGCCAGCCATCTATCTAAAGAGCTTTCTATTATTATTACGATACAAACCGTGACAAGTACACTGGAGGTGGCCCACGTGACTAGCTCAGCGTATAAATGGTCAAGTCCGACCTCCAGATAGATGGAATCAACAAGAATCTTACAACATACAGAACAGTACCTGCACTTTGTCTTTTATTACGCATTTGATGAACTTGACCTTTATTACACCTAATTCAACCTCAAGTACGTCGATCCCTACAACCATACTTGTAGGGATTCCAGCACGTAACAAGCAGAGTCTTCTGGTGGAGTTTGTTGATGGCTGGATTATAGGGATTAGCTGTAGAGCTAAAAATAGGACTGCTAAAGGATACTGGATGTTATGGTCTAGGCCTATGGCCTTTTAGGCTAGACCATGACACTGGAAGAGCTTTCCTACACGATTGGATAACGGGCAGAAAAATCAAACCCTGGGGGTTTTTATCCTGCTAAGGACTATTAACTGACCCTTCTATTTGGAAGGCAGCTAACATCTAAAGTAAGGTTTCCCTATATAGGGTAAGCAGATCGGCAAGAACCACTGATGTACTAGATACTGGCCTAGGCTAGCTAGAGTAAATAATCAATCAATTAATCAAGAACGGACAAATGTTCGTAACAACGGTTCTCGGATTTCTGTGGATGGATGAAGAGACACTTGGGTTTGACCCTATAATTGTAGTATCTGGCAGCGAGCGGTACATTGAGATTGAACGAAACGGTAAGAGGGAGCGTCTTATCATGGATAAGATCATGAAGCGCGCACCGTGTGTCGCGGGCCGAGCGACGACCTGTTAGAGAGCTCATCGGAAAGACGACCCAAAGCAGCCACTTGTCATTAAAGACTCGTGGCAATACACTGACCGGGATGAAGAGGGTGAACTGCTCCAGGAAGCAACCGACAAGGGTGTGATTAATGTGGCCCGATACTACCACCATGAGACGGTTCGAATCCGCGGCATCGATGACGATATTTTAAACAATGTTCGAAGGGGACTGGACGTTACTAAGGCCGCGAATTATCGACCCACTAGATCGAATCTACCGCTAGCCACTAGCAGATCTAGTGTTTCGCGCACAGGTCGAAGCAGTAGCGTTGGCCTCAAGCGGCCATCGAGCGAAACCGACGCCGCCGTGCGCCAAGCAAGCGATCCTGCTCGAGGTCTCCCACAAAACACAGCATTGCATCACCGGCGAACAGAGTTCATAGGCGGACTATTGTTTGTGACTATGGGAAGCCGATTTATAAGGCTACCTCACGAGCGTCTCTGCTTGCCTGCTTAGCAGGCTGCCTCGAAGGGCATGAGTCTCTACATAACGCAGGTTTACTACACCGAGATATCTCTATCAATAACCTTATGATCAATAAAGAAGAAGAAAATCCCTCATATCCAGCTTTTTTGATTGATCTTGATCTCGCCATTAGAGAGCAACGAGTAGCCGCCTCGGGAGCGAAAGGGAAAACAGGGACAAGAGCGTTCATGGCGATTGGTACATTGCTTCGTGAACAGCATTCATTTATGCACGACGTGGAGTCCTTCTTCTGGGTACTGTTCTGGATATGCATTCATTTTAATGGTTAAAATAAAAGAGTAGTTAAACGGTTTGAGAGGTGGAATTATGCTGATACTGAGGAGCTGGCAAGTTCTAAAAAGGGAGTCATAAGTAACGAAGAGGATTTTCTCTGAAATGCGCAGAAAAACTTCACTCCATACTACAAGTCCTTTATTGCAACAGTCAATAGGTTGAGGCGAGAGGTATTTCCTAAGGGAGAGAGGTGGAAGAGACCAAATCCCGATCTATACGGCTGATGCTAAGCATCCTTGTCGAAGCTTAAAAAGATCAAGCATAGAAAGTCATACAACCAGGATGTGATGGAGCAAAGTTGTCCTACTGAAACTGCCCTCCAACTTCAGGTCGCGGTGACATCACGTGAAAGAGTGGCTGAGTGACTTGTGTGTTGGGCTCTCGCGCAGCGAGGCCCTCTTGACCTGCGCGCCTTCCAATATGGCCAAACGCTCACAGTCGCGCCTGAAGCCTCGACGGCCCTCTCTCTTTGCGGCGAGATTGTGGGATTGTTGAAGGTCCTATTTCAAGGTGGAGCGAAGGGCTACTGTCACACTAAAAAATTGGGCGTGGCCACGCCACATTTCTAGTGGTCTTAGACCCCCCTATATACCAGTGCGACACACCCCCTAGGTCTCTAGTAAACGCGCTATTACTAGAACCTACCATCTCGCACATAATAGAGCTCCTCTTATCGCTATTACAGATTGTAGTGCTCTGGACTATCGGTGAGTTATAGGATTTTTCTTAAGCATCTTTCTACCGCTACCGCAGCTATCTTCCATTTCTAGGTAAGCATAGTGCGTTCTGTAGGGCTTATTGTGAGTTGGCTTGGTGGGGATTCGAAGGCATGATCTTAAGGGAGGTATACTGGAAGTGGAAGTTACAGGTCGGTGTCGGTTAGACCCTCAGACCTCCCGGGCTCATAACTGTCACACGCAGCGCACACACAATGTGTGCTCGGGGGCGCACACGAAGATAAGTGCAAAAGATATAATAAAAGCCTTGATTTCCTACATATGAAATTGGTTGTGTGCGCCTCAATTTAAAGAGGGCGCCGGGCCCTGTGCATCGGCTGCGCTGATTCAATAATCCGAGCGCAGGGTGCCTGTTATACAGCGCCTTTTGGCACACGTGCCCTGGGACTAGTGCGACACACCCCCCAGTTAGACGTGCAAAATGAAGCTATTTTGTAGGCCTAACTGACGATCTCGCACCCCCGATTTGGCGGTTTTTCCTTCGGCCTTGATTGACGATTTTGTTGCTCAAGGGGAGGGCCCTCATGTATTTACGGGGCAATATATCTTATGCCCCCCCTTGGCGGTCCCTTGTGATTAAGTGCTTGTGACGCTTGTGACTTGTGGTTGTGTGCTCATATCAACGATATTAAGCATGTCCCTGAATTGCGCAAAGCGCTGCGGATTAAGCGACTTGGTGAAGCCATCGGCAGGCATCTCCGCTGTGGGCATATAGGTCACAGTGAATTTCCCGGCCGCGTATTCCTGCTTTAACCACATGCTATGAATGTCAACATGACGCAGACGAGTATTGATTCGTTCGCTCTGATTGAGCACAAGCCTGATTGTCTGTTGATTGTCACACTTAATGTCCCAGGGCTCCCCGACATCCAATTTGATATCTTGAAAAAGGCGCTGCAGACCGATCGTCTCCTTCGCTGTTTGTTGCAAAGCGAGCAGTTCTGCCTCTGTTGTTGACGTTGTTACGGTGCTTTGGCGCGTAGCTTTCCAAATGACTGGCCCCCCAAATAGCGATATGAGGTATCCCTGTGACGAGCGCCGGGTCTCGGCATCGTCCGCGTAGGAAGCATCGCTCGCTATTTGTAGCGCTTGGATTGAGCCTGTGCCGCCGTAACAAAGGGCGAATCGCTTTGTTGTGTACAGATATCGGATAGCTTGGTTTACTGCCTTCTGATGCTCGGGTCCCGGGTTGGTCAGGTATTGTGACAGCTTGGCTGCCGCAAAGGCCACATCGCCCCTGATCATGATTGCCGTGTATAACACTGATCCCACCTTTTCCTGATATATCTTGATTTCGAAGCGTGATGCCTGGCCTTCGCGCTTATTCATCTCCGTTTGAGGGATCGGCGTAGCAGGAAATGTGGCTTTCCCTGCTTGGTCGAATTTCTGACCGATCTTTTCAATATAGGCCTCGTGACTAAGGTAGATTTTCCTACCCTTCCTATCTCGGATGATCTGAATACCAAGGAAAAAGGTGGCTTCGCCTTTCTCTTCTAATTCGTATGCTCCTTTCAAGCTCTGGATCACTTTATCTGCCGCTTGTTGCGCGTCCTTGTGGAATGCCATGATAATATCGTCCACAAAGAAGATCAAGAACACGTCTCGAGCTTCCGAATAGAAGAGGCAGGGCTCTTCTTTGCTTGCAACGAGCCCTGCTTGTTTGAGAGTCTTGCTCAGCTCTTGGAACCATAGCTGCGGCGAGTCCCTCAATCCGTATAGAGCTTTGAGCAGCTCTACACACTTTCCCGGGCTTTTGTAGCCCTCTGGGAGCTCACACGTTACGGGCGTCGTATGCTCTCCGCGCTCTGCGTATAGAAATGCGTTCTTTACGTCGAATTGTAGCAATTCGAGGTCAAATCTAGCAGCGAGCGCGATCATAATTCTGAAGGCGTGCGCGGCAAGCGTTGCCGCGTAGGTTCGCTCGATCGTCAAGCTTTCCTGTAAGTCACCCCTTACGCATATACGAGCTTTGCATCGTGTGAGGTATCCCTCTTCATCAAATTTGTAGGTAAACACCCACTTCAAAGGCAGCGGCTTGGATTTAGCGCTCGAGCGCTCGATTTCTTTCCAAGTGCCTCTCTCAATCAGTGTATCGATCTCTGCGCGCGTTGCTTCTAAAAAGCGATCTTTCATTGGGTGGCTCATGAGCTCCTTCCACGAGCTCGGCGGGCTGATTAGGTCTCTTTGATGCACCCGACCCCCCGCGAGCTTCGTTTTTTGCTGAGCTCTGTTGCCCTTATCGCACAGCGCGTCAATCACTGAGAACACCGTTTTAAAGCTCTGTGGGTCCCAATCCTCTGCTTCGTGCTGATCAGGCACGTCGTCGATTGGTGACAGCCAAGTCGCGTTTATTAGGTGTTGGTCGGGGCGCCTTTTGCGCAGCGCGCCCCAGTCTTGTACTCGCCCCTCTCTCTGACGATTCTCTATTCGTGCGCTCCGTCTGAGGGATCCTCGTTCCCCTTGTGAGGCAGGCGAGGCACCGGGGCCCTCCAGGGCATCTGGAGTATCTGTGGCCTCGGATCGTGTGTGTGAAGCTTCATTTTCCGCAACCGCGATGGCAGCTGCTCCATCGAGTGCGTCCTGAGCTTCTGGTTCATGCTGGCTCTGCTCCGTCATTGCAACTATGATTTCTTCCAGCGGCTCAGTCATCTGACTGACTTCATCCTCTTCGATGTCCGGACTTCGAGGATGGGCTGTAGCCTCTACAGGCTCTGTGCTCTGCCGAGCTTCTGATTGGTAAGTCGCTAGCTCTCCAATTTCGGGTTCAGTGCTTTCGTTGATCTCTGGGGTCTGCCTAGGCGTTTGGAGGCCAGGCCAAGCCTCGGGAATTGCTTCCTTTTCGGTGACCCGGGCCACCGGATCAACCATCAAATACTCGTCGGGAATTGCCCCTTGAGGCAATTCCTGAGCGCTTGATCCGTTGTTTTCTTGTTGTAGCCCGGGTTGTGAGGGTTGGCCGCTCGTCAGGGCTTCCGCTCTCGAGATCACCTGCTCTGTTTGATCATGCCTGTCAAGGGTGTATTCTTCTTCCGGGTACGTCATCATGAGGTTGAGTTCTTGACTCCATTGTTGATCGTCATCAATATGAAGCTCTTGAAAATGCTCCTCAATTTCCTGTATTGGCTGCTCGAGTGAGCTTTCCGTCCGCGGATCGTAAAATACTGACTCATTGAACGATACGTTCCTAGTCGTCATCACCTTGCCAAGTCGAGGAATCCAAACACGGTATATGTTAGATGCAGAGTATCCAACAAGGTAACCGATATGACCTCTAGGGCTCGTTTTATAATGTCTTCTATTACGGCCTGCCTCTCGATCCCGTTGCAAAGGATAAGCGCGGCATCCGTACGCGTACAAGCCGCTCCAATCAGGTCTTAGGTCAGCCGTGGGCTCCCTTATTTGTAAGGGAGCGTTGTCACGCATCCAGCTTTCCAGGACCTCTGTTGGAGTCTTCCAATTAGCGTGTTGGCTCGGACTGATGTTATGCAAATAAGCCGCTGCCGCGGTGCTCTCTGACCATAGATTTGTAGGCAGCCGTGCTCCCGTGAGCAGCTTATTCGATCTTACAGAGATCAATTGTCCTGAGCGCTCTGCAGCTCCGTTGGGTTCGTGCGTGTATTCTGGCGAGCATTCAAGCACAATGCCGCGCGCTCGAGCCCAGCGTTCAAAGACCGTATTATGAGATTGGCTGATCACAGCTCTCTCATTATCCTGTCTCAGCTTGCATATAAGCAGTCCGTACTGACGGTGTACCCAACGCTCGTAGTACACAAGCGCGTTGAACACCGTTTCCTGTGCTTTGTTTGGAAGCGATTGTACTTGTATCATCTTCGTGTACTCATCGAGTATTACCAATAACCAATTCATGCCATTATAGCTCTCTTCGTAATCTTGCAGGTCCCAATGCACGCGCCAGAACGGCCTTGGTGAGCGGTGTTCTGGTGGGCGCCGTGATACAACGCTTCGTGCCGTGACCACTGCGCAGGTCTCGCAGTCTTTGCGCGCTGTTCCTTTTATCACAGCGTTCCTTGTGTGAATCTCAAGCTTGGCGAGCGCTGATTTGCCGAGATGACCGAGTCTCAGGTGCCAGAGCTCTTCCGAGTCTTCCCTTGGCTTGGGTTGATCTCTGCTCGGCCTCCAAGCCCTAGGTCCTTGGTGCCTTTGTTCCTCCGCTCGGGCGCTCACTGCCACAAGCGGTGGTGTGCTTAGGCTCGACGATTCGCGCGGTTGCGCTTGCATGCCGTTGCTTGTTGTCACTTCTGTTGTGTTGGTCATCAGGCAGCGTGTAACAGGCTTGTATTCAAGGAAGGTTAATCTGTGCTGGATTTCTATATTCGCAAGAATGCCGCTTCTTTCAAATGGCTTTCCGAAGCGCAGGGTATTGTCAAGACCGTGATACCACGCTCCTTTTTCCTGTAACAGCGCGGCAGATACAATGTTCACGTGGAAATTCTCAACAAGGGCCACATTGCTAAGGACGAGGTCCTCAGTGTGAGCGCCGTTTCTACCATTGAGCAGCTTCTTGAGCACGCGGGTCCCTGTTCCTTTGATCGGGAACTTCGTTGTTCCTGCTTCAACATAATGATCCGTGAGCTCGCGGAAAGATCCCTTCTGCAGGAAGCTCATGTCATTGACGATGTGTGTTGCACCACATGTGTCAAGGAGAGTGCTCTGTGAGAGCATGTGTTTTGGCTTCTGCATCGCTGCGTAGATTCCCGCTGGGTGGTCCGCTGCTTGGATATCGTGAAGGAGGCTTGGGCTTAGGATCATCGCGTTGAGGGTTCCTGTGCTTGGGAGCAGCACTTGCGAGTTGTCATTGCTCTCATTGCTTGTGACTGCTTGCCTTATGCTGTCCCATTTCTTGTCTTTGAACCTCTCTCTGATCTTTGCGCACGCGGCTTCGTCCTTCCAAGCTCCTCGATGTCTTGGGTTCTTATATCCCGTGATTGCATAGCGTAGGATCCAGCAATCGCGCGCGGTCACCCTTCCCCGGATTGTCTTTCTACCGCAGGGACAATCATGCGGCGAGCCTTTTCCCGAGCTTGGGGTTGAGGAATCTTGAGAATCAGATCTTTCTCCGAGTGTAGCGTACGCTCCGCTTGCCTTTGACTTATCAGGTTGTCTGCTCAGTACTGCGTTGAACATGATGCTGAGCTTTTCAAGCGTGAGATCGTGATCAATGTCAATGGCTTCATTGGCGGCAATTGTGTCTATCATCGAGCGTGACCAGGTGGGAACAAATCGAGCTCCAACGGCCTCAAGGTAGTCTTGAAGAGCATTGTTTCCTTCAATCTCGGGAATACCTTCACGAACGGCTCGAATGTATGCTCTATCCCACTTTTGTATCCATTGGTCCGGCTTGATATTAGAGCGTCTTGCCTCTTGAAGCACAGCTTGATAGATCCTTCGACTCTCTTCTCGTCTGCTTGTATCTGATGGTGCGAAGCGGCGTTTAAGCTTCCTCACTGTCTGCCTCAAGGTATACTTCTTGCCGTGATCTTTCTCGAGGTCGATCATGATCAGCTCGTATATGCTCGGATCGACCGTTTGGGCGATCCAGCTGCGTATCGCCAATGCGTTCTTCTCAAGCCTTGCAAAGATCTTAAGCTTAGGTCGATGGTCCTCCCTCAGAAGGTTGAGTATCTCCGTGAGGGTCACATCTTCCTGCGTACGCTTGTAATCCTCGTATGCATCGCGAGCATCCTGACTATCGGGATCTCTCGGAGCTTCCAATACATCGTCAGGATGATCGGGTTGATCAGGGTTAAGGTGATCCCAAAGCTCATGGCTCCTTGCATTGCTCCTTAGAGCCGCATACCAAGGCTCCCATTGGGCAGTGTTATTGAGCTTTGTCTTTATGCTGAGAACGCTCTGCAGAGCTATGCCTTCCTCACTCATCGCGACCTTCGCTGACGAGCTTGCTGACGAGTAGGGCAAGCACGGGTTGATTGAATCGGTTGCTACGTGCGCAGCGGAAGTTGCAGGTCTTAGGACTCGGACCGTAGACCTCCCGGGCTCATAACTGTCACACTAAAAAATTGGGCGTGGCCACGCCACATTTCTAGTGGTCTTAGACCCCCCTATATACCAGTGCGACAGCTACAGCAAGCTTGATCGCCCCGCTGGTTCGTTGACAATGCACCAAACCAGGCACGAGCCAGGTATTATGACCAATAACCAAGCCCCAGGCTGCCCGACAATAGCGCGGTGCTGGCCCAGTCATCTACTGTGTCAGCACTGCATTACTGCCCTCGTCTGTTGGTGATCGTAAAACCTTCGGACATGAAGCAAAGATCTATTTGTGGTGAACTAAAATGTGTTGAAGATACATAATGCAGAGGGCAAACCGTTGTCCTTTTTGCTCTAAAAAATATGGTGTCGGCGACCGGTCTTTTTATATTAGATTCGGTAGGCGTTTCAGCACGTCTGCATAGACGAAGCATTTCGGGTGTGCCTGGGCTTTATTGCGTCATTAGGAAGAACCTGGAGGTATATTGAAATTTTACGCTAAACTAAATTTAGACTGGCAGTGGGTCTCCTTATCTATCTTATGTACCGTGACCACGACACTGTTAACGCCTTCTACTGTACTTAGAAGGCATTACTTACAGTACTGTACTTAAAATAAAGTACTTAGAACTTGCACTACAGTAAGTATGAATAAATAATATACACTGGAGTCGTCTTCGATAAGAACGGGGACAGAGTGACTAGACAAAAGAGAGACCAAGGCCAAGTCTTGTGGCTTGCATAGTGACCATTTATTATTAACTGGCGGGCAAATTAGGCGTTTAAATGTACTCGTAGTTATGCCCTGACCCACATGGTTACGTTTCGGCAACGGCATCTCATCTCGAGGCGTGTAGAACGCGATTAGAAAACAGCTGTAAGCGAAAACAAAGCTGAAATGACACATGATGTGCCACGCCCCACCTTTACTGGTCGCTAGATTTAATAAACAGGGTGAGCACACCACGCTTTGCCAATCTGGGTGGAACTAATGAAAGGTAGGGTAACGAAGTTCAATTAAATTGTGGGTCACTAGCAACGATTTAACCACACCCGATCAAAAAGTTGTGGGGCTGGCGGGGACAGGCGCCTGAATTATGACGCATAAGCATTGGTTTCATGCAGATTAACCAACATCCTAGACGTAAAAAAAAAAGCGGAGATAAGCACTCCAATCTCCGCCAGATTATACGTCTGTTACTTTGTTTCGGCTGCGGTTTGGCACTGTTCTATGTGAAATTGCCATTGCATGGTAAGGAGTCTGTGCAGCCTGGCCCATTTTTTTTTTATTCAGCCAAGTTTACATCCCATGCCTCTGGGGCGTAGTTGGCTAGAAACTTGATGGTTCTCGTTTGTAAACTGTTGCGCTTAATCGCTCGATGTACACTTCCTTGGAAGTAATGCCGCCCGAAATGTTTACGTCGACCAAAAGGTGGTGCAACATGGGCAACCATGTCCGTTGATAAGCGTTCGACAGCGTATGGGTATTAATATATATTGATCACTCGATCCATTAAGTATATTCATAAATAATATGGTGAATTCCATGCTTTTCTTTCAAGGAGAAGAAGTCATCATCAATGGATCGTTGCGGCTGCAGCACATGTTCGACTCCCTCAGTTGCCGGTCATGCCAGAATGGCCCCGCCTGACAAGCTTCCGTCTATTCAAGAGCTACTTAACCACGACGACATGTTACATGTAAAATTACCAAGACTTGGTGGTGACCATCTGAATGTGGCACATGGTCGCGTCCAAAAGACCGGGCAAGCTTCACAACGCACACCTTCGGTACAAAGGGGCAGCCCATATCCCAGAGTATCCACTGGACAAGCCAAGCATTGCCCACCCTCCACCTACAACGCGATGCCGTATCCTCTAAATGCATCTCCCAACCAACCTCACGGCTATTTACAGCCTTATTACAATGTTTCTGGTCAGAACCGGCCATATGAAACTGCTACAAGGCCGCGCGCTGTCATTGCTTGTGCACGATGCAGGAAGAAGAAGGTTTGTCTAACCCTAACCTGTCGCACTGATTCCAGTCTACTCGCATGAGACACAAATACTGGTGTTATTGTTATGTAGAGCATTACTAATAGGGCCGGCTTTTGTGTAGAGTAAATGTGAATACAACCAATCCGGCCAGTGCGAGCGCTGCAAACAACTCGGCTACATAGACTGCATATTCCATCCAGTCTCAAGTTCAGATGCCTTCATTCCCGTCGAGGCCGTGAGAGGTATCTTGCCTCGTGATACTCAACTCTATGGTGCTTATGGCCAGCCGTTGCCTTCACACTCGGTATCGCACGTCTCATACACATCCTCGCACGCCGACGTGAGCAAGATACGCTAGGGTAGCCGCGAAAGGGATTGGTGAAACAAGTGAAGGAGGAGACATTTTAGTCGTAGTTAGCATGTTATTAATTTCAAGTTATTTCAGCACGTACGATATGGTGAGAAGCGGCAAGCCTCGATCACCAAAGCCAATCCGGTATGTCTCATGTTCAGGACCAAAATTTCCCCTGTTAACGCCGGTAAAATTGACCACTATCTCCCCACCCTAGCTGCCGAGGAGTAGCGTATTATATCCTGGTTCTAAAAAATGCTGCCTTGGGAGGATGTCATCATAATTACCTAATTGCATTCTGGTTTGCCCTTTTTGCCCTTGTCAACGGCGACTTAGATAGCCAACATTCAAACATGCGATGATCTCTTTGCCGTAACTTCGTACACACATCATCTTTGCTATTAATACAGCAAGCTCTATGGGTTAATACAAGGTCCACACTTTGTATTTGCACATCTCTATTTGTATATTAATGCCTGGGTATCTCTCATTAAATGTCTCTGATGAATTCAATCCGCTCATCTCAGCTGTACGTTCGGAGTGCTATCACATGGTCGAGAATTTACTCAGGCGTCAAGCTGACACGGAATCTGTCGACCCGGAGTATCTTCGGACGCCGTTATCATGGGCCGCGGAGAAGGGGGATCACGCAATCGTTATTATGTTGCTGGAGGCAGATGCCGAGGTTGATTCTGAGGATATCGGCGAACGCACACCGCTATCGTGGGCTGCGAGACAAGGTCATGAGGCTACCGTGGCTGCCTTGATTGAAGCAGGGGCTAATGTCAACCATAGAGATAGATGGGGTCGGACGCCGTTATATTGGGCCGCTGACTTCCGATGTGTAGAAGATGTTCAAGCGCTGCTCGCAGCGGGGGCCCAAGTTGATTCTGCAGACATTGGCGGCCAAACCCCTTATCGCAGGCCGTAATGTACCCTGCTGTAGTTAAACTGCTGATTGACTATGGCGCCGATGTCATCTCTAGAGATGAGAATGGCCGTACGCCGCTCATATGGGCCGCGGCATCCGGCTCCCATGGTGTCATTGGTATGCTGATTTTCGCGCAAGTAAATCGTGCAGACCAAAAGGGCCGGACGTCCTTGTCATGGGCCGCTGGTCAGGATCACACGGACACTATTGACAAACTACTTGACATGGGGGCCAAGCACTCCGATGATAACTCGGGTCAGACACCATTATTATGGGCTGCTGGCGCGGGACACATAAGGATTGCTGAAAAATTAGTAGAAAAGGCGAAAGCTAACATAGACTCTAAAGACAAGATTCATAACTAGACTCTATTATGCTAGACGAAGCAGAACGGACATGAAGCTGTAGTCAAGTTCCTAGAAGAAGAACTTCGTCGGCAACAAAAGCAATGGCTTGTTGGCTGTTAGGACAATCATGTGTAGGTTAGCGAGCATGCCTGTACTTCGAGTTGTATTGTACTCGGACTGCGCGAGTAGCTGTTATGGCACAGTGGCGACGAAGTGATGGGGCGCGATAGAACAGGCAGAACCCCCTATTCTAGTTCTATAATATTTTTCAGTAGTATAATATAGTAGTCATGGTAAATATAACGATTTGACTGTTCATACTTTAATTGTACGTCTTCGGCTCTGGCCCCTAAGCCTTAGTCGCGAAAGTTGGTCCACGCTCTGTACTCATTGCTCTCCTGTCCTCTTAATATTATTCTTCAACTATATGCAATTCCCATCACTCAGGGTGCTCTCTTAATTGGCCTGTAAACCTCCGTTAACAACCATGACGGCTGTTGGCGGAAAATGACTTAGGGACAGCAATGCTAGCAAATATCATGCAGCTGTCAGTGCAAGCCCTCCGGAATTCGGATTTTGGCCTTCATTGACCATGATTTTGCAGAGTTGATTTGGTTAGTAAATGATGATTAAGACCGCTACTTTACTTTGTCGTGTGTAAATACTCACCGCAAGCGATACACAGATTTGACTCGCAGCCTCTACATGAGCCTCCTATAATTAGAGGGTTCCGGATTTCGGCTGGTTAGTGATCTCGCCGCAACGCATTTGGTCTCAAATATTAATACAACGGTACTATTGTGCCTGTGAACTACCAGCCCGATACCCAATAGTATGTGATTAGTCAGATAAAAGCAGAGTCTTGTCTTATCACCGAGTGGATCTTGAGCATCCACAATGGATTCGAGATTCGCCCCGACGTTTGTTTGAGTTCTGTAAAGGCCACTCTCAATAAATTCACATAAGAAACAGCTTCAAGCACCCACCTGGCTCGCATGATCAACCTGAAAGCGCCCATTGTGTCGGAGGCATCGTTACCTGCGACTGGTACCTGCTGCCCAACTATCCTGAGACCATAAGCTGCCACGTTTGCAGCAAAATCTGTGGATATGAGAGACGAGACGCGTCAAATAGCTCTTGTTTGTCCCGGACTCCTATGCATGCCGTCAGTATACAGAGTTTGATCTAAAAATTTCGTATCTTAGGGAGAAAGGGGGATGCGTTACCGGATGGTTGCCACGTTTTCGTCGTGGACTGACATGTCATCTCACGTTGTGGCCAGCTACGGGTGCATTTGACGCAGATTAGGTACTTGACTGGGGTACCTATCCAGACATGCAGATATTAGCATATAGGTCTTCTCTTATTATTGTAAATCGAAAGGTTAGTTGGTCCACCCCAAGTTCCATACTGGCAGACGTCTTCTTGATATTAATATACCAACCGAATGCCCTTCACCCTCATGGATCTTACTATCATTTCGATTGGTCATTATCGATCAATTTAGTCACTCGTGATATTATTATACAAGCCATCACCAACACACGACTTTGGGCCATTCTTTTGAAAGGATTCTAACCAACTTTAGATCTGGACAGTACTAATACACTACCCTATTAATACCATTTAAGAATATGTAGTACTGGTTTGCGTTTCTCTTGATGTATCGTGTCTTATACATAGACCAGCAACTGGTTTTTATTGGCAGCCTCTCAGATGTTAGTACCATTCAAGACTGCCTCTACAGGTTCTCAGTATCCCCGCCACAATGCTCTTCAGGAACATCGGACAGGACTGGGGCAAGGAGCACCATTTCTTTCGCGATGACGCCCGAAAATTTGTATCTGTCGCACTTAGAAAGTAAGTTAATTTCTTGAAACTTGTCTTCGCTATCTTCTAAATAACGAATAGAGATGCGTTGTACGCAATAGCGTCAAGCAAACTGCGAGGCGAAGAAGAACGGTGGCTAGTTCGATGGGGTCAATATGATGAGACGTACGAGGAACAGGCCACCGTTGCAGACCAGCTTTTTTACTGCGAGACGAGTAATCAACTGATTGTCGTTTACGATTTCAAAGTCAAGTTCTTTACATCGGACCTATAGTTTTTAGATAAAGAAGAAGAATTAGGCCATGACCATAAGTTCAAGGTTTATAAAGGCACTCTGTCGGCATGGGGCCCAAGTTCTTTCTGTGTTATGAGGTATAATGAGAAGACATGCGTTAAGCCGCAACAACCAGCACGACAGTAAAAATCTCTAGGTGGTACCTATACAAAACGACGAATTACTCTTCATCTAAAGGCTTAGTAAAACCGAATTATTATAGGAGGTCATTAATCTCCAGAATGGAAAGCTGGTGAAGAGCGCATAAATCTTCTCGGAGAATGCGGACCTTGATGAAGGGCAGGATAAAAGCTTTAAATACTTAGATTGTTTAGATGTAGCAAGCAACGGCCAAATCTTGCTTGCATGCGCCGCGGCTGGTTACTCTGTGATAAACGTCAGAGAGCTGGGCGATCAGGACAACAGGGATATGGACTCTGGGTGTGACATTCCAATCCTTAGTCTCGACTATAATGAAAAAGGATCGTGCATCTCTTAATAGAGCTCTTGCTCCTTAGATAATTCTCATTTAATTTAACTGCCGCCTTCGGTGAAGATATCCTTAATCTTATGTCATCCCACAATAGGCCTTGGCCCGAAATGTGACGACCGGATTGGTTCCCAGTGGATAAACTAGCCGTAAGTGTATGTTGGCAGATTCACAGGGCGTCCAGTCTGAGCGTAGCGTAAATGTCACGTTGGTGATGGGTCGTAGACCGTAACCAGATGATCAGTAAATCGGTATCCTAGGCGCAGGCAAAGCGGCGGTAGCCAGGCTATTTTAGATTTTTTACTAAATATAAAGTAGTATTATGTGTTTTTTGAAAGGCTCGATTTAAAGGGCTCGTTTGAAGGGCTTGATTTGAAAGGGCTTGAATTAAAGGGCTTGATTTGAAAGGCTTGATTTGAAAGGCTCGATTTGAAGATTTATTTTTCATTGATCATGAAGTAGCATTGTGTGTTTTTTCCGTCCGGGGGCCGCTTGCAGCGGGCTCCTGCCTGCGGCGCTGCCTACCTTCCGTAACATCACAACGCGCCTGCTAAAAGCATCACTAACTCGGTACGTACCTCAAATTCCTCGTCGTCCAATCGCCGATGAGTATTCGATTTCTGACCAATCAGAGCAAAGCCACTGGACTGAATTTAAAGAGGCAAAGCAGAGCTTTGTCTGCACAGCAGCACTACATGCTTGCCCGTCATTTTCGCAAATTCGCAGACAAAGCTCCGCTTTGCCTAATCAACTAGTCCTTCCTCTGGTCTCAATCGAAGAAATCCATAGCTCTTTAGTGTCCCTACTGCCTTGACTTTCTCAAGCTCCGATTCGAAATCTGGCAGCAGTGACAAAGGGATAGCTTGAGGCTCGATCTAGGTGATAAATAAGAGTAGCCTTTCAGCTACCGGGTTGCACTTGCAGAGCTGGACGAATAAGATCAACCACGTTGTGGCAACTGCGCCTTGGCTCTTGTCATACAGAGTATCATCTTGATATTGGCTGCGCATCAGCGCCATCATGTCTCGCTGAGAGCGATGACATTCGTGGTTGCTCGGGAGGCCCAACTTTCTGACAAGCTCCATACCTGCCTGGTCAAAGCCGGCCATGCTGAATGTAGGCAGCCAGAGAATACTGCATCCTGGGTCTTCCTTTTTCAACATGTTAGCCATCCTCAGAGCTACTTGGGTCTTTCCCACCCCACCCATCCCGACCAAAGCAGCGCGATCTCTTTTCTTAATAACCAGTATATCCACTAAACGACTAATCACATCCTCACGACCTATAAAGCTATGGTTCTCGACGAAAGCAACGTAAAAAAAATGCGAGCTAACTATCATTAGCAAAAAATAGGCGAACCGTAAAATTAAGCAAGACATAAGAGAGCTACTCCACATAAAGGATAGACTAACGCTGTGTATGTCCTTTTGTCTGGCTGTCTTTAAAATAGCTCTTCAGAAGGGCTTGCCGCGGCGTAGTGCTGCCATCCCTTTTGCTTGTGCGAATCGGCGTAGTCGCACAAACCCTTAATGATAATGCACGATGGTAGCTCATCCCACACATCTGCTCCCTCCATTTCAAAAGCTATAACTTTGCCTCTCCTGGCAATTTTGTCACGCACCTTCCCCCCCGATTTCATCACACGATCTGAAGAACTAACTCCTCTAACGTGAATAGCTGGTCCTAGGATGCCAGCATTGCCTGCTTGTTCGGCTTGTTCCGCTGCTTAAACCGATCTCAAAGAACAAGCTTGACATCGCTGCATCTAAGCTCTGCGCATTTCGTTTCACGAGCACTCTTACACGGGTCACCATCGTTGCGGCAGGCAACGCAGACATCATATGCCACTGTGTCGTGGTGCCGCGTTCCTAGATAGTCATATAGGTCACTATGTTCGGTTTTCCTCATCTTAGCCTGAAGGATCTGTAGATGTTTCATGGCATTCCCCTTTAAGCTGCCACGGCCAAAGCGAGTCTCGAGTAGAGCACTCAATATTCGGGTTTCTTTGTTTGGTCTGCCGAGTGTGTCCTCGATCGTTGTCTTTCGCTCGAACTCATTTAGATACTGGCGACTAAAGTCATAACGAACCACGCATTTGCTAATAACAACGTCACCGAGTAGCACCTCAGTTCCGTCCGGAAGTTTTAGGATATAACCGCAGACTCTAACGACAAAAGCAATGCTTAAATGGTTATAGCTGGCGCGCAAACTTGCTGCGGCGGCCGCGGCATCACCCTTTCCCATTCCTGGCAAAAGAACAAGGACGATAGCAAGGTTCCCCATACATCCCGTAACATAACGATTAGGGTCACCGCCAGCCTTTCCAAAATCTTGCTCTGTCCAAATTTCATCGAACGAATCACAGACGGCGTCGAATTTAAGGGGTAGCGCACAGATGATGGCGAAGCGGAAGTCGTCTCGGCTAGTCGGTCGTCGGAGCATCGTCGGTTAAAGTGGGTTTCACGACGATAAGAACACCGGCGATTCCACCATGATGGGACTTGGTGGCAGGGTAGGCGGCGTTGTCAGAGGTGCCGAAGCTATCGTTTTTTCACGGCCGATATTAACGAAAGTACGGAGTACTTAAACCACCATCCCCCTGGTTGCGTCGGAAACGTAACCAGGTGGAGTGTTGCGGTGGGAAAATATAATGAACAAGTGATGCGGTTGGGAGAGAACCCCAGACAAGGGGCCAGGCGGCCGACGATTCGAAATAGGGATTATCGACAGAAATAGAATTTTGAACCATCTAGGTGTTAAAGACTTGACCTTACAAGGATGAGTATGGGGATCAGATGGTAGAGCTGGTTCTAGAGCTTGTTATCCCTGATTTTTTTTAATTTTCGGTTCAACTTCAGACGGTGGCTGGTACACCTGTGCGTGCCAACCAACCACAATCCAGTGACGATGTCCACCTAGAATTACTATCATGCGAATATCTATTAATTAAGCTAGGGACGAAAGGGAGCCTTGTGGAATAGAGGGCGTGATGCTATTCGTCAACCCTAAACTTCGTAGGCAAAGGAGGATGCCTAAAAACCGCAGCGTCTGTTGCGTCCTTTGGTAACGACGGTGAAACGTATCCAGGATGAATCGCTGTCGCATCTTTGTGAACAGCACGGCGCAGACCTACGGTCCCATTTTAATGAAACACTATCCCAGCACACGAAGAATCTCAGAGCTCTCGATTTTGACTACCAAAGGAGTCTTGCACAGGCTACGAAAGAATTTAAGCGTCAGGCTTACCCCATTTTAGTCAAACTTTACGACAAAGTGATAAAGACAGTGGGGCCTGTGTTAGTTAAAACCAGACTTGAAAGTATCACACGAGAAGCTCCAGAGGAATAGATAGACTGTGTTCCTACAAATATTGGCCACTACCTGGAGGCTTCTCCCACCGAGGTGGAATATGCGCAGGGAGTAAGGAATATGTGAACTGCTACCGCTGTTGGTCTTACGCTGACTCAAATCCAGCTTTTTAAAATCAGTTAAAAACGGCAAGGTTTCCCGCTGGTCAGAAAACAGAGACTCGATCATTTTCCTTGACGGAGAGGCTCTCGCGAAGACAGTCATTCTAGAAGAATTTAGTGACCGCAGCTTTGCGTCGCTTGTCAGACTACTCAGCGTATATTGTGTTATTTATTTATTTATTTATTTAATTATTTAACGTCTTTTTCTACTCCCAAGGAGCATAAGACGTGCTGGGCTATCTACTAGAGCATAGATTAGGCTATAACGGTGCGTACACACCAACCAGATTTTGTGCCCTAATAACCTAAGCCCTGAGCAGTATCCAGCATTTCAAGGCCTCCAAAGGCACCTCCATAGAGTAATAGGAATCGTCAGCGTTTCTAGTTACAGGTAATCAACCCATAGTTTTCCTAGTTAGAATTCTCTCATGCCCCCGCTAAAGCTGCTGCCGCAGTCTACCCTCCAGTAACCAAGCGGTAGAAATAGCGCAGGTATGGCAGTAGGGAAAAACCCTTCGAAGGAATCAGAGGCCAACACAAGGGCTTGCCTTCAGGGAGAAAAACCTCTGCAACTAGCACTATAATGCCGTAGGGCCCCCTTGGTTCTGAAGGAGGCCATAGGCATAGTGTAGGTATTCGGGGCTGGCTTTGCAAAGGAAGATGAACATCTCCTAATAGTCTTCCTTTGCGCTGTTAGTGCCGCGATGGGCAAAAGCAGCGTAAAGCGTGGCCAGGTGGCCTGAAAATTCAAGCGCCCTAACAAGCTGCTAACAGCTGCGGGGAAGCGAGAATTTTTTCAAAGGAGAGTTGAAGGTCAGGGTTGTAGCGTATATTGTGTGAAGGAGACCGCGCATATTAGGGTAGGTTAGGGTGGAGGAACAGGATTGGGGAATTGCTTCTGCGGTCGTTATACTAGCTTTAGTATAAAAGCGGGTTTGCTGTCTCCTCGGTCATCATCAAGAACGGACTAAGAAGATTTGCAACACCCTCCTCGTGCGTGCGTCCTGCGCAGACAAGGAAGTAATGAAAGGAGTTTTTGCCTGCACATATTATTCATTCATTTGATCGTTGATTGCCGCCTTGATATTGTTATTCCCTTTTGAAGATTACAGCCCCAGACTTCCCTTTAGTCATTTCGTTCGGACACCCGAGGCCACGTAAAGGACGCGCATAACGGCTTCAATCTCACTAACCACGATACCGATGACGGGATAAGCGAAGGACAGACCATTTGGTCTAATTCAGCAGAAAACGTAACTTGGTGCTTGATCCTTTCTTCAGCACCTCAAAGGTGACTGTGACGACGTTGGGGGGTTTGACAAGACCTTTTACACCCCGAAGAACGCTCCCTTTTATATGTGCGACTCCTCAAGCGATTCAAGGCGATATTCCTTATCGGACTTCTCCGACCACTTGATCGATCGAGATCGAACACGGGAAATCTATTTCCATTAAACGAGACTGCGAAATCACAGATTTTGACATTTGGGGGCATATGGTTGGTCGGTGTGTGTGTTTAGGCCTAATAAAATATGAACCTTGTTTCTAGCATTTTAAGTCAGCTTGCCATCCAAACCTCGTCTTGGGCGGCGGTGCCTAACGCTCGAGACATAGACCGTATTAAGCGCATGATGGAGCCGTTTCTGTGAAAATAGATATTCTTGCCCATGAGGTGTCGGAAGTAAACGCATCTTTGCAAATGCTAAGGCAAGTCCACGCTTTTATTGCGAGCCGTGTGAGGGATTAAAGTCCTGACTATTCACATCACTCCAGGCAGTCAACCAGCACATTAAGCCGTCAAAAGGCTCCTGAAGCAGAAGTTGCTTTTAAAAGCTACGTAGCGGTGGCCATAAAACATCATTTGTTGGGCGGTCCCCGTCCGATGACCTGGAAGCGACTAGGTTGTATGGATTGTAGGTATTCCGCTGAATGTTCCGCCAACATGTAGACTAACGAACGCAATTCGGCTATAGCGGACACCGTGAATGTTCTTTTGACTATATTAGGACAAGAGACTTCGGGTATGCTCGCAAAAAGGCATAACTGTCTCAGTAACGCCCTTAGCCTGTCTATTGCGGATGTAAAGTGTAGGACACAGAGATTCAGAAGTGAGCAAGTCGCTAGGCAATAGTAGTGGCCGAATCGTATTTCGGCTATTCTGGATCATATCATGATTCTTATTTCGAAAGTAAAATGCCGCTGAAGCCATGGTATCGCGCCGGTTGAGTCACAATCGTGTTGCCTTCAGGTTTAACTTGGAGCTAGAAGCCGCATTTCCGACGTCTATGGTACTACGTCAAGCGATGGCGACGTGTATGTTTTCGAAGCACATATTACATGTCTGTGCAACCAGGTTTAATGAAGTTCCTTAAAAACGAATCTGCGTTACCGCCACCATGTTGCAAATCAACAGCATAACTAAGCTTTCTCAGTCAAGACTGGATAAAATGTATCGGGGTGTGTGTTTGTGTTTGTGTGTATGTCTTTAAGAATATGTAAAAGATATAGTATTAATTATATTCGTCTTATATTAATACGATAAAGTTATTATATTTTAGTTGATACTTGTGATCAGCTCGCATCCTCTGATTCGTAGCACCATGCCCTTGTGCAAGTATGCTTTGTCGATCCTTAAAAACCCCTTTTGGTCGGCCGTGCTCTAAGAGCACATCGATAGTTGACATGTGCCGATTTATTACCGCTAAATGAAGCGGGGTGTAACCATGTCTATCCCTCGCTTTGGTGTCAGCGTCACTAAGGATCAAGAGAGTCTTCACAGTCCTTGCGTGACCCTTCTCAGCAGCCAAATGAAGCGGGGTGCGGCCGAAAGGATCTGTGCCGCAGGCTGTAACACCACGTCTCTTCAAAAGTACAGCAACGGCTTTGTGGTGGCCGTTGGCTGCGGCGAGGTGCAACGGCGTTTGGCCTACCGAACCCCAGTCTGTTCGAAGAGGACCGTACGAGAGAAGAAGTTCAAGGGTACGGGCGTGTCCATTCATAGCTGCATAATGAGTTGCTGTCAAACCAAAAGCTACAGAGGAGACGTTGACATTGGCCTGTTGTAAGAGAAGATGAATAATGTGGGTGTGACCATTCTCAGCTGCCAATATCAGTGGTGTCTTGCCATGCAAGTCATAGCAAGTCTGGACAAGACGAAACGTTGGGGATCGTCGGTATGGCGAAACATCTGTCACAAGCTTGGTGAAATTACTGGCTTGTGTGTTTGCATCTGACCTGATTTCGAGTGCTCGTTGCATTGTAACCACCGACCCGGTTTGAGCAGCCCACAGCATTGCAAAGTTATCTCTCCGGCAGCTCCGCTTGTATAATTCTAGATTAAGCAAGCCAAAGATGGTACGACATGTTCGTATGAGGCAACTGAGGTCATCGTCGCAGAGAATATGGGCTGCAATTCCGAAAATGAGTTCACTCGGAAGGTGTAATAACATCGCTTTGCGACCCAGCGGCGACGGAGAGCTCGTCTTTTGTACGCTGTTCATTGTACGTCCAAGATCCTGAATCATGGCGACCCTAAAGTAACCGAAAAGAGGATTTTAGGAGTTCCGTCCGGGTGAGAATAAGCTACCACGGAAAGTCCCAGTACTCGGGAACTTCGGGAGCCTATTTCTATACCATGCATTAACGGGAATGATAGAAATTTGGACCTTAAGCATCCTAGAAATGTTTCTGTCAATCAGAAGGGTGGATGTTTTATCATGTTACATGTGCGGCATTTGGTAGCTTAAAGGTAACGAATTCAGCCGCAAATGTAGCGTAATATAATAACAACGATGGTTGGCATTATGTTCGATGATCACTGAGCGCGTATCGGTGCATCTAACTCACCCCCAAAGCCACTTCGATGTTACTGCTGCCAATTACTTCGACTTATCGCTGCCACTCGAAAACTAGTTTGCATCATGATGTCTAAGGAATGCACATTAAGGCATGTATTGCCGAGCTGCATTTATTAGTTGCCGCACACTTCCTACAGTAACATTAATATCATGAATGCATAGAATATGCGATCACCCTATTATTTCGAAATCTTGTCACGATATTACATGCCTCCCATGACAATACACAAAGCCACCTACAGTCAATAATCTATTTATGTGCACAGTAAAATAGCCTGGGATGCTGCCGACTTCACCGTCGGGCAGGGGCAACTAAATTCGCAGCCAGCTACATGAGAACCCGGTATTACCACTATAATTTTTTTCCGTAATATCTTCTCTATCACGATCTCTAGCGCGTTCTCCAGCAATAATATTATTAACGGCACCGTTATTAACACGCGTGGCTAGGCAAGCTTAAATATCTATTAGAGTAGGTAGCATAGCCCTAAAATAATCTATAGCATAAGTTACTAGAGACGCAGCCTAAAATACTAAAATATAGATGTCGCGATGTGTTATTATTTTAATATGGCCAAGAAGCTTTAAAGTCATAGACACAGCGAAAAATGTCTGTGGATACTATCGGCCAGATTAGAACTAGTGTCTTATGCAGCCGGCTGCGAATTCAATTTTCGCCGGCTACGAATTTAGTTGCCCGGCAACAGCAGCACTGTATAGCAACACTATTAGAAATACCACGACAAACATTATTAGTAGTAACCTTTTAATCCTCGCAAGGCCATAGCAGTGCGTAAGGCCGTGATAAAGAGAGAGACTATTAGTATAGGGTTAGGGTTATTGTTACGTGCCGGAATCCCTACAAGTATGGTTGTAGGGATTGACGTACTTGAAGTTGAATTAGGTGTAATAAAGGTCAAGTTCATCAAATGCGTAATAAAAGACAAAGTGCAGGTACTGTTCTGTATGTTGTAAGATTCTTGTTGATTCCATCTATCTGGAGGTCGGACTTGACCATTTATACGCTGAGCTAGTCACGTGGGCTACCTCCAGTGTACTTGTCACGGTTTGTATCGTAACAGTTATATAATTAATTCTTAATTACTAGCCTAAGTTGTTGTTGTTTATTTACTCTAGCTACCCTATATAGACTGAACTACCTAGGCTAGTATCTAGTACATCGGTTATTACCTTCGGAGAGGAAAAACCCCTTTTAAGGGGGAAAACCTTCCGCAGTCTCTGCTTCTGCCTCCGCGGCCCCGCTTCGGGGCCGCGGCGTCTACCCTTCGTGTCGGAATGTGGCTCTATAACGCTGGCCCTGCGTCCAGGAGTCTAGTCCTGGCCAAAGTGTGCGCATGTGAGGTCCGGATAGGGGCTCCCCTCCCCGTGGCGGGCACGGGGGGTTGCCTCCCCGGGTCCCTTCCGGCTATCTTGTGGCAGGTCCCTCCACCTGTCCCCTGCTCGGCTCCGGCACGGGGCCTCCCTGGACCCGTATCGAGTGTTAGCCAGTGCGGTACATACTGTGTCCGCAAAAATCCGCGTGCGCCTAGTACTGTGCTGTAGCCGGGCACTCCTCGAGTCCCGATGCGGGTTATCTGCGGTTTCAGATCGGGCTTCGGCCAGTGTAGGCCACACTGGGTTTTGGCTATTGTCGCGTGCGCTTAGTACTGTGTTGAGTCCGGCCCCTCCTGGGTCCCGGCGTGGGGACTCCGCGGTCTCGGGTCGGGCTCCCGCCAGTAAAGGCCGCACTGGGCGTTTACTATTGTCGCGTTTGTCAGGGGTCGTGGTTTTGCCGGGCCCTCCACGGTTCCTTTTCAGGCCCGTGGGGGCTCCGGTTCGGGCGTCCGCCAGTGCGGGCCGCACTGGCCTGTTACTATGGCCGTGCTTGTCCGGAGTCACGGCAACCGGGGCCGCGTCGGTCTCTCATCGGGCTCGTCTCGTAGGTTCGGGGGGGGGCCTTTCGTCGTTCTCCGGCGACTCTCCTGTCGTCCCTATGGGCGGGGCCGGTGCGCCACCTGTTCGGGGTTGCCCCCAGGCGGCTCCGGTCCCTTCCACGGTTTGACATCTTGTTCACTTTCCTCTCACCTGTCTTTCTGCCGTTTCCCTTGACCGCCTCCGCCCCTGGGTATATAAGGAGCCTCTTTTCCCCCTTCAAGGCCTCCTTTCTTCCTTCCTCAGCGCCATCCTCTCGAGGTATGAGAAGGTCTCCTATTTGGTGGCCTGGGCCGTTCCGGCGCTTGGCCGCCGCGGTTCCGCATCGGTCACTAGCCTAAGTTTTTTGCAGCTAATAAGATGCTCTGAAGTATAGAAAACTAGGTATCGCGATGTATTTTTATTAAGGCACTAGGGTCATAACCACAGTTAAAATTATGCGTGGATACCACTGACCGAGTTCCTTGCCCGACGGTTGCGCATTTAATTTTTAACGGTTGCGCGTTTATGTGTCCATACTGGTAGGCTGGTAAATAG
Source organism: Sarocladium terricola (assembly GCA_029379155.1). NCBI lineage: Eukaryota > Fungi > Ascomycota > Sordariomycetes > Hypocreales > Sarocladiaceae > Sarocladium > Sarocladium terricola. The sequence goes on from JAHKSO010000010.1 coordinate 411,129, forward strand.
GTTACCCAAGAAAGCCCACCAGACTAGACAGTTTCGCCCCCGAGTGGGTGCCCAATATCTTGTTCTTTAGGTTCCACCTTGCGGCTCTCTGCCAGATGAGCACGACAAGTTTTGTCTCCTGTTAACACTAAATTCGGATCTCTTATACGAAAGAATGAAACTCTAACAAGACGGTACTCCGCGAATGCCAAAAGTTGAATGTGGATCCTGCGTATAATATAACCCCTGAATTATTGTAACTTTTACATGGGTAATTGACCTGACAAGGGCAATCAAGCCAATCAGAGATAACTTCTATATATATACATGCACATTACTAAGCAACCAGAGCAGAAAAAAGTACTTCTAAAAGGTAGGGTTAAATGTTCACATACTATTATACTAGCTTTCTTATCTTAGAGGTAAAGTAAGAGAAACTTTACTTAGAATGAGTATTTAAAATCTATATAGTATTAAAGTATATCTTCTTAAAAGCTTAAATTATTAATATTAAAAAGTTTTATGGTATTACTGTACTGCTCTAAAAATCTTGCGTTTAGTTAAAGCTTCTGTTAGTAAGCTACTTAAGCCCCTGTAAAATCTTTGCTAAGTACTGGCCGTGACAAAAATACAGTGGTCAGATGTATGAAAGGAATCCACCATGGTGACATGCCTGTCACCTAGCGCAGATGAAACCCCGTAAAGGAGAGACTTGGCCTCTAACTCATCAATGATATTTTTATGTTTTTGAAGCACTGTTATGCTACGTGGGAGCCCCTGGCAAATGAAAAGTCGGGTCGTAAGCAGGCCGGGATTGCAGGCTGACGGAAGGAGGCCACCAGAATGGCTAGAAAGAAACAGAGGAATTCCTTGCTAATCACATTAGTTGCTCTTAAATAAGCGGCATTAATAAGTAGCTGAGCACCGTACATGCGTGAAAATGTCACTCTTTAACCCTGTCATACCAACTTGCTCTGTTGCCGCACTCAGGCGCATCTTGTATTTCTTGACCGTATCGCATTCCGAACTATCGATGCCGTCAATACAGTATTAAACGAATCCGCAGGTACATATCAGACCCTTCGGTGCCTTAATATCCTGCCAGCCTGCGCTATAATTACATTCTTCGAGTTACGGCAGCCTCCGACTACGAGAAAGTGTTTATTTATGATACAGAAATAAAAAATGGCAGGGGCGAAGAATGTGCAGAACGGTGGAACATTGTTGCTACAACACGTCATGAAATCACGGCGCATACTTGGCATCGTGTTTGTGACATTTGCCATAACCCTGCTCTGGTTAATGAGATCCCATCTCCACTACACCATTCCCCGATCTTCAACCAAGTCGCCCTCCTCGTCTGGACTGCACCGGGTGACCAAGGTTTCCATGTCATATGGAAAGCCGAATGAGATGTATGAGAGAGCATTGCGGAGCCACGAAAGGCATGCGGCCAGATGGGGGTATCCAATGCATGTTTTGCGACAGGATGTTGCGGTTGGGTTCTGGAACAAGCCGAGCTATTTGCTGGCCAAGGTTATTAATGAGCTGGAAAAACCAGTCGGCGAGCGGACAGAATGGTTAATGTAAGTTTCTGTCAGGCACCTCTATTAACACCACCATGCGCATCGCCCTTGCAAAAGCCCTTGACCAAACACAACATCGCACTGATCTTCTTATTATTTACCCAACACATTGCGATACCAGGGCCCTAATACTAATAAATGAATAAAAGGTGGGTAGATGCCGACTCCATCATTCTCAACCCAGCAATTCCCGTCGAAATATTTCTCCCGCCTTCCGACCTGACAGACATCCACCTGGTGGCATCGCGGGACCATAACGGCCTCAATACGGGCATCATTTTTCTACATGTCCATCCGTGGACCATCACCATGCTTGCCGAAACCATCGGATACCCGCTCTATCACCCGGAAATTGATCTCGGGCGCAACGCCGACCAAGAAGCTATGGGTCGCATATTCAAAAAAACAACGGGTGCTCCGGGCGGAAAGGGTTACGCGGACAGTGTTATTTTCATACCCAGACCTTTAATTAACGCCTATCAATTTTCCGAATCCTTCGAAGGCCACAAGGGAAGTTTCATCGTCCATTTCCCCGGTCTGGAAGACCGCCGTTGGCCACACATGGCTAGGTGGTTGAACATGGTGGAGACGACACCGCTTGAATGGGAGGTTCCCCTAGCCAAGACGGCATATATTAATCAAACGAGTTTTTTTTGGAACCAAGTTAGGGAAGCGAGGATCACCATCAACTCGGCCGAGAAGAAGTTAGGGTCATTACAGATTACGGCGGAGGGTATGACAAAGGAAGTAATTTCCACAAAGGCGGCCGTTATGTCGCTAAAGGAAACATTGCGCCAGCACGCAGATGATTTGGAGTTGGTACAGAAAAGGCTGAGAGACTTGGTCCAATGGAAGACGGTTATTAGCTGGTGATTTACAAGAAGCTTGTAATATTATTGTAAGTAACAGTTGTGGTGAGCGATGACATTCATTAATTTAGGATACATCCATATATAATTTAGAAGTTATATTAGTCTTAGAATATACGACAAGCAACTAAGATATACTAATTAGGTTACAAAAAACTTTTATATTTACAAGTTATATAGATCATGCACAGATCTCGTCAATATATGGCGCCGATTTTGACACACTTAAAAGGGACGAATACAAATCCAGTCATGGGTCGTGATTAATTAACGCTTGTGAACAAGTCTAAGAGTCCTTATGCCAAATACCCAACTGTTGGTTCTAAGGGAGACTAGGTGCAGAGGGGCGAGACTTGTGGCTGCGGAAGACGCGCCCCAGGAACGATTTTTAAAACAAGGCCAATAGTCCCCATACTTATTAGTTAAATAGGGTACTAAGTACAATTAATATACCTCTTAATATCCAAAATCTAGGCTTTAGTGGAGTATTAGATCAAGTTTATTACATTATTTACGCTTTGCCTCATATATTGTTACTCTAGAAAATTGGCAAAGAATGGGTGCGGCCATGCCTTAGGAACTTGACAATTAGTTGTCTATAACGCTTGGTAACACTGTTGTCTAGAATTTAACACGTGCTATATAGCTATATAGGATCGATAGGAGGATTGGTTTCTATAGTAAGGTTATTAACTCAGTGTAAGCTAAATAAGAGCAACCCTTTCATTCTCTTACTAAAAACACATAGATACATAATTTCAGGTTTAGTCCAAACTCTGCATAGATGTCGGGCTAGCCGTGGAGACCACAAGCCTGGACCTGAGATCAGCTGGAACCCCCCTGCCGTTGGACTCCGAAGCAAAAGATTTGCAATCATTGCACATTGACAAGCAGTATGAATATGACGGAAAAGACATATCAGGTAAAGCAATAAGCAGAATGAAATAGGTGACACTGGGGGTTTTCGAAGTAGGTACTCGAGAACATGTATATAGGCAAAAAGAGCTTTGATTCATTCTGAGTCTACCTAAATTGACTGTAATGACTCTTATTACGTTTATTACGTACGTAGTACCAGCAAAATGATCTTCCACAGGCTCAGATCTCATACGTGTCCTAAGGTACCTTATTGCCCATGAACTGTTCCTGTAGTAGACGTACCGTAATTATGTATTCATAATATGTTATGTGTGCATACATTAATGGTCTAGCTGACCTTGAGTGGCTAAGTGCGAGCCTTTTGAGTTGTGCTCTATGAGTCAATTCTGTCAGCTCTGATCTCGTTTAAATCGGTAAAGATGGGATAGTATTTACATGATGCCCGCCCCTCTTGCCTCGGGTCATGGAGGAATCCCAGTTGAGTGTCAATGTCCCTGTTCGCCAAAATCGGGCGTCAACTCTAAAGTGGGATTTAGACGATCGCTTCTTCTTCCACGTAGCAACTTTCAATAGGACTGCATCAAATCCCCAAAAGAGTCGTTGCTCACCTGATCTTAACAAAGACCTTCCACCACTGCCCCTATCAATACACAAAGTGCGGTCAAAATCTGAAGTGTGTAAAGTAATAGACAAAACTTTACCGTTAACCAAACCTATCCGTCACCCAGGTGCAAAGGAACAAACAAAGGTCGTCGCAAATTCAGAAGCCCCGAAACGGACCCAGGTAGTACATTATTGGTTTTAGAGCAAGAGTGTCTGCTATGGATAAGTGCAGTTAGGGTAAGAATTAGGGTTATAATCAAAGCGGGTTTACTCTAAACGACGTTAACAACCCAACGAAACAAATGATGAACAGGGGTTTGTCAGAAAATCTTAAATAAATTTAGACAATAGGATACTGTATGTTTCTTAAAGTATCATTATAGTGCAGACTAGCCCCCGTTCCTTCATTGTCATATGGGCACCCGGGTGGGCTCATAATCGAAGTGCCGTTCACTCTCAACAAGAGTTCTTTCATCATGACTGCCACTCTAAGTAGAGCTGTGACGACTTCTCGTTTCTGACGTGTCAATTCGGCTGATAATTTCATCTGTGTTGTAGGGGTTTTCTTTGGCGACGTCGCCATATTCGACCTCGACACTGCCTTAGGACAGCTTATACGGGCTTTGTAAACGTGCAGTCTTTAATACACTCCCTGTTTCCTTCTCAATAAGCGGTCCAATGTGAGAGTCCCTCGCTAGTAAAATAAAGTTCTTGTAGGGGCAAGGATGATCACGTAAGAACCGTCGTAGGAGCTTTCTTTTTAGCTCTATCTAAAAGATGTATGTTCGGCCCTGTCTGGCATGTAATGCTTTGTAGGCTTTCGGGAAGCTTGTGTATGAGCAAAAAATGACTATAGTGTAGGGTATGGAAATGAACGGTGGCTAATAGATGAAAAATGGCCCAGTAATGTGTGCGTCTTTGCCCAGTTGACTACATATTAACGTGATTAAAACTGGGGCGAAGGTTTTATGCGTAACAGGCTCACCATTTACTTTGAAGTAGCACGCAACTCCGTCTTCAATTTTTACGTGGTGCAAGTCGAAAGTGATGCCCTACTGCTGATTCTTACCGGCAAGGCTGGGCAGTTTTGCAGCAAACTACCTACACTAAATAGAGTAAGCGAGATGGAGGCCACGATGATGACCATGTAGACAGCACCAAGGATACCATATCTCGTAAGAGCTTTATGTCGGTGATCCTGCTTGCTTAAAATGACTCTGCCCTTTGATAGTAATATGACATACAAAGCTATCAAGCCCTATTCAAAATTCACTGTCAGCTGCTCTGTTAAATGCTCAAAGAGCATTAGTATAGAGTGTGAGCGCACGTACGCCGATGCCAAAAATGATGAATAAAATAGCCTGGGATGCTGCCGACTTCGTCGGTATCCTAGGCGCAGGCAAAGCGGCGGTAGTCAGGCTATTTTAAATTTTTTACTAAATATAAAGTAGTATTATGTGTTTTTTTTTTCCCCTCCGGGGGCCCTCTGGGAGCCCTGCCGGGGGCCGCCTGCAGCGGGCTCGATTTGAAGGGCTTGAATTGAAAGGCTCGATTAAAGGGCTTGAATTGAAAGGCTCGATTAAAGGGCTCGATTAAAGGGCTCGATTAAAGGGCTCGATTTGAACCTCTACCCGGGCTTCATAATAATCCGTCTCCGACCGTGCACTACCATCCGACATCAAAATCACAAATATATTTATGTAAGCAATTTTCTCCCCCCTATAATGGCTCTAATGCCTAAAAATTCCTCTATATACTCTAGTTAATCCTATAATAAGAGGAATCTTGATTGATTGATTGATTATTTACTCTAGCTAGCCTAGGCTAGTATCTAGTTCTTGCCGATCTGCTTACCCTGTATAGGGAAACCTTACTTTAGATGTTAGCTGCCTTCCAGATAGAAGGTCAGTTAATAGTCCTTAGCAGGATAAAAACCCCCAGGGTTTGATTTTTCTGCCTGTTATCCGATCGTGTAGGAAAGCTCTTCCAGTATCCTTTAGCAGTCCTATTTTTTTGCTCTACAGCTAATCCCTATAATCCAGCCATTAAACTCCACCAGAAGACTCTGCTAGTTACTCACCTAACTAGTGTGTGAGGGAGACCGCGCACACTAGGCGGTGACGGGTACGTGAGACGGCGGAAGGGGATCGGACCCGCAGATGACATGCAAGGCTAGGTATAAAAGGTAGTCGGCGAGCTTTCTTCTTGTCCACACGAGAACAACTCAAGAAGATTCGCAGGAGCCCTTTTCATAGCCGCTTGACACGCTGCTAAGGAGATAATGAAAAGAGTTCTTGCCCGCATTTATATTCGTTCATTTGATCTTTAATTACAGCTTTAATATTGCATTTATTTTCGAGATAATACCCCGCCTTAGAGTCGTGGTCAGACTATAGGGTTGCCACAGGACGGTTACAGAGGAGAGAAAGAAACCGCAACCTAGCGACCTACGAGGAGGATTACAGTAGAGGAGAAGGACCGACCATTTGATCTATTTCAACAGATCACAGTTTTACGAAGTTGGTTACCTAAGAAGCCGGGACAGACTCAGAGACGAGCGGTACGACGGAAAAGTCGAGCAAGGAACGCCAGCGAAAGGTCGCTCTTACCCGTGCAACTACGGGCGCAGCAAGGACGATTATCCCTACCAGAGGCTCCCGTTCATTTGATCCTACTCGGGCGTACGCGATACACGACGGATTGTCACAAGAGACTGCGAAACCACAGATCCTGTCGTTTGGGGGCATACAGTTGGTTGGTGTGTGTGTTTGGGCCTAACAAACTAGCCAGCCATCTATCTAAAAGAGCTTTCTATAGATATCGGGCTATAGTACCCGGCTCAGTATCTTTTACTACCTATGAGCTAGGTAACTTCTTAGCCAATTAGTTTAAGCAGGTTGGCTTAAGTCTGCTTGCCTAGGCATACTAAGGGAGGCTACTTAGTAGGGCTAGGGCTTACAGGTTGGTTCTGTTTTCTAAGGCGCCCCAAGCCTTAGAAAAACAGGGCCCCTGGCCGGATTCGAACCGACGACCTGGTGGACCAAGCCAGGACCCAGGCGCATAACCACTGCGCCACAGGGGTAAGAGGAATCTTATTCTATTTAGTATATCTACATCTATGCCGGAGTTCTATAGGAATCTTGACTCTTGACCAATCGCCGATGAGTATTTAGAAACTAACCAATCAGAGCAAAGCTACCTACCCTTACTGGACTGAATTTAAAGAGGCAAAGCAGAGCTATATCTGCATAGCAGCTGTTACGATACAAACCGTGATAAGTACATAGGAGACTAACACAGCGTATAAATGGTCAAGACCGACCTCCAGATAGACGGAATCAACAAGAATCTTACACTATGGGCGTTTTCAGGCAAAGCGGAGCTTTTGTCTGCGAATTTGCGAAAATGACGGGCAAGCATGTAGTGCTGCTGTGCAGACAAAGCTCTGCTTTGCCTCTTTAAATTCAGTCCAGTGAGGGTAGGTGGCTTTGCTCTGATTGGTCAGTTTCTAAATACTCATCGGCGATTGGTTAAGAGCAAAGATTCCTACAGAGCTCTGGCATAGATATAGATATACTAAATAGAATAAGATGCCTCTTAAAATAGCCTGGGATGCTGCCGACTTCGTCGGTATCCTAGGCGCAGGCAAAGCGGCGGTAGCCAGGCTATTTTAGATTTTTTATTAAATATAAAGTAGTATTATGTGTTTTTTCCTAAGGCTTGGTGCACCTTAGAAAAAACAGAACCAACCTGTAAGCCCTAGCCCTACTAAGCAGCCTCCCTTAGTACGCCTAGGCAAGCAGACTTAATCCAACCTGCTTAAACTAATTGGCTAAGAAGTTACCTAGCTCATAGGTAGTAAAAGATACTGAGCCGGGTACTATAGCCCGATATCTATAGAAAGCTCTTTTAGATAGATGGCTGGCTAGTTAGGTGAGTAACTAGCAGAGTCTTCTGGTGGAGTTTGTTGATGGCTGGATTATAGGGATTAGCTGTAGAGCTAAAAAATAGGACTGCTAAAGGATACTGGAAGAGCTTTCCTACACGATTGGATAACAGGTAGAAAAAGAAATCAAACCCTGGGGGTTTTTATCCTGCTAAGGACTATTAACTGACCCTTCTATCTGGAAGGCAGCTAACATCTGAAGTAAGGTTTCCCTACACAGGGTAAGCAGATCGGCAAGAACCACTGATGTACTAGATACTAGCCTAGGCTAGCTAGAGTAAATAATCAATCAATCAATCAATAATAATAATAAAAGCTGCCACGCGCCGACAGTCATAGGATCCAATTCCCCATCGCTATCAAATAAGACATCGTATCCTCTCCTTTTTCATGGGCTGAAGTCTCAAGAGTCACGAGCAACGTCATCGAGATTGTGGTTAATTATTTTGCTGGTTGCATCTAGCTTACGATTTTTATCATTATTTGAGGGAATACATTGCTTGCGTCTGAAAAGCCAGAGCCAAACCGAGGCCCAACCCACGCAGGAACTCAGGGTGGAATGGACGAAGATTGCGGTGGCGGTTTTACGAGCCCTTTTACTACTAGGGAGTTTGTTCATCATATTCTGGGTTGTGAGCAGGCATATTTTTGCGAGCCGAGACATTCACAGCAACGCCGATGCTGAAAATGCTCCAGTGGAAACAACATATGGTCCCGCGTTCTCTACTTCAATTCTGATTTTTCTTCTTCTAGTTGTGCCTGTGGTGTTAGACGGCATAAGAAAGCTGCAGAGCACGACAACTCGTGGTCGTATGAAGCAGTGTATAAAAGCTGTACAGAGTCTGTTTCCCTGGAAAAACTCAGAGTAACGTCGCAAGGACACAGTCACTTTATAACGGTACAACTTTGCGCGGTGCATTAGAACTGCTTGGGATTGTCGTTCATAACTTAGATGGTGTGTACTCACTACCCAACTGCATAAAATGACCGACTCCCAACTTTCCGCTTCGCACTCATCCCGCTGAAATATTTCATCCTCGTATTATTACATACACTAGCAGTACTGCACACCAAACAAGCCCACTGCATACGATGAGGAGCCAACTTCTTGTGATAACATATTTGTCTCTGTCCATCGCATTCGACTTATCTGGACAGCCTAAGTGCGCCGTAAGTATATGTCTACTCATGTGGCTCCAGACGCACACGTCATTAACCCTTGGGGTAGGTTCGGTGCCTGGAAGATGCCATCACTAAGGTAAATTGCACCTTCGATCTGCAATGCGTCTGTCCCAAATCCACCCAGGATGAAATAAGGAAAGGGGCGTTGGGCTGTGTATTTAGATCGTGCCAAGCAAGCGACGTTGTAAAAGCCCAGAAGGCTGCGGATGCGGCTTGCGCATCATTCACGCCGGTTATAGGGAGTGCAAATGCGCACTCAGCTACCCGCACAAACTCAATTCGACCAACCACCACCTCAGGTGCCACTGCTAGTATGCCATCGGTTGTCTTCGTCGGCGTTGGAATTAGTATCGCCTTGCTTCGAGGGACTTTTTAATATTGTTGGAACTGCTCCTTCAAAAAAGAGTAGATAGACTACGACTATAGTATAGATAAGACGGTCGATATGGTGGCTGCCCAATCCACGCATGTGAGTCTACTGTCTACATGAAGAATGCTGGTGAAGCAGGCAAATGTCTGTCAGTGGCCGTTCCGCCGGCATTAAAAGTGTTCGTGTGGGCGACATGAGCACTACCCTACCGCATTGTATTAATCATGGTCGTTACAACAATGGATTCAAAACAGGTGTCGCCAATGAAGTATGCGGTCCCTGTCACACCACCCTCGATCTAACATCAATTTCCCCCGTGGGAGAGATCGATGCGTCAAACATCACGTCATACGTTATGATTTCTTGCAATTAGCCGCTGCAACTAGTGGAGCATGGCTCGCTTGTCACGAGAATTACAGTAGAAGGCGTTAACAGCGTCGCGGTTTTGGTATATAAGACAAATAGCGACTTCAACCGCTAGCCCAAAAGTAGTTTAGTATAAAATCCCAATGTACCTCCAAGTTCTTCCTCTTGACACACCAAAGCCCAAACAGGCACTGGAGGCTTTGCCCACACGCATGTGCTGAAACCCCTACCAAGTCTAATATAAAAGTCCTGGCGCCGACACCGTTTTTTAAGAGTGCCATGGATAACGGTTTGCCCTGGAACTCAGGTCCCTGAAAATAATGGCGGCTTAGTGGCGACTGCATTATCTTCAACACATTTCAATTTGCTATGCGACCCATCAAGAAGCTCGCAAATCAAGTGATCAGACCTCTCAGTTTCCCTGGTGCAAATTCTATTCCGTGGCGTACTGAGAGATGCCTGGACTCCAGGATTGGCCGGTTGAACTGATTCTACTTGTCGTGGAACATCTGATCTGCTCAGACCTGCTGTCTCTCCTCCGTGCCACGCCTGCTCTTGCCCAGTCTTTATCTGTTCGACATGCCGCAATCGTGGATGACCATGGCAGGGGAATTATGCATCTCGTTGTAATCAATGGTGAAGAGGAACTAGCACAGCGGCTACTTGATAATATCAACATCAAAGCGGAGGAATCGGATTCTGACTTGCAAACTCCGTTATCCTACGCAGTCATTGGCGGACATGACAAAATGGTGAAGCTGCTACTGGGCCGACCAGGCGTCAAAGCAGACTCGAAGAATATTCATGGGAGAACGCCGTTATGGATGGCGGCCCTGCGTGGAGACGAAGCCGTGGTCAAGCTGTTGCTTGGTCGACCAGATGTCGAAGCAGATTCGAAGGATATTGATGGGAGAACGCCGTTATTGCAGGCGGCGTCGGGAGGACACGAAGCCGTGGTCAAGCTGTTGCTCGACCGGACGGATGTCGAAGCAAATTCGAAGGATAATTACGGGGCAACGCCGTTATCGCAAGCGGCCTTACGCGGACACGAGGCCGTGGTCAAGCTGTTGCTTGGTCGAAGGAAGGTGAAAGCAGATTCGAGGGATAATTACGGGAAAACGCCGTTATCGCAGGCGGCCTCGGGAGGACACGAAGCCGTGGTCAAGCTGTTGCTCGACCGGACGGATGTCGAAGCAGATTCGAGAGATGAATATAGGGCAACGCCGTTATCACAGGCGGTCTTGGGCGGACACGAAGCTGTGGTCAAGCTGTTGCTCGACCGGACGGATGTCGAAGCAAATTCGAGGGATGTTTTCGGGAAAACGCCGTTATCGCAGGCGGCCTCGGGAGGACACGAAGCTGTGGTCAAGCTGTTGCTCGACCGGACGGATGTCGAAGCAAATTCGAGGGATGTTTTCGGGAAAACGCCGTTATCGCAAGCGGCCTCGGGAGGACACGAAGCTGTGGTCAAGCTGTTGCTCGACCGGACGGATGTCGAAGCAAATTCGAGGGATGTTTTCGGGAAAACGCCGTTATCGCAGGCGGCCTCGGGAGGACACGAAGCTGTGGTCAAGCTGTTGCTCGACCGGACGGATGTCGAAGCAAATTCGAGGGATGTTTACGGGAAAACGCCGTTATGGATGGCGGCCCTGCGCGGAGACGAAGCCGTGGTCAGGCTCTTGCGTCAACACCTGGATAGGCAAGAGGTGGCCGCGCTGGTTCTCAGCCGACCAAATGTTGAGGTGAATTTGAGGGATAAATACGGGAGGACACTGTTTGACCGTGCGATCCAGTGTAGACATGGTGCAGTTGTTCAGCTGCTTGACCGACATGGCCGAGAGAAGCGTCCGCATGAACCCGAAGAATAGAGGTAATGTAATTCTTAAGGATTCCGTTCTATATTAAGAACATCGAGAGTCTATTTTGTTACCCGATGTATTGGCGTCCCTCTATCGCCTAATCAATCACGTCGTGCGTGACACAAAGAACGACGGTCGCAATCTGTTGGTGCCAGACTACCCGGCGCCTGGTATTATTACATCACAACTCGGCCTCACTACAGTACTGTACCATGCAGCATCTCGAGAGCGGCGGCCCACGAATTAACCTTTTGATTAGCCAGAGACATTCCATGCGGTGTTCTAATTTTCTGTACTGAACATTTGTTCAAGGGGCGGCCCTTGTAAAGAAGGCTCATTTTACAAAGTAGCTAAGAATATTTTTGCTGGCAGCGATGAAGATCAAATTACCAAGCCTCCTTCTCACTAAAGGCGAAAAAGCACAGCGCGTTTTAATCAGCATCACATTAGCTCAGGACATAGCATATGAGTCTGACGTTGTGAATTTCCTCGTCAATACGCTCCCATTGTTCTCTTGGGAGGCAGAGGGGTGGCGATAGAATAATTCTACCAGAATTTCATGGCTGCTAAAATGCCAATGGAAACATGGGATGTATGCCAAAACATCCTGACATGAGCCTCATGGGATACGTCAGCAGTGGCAGCCAGGCCAATAGGCACCTGTCGGAACAGTCCTCATCATGGGATGACCAGGGTGTCGAAAAGGCAAATGTTGGTATCATTAAAGGGACAAACCTTAGCAATTCAAATGGCTGATCGAAAAATCCTGAGTGCATTCAGATCTCACACCGCTTTACTGATAGGTCTGGCCTTTGGGGCGAATGTTTCACTGAAGCGATGGAAGAAGTTTTGGAACTGTACGCCAACCACTGAGTGCTTGATACCATCACAACTTCCCTGTCTGCGACCGATACAAAAATGACAGAGCTTACGATTATGACGCTCGATGAATTTTATCTTTATCCTTTGACGGGCGGGAACTATTCAAGAACTGAGCTCTTCGAAAACAGCCATATATTCTGAAGCCTTTAGGAAACTCAAAACCCTCAAGATGCCCCCCCCGGCAGCATCGAAAGCGAGTACTTCAACTTTGAGGGACTATCGGCGTTCATTTGCTCTCTCCCATCGCTTGTGGAATTGGCCCAGGCACAAAACCTAGTGCAACGACCACGAGTCAAGCTCCTGGCTGCCCGATACTAGCGCTGTGCGTGCCCAGTCGACTACTGTGTCAGCACTGCATTGCTGCCTTCGCCTGTTGTTGATTTAAAACCTACAAATATTCGAACATAATGCAAAGAGAGCCTTACGTTTGAAGCACCTCGGGCTCGTTTTGTCGTGAACTGAAATGTGTTGAAGATAATGCGGTCGCTACTGAGCCGCCACTATTTTCAGGGACCTGAGTTCCAGGGCAAGCCGTTGTCCACGGTGCTCTAAGAAATGGTGTCGGCGACAGGACTGTGATATTAGATTCGGTAGGTGTTGGATAGAAACTGCCTCTGTTGATGGAACATGCAAACTTGGCGTAATTGCCAGCTGTCCTAATGTCGGCTATCAAGACTAAACTTAGCCGAATTATTGATTCGGACGAAAGGAAGTTTCTGGTATTTAAGAGTTTGCTGCAGACAAGGTCTGCAGCAGAACAGACAACAAGAATAATGATTTTGAGAAGCAGCATAGCTAAAATGAGTCTCATAACGTAACAGTAGGGGTTTCAGCACATGTGTCTGGGCAAAGCCTCCGGGTGCAGACTTGCGTATTGTGATATCACGCGCTAAAGTGATATTCATATTCATATTCACGTGACGTAATTAAGTGTGTTAGAATATTCCTCTAGCACTTTAGCATCATTGATATCACTTTAGCACTTTAGCACCTGTGATATCACTCTAGCACTCTAGCACCTATGATATCACGAACCGATCTACCCGTGACCTCAGATGCCACCGCCGTATCTTGTGTCTCAAGCGCATTACCGCTGCTGTCGTGTCTTGTATCGTTACCAATGCTGCCGTCAAAGATCTTCTGATTATGCCTTTTACGTAGCCGGCCCCCGGACACGTTCAACCTTCCCAAAATTCTTTCCAGTCAATCATTCCCTCTCCCAAGTCTTGCGAGGGCGCCTAGCTGCCGCCGGAAAAGTAAGTTCTGGGGCAACAGGTCACGTGCATATCACTTTAGCAATTGTGATATCACACTTAGCCGGAAAAAAGTGTGATATATATTCACGGTGATATCATATTCCTTTAGCACTTTAGCACATGTGATATCACTTTAGCATATCACAATACGCAAGTCTGTCCGGGTGCTTTGACGTGTCAACACGAAGAACTTGGAGGTACATTGGGATTTTACGCTAAACTACTTTTGGGCTAGCGGTTGACGTCGCTCTTTGTCTTTTGTACCAGAACCGCGACGCTCTTAACGCCTTCTACTGTACTCCTTGATAATACTTACTGTACTTTTACATGCTTATTCATTGAACAGATGGTTCATAACGGCTATTGCTGCATTTGTGGTTCGACCGACATGCACCACATGGTTTTTTTTGCACAGGTCAATACATGTTGATACATACTTAGGTCTAGTACAGTATGCAGTTTATCACAACCTATGTTGTATGTAAAGCACTCCCAAACGAGTATGGGGAATCTCCGTGTTATAATTTCAGCTAACAACATCCTTGAAGTTTTCCGGGCCACCAGGCCCTCCCAGTTTCTGTGCGGTTAGTGTAGCATAGTACTACAGCATAAAACCTAAGGACCAACAACCCAAAATTCATTTGTCATAGTCCTGTACTTCAATCTGTAAACATGGAACTCACCACAGACCAAGAGAAGAAACTGTTCATAGTCCAGGTGGTCTGCCTCGTTATCCTTTGGGTCTTCGTCGCACCCCTCAGAATATGGTCCCGAGTTTTGACCAAACGGGGCCGGTCGTGGAGAGAACTGCCTTGGATGGAGGATGCATTGATGTTGGCAGCTTTGGTAAGTGTGTTGGGTATCCACTGTACGGATGAGTGTGTTGACGGTGTGAAACATAAAAAAGCTGCTTTACACGATAATGGCCGGGTTCGCCCTCTACGGCATCATCGAGGGCGGGATTGGCAAACACGCTTCCGATATGGGTGGAGACGAGGAATCTGTATCTTTTCGTGCGTGGTTCATTTGCGAACTGTTATACGGCCCACTTAGTGCGTTGGTAAGGACGTCAATCGCGGTACTGATACTGCGCTTCAGCCCTTCAAAGGCTCAAAAATGGATCCTCTATATCTGCCTGGTGGTTATATATGTCTTCACCATAGTATACTTCCTTATTAACCTACTGCAATGCAGTCCACCGTCGTACTTCTGGATGCAGTTTGAGGATTTCAGCATGGAGGGATCGTGCAGCAACCCAGACATGTTGCCCAATGCTGCAATCGCACACAGCGTAATCGCCGCCGTTAGTGATCTCACGATATCAATTCTGTCTGCTTGCACGATTAAAAAGAACTTCATGGACTCTCCCACACTTACGATATCGAACGAGAGCTCTCAAAAAACCAAGATAAAGACTGGGCTTAGGGAGCTGAGACGAAACAAGACAAAGATAGTCATCATGCTGTTTTTAGTGCTAGGTGGCGCGTAAGTTCCTAGCCCTGAGTGCCGCACAATGCCAACCACCGCTGATAAGCCTCTAGTGCTGGTGCAGTAATGCTCGTCCGCATCCCTTATATTAGAATCCTGGAAATAACGCCGGATTTTCTCTACAAAACTGTGTAAGTCGTACTCCACCAAATGAGCCTTTGTAGTGCACAGCTTACCCTGCGTAGCGACGTTGCCATGTGGTCGCTCATAGAGCCCTGCGTCGGAATCGTAGCAGGCAGCCTGCCCTACATCAGGTCTCTACCAATTTTCCGCTGTCGCTCAAGAAGATCCAAATCGTTTAGACGCGCCCAAGTCACCGTCTCGCCTCGTGATAGGGATATAATGGTTAAGGAGGAATTTGAAGTAGACGTCAGGTCAATAACCCCGCATAACGAGCTAGGCAGCCAAGCGAGAATCAACGAAAAACTGTTTGATAACACATCGCTGGACGAAAAGTGAGTTTATAAAATTCCAGCCACTTTATAACTGCTAATAAATCCCGAATGCAGGATATGAGAGATATAGAATACGAAATGTGGGAGAAGATTTACAGTGTATGTTGATTAGTGTTCGTCGGATTTCCCTTGACCTAGACCAGATCATCTTTGAGGAAGTAATCATTCATATAGGTATTAAGACAATAAAATATGCATATTATATAGTCTATGTAAATCCTATTCGTGACTGTTGAGTCCGCTCAGCAAGCTCTAAGCTGAAACCTACATTGAAACTCTAGGCTGAAATTATGTCTGTCAGGATGACGAATTACCACACGAACACATTTTTTACTGCAGGAAACTCATTAACCACACGGCGGTTAAGACGGTAGAGGTAAGCATGGCAGAATTCTTAGTCTCAAAGCACATCTCAGTCTGGAGATCTGAGGGCTTGTTGCACGAAGTCTTGCAAGGGCAGCGGTGATGGGCGTCCGCCACCAAGTGTCCCCGATTCGCCTAGGCCAGTGATTCTAATAGATAACTTGTCGGATTTAACAACATTGATGTCAGAGTAACCAGGTAAGTTATCGACATCGTGTTTGATTTTGACGATCCCCAGGAGACATATGATACTGAATGCAAGCTTGTCGGCTGAGTTGGATATTAATATCAACTTATCCAAGTCTTCCATGTCCCTGGCAAAAGCCGCCACGGTGGCTGCAAAGCTTTTGCAAGCATAGAGAAGATTCTGACCCCGTTCAACGAGATTTCTAAGATGGCATCGTTAATGCTCATTACATCTTCAGGGTGAGCGCTGTCGTTGTCACAGTCTACGAGAATGTTGTAGACAGCCAATAAAACGACTTCCA
The DNA here is from genome assembly GCA_029379155.1 of Sarocladium terricola. Classification (NCBI taxonomy): domain Eukaryota; kingdom Fungi; phylum Ascomycota; class Sordariomycetes; order Hypocreales; family Sarocladiaceae; genus Sarocladium; species Sarocladium terricola. The sequence goes on from JAHKSO010000010.1 coordinate 427,700, forward strand.
CTGCGTCACCAACTATCCTGGCAGTCGCTCTCTCTGGAATACGTCTATGTGTGACCTCGATCAGCCTGGTGATTGCCATTCGAAAATGGGTAACGTGAGTAGCCGTAACCATGCCATTGCAATGCATGTATTTCTTTTGTGCCTCACCCCTGGTGGCGCCATGATCTGTTGGTATGATGGCTGGTGACGCTTCTAGCTCCTCAAATCGGTGTTTATAGTAGTCCCTCTCTCTCCGTAATTCCGTAGCTCGCATTTCTAGTTCTAATTGCTTGTCGCAAAAGGCAGCAATCTTGTTCTGAAAGAAGCTAATCTCCTCAGCGTATCGCCATGCGAAAGATTCTAGTCTCCTCAGCGTGTCGCTAGATGAGGCATCAGGACGGCGTTGTTTTACGTGGCTCCCTGCCGTTATCTCCCCAGATTCCGAGGTTTTGCTTATCCTATTCTCACTAACAACCACAACGACTATTGTCCTAAACGCTAATGTAAGCGGTCTATATGTTCAACTTATAGAATTAGGTCTTTATCGGCTCTTTCTGTGAGAAATCATATGTGATGTTAATGACGTACACCACGCTGTAATCTAGCCAAATTGTGAATGACTCCTTTCTTGTGGAAGTCCCCCCCGGCTACCCCATATCCGTACATAAGAGGTTGAGGCAAAAGTTTAGGTCCCTATATTGTTAATGCGGCGCTTATGCTACTATAGTGCCGTAATTTTATAGCCAAATCTAGCTTCAGTGAATCACGGCATTAGACGCTTTGACTTTTCAAATTTGCGCTGATAAGTTTGCGTCTACCGGCCACAACTTTTCACACCGTACTGATAGAGACTATAACGAATGTGCTACCATGGTCGACCACAACCATCTCTGCCTCGGTGAGCTCGGGCACAGCAGCTACTACCCCCACGATCTATTTTCCTGGCGATGCCAACAGTGTCCTGCAGCGATGGCCCTCCCTCGTCGGCAGGGTCAGGACGTGCAGAGGGAGGTCGGATAAGAACAAGTAGAATTATAGTAATACTGTATTAATACGAAAAGAATAAGTACTATCTATTATTTAGTTCTACATACGTACTGCATTAATACTAAAGCCGAGGGCATAAAACGATAAATTGCGATTACATAGGGGCTCTTGCCAGCTTCCAAGCAGATTAAGTAGAGAAAATATCCGCAGCTTAGATGCCTAGTGTCCCACCTCCTTTTCTGCCATCCATCTCGCGTTCTCATCTAACAATCTTTTGAGGCCAGGCAGTTTCTTTCTCCCAAAATCGACATCGTATTTACCGAATAGTGCCTTCAGTTTATTTTCATTGTATTGGTTCCAATGGTCCATCGTTTGCACTATACGTTGGGCGTGGTCATGACTTGCGTCCACTGCAGTCGGTGCATTGTCTAGTGTTTCAGTAACCACGGAAGCGTTTTGCGGTAATGTTGAATTCGCTTTAAGCAACTTGGTCAGTCCTGGTACCCCGAGTCTACCATTAAATTGGATCCCTTTTCGACGAAGTGTATCCTGTAATTGTGTTTTGTCGATCTGGGGCTGGCGTTGAATCCCCGGCGTTTCACGTGTAACTGTCATCTCATTGGCTTTCAGGCGCTCCGAGGCTGGTAGGTATTCAAGACCTTTTAGCACACTCTGCCCGGTTCTGACAGGCCCAAACTGGATCAGTAAATCCCCAATCAGGGGTTCTACTACCCGCCACATCTTCTGATATTCAGCCCACTTCTTTTGTTTGTCTGTAAGAGTTGCCTTGGTAACCTTCAACTTTGTGGCGGCTAGTCTCGTAGATCTCCTAGTCGGCCCCGCCATGCCCTCCCCGTCATGACTCGACCGATAGCTTTATACCACCAGCGTCCTTAAAGTTCGTTCTTGAATTAGTTACAGTGCATTCTTCAAAAGTTAAAAATATCCGTTGCTCTAATTCATTGCAGATGACCTATATTTGGCCATAGTTGCAACTGCTTAAAATCTGCTGGTGGTAACCGATGGGAGGTACGTAATGCTAGGCACTACAGGTGCAAATCTTTTTAGGCTGTTTTCATACCTGGCCATGGTTCGTACCTGCCAATCCGCACGAGTTGTATCCAGAAATTTCCCAGTTCACACAAAATTTCGCAAGTTTTGCGATGATAATCCTATCATGACGAGGGCTAGGTTGGAAGACATTCTTTACGACGGAAATCTTGGCACAAAGGACGATTACGGGTGTAATATGATGCTGGTGCACGACCAAATTGCTAGCAAATGCTAGTACACAGTGAACATGACTAATTCGGCATCGGAAGCAATCCTGTGTCTGTTGGCTAAAGATAGACCCGAGTGGGGGATTAACTGGTTTTTTTCTGAGAAACCAAGTCCTTACTTTCACCCTACCACCAGGTGGACACAAGGTTCTTGCCGCTGACCAAAATACTATAGGTGGATGCACGTTCAGCTTGGGTGATGCTGTCCGGGTAACCAAGAACAACCAGTTCGCCTCTACGTGGTTGGAGTTCGAGATGGCTACAAAGCAAGATGGCTGGTCTGGTGCTGACGCATCATGTCTTGTTGCAGCAAAGGAGGGACTCGACATCCCAGGTCTACGGGTATATTCTCAGTACAATAAACACTGCTCCACTATCTATGCGGGCGGGACCGGAGAAAACGCGTATCTGAAAGGTATGGAGGATATTGATGGTGTTGGCATCATCCAAGGGCCTGGTGAGGTACGACTGAGGGCAATATTTGGTTACTATGAGTAAATTATGTGGAAGGACTATGGTCAGGCGTGTACCGGTACAGTAACCAGAAATCCGATACTTAACTATTAATACAGTACAGACTGTATGGTGCGTGATGTTAATATTAATATTAGTGATTGAGTGATTACTGTAACTCAGGCTTACGTAAAGGATAGCACTGTTACCATTGACGTAGCTTCCGTGAAGGTATTCATACAAGGGCACGAACAAGGTCGACTGTAACTTGGAAAAAGCGACTGTTCACAGTGAAGGAAAGAGAAGCCGTAAATGTGATTAATACCCTGACTAGAGCTAGTTACACCTGTTCGAACAGCTGTGATAACTATGGAGCTCATTCTATAGTATTGCAACTGCAATGAGCTTGCATCGTGAACACAACCTTTGGGCATGTCATGCGCCGCATTCTCTCAAATCAACCCTCTGTTATGTCTACATTCTGCAGGGTAGGCGTACAGTAGGTTTGCATATTAAGTGAGCGTTTCATTTTCTCGCAGTGCAGTATGTAAATAATCGAGCTAAGGCTGCAAACAAGAATAATGTAACGATATGAAAGGCCTTCATCAACTACCCTGACATGGGCACGTGTGTGCCGCTTGGCTATCCGTGGCCGAACCACCATTACTCTGAGTGACTGCCGCGCTTGTAGGGGCAACAGTGTCCGCTGGACCTGTGGTTTGTTGAGCTGGGTTAGTGCTCACTCTTCCGCCGGTTCCACCCATCGAGGTCGATGTGGGAACTGGATCTTGTGTTGTAACCACCCCTGTTGGCTGTTCAGTGGGAGACCCACTTGATGGTCCGCTGGTTGGGGAACCTGTCGACATATCGCTACCTTGCGTGGTGCCAGGAAAGCCATCTGTTGGGACGCTGATGGTCCCCGCTGGCGTTGTAGGTGTCCCAATACCTGTTTTTACATGTTAGAACAGAATAATTAATCTAATAAATAGGGACACACAGTACCTGATGGCGTGTTAGACTCAAGTATACATGTCTGGCTAATGGCGGGCGTAGAAATAGGCACTCCCGTGGTGGTAGGATCACGCACGAGGACCTCGTAACAGTACACATAATCTCCCGCGCAGTTCCAAACTATTTTGGCAGGCCCCGTCGATATGTTACTGGGTAACGATATATACTGTACCGGAAAACCCTCGCAGGGTATATTTCCGTTCATGATTGGGACCGATTCCAGAGATTTATTGTCCGCGAACAGAAATATATCAGCTGTTGTGCAGCTTTCATTTGCAGCCGGGCTTACTATATCGGCTATGCCGCCACGCTCGAGCAAGGCATGGTCGAAGGGGCAAGGAGACTTGCCGTCGTCATTACCATTATCAATACCCGGTTGACGACAATGAGCCGCTGAAGCTGCGAGCAATAGGCAGTACGCGGTAGGTTTGCCAAAGATCATGTGCGTTCGAGTGCATTCAGGGTGCCCTGCATGATATATGGCGTGGAATGCATTATTTTTAGTGCCTGTTTTACATGATGATGACAATTGTCTCATCTTCCACCTAATAATAAAAGGGGCTCATGATTGCATCTGGGCAATTCTACTGCGCGACCAAATGGGAAATATACGTAACGAACCGGCTGACAGGACGGTGTGACGGGGACGGTTTGACAGGACGGCGTGGTGATATTATCAGCATGTTAGTGTAAGCCTGCCTATAATTAGAACCTGGGTTTCGATAAAAGGGGATCATGCTCAGATCTAAAGCGGGCATGGGCAGAAGAAAGATCGAAATTAAGAAACTTGAAAATTTGAGGAACCGTAATGCTACGTTCAAAAAGAGGAGGCAGGGGATTCTCAAGAAGGCGCATGAGCTAGCTGTCCTGACAGACAGCAAGGTGACACTGTCTATTAGGAATGGGGACGCTCTTGAGAATCATGTATTTAACGAGCATCTAGAGTCACCTCCTACGAGAGCATTAACGGTTCGTGAGAACACCATGGCTGCATCAACGGCACAAGTGGTCAGCTCGCCATCCTTGCTGGATGATGATGTGATCGGGGATCTTATAGTCGCACGCGTCCAACCTGAACCATCCCTGGGCTGGCAGTTCGATTCAATGGCCGCTGAACCTGGCTTCGAACAAGCCTTAGACTCCATATTTGACCCTCTTGCTTTGAGCGCAACGAAACAGCTTGGCATGTACGATGGAGGCTTCACTGCTTTCAATAACTCTGCGTCGTCGCTGGAACTTTTTAGCTATCCACTACTTTCAGATTCACTAAATGACCCCTTTCTAAGCGTGGGGACTAATGAAGAATGTAACTGGCTGATGCCACTGCTGGAATCGAACACGAACTTCGCCAGTCCAGTGATGGCATTACCATAATGGTGCAGAGCGACACATTTTGATAGAATTTAGGCCCACCTCTCACATTAGCGCTATCTCTCATCAATTATACAGTACATCAAATCCTTTGCAGAAAACTAAAGTATTGAAGAAGCATTGAAATTTCTCTATATAATGCACTGTGCAGCATAGTTTACAAAAAGGTTACGCTTCACCGTAGCTCCAGCTTGTGGGCTCATCTGAGAACTCGGCCCTGTATGCTTCGTCAGCCGCCTTTAACAGACCGAAGAAATAGTTCAGATCGTCCACAATGGGAAGGGCAGCCGTATTATTAGAGCTCGGAAAGGAGATGAGCTCCAGCAGCTTGTTACAACTAGGACATCGAAACCCTTCTTCCCCAGTTGGGTAGTTAAGTTTGCTCATGGCCATCCTTTTTTTGCATTTTCGGCACTCCATGGTCTTTTCTTCCATGGGATTCTTCTTGGCGTTAACAAGTTTTTGAATCGCTTTTAATCGAGCGCCAACGGCAAACATTGCAGTTTTAGAATCGATGTAGTAGCATGGTTTACCACTTGCTTCATGGGGATGCCTGCTGCTTGTTAACAAAAATGAATTAGGAAGTAGAATGGGAAGAAAAAAACAAAAGAAACCTTGTCTTAAAAGGAAATAAAATCAAGATGGAAACAAGGCAGCGAGGGGGCAAAGTTATTTACTCGGGAGAACAGGTCTATACATACGATGAAATGAGAAACTCGGAACAGAGATCGTGGCATTTCCTGCTTAGCTCAAGCTGTGAGAATGGGAGGTAGTCGGACATTTCTTTGGCAGTCAATCTTGGAAAAATGTTATTAATCCGTAGATTTGAGATGGACGGTTCGAAGGTACGGACCTTTGGTGACGAATTAAGAGTTCGAGAATAAGCACATGCTCAGCCTGGTAGAGAGCACGCATAATGCACCTCAGCATGATATTCACAGCATGCATATCGACTGGGTTTTCTGACTTCTCTTGTTAGTTTCGAGGTTTCTTCAGTACCGTGGTGATGAAATCAGATTCCATGGCAGAAGCGGGCGATCGAACAAGTTTAAATGCGAAGCAGGGCATCGTTAGCATTTCGTTGTCAGCGGCTCCACACGTTGTATGCCTCGAGCAGTTTCAGCCTTCACCACACCGTACACCATCGCGATTCAGAGTCTACAGTCCTTGCCTCTAATGCGTATGCTGTACATATAAGCGGGCTCTATTATCACCCACCATGACCAGCACAACATTGTCCCTTACACTGGGGCTTGAAGCCATTGCAACAACAACAATGCACCCCCAAGAATGCGACCGACACAAAAACACCCGATATGACAATTCAATTGACCTAGGAGTGCTTCTGATTCCTGTGCTTACACCTCACGATGCAAGCTTTGCCAGCAGATGGCCTTTAAAAAGTAACGCTGATCCGCCACTCCCACAGATGATTGGCGGAGCGGCCTTTGCCTGGAAACTTGGACAAGCGATGCAGAGATGAGCGGCAGGGGGACAAAATTGAGTTTTGCAGCTGAATGACAGACGATGGCGCAGGAATAAGACCGAAAAGTGGCTCTTGGGCAAGCTAAGCAGTGGCGTGAGGACGAGATGAGATACGGCACACAACCGTTACGTCAGAATTTAACTATGAAACAAGATGAGAGAGAAAGATTCCCATGTATACAGTAAGTATACTGTACTTGATTGTGAATAATGGAAAGTTACATGCACAGTGTCATATACCAGACGATATGCAGCACCTGCCCCTGCACCTGGTGAACCGGCACCAACACCAGCACCAGCACCAACTGCTGCCGATGCTGCCGATGCTGCTCCAGTCCCGGCGGACCCGATTGCGACTCCCGCACAAGAGGGCAACGAACCCGTACCAGTGGTTCCAGCGGTTCCAGCGGTGTCATACAGTACAGCATGCACGGAACAGATAGAATAGAAGTAGGGTGAACCTCCTTGATGGTTTAGTATCTATTAAGCGTATTTTGTGGCTAAGATGACGTCCGTATGTTATTAACATATCCGGTTCCTGAGAGGGTTAATAGCACCGACAAATGCCTCTTATCAGCTCTATTGCCGGTGTGGTTGTGGTATGACAGGTGTCGTGTCAGAGTCAATGGAACGGACATGAGTGAAATAAATGAATGCATCATCATATAGAGATGTGACTTGATATTTCTTTATGGAGCTGTAGGTGCCGCAAACACCGCAAGTCCCGTTGCCGTATCAAGGAAGATGCGCGGGTTGAAAAGAGGCGAGCATCCAGCCCACTCGAAATGGTCAGGAGGTAGTAAACATTAACCTTAATTATTGGGGAATCGCTCTCGCCGACAACTATTTCTCTGCCACATATATTGACCCAGTCTCTTTTATACACAATATGTTGTTAATAGAAACACAAAACGTTTGCGAATGCTGTGGCAGGAAGCGCACTGTTCACCGGGAGACATGTGAGTTCTCTGGGACGCTGGGCCGTTGGCTGTGCCGCAAAGCGAACCTTAAGGTTAGCGTCCAGGATATAAGATACGACAAGTGCAGGCGTTGCCGTCGCGGGCCTAAGTATGCAGAGCTCCCGGCGGATCCACCAAGGAAGAAGACAGGACAGCCTAAGCCCAAGCCACCAAGCTGGAAACAGATGCACCAAGAAATGCTCATCTGAGTAACAGGACCATAGCTTATGTTCAGGTCTTTCATGTTAATCAGCTATATTCAGCCGCTGGCATGTGAACGATGAACCCGAGGCATGCATTCGGTTTCATCAAACCATAATGAACGTTAATACATCACGGTCATCATCGTCCGGTCATACTCAGAGGCGTATCGTATTATGTTCATATTGTGTGGAGGAGACCGCGCACACTAGGGTAGGCTAGAGTGGAGGAACAGGGTTAGGGAATTACTTCTGCGGTTATCATACTAGCTTTGGTATAAAAGGTAGCAGGTTTGCTGTCTTCTCGGTCATCATCAAGTATTAACCAAGAATATTTGCAACACCTTTCTGGCGCGTGCATCGTGCGCAGCCGAGGAAGCAATAAAAGGGGTTTTTGCCTGCACATGATATTCATTCACTTGATCGTTGATTACTGCCTTGATATTATCATTCCCTTTTGAAGATCACAGCCCTAGACTTCCCTTTGGCCATTCCGTTCGGAGACCCGAGGCCACGTAAAGGACGCGCATAACGGCTTCAATCCCACCAACCACGGTACCGATTACGGGATAAGAGAAAGACAGACCATTTTATCTATTTCAGCAGAACAAGTAATTTGAAGCTTGATCCTTTCTTCGGCACCTCAAAGGTGGCTGTGACGACGTTGGGGGTTTGTCGAGACCTATTACGCTCCCAAGAACGCCCCCTTTTATATGTGCGACTCCTTAAGCGATTAAAGGCGATATTCCTTATCGGACTTCTCCGACCACTTGATCGATCGAGATCGAACACAGGAAATCTATTTCCATTAAACGAGACTGCGAAATCACAGATTTTGACATTTGGGGGCATATGGTTGGTCGGTGTGTGTGTTTAGGCCTCACAAAATATATTATATTGTACGTAGATCAGATTGTGAAGTGAGAGTTTGAAAATGGTTTTAACACGCTGCTGCTTCCAATCCGCCCTGTGGGAAGTGACTCCTCTGACGCCGACCAAAGGGATGTCATGGTCCAGGAAAGGGACCTAATGGAAAAGCTACGAATATAGAGGAAGAACATACCAAGTTAAAGTAATATGGTGCATTATAATACATAATGTACAGTACTGCATACACGTTACTATTGGTAATGAAGTAATGTTCCAAGAAGGCTTTGCTGCACTAGCTGACACTGCCAGTGCCACTGCCAGCGCATTAAGCTTTCCATCAACCGGCCAACGTATTCAACAGCCAAAGTCTGAATGAATAAACCATCAAATTACAAGAACCCTGTGGGCTCTAGTTCTAATTATCGCGTTCTCGCGCCTGAGATGAATCTTGCTCTGCCGAGTTGGATGCTTGCCGGGGCCTAAGACAGCAGAGCCCACAGCCTGCAATTCCTCATCTGAGACCCTCAGGTTCCAACGCAGTAACTTCAACATTGCCCACTCCATCTTGTCCATTTCTTCTCTCGGTAGACAGAGGCTGCTGCCCCAGACCCGGTTTGTGTAGGTGTTGTCCCATAAGTATTTGTGAGCCACAGTAATTGCTACTAATGCCAGGCGATGTGATGTGCATCGCTGGATTCCTCTCGGCTTTCGCCGCAAGTTATACAACCTCCCTAGATAAGCCGATGCGTAGAGCAACTCCGGAACTTTCAGGCCGTATCGCGCGACCAGCAATGATATGTAGTCTTCTAGTGGAGGCGGCGAGCAGCGACACGGAAGCTCGTCTCCCCGGCCGTGACTGAACCCGCGAACGAGCTTGTTTAGATGTGAGATTATGGTGTGTATTGGCAGTGACATGACGACGTCTTCGGGTTAGTAGGTAAGGAAATATGTGACACGATGCATGGTGCCTCAGCATACTTATATTAAGGCTGAGGATTTACGCAAACCTTCGTAATAAAGTTTTGACAAATAAGAAGGCGCCATTTCTGACCTGACCCGCGTTTTATCTAAGATATGCAAGTTTACCTAACAACACTTTACTTGCAAAGTACTTTTAAGTGGCCCAGAGCAAGCGACTCATAAGTAAGGGATTCCGAAGATAGGGGTACCTAATATTCCGGAGATTCAGAGAATGCCAGGCTCTGTGGGAGACGAAATCAGGTGGACTATTTCGATAGATACAGGTGGCTGCATGTCAGCATAGGTCAATTAATGGCCAAAGAAAGTGTCACCTATCATACTTATGATTTTACATCCTGTGCTTCGTATTGTTCTGTATGTCGGCAGAATCAATGGAAAGATATCACGCAACCCCTACTCACATAACGACGATGATACGCAAGTGACCGAAGCGCTTTACCTGAAACAATGGCTCCTAAGTGGGAGCCTAGTTGCCCTCTTCTGCTCTGTACGACCAACCCGATTTGGTGATTGACTGCGGCGAGTGGCTCTACTACACTGTGGGTGCCACTCAGAAGATGACTACCAGGAGCGGTCTGGAACGTCACAAGACGATAAATCAAAGGTATATATGTGTTTTATCATATCTCAAACAGTTCAGGGGAAGGACGTGAAACAGGTCTGCCTTTGTTTCTGGTTTACTTAAAGCTAGGTATTGAAACCATGATGAAAGACAAACAAGCAACATGTCTATATTCGAGTCTAAAGCCGCCGAATTAGAGCTAGCGCAGAAACAAAGAAGAGAAAACAACCGGATAGCATAGCAAAAGCATAGAGAAAAAAAAGAAAAGGGACCTAGAGATAAAGACAAAGGAGCTAGAAAAACAGATAAAGGACGCTAAAAGGATGAGAACGATTCTCCTAAAGGGTAAAGCTTGCCGTAACCCTCAACGACATTGGGCAAATTAAGGAGCTTGTGAAAAGCCCGTCAATACTATTACCAGTCAAGTCATGTTCGGTGAGCATGATACGCGAGAAAACGCCTTGCCTTGAAATGGAAGAACTCTTCTCTATAGATGACAAGATGACAAAACCTCCACCTCGTCGCAACTGCCTGTGGAGTCCGAGGCCTCTACGACCATGGAGAGTGGCGTTATCGAACGAGACCTTACATTGCCGCCGTATACGAATGATGACAGCACCAGTCTGATCCCACACAACACTCTTGTCGCACTAGTCACAGGGCACGTGTGCCAAAAAGCGCTGTATAACAGGCACCCTGCGCTCGGATTATTGAATCAGCGCAGCCGATGCACAGGGCCCGGCGCCCTCTTTAAATTGAGGCGCACACAACCAATTTCATATGTAGAAAATCAAGGCTTTTATTATATCTTTTGCACCTATCTTCGTGTGCGCCCCCGAGCACACATTGTGTGTGCGCTGCGTGTGACAACTCTGACCAGCGGGTTGAGCCCACAAAGCATTCCCGGCGCGCAAAACGGTCTAGGCGGCCAAGGCTTTTTTCAGCCCACTATGGACCCATTTTTCTAGAACATGGCAAGCATGCTTCCATCTTTTCAGTTGCCGTCTGGTATTTCGACACTTAATCCCCACTGCATTTGCTGCCTCCTGCCGCCATGCCTAACACTTGGGAAACTCCTTGGGAGGGTTACCCTGCGATAATGGCCAGAATATAGCGCATCTGGACTTTTAATATGTATTTCTAATATTCGTTGTGTTGAGGATATAATTCGAGGATCGATGATAGAGAGTGTGGCACATGTATCATATGAAGACCGCTTTACATAACATGTATTGTTAATGTAACTGTACCTTAGTCAATACATTTTGCGTTTTCATTCCTTCTCGTTGGTGAGAGGGGGAAAATGGCTAGAACTCAGTTTATAGTTATTTCTAGATGCATTAAGAGCGACAATCAAGTTAGTTTATGACAAACACATGCTAAAGCTACAATATATTGATGATGCACTGCAGTAAGTACTTAAGTACCTATTAATATTATTAACATTTATACCGCGCCCTGTAGTACTTACAGTAGTTGCACATGGATGTTTATAAATAATACACCACAGTCAATGCATGAAAATCAGGTCCGTTCTCGGAAATATTGGTAGTAATGGAATAGTACAACCAGGTGCAACCCGTGGTTATCGCTAATCCGTATCAATGACACGGACTGTATCTGACGCAGATATAGACAATTTCTTGAACGAACCAACTTCCAGAGCCTTAGTCAACTTTTTAGAATACGCGACTCTCCGTGCATGTGGTGTATTGCATTTCAGTTTCACCCCGGGCGAGACCCCTTTACGATCCTTCATAGCGAGAATCTTATACTATTCGAAAACGCGGCTAAATATCATGCTGGCTCTCCCCGTATACCTTGACCGGCTGGGCCGGTCTCTAGAGCCCGGAACGAGCGTCCCTAGCAATACCCCCCACCAGGCATTTTTTGGCTGCTTGGTTCTGACAACGAAATACATGCTAGATGTGCCTCCTAACAGTTTGTTCTGGGTCCAGTGCTTAATATATTCTTGTAATAACTTGTTCTTCACCAAAGAAGGCATCCTCTCGCTGGAACTCCAGATTCTAGAGCGATTCCAGTGGCGCGCCGACATTCACGAGCACGACTTGCTTCCAGATCTTGATACGTGTCTGGATTTTCTTGCTGCGGCCATGAACAAGGCGCCTTATACTGCCCTGCATAGGTTGTCAGATGATACGGAATACCGAATAAGGTGGATCGAAACTTTCATTAGACGCATCACCGAAACGTGCTTGACCAACCCCTGCGTTCTGTGTTACCATTGACATAAGTCTAGCGGCCAGCTATTAGGGCTGGTACTGAATGATCACACTACTAGTTTACGGTGGTCTTCTTTCTCGCTTAAGGGGCCCGAAATTCATCTTTGTTTTAAAAGCTGACTAGAACGTCGCTTACCACAGTGCGCATGTAGCAGTGCCGAGCTCAGTAATTAATGTTGGTTACTACCTAATTTTCTTTACATATAAAGTAGTATTATGTGTTTTTTCCCTCCGGGGGCCCTCTGGGAGCCCTGCCGGAGGCCGCTTGCAGCGGGCTCGATTTGAAGGGTTCGATTTGAAGGGCTCGATTTGCTTGATTTGAAGGGCTTGATTTGCTCGATTTGAAAGGCTCGATTCGAAAGGCTTGATTTAAACGGCTCGTTCGAAGGGCTCGATTCGAAAGGCTCGATTTAAAAGGCTCGATTTAAAAGGCTCGATTTGAAGATTTATTTTTCATAGATCATGAAGTGGCATTGTGTGTTTTTTCCCTCCGGGGGCCCTGCTGGGGGCCGCTTGCAGCGGGCTCCTGCCTGCGGCGCTGCCTACCTTCCACAACACCACGCCCACCTTCCGCAACATCACAACGCGCCTGCTAAAAGCATCACCAATTCGGTACGTACCTCAAATTCCTCGTTATCCAATCGCCGATGAGTATTCTAAAGTTGTCGGCCTCACTATTAGATTCATTGTAAATAGGCAAAGCGGGCAGCTGTAGCCTGCGGAACTGCATCTTCGCGCCTTCGTTCTGCATTTCATACGCAAAACTCAGGCAAGCGCCGCTTTGCCTAATGATATTTATATATTCTGTTTGACTGCGTCTTGCTCTACAGGTTCGAAATTGGTGGACAGTGCGCTGAAGAGTTTGATTAACGCAAAGGACGCATCTTCCTCGATACTTGTGGCAGTATGGATTCACGGTGGGGTTGGGTCTGCTACTTATATAACACAAAATATCGGTTCTCTGTAACGAGGTGTTGTCTTAACGACGGTCATGTATTCTGCCTGAACACCGGCCCTAAAGGTTAAACCTGTGATGTGGTCTGTGGGACAAGGGAGGGGGATTGGCTCTGCAGATGACATATAAGGGTTAGTATAAAAGGTAGCTGGCATGCTGTCTTCTTGGTAAACGAAGCAACTTTTTCCCAAGAAGATTTGTAGGAGCCCTTTTCATAGCTGCTTAACGCGCCGCTGAGGGAATAATGAAAGGTGTTCTTGCCCGCATTTTATATTCATTCATTTAATCGTTGATTAGAGCCTTCATATTTTTATTCCTCACAGAGACAACAGCCTGGCCCACTATCGTGGCCAGTCTGCAAAGTCACTAGAAGACGGTCACAGAGGAGTGGGGGGACCCCAATCCCAGGAGCCATAAGAGGGATTACATTATAAGAGAAGGAGTCACCATTTGATCGATTATGTCTGGCCGGGATAAACGACAGCTTGTCTAAAGAGACTGCGAAACCACAGATCTTATTGTTTGGGGGCATATAGTTGGCTAGTGTATGTGTTTAGGCCTAACAAAATACTTACTATAAAAGCGTGATAATAATATTTAAAAGAGAGAACATTAGGGTATTTAGTAACAAGTCGCCCGCTCATAGCATGTATGTTACATGTTGGGTCCCAAACACCATAACACGCCACTGGGGTCATATAACGAGGCATGGCATACGAGACACCTTCCCAGAGGGCCCCTTCTTCCCAGATTCATTGTTTCTTCATATTTAGGTTTGCTGCAAGATTTATTAACCACTTGCATCGCGAACCTCCCGCATCTATCGTGTGAAACCTCACGTTAGAAGGGGTCCCCTAAAGGTGCGTGACTATTAATGCCTCGGTAAGTGAGATGGGGTCTGATGCTATAGCTTTTAGACATATGTTGCCACCTTCAGAAGCATCGCAGAATGCCGCTATACTGCCAAATTTCATGTCGGAGAGCTCGTTACGCTGAAGTTATAGACTGAGAATTAACCCGTTAGGGAAGGTAGAAGCCCTCAAATTGTCAAAAGCCTCTTGGGTACGTAACCAAATAGTCACATGGCCGTGTCACACTATAACACCATCTCATATTAGCATTCATCCTCTATTATCACACTTCTTATTGCCTTATTAGATCTATTGATTAGGCTCATTATGGTCTTCATGTCTTGTGTTAGTCCCCATGTGATCCATCATGTCAAGAATTCTGACCTTACTAACTGAGTGAAACCCAAGAGAAAATATAATGAGTTTTGTTCCAGAGTCGTGTGGCAAAGTAAAAGGCTCGGGTGTCTTGTGCTATTCTTGCCAAATTTTCTTAAAACTAGCCAAGACTCCACTGCCGTCTTGTATAGAGACGCTCTCATGCTTCTGTGTCTGTATTGTATTTTGCTTGTATTGCTAATTCGTGCCTATAGGTACTTGTAATTATAATAGAATGAGCAACTCATCTTGCTAACATTTTTTAATGGCTTCCTGGCAGTGTATATGCTATATCTTGTTTGTGTTGTAATCATATATTGGTGGGTGTGGGAAGGGCAGGACGAACGCAAGATTATTCAATGAAGTTAGTGTAGAGTCTGCTTATTGTTCGTTTAAATAGTGTTCGAACTTTTAGACATGGCCTATTATTATTTATATCTACCATACCTTTATGAAAATCGAATTCGAATCTTTGTTTCTTACAGAATACTCCTTCCACTGACCCATAACCCACCTCAAGGTAGACCCCAGTTGACCTAGAGCTAAAGAGAGCGATAATCACCATTTATGATGAGCTGTGAAGCATTCTTAGGAACTAGGCTAGTACAGCTTTTAATCTTGTATGAGAAGGAACAATTTAGAGCGGCCAACTTGTTACGTATATACTCAAGATCGCGCTTATTGTGTCTTCATATTCGCACTTTGATGTTAGGTCCCACACACTACACCTGATGGAACGTTCTGACAGCAAATGCAGGCGGAATGTGTACTTATTTATTTAGTTATAGAGATGTATAGGGGTGCCACAAATGTGCCAATCATGGAGCAAGCCCTTTATTTTCACAGCTCAGATTCCAAGTGAGGGCAGCTGTGGTTATGCCCAGAGCTTGTAGCGTGTAGTTAGATCGAAATCTACACTTGGTACAGAATTTAAATTAATGCAGACAAATCCTCCTAGATAAACCGTAAAACTTCTAACCATGTGCTACTATACGAACTGCTAACTAGAAAGCTTCCTAAATTACCACTTTTATTATATCCCTTATATTAAGCCTACTTAAATTTCCTTCTATAGCTTATTAGCTCGCTAAATAGCTTTACCATATTATCTAAGGCTAGAACCATATAATTAAACTAAATAGCGCTCTTAGAAATAAGAACTTATCCCTTAGTGTCGTCTATAATATTTATTTATTTATTTATTTAGTTACACTAGATAGCTAGCTAGGCTAAGCTATTTCGCTAGTACACCTATTCTTCTAGTGGTCAAGGAAACCCTCTGGGGAATAAAACCTCGCCCGCCTCGGTCCCGGTTCGTCTACGGCCCATCCCCGGCCGATTCCCGCCCGTGTGATTTGATCGCCGCTTGCCGGCATGCCTCGCCCGTGGCGAGCCAGATGGAGTTGTTGTGTTGGCGCACCGCTTGCGCCTCGCTTCCTACCCGTCCTCGCTCTTCCCTTTGTCCTCGGCCTATGCTCCTTATCCCTATCCCACGCCCGTGCCGGCTCCAGCCCGGCTCCTCCTATCCCACTGCGCGGCTAGCTTTTGGGCTAGCTCGTAGTGCCCTATTCGGCCTGTTGACAGCACCCATCGCGTCACGATTGGGGCCGTGCCGGGGTGTCGTCTATAATAGTTTTCTTAGTTATATATATTATAAGATTTAGCTTAGTAAGGATTACTATAATATCTAACACTACTTCTTCTTTTACTTTACGAGAAAGGGTATGCTTTGGTGTTAGATCATCTAGATAGACTTTCCCGCTAGGAAGCTTAAAAACGTTAGAGAAGTAAGCTTCATGGGCTGATCTCTTTAAGAAGAGCATGCATAGTGATTTTAAAGGGATTGAGTCTGAAGTACAGCGAAGAAAAGCTGCTCTAATAATGACTTTATTGTAGGGTCGTCTAGGTGCAGATCGTTAGGTCTGCCGAAATTCTGCAGCTAAGTATTCTAGTAGAAATAAGTTAATAAACTTGCTTACCGATAGACATTTAACGTGTTTCCTGGTAGCCATGGCTTGAAAGAAAGCAACTATGCGGAAACGTACAGGTCTTTGCTAATAGCCCAGAGTTCCGCGATGTAATGATGTTTTCGTCGGTTAGTTTTGTCCGTTTTTAAGGCCGACTGTAGGGGAGATGAGTTCTTAAAGAAGTTATGCTTAGATAATTATAATAGTGCACGCGATACACGGGACGATATGTACTCCATAAAAGGGGCCCATGCGACCAATCTTATTTATAGAATGAAGGCTTTTATAATAAATTTGTCATCGTGTATGCTGTGTACGATTGTGAGTGACGGAAATGGGCCGCCACTTAAAATTTACGATAAATATAGGCTTGCGGCGTTAGATGGTAATGATAGAGTGTGATCTGAAAGCCTGAAAGCCCTGGGTAAGATTTTCTCCTCCTGACGCTGCTTCTTCCACGCAAGCATATTCAGCGTCGTTTAGTTAAGATATTTATTCATTCTTACGATATATTCTCTAGGCTTCACTTTTACGTTCTGGGCATGCTACACATGTTCGAACCCATGACAGAGCTTAAGGGAAACCGCTCATGGTTAATGTTAATAACTAATGCACAGAGTTAGGCGGTATTAAAAGTGTATACTGTGGCAGCCTCCATGGCGTAAATCACAAGCATACTATGGCATTCTCGGACACGTTGACACAAGACAACCGTATGGCCAGAAGGACCTTTACAACCGAATGTTCATCATGTTTCTATTTTCTATTCTGCTTAGCTTTTACTATAGCTACATACCCGCAAGATACATTGAGCTAATAACACGGAAAGGCTTAGCCACGCATTATGTTCAGCATCTCCAATGTGAACGGAGGATACTAACCTAACTAAGTTAATAATTTTCGCAAGAGTCTAATATAGAACGAAGAAAATAGCGCAAGCTGCGATATTGAATCCAAAACCTGCCACCCATGACAAAGCAAAGATTAATGTCCCGCGAATTTAATCCGAGCAGAAACGTGGGTGGCAGCAACAGCGAGGCATGCGCAAGTTAACATGAACGATGACCCGATGCCAATATTGGCTATTACCTCCAAACTATTTACAAAAGATCTTGCTGCTTTTAATTCTCTCTGTATTTGCTTTGTGGGGATACCCGCCAGGTCTGGCAGACTAAGCTCTTCGTCAAGCCGTACCGGTTTGTTGTTCAGGGTTATGTCCTGCGTTCCCGCATCCAGTTCCATCGACTTGTCAAGTACGTCTGCCACTGCGGTTTGGATGGTACTTGTCACAGTATTGACCTCACTGGCGGCTTTTATGGCTACAGAAACGACCTTGGTTCTAATGTCGCCTCCGTCTCTAATGCTGCCAATGGGGTTTGTAAGATCTCGATTTTAGAGGGGGTTAAGGTTGAGCTGGTTGACCACCCTCAGTTCTAGTGCTGCTTAGGCTTTTTCTTCTCTAGAATTACTTTGTAGACGAAGATTCCACGCTTTTTGCTCTCCGAAGAGTTCAAGCCGCTAGCCGTGAAGGCAATGCAAACAGAGCCAACTAGATAGACAATCGCGAAAATCGCGGAACCCTAGCAAATTAACCTAAAAAGTTTGCCAGACGCCATTAAACAGAAGAAGAGTGCCCTAATAGAAGGAAGCTATGAAGCACTATATTACACTGTATATGTGAAGAAATGGATATACCGGCTTTTGCCACGTAGCCGGGTCATAATTTAAGCTATTTCCTAAGTCCAGAACGGCGGAACAGGGGTAAAATTGGGCATGCATATATTCTCAGAGTTTTCCTTGTAGCTTCTTCGGGTTACTCGATTTCAGGCAGACCAATTTAGTAGCTTTAGCATTGGTTTAGCCAGGCCCAGCAGGACGGGCTGCTGTTTGCCGTCGATGCGCCCTGAACCACCATACGAGTGAACTGTTTACTGCTTGCATTTTACCATGCACGGTGCTACGGTAATACATATTCGGCGGATAGCTATTATAGGCTATGATACTTCGAGGGCAACAAACTCGGTGTTAAGGAACGTCCGCAAAGCCTCGTTTCCCACCCGGAATGATCCTTCCTGCAACAAAGCTAATTCTAACTCGTATAGGGGCATCCGTAGCTGTGTAAGGCAGCAAGAAATTCGCTGTGCGGAGCAACGCTCTAAACAGAATACCGACGGGGCCGTGCCAAGGAAACCAAGTCTCGTCGCCCGAATTTCACCCACGGGTAGTCCGCTCGTATGATCAGTTTACAAACGCCACTGCGGCCAACTCCTGAAGGCGTCCAGCTTCCCCAGTGAGAGAATCGTCCATGGCCCAGGCAGGCAGATATGTTGTCTTGTAAGGAGGTCCAAGGGTCATACCACCTCATGACCGATATTATGACTACTAACTGTTCGCAAAACAGCAAGCCCCTTAAGCCAGTGCATCTTTCGTGCACACAGCAAGAGCAGAATATAACAGATTTAGATTCTATACTCTTAATCTTCCGTTCCGGAGTAGGATTCTGAGACTCAAAAAAAAAGAGAGAGTCCTATGATTTAGATGTGAATGAAGTAAATGGTCAAAGTTTAATATAGGAGGACCTAGACTGGGTGAAGTCTTGATCTGGATACAGTTTGTCTAGTGCCATGGTAATTATATTGCCTCTCGCATATACATTAAAGTCATATCCCGTACGTTAAATGTCACCACGTCATGCATAATTGTAAATTACGACTCAATAAAACATAGGGTGAATTAGTGTGTAATGAGCCTTGATACGCACAGCTAATGGGAAAACAGTCTACTTTATATAAGAAGCATTGAAATAAGGGTTTTGATGTAGTCATCGTGGCGTAGCCCTGAAACCCACCGTGCAATCCAATCATCGTCTCGGGGTGTTCAGATACGTTGGAAGGGTAATATTCCACAAGCCTACTGCCGTGAAAGAAGCGTACAGGGTTACTGATGTGTCTTATAATGCTTCTTGAGATTAAAGAATGCATTATGGTGTAAGGAGAAACCATTTGCTGTCTTTAGACTCGCGGCTAAGCACTTCTTTCTACCCAAATCTTTTCTTGGCGTCAACGTATGCCCACAGTCGCCAGACAAAGGTAGAGGCCAGACAAAGGTAGAAGCCGGTCACAATCACAACTTGCGCCTCTTGGCATGTATTATGGAATTGCTCGTTGACCTGCGCTTCAGGCTAGGTTTTGTTTCCTCAAAGCCTGAGGCTGTATGAACGATGCCAGCACTGCGTGGGGCACGGTGCTTTCTCCGATGATCTGGTATGCCAAACGGCGCATTCAAGCCCTGCACATCCACCAGCTTGTGGATAAGATACGGGCTACCACTGATTGGGTAGGTTCTGCCGTCTGGCCATGTTAACGACACCAACAGCTCTTGTCTAGTGATCTGGAACTCCGCTGGCACCACAAAATTTCCTGTATGGTCCCAGAAAAATGGGGAAAGCATATTTCCCCCCAAGACCTTGTTATTAATAACAAATCTAGCATCCCATGCTACTAGCTTCTCGATCAGTAAGCGGAGCGCAGGATCACCACTCTTTCTGAGACACTGAATACGCCCCATGCAATCAAGCATGCTACCTCGCTGCATAGGCACTACCTCAAGCTCGAAGTAAAATAGGGATGCAATAATACGATCAACCATGCTGTCTATTTCGGCGGATAAAGTCGCATTGTTGAGCACTCGTTGCTTGAGCTTTGGCACGGCATGGACATCATCAAGTTTCGGTTCCCTGCCCTCGAAAGACACGTCGAGCCGGATGCACCTGTCACGGAGTTCCGAACCTCTGTCTATTGACCTTCTGTTATTTTCCCAACTTGACAATCCGCTGAGCAGCCATTCGTAAGCCGATGCAACCCTACGCACAGCACTCGTCTTGTACCCAGGTACAGTGGCGTCTAATAAACTGCTATCCCTGTTTCTGAAAGGCTGCTCTGTATCGTCCGAATTGGATCCTGAGCCGATATTCAGAAGAAACTGGCAAGTGGTGATCGGATACAGCTCGTAGTATTGTGAGAGAAGCAGGCTGATTGGGTTGTTCTCAATCATGCCAGCGTCCTGGAGCCACCCTACACCCGGAATGTACTTTGGAGGGAAGAACCTAACATATCGTTAGCGATTTCACAAATGGCAGACAATTTTGCAAATTAGCTCTAGTCATACGTCGGTGCTGCAGTGCAACTTCGTGCGCTGTTTGTTCCTATTAGCTTACCAGCTGTTACTCTGTGGGAAAAGAGCAACACTTACACATCTGATACTGCGACTATGCTGCACCTCCCGCAAACCTCGTAACCTGAACCGTTAGCAACTTTCCTTGGTATTTTGGGAGACGTCAAGGAGAAGGAAGGGTTGTGAGAAAGGCGAAAAGAATAGGGGAGGGTTGGTTGAAAGAGGACTGGCGGTATTATACTGAGGCGAACATACCTTCGCTTTCAGCTCTTTCGCTACTTCCGTTGTAGTTTGTGAACAGCAAGATTGAAGGCTCCGGACTTCTCGCGGCAGGCAGGATAATACGAGATCCTATAGAAGTCGCGTACGATGGATCTAACATCGTCGCCTTATTGCCGTAGGTTTCCTCGAGGACCTGTTCCAAATTCTTGGCAGAGTATAGTGCCTTGTTCCACATTGCCAAGACGGTGGACAGCACGGGTATGTGCTGAAGTAGGCCTTTACGGAAGATGATTTGGGACATTTCTTCATATTTTCGGGTGCATACCGACGGGTGCCACCCTTTCAGATATAACGCCACGAGGTTCAAACCGCCTAAGGAGAGGTTAGTAACATCTTGCGCAACGTTTTTGATTGCAGGGGGCCACGTCTCCTGCTACGTACCTGCACTAACGCCTGCGGCTAGTTGGAAGTGTTCCTGCACTGGAATAGGTAGACCAATGCGTTCTTCTAACAGGCGAAGAATCTCGGTTTGGACGATGCCACGGACTCCTCCGCCATCGAGAGAAAGCAGTCCGACACCAGCTGTTGGGGGCCTGTCTAGAACTACAAGGTGGCATGCACGGCCACACAAAAAGCAACTGCGAGCTGCGAAGCGGTCTGGATTCTGAGGACATTGGTCTCCAAAATCTTTAACGCAGCTTAGACATACCGTATGGCCACAGGGAAGTAGATACTCCGGCCGCCTCCTTAGACAGACGAAACATGTATCAGTACTTCCTTCTACGTACAGCCAATTCCCTCTAAGGCGGTTCATGGTTTGTCTGTGTATGTCAGTTACCATGCCGCCAACGCGTTCAAACTTTGCATGCAACAGACTCATATGTCGTAAGATGAGATCTGTGCCGGGAAAGTTGACAGTTTCCGAAAGCTCATGGCAGGCGCCTTGATACAATGTCATGAAGACATCTCGAATGTCGAATTCTAGTGAGCCCTATAGTCAGCTTACGTATTTGATTCGATCAGATATAGAAATGCAGGTGTTAATGGCGTACCATGCATCCCTGGGGTGAAGTGGTCTACGAGGAAACTGGAGGCAATCGATTCGGCTACAAAGTCTTTATCATAGCCCGAAGGAAGCATTCGTACATAGTTTTTTAAATGTTGTGTTAAATCTGGTGCGACAGGGTGCATTGACCGGGACGCCTCAACATAATGAAAGGGCCGTGTCTTCTTTGTGGCAGCCCTGAACAATTCGTCGAATAAACCCATCATATGGCAACTCGAGAAGAGTAGTTTGTTGTTAATTTTCCAACGACGAGCGCGAGATACAGCTTGCCCAAGCCTTTTTCGAATGGGCCTCAATCCGTCGACTGTCCACGTCGACTGATTTATTCTCAAGACGGACATTTTGGCCACTGCGAGCCTTTGTGCCAACTGCCGCTGAACCGTCACAGGCTGCAATTGGGCGGATTCCGCCAGGAAAACTACGACTCCAGGCATCGGAGTTCCCGTTCCAGCTTCCTTCCAAGCAAGTGTCCATTGGTGAATCTGCGCTTTAATGACGCGCAAATCAGACTCGTTAATACACATAAAACACAGAACGTCTGCAAAGGGAAGAAGTAACTTTGGCAGTATACTCAGAGATTCCTGCCTTGGAAATGAGCTTTCTTGAATGAAGAGGCCGCTGTTAGGCCCCCGCGTAAGGTGGCATCTCGGCAGGCAGTGAGACAGGAGAGACTGTGTGCTGGCGACCAGCAATGGGTGCCGCCATCCAGTCGTTTCAGGGTCCAGTCGCAAATGGACCCCATATTCCTCGTTGGCTGGGAAATACTGACGTTCTGCTGATTCGAAAAACAGAGCCAGGGTAGGCGTCTGCTTCGAGGGACAATGGAGAGAATGTAATAGCGTCTGTAGTCTGTAGGTTTGCCGGATCACACAGGATGCTTGTTGACCAAAAATGTCGAGCCATAACGTGTCGTCGTCCAGCATGCCTGGTCTGCAAAACCCCCCATGTGGCGTATTATATGATCGCTAGTGTCCATTATAAGACGCATGTCCAGGCTAAGCAATTATGTGAGGATGGCCAGTGTCTCTTTTCTTGTATCACAGTCGTCTTTTCGGTCGCGGCGAAGTCAGTCCTTAATTTAGATACGCCCTTATCTCGCATTTAGTTCCCGATTTGCGGAAGTGTCCGAGTATTTTTACAGACAGATCTGGCCGCCATGCAAGTATATAAAAGAAAGAAGAATCGTCTACCGCAATTAAATATTATTTACATGACCATGACTTCTAGTTTTCGCTTATGCATAGGCTGTTTCGGCGTTGTACTGGTAGCGGGATTTGTTCTGTACCTATTGTTCAAATGTCTATGGCCACACTCAAGCCTTCACAACCCTTCGTCTGCCTTGGCTATTAAACCTCCATCGCCGCGTAGGACGAGATTGAAATATCCAACAGATCGAACGAAGTTGCGGCGCTCAAAAAGAATTATGGAGGCGAGGAGGCAAAAACATTAAGTCTCATCTGATGGTGGCTGGCCCTGTTCTCGCATTCGAGTTCGAAACACATATATTCAGGTTAACCGTACCCAGCGCCTAACTCCCAAGCTCAAAGCATAGCACGAACAATCCTTCGGGATAGCTTGAATCAAGGACCAAGCCCCCTGCCAATACCTTCTTTATGGCGCACACCGTAAAAATTCATCAAGAAACAGTCCATTAATTATCGAGGTTCATGTAAATTGTCTATAAACCTACGGTGATACCAAGAAGCTCTGCACCTTCGGGTCTGGGGTCGAGGAGCAAGGAATTTAAGCCATTCGACAAGTACAGATCTACGATGTCGTCGACAAACCACTTTACAAGCCCCTTACTGAGCTTCTTGCCCTCTCTTGCCCTGCGGTATGCCGCAAAAAGTAAACCCCGGTCAACTGGTCTATTGCACTGACCAAGGCTGAAGTAAGGATGATTGGACGCGGCTGCATGGTACACTTTCCCGTGGAATGTGTAGATTTGACCGCATGATAAGTTGTTCGGGTCGACTGGCTCTCGTCTACATTCTGAATATTCTGTATATGGGTCTTGCAATAGGGTTTCATGTGTTTCATTGAAAGTCAGCTTTAACTCTGAATGACAGTCGGTGCAGTCCGTACGTACGATGCGAGGAACTGGCCGGTGATTGGTTGTAACGTGTCTGAAACTTGGACAGCGCCAAGGGCCGGCTGGTGTCCGCATCTCGGAAAACATGAGCCAAGTACGCAAGATCAAAGCCGCAACTTTGGGCGAATCTCATAATCCGCCATGCAGCGACCGCCGAGTGCCATGTTTGAGAGATAGGCCTTAAGTTGACTAGGGACAGTTGCAGGGGTAAGACCTTCTAATTTAGAGCGGCTTTCCTGAGCAGTAAGACCGAAGATGGCTTCAAATAGGCCCTTAATATTATGAAGGAGCTTATATCATCGCGGTTAATTCAGAAGCCTCTCCTTATGATCACAGACCATGACAAGGCATTGCTTAATGCTCTTGAGCACAATACATTCCTTAGCAGCATACCACACATTCTATGCTGTTAGCATGTTAACATGAATGTATTGGCTAAGTGCAAGCGACATTTCCTAAAGACTTAATTTGATCCGGTGACCCGACGCACAATCAGGGCTGCCCAATTTACGGCTTTTCTTGATGCTTGGAATAGCCTTATTTCGAGCGATACAGAGGATACCTTCCAACGTTGATTACGGCGCTTTTAGGAGCCTGGCCAGTACCCAGTTGCTGCTGTTAATTACGCTATGCAGATATGGATCAATCTATATAAAGAAAAGCTTGTTCAATGCTATGTTGACCAGCCTTGTCACTTCGGGTATTGCGTTACATCCACTATTAAATCCTTAAACGCTATAATGAAGAGGTTCCTTTGGAGTAGTACTGGGGATTTAAGCAGCATCTTTCAGCGCCTTTGACTCTATTAGACACACCAAAAGCTAGAAATACAGAGTGCTAAGGGTTAAAGGCTGTATAAAGTTCTTAATTCAACTCGCAACTACCTCTATAGCCTTGTCCGTGACCCGCTTTCCTTTATCGCGTTACAGCTTATAGTTAATGAGGAAAGGGTACTTAAAAAAGACACTGATAATGCCCTCAAAATGCCCTGTAAACCCTGCCGGTTTATAATAGCCTTTAGTATGTTGTGCCGGCATCAATTATGGCCCAAAATTAAGGAGTAGCAGCCAAGTAAGCCGCACGAGATTCACCAGCATTGGCACATGTATTGCGATAACCTAGGCACTATCACGAACTCTCTAATTAGACCATTTGATCCTCTTCCAATCAAGGCAAAAGGGAGTCCAAAGGGGGGCCTTAGGTTAGAAAAGGGAACTCGTGATACGCGCCGCAAGCCCTGTTTATTTGAGCGCGTTAAGGCGTTTAAGGAAGCAGAGGCCCGGGATGCCCTCATTATGCCGCCTCCGTCAACAGCACCGGCTATGATGAATGCGACTGTAAGTCACCAAATGAACGTTTATACGAGCTAGGGACAGAGAACCCTCGAGCTTATATGAGGGTCTTTATAGCAGTAAAAGATAAAATATCCTGGGATGCTGCCGTCTTCGTCGGCATCCTAGGCGCAGGCAAAGCTGCGGTAGCCAGGCTATTTCTGTAGTTATCTCTCTTTTAGCTCTTTTCGCCTGTCTTTTGACCTCTCTTTTGACCTCTATTTTAGCTCTCTCTTTTTAGATTTTTTCATTAATCATGAAGCAGTATTGTGTGTTTTTTCCCTCCGGGGGCCCTGCTGGGGGCCGCTTGCTGCGGGCTCCTGCCTACGGCGCTGCTCCTTCCACAACACCACGCCTACCTTCCTCAACACCACAACGTTGAAAGTTGTCGGCCACACTATTAGATTCATTTTAAGTAGGCAAAGCGGGCAGCTGCAGCCTGCGGAACTGCATCTTCACTTGCCTTCGTTCCGCATTTCACGCAAAACTCAGGCAAGCGCCGCTTTGCCTGATTAAGTTTGATGTTAAGGGCGGCGTTGATAATGCTAACAGCAGCTTTACGGCCTCGACACCACAAAATACAGGAGATATAATAGTTACGGCGGCAGTACTAGCTTCACAAGATGAAGTTGATGCATCTGGTATGACAAATTACGGCACACAGGAGCTCTTTGCGTTCCATGATGATCAATTGGCTGCTGAGGAGGAAATTCTGTGGCTACATAGAGACCTCTTTGACTAGATAGGTACGTAAGGACACATATGACTTAGTCATAATACAAATTACTATGGGCGCCCGGTATCGGGTGTCCTGGGCCACTCAAGCCACAGGCTGCTAAATACTCCTCGATGTATGCTTGTTATCTACATCCCTTCTAAACTAGTGCGGTGCAAGTTGATTTAATCCATTCAAATTTTGACGCGTGAATCGTGCTTGATCTAACCAACATTGATACCATCGCAATGTTGCGTCCATGGCTAGATATCTTATTGATGTACGTACTAGCTCACTGGTCACCCTCGTAACCAAACTGCATGCATCTATCTTCCATGCGATTTTGTTTGCGGCCTTCGCAATGTTCAGCTGCACGTCGCTTGATTCGTTCTCTTCAACAATTCATTAGAGCTAGCCAGGGGACGACGAGCTTCATACCAGCTCTCAGCTTGACCGCACTTACGGATAGGAACCTCAATAGGCTGGCCTACACCTCACTTAAAGTCCAGAACCGATACTCAATTTTGAGTAATCTAGCCTGAGACGCAGAGACTTGAAGAAATTCATTTTACGGCGATAGACAACGGGTCCTCGTGCGTCAAATGTGATTCGTCCTCAGGGGCTGAGCGATGCAACAACTCTCAGCACAACTAGGCGGGGTTAGACTCAGCGCAAAGCGCGCCTCTCGTATGCTGTAGCTGCGGACACAGGTAATACCGAAGCATACTCTCGATTTAATCGGCAGTGAGTATAGCGTATAGTACTGTCAAACTCTCCTTTCTTCCTTTCTTTCTAAGCCAGGGTGGCATTTGTCCACGTAGTCAAGAAAGTCGGTGATAAGCTCACTATTAAGGTAATGCAAACTGCTATGTTTAGCCCTGGTATGGAGCAGGCGAAGGGCACAAGGGCCAACCCTTGATCTGTTACCTTTCGAAGCGGGAATAGTAAAATACTGTAGCCATAACGTTCCACGGCTTCTAATAATGGTCTCCCGCGGCGAAGGTAGTAGTCCCAAGTGGATTTTACATCCTTAGGTCCTTTCCCTGGGAAACGCTCCCTCTTGAACAATTCATCTACGTCGTCAGATCTGGCACCAGCTTCCTTTTCCTGTCTCGCTTTCCGATATTCTGCCATTAGCTGGACCATATAGAATCGCCGCTTAATAATTGCTCGAACAAGCAAACTCTCTCCTTTCTTCTCTAAAGCAATCACAAAACTCTATACGGCGCTGTAATTGCCGAATCAAGGAATCAGATTAGGTTCCACATGCTTCGGTGGTGCTAGACCGAAAAGCATTGACCATCTTCCATAAATCTTGCAGCTCACACAGGCCATTATATTCGAAGATTTGACGCCTGAGAGACTCTCGAATCTCGGAAAATCTTGGAACACCAAAATCTGTAGGGCTAATCTTTTTCTTCTTCCTAGGGACGCGAAATAAAAATCTACGTTAAGTAGCTGGCGTAGCTAATAAGAGAGATCTCTTCGATAGATTCTCGCCCCGGTGTGTAGTTCTTTTGAATTTCCCCCCACGCTTACACAATTCAGGTTCCGCAGGTCGCGGCTCCGTCTTCCTTGCTGCGTAGCCTCGTAATATGTTTTGACGTCGAGTCCCTGTAATAGGCAAAGAGGACTGATATGATTGTGTGGCCTCCGCTTGGTCATCTTCATTCGTGACACATCGTTGCGTATGGCTTCTTGCCGGCATAGCAGCATCGTTATACGTGTCAGCATAATAGATGGAACAATGTCGTTATTTTGGGCCGAAGCATCCTCATCATGCAGCGATACGGTACCATTGCCTGCGGTGCACTCTGTGTACCAGGTACCGGACTGGTCTCGTGGCTTTGGCAGACTGAGCTCTTCTAATGAAGATACCTCGGCTGCGTTGATGGCTTCTGAGTGTACTAAACACACAATCAATAAGCTATTAGTTTGGCTACTGCTGTACCATCCATGTACGGCCCTCATGACCGCAAGAGATGGACCACCGCGGCGCGCACGTCGCGCGCTCTTACACTCAAGGGACGGATAATGTGGTTGCCTGCGAAAACAACCGACTTAGGCATCGCCGATGGGATTCTCATTGTTTTATCTCTTGTATCCCTGGATTAGACGGTGAATATACCTCTGGTGGGTTTGACTGCCCATAGTGACTAGGATCCCTGTTTATCATGCTTGGTTTCGGTCAAGACATTGCCAGCAATTCGAAGCACACTAATGTACCATGGTGTTGTTAGGCGATGCAATGAAACTACATATGCACTCAATATAATTCGCGGAAAAGCCGGGCTGGTCTGGGTTCGTGATTGAGTACGTACGTGTAGGAATATGTAATAGCACCTGCCTCCTGCGGTCTATCTACCTTACAATAGCGTTTCTCCTATCTCACTCTTTCTAACACTGTAAATATTCCTCGCTATTACTAGGAGCGATTAAATTCCCTTCTTCTTAAGGGCAGCTTGTTCCACAAACAACTGCACCGCAGACTCGCTGGATTTGTCCAAAAGTTCCATACGTTAGTCCAGCGGGATCCTCGAGATATTTTGGCCATCTTAACCTTTTTAATACTGGAAACTTCAGTCGCTGCCTCCAGTAGGCTGTCCAGGAGGGACTGTATTTTCTCGTCATCGAACGCAACCCGTTCTAGGAACGATTGCGCAGCAGACGCACAGGTTTTTTGCAAAGCTTTTAAAGTCTAGTCCAGCCGGATATGCATGCGGATATGTTGGCCTAGTGAGGGATTACCGTCTGTTACAAGCTTCTCATCGCTGGCAGGCTTTTCGGCATCTATAGGCGCTAATTCTGCCATGCACCTAATCGATGCCTTACATATCATATCCCTGCGAAAGGATATGCATTCTTCGAATATGAGCAGGAACCTCCCGACACGATTGTTATTCAGGTAGTAGATTAGGAATTCCCAGTAATCCCCGTTTTCTAAACGTTCCTATCTCTTTCTAGTGTTTTGTAAGTAGCTCTTGCTGACGTTCTTTAACTATCGAGACCACGCTGACGAGGCGTGTTTGCCATATCTCAACCAGATTGTCGACGGCAACCATTAGCATGTTGTTGCTATCCATTTTCCACAAGCATCAAAGCTATGTGCGTTTCTTAGGGGGTCGAGAGATAGAGTGTGAGCATTATTTCAACGTCAGTTTAGAAGAAGGAAAAAGATGTCCTCCAGCAGCAAGTTGCCCTTTGAGAACACGAAATGCACGAGGCCGCTCGTGCAAAGAGGAAAGATATTCTGCAGCAACGTCGGGAGCGAGTACAACGACGTCTTCGGGCCGTAGAAGAAGAAACGACACCGCGTTGTACCCAAACCAAGCCTTGCGACTCGACAGCGACAGCATTGCTACCAGAACAAGATCACGATCACGTGTGAGCCATAATGCAAAGGTTGTGCTGATTCCTGGCAACTTTATTGGTGCAGATGGCATCCTCTCTTAGTTAGATAACGCAAGGTTTCAGTTTGATTCCATCTAAGAACGCCTCTAGAACCTCATGGAAGGGTGGGCAATTCGATGAGCAAGAACTCAAGCAGCCATTTCTCTGTTTAAGGATAGGAGAAAACTTGTTTAATCCTGCAGGTTGGGTTTTAGGCTCTCACCATGACTCCGACATATGTATGCGACATCAAATTGCGACAACTAATCAGACTGGCATAAGTAGGCAAGCATGCCGGATTGATATTAGCCCCCACACTCATGGGCCGAGAGTAACACGGCTTTCTGATTGGAGAATTCATGTTCATGGCCGAACTACCACCGCCCTGAAAAAAAGGATTTCCCCAGAAACTTATTAGCCCTGTGACTATTAATCTAGAGACCGTGACGTTTCACGCTTAGGTTCTAGCACGAATAGAGACGGACAATGCACAATATAAAGAAAGAGTTCAATCGTATAGCAAAGATATCATGGGATTACTTCCAAAACGCCTTCCGTCCACCTCCTAAGTTATCATAAAACTTCAGGCGAATACGTCCGATACGGCATAAATAACGCCGTTTACGTTGTTGAAGGCTCGGGACTACGAAGAAAGGGCGCACATGCCTCGGTAATGAAGGTCAAAAATGTCTCTACTACAAGACGGATACCGCGAGGAAACGATTTGAAGCCTCACGGACTGAATAGGATCATATCAAACGTCTCGATCACGTAAGTCCGTGCAATCTGTGGATCAATACTGTTTGAAAAAGCTAAGAACCTGTCCGCCCTAGCCACATATTGTGGAAGCGTTCGATTTGGTTATAGCCGAAGACATAACGTTGCCACCGTGGATGGTTGTGGAATACATTCTTCCACTAAACTTCATTGAAGCCCTACCCGGGCTTGATAGGTGAATGATTGATAGCCTGACACATCTCAGCAGTGCTTTGGCTTATATGCATACGAGCGGCGTCACCCACCGAGACCTGAAACTGGAAAATGCGCTTGTTATAAAACGACGGGGGGAATTGGTTGTGAAACTAGCCGATTTTGAGACCTCGAAACAAAACGAGTCTGCCAAAATGCATACATTTTACTGGCACGGAAATCTATATGGCTCCTGAGCTGTTTGACAAACCTAGGCTCTATACAAACAAAATCGATATGTGGGCTCTCGCCCTTATTGGGATGCAGCTATTCACCAACTGGGAACCCGACACTGATGAGCAGTGGGACCCTGATGATTTTCGAACTTGGGTTTGCAATGCTGCTCTCCCTGAGATCGCTGAGGCACTAGAATTCCTCCAGCCTGTGATGAAGGGTCTTCTGCGAAAAAATCCATTGAGGCGACGGAGCCCCTGGAAATGCTTGAAATGGCTATGGAAGAATGGGGCAACTGGTTCATCTGGTGAAACTTTTCCATCTAGCACAGACACAACAATCAACAGGAAACGCCCGGCATCCAGAGACCTTTAGGTGCTGCTGCAGGGAGCGGATAATGACAGGCACAGGCGCAGTCCGAACCCTACTTTGTCGCCTACCCGAGTCCAAGTTTTCGTGTTTCAGGAAGACAAGAGCCTCCCAGATACGGCATCTCCTAGTTCCAGGCTGCCTGGTGTACCGTCCACTGCATCAACCCCGCGCATCAATGACACGACTTTGGACTTAAACCAGCAAGAAGATGACGAGTCGTCTGGCGCTGACACCGACTTGGACGAATGGCAATATTAATTATTCTAGCCTGTGTTTTGTTAGTATAATAGTGAGTGTTTCAAAAATCTCGTGCTGTAAATCTGTTTATTTGGAAATGAAACCGGAGTTCCAGGATCTACTGGACAGTCATGCTGAGTTGGGGAAGGCTGTGATTGGGGCCATGATGAAAAGGTTGGCGTAGTTATGTCATCTAAGTGGCGGAATGGACTAGCTTGGCCGAGATGCAAGAGCCTGCCATGTTATGGCCACATCGTGTGAATGTGGCTAGTGCAAGAAAATAACGGAACATGACATCAGCCTGATCGTAAGTGGTTACCCTATTCTTCTCATTGGTTGAAGAGTCCTTGCATAATACATCTTGTCCTTAATCATTATGTAGAGTGGATGATGAAGACGGTGAACTCGGTCTTTGAGGAGTCAAGAACAGGTTGAAACTGCGGTTACTCACAGTCATTGGATCGGCTTTTTTTCCAGGGGGTTGCGTAACCAGCTTCATGTCACGTCAATGGTCCTCACCGTGGTAGCCAATTTATGCGTCTTGGGCCCTGCACGAGCCTACAACAAAAGCCACAATGTCACCTACTTAACAGACACAGTAGAAAAAAAGCCAGTCACAGCCCTTTTACGTTAGATATGGGCGACGCCGTTCGAATAAGCCTAGAGAGGTTCCGTTCTATCTATGAAGAGAGCTACAAAACTTGGGCCCGGCTTTATTTCAAAGTTGTTGAGAACCTCAAACTTTGAAGGCAACACGTCACCTTCAATGACGCTTTGCAACAACACCCGGTTTTCCCATGCGACTTGAGCCTAACACATGACAGTAGAGGGTCATAGCTACGGGCTGGTCGCTATGGGGATCTGCTGCAGCGACAGATGGCCATGAACTGCCCTCATTTCAGCAACCGGTTCAAATCAGGTTTGGCGTGAAAAATCCATTCCCTCTATGGATATCTTGTATGAGTCGAGAGTCAACTCCTTACGGCTCATTATTTATGCACCAAGACGACTACATTGGAGTTCTCATTCTCGCTTGGACCTACATTCTATCTGCCCGTATGGCTGAAGTCGTACCGGGGTCGTGTTCTCTTGCGTACACTAACAGTAAGGCGACACCGTATGATGACGTGGCTTGTCATCAGGACGAGCAAAATGTGACTATCGTCAACATTAGGGATGCGAGTACCGAAGAGGCAAGATGGTGGGCGGCCATTTTGGCTCCTGGCCGAGGCTGGGAAGCCACCATAAAGACCCAAGAAAACAGGTTCTTGTCACCTTGGTCTGTTCACCTCAACTCACAACAGCGCTTTGTTCTACTACAAACAACATCTGCCTCCGCATCAGCGCATCCTGCGGCATTATCGTCCGTTGCACGCAGCTACCTTATGAGGTTCTGTGCCGGCCATAACATTATTGACCAAAGTCAAGCTGCCTTATCTGCTGCCCTGCTGCTGCCATCCATGGCTGGGACCTTCTCGGAACTGCCAAATCCAAAAATCCTCAACTGGAGACGTCCACCGCTTGTTCCAAGGCACGACGACAAGTAGCAGTAGGATGACCATATGCGTATGGATTATGACCTGGATAAGCTTCTCATGTTGAGTTGCCATGCTCGCGGTATACATCCCATGCTGTTCAGCACGTTTTACAATCCTGAGGTTGAATGTAATGCTGTCACTCTATGGCTATAGGGGACCTTGGCCGCGATAGATCGTCTTGCTAATAATGAGCCGTCTGTTATTAGGCGAATGTGCATGGAACGGTCACCAAGAGTTGCATTTCTGTGGCTTGGTAGCCTCGTTCTGGGATTGCAGGATAAGCTTTGAAGGGAAGTGCGGTTCGGGCAAATCCCAATAGACCTTCACTCTGCTGTGTGGTTAAGGACAGTCCAGTCGTTCATTCAGTAACCCGTGTCCAAACCTCCCATCGCGAGAAGACGTGTTTTACGGGCGGATTAGTGTCGTCTTCTTTTCCTTTCTCAAGCAGGCCAACATGCCCAAATTCTAGTCTGTCAGTGGAAACCGTTCGGCGCAACCAAGATTGAAGATGCTGATGTTGAAATTCGACTGATGGAAGAGTGTGATATGCATCAGCTTTAGTAGGGAGTTTTAGCGGCCCCAGGATACACACAATCAGATAGCTTTGGAATACTTGCCTGTAGAAGATACTAGTACGTACCAAATATCGGTGTTTTATGGAGCTTTAGACCAAGAGAAAGAAGCTATTTCGGAAAATGCAACGCGTAGCATATTTGGCTGGCTGCGCTCTGGAGGGTGGGCACGGCATGAGCAGGAAATATGGAAGCACGATTAGTTCGACATGTATGACTCTGACTCTGATTCTGATGAAGATACCGAAGATGAGGAGTCGGATCGTGGTGCGCCTAAACAGCAGGATCGAGTGAGGTCATGGCTATGCGGTCCTACTAACGGCTACGGCAGGCCCTCCGCCTCCAAGTAATGTGAGTGAGATCATCTCTAAAACCAAGTGAAAACTGGTATAAAAATAGCCTGGGATGCTGCCGACTTCGTCGGTATCCTAGGCGCAGGCAAAGCGGCGGTAGCCAGGCTATTTTAGATCTTTTTTGCTAAATATAAAGTAGTATTATGTGTTTTTTCCCTCCGGGGGCGCTGCCTACCTTCCGTAACATCACAACGCGCCTGCTAAAAGCATTAACGCGCCTGCTAAAAGCATCACTAACTCGGTACGTACCTTAAATTCCCGTTATCTAATCGCCGATGAGTATTCGATTTCTGACCAATCGCCGATGAGTATTCTAAAAGTTGTCGGCCTCACTATTGGATTCATTTTAATGGGCAAAGCGGGCAGCTGCAGCCTTCAGAACTGCATCTTTACTTGCCTTCGTTCCGCATTTCACGCAAAACTCAGGCAAAGCGGCGCTTTGCCTGATAACAAAATAAAGATGAGATGAACCGAAGGGTGCCAATGGGTCCCTAGGGCTTTTTTCTAGGCGCAGTACTGAATCCATGGAGTAAGAACCCTCAAGCTGTAATCGGCTGCCCAAGGCGGATCGTGCCGCTGAACCGCCAACGACGCGCGGCCTGGGGATTAAGGTCGAGAAGTGAGCTGAGAGTGAGCAGTTTCATTAATCAGACCGGACAATTTCCGGCGACACAGCCTAGGATACTAGACCAGACCCCACACAGAAGAGCTACAGGCCTACATATGTACAACCACCAGACCAGACCAAGCCAGAGCTTTGGTGGGGCGTGGCACGACAGGGAGCCGGCTAGCATGTCATCCCGTCAGCTAGGACCCCTGTACCCCGTGATGGAGGGACCAAATTTGTGCCATGATTTAAGCGCCACGAAGCCTCAAGTCAGCAACCTAATTAGGGAAAATAGTGGAGCAGTTTCAAGATGCGAGCTCTCATCTGTCGCCCTTCCCGCTTGGTCCGCCTCGAGCTCTTTAGCGCGACGTTTCTAGGATGCCTAAACGTCTTCATTTTAGTCTTGTCTTCGGTGAGTGGCAAAATGAAATGGAGACAAGAGGCGTGAAATTAAAGGCCCTGTTGTCCAGCAATATTCAATGACTCGAGCGTTTATAGTGCACTAGGAAGGCGTATTTGGCCTGCAGCCTGACTGGTTGTACGAAATGAGCGGGAACGCAAAACAAATTTCACACGATAGAGCGTGGTCAGTTTTGTCCCCTAAAGGTCATTATTACCTTTTTGTGATTTTTAATCTATAGTAATAACTCTTGGATGTCTATGTATTTTGCCTTCCACCACAGGCTCCCTCAAGCGTAACGGCGGTTTAACCCACTCGGCCATCAAGTTTGACCAAGTGCTCCTCACTGCCACTTAGCACCACTGGCCGTGGTGATGAGATAGTGCCGCCATCATGAGTCATGTGCCCAGACATATTTATACGCTTTTGTAAATTGTCTAGGGATTGTAGTTTAGTGCCATCGTCTGTACGTTTGCTACGAGACGACCCAAGAAGCTTGGGAAACAGTTTCTGAATAAAGGGTTTTGCTGTCGGCATGCAGCCACCCAGAATACTCAAATTCAGCTCCAGAACGCACCACATTAGTGCCGGAACGGTATTGTCTAGAAAACAAGTCAGTTGAATTAGCCAGGAAAGACAAGAAGCCTGGTAGGAGCGCTTACTAGTGAGATCGCGGTCTGTCAGCAGCGTGTAGAGCGATTTTAGTCGAATGACGCTCACGACGCAGACGCTGCAATAACAACAGATTAGCTTGATGTTCAATGCGTTCGACATTGTTTCAATGGAAGACATACAAAGCTCCCATGGTCAACAGCAACACCGAGGCAATCTTTTGTTTTCTTGGTAAATGCAGCGTCCAAAGCCCTGGGACAGGAATAGCCACCGTTGCAATATCCGTCGCAATCCCCAAGCCGGCTTGCGCAAAGTAAAACACCGGCCGATTGATGCAATGGCTCGTTTCCAGGACCCACGATGCTCGCACAGGGCTGCAGGCAAATATATTTACAAGCACAGAAGCCGCCGAATAGGCAATCGTGAAGGCGAAGACCGTCCACGTGGCGATGTGGACTGATTGTGTCGGAAAGATGCGTAGATAAAAGAGCAAAATACTGCCCTTGGCGAGTCCTGTTGCCGCGCAAAAGAAAATAGCTGCAAGGAGGTTATACTTGACTTGCGTTAGTTTTGTTTATATATTCGTTTCTTCTTTAAAAGTTGAATATGACATACCAATGAGAAATTTGGATATATATCTGGCTGCAGAGGGACATTCCACAAGTCCTTGCCCAAGCCATAGTTGAGCACTAGTTTCGGCATGATTAGCTCTCTTTCGCGGCCAGGATTGGTAAGATGATCGGTGAACGGATAACGGACAATTAAGGACAAACCCAATTAGAAGCGTATTGCAAACCTGAATTTCCACCAGCGTTCATTAGTTAATATTCCGCGCTATTATACCTACCCGTAACAAGAAGAGCATCCCCTACGGGGTTCAGGCTTTCGCGCTTACCCAGGCAAGGAACATTAAGTCTGTGACACAGAAAGTTGCGTATTAGCCTAGGAGCCTACTTGATGCTATTATTCGGCACCAAAACTTACAATCATCTGTAGCAAGCACGCGAACCATAGCCGCCCTTGTATATATGCGAACAATCGTAGCAATCGTGGCCAGAGGATAAAAGATACCTGTGACTACCTGCAAAGACGTTGCTTCATAGTGATGGGTTGGGTCTCGCGTAAGGCCCGGCGGCGGCTCCGCAGCGTAAACGATGTCGCTACTTGGCATGATTCTGGTGGGACTGTGCGGGCGGGCAAGGAAGGCACCTATGTTTCGATCCGATGAGTCGAAAATCGGAGTGGAGGGCGCGACGCAGTTGCAGATCACGATACAATCATGTTTGCGATGTAGCATTGAGAAGGGCTACTCGTAGCAATGGATTTTCTTTAGGGTCTAAAACCGGAACTTATCATCTATTTGGCGATGCTGTACTTATTAATACTGTATGTAAATGGCGGCACGTATTATAATTTTGTGAGGCAGATCTGCCAGCGCCACCAAGTGGAATTCCGCGGCAACAGCTGGAGTCCGTGCGTCTCCATTCGCTTGTCAGTGATCTACAATAACGCCACCGGACAGCACTGAGACCAGTGTACCACCAGACGGACCCTGGCAGATAGTGCTCACAGCATCCAACTGAGAAGCTAATGCATGTTGGTTTCTGTCCTTGCTTACTCGTACTTATATTAATGGCCCCGGACCAGGCCTAGTGGAGCCAAGCCGAGATTACGGACGGGGTGTATGGATATTCCTGCCACTCAAAATCGCTATCGATGCCGCTCCCCACTTTTCAACTAGGTCTACTCCCACCGCTGCCATACCCTGTCATACAATTTTGTATGTGTCACCCTGGCAACACGAAGCACTATGCACAACAGCTACAGCCAGGTGCCGCCCTGCGGCCTCTCTGCTCAACACAACACCACGCACATTGACCGATTTCAAGCCTCTTTGTCAACATAACAACGCCAAATAGCTGCCCCGATTGAACCCTCTTCGAACGCTTCACAGGAAGAATTTTTCTATGATCCTGATATGCCCGAATTCCCGCCATTCTGCGAGTTTCTAGAGCCGGCCGAAGTTGACCCCGATGCTGACCCTTTTGCCTAGTCGTCAGACGAGGCTGCTGGAGCGGCCCCGGAGAAAAGGTCTGGGCCGTGAGAAAAGTGAACATTTGAACGAAAACACCGGAAATCGCGTTTTTGAGCGAATTGGCGCCCGCCGGCGCGGGCGCTGCTAAGAAATTAATAGATTTAAATTGAACACGATGTTATTTATTTTGAAAGGAGGGTGCCCATGTATTCGTGTGGAAAACACACAGTGGGGTGTGGCTAAATTCCCACTTGCCCTAATCCGGAAGGAGCGGCACCGACAGCGATTTTGAGCGGCAGGAATAGGAATACCCGTCGCGCGCCCGAATAGCAGTAGCCCCAACATTGGGATGCATTAGCGCTGGTCCAACTGGCTACATTCCCTGGTAAAGTGTATTCCGTAGTCCCTGGACGACGGACCCTTGTACGGACGGAGTGCAGCTGTCTCGGTGGACATGATTCTGTCTGCTGGCCACTATGCGTAGTTTCCATGAAACGCCTTCTACCAAGCCGGCACGTTTTGGCTGGCGCAATTCCCCTCGTTCTAATGCGTCTAACATGGCAAATACGGGCGTGTTATTGCATTTAGGACATTTGAGGAGAAGCAGGCTTGGTGTAAGGGTTGTCAGAGCGATGGCGATCTGTCTGGTTGACTGACCCCTGAGTCTTGTGAGGAGGCGACGGGTAAATAGGTGAACTAGTAGACATTGAATGGGACTACTGTCCTGTATGTATTATAACCGTGCCGCTCTAAACAAGCAAATAAGCAGATTAAAAAACCTGGCAAAAACATGCGGGGCGAACTAGTGGAGCCACCAGACAGTTTAATCTAACTAGCTGGGCTTTGTAACGGGGCAGCTGGCGATTTAGGGAGGAGCGCCAGGTACCAACATCTTTATGCAGCCGTCATTCTAGTATCAAGTGCTTAGACGAGCACTGTACGAAACTGGGCTTAAACCATGTCCATAAGATGTAGATGTATTAGATCTCGTACTTGTTATGGCTTTTGTGTTTCCTACACGGTACGTCACAGTGTTTGCGAAAGGTGTTTTATATATGTATGTAACAATGGTTGAACTCGCTGGAAGTAGATCTCGGTTTCCTCGGGATTCATAACCCTGCAAATGCCCTGTAAGCAACTCCGTACGCTTGCAATACACAGGGGTCGGGTTGTACCTAATGCAGGGGATGCTAATTAAACCAGTTCATTGCGAGAATGCTTCTCCGTTGTTGGCCATGCCCTCTTTTTGCGGAACGAAAACACACAGCCTTGATAAATATCAGTTAAGCCGTGGTATTGTCGATTATGCCCACTGCAGCAGGCTCGAAAATCGCACACTTGTCGCACACTCGTCCTCCGGGCCGCGCCCTAATTTCCGGCAAACTCTGGAACAATGTTGAGCACAACAGCGGTTCTCAATCTCTTGGCCTTGCGTAGCCTGCTGCCTAAGCTTATTCGCGGCGACCTCGGCAACCAGAACTTGGGATGCGCTGCTCTGGACGCCATCTTCCCGAACAAGACGTTTCAGCCAGGAGAAGCCGTGTACACATACGAAGCCGCAAACTTCTGGTCTAACACCGAGATTCTCAAACCAGCGTGTGTATTTCGTCCAAGTTCGCCCGAGGATGTAGCGACTGCGCTGCTCGTGAACCAATTAACATGGAGTCGATTTGCGGTTCGTGGTGGTGGTCATATGGGCATCAAGGTTCGGCGGTCGCGCCTCAGTCTGTGGTGGAAAAAACAAATGCTGATGTGCACAGGGTGCCAATAATATCGACAACGGGCCCTTGATGGTCATGTCCAATCTCACCTCGCTGGAGCTTGTAGACCAGTCCAAGTCGGTTTGGGTTGGCTCAGGTCTTAATTGGGGCGAAGTCTACTCATTTCTGGAACCATCTAAGCTCGCGGTTGCTGGAGGACGTCTTTCACCCGTTGGCGTCCCAGGTTTACTTCTTGCTGGTGGCGTCAACTTTCACGGTAACCAGCACGGATGGGCTGCGGACAATGTGGTCGAATACGAGGCTGTCTTAACAAATGGCGAGATATTAAATGTCACGGCGAGCTCGAACCCTGACTTGTTCTGGGCACTTAAGGGCGGCAGCAGCAATCTTGCCATTATTACTCGTTTTAAGCTGAAAACATTTCCATCCGACAAGGTGCTGGCTGGTGTGTACACCGTGTCAGATATTGATCACTTTCTTGCTGTAGGTCCCCCTCCCATAATTTTCCTGTCTTCAACGGCTTACCAACTGATACATTTCAGGCTGTGGCCAACTTTTCTGCCTTTAATAAAGACCCATTGGCACACATAGTACCGCAGGTTATTGCCGTTAATGAGACCACAACGCTAGGGGGTATAATTCTTTACTACGACAGCGACTCCGTTCCTCAGCCTGAATGCTTCCGTCCCTTTTTCGACATACCTGCCGTGGGAAACACACTTGCGCTGAAGACTCTGGCCCAATTTGCCGAGGAAACGGGTCAGCTTGTGACTCCCGGCATCAATGACATGTTTATTGCTGGAACGACGGTTGGCAAGACATACGACCAGCTCCTGCAGGGCATCAAGATCGTGAACAGTGGCTTCTTGAATGCTTTACCGTCGCTATATCAGATTCTGCCTGCCGCGGATAGAAAACTATTGTCGATTGACTGGCAGCCGCTTGGATCGCTCTGGGCAGCTGGATCGGCCAAATCGAACCCGGGAGGCAACCCTCTTGGATTTGATCCCGCGACCAAGGGAACTTACCTGGCTTGGGCGGAAGTGGTTGAGTGGACTGGTGCGCAGTACAATGATGCCGTGTACGCCTGGGTCCAAAACACGACCTGGGCAATTGCCAACGCAACACAGGCAGCAGGGCTATGGGATGCGTTTACTTACATGGGCGACGCGGCTGGATTCCAAGACGTGTACACAGGGTACGGCGCTCAGAATAAGCGGAAGCTTTTGCAGATTGCACAAAAGTTCGATCCGTCGCGGATTCTGAACAAGTTGCTGCCTGGAGGCTTCAAGTTGGCCCTGTAGCGTGGCTGGTATAAACAAATGCGCCGTCTATCCGTTTTGTATACGACGATCTATTTGAACCCGTGAAATATGCCGATCAAGAGAAACGTGTCGAGAACTTCCATAGAATATGTCAGGGTGAAGACGTCTGGGATATGTTCCCTCCCTAGGAAGGTGAAAATCATCGGGAGCTGTTTGGGGACGGGCGATAGTCCCGCTATAACTGGTCAGGATTCCGTCAAAATAACAGCTAATGTATCGCGCTTGTCCTTCAGAGCCATGTTAATGCTTGCTTACGTGCATCCAAATCTACGGCCAGCCTCCCCCGGGTTCCGTAGTCAGGACGCATTATCCGCAGACTCTACATGCAAACCTATGCCCTCTCAATGTAGTGCGAAGCTGATATGCAACGATCTGTCTCCCTCGTAACAACCAAAGACTTAGCTACCGCACCAGTGATGCATTGCAATCGGCGTCGAAAGGTAGGACTAATCTTGGGAGAACATCATATTTTCTCTAGATTGCCATAAGCACTGTAAACTGCTTTGAGTGTCCCTTAGGATCTTCGGCGCAAGCTCTTTGCAGTCGATTGGAAAGCGATGAATGTCTGACGTGGGCATGACATGCTTGCAAGTAGGCCATCCCCCAATTGTCCCTTATTCCTCGGGGTACTCAGCAATAACTCTCAAAGTCATGGGAGGATGTATCCGCTTGTACGGCCACGGTCTCTTGCACCCTCGGACGACCCCATGATTTTCCCAGTGCGATGCATAGTACCGTATCATGGCCATGGTGAGAATCTTACCTGATCCCCCCTTCCACCCCCACATAGATGGAATTCTTCGCAGCATCAGTATTATGTGAAATCCTACAGTTTCCCGATGCTGTTTCACCCAACAGAACACACAGTAAACATAGCCTAATGTTGTTCTTCAGGTTTTCTAGCTTCCCACGTCTGTCACTGCCGTATTCTGGAACAGTATGCTTATATCCGTATTTGCAGGCAGCACTCTCTTCCGAAGGAACGGGTTCAGGCATCCCTTCTGCTTGATCTATTGCGGCGGAGAGACAGACTAATCTAATGGGCCAAAGGCTCCTGCTTTCGAGTAACTGCACGTATGTATG
This sequence comes from Sarocladium terricola, assembly GCA_029379155.1. Classification (NCBI taxonomy): domain Eukaryota; kingdom Fungi; phylum Ascomycota; class Sordariomycetes; order Hypocreales; family Sarocladiaceae; genus Sarocladium; species Sarocladium terricola. The sequence goes on from JAHKSO010000010.1 coordinate 469,216, forward strand.
CGAATGCGAATGCGTATTTGCTGGACCATCCGCACCTGTGGCAACACCCACCAGTGTTAGCCCCAGTTGTAACCCCGCTGATGAGTATTTGGGCTAGTTTTGATTTGGCGAAGCTTCTTTCTTGTTCTAACATATCTAACCATTGGTCAGCTGTATTGAAAGACGGTAAAAGTTTCGTTGCAGGTGCTTACAGAATACCTTCCAGTTTATGAAAGGTTCCAGATCCTGGCTCCATAAAGATATGTAGCTAAGTATTAATTCTTTAGTCATGGCCTTGAACGCTTGCCCATTCCTGAATAGAAGCGCTGCAGCGGTAAGCAGTATTAGCTCATTAAATTCCTTACCGTGGGGATGAAGCCAAGTGCCGCTCGCAAATCGAATGGCATCAATGAAGTCGTATTTGTCCGCCATGACAGTAACCCCTAGAACGTCGTCCGCCGTCATAGTTTCAGCACCATCTTATTTCGATGGTGTGCAACAGCGCAGATGTACTTCAGGCCCACCACATTGTCTTCTGGCAGGGGCAACTTCACTAGCTCCTCCATGTTGCTCTTGTCGCAGCCTTCCTTGAAGTTCACTCCCAACATGGCCGAAAAGGGTTTCGAGGCTGCCTTCAGGATCAGTGAATGGACACGTATGCTGCACTTTTCCTGCCCAATAACCAAAATGATATCACCATCTTAGGCAATATCAAATATAAAGTAGTATTATGTGTTTTTTTTCCTCTAGGAGCCCTGCCAGGGGCCGCTTGCAGCGGGCTTGAATTAAAGGGCTTGATTTGAAAGGCTTGAATTGAAGGGCTCGATTTGAAGGGCTCGATTTGAAGGGCTCGATGCCAGAGTTCTGTAGGAATCTTTGCTCTTGACCAATCGCCGATGAGTGTTTAGAAACTGACTAATCAGAGCAAAGCCACCTACCCTCACTGGACTGAATTTAAAGAAGCAAAGCAGAGCTTTGTCTGCACAGCAGCACTACATGCTTGCCCGTCCTTTTCGCAAATCGCAGACAAAGCTCCGCTTTGCCTGATAAGCCTAAAGAAAGAGAAAAAGCACTACCGGAGGCGTCTCCACTTTTGGTAGTGTAATAGTAGCTACGACGTGTCTGGAACTATTATGCTAGGTGTGGCCTAGGGCGTATCAGGCTGAGGGACTATTATGAATTCCAGGTTCGCGTCTGAGCGGGCACTTATTGAGAAATAAAGGCACGATCTGCAAGGACTATGTTCACTGATCCATACAGCGCGTGGTTTTAGGGGTTATGTTTAGGCGATATAGTACGACTAGCACGAGAGGAGCGCTATAATTCATAAGGGCTTTATGCTGTTCTTAAGAGCATTATCACTCCTCTTTTGCTTGCACAACTTAACTCGCAATGCAGGATTAGAATACCCCAATGCCAACAACATCTTAACTGCGAATTGTCAACCTAGTCCCTTGGTGGCACTGGCGATGCACGATGGGGTGCTATGGCTGTCCTTGTGGATGGCCCTGTTTCTTTTCCCGCTGGGGCCAATCTGTCGAGTATCGGTTAACACAGGTTTCTTAACTTCGTAGCCAGAATGGCAGCCTAGTTCCCAGATGGTCGCCTAACGAGCACTACATGGTTGTTGCGTCTTTGCGACTTTCTTGGCATTACGACAATTTCCTCTCTCCCGGCCCCAGCCGCTATACAACAGCAGCAAAGCATTGGTTCGGCGACAAGAAGTGGTGTGCCACGTATTTCACCGATGTGTCATAAATAGCCAGCGCCCAGCAGCTTCAATGGTTATGTGTCGACAGCGGTGGGTTAGCACAGAGTTTTGGAGCACGTTAATGGCAATGGTAGGCATGTCATTTTTCCATGAACATGACAGGGCCATTTGTTCTAAGAAGCCAATAGATACATCAGCAGTGTTCTGTATCGTGTTGCAGATTTGCGGCGATGGCAGTCCCGTATGTATTACAATGAACTGCAGGTATTGTAAAATTGCACTAATATTGCCTGCATTTCAACTTGATGTTTCTCCTCTTATGGATTGACGCACCCAGGGAAAGGCTATAATAAGGGTAGCGTTATTTATCGTCCACATATTCGTTTGCTGGGCGTGGCTAGTTGGCTGGTTTCGTGCAAGATCGGCATGGGTCTAGTTGTGTCCCTATTCTAGATAAGCCAAGGCAGACAGCATCGCAAGGACGGAAATCCTTCCACCCCGAGTCTGACCGCGAAGTAGGTTCATCCGTTCTTCTATTTCACTTTCCACACTACATAAACCATATGACAATGCGCATTGCGCGCATTGTCAGACTTGCAAAAAAAAAAAAAAGAAAAGAAAAACAGCTATTAGTGGAATGGGTTCATCGTGAAGAGATCAACGATATGCCGCCCCAAGAACAGACAATAAGCCCAACGACTGACTGCGATTACTCTTGATCGTCATATAGAGACGGAGCGCCAAAACCTAGGCCATAAGGCTTCAACTTGCGAGATTCAAGGCTCTCGTGTGAGTCCACGATGGTCTATTTCAAATCTTAGATGATTGTCGACACGTTAAAATACGAAATGTGTTCAACATTCCACAACCAGTAGTAGATTTGAAAGTCAACAATATTACACTACACTATGTCTCACTATCTTGCCTCCCGCCTATTTCACAATTCTTCGTCTCGGTTTAGTGGCAGATGCCAGTTGAAAAACAAAGAGCTAAACACGTTGCGCTGTGGGAAACTAGAAGAGCATCATAATAATTCGCGAATATGTGTAAGGGCTGAATACTGCCGTTTTACTGTGGTCATGAGCTTTAGGCAAGTGTATACTCGATGATAAGATCGTCGTTTCGGCTTCATATATGTATAGCATGGTCCTGAACACCTTTCGCAAAGTAGCCGAGACTGGTTATCGTGTCAAGACCGTGGCTTGCAGTTCCCTTTGGGAGTAGTAGTGGTATCTGAATTATGGATAACTTCTGGCCCAGCATCTGGAAATTCAAGATCGAGACCCTCAATAGTTGTGCAACCATTGCCGACATTTGCTACAAACATATCGGGGAGCGACTCAAAGGGAGTAAAAGCTCTATTATCCACGGTCTGCCCGCCGCTAATTATAACATGCGCACAGTTCATGTACATTTCGCGATTACCGAGCTTATTAAACCAAGTCCAGGCGAAAAATGCATCCCCTTGTGGGGTATCGTTCGGTAAGGTGAAAGACCAGTCAGACTTTAGAGGGCATTCTCCTATATATGACTGTATTGCTTTCCAGGTTTTCCCCTTGTCCACAGATAAGGATGCTTGACAGCTCCCACCACCGTGTGTGGCACCTGCCACAAGGCTGAAATTATATGTTTGGCCTGGTTGCCACGTAACCACGGATTCTCCTTCAGTAGTCCCCAGCAGTTGCTGATATGATTTACAGGGATAGTTCCTGCCGTCCGCTAATAGTGGATCCGTCATATTGTAGTCAATGTTATGAAAAACCGTGTACGGGTTAAACCGAGAGCGAAATGGAGGTGGCCAGCTCATTTGCACATGTGCTTGAGTGAAGGCGGCAAGCTGGAGTAGGGTGCTTAAAAAGGTCAGCTTCTTTGTCATTGTTACTGTAGACACGCATCCCTGATTGTGACGGCTGTACTATCCAGTGCAACTTGCCGACTTATAAGTCCAGTGCTTTCTATGTCCCCCCTCAGGCTCTATTTGCAATAATGTGTGTATATACAAAGAGCGAACCCTGGCTACTAATAGGTTAGATGGAGGAAATATAGACTTTTTAGCCAATTTTGGTTTGGATTATTTCTCTAAATCCAGCTAACCCAACTGTGTGGGCGACATCAAGGTGTGGTGTGGTGGTTTATGAAGGCATTCTGAGGCTATAACTGGTCGCGTAGGATTGAATAAATCAGGCGCCTAATCCGAAACAAGGATGTGTTGTTGGCTTCCACAGTCCCGTTATCGTATAGGTCATTTGTGAAATATACCTAGCGAAACTGTGTATTAATACCGGGTCGAATTCCCATCATAGCACGATAAAACCCTTTTCTGCTTGGCAGGAAGACTTCTCTTGGGGCGGGAAGTTCGCCCTTTCCGGACAAGATACTTTTGTCATCGTCCTCAAGCATATTTCGGCACTGATAATAACAGAGGCTTCCTTTGGTAACGGTTTGACATGCTAAAGGATATTCATTTTCAGCACAGCCAAGTGCTGCATAAATATAACGAGCTGCACTGAGCGTTAGTTCCGACGGCCCTAAGGTAGACGGTGTATTCATGACGCAATAAAGCCTTCCTTTGCTTGGTCTTTGGCTCTCATTTCAGCCTCGACCTTAGCTGTCGCCGATAATGAGGGGCTTTGGGTGCCTAACTGCGGAGACACCGTACCAGGGTTGCCCGGAGGCATGGGAAACACGTTTGGAGAAATCAATCCGGGTTTTGACATTAATACAATTTTTGCCAGTTCGACATTCAACGTCAGAGCTGCTATACCTTGCCTGTTGGCTTCATGGTCTTAGGAACGGAGAGATGGCCGTTCATTCTTAAAGAGCGTCTATGTTCTGCGAGGTACTTACATAGGTAGCCCCCAGCAACAAGCGAGATTGGCAAAAGCAAGCTCACAAGCGTATAAGAGGGGCAACTAAATTCGCAGCCAGTCAGTAGTCTCCACATACATTTTTATAGTAGCTATTACCACTATAATCTTTTTTTTGGTAACATTCTCCAGCGCGTTCTCTAGCGCGTTCTATAGTAATAATATTATTAATAGCACCGTTATTAACACGCGTAGCCGCACAAGCTAGAGCAGGTAGCTTAGTAGTAGTAGCAGCTTAGTAGTATGTAGTAGCCCTAGAATAATCTATAGTATAAGTTACTAGAGACGTAGCCTAAAATACTAAAATACAGACATCGCGATATATTATCATTTTAATACCGCTAAGAAGCTTTAAAGTCACAGGCACAGCGAAAAATGTCTGTAGATACTATCAGCCAGATTAGGACTAGTGTCTTATGTAGCCGGCTGCGAATTTAGTTGCCCGTACAAGAGCTCTTCAAGCTCTTGCATTCTTGTTCTCTTCTTCTTTTCCTCTTTAGCTTTGGATACTTGTTCACAGGTTATCAATATACTCGCTCGCACCGTTATACTGTGCATTTTATGACGACCAGAGGAAGTGTTACGATATAAAATGCAGAAATAAGGGAAAAATGCAGGTAAAGAGTGATGTGTTCAGATTGTGTAAGGATGACCCTTTTTCTAGCTAGTTTGGCCACGTAAAGGCTCTATATAAAGGGATCTAGGCTGACTAAGCAGGCCACCTAGTGACGCTGGTTATACCTCTAAATCTAGCCATTCTGGCACGTAACAGGAAGATTATTAGCTCATATAAGAAGGATGAGGAAATGGATGGATATCGCTAGATAAGACCCGCCGAACTGAATGTCTCTCTACTGTGACTATACTTTTGTCTTATCATTTTGTTGACTTAGACGTAATAATACGAAATTCATAGTTTTCATAATAATCTTCAATTAATCGATCTCATCTGTTGCGAATACCCTTTTTTCGGCTGTAAGCCTTCATTTCCTTTAATATGAATCACCTGAGAAATTCGTATAATAATTTTATATTATAGTAGCGGTCACTTCTCTGCATCGACGTCAGGACGCATGTGAGTCCCCGTTCTATATGCTCATTATTAGACCAGGAAACACTATGTAAAGGAGCGACGAACGCAAGGTTACTATGTGTGGAGATGCACCGATGTTAGAAATATTAGCCACCAGACCCTTAATTAAGGACGCGGCCATTAAAAGCGGGACTCTGACATGTGCCTGATTACCACCAGTCAACCCTCCTTCTGTAGTACTATATAGTACAAGAAGTGACTCATAGCTGATTTTGGCAAATGACATTAGTAGTAGAAATGTGTCACTAGTGTGCGAAAGGTTGGTGACTGAATGTTGACTAGTTAACGTAAACACAATGCGTTTTTTGTCATAATAGTTGTGTATGTACAACAGCTCTTCGACATTCAACCAATGCCTCGTCTTCAGTTGTTAACTCATCCCACCAATGTCAACATTTTACAAACGAAATCTGGTAGGCGACAGCGTACCGTAAAGTAACTTGGTATGATTACAGTACTAATAACAAAAGTGCAGACCGAGCGACAGCGATAAACATTGTCTCTAATGAACGATGACTAAAGGACGCTCGTCACTATTCGCAATGCTGTACAGAAAGCGCGAGACACCCTGGCAATACTAGGACAGCTTCAGGCATACAATATTCTGAAGTACGACCTTAAATTACTGGTACTCTGCAATTACTATTCCTCGTATAATGAAATTTGCAGCGCAGTCTTCCTAAGAGGGCCGATATGGCCTTAGAGCACCAAGACCCGCACCAGGAAGTTTCCGGGAGTATTTTGACTCTGACTTCGACTCCGACGGCGACGGATGCACGCAAGATACTAAAGATGGTTCAGTCTGTTATGAGGTGAATTGTATCTGTTTAAACAAGAAAGGGATTAATTGTGGTTGGTGAGTGCCTCGCGTTCGTCGCAGTAGCGTTCTCCAACTCACTCATTCCTGCCAGGTTTGATGCGGAATTAATTACACGTCATAAAATTGCCTTAGACGTAATATACACCGCCAAAACTACGGCTTACAAGAAACCTGCTAACCTTACCAAGGGTTCCATCGAGTACGTCAAGTGGGAGGCTTGTGAGGAACTAACTTAGGAGCCTAAGAAGAACTTAAGGTGTGGTCCGGTTTATTGCGAAGATCGGGAAAGAACACTAACAAAAAATCTTTTTGTAGGGATTCAGTTCCTCAGATCATTAAGGAGTACCGCAGAAGCACCCCCTGGCGTAAAAAAGGTACTAGAAATAAAGCAGAACAACGGTGCACGGAAAAGCCCCGAAAAAGTCTACTCAGCCATTCTAATTGGACTGACTCGAGGGCGGGAGACGCTGAATTGCTCTCTTTTTTAGGATCGTGGAAGAGCGAAGTTCGCTCGATAGATCATGTAGACCGTGATGACGATAAACTGACCTTACTTGTTACCTGGCTGAATGGATTCAAAACCCAACTTGTCGTTTGGACTAACCACGGGCATAGTAGCGATGGTAAGGCATGACAGCTTAATTAGAGACGCTTGTATCTTCGAGAGCCTCACGACTGTAGACAGATGGTTAGCAATAAAATTAGACGAATAAACCACGTCGAGTTGGAGAACTTCACCAATATTTAAGGCTGCTTTTTCTCTAAAGGAATTAATTGCACTAGGAAGGCTTGCTTGAAGAACGGCTAAGTCGTTCTCGGCTACAGAAAGTCTTTCATCCCTATTGCGTAGCTGCTTGTCTAATTCGTCAAGCTCGTCGTGGAGCTGAGCTTGACGATTTCTCTCTTGGTCAATTGTCTCTTTGTTCTTCGCGATTTGGGTAGTAAGCTGAAGGATTGTCGTGTCCCCACCTTGTTTGCTTGAACAAGCTGTATAACACTACTGTCTAGGGCCTACATCTGGTCACCTAGTTGGCGATTCTTTTCCCGTTCATCGCATAGCTTTTTATGAATATGTTTTTATTAGGCAAAAAACTTTCGCGATTTCGCTCGCACCACGGCACCGGCACGCAACCGCCTCTAAAATCGACAACAACACCAGATTCGGAATCCTCACACCCGTTTAACCCCCCTTACGATGTCGCATCGCGACCGCATCGGGGGCGACGCGAGGGATGAGATACCGATGGAAATTGACGCTGGGGAAAGGGGGCTGGCACAGAGCCGCCACCACCACAACGCTGGCCGAGGTCAATACACGCGCGACCCGGACGGCCACGACCCAGCCGCGGGCCGCACCCTCACGACTCCCCCTATGGCGGTCCCCCAAAGACGACACCGCGAGATCCTCATCAAGGGGACAACCATCACTCCAACTCATGAGAAACGAGGCGCCGTCGAGACGGTAACGGCCGTTAACCGAGCTATTGGCCAAGAGGCCGCCCGCCGTAGCGGCGACGTTATCGTCACCCTCGCAGGAGACGCAGCCAAGCATCGACCTGGACCCGAACCGCGTTCGGGCCGGACGCGACCATAAACCGCCAAGTCCTCAGCAAAAGTCGCCCGAAGCTTCCCCATAAAGGATGCTAGCAAGCCCAACTTAGCAGCCGACCTGTCGAAGGCCAACAACATCGCGATCGCAGGAACGACCTTTAAGCGGCGTCGGCGCGCCACCGACACGAACACGCTGCTCATCATAAAAGCAGAAGACATCGCCGCGGCCAACAGGCTCTGCCGAGATGGCCTAATATACGAAGCCCACATATACGACGTCGAACCGTATGACCCGAACCTAGCCCCCCGCCTATGCTTTAACTGCTACGGGATGGACCACATCGCGCAACACTGCAAAGCGGCCCCGAGGTGCGGCCGGTGCGCGGCCACGGCACACGAGGGAGGCGAAGAAAACTGCCCAGCTGCCAAGGGGGAAACACCAGAATGCTGCGTGCTATGCGCCGGACCTCACCCGTCCTGGGCCCGTGTCTGCCCCGTCTCGACGAAATACTGGGCGCGAGCCAGAGCTAGCTACAACGAGAGACCCCGATGATTCGCAGAACCATCCTACTAAGATAATACCCCAACCCGGGCACGTGGCGCAAACGGGACACAACCGCCCTCGCAGGAGGGCCCGCCTCGCAAGAGACGAGGACGCCCACCCGGCGCCCGATCGCAGTCGCCACGGGGCCGGAGCACCGGTGCACCACCAGACCAAGACCTTCGTGGACGAGCGAGGGGGGGCAGAGACTGGAGCTGCGTGACCCTCCACGGAACCCACATCTTCTCAATCTACTCAGAAATACATAAAAGAGAATGGTATACCCCGCTGCACGAGCTCCTCACGCTCCCGGCGCGGCCCCAGACCGTCATCATAGGAGACTTTAACCAGAAGCACCCCCTATGGGACGGATACGGACGCACGTCCACCGGACACACAGAGGTACTCAAGCTAGCGGAGCGGTGGCGACTCGGCCTCGTAACGCCCCCAGGGGAACCCACCAGGCAAAAACAAGGGAATAGGGATAGCACGATAGACCTTGCATGGGCCACCGACGACACCCAGAACACGATACCTCGGGGCAGCCGACCTGGAAGGCTCAGACCACATCCCGCAGCTAATCCGCATCGGTACCGACCCGGAGACAGACACAACAACCACATGGCGTTACTCGTGGAAGAAGATGGACGCGGACCTAGCAGCCGCCGAGGCAATAGTAAGGCTGCGGCCCAGCTAGAGGCCGTTGCCGATCAGCGACCAGACCGGAGTCGACACGTACGCGGACTGGGTCATCAGCCAGCTGCAGGAAATAGCCCAACTAGCAGCGCCCAAGAAACCCGCCCGCCCCCCCCCCCCTCCGGCCCGGCACCGTGGTGGAACAGCCGAGCCTCCGAAGCGGTGGCAGCCGCTAGGAGGGCCAAAAGGACCTGGAGGCGGAGGCGGACGGAGACAAACTGGCTCACATGCCAAGAGGCGGAGATCGATGCTCCCGGAGCCGCACAGTGGCAGTCACGGAGACGGGACGGAGACGGGACGTTGCCGAACCAAACCAGTAACAGGACTAATATTGAGCTATAAAAACCACATGCCACAAGAACAGAACAACCAGGCGAGCCGGAGGCGAACCGGGGAGGGGGCGGGCGCGAAAGGCCAAACCACGAGCAAAGCGAAACGAAACTTTTATAAAAACAACAAAACAGACGGCAGGCAGACGGGGCGGACTCAAGAGGGGGGCGAGGACGGGGGGCCTTCACCTGGGCTGGAAGCCGCAGGCTCTCTGGCGCCGGGGTGGGATCGCGGCCCAGGGGCGAGGCGGGGGCGGAGACGGGGCGGGGGCGAGGCGAGGTGCGCGACTCCCTGGGAGACCGCGACTGGCGTCGGGCCGAGCCCAGCACAGCGTTATTCTCCCGGAGGAGAGAGACGGCGTCGGCCAGGAGGCGATTCGTCTCCGCCTGGGCGGAGACGAGCTGCCCCAGCACAGCCAAAACTTCCTCATGACGGTCCGTGGCGGACTCGTCCCGGTCCAGGCCCGCTTGCGAGGCCTTCCTCTTCAGGGCTGGATTGGCCCGGTTCACCGAAGCGACCTTTTTCAGGTCCGAGAGGACCTCCTCCGACCACTAGGGACGTTAGCAGGGAAACGTATCGGAGGCGAGGCGGGACAGGATCGGGCTTACTTCTTCCTCCCCGAGGGGGGACAGCGCCTTGGCGGCGGCGAGGATCTTGGCCAGGAGTGGCCGGGTGGTGCCATTGACGACGGACTACGTACGTTAGCGGGCCGGCACCTAGGCGGAACAATTATACACATACCGGCGAACAAGCTTGATTGCGTAAAACGCAATCAAAGCACCCTTCTCGGCCTGCAGCCTCGTCAGCCTCGGAGCCGCCTAGGGACCGGTACGGCCATACCTTCCACCACACTGCAGAGATGGCCCGGATGGGCCTCGGCGCGCGTCACACACGACCGGCAAAAAACGTCGAACTCGCCAATTATCTGGCAGGCGTTAGCCCCGCTGCCACCGCGGCTCCGCCGCGGACACGACCCGACTTACTTTCATAGGCTTTTCAGCCATTCTCTTGGCCTGGGCCTCGGTGAGGGACTTGCCCTTGTAGTCGCCGTCTTGCTACGCACCGGGTCAGCCCCGCCTCCGACGCGGCACCGGTGCGGACCTACCTGGATGGTACCCTCGGACTTGCTTTTTGGCGCCATTTTTGAGAACGCGGACGGGAGGCAATATAAAAAATTGAACTGTGTACGGGTCAGCGGGGCGAGCCAGCGCCGGACCCGTGCCGGGCCCGGCGGGCATAACCAGGGGAGGACGTACATTGGATGGAGGGCGGCTGTGATTGATGATTTGCGCTATACGACACACGGGTTAGCTGCGGACGCCCAGGAAACGCCCCGGAAACGACACGGCAGGACCACTGGCATAACCAGCCAAAAGAAAGGGCCGCCGGCGTGGCGCGGGCCGGACGGAGCCGCCGCGGGGGGTCATACATACAGAGAGAGCGAGATGATGAGGAAAGGAAAAGAGAAGCCAAAGCTGCCGCCGGCGAAGACGATTTTCATCGATTCAAAGGGGGCCGGGGCGACTGCCGCTGGGTTCGATTGTGAGGACAAAAGTGAGCGAGATCTGAGGAGAGCCTTACTGCAGCGCCCGCCCCGCCACCGACGCGGGAACGGGACGGGTCCGGGAGTCAGAAAACACGCTGGTTTTGCCGCCCTGCCCGAGTATGGGCACGCGTTTAAGGGAGCGCCCCCGCTACGGCGCCGCGGCGGGGGCGCCCCGGGACCACTCCCTCTCTTCTTCTCTGGAAGGGACATCGCTTGTTGCGCGACTGTAAGCAACTACCACACGAGCTGACCGGTGGCCGCCTTGGAAGCGGGCCGTAGCCGCATCTCAGTATAGGCGATAGGTTTGTCTGCCCCAGAGGGTTTTCCTATCAATATAATAGGTAGAGGTACTAGTTATATATAGCTGCCTAGGCTATCTAGCGTAATTAATTTAATTTAATTTAATTCTCCCTTTTCAGGCAAAGCGGAGCTTTCTCTGCGAATTGGCGAAAATGACGGGCAAGCATGTAGTGCTGCTGTTACGCGCCGGAATCCCTACAACTAGGTTTGCAGGGATTAACGTACTTGAGGTTGAATTAGGATTAATAAAGGTTGAATTCATCAAATGCGTAATAAAATAGCCTGGGATGCTGCCGACTTCGTCGGTATACTAGGCGCAGGCAAAGCGGCGGTAGCCAGGCTATTTTAGATTTTTTACTAAATATAAAGTAGTATTATGTGTTTTTTGAAAGGCTCGATTTGAAAGGCTCGATTTGAAGGGCTTGATTTGAATCTCTGCCCAGGCTCGATTGAAGGGCTTGATTTGAAAGGCTTGATTTGAAAGGCTTGATTTGAAAGGCTTGATTTGAAAGGCTCGATTTAAAAGGCTCGATTTGAAGATTTATTTTTCATAGATCATGAAGTGGCATTGTGTGTTTTTTCCCTCCCGGGGGGGCTCCTGCCTGCGGCGCTGCCTACGTTCCGCAACACCACAACGCGCCTGCTAAAAGCATCACTAACTCGGTACGTACCTCAAATTCCTCGTTATCCAATCGCCGATAAGTATTCGATTTCTGACCAATCGCCGATAAGTATTCTAAAAGTTGTCGGCCTCACTATTGGATTCATTTTAAATAGGCAAAGCGGGCAGCTGCAGCCTGCGGAACTGCATCTTCGCGCCTTCGTTCCGCATTTCACGCAAAACTCAGGCAAGCGCCGCTTTGCCTGAAAAGACAATATGCAGGTACAGTTCTGTATGGTGTAAGATTCTTGTTGATTCCGTCTATCTGGAGGTCGGTCTTGACCATTTATACGTTGTATTAGTCACGTGTGTCGCCTCCTGTGTACTTATCACGGTTTGTATCGTAACAGCTGCTATGCAGACAAAGCTCTGCTTTGCCTCTTTAAATTCAGTCCAGTGAGGGTAGGTGGCTTTGCTCTGATTAGTCAGTTTCTAAATACTCATCGGCGATTGGTCAAGAGTAAAGATTCCTACAGAACTCTGGCATAGATATAGATAAATAGAATAAGATGCCTCTTATAGTAGGATTAACTAGAATATATAAAGGAAATTTTAGGTATTAGAGCTATTATAGGGAGGGAGAAAATTGCCTATATACATATAATTTTGATCTTAATATTAGATGGTAGTGCACTGTCGGGACGGATTATTATAAAACCCGGGCAGAGGTTCAAATCGGGCCCTTTCAAATCAAGCAAATCGAGCCCTTCCCTTTCAATCGAGCAAATTAAGCCCTTTAACTAAGCCCGCTGCAAGCGGCCCCCGGCAGGGCTCCCAGAGGAAAAACAAAACACATAATACTACCTTATATTTAATAAAAAATCTAAAATAGCCTGGCTACCGTAGCTTTTCCTGCGCCTATGATGCTAACGAAGTCAGCAGCATCAGGGTATTTTCTCTTTAATAAAAGGGTGATGCATTAAGACATCGCCAACTCAATGCCTTTGGTGTTAAGGGGTGTAAGAGGCCGGCCGGATAAAGGCCCCTAAAAGCTACGGCCGCTTTGCCTGCGCCTAGGATACCGACGAAGTCTGCAGCATCCTAGGCTATTTTATCCTTGTTTCCCACTGTCTAAAAACTGCCAATTAATCCCAATGAGTCTCCAATAGTGAGTGCTTGCCATTACAGGCAAGTCAGTGCACGAGCAAGGATGCGCTTCATGGCAGCGAATTCTGCTTGAGCTGCCTGCGACAAAGTCATTTGGTCAAATCTATGTCTAAACACGTATCCAAGCTCGGCCCAAAAATAGCCCCAGTACATGTCAGTTTCCTGACTTTTCCTTTGGAGAACGGCGCGCTCTGCGTGCGGTCTAGCCAGCACGTCCCGCTGCGTCTGCTCGCGGACGATGGCAATGTACCACTACAAAAAGGGGTCAGCATCTGCAGGCCAGTTTTTCTTTTTTGTTCGTCTTTGCTTTTTCTATCAGGTGAACAACTATACCTCTAGCACGTCAAGTGGCATGCCTGGCTTCGGGGTAATGCTGTACTGATGGCGCTAGCAACTCGCAAACCGTGGCTGGTTATGCCTGCGCTCCTCCATGGTGGTCAAATTACCCAAACATGCAATGTCATCCTTCATCAGAGGTGTAAAGCCAGGGAATTTCATCCCTGTTATTATTAAGCGTTGATAAAGCTGATGCGTCAAATTGACTGGGTCATCCTGCTTCTGGATGCTGCGATAAAGCAGTCGAGCAAGTTGACACGTGGCCATAAAGATGGCTTGCCTCTGGTTAATGGTATTACGATCAGTAGAACACCAAGGAAACTTCTTCAAGATGCTTATTAAACATTCGTATGGACGCTGGGGGCAGTTTCTTGAAAAGAGAAACTACACAAGTAAGCACGGGTTCAAAAGACGAGACTGTGAATATCAGCTCACCTGGTGAGGGATCCTGACAGTCTTGACAAGCATAATCATTTCTTCCTCTGATACGAATCCTTTAAAATTCTCCCATGGCTCGCTAGGGTTAAATGGTTTAAATTAAGGAGACACGCCGTTCCAGACGACACCTTTAACAAGGGGAAATAAGTCGTTTATAAGGCTCTCTTGGCTAGAGAGTTCGACGTCAACCAGTCGATTGCCAAGCTGACTCACACGACCGTTGAGAAGATGATGGTGGTGTTTCTCGACTGCCTTAATGGCATCGTCAAAACCAGCGAATTTAACGTACACATCCATGGTTTTGCTCATCACTCGCTCCATGATGATGTGAACAGGTTCATCAGCATCATTTAATATTTTAGAGTTGCGCCCTAAGAAAGTAATGACTTCTGATCGGTTCGTAGCGAAGGGACTCTGCAAAGTTTGTCAGATGGCAGCGAATAAAACTCTCGTAGTTTAAAAACTTACATTCTTGAGCTTTATAGCACCATGGTTGGTAGCCGTAGCCTAGCGAGCACCTTTAACAAAGGGGAAATTTTCTGGATCCATGGCTACCTGAAAAGTAGGCAACCCAATTCCTGTAGCAGTAAGGTCGTTTAGGTGGCAGGAATGTAGAGCTTGGTCATCAGGTAGGATATATCGATGGCCGGTAAATAGCACGAGTGTGACGCTTCCAACAGGCTGGTCAACGCCATGGAGAGAAGACGTGTTGGGTGTGGTGTAGGTGCGTTGTAGAGACCACTGACAGCATCATCATTTTTGCACGGAGAGGAGGCAACAGAGTTAATATCAAACTTTAACGGAGGCTGGCTAGCCATAGACGCAGCAAGGCCAGAAGTTCGCGGTGCGTAGTTTCGCTGTTCCTGGGCATAGATGGCCTGCTGGCCAAATTCTTGGATTGCCGCAGATGATATACGTTCTCTGTCAGGAGAGTAGCCGAACTGGTTGTCAGTCCACCTGTTTTCGGCAATGGCATGTTGATCAACATTCTGAGGCTTGGCTTCCTCATAGGAAAAACTGCCTGTTTCAGTGTCACTTTTTAGCGCATGCGACAAGGGGTCGAGGGCCGCATTCTGGTTCATGTTGGAGGTGCCGATGGTGCTCGGAAAGGTGGAAAAGGTATTGTCAGAGCCAGTAATTGTGTGACCAGACGTGCCATGCGAAGCCTTTGACGGCCACGAGTTAATTGATGTGCGGCACCTTTGGTTTACAGCGGCTTACCTTGCTCTCGTTGCTAGAGCCCGTAACTTCTTGAAGCGGCCAAGGCACACATTGCGAATTGAGCGACGTGACAGAGCTCATGATAGAAATAGTCTTGGCCAATTCACCAAATCAGATTGCGGCTGACACAGGTATGAAAGCCTCGATAGTGGGATGGAAAATTAGCAGATGAGAATTCAGTAAGATTCGCAGTGAGCTCCTAGGCAAAACGCGCGACAACTTTCGCCAATCCTAAAACAAGATCCGGTTTTGTACTGGCTATTAGCAATCTTGCTTTGGCAGAAGCATGCAGCAAGCCGCAGCGACTAGAACGACTGGAGACTAGCAGGCAGCCAGGGAGTAGCAAATCGTGACGGGTTCTCGTGGCCGCTTTTGTAAGAAGATTGGTTCAAAAACGCGGGTTGCGAGATCGTATGGTGGATTTAACCGTCTGCTTTACGTGATTTACTTTTATAGAGAATAAAGGGCATGAAAAGAGGAAAGCGTAGCAGAAATATGTTGCCAAAAACAGAGAGACAGATGTGTGCTTAAAGTGACTTTGCAGGCAAGTTTGCCGGCCTGTTATTCTGAAGAGAGACGCAAGCTATTCTTCTAAAAAAAAAAAAAAAAAAAAAAAAAAAAAAAGATAAAGATTTAGAAACATGGATGCGTGAAGTCAAGGGCGCAAAGCGGTATGGCGGCGGCCAGCTGGCTGGCAGCTGCCGAGCCGCTAAAGAAACTGGCAAAGCGATGCGATTGATTAAACACGTCGAGTCCCCACTGATTGTGCGTGTCATCTAGTTCTTTACACTTCACTAGATATTCTATCGCACCACATCAAACCATACCTACCATGTCACAACCCTCTGACACAAAAAACCTCTCCCCTGCCAGAGGCAGGCCGCCGGCGTCGCTTCCTCCGTATCAGCCGCCCTCGTGTCCGCTCAACGACCGCGCTCGACTTGCCCTCGGCGACATGTTAAATAATAGCGGCACCCATACCTACCAGGCACAACTAAAAGAGTCGGTGCACCATCTCGGTCTCAGCGTCGGCGACCTACACGAACGGCTTCATGCACAGCAGGACCAGCTCCTGTTGCTTCAGAAGCGACGAGGAGAAAGAGGTACGGGAAAGACATCCAAAGAGGAGCGTCTAGAGGAACACGTCATCGAGTTCGATAAGGAGGTTAACGAGCTGACGCACGAGTCCGAAATCTCGATACGCCATGTCATTGACTACAAGGCAGAGCTGGAGGACCAAGCCGCCATTTTGGCGGATTTGTACACGGACGCTGTCAAGGCCGCCACTGCCAACGAATCCAGAGCCCGAACCTGTCGAGGCCAACAGCTGTTGAATAAAGCACAGGACGGGAGCCAGGATCCCGAGCGAGAAGAGGAACAAAAGGCCGAACCCGTCGCCAGCACCCTGGACCTCTTTCGCCAAGCACGAGCCAGGAAGAAGGACGAGTACGAACAACTGACCCTGCACCAACGATACGGCTTTAGTAACGACTACGCGGGCTTTAAAAAGATTTGGCACGACGCGGCCGCTGGCAAGGACGGGCGGTCGCTATCCGATGCCGCGCACTGGTTCCACCCCAACGGACGCCCCATGATGACCATCCCGGGGGCTAACGCTCGCCGCAGCACGGTGGGCGCCGTCGAAGACGACGACATTGCTGTTGCCAGGGAGGTGCTCAGCCTCAACTGCCCGCTCACCCTAAGGCAGATGGAGGAGCCGTACAGCAATGTCAAGTGCAAGCATACGTTTGAAAAGTCGGACATATTGGACTACTTACCTCGCAATAATAGCGAGGTGCAGTGTCCTCACACGGGCTGTTCGCAGGTGAGCACGCTCCATCTTGCCCATGGCCGGGTTTCTGTCCGTAAAAAGAATTTGCACGCTGACGGTCATGTTTCCAGAAATTCGCTAGGTCAAGGTTCGCCCAGGACTTTTACCTCGACGAAGCCGTTCTGTCGCGCATCCAGCGAGCTAAGCAGACTTAACCAACGCTCGACGACATGGACGTCAATGACGACGACCAGGAGGGTGTTGGCAACGATATAGGACTCATTATCAGACAGCAACGGAGTGTGCATGGGCGGGTACTATGTGGCCAAGAGGCAAGCAAGTTAGATGAAGTGATGAGGAATGATACCCAGGACCATGATTTTTTTTTAGCTCTCTTTCTTCGTGTTAACATGGCTGTCATTTTCCAAATGGTAATGCAAAATACATGCATGACTTGTTTCGGGATACCCGACTCATTACCCTGTCTCATACTGGCAGTTTTTCTGCTGTAGAGGTGACATTATATTAACTCCACTCTAGTCTCTGTGCTCATCTCACATGGCTAGGCAATACGGTCCAGGCAGCATGCCAAAGTCATTATTATAAAGTATGCACATCTCCCAAACCGTCGTGACTCTGTATTCATCCCCAATATGCAAAACAATCTTGTTCCTACCTCCCTTTCTTACCAAAAGAATACCCAGCAAGCACAAGCCCAAAAGTACAATCCAGGGCACGCCGGCATGCCCTGGAGCAGCTACACTGTCACTATCTGGCGTTGTGGTTGCGGAAAAGACACCCATCGAGTTGTTAGTTGGACTAGTTGCTTGAACTGTTATGGTAGAAGACGTAGGCTATGTTGTAGCCAACAGCCAGTCGTCTGACTTTCTTTAGAGAACGCTATTGATCACGGCGTCATTTCCAGAGGACGCGAGATCTTGTGCATTATGGTCACATGCCTATTTGACTAAAAAAAATGCAACACGTTGCCGTGGCCATTGCTGGTAGCGCTTGTCTGTGTGAGTGGCCCTAGAAGGCCCAGTGTGGGTGAAGGAGGAGAGGTAGATCGTGTCCCCGGTAGAGACCGAGGTACCCATCATCGTGCTGGAATACCGTCTTAGGCTAATAGCACGCTACAGAGTGCCCGGGTGGTAAATAAAATAGCCTGGGATGCTGCCGACTTCGTCAGTATACTAGGCGCAGGAAATTGAGATATCGTAAGGGCGGTTCAGGGTTCCAGAAGGGAGCTGAAAGATCATATGGGCTGCGCCTGCTATTATAGAATGGCTGTTGTAAACTTGAACACGCACTATTTGCGGATTCACACAGCTGGTTTACCATGTCTTGATTCCTTGGGTCTTGGCTGTTGCTGCAGCCGAGCATTTCTGAAGCTTGGCTTTGTAACCATTCGCGACGTTAAACATGACGGTGGAAAAACTTGGTTGCTTTGTCTGATAGTGCCTCGTATCTATAGGTGTTATTGTTAGCGAAGATGGCATACTAGGAGTTTGAATCTCCTGGTCGACACAGCTATTCACAATGCCTAAGAGCTAAGACGGACCTCTACTGTGGTATCGGCATTCAGTTCTACCTTGATGCGCTTCTGGTTTTGCGTCTCCTACTGCTCTGCGAATACCAGGCCGTTTTGTCCTAAATAACTTGCAACGAAAAGATTGACTGCTATCGCACTGCTAGGCTGGGGGTTTTATTAAGCTAAAGTGGTAAGGAAGCCCGGAATCATGCGCCATATGCCCATGGCTGCAGACTGTCAGCACGGCCACAAGCCCTTAGGCTTTCAATTACTGTTAAGAAAAGACGTTGATTTAGGTCATATCACACGTAGAGCTGAAAACCATGTCTAAAAAGCGCGCGACGTTAGAAGCAAACAAGCTCGAAGCTTCAGCAGGGCGACTAGGGGGGTTTATTATTATTATTATTATTATTATTATTATTATTATTATTATTATTACTGTTTATCGTCTTGTGAGACTCCACAGGGGAGCATGAGACGCGCCGGGCTAGCTAGTCTAGTCTAGGGTAGGTGGCCTTGGTTAGGTGCCCACCTGGCGCGCGTCTGGGACACGTGGGCGCTATTTTCCCTCCACTATCCGACCATCGTGGCCTCCTTCGGCGCCCATCTTTCAGGCTGCATTGGATCGTCAGCGTTCCTAATGTACGGCTATTCCTAGCCCTTATCATGCAGTCTTTCGTGCTGGGAGACTGCTAAGACCGTGCCAATCGCTAGGTGCGTCTGTTGATCAACGCCCTAGATGCTAAATAAGTAGCGCAGGCAATACCCGACCATCGAACCGAACAGGGAACAAAGAGAAGTGTGCAATATAATAGGGAGCGTTAGGCCAACCTGGGCCTATAGAAGAAGAGAAGGGGCAGGGCTTTTACTTAGCTTCCTCGCACGCAGATCCTCGTGAAAAAGTCGCTGCGTGTGATAAGCTTGATAAAGCTGGGGTAGTCAGCGCCGAGCGCCGTAGAGACAGCCAGTCTAGGTGAGGGTGTCAGCCTCATCCTATGCTGGTTGTTGACCTTTCTGCAGTAGAATGGATGCTCGGGTGATTTCCGTCTTCCACAGCTACAGAGGAGCTCTGCGTCATCATGGTGAAAGCGTTCGTGATACTCCGCGAAGTCCCCGTGGCCTGTACGGCCGCGAGAAGATGGTGAAGCGTCCTTCGCGGGAGACTAAGCTCTGGGGTTGGCTTGTGCTGTACTGGGAGGGCCAGCTCTCTGTGGGACTGGTGCGTTGTCTTTCCACCATAGCGAGAAAGCTCTAGCCGGCCAAGGGAGGCTGGGGCCATCAGAAGTCTATGACGCAGAAATCGTTGGCGCACTTAGAGGGCTCCAAGCAGCAATCCCGCTCCTCCAGCAAGGCGAACCAGCCCACGCCGGAATTGACAACACAGCCGCCATAAGGGCCCTGACCGGACACCCTGGAGACTCCTCACAAGAAGCGGCGATCCTCTACCGACAGCTTAGCGAACGGCGTCAGCTCCAGATGCACTAGACCCCAGGACACACCGGGATCCCTGGCAACGAAAGGGCTGACCAACTCGCCAAGGAAGCCGCAAGGCTACCTATGCCAACGCCCGCACCGCCGCCCACCTTCGCGCACATCAAGCGACTTGCAAACGAGGCCAGGCGAAGGCGAGTTCAGTACCGTTCCTTTAGATGGCGTATCCAAAGCTAACAGCGCCTTCTGTGCTTCTAGAGCCGTCTGAGTAAATGAAGAGGCCCTGCTTGCTGAGCCCTTGGGTAGGGTCTGGCCTTGGGGGCTCTGGGGGGCAGAGCTCTGGCTGGGGCGACCAGGCTGTCAGTCGGAAGGTCCGCTGGAGGCGTGAGATATCTCTGGGGGCTGCGAGGAATGAGGCTTTAACCGCTGCTTGGGCGCGGCGGCGGACTGGCGAGGGGATTATAGGCTCTGGCCGCCTAGCAGCCAGCGGGTGGGCTTGGTCAAGCTTGCAGGGCCGAACTGCGAAGCGCCTTCGTTTATCTTCTAGAAGGATATTGTGCCGGAGGGATCGAGGTTTCCCTGTGCAGGGCGGATATCTGCGTGGTTTTCCAGGCAGGCAGGATGGCTTTCATGCTGAGGTTAAGCAGCTGCTGTACTGTGTCTATGTGGCCTTTCTGAAGGGTTGATACCGTTGCTCGGTTCCTGTTTTCTTTTGTAGCGCTGTCATGCCACACTTCTGAACCATAGAGTGCAATAGGGATTGCACAGACTGTTATTGCTCTTCGGACTGCCTGCGCTGTCGGGCCCTGTGTGGTGCTCGTGACGTGCCGTAGGACGTTAACTACCCTCCGGGCCTTAGCTGTCCAGATATCAATATGCGCGCGGAAGCGTAGCGTCCTATCAAAATGGACTCCAAGCCATCTGAGGGTCTTCTGTGGCTTCTTAAGCTCGCTACCGTGGTGGACTGGGACGTGCATGTCAGGCCTTTTCGGCCCTATATGCAGGACCTCGGTTTTCGCAGGGTCAAAGCGCACGGCATTCTTCTGGCCCCAGTCAACCAGTTTATTGATCGCGAGGTCTGCGCGCTGGGCTGTCTCTGTGTAGGTTCGGCCATAGCAGAGTATTCCTAGGTCATCAGCGTATCCAAAGCGGCAGTTCGGGTCTCCTAGTGCTAGGAGAGGGGCGACATAGAGGAGGAAGAGCACCGGCGAGATTGGTGACCCCTGCGGGAGACCACAGTTCAGGGGCTTCATCGGCGTTACTATATCGCAGTACCGCACGCTGGCTTCCCTCCCTAGCATCCAGGACTTAACCCAGCACACTAGGGAGAGGGACCAGCCCTGTCCTAGCATTCGTTCAGCTAGCCGCATCGCTAGGGCAGCATCGAAGGCGCCCATCACATCCATTGTGACCATTGTGCAGATTTGTCCCTGGTCCCTAGAGAGCGCGAGGTCGTGTAGCAGCGCGGCTGCTAGGTCAGTGCATGCTCTCTTAGGCAGGGCTGAAGCCTGTTGCGCGCTAAGGACGCCGTACTTGGTGGCGGTCCAGGCAATTCGTCTGGCAACTAGGCGTTCAAGGCCTTTGGAGAGGCATGAGAGGAGCGAGATTGGCCGCCAGGACCGTGGCGACGTGAGGTCCCTTTGGCCGGGTTTCGGGATCATAACGACTTCAGCTTGCTTAAAGACGCGGGGGTGGTGCCCTAGTTGTAGGCAGGCCTGGTAGAGCTTGGTAACTAAGCCGCTGATCGTAGGCCACACGCTTCGTAGCTGACGCCGTCAGCACCTGGTGTGGTGTTGCCGACACCGGTGGCCGCCCACTGCGCTTCTTCTTCAGTAACCCTAAAATTAAAGGGGGGGCAGGGAGGGCGTATCCCGTTTCCGCTAATGTCATCCGAGCTGTTGGCACGCTCCAGCGTTGCCTGTCTAAGGCCCCTGGCCTTATCAAGTTGCGATACTAGGACTCTCCCTTCCACTTCTAGTGACGGCGGCTGGAGGGCCAGCTGGGCATTAGTCCATCTAGTAATCCGAAAGACCTGGTTGCCGTCTGAGCAGCTAGCGACATATTCGTTCCAGAAGGCTCTCTTAGCTCTGCGGACCGCCTTGCGCAGGTCCTTCCTGGCTCTCTGGATGCTATACGGGAAGCCGAGGGGTTCCATTCTCACCGCCATAGTGAGGGCGGCGGGGGCTTCCCTGCAGTCATCGTTCCACCAGGTAGCTGGCTTAGGCCTCTTCTTCTGAGCGGTGCCGGCCAGTCGTAGGCCCTGGTGTAGCGTTGCCGTGAGGTCCTCGGCGGCCCTGTCTATGCTGGCCGAGTCTTGTAGGTCACTGACCTCCCGGAAGCTGGCGTCAACCTGTTCCCTGAACCGCTGTACCTGTTCTGGGGTGGTGATTCGAATCCTTTTTGGCGCTGGGGGCGGCGCGAAGTTCCCTACTAGGATAGTAATCAGGATGGTTGAGTGGTCAGAGCCGCTATGGAGGTACTCTTCCACGCTAGAGGTCGCCAGGGGGATGTTGCTGAAGGTGAGGTCGATTGTGCCGCCTGTCCGCTGGGTCGGCACGCCCGGCTCGGTCAGGAGCGTGAGGTTGTTCTCTGCTGCCCAGGCCGTGAGGACCTCTCCCTTCTGCCGGGGCGGCTTCCCAGGCTGCCAGGAAGTGTCCCTAGCATTAAAGTCTCCACAGATCACGCTCGGAGAGGTGATTGAGAGAGACGTGAGATGGAGAAGCGGGTGGTCAATCCCTGGGGGCCTATAGACGTTCCCAAAGATGACGCTATTAATCTGGACCTAGATGGTATTAAGCCCTGTGGAGATGCGAAGTTGCTCTGTGTATAGGTCGTCGAGCCGCCTAATGTACGTCAGGACCTTCGGCTTGGTGCTGTGTTCGTTGTTCCAGCGGGTGGCTGGGGTGTACAGGTCATATGCTGGTTGCTGCGCGGTGTAGCACCTGTCCTCGTACTCCTTATATCGGCAGAAGGGCTCCTGCATCAGCACAACGTCGATCCCCTGCTGGTCCGCGAGGACAAGGGCAGCTTCCTGTGCCTTGCTCCCGAGCCCTACGTTGACCTGGATGGCCGTTATAGGGCGGGCATGCCTCTGATTATGCCTCCTGTTCATATTCATGCTCGTTCGCGTTGGCGTTGGTGTGTCGGCGCCTCTTCTTCGGCGATCGGTTCAGGATGACGGTGGAGGGGGTGGCGCTTAATTCTGACGCCGTAGGCAGGGCCTGCCGGAATTCGAAGGCTCGAACGCATGGGGATGACCGTAGCGTCCCCACTGCTGTTGGGCTAGAGGGCAGGATAACCTCCTCTGGGTGAGCTTGTCGGTAGTGCTGCAGCCCAGCGCGCCTCAGCTTGGTCAGCGTTGTGAGTCTGCCGTTGATCGTCCTGGGCCGCGCTGGGCATTTTGGGTGCGTCGCCGCGTACGGCCCTAGGCAGTTCGGGCATTGGGTCGTTTTATTACATTCGTCTGGGCCGTGGCCGGCGCGCCCGCAATTCTCGCATCGCTGCTTTCGGTCGCATTGTCGCTTGGAGTGGTAGTCAAGGCAGGTGTCGCACTGATGCGGCGTGGCGGTCTTGGTTACCAACCTGGCCGCCGTGGAGGTGCCGAAGAGATGCCACCTATGCTGGATCGGATCGTTGAAGCTCACTATGTAGGTTATCTCGTAGTCAGTGTCCTTTGAGTGCCGGGACTGGTGGATGTCAACAGGGTTGGCTCTCGCCTGCGCGATCACCTCGTCCCTTATTAGCATATCCGTGCTGGTTGAGCCATCGCTGTATCGGTCATAGCTTCTGGCGATTCCGGCGACCACGTAGGTGTACCATTTCTTCTGTGCCTCGACTTTCTGCGCGCCGAATTCGCCGCAGAGCAGTTGTTGGTGTTGCAAGATCGCATTCCTTGTCTCTAGGTCCTTGGCCCTGACTGCCCAGCCGGTTTTAACAAGCGCTGCGGCAGCCCGTCTTGCGCCACGCTGGCGACGCCTCGTCCAGTCGGATCATCACCCGCAGTTCTTCGGTGGGTTTTCACGATCGCGGTCGCTGTGGCAGCGTTTGTGGTTGCCGCTTGAGCTAGTTGGCGACCTCTCTGTTATAATGCAATTTGCAGCGTCTGTAATAAACTCGGCTCGAACAGCAAAAATTGATAGCATTAAGCCTATCAATATAGCAACATAAAGCAACCTCTTCTTCCCTTGAAAGCTTTGTATTTATTGCAGGGCGCCCTTTTTTCGTTGAACATCCGTTAAATCGTCGTTTGAGTCTGCTGCGCGGAATCTCGAATAAACGGGCCACAGTCGCTAGTTTCGCGTTTGGATTTCCTTCAATATATTCAAGAGCTTCTTCCACGCGTAATTCGACTTCGCTTTGGGCATTTTGGACGCTGGTTGTAGCCATTTTCGCGGTTCAACGCGTCGAATGTTGAAAAGGTGGCCGGTGTGCTGATGTGGCCGTTGTGGTGATAAGCGCCACCTTTAGGTGGGGCGTGGCACGAGTAGGGGGTAACTGTCACACGCAGCGCACACACAATGTGTGCTCGGGGGCGCACACGAAGATAGGTGCAAAAGATATAATAAAAGCCTTGATTTTCTACATATGAAATTGGTTGTGTGCGCCTCGATTTAAAGAGGGCGCAGGGCCCTGTGCATCGGGCGCGCTGATTCAATAATCCGAGCGCAGGGTGCTAGATTTACAGCGCCTTACGCGCGCCCTTGGCACACGTGCCCAGTGACTAGTGCGACAGTAACATTAACGGTAAACGGCAAGCTCCAACACCAAGAAAGATCAGACAAGGGCATAAAACGCGGCCAATTAGTGATGACAGCCAAAATTCAAGACAACTCGAAGAAAACAAATGTCAGTGCTCAAGCTGTGTCTGGAAAGACATCCTTTTAACAGGAGGAGGATGGTGGTGCATGTCCAGATCTGGTTAGGTTAAAGCAACCAGACCCTTGGCCAAATGAAGCACGCTATAATCGTCGCCGCTGCAGTGCTACCACGAAAATGGCAGGCCGTAAAGAGTTCTTCATAAGTCGTCAGGAACCGTGACAGGACCAGCTCATCCCGGCCCCAGAGTCAATTAAGCGTGGCCATTGAGTTAAGTGTTCAAAGAATAGCCATGTTGAGAAGCGCATGACAACTTGACACATATATAAAGCTGCGCTGGCGTCATCATGACATTTTATTATAATTAAGCAAACACTGTAAACCCACCAGAGCAGTTATTCTGTGACTTGAACAACTACGGCAACTTTGGCGGCAAGTACGCAGAAACGTGTAATCGAACCATCATGCATTTCCATACTCATGGAAGATTTTACACACTATCTAAACACAAGCTATTTATTGACTTTTCTTTTTCTTTACCACGCCTCTCAAGTCCACGGTCTACCATGTTTAAGGCGTACTGAGATGAACCTTGGTTCAGAAGACCATCGCCGCCCGTGTAAAGCGTTGTTAAGTAGAGAGCTGTAAACCAATAGCATAGGCGTTTGAATCCAAATAGCCCGTCATAGTAGTGCCTTGGGTGCCATTATAGACCGCCGATGGATATACGACGGCGGTATTGTGGTCGATTCCGTCGAAGGCATTGCGTACAACTTGCTAGTACCTGTGGCCCTGAAGATTCGTATTAATAAAGGTGTCCTGCCTATAATCATGGTTGAAGGTGGCATTGGTACAGGGCTGGGTAAAGAGGTCGATGCTAGTATTATCCAGGACGCAATTACTAGTCAGACTAGTGAATTTTTTGGTTAGAAGCAAGTTGTTATCCATAGTGATGCCGGCTGTTGGCTGCAAGCCGTGGTTATGGAATGCACCACTCATGCGGAATGAAGGAGGAGGCGGCGGCTGGAAGCGTTGATTCTGAATTTGTAGTGGTGCCTGGAATTGAAACTGCAACTGCTGCTGCTGTGTTTGTTGCTCTGCCTGTCCCTGAAATGAATGGTTCTTTTGCATCTGTGATGGGAGTAATGGGGAGGCTCTTGGCTGTGGGGACATGTGTTGTTGATGTATTTGTGGTAATCTCAAATGTTGTTGGACTACCTGTTGTTGTTGTTGCTGCTGGCGATGGTGCTTGTGCTGTTGCTGTTGGTACATTCTGTGTATCATCTGGCCAGAAACCTGTGACTCCTGCGATTGCACCATGTGCTGAGTGTGTTGAGGTGCCTGCGAAATGCCCGTCATATTCTGCCTCGGGGAGGGATGAGCATGGCAGTACTGCTGCTGTTGTGTCATCTGCTGGGGCAGCGGCCATGGAGGAGGTTGTGAGAAGGGGGGCGAGTCAGTAGGCGCGACTGAAGGGCCCAGAGCAGACAGCATTAACCCGTTACTATGGATGGGCAAAGAAGGGTTATAGATAAGGGATATGGTTTGAAGGGCTGGGAAAGGGCTGTAGGAAGACCTATGGTTAGTCTTAAGGTGCTCTTAAGCAATGGAACAGACTAACACACGTTTTAGCCAAGCTATTAATATGTCTCACGTCAGAGCCATGAAGATATAACGGCTGCTGGTGAGCAGTTTCGTAGGAGGTGCGAGCTCCAGCCAGGCCAGGGTCGTCTTGGCCTGCATGTTGCGGCGTGGGAGTTCGAACGGCGCGCCCTGAGATGGGATTCAGGGCAGTGACGACTTTTATGGGGGGGACAACTCGAAGGCTTGGTTGGGCGAGGTTATCGCCGCTCTCCTCAAAGGCCTTATAGTCAATGTTTAGGACGTCATCATTTGGCCAGTAGTCCTTGGTAACTCTACTCTTGACCGCAAGCGTCCTAGACGATAGACCGAGAAAAGGGAGTCAGTATAGTGTTAATAGGTAATTAGAAATATTGAGATAAGTCTGTCTCCTTAAATACATGGGCCTGTGAGGGAGCATATAAAAAGAAACAGGAACGTACCTGAAGCAGGAGTCTTTTCCGTATTTATGCTTCAAGTACCGCAGTTGATTCTGGGTCAGCTTACGCTTGAAGCGTTCCTCGAATCTCATGCGAATCCAAGCAGGCGGCATCTTCATATCGCAGGCCTTGAGGACGTAGTGAATTTCCACGCTTTTATACTGCCGCTGGTATCTGACCATGGCTGCGTCTGCCGAGGGTCTAAGCAATGTTGTTATTCTTCTTTAAAGAGCAGGACAAAATGCCGTTTGAGGGTTGCAATGTTGCCCCCTTTCTCTAGATCTAAAAGGGCATGGATGGAGGACGACCGTGATACACAGCTTGAATATCTGGCGATGCAAAAGAATCACTATGTAAAGGAAGCAGGGACACAATAACGCAGAGAAGGGGCGAGACGACTTAGGCACGGTACTATCAAGTCAAGTTGCGCCAGGCGGTAATATTGGCATTACGTAGGACTGCGTCTATGACTTTGGCCTAACTTAGGGTGGGAAGCAAATATCTGAGTTCATCGTCAAGGGAAAGTGAAGCGGGTAGTGAGAAACCAAAGGTTAGGGGAATAGGCGAGCTGGACTTGCCTAATAAGAGGAGGGACAAAGCCTGGCTCTCCCACCCTTATGACGGGTTTTAGGCGTCCCCTGGTGTCATTGCCACGCGATTCTATGACCAGATCCCCGTTTCGTCTTATTATGATGATAAGGAGCGCGGATATTATGCCCTGGCGGTTTGCGAGTTGGGCCTCTTTGCTAGATCTTTATATTTGGTCCTGCACTCGTAATGACACTAGTTGATCTGAGGAGGGGTTTTTCTTTTTGAACAAGGCAAGAAAGCAGCCCTTAAAACCCGTTCATAATGATGATCAGTCTACTGCCCGTGGCCGGAGTTTAAGCATTGGAAAATGCCGGCCTCACTAACCGTTACGCCAAAACACGACTTTTCACTGCTCATGTGGGTTAATAATTATTGCTATCGACAATATATCAACCGACTGTTACACCAGCTTTGTCGTATTTGGGTAAGTGGCAGGTATTTATAGTCCATCCACATCTTGAAGCTCCCGTGTCTCCCTCCCTCCCTCGCGCACCGCAGCCACCAGACGCTCCATGGCGATGGAACCTTAGGCCCTGGTCATCTGGTCGTTCTTTCCTTGTTCGGTCTTTACAGCCCCTGTTATTATATCCTTCTTTTTTAGTGTTCATAACTGTAACACAGACCAAGCACACACATACGCGCGGGCGCCCGCAAAACGCAAACGCAAACGCAAACGCAAACGCAAACGCAAACGCCTTATTCCTCATGCACTTGCACTTTCCAGTCTAAAATTGCAATTACTACGTTTTGCCACTACTACCACCAGACGGCCAGTTGCCACCTCTATCACAGTCTAAACGCTCCCCCTTCTTCTGACATAACCCCCCTCCTTTCGGCTCCCTTCCAGTCTCTCTCTCTCTCTCCTTCATCTCTTCCTTCTATGTCATTTTTTGGCAACTACTCCGTGCACTTGTCAGACTAGACACCCGTTTTAGCTAACGGAATTTTCCTTTGATTCTGCTTTCTTTCCATTCATCAAGTCGGCGCATACTACCTGTGTATCACCCCTTTAGCCAGATGCCGTCTGGCTTTCTATGCATTGGATCTCACCGCCGTGTCATCTAACAACATTACAAAGCACATCTGAGACTTAAGAGTCATCACATAGATTGCCTTGTCTATTCCCAAAGATCAAGACATCCTTTGTCTGTCGACCAGGCCTGCTCTAACGCTGTGCGCATCTGCCTGTCCTGATTCGACAGTCTGATATTTCAGAATTGTCTGTCCTTGACCCCGCTGCTCTGCGGTCTTTTCCTTGTCGGCGACATAATTGTGAGTCTTTACCTTGCTAATTGTCGGGGCTATTGATACCACCTCACATCCCTCAACGTTTGCCCACGCTCATATTCTAGTCCTCTATTATCAGCTACTTCCGTCCTGATCGATTCGGTCGAGCTTCATGGTGTAGGCTTAACGAGATGGTGATAAGTTTCTCTCTGACAGGAACGACCTAGAATCCAATACTTGCTCTCGAAAGGCACTAGGAGCCACTTATATAGTACGTTAAACGATTTCTAAATTCAGGTCATATCTTTGGGAAGTCTGTTTCTTACAGCTCACGTTTAGGTGGTGATTAACAACGGTACTGTTAAGTCAACTTTGGCTATCTCTGCAAAACCCGACAGAAAACCTCACGCACTTATCAGGGAGCTAAGTCGCAAATATCTGGCCATCTCTGGTAAACTTCCACTTGAGCAAAGATACGAAATCTGCCAAGTGAAATTTTACTCCTGCATAGATAAAGATGGACGTGGTTAATATGCTCTCTGCTGATGAACAACGGTTAGGGTGGGATGAGACGGAGCGAAATTTCTGGGACAAGTTTGACAAAGAGAACAGTGCCCGTTCTAGAGAGTCAGAAAAAAAGTACAAATTAAAGGAGGCTAAGGCAAAAGCTAAGATTGGCGCCTTAACAACAAAGCGGGCACAACTTGCTGAGAGACAAGAACGCCTGCTAAGGGAGCTGATACAGGTCGAAGAAGAGCTGGCTCAAGTTGCGGAAGAATGTGACGAGAGAGTCACTAAGCTAAATATTCTAGAATAAGAGTACTGCTAAAGCCAACTTGTAAGGCTAGAATAACATAGCATAATTACTAAGAGCATGGAATAAAGATTCTTCCGGGTCAAACAGGGCGAGGATCCGGACGCACCGTCCAAAAGAGATCGAGACTATCTACATGAGGTCTTTAGGAACAGGTCCCAGCGTCTTCAGACTAAAGGCCCCGATGCTCCTTGGGCAGAAGGTCTTACAACAAGCCGACGAAGCCGCACCTATTCCGCCGCCCCCAAGAGCTTCCAACACACTGGTCGATATTATTGATGCTGACGGCCAAGTGATTGGTCATGTTGAGAGGATTGAGCCCTGGAATTAGTGGGTTGAAAGTATTCAAGACATGCCTGTCAGGCGACATGTCAAAATACGCCGTGGACGAAAATTTACTTCTCACCACTTAACTACGATATATGACCATTCTGAACCCAAAGGGTTTAAGTGGATTGCCTGCATGATCCAAGCCACGGGAGAACTTCAACTGCGACGATGTCACTCCTGTGCCAAGAATCAAGGTACCTTCGACGACTTTATTAGTTTAGGACACTAGCTTTTTTAAAGACATGGCAACTATGAATAGCACCGTCAAGGGTGCCATATGCCTTTATCTACCTGTTTTTTTATAATAGTTTTGCGTTTACAGCACACCATACTCGCACATCTCGCACACCTCGCACCCTCAGATACAAAAGCAATACTCACGCCACGCATCTACATCTCAGCATGCCTTCTATCATATTACTGCTATTAACGTGATTACTGTTACCACGTCACGACTCATCTACTCCCCCCTAACCACCCCTACTACCAACCGCCTAGCCGATGCCTGGTTTCATAGTATGGCTTTCACCCCTTGTTTTAATATGACCAGACTCTAGCATTTCCTACTAACTAGAGTAAGGTGTCACAGAGAAGTATAGAGAGCGACACAGCATTGTACAAATCGCCGAGATTACCGACTGTGCCAGCCGTACAACCAAGTTTATGGCAGACGCGAGCTCGATATGGCAACCTGCAACCTATCACACCTACATGAACAACAATCAGTCAGCCATATTGTTTATTCTGCTAGCTGCTCAGCTTCTGAAGCATGAAAAAGGCTGTGGCGAGAGCCCCTGGGTCGAACCCGAGCCGGACTTTAATATGGAGACTGGCGAGGTTTGTCTACGTCGAACTTCCTCTCTTGTTTCTTCAGCCCATAGTGGTAATCTAGCTATTAATGATCAATAAGGCTCATATCAATATTTCGGTTAGCTGGTAGATTTCGGTGGAATCTGGGTGGCTGGTTCTGAAAACGATAATTTCGCCGATGCTTGATGACTTGCTTTATTACGCCAGTAACTTGCAAGGGTTCTACACGTACCTTCTATCCTATAAGTCTCTGAAATGATATATTTATAAGCTATTAAAGTAATTATGCGCAAACACGGCAGTGTGCTAAGCAGCTCTTGGCTATTCCTCATTATCCTTCCCTTTTTCAGATGGCAAAGCGCTGTCAGTTCACTTTACTATAAGGTTCACTTCACCATAAGTGTGAGTTTCACATTCACATTCTGCAATATGCGTTACCTGCCAGCTGGCATAGGGGCCTTGGTTTTCTGTGGCTTTTAAGCTCCCATTTATCAACTTCGCTCGTCTGCATCGCACGCCCTCTCACCTCTTCATCTACTTTGTCAAATGTGCAGCCGCCAAACCCTCAAACCTGTACTACTTGCCTTTCTCAGCCATATCCTCCGATATTTAAAGATTCTACTAAGTAAGTTATTATCGTCTCAGAACCGACCATCATGCTAATATCTCACGCTTTATACAGATTCCTCAAGATGGCTCCACTCCGCAACTCTTCTTCACAGCGCTCCATGCTCGTTATAGAGCACGAGCATAACCACGAAAACTTTTTGCTGCATCTTGAGCAGAGCCAGATCTTCTCTAGCGAGATTCTTTTAAAGGTATCGGCTGCATTCCGTTCTGGTGCTGGCAAAACCCCGGCGGCCTTGAAAATTGCAGATGCCATTAGCGATTTTGCTGGCGTTGTCATGAATTGGGAGCTTGGTTACACACAACATCCCCAATCAGATAAGCCCTGGTCACCTGTCCTATATAATGAAGCTCGCAAGTCGTATGGTATGCGCCCCGTCAGCAATGAGCACGCATATAGCCTTGTCCGCCGGAATCAGGTATCTACACTAAATCTTCGTCTACTTTAAAGATCCTCTACTAACCATTTATCTATCTAGGACGGTACCCAAAGCAATCCTTATCATATTGCGGATGATGCGCCTAAGCCGGCCGATTCTGATGTATCCATTGTCGGTGCTACGCAGAACTGGGCAGCAGAACGCAAGAGACGTCGTGAGCAAGAAACCCAGCTTGAACGTGCTCAGCGGCGGGTCAAAATCGAGATCAAGGCGGAACAGGCGGCAGATGACGAACAGCAAACCTTAGGCGCTGGTTCTTCTTCCTGTGGCAACCATACTCACCCCACGGCTGAAAATCGTCCACTTTCTGAGCTGTCTCGCCATCATGCCCCGCAACCTCTTGGTTCCGCCTGCACTCCCAGTGTTACAAGGCAGCTATTTCCTACAACGCCGCTTCATTTCTCATGAGGCAGATCCTTACGCTGTTTGGGAATGTACGCATGGTCTTGAAGAAGATACCTATAATATTGGGGAAGATGCTCTTGATTCTGAAGAAGATCTCAATAATCTTGAGGAATATATTGTCCCTGCTCGAAATAACACACCAAGCACTGGGGGAGATGTTGATAGCCAGGCGGGCCAGGCTAGTATTCCAAGTTTGTTATACCAGCTCCCCCTTTTTAAAGACAATACATGCTAATATTAATCTGTTTATGTAGGCTTGAGCCCAGATGTACGCACATCCCAGTCAACCACATGCTGCCTCTCTACAGAGCGTTCGAACAATCCTCCTGAGACCCTAGACAGTGAGAGATATGACACATTATAGTTGGAATGAATATTTGAACTGACTTACTACAGCCATGTCCTCCCCTGCTTCCCGACGTCGCTCTGCTCGCCTGCAACGCACCTGAATGGTAGCTAGCTGATAACTATGTCTTTTATTCGTCCTGCCTATTTAACTATCTGTACGCGTATGGTATCCGATGATGAAGGGACACATGTTTTAGTTGCTTAGCTTTCATCGCTTATTAGTCTAGTGCCTTGTCCTTTTATTTTTGCGTCTTTACATTGTTTGACATGACTGCCTTTGTTTAGCTGGATTGCTTGCTTTTCTCACTTGGCAGATGTTGAAGCTATTGACATAGTAATAAACGCCTTGACCTGATTCTTCTGGTCTACTTTTGGGTCTTAACATGCTAAATAAATATATATATAACGCAAGCCTTAAATATAAGGGTCTTTATCTGCCTTTACACAGGGTCTTGTACTAATGCGTCAATCCTCTCTCTTTACTGGGAAGAGAACAGCTTCATCAACTAGAAGATGTCCGAGAATCTCGCCATCATCCGCAGCTGCCTGAACCGACGGCGTACTCACACTGAGAAGATGTTGTATTCTCGTTTAGATGACCCATAAGGTATTGAGTGTGGCAAGTCTTAAGTCTTACCTAAAGCTGCGACCTGACCGCGTCATCTGCCAGGGTGCTACTACACAAATAGCCATTCTTTAATTCATGTCTGCAGGCATAGACCAAGCCCACGACGGTGCACTGCGATCATTTAATGGAGGCTCAGGTTAAGGGTGACAAGGATCTTGCTAGGGCTATCAGCATTAATCAGAAAGTTTACGACCTTCGTTTCCTCTGCTTATGCCAAGTACTAAATTGGCCTTTGGCGACCTGGATCTGCTATTATCCGCCGCATTATTTCAAAAACTAAAATAGCCTGGGACGCGGCCGACTTCGTCGGTATCCTAGGTGCAGGCAAAGCGGCGGTAGCCAGGCTGTTTTAAATTTTTTACTAAATATAAAGTAGTATTATGTGTTTTTTCCCCTCCGGGGGCCGCCTGCAGCGGGCTCGATTTGAAGGGCTTGATTGAAGGGCTTGATTGAAGGGCTTGATTGAAGGGCTTGATTGAAGGGCTTGATTGAAGGGCTTGATTGAAGGGCTTGGTTGAAGGGCTTGATTGAAGGGCTTGATTGAAGGGCTTGGTTGAAGGGCTTGAATTGAAGGGCTCGATTTGAAGGGCTCGATTTGAGCTCGATTTGAAAGGGCTCGATTTGAAAGGGCTCGATTTGAAAGGGCTCGATTTGAAAGGGCTCGATTTGAAAGGGCTCGATTTGAAAGGCTCGAACTGAAGGGCTTGGTTGAAGGGCTCGTTTGAAGGGCTCGATTTGAAAGGCTCGATTTGAAGGCCTCGTTTGAAGGGCTCGTTTGAAGGGCTCGATTTGCTCGTTTGAAGGGCTTGAATTGAAGGGCTTGATTTGAAGCTCTGCCCGGGCTTCATAATAATCCGTCTCCGACCGTGCACTACCATCCGACATCAAGATCACAATCATGCAAACTAACCAATCAGAGCAAAGCTACCTACCCTTACTCGATTGAATTTAAAGAGGCAAAGCAGAGCTTTGTCTGCACAGCAGCACTACATGCTTGCCCATTAATTGTCGCAAATTCGTAGACAAAGCTCCGCTTTGCCTGATGATCAACGTCCACAAGAGACTGAATGACGCCTCTGCGTAACAGCACAGCAATGCAGGGGACATGTCAAGTATACGCATGCGGTCCCCAACTCTGACAAGATAGTAAGAAAATAACGAGCTGCTTTGCAATACTTTTTTTTGTTACTATAAACAGGGACCGCGCGTGATGGTAGGTCATCGCGTTTATGTACTTTACTTTGGTATCCCCTAGGCAGTTCACGTGAATAAGCATGATAATAAATACCCAGTAAACCTAACCTGAAAATATTATTGGTTATGACACTCTGTAATATCCTAGAGGACCTGCTTGCTTAGAGGGGGCCTGGGGTTCAGGCTGGCATTTCTGGCTGCTATCCAGTAACTCAGTTTTCTATCAGAATTTATTACTTTCATTCTCAAATTGTAAACATATTGTGAACAGCCCCACATATTGATGAGACACATCTTCCAGTGTGCCGCTATTGCATCTATATATTTAACCAAAAAAACTTCACAGCTTCTCTGGTTTGAGCTCTCAGAAAAGCCCCTCGCCCAAGGCCCTTGATACCTTCCCGTCTGCCATGATAGTCAACAATGGCTATACACAGGAGTAGGTCATCTAGCGTTGAATCAGTCGACAAGGCCCAAATTCGCTGGCTCCAAGAATCCTCTGTTGTGCGATCCGTACGCAAGGATATTTCACCTGATGACTGGCCCATTTTTCAGCTTCAAGATGCCGTTGTCTTCGAAAAGGACGGCCAAACAGCGGCGAATGCTCTTCATGTCGGCCATCTGGGCCCATTCATCGTAAGAGGCCATCTTGTTCTCAATAGGCAGCCAAAGACGCACCGTAAGTTGATTCACGCCTCCCCTTCGCCTCAGTCTGCGTTGTGGTTTGCCATCGGTAAAAGTTGAAAGGACTATTCTGAAAAGGCTCTTTGCAGTGTTCATGGAAGACCGCACGCCGATACTGCTCGAAATTGGACATTGCACATCCTACTCCGTCGGAAAGTCGTCAAATGGAAAGCCGTTAATCCGGGTTGCGGGACAGGGTGGATGGTATGAAATCGAGCCGAGTCCGCCCTACCAATCGATGTATAACAAGATGTGTGAGGCGATCACCATGTATTATAACATGATTGATATCTACGACAAGGACCCCCCTAAAAGCTCTAGAAAAATAAAGGCGAATATTATAGATGATCTGGCCCAAGTCTTTCACAAGGTTTGTCTCACACGCATTTAGTCCTCACCCTTCTGACAAGAACTTCCCTCGCACTGTTTATGCTGCGTACTGACTTTCGTAGTGCACCGCGCGCATTGGTAATGGCGCCACATTAGAAGAGGTTCTTGAGAGGGCTAGGGAGCACCGCCCTTTCTTCGTCAATCAATTTAAAAATGACGGGAGAATAGATAAATGGAAGTCGACTACCTTCTACAAATGGGTCAATATTAAGCATCCTGTAGGCTAACACTATCCTGTTCTATCCCGCATAAACTGTTTATATTGACTTATCTAAATAGGAACTGGAAGGCGTTATCAGGAAACTCGGCAACGAATTCCAGAGTGATCCCGAAGACGCGCTCGCCATGGATTCCCAGCATGGCGGCGACGCTAACGACGATGCCGTCGCAGGTAACAGAGAAGCAGAGTCCATGTTTAACGTGGAACCAGTTCAACTTGTCATCAAGGTCGAAAAGATTCCCGACTTAGCCCCCTGCGAACCTGATAATATGTGGATTTGCCCCAAGGAAGGATGTGGATACATCGTCCGTGGCGGCGATAAAGACGAGTGTCAAGACCGAATCTGCCAACACTTTCGAGGCCACGAAGAGGAGTTCTCGAGGTTTAATCTGGCTAGAACCGAGGCCTCTCTCTGTAACTATCCCGTAGAGTATGCCTACTTCCCACCTTTTCTGATCTCAGTCTGCTTCCACGTCTAACATTACCCCAAGCCGCAAACAAGAGTTTAACAAAGATCTAACAATATTAGCAGTCATCTAATCGAGAAAATTAGAGAGTCGGGTAGTAGGTACGAGGAGAACGAAGTGAACGAGAAGAAAGTGAAGCGAATAAAGACCAGGTTGATTGTATGACGTTTGAATAAATGCACTTAGTGAGAATGATATTGAAGTTCCTAGGCGTTCGTTAGTTATCATTACTTAGAAACCCTAATTTAAGAGTGTAATTCTTTTAACGATAACCTACTAAGTACTTACAGTCTTATACTATGCCATGCCCCCACATTCTTGGCCTCGGCGACAATGCCAAGGCGTGCCATAATGCCCGTGATCTTTGCCTTACCTAACGACACACCAGAAGGATAGCAACACTGACCAAGCCAGACAAGGGGGCGATAAGGAGAGCCGGGCTGTAACTTCACCAACAGGTTCACCCTCAAGTCGCCTTGCCCTCTAGCTAGCGATAAGGCAACACGATCCTCAGCCCGTGACATCTCCTTCACAGTCATCCTCGGACGATCGCCTAAAGAGACGCCGACATACCAGCTCTAGTGAACGTAACATAACCATGAACAGGAGGCAAAGTAGGAAGAACGCCCCGCCCTATAACGGCCCTCCAGGTCAATATAGGCCGTGGGGATAAGGAACGACAGGTGCTATACTGTGCAGCACCTAGCGAACGACCTCTACACCCCGACAACCCGCTAGATAAACGCCTATATGATGTGCGGTGACAGAATGACCTGTACACAGAGCAACTCTGTATTTCCACGGGGCTAAATCTGCTATAGACCTGAGTTAATGGAATATTGGATCATCACCGTCAGGTTTTCTATAGGTTCGGCAGTGGTTGTGGTGATGCCTATGGCGCGCTTGCCGTGGTGCTCGGTAGGCTTTGTTTCTTGTTATTTTCCTTTATGAGTCAGGGGTTCAGGGA
The DNA here is from genome assembly GCA_029379155.1 of Sarocladium terricola. Taxonomy (NCBI): domain Eukaryota; kingdom Fungi; phylum Ascomycota; class Sordariomycetes; order Hypocreales; family Sarocladiaceae; genus Sarocladium; species Sarocladium terricola. The sequence continues at coordinate 506,163 of JAHKSO010000010.1, forward strand.
CAGCTTGGCGAAACCTTATAAGGGCATCGCGCGTCTCGCAGTGATAGCTGGAGAGGGAACTTGGCCGTGCAGGAGGCTGGCCCATTGGTGCAGCAGGCTCTGTCCGACGCATTTGGCGAAGGATCTGGCGATCCTAGATGTGAATTAGGCGATTGTGCTGCCAAGGACTGCGCTAAGCGCGCGGATCACCGCGAGCTTTGTGGCTTGTTCCGCGTTATGGTTGGCATTGTGGCAATCAAGCGTTCGGTCAAGGAGCGTGGCGGCGGTCGCTACGCTATCTTTCGGCTGGTCAGGTATTCGGCTTGATAGGCGAATCGGGTTACTTAAGCGACATCACGAGCAATGTGTCTGTATCAATACCTAACGCTCTTTCGCAGGACGGCTCTCCTCATAGTGGCAGAGGTTTGCTTTAGAGTGGTGATGTAGGAGAGAAGATATCGCCACGGTATATTTTAGCGAGTCCCTAGAACTTGATGACTACTTTATTAGGAAGAGTACATACCTAACCATATTCAGAAGACTGTTCTGCGGTTCTTGAACAAGAAAAGTGATCGCCTTTTCTGTCTCGTTTGACTGAGGTTTCCTAAATGAATGGCTTGACCACTCTGCCGGCTTCCGCTTACCATATTGGAGGTTGCGATTGCGAAAGGGATGCATTGGTACTGTATGGCACACCATGAAACTTGTGCGGAGTCGAAAAGGTCAGACCTTACCGCACCTTGCTTATGCTACTAACTTCTTCGTGATAGCTAACCACTTTTTCCAGACCCCTAACGCCACGTTCGTTTGCCTTTTTAAGAAGTTCAGCTTTAGGGGCCGTAGACTACAAGTCCAAGAGAACTTGACAACGCTGTCAAATATTGATTTGCTAGTGGCTCTGGTAAGGAAGCAAGAAGTGCCACGGCAGCAATGCCATCTTCGTCCTCGGGTTCATGCTGAAGGCTACCAACTCTCTCTCGGGACTGTTAAGCAACCTTTAATATATCTGTCAGAAAGAAGGGTCCGCAGCTTACGGCGTTGCCAGCTCTTCGCCCCATTCAAATGACGACCAATCTAATGGTAGGACTTCTTCTCTCGCTGACGTCTGCTCTTCGTGCACGTCGTCTATCTGCATGGTTTCCTCGGCTTCTGTCACCACTTTTGTCTTGGACAGGTCGGCAGGATCTGGTTCTTGTGTGTGAATGGGGGCTTCCGCAGGCTCTGTACTGGGATTTGGTTGTGTAGAATATGTCTGGTTTGTTAAGCTAGCAGCTGACTTCTGCTGCTGTTGCTGCTGTGCACTTCTCCGATGTCGATGATTAATACGAGAAATCTGGTCCAGATTCTGTGTCGGGACTTAACCTGGCACCTGATCTAGTGTGCCTAGGACTAAGTTGCCGCATCTCTTCTTGTTCTTGAGTTCTTCTAGACGACGGTCAAGTTGGCATTCTTTCCTCGTTGATTTTCGTCAACAACGTAGCTTGTCGCTAATTCATGACCTCTCATGGCATCATTTGAACTGGTCAAGAGGTTTAGCTTGACAGCTTGCTATCATTAACAATGATCTTGTGATATTGAATCGTTCGTTTTCGTTCGATCGGTTTGTTTAGTTCGATTTGAATTTTCGATCGGAATGTTTTTAGTCGGTTATACAACGGTTACCTAATTCCTTAAATTATCGTGCCCTGGTTTAGGGTGTACAGACGATGACGCAGCTTGAACTGGTTTAGGATCTGTTCACGATGGCCCAGGATTTAACGATTTCGACGAAAATGAACGTAGATAATTGCTACCATATGAAGTATCGTGGTCAGTATCACGATGACTCGATAGATGAATGGGATCACAACAGGCTCATGTAATGTAATTCATTGAGCTAGCAAGTCTGTGCAAATGTATGATGATCAGAGGTATGTGATGAGGGGACCTGATGTATGGAGGTTTAGTGTGCGGCAGGCTCCATCACATCAGGTGACCATATCATGTGACCTTACAAACCACTTGCATCAATAATCAGGCAAAGCGCCCCTTTGCCTGATTTTTGCGTATGAAATGCGGAACGAAGGCAAGTGAAGATGCAGTTCTAAAGGCTGTAGCTGCCCGCTTTGCCTATTTAAAATGAATCTAATAGTGAGGCCGACAACTTTTAGAATACTTATCGGCGATTGGATAACGAGGAATTTGAGGTACGTACCGAGTTAGTGATGCTTTTAGCAGGCGCGTTGTGGTGTTGAGGAAAGTGGGTGGTTGTGGAAGGTGCAGCGCCGCAGGCAGGAGCCCCCGGCAGGGCCCCCAGAGGGCCCCCGGAGGGAAAAAGCACACAATGCCACTTCATGATCAATGAAAAATAAAACATGCTTAAGGAAATAGAATCAAAATCAAGTCCTTTAAAATCGAGCCCTTTAATCAAGCCCTTCAATTCAAGCCCTTCAAATCGAGCCTTTCAAATCGAGCCCGGGCAGAGGTTCAAATCAAGCCCTTTTAAATCGAGCCTTTCAATTAAGCCCGCTGCAAGCGGCCCCCGGGAGGGAAAAAACAAATAATACTACTTTATATTTAATTAAAAATCTAAAGTAGCCTGGCTACCGCTTTGCCTGCGCCTAGGATACCGACGAAGTCGGCAGCATCCCAGGCTATTTATCGACCGGTGTGTTGGGCGGCGGAATGGGTGCGGCTTCGCCGGCTTGTTGTAGAGCTTCTGTCTAAGCAGCATCGGGGCCTTTAGTCTGAAGACGCTGGGACCTGTTCCTAAGGACCTCATGTAGATAGTCTCGATCTCTTTGGACGGTGCGTCCGGATCCTAGCCCCGTTTGACCTGGAAGAATCTTTATTCCATGCTCTTAGTAATTATGCTATTGTTACGTGCCAGAATCCCTACAAGTATGTATGTAGGGATCGACGTACTTGAAGTTGAATTAGATGTAATAAAGGTCAAGTTCATCAGATGCGTAATAAAAGACAAAGTGCAAGTACTGTTCTGTGTAGTGTAAGATTCTTGTCCCTTCTATCTATATAGAGGTCGATCTTGACCTTTTATACGTTAGGTTCAGTCACGTGCGGTCCCTTTCGGACCTTGTCACGATTTGTACCATAACAGCTATGTTATTCTAGCCTTACAAGTTGGCTTTGGCAGTACTCTTATTCTAGAATATTTAGCTTAGTGACTCTCTCGTCACATTTTTCCGCAACTTGAGCCAGCTCTTCTTCGACCTGTTGTCAGCTCCCTCAGGAGGCGTTCTTATCTCTCGGCAAGTTATGCTCGCTTTGTTATTAAGGTGCTAATCTTGGCTTTTACCTTAGTCTCCTTTACTTTATACTTTTTTTCTGACTCTCTGTGTTGGGTGTAAACGTTGGTTATAGGTCTTAATAAGCAAGAAAGCTACACTAAAAATATCCTGGATTTTCGCCGCGTCTAACACAATACGCGTCCGAGACAATGCCTTCAATCAAACCTTTATTCAATCCCCTTTATAATAATCGAAGGGAACTGATTTCCACTAAGGAGACTGCGAAACTACCGATATTACGCATTTAGGCATATAGTTGGTTAGTGTGTGTGTTTAGGCCTAATAAAATATCTAGTGTAATTTAATATAAGAAGAAAACAAGTCGCAAGTTCCCGAATAATACGTTTATTAGGCGTCTTTCACACCTCTCCCTATCAGTTGAACCTTACTATTTATTATAAGGCAGCAAAGACTAAGCAAGATAAACACCCTCTTCTTTAGCAGCGGCTTAAGTTTATCCCAGCATACTAGCATAATGCCCTTCGCTGGCGAACATGCAGGCGCTAAAACGCCGTCTCCGTCTCGCTCCATTCGAACTCCCCCCGCACCTTGACCTGGCTTTCAGGACAGCTAGAAACCTTGCTCACTACAAAGTCGGCAAGGATTTCTTCACAAAGAGCCACCAATAGAACCCCCTCGCCTCACGCTTCCCATCGTCAGCAACTTAGGCCACCTCGCATAACTAGAAAAACCCTCGCCTAAGCGGATGTTTCCATGGTTTTACTAATGACTTCCCCTCGCAAGAGATCACACCCCGCTCTAGACTCGCGTCGTCAGGCGTCTGCGTCTCTGACTGCCGAAGGCTCTGCCAACCCCGCTACCGCTCTTGGTCTGAAAACCGACAAGGTCATGCATAGGCTAACAAACGCGTCCCTATCGCAAGCCACTGGCATGCTGCCAACTCCCTCCAAGACTCCTCAGAAGGCACCAAATCCGAAAACGGCAGCCAGCATTCAGTCGTTTGCCCAGAACCTTTTCGCATCTAAGGAAGAAGCTATGCCGTCTCTAAGAAAGCGACGACCCAAGAATTATTCCGGGATCACAATAGAGAGTCTCACAGCCGAGGAAGAGAACGCCATAATAATCTTCACTAATCCACAGGACCGTGTTCCTGAAAAAGATGACAGTGAAGCGAATCCTTTCTATGGCAGCTTAGTAGCTAAACCCAGCAAGAGACAAAGAAGGCGAAAGGTGGTAAGCATTCCGGGCGAGGGAATGTTGTCAGTAGATGAGGCTGCCGGTCGCGAGGATGGAATGATTTATGTATTGTAAGTCTCGAGCTTGTCTATCCCACTCCTTGCTCCTTTACGTCATAAGGCTAACAAAGCATGAAGTCGTGGCAAGAAGTTTTTCCGCAAGTTCTCAGAGCTGGACCAACCCGAAGAAAATGACGCCTCTGGCGAGAATAAGGAATCACAGGTCAGCCGACCTCTTACCCGTGCCTCGGTTAAACCAAGGCTCCTCTTTCCTATGCAGAAACCCATTACCGAGGACGATGAAGAGGCCTTGTCTAATGTGGAGGATATAAACCTTGTTAAGGAGGCGGCTCCCCAAACACCTAAGAAAGCCCACTCGACACTAGCAAAGACGCCAGAGGCGCCAAGATATGCACCCGTCTCTCCTCCTGACACAAAACGCATAACACGCTCCATAAATAAACTTGCAGACACGCCCAAAAAGGGCACCGGTCGCAAGAGCCCATTCGACTCTTGGTCTCGAACTAAGGAGCATAAGAGCCAGTCGCCAGCACTAAAACGAGCGGGCGAGAGTCTTGCCTCGAAAATCACCAAACGAATTCGTCCTTAAATGGAGAGTTGTTAACTTTAATAAGGGATCGTCTGCATTATTGTGTTTCTGGTAGATATGTTATAGTTTAGAACGTCTTTAATAGTTTGACACCGTTGAATCATTTTCTTACAAAGCAAGTCATTAGATTGGATGATTGCGTCACGCTAGCTGGACTGCTTTTTATCGCAAGTCCGGATTGCTGAACTGGTTTTATATTCACGGCCTGGAAATGGGCAAGGTTTTGGTGCTTTTAGGGCGTTTAGAAAGTGACAGGGCAGGTGAGGCAAGCTATTTGGCAAGAATGCTCAGTTTAGACGAAGCAAGGATATCATAGATTTGCGAGTTTACACAGTCAATATAGCAAGTCTCTATCGGGTATTCCTATTCCTGCCGCTCAACGTAGGTGGACTCTAGCCGATTGACCAGTCTTTCAACCAGTCCTTCTAACCTGTCAAGTTTAGGGCACTACAGTGTCAACAGCAGCTCCGTCAATCTAGCAAGGCACCGAAGAGACGGGCGTAATTCGCCTTCTCACCTTAAGTCCACCGCCGCAGCGTGCGATGGCGTTGGTGGCGTGGCAGGCTGCTCACAGTCGGCAGACTGAGCACACCTCGCAAAGTCGGCCTTTAAGGAACAATCCAGCGCCAAGGTTTCGCATCGTAAACAGGTGCCGCCTGTCTGGCTTAACGCATAGCACCGGGTCTTGTTCTTGCGCCGTTACTACATGTATGATGGGCCGAGTGTGCACAGTACGCCAAGGGCAATATGCCATGAGCCATGTGGTTATGGTTATGACAGGTGAGGATTCTCGGTCTAAAAGCTAATAAGAGGTTGACAAGACTTGTACAGTAGTGCAACGCTCACGGATTCAAATTGGCGATCAACTGGTCTGTAGGTGTCTCACTGTCTTACTCTTCCCGATTGACGGAATAAACCAATCCCCATATGAGATAAAAGCCCTAAAACCTAGGCATAAAAGACTAGACTTGATTAATGAGGCCGCGCATGTCAGATTTGTGGCGCGCTTGCACCATGAGGCAATAAATATCGCGTGGAGAGGGGATGACTTTGATAAGAACAAGCGGGTGCCTCCTGCGCTGGCGGATTCACATGGGGGCCGGTTACGTCTGCCATTTAGGCAACTAAACGCGCAACAGTAGAAAATAAATTTGCAGCAGTTGGGAAAGAACTCGGCCGGTGGTATCCACGCACAATTTTGACTGTGGCTGTGACTCTAGTGCCATAATCAGGCAAAGCGGCGCTTGCCTGAGTTTTGCGTGAAATGCGGAACGAAGGCGCGAAGATGCAGTTCCGCAGGCTGCAGCTGCCCGCTTTGCCTATTTAAAACGAATCTAATAGTGAGGCCAACAACTTTTAGAATACTTATCGGCGATTGGTCAGAAATTGAATACTTATCGGCGATTGGACGACGAGGAATTTGAGGTACGTACCAAATTAGTGATGCTTTTAGCAGGCGCGTTGTGATGTTGCGGAAGGTAGGCAGCGCCGCAGGCAGGAGCCCGCTGCAGGCGGCCCCCGGCAGGGAAAAAACAAACAATGCCACTTCATGATCAATGAAAAATAAATCAAGTCCTTTTAAATCAAGCCCTTCAATTCAAGCCCTTCAAATCGAGCAAATCGAGCCCTTTAATCAAGCCCTTTAATCGAGCCCTTTAATCGAGCAAATCGAGCCCTTTTAAATCGAGCCTTTCAAATCGAGCCCTTCAATTCAAGCCCTTCAAATCGAGCAAATCGAGCCCTTTAATCAAGCCCTTTTAAATCGAGCCTTTCAAATCGAGCCCTTCAAATCGAGCCCTTCAAATCGAGCCCTTCAAATCGAGCCCTTCAAATCGAGCCCTTCAAATCGAGCCCTTCAAATTGAGCCCCTGGCAGGGCCCCCGGAGGGCCCCCGGAGGGAAAAAACACATAATACTACTTTATATTTAATAAAAAATCTAAAATAGCCTGGCTACCGCCGCTTTGCCTGCGCCTAGGATACCGACGAAGTCGGCAGCATCCTAGGCTATTTTAATACACCGCGATACCTATTTTTCTACAATTTAGGTAGCGTCTTTAAATTATCTATTAATTTAGAGGTAGCCGAGGAGGCCCAGCTGCTCCCTGAGCTCCAGCTGGGAAACAGGGCTAACAGGTCCACAGAGATGGCCCTTAAGCTGATGACGGAGGTAGTGCGCACGGCCTGGAGCCGACGCGGGATCGCCTCGATGCTTCAACTGGACATCAGCGGCGCCTTTGACAATGTTAACCACACGCTGCTAGTCCACACGCTCATCCAACTGGGCATCCCCCTTTGGATGGTTGCATTCGTTCGATCCGCCCTCGCCGCGCGAACGGCCCGGCTCCGGTTCGCAGGGTTCACCTCAAGGACCTTTCAGGTCCCAGCAGGGGTGCCCCAAGGGTCCCCCCTCTCCCCGATCCTGTTCATCCTATACGCCGCCTCGCTGTACACACGGCTCCGGGATGTCCCCGGAACCATAACCGTAGGGTTCGCAGACGACACAAACATCATCGCCCTCGGGAAGGACACGGACCAGACCCGGCGCTGGCTCGAGGCCGCCTGGGCAGTCTGCGAACAATGGGCGAAGGAGACGGGCACGCAGTTTAACCCAGAGAAGAGCGAGCTTATCCACTTTACTAGGACAAGACAGCCGCCAGAGACCCGGGTCCGGCTCGGGCCCGTCACGGTCACATCCCTGCCATCATGCAAGTTCTTAGGCGTATGGATCGACAGGAAGCTCCTATGGAACCGTCATCGAACGGAGCTAGACAAGAAATTGCAGCGGCAGCGCCTCGCCCTCGTAGCGCTCACGGCCTCGGCGTGGGGCTGCTCGTACGAAGACTCAAGGATGCTATACACGCAGGTGGTCCGAAGCGCAATCGCCTATGGGGCGAGCTCATACCACACGCCTACAGTGGTTAAAGACAAGCCAAAAGGGCTCGCCCGAGGGTTAGACAAGGCGCAGTCGAGCTGCCTCCGTGCCGTTACCGGCGCGTACAAGCACACCCCGATCGCACAGCTGGAAACGGAAGCAGCCGTGCCCCCCATCGACCTATATCTTAACTATAGGAAAAGGAGATTCGAGCAACGGCTTGAAGACACAGGGATGGCGGACCGGATCCGGGTCGCATGCGCCTCGGTGGCCCGCGTACTTAAACAACGCAGACCCCCCTACCGAAGACCGAACGAGGAGATTAGGGACTGGCTAGCGACCTGGGGACAGGCCGGCACCGCGAAGGAAACGCTGCGGCAAGAGTGGCAGCATAGGTGGACCCTTTGGCACCGGCAGGCGCGGACAGACAGGAGGCAACGCGGACACGAAGCAGCTGAGGATATCAGCCGACCCGGAGACCTAAGAACAATGCGCCGGCTTCACAAGGGACTCCGCAAGCATGAGTCATCTATGCTAGTACAGCTACGCACTGGATGCCTAGGGCTACGCAAATACCTCTTCCTCCGGCGCGTCCCCGACGTGGACACGCCCCTCTGTGGCTGTGGGAACGCAGAAGAAGACCAATACCACGTCATCCTCCACTGCCCGAAGTATGACAACCTGAGACCCGCGGAGTGGCCAAGGAACGAGAGGGAAGTCCGCCGGGCCCTGAACGACCCCGGCACGGCTCCGATTATAACACGATGGGTGCTGTCAACGGGCCGAATAGGGCACTACGAGCTGGCCCAAAAGCTAGCCGCGCAGTGGGATAGGAGGAACCGGGCCGGGGCCGACACGGGTGTGGGATAGGGATAAGGAGAGCAGGCCGAGGACGAAGGGAAGAACGGGAACGGGAAGGAAGCGAGGCGCGAGCGGAGCGCCAACACAACAACTCCATCTGGCTCGCCACGGGCGAGGCATGCCGGCGAGCGGCGAGCGGCGATCAAATCATATGGGTGGGAATCGGCCGGGGACGGGCCGTAGACGAACCGGGACCGAGGCGGGCAAGGTTTTATTCCCCAGAGGGTTTCCTTGTCTACTAGAAGAATAGGTGTACTAGCGAAATAGCTTAGCCACAGCCAGCTACCTAGTGTAATTAAATAATAATATTAATTTAGAGGCGGCCTTTAGTATTAAGTGCTATATAGCTACTAAAAACTTAGCCTATTAATTAAGAATTAATTACCTTATCCTAACCCTATACTAATAGTCCCTTTACCGCGGCCTCGCGAAGTAATAGCGTTACTAATAATGTTTCTCACGGTATTTCTGATAGTGTTACTATATAGCGCTGCTATTACTTGCGAATTATGGCGGTAGAAGCCACAGCTAAAAAGCCTAACTGCTGCACATTTATTTTCGACTGCAGAAGAATGGGACTTGTGGGTCTATAGGGATGTTTCTAGGCCTTCTTAACGTCTCCGTGGTTCCTGCCTCAGGTCCGCTTGTTAATCAGGCAAAGCGGAGCTTTGTCTGCGAATTTGCAAAAATTGACAGGCAAGCATGTAGTGCTGCTGCGCAGACAAAGGCCCGTCAATTTTTGCAAATTCGCAGACAAAGCTCCGCTTTACCTCTTTAAATTCAGTCCAGTAAGGTAGGTGGCTTTGCTCTGATTGGTCAGTTTCGAAATACTTACCGGCGATTGGTCAAGAGGAAAGATTCCTATAGAACTCTGGCATAGATGTAGATATACTAAATAGAATAAGATGCCTCTTATTATAGGATTAACTAGAGTATATAGAGGAACTTTTAGGCGTTAGAGCTATTATAAGGGGGGAGAAAATTGCTTGCATACATATAATTGTGATCTTGATGTCAGATGGTAGTGCACGGTCGGAGACGGATTATTATAAAACCCGGGCAGAGGTTCAAATCGAGCCCTTCAAATCGAGCCCTTTTAAGTCAAGCCCTTTAAATCAAGCAAATTAAGCCCTTTAATTAAGCCCGCTACAAGCGGCCCTCGGCAGGGCTCCCAGATGAAAAAAAAAAAAAAAAAAACACATAATACTACTTTATATTTAATAAAAAATCTAAAATAGCCTGGCTACCGGAGCTTTGCCTGCGCCTATGATGCTAACGAAGTCAGCAGCATCAGGGTATTTTAATCAGGAACTTAAATGCTAATAGGGGTTTTCTTAAAACACCGGTTAATCTTCTTTTAGAAATTCCGAGAGGTAGCCCAAAAACACTCGGTATGGCTGGATTCACAAGAGGAAACATCTCTTCGTGGCTTCGGAGCCTGCCAGAGGCTTTCGACTTTTCCCCCGAGCTGCCAAACCCCGCTCCTATAAGGTCACATAATGCAAGGAAACTGACACCTCCCACATCATCCCGTAATATGGATAGTGCAGACGAAACCCCAAGAAAACGACATCGCCTTCCTGGACATAGCGAGGATGTTGAACTCACTCCGCGTCCTCCGCGACACAAAGGAAGGGTTTCATCTCTTTCATCCAGCAGCCAAGCCTCAACCCAGTCACGTTCATCATTACCACTAAAAACACAGCTCATAGCGTTACGCCTCGACGAATCCGGCCTCGTTTTCCGACAGCTTTAAATTGATGAGCCACCTATTCCTGCTGCCGTTGATCTGTTTTCTGACCTTAGCGACATGGGAAACGGCATCAAGATCCTTCCCGAAGATCTTCGTATCTCTATTACGAACGGTCTATCTATCCGCGGATCGAATCATCACGCATAGAGATACTCTTTTACGCGATTTACCTGGGCATATTCCTTCCCCAGAAGATATTATTCTAGTGCGAGGGTGGGCTAAGAAGTGCCATGAAGCTGAACAAGAGGAGGCGGCTTGGGGTGAGGAAGTCCACCACCGGCTGTTAGAAGCCATATTTCGGCATTCAGGCACAGCTACTGGAGAGAGATTCGATTTTACTTCATGGTATGACATCTTCCTTCCTGGCACTCAGCTTGCTTACAAATAGATGACAGCCAAACTGCTCGACCGCACCAGAGATGGCTCCCACAATCACAATCTGGGAGAGCCAACATGATTGACAAGTATATCTACTATGATACTACCTTAGATATCGGCTATAAACAGGCACTCCGTGAGCTTTCCCGACGTAGCCTGACTTTAACTGTCAACCACACCGATTTTATGGCCCTATAACTGCAGATTATTGTGGTGAGTATCGAAGTGAAGAAGAGAGGGGGGAAGGCAAACGCAAAGTTATAGATGGGGACTTGGCATGCTGCGCAATGGGCGTTCTTGCGTTAGGCAGTCTTTACGGCACTAGAACGTGTAAGCCCGAGGCGGATCTAACCATCCTAGAGCAGCAAGCTGATGAGAATCTTTCGCAACTCCCTTTTCTCGTAGGTATCGTTATCAAAGGTCATTCGTGGGCATTCACTCTGTCGACGCGCGAATAGTCAAGGACTGTCCTTTGGGAGGATCACCGTTTTAGGACTACGGAGAATAACCTTGACATTTGCAAGTCCGCGGCGGGGGTGAGACGAATCACGGCATACGTACGCGAAGGAAGTGTATGTGCCATGGTTTAAAAAATACATATTAGACGGATTCAGGCCGGATTTCGTGACGGATGACACCACCTTTTCTGTGTAAGTTGTGTTTGAGTTCCGATGCTGCCATTAAGCAGCAACACAGTTAAGTATCTACCCAGACAGGTCATGTCTTCTTAGCATTACGGAACAATGCAAAACATCTAATAGGCTATGCGTTGAGTGTATTACATGGGCATCCGTATGAAATTTGCAGCCGACTTTGCGACCAAACGAAAGCGGCGGAGTAGTCAAACCATCTTCGACACTTCTGAGGCAACGCTTGGGTAAATGGTCCATAGTAGACAACAAGAGCAGTGAACTGGCCGTGGTTAGGCTGAGGGATGCAGTGCCGCTGGCGGATGTCCTTTGCTCATAAACAAAGGACATAATACTCATTCAGTAGTATAAGGCGTCCCACGGCAAGGCTAAGAATGACGACTTCCAAAAGAGCCTACTTCCTAATAGAGCGGAACTACAGGCTGGTGCCAACTGACAGTGACGACCTATGGACAGTTGAGGAAACTGTCAAACACTAAAGTAATGAACGGGTATATTAAAGCATTAAAGCTGAGATACAGTTTGGCTTTAAAGGGACCTTGCCGTCAGATTCGACCCATTTAGTGTGAATTAACCAAGATCTGCTTGTTGAGCTGCACCCGTTTAGCTGGCATTCCATCCGAAGCCGCCCAAAAAACATTGCCATACTTCCTGCACTGAGCATCGACTTCCGCTCCAATACATAGTAATGTCCTCAGGATCTCGACATGACCTCCTTGCCCGCAGTTTTCCTGCGAAATATGAGGGCTGAACATGCGGTCAAGTCATTATACCCTGTCTTTAGTGAAAAGAGAAAAAAGTCTGCCACACTTCTCCACACAGCGGGATTCACTGCCATGTTTTAGGGGGGATGACCTGTGGACCTACCAGATTAATAACTTTCGCCAGCCAAAGACAAAAAGTCACCGACTTTGCCGCTCCAGCCAGCTGCAACAACAAAGTATTTATACCCTGCCCTGGTTCCTGAAATACGGCACCATCTTCCACCTTCAATCACAATCACCACCCACGTTATACTCGCAGTTTAGTTATTCATTCATTCTTTCGTTTATACTCTAGATACCTTACAGCCATCTACAAAGGCTAGTGTCTAGTTAATCTATTCTGGCTACCCACAGGTTACCATAAAACAAGACTCGCAAGCTCCTTATAGAGCTATCTACGAGCTATCTACGAGCCATCTATAAACTTAAGCTGCCCTACAGCTACTTGAAATGAGTGTACTGCCGCGGCTTCTCGCTCTATAAACGAATAACAGGTTCAAAAGAAACAAAAACAAAAAAGGAACGACAAAGATAAAAGAAGAACTGAACGAATAACTAATACAAAAGAAAAACAAATAACGAAAGGAAACGCGAGAAACTAACGACAAAAGTAAGTGCCATATAGCCCTAGGATCGAATGTCCTCTTCTTAGTCGAATCCTCCTAATTCCAAATATCAATTCCCTCTTCTATCTGGAGTATGATATCCGATATGTACGGCAGGGGTCGAGCAAGGACCGTCGTAGCCGTGGGTGCCCCATCGGATTCCGGTTCTAGAATTATCTGAGGCGAAGCAAGCGCCAGCGTTGACGGCATAGTCGGGGACATTGTGGGCGACGAATTAATTCGTGTCATGGATGTCGGTCTGCTTCCGATGCCTCTCTCTCAGCGCTTTGCGTTAGTGATAAGTTAAAGCGCTCGGATCTTAGCTTTAAGTGTAGATGTAAAGATCTCATCGCAGAGAAGGCCCGAGCAGAGTTACAGATAACATCGAAATTATATTCTCGAACCAAATCCGCGACATCTTCTTATCCCTTATGTTCCTTTACTTACAGTTCAGTTATTCGTTTATTCTTTCGTTTATACTCTAGATACCTCACAGCTATCTACAAAGGCTAGTATCTAGTTTATCTATTCTGGCTACTCATAAGTTACCATGAAACAAGACAACCGTCATTCCTGCGCCCAAATACCCAGGGCAGTGAGAGGGTTCTGCGGTGCAAACGGGCCCGTGCGCGCAGTGGTGGCCAGCTGGCAGGGGCGCGGGATGCCAGCCGCCAGGTGTCGCCGTTTGCAAAGAAGGGTATTTAAACGCGTTTTCCTGCCCTTGCAGAAAAAAATTCCTCTTCCTATATAAACCTGGAAAGAGCGCGCACGTAACAATGCACGATTCATCCTGCCATAGATGGTAGCGCGCGCGTTGTGGGCAATACAGCGTTTTCTTCCCTTTATTCCTCAGGGTTACGTTGATCGCTCCACCACAGAGCGCCCGCCGCCAAGCGTATGAAACCTACCAAGCCCATAAGCCACAAAGCCAAGCCATAACAGGCAAGCCATAATAGGCAAGCCAGCCAAGCCACAATAGGCGGGCAGGCAGGCAGGCAGATCACCTTACCGCCTGCCATACTCTCTCTCTCTCCATAACTGCCCTATATTATATTACACGCGCTATTACGTGCTTATTCTTAACCACTCGCCTATACCTGCCCTACTAATAGTAGGCAGAGAGAGGCATCACAAGGAAAATATACGCATATAATCACACACCCACACAACATGAATGGATAAGGGTCAAGGAACCCTACAAGGTAAGAGCTCCTATGGCAGCAAGCGATATAAATATATAACTAACTAACTAACTATATTTATTAGGGTGGCGTACCTTGAATAGATTCCTAAGTATGGCGCAACGCTGGAACTGACAGCAAAAATAAGGAGCCAGGCTGGCTTTACAGGTAACGGACTAGTTACAAAAAGAGAAGAAGGAAAAAAGGAAACATCAACCTGACATTAGCCAAGCCTGTGCATTATCGCAAATACAGTCTCTTGCCGGCGAGAGACTGCAACAGCCGCCCCTAAAAACGTAAGTTAAAGGCATCTTATTTACACGGCTACGTTTAACCCGGCAAATACTAAGTCACCCGGAAAGCAGCATTATACTCGGTAGCTTTAACGGCTAGCTCGAGTTCGCGCACAACTAAATCATCGCGAACACTTCACGCTTTATATACTTTATACATACGCGAATACTCAACCTAAACATATAACTAGTAAACAGGGGATAAAGCGCCCTATAAAGGACCTCCTAAAATAAATACACAAATAAAGCAAGGAAGCAAAAGGAAACAGAAGGAAACAGAAGGAAACAGAAGGAAACAGAAGGAAACAGAAGGAAACAGAATGAAACAGAAGGAAACAGAATAAAACAGAAGGAAACAGAAGGAAACTATTATGATACAAACCGTGACAAGTACACAGGAGGCGACACATGTGACTAACACAGCGTATAAAGGGTCAAGATCGACCTCTAGATAGATGGAATCAACAAGAATCTTACACCATACAGAACAGTACCTGCACATTGTCCTTTATTACGCATTTGATGAATTCAACCTTTACTAATCCTAATTCAAGCTCAAGTACGTCAATCCCTACAAACCTAGTTATAGGGATTCCGGCACGTAATAGAAACAGAAGGAAACAGAAGGAAGCAAAGGAAGGCAAATAGCTATTAAATTCTATTATTATCTATTGAACTATTTCTAGTATTTTCCGGTACTTTCGCATAAACTAAAGTATTACTATATCACGTAGCCATACCTTATACTACTCAATCAGTGCCTACCGTAACGGGGCCGTTCCCGCCTAAAATCCCCTGCACCTTGTGAGACGCGTCCCAAATCTCTCGAAACGGGGCCCGTTCCCAAATTATGACATCTACCTAATCACATTGCACAGCCATACCAGGCCTGCAAAGGACCTTGGCTGGCTTGCACGTGTCTAAGCATAGTAAAATAGCCTGGGATGCGGCCGACTTCGTCGGTATCCTAGGCGCAGTCAAAGCGGCGGTAGCCAGGCTATTTTAGATTTTTTACTTACTAAATATAAAGTAGTATTACGTGTTTTTTCCCTCTGGGGGCCCTCTGGGAGCCCTGCCGGTGTCCATTGCTCGGGGCACTCACCCTTTTTGCTCGGGGCACTCAGCGCCCCACTGCCCCCGATTTTTCTGCGGCAAGCCCCGCTGCCACGCCCCACAGTACATTTTCCTCACAAATGCATGGGAGCTTTGCTCAACACCAGAAAGCTCGAAGGCAAAAATCGACGAATTTCGTAACAGCCGCAGGCATACGAATTTTTCAACAGGGCTGCAGCCGTCAGGGCATTTTTCCTTCCTTCAACACACACATCGTCAGGGCATTTTTCTTCCTTTAACACACACATTATCAGGGCATTTTTCTCCCTTTAATACACACATCGCGATAATGGCCAAAAATCCGCCCCTAAATTTGCCGCTATCGCTAGGTTATGGCAGCTTTAATAACCTCTTTAATGCTATATAAGCATTTGCCTACTAAAACGGTTTAGCTTTTAATAAAGGCTCTATAAGACTAAAGACCCTAATAAATAGCATTTAATAATCGCGAGCAGGCTAGCTTGATTGTGATCGCGGTGGCCGTTAGAGGCAGCTAAGAGGTGCTAGCATTTAAAAAACAGGCTCTTATAAGACCTAATGTTATTACAAGCTTAAGGTAATATCTGCTAATAATTCTAGTTATTAGGTATAGCATTATAAAGAACAGGGCTTTCATAATCATAATAAATCAAGCTATACATCAGCGCATGCAGTTTATTAAAAACTTATAGAGTAATAAACGCAGTAAATTGCACGCCTTTTATTATATATAAGCCTTTAACCTTAAAGTATTAGTATAATGCTTTAAGATAAGAACGAAGATAAGCTTTATTTTTTACCTAAAGATCTCTATAATTAATGCTAAAGAGCCCCCGTCTATATAAATTAGATAGCTATAACTCTTTATAGTAGTTTATTAAAGAACTTAAAGAAAAAGGCCTACCTTATAGGGTTAAATTTAACAATAAAAATCGCCTTAAAAGCGCTATTTAGACCTACCCTTCCTGTATTAAAAAATAGAAGGTTTTCTCTAAATTTATTAGCATAGATAATACATACAAGACTAACTATTAGGGCCTCTATCTATTAAATATTGTCACCATTACTAATTACAAATTAATTATAAATATTGCCTTTAGCTTTAGTAGAAGCTAAGAAGAAGACGCCTACTAATAGATGCTAGCATTATTAGATTAAATTCGCTATAAGCTCTAGATACTAGCCCCTAAGGTTATTATGATAGACTTTGAAAAAGTATTAAAAAACGCCCTTTAAGTTATCTGGCCTAAGACCTAGTAGTAGCTTTGCTTATGGCATATTTATGCTAATATAAAGAGGAATTTCTATAGTAAATAGGTTAAAGCTACTACTACTAATAATAATAATAGCGATAATAATAGCAATAATAATAAGGCTTTTAATAATGCCCCTAAGGGTGCCTTCTTAGCCTTTAAACGCCTTTTCTACTTAAGCATAATCGAGGATTTTAATTTAACCTAGATTTAGATAATTAATACATATAAACCATAGCAAATTACGATCCTTAAATATCTAGAAGATATATATCTTCCTGTAAAGTAGTAGTAGGCTTCTTATTTTATAAAGCACTATCGTAATTTTAGTAAGGAGGTAAACAGCTTTATAGAAGTCTTATATTACACGCTAAAAATACGCCTATTTATAGGAAAAGGTAACTTTCTATTGCTTCTAAATAGAATTAGTTAAATGCTTAAGACCTAAGATCGTAACTATTAAAGTTAAATAGCGAATAATAAGGTCAGGCAGTAATACTTAATTAGTTAGCAAGAATGGCTTAGTAGGCTACCTATATAGATATCCTATTAAGCTATTAACCTTCTAATAGAGCAATATAAGCTTGTTTAAGCTCACAAAACTAAGCAGTAAATCCTACAACCCTGTACAGGCTATTTTACTAAGCAATTTAGTCTGCCTTATACCTACTATATTTTATTAAAGAAGGCTGCTAATAAGCTGCTTAAGAAGATCGAAATTAACTGCCGCTAGTGGCTTTAGAAGCCCTTAGTAATACCCTAATAGAATTCTCTGCTTACTATTATAGATATCCTAGCTAACTTAAACCTATAGAACTTACAGGACCTATACCTTTAAATCCGTAATCCCGCTCCTATCTTAACTTGCTAGCAAAAGGCTGCTATAAATAGAGAAGACAATTAACACCATTCTATCAGCTAAAATAGCAGCTAATAGTAGAGTTAATCGTCTTAATTAACCCGGTAACACACTAAAAGACCTCCTACGCCTAGTATTTAAAGGGACCTAATACAGGCCGAAATTAAAGCCGCCGTAAGGAATCAAAATCAAGGCCGCTAATAGCAGGGAATTCAGTCGTCATAGTAATCAGAGAATAATATAAATAATAGGCAAGCAGGATTAATTAGGGGACAGGGCTCCCTTCGGATTAAGGAATTTATTTCTCTAATACCGCTGCCGTCATCACAGCCGATAGTTATGCGGCGTTAGGTTAAATAGCTAAGTCAGCTGGGAAATTAATAATCCGGTCTGAGTATGCATTTTTGAGGAAATAGCGGAAATCGCGTTTTTAAGCGAATTGGAGCCCTGCCGGGCGCGGTAACGTTAAGATATTCACGTAATTTAATGACTACTTTTTCATTTTTTTGAGGCGATTTCCTCCCATGCATTTGTGAGGAAAATGTACTGTGGGGCGTGGCAGCGGGGCTGCTTGACCAAAATCGGGGCGTTGTGGGGCGCTGAGTGCCCCGAGCAAAAAGGGTGAGTGCCCCGAGCAATGGACCTGCCGGTAACCGCTTGCAGCGGGCTCCTGCCTGCGGCGCTGCCTACCTTCCGCAACATCACAACGCGCCTGCTAAAGCATCACTAACTCAGTACGTACCTCAAATCCATCCTCGTCCAATCGCCGATGAGTATTCTAAAAGTTGTTGGCCTTACTATTAGATTCATTTTAAATAGGCAAAGCGGGCAGCTACAGCCTTCGGAACTGCATCTTCACTTGCCTTCGTTCCGCATTTCACGCAAAACTCAGGCGCTTTGCCTGATAAGCTCTTAAGCTATTATAGACTATTGTAAATACTTCACCAACCTGGGACTTTTTATGGGCCACGGCAGCCATGCATTCCTTTACTGCCACTAAAATGCAAGCGCGCGTTGCCAATCCATGGCATTCCACTTCACGCAACAGCTAAGGTCACCATAATTCTCCAGACAAGTTGATCTCCGAAACCAGATACGTTGGCGCCGCCTCAAGATGGGTGTCCTGCACACCCACAGCTGAAAATATATGACGGCTATATCTGCCGCAAATGCAGTACTTGAACCTCAGATTTCCAACTAATGAAGAGACACACAGCCCTTTATCTGGGAAAAGCAGCTGTACTGGCTAAATTTCTAGACTTGGCAATCCCCTGTCAGACAAACTTATTAAGTACGTCTATTTACAGACATGGACGCTAAAAGTACTGCCGGTACTGGATAATAGAACATAATGGCATAACCGTCGGACCGGCAGGTGGGAAACTTGCCCAGGACCACCTGGAATCCGTCCAGGAACGCGAGATTGCGCACTCACGGAGCGGGCTTGACCCGAACACTCGGAAGATATCCTTCGCAGAACAAAGCCCATTGAATGGGATGTTGTTGTTACGTCAACCTGGACGACTGGTTCGTGATGCCCTTTAGCCACAATATGGTTACCATAGTAACAGCTACTAATCCCCACATGCACTACCTGCCACTTCCGACCGAAAGACGTATTGATAGCTCCTACTTAAACATTACCTGGTCTATTAAAATCGCAGTAGATTGAATTGCTAACTCTAGATGAAATGCAGTAGAGTTTAACAGATACTATAGCAAGGTGCTGGCGCTTAAGTCTGCTTTTTTATCGTAGGATATGAGCAGAGAATAGCTGCGGGAAGTGCAACAAGACCGCGATGCGTGGATCTTGAGTGCACCAAGCATGGATTCAGAGGAGCTGTTCAGCCTTACGCATATTGAGATAGGGTTTTAAGAGTACGTCGGCGGCCAGACGGGAACGGCCATGCGCAAAGTTGTAAGACGACGTTGCGGCTTTTCGTGACTAAGCAAGACGTGAGACTGTACGGGGCCGACATATTGCGTCCCGTATCTCTACACCCTTTAGGTGAGGTCTGATTACCGTATTGTCACAGCATCTTGAAGAATGTGTAGATGGTGTCGCAGCAAGGTTAGGGACACGAGGTATCAATTCTATTTTAGGCTTGGAGGCGGCAACTCTAATGTGTTAATTAAAATTGGCATCCTAGGCGCAGGCAAAGCTGCGGTAGCCAGGCTATTCTATTTTAATCACTATTTTGGCGCTTTTAGCTCTTTTAGCTCTCTCTTGTAAATTTCATTAATCATCAAGTGGCATTGTGTGTTTTTTCCCTCTGGGGCCCTCTGGGAGCCCTGCCGGGGGCCGCTTGCAGCGGGCTTGATTTGAAAGGGCTTGATTTGAACCTCTGCCCGGGCTCGATTGAAGGGCTCGATTGAAGGGCTTGAATTGAAGGGCTCGATTTGAACCTCTGCCCGGGCTTTATAATAATCCGTCTCCGACCGTGCACTACCATCTGACATCACCAAGATCATAATTACGTGTATGCAAGCAATTTCCTTACCCCTAGAATGGCTCTCACGAAAGAAAATTCCTCTATGCATTATAGTTAATGCTATGATAAGAGGCATCTTATTCTATTTAGTATATCTATCTCTATGGCATAGTTCTATAGGAATATCGACTCTCTACCAATCGCCGGTGAGTATTTTAAAACTGACTAATCAGAGCAAAGCCACCTACCCTCACTGGACTGAATTTAAAGAGGCAAAGCAGAGCTTTGTCTGCATAGCAGCACTACATGCTTGCCCGTTATTTTCGCAAATTCGCAGGCAAAGCGGAGATTAGCTGGGCGATAAAAAAAAACAATGCACCGCAAGGTATGCCTACGATGAATTCATCGGTAAGTTTCTTCTTAGATGCGGTATCTACAACTAGGTTATGCTAATACAGGGATTAATTGAGAGCCAAATTTGCTTTTGGCAAGCTTTTGGCAGAGAAATTCGTGCGGGGGCGGTTCAATATGTCTTGGCTTATTATTTCAATATTTGCCTCAGGCACACCATCTTGATCTGGTTTACTCAGGGTGTCAAAGGCCAGAGAGACCGAACCCTACTTCTAGTAGCAAAATTTATACGTACTCGAGACTGGATATGACGAGACTTTACGCCACTTTCCATAACAACACCTCCTCCTCTGGCTGTGCATGTCGTGGAAGCATAACTCTAGATGTGACCTGTAGCGTCGGGCAGAATTGGCCGCCTTCAGCATGGCATATGTGTTTGCTGGTGGTAACATACATACATACGCAATGACAGCATCCCTATTTCACCATGTTGTCCGATGGTTGGTTCTACGTTAGGTCTCCGGATTGGCCATGGATGTCGCCACGTCACATCTCAAGTCAGTCTAGTATCCGACTAGCCAGTATTGATAGAATTAAGGGTGTTGCCGAGGGAGACAGCCCAATAACCAGTACCATAGGGGCGGGTTATGTGCAATATTCATGGTCACGATGCGGTATGTACATACAATCTAACCCCTGTATTTTTATCACAGCCAGTACATAGCAAGGGTTTTACAGGGGCTTAGGTAGCTTACTAACAGAGGCTCTTACTAACCGCAGGACTATCAGAGTAGATACGCATAAGTATACCATACTTAAAAAAATGTAGTATGAACTTGACCTGGCTATGTAGTCCACAGGAACGTCATGCGCCCGCATGGCCTCTCGGTTCCGCGCTCTGCCGCTCCTTCGGCTGCCACTAACGAGCGCCACGGCAGGGATGATGCGTTGCTGAACAAATAATGACGAGCAATAAAAAAAGGCAGCGAAACCCGCAAGTGCTGAATAATACGACCTGCGAAGAATGAGAAACAGGCAAGACAAGAATAAGACCCTTGTTTATTATCAGATAAAAACCAAATCTGCTGGCTGACGCTAACGCTCTTTCCCTCTAGTGCACATGACACACTGACTTTGCATTGGCAGCGCTGGCCCCTATGCTCTGGCTCTGACTCTGTGTATGTGTGGGACGACAGATACAATAAATACAATCTTTACCTAGGTTAAAAATGCGGCATTTGATGCTGGGAGAGTGCTAGCCCGGGGGTCTAGAAGGAGAATTTAGAATTGCACCATGCCAGCAAAATTACTCGTATAGGGAAGAAAGCAGCAACGGGGGCCCTGGGGGGGTTGGGGGGGTGGGGGGCGAGGCGCGGAGGAAAAAGGAAAAAGGAAAAAGAAAAACCTAAGAAATAAAGCAATTTTTGGCGCGGCCTAGTTCGGCCACCTTGTCTCAGTAGGGAGTGCGAACGTGCGGGAAATTAATATATCGCCACCAGGAGCAACACGCGGACATGGAGTCTGGCACTTAGTAGTGGGAAACATTAAACCCTCTTATAAATTTGTGATGCGGGCATTAGGTCTGGGAGTTTCGCATTGCAGCGGCCATCTGGACTTATCGGACCTACCCCGTCAGACAGACAGCCATCCTCTGGAGATGCCAATTGGTTTCGTGGCCAGGGCGGCTCACCGAGTGGGGGCATCTATGCATAGGGCACGGCCTGGGTCGCTTTGCTGCAGAGCACCCAAAAGGCGGCAGAGGCAGAGAGCCAATCATTTATGTAGACGGCACGTTGCCTCCATTACGCACCTGTCAACATCACGTTTCTCGCCTAACTGGAATTTCCCTAGAGACAAGGGAGGGAGCTGCCATACATATGTCCTCTCGATTATATTTCTTTATCGCCTGTTTCTTCCTCCATATCTCTCTCCTATGTAACTTTTCATGCTCACTTTTTTTCTTGACCCATAGCGCATTGCCTAAAATATCACTCGCGGCAAAACACACGAGGAAAGAGACAAGAGACCATAGCAAGCGGAAGGCACCAAACCTACCTAGCCGGATATCACTTTTCACGCCTTATTAGAGACACGTCAACTCGAATCTGAGCGCGTGCCTTTGCCTCAGATACCGCTTACTCTCTCGCACACGCCTGATGCCTGGCCAAGGCCCGCATCTTGACTTGATCCCCATCCTTGCCCGCTAAGAGCCTGGTCAGTTAATAGGCAGCTGCTGTCTTGGATTTTCCCCAGGGCTTTACCGCAAGTACTGCCTGTTCCCGCTAACGCGCTGAAACATGTTAACTCTGATAAAAGTTGATTCGCTCGTCCTCCTTGTCGGCAGCTCCACCTTTAATAATAAGAGTCTTGGCCTTGTAGACGATATCTAACCCCCACGCCATTTCCCACGACCAGTTCTCCCCTTCAGCTCCCCTTCAACCCCCGCCAACCCACCCGGCACAATCCGACCCCAAGCTGACAAACAGAGCGTTGGTTGCGACGCGTTTTAATGGCCGGCGGCAGACAACATACCAGGCAGACGTCTCGCATCGGCTTCTTCACAGGCTGGAGCGGAGCCTCTCCACAAACGGCGCCTAGAAGCCAGCTAGTGAGGGACTCTGTGAGCGCTTTCAGGGTCTGGCGGTAGTTGGACAGGCAGTTAGCCATGGGCGATTTGCTCGACTCTGATGGCCAACGACGCACAAAGCGCATCAAGGTCACGTCGTCGCCAGAGCCCTACCCGAATGGCGAAGGCGTCGTGCATTCGCTGCAACCGGCGCTGCATCCGACTCTGCCGCTGGTGACGACGCTGCACGATGAGGAGCAACAGACGCCACCACCAGCCGCTGGCTCGGACCAGCTACAGCAGGCGCAGCCAACTTGGACGCTCCCGCTTTCTGGACAATTTCCGCCTCATCCGGCCGAACATGCTGCGTCCCATTCAGGCGTAATAATAAACGGCTTGTCTGAGAACATTCCTTGGTTAGATAACACGGTACTTGACCCGTTATGGAAGTGGCCTCCCTCGGCCCTATCTTCCCCCCCTCCCGCGTCCTCCCAGACCAGCTTTGTCTTTCCCCCGATACAACATGTGGCAATAACTCCCGGAGATTTTCAATCACTGCCCATAATAATAGGCACGCCCTTTGGTAAGAAATGCTGCCAAATTTCCCTCCGTCTTATTGTCCTATTTCCTGTTTGCCGCATGCCCAGCCCTTGTCTAGACCTTGCTCGTCTCCTGTATCACGTCTCCGCACCGGTGAACAGGCATCCATCCACATGCCTCAGCACATCAGCGAGCATTTGGTCGGCGTCTGCTCCGTATGCTCAACCCCGGGCCATTTCTTTATCAGTTCAAAAGAACAAACGCACAACTCTCTATTTGTAACTTGCCGCTGTAACCCCAAATGCCATCCCCTGAAATGTTGCATTTTTTCCTAGCAAGTGCCAAGAATTAAGAAGAACGCCTTATTTATTCTGCGCCTTGGCTACGCTCCCGAGAAGAAATGGGTTAATAATGCCATTATCTGTGGCTGCTGAGCATGCGTTCCTTTACCAGAAGGAGTCTCTTATTTTCTGCCTCCTACGGGGACGTCTGGTGTCTCGCCCCCGAATAACTCGCTTTTCATCCCTTAGAACAATATTAACCCCTCTAGCTGACAGCGAAATGATTCATTGTCTCGCTCACGAGCTAACGTACTCTCCAGGAACATCCACAGTGCCACAAAACGACTTTTCTTCAGCAAGTCCTTCAGGTTCCCTTTATTCTTCCCATTTAAATCAGTTTAATCCAACTTTTAGTCCGCCAATTCCACCAGCTCTCTTTGGCCGTAATCGCTCACCTGTGGCATCCATACTGGTGTCTAAAGAACATGGCCATCGGGTGAATCCGAGTGCCGGGTCTCTCGGCAACTCTCCTCTGCAGAGTCCCTTTAAGGACTGTATCGGCACCTTTGGAAAATACAAATCAGCGCTGTTCCGTCGTCCTACGGATGGAAGAGTGAATGGGTATATTAAGTTCTCGTGGCCTCAGGAAAAGCGAGGAAACGAATCCATAAATGGCCGACGCTCTTCGATCTTAAGTGCCACTGAAGTGGAAGACATCACATCGCAGTCTTCCATGACCCTTGTCAATGCTTCTGCAGCATCTTTAGGTGGCGGAGATGACAAATTCGACTTCACACAATTGATGAATTAAACTTCTTTATTCAGTCAGCACTCATGAAACCCAGCCCTGGCGCCTTCACGCCAACTCCCGTTGCCTCCACTGCCTCTGCCGAGGTTGCATACATGGGGGCGCCCAAGTTGCTGCCTTGCCAATATGGATACGAAGCTAAAATGGACGATACTGATAGGCGGTTTTGGATGTTTTGTAAGTGAAAGAGACCCACAAAGTATTAATGCGTGATGAATTTGTCCCCTGACCCTATCTCAGACATTCGAAATTGGTGTCCTGGCCGAAGCGTACTACAAGGGACCAACCTGTGGCTGAAAGATTTTGCCCAGATGCATAAAAGCAATGGTGTTTTATCAGCCATTCAGAGTCTGGCGGGAATCTACATCTACGACTACCTGCCCCTAGACTCGATTCGTAACAGAGTAAATCAACGATTCTTTGCCGCAGAGGAACGCTTTACTCAGCTGCTAAACGATCCGGAGACTGCCCGTAATGAAATGCAAGCAAATGAGTTCATCACCATTGCAGTCATTCTTTCTATGCAAGATGTAGGTCTGAGCCTACACAAGGCAACTTTGCAGCTCGTAGAATTCCCGCTTAATTGCGTTTTGGAGAAACTTTCTAACACACTCTCTCTGTGTGTGTATACAGATTGTATTAACCGAGCGTAGGCTGAAAAGGCTGTCCGTGCCTCGTTGGCTACAAGGCTTCCGACGTGGAGAGCAGTTTCTCGAGGCGACAGATCACGGCTCACGATTCTGGAAGACATCCAACGTACAATCATCGTCTCTTAGAATTTCGCAGACCATTATTGTTGGCCGTGCAGTAATCTTAGCTCAACCCATGTCCTTACTACCCTCCTTAAGCCAGTTTGATTCACAAAAGGAAGCGTCTCGGTTCGGTTGGCTTTTATATGGCAGCGAGAAAGATATTTACGAGATTCATGGTGGCTGTGGCTTTTCAAAGAAATTACTGCACGTTATGAGTCAGGTAACGTATTGCGCAGCACGCCTGCAACAGGAGCCCGAGAGCCCTATCGTTCCCATGACAGCAGAATACTTGTATAATGAGCTACTTAACATGAGGCAATGGAGTCCCGAGTCAAAGATTTGGGAAGATGCGCAATCTGGGACATTGGTAATTGACTGGGTTCGTTCTCAGCCCGAAGACTATGAGATCGACACCAATGCAGCCATGACAGATGTCACAGCAGAAGCGTGGCGCATTGCCGCCATTCTCTACCTCCAATGCCGCGTGTTCCGGTAAGGAGCATGAAATAAGACCCCGCACTAAGTCTCAGTATCGCAAGTGCTAATGGTACCTCGCATTGCTAGATGGCCCCGAAACCACCCGGAAGTGGTATCTAGGCTGGATGATCTTGCAAGATGCATTTTCATCATGCCAACTTCAGGCTCCCAATTTACAGCCCAGGCGCCGCTCCTTCCTGTGTTTTTACTGGGACTATTAGCCACTGTGCCCAGACATAAAGCTGTTTCGAGCAACTGGTTTGACGAGGTTCTAAAGACGCCAGTAAGGAGCGTAAGTTTTGAACCAGACTAATCTTTGCAAGGTACAGCTCAACAAGTATAGAAATTTATTTGCTAACAAGATCTTGGGACAATTAAGAGTGTCCCCCCTTTGTACAGAGCACTCCAAAACATGTGGACCTGGATTGACAGAGACATTCCAGTATTATTTCCGCCCGATTTTCAGACAGACCAACCAATTCATGTCCGACAACCCTGGTGGGAAATCTTAGTGACCCAAGTCCAGCATCAAGAACAAGAAGTGCTCTGCTTGACATGACATGGATTAGTCGATCAAAATTAAGACTAAATCTAGGGTTGCGTTATTTATCGTCCCCTCTGGATGCATTACCACCCCTTCTGTGGCGACCGGTGGCTGAGATGCTCGATACCGAGTCCCCATAGTAATTTGTGTGCGTGCATGGTAACAAGTGTCGCCTTTGCCCTGAATGCCGGAATTGATACACCAATGAAAAATAGGTCAATATTGTAACTATTCCGAGGTATCTATACAGATTGAAAGCTGCGAGAGAACTTCCGTGATCTCCTTTTACCCGTCAATACGCTGTTGTATGATCAAATCGATTCTATCTTCGTATTCAGGTGGAATTCCTGCGAGGCCCATTGTGACTCAGTAGGCTGCCTAGTTGAAGCCTCTCGCGATATATTTTGCAGTGATGCCGATATATCAGGTGGTGTTGTATGGCCTGCATTATCATCATTTGCGTTAACATGTTCAAGCCTTGTAATAAAACGCATATAAGCTCGAGGGCCCTCTGTGCCAGGTTCGTATGAATCGACTCGATCGATCGCTTTTAGTCCAATGGCCGTTGAAGATATTCGGACGGTTTGTATCGCTGCTGGGGCTGTTAAAGGTAGATTTTTAATCATTTGCGTGAAAATAATGCCTTTTTCTATTATCATGATGACCAAAATGCTGATGGTCGCATTACAAGGCTTTTCATCGCCCCAGTCAGCGGCACTAAACTTCTGCGATCATCGCCCAATGTCATCCTCTTTGACAGCACATAAAATACCCTGATGCTGCTGACTTCGTTAGCATCATAGGCGCAGGCAAAGCTACGGTAGCCAGGCTATGTTAGATTTTTTATTAAATATATAGTATTATGTGTTTTTTCCCTCCGGGGGCCCTCTGGGAGCCCTGCCGGGGGCTGCTTGCAGCGGGCTTAATTAAAGGGCTTAATTTGCTTGATTTGAAAGGCTTGATTAAAGGGCTTGAATTGAAAGGCTCGATTGAAGGGCTCGATTGAAGGGCTCGATTGAAGGGCTCGATTGAAGGGCTCGATTTAAAAGGGCTCGATTTAAAAGGGCTTGATTGAAGGGCTCGATTGAAGGGCTCAATTTGAAAGGGCCCGATTTGAACCTCTGCCCGGGTTTTATAATAATCCGTCTCTTACCATGCACTACCATCTAATATTAAGATCATAATTACATGTATATAGGCAATTTTCTCCCCTCTATAATAGCTCTAATACCTAAAAATTCCTTTATATATTCTAGTTAATCCTACTAAAAGAGGCATCTTATTCTATTTAGTATATCTATATCTATGCCAGAGTTCTGTAGGAATCTTTACTCGTAACCAATCGCCGATAAGTATTTAGAAACTAACCAATCAGAGCAAAGCCACCTACCCTCACTAGACTGAATTTAAAGAGGCAAAGCAGAGCCTTGTCTGCACAGCAGCACTACATGCTTGCCCGTCATTTTCGCAAATTCGCAGACAAAGCTCCGCTTTGCCTGATAAAACGAATCGATTCAATATGCCGATGTTTAATGCATGCGGAGTTACTGCTTGAAAAAAGTGATTTCAAATCGCTGAGGCCCAAGGCGACTTCGATTAGGCCGTTCAAACCCTCACAACCTTACTATCCACACACTCAATACCGACCTAAAGGTTGTTATATCGGACCGCGATTCAGCCCTATTACGAGCCTTTCCTCTAAGGGGTGCGAGATTTCTGTCACACTAAAATATTGGGCGTGGCCACGCCACATTTCTAGTGGTCTTAGACCCGCGAGGCTGTGTGTGTAGCCTTATGTGCACGTGATTCTTTTGTTGCCAGGGTGACACATACAAATTTCCGCCGAGCAACAAGAGCTCCCTGAACTCTCTCTCCCACGCAGTCTATTGGGGTATCTACTCGCTGCCCGATCACACCACGGTGACTTTACGGACTATCACGAAAGATTCATCCAGGCCAGGCGACCCTGGAGTGCCCCTACGGGCGCCAAAAGCCACCCACCTATCTTTGTTACTTCAGGAAAGTCCCTCGCTATCTCCGGGCTCGGCTGACACCCGATCCCGAAGCGGCGATAGGACGATTCCTCGGTAGATCCTACAAGTTTACCTGCGCATTGCGGATTTCTATTACATGAAGATTTAGATATTATTGATAATCTGGCTCTGTGAGGAAGCGGGCTAAGCAGAACAAATCATAGATGTGATAAGTGTAATGTAGTAATTTGTACTCCGTACTAAGCAGGACTTCTGGTACTTTCTATTATCAGCTATTTTATGTGTAGGTTAAAGTATCATCAATTTATTGTTGCCCAGTTGGCTTATGACACTTGTTGAGGTGCATCCAACAACGTGCTCGACAGCCTAGAAGATACCTAAACTGCCTCAATTCTTTGCTGAAGGAGTTCATCTAAAGTGAGTTGGTCTCCATTATTTAGCTTCCACATCTCGACAGCCTAGGCACACCGCTCGTCACCCAGCAAGCCATTTATATTGATTGTCATGGAAGCAGAAATCGGGAGAATATGCACACTAGGGTGGTCAGTTTCTAACGAAATGTAAATAGCGGCAAGTCTTCACTCACTTCGGCCACTGTTTAACAATGGAAGAAAAGAATTCCGCCGCGATTTTAAAACGTTCCTCTTGCCATTGCTCCCGGTCCCTATTTTATATTAGTTCGCTTTTATTAGTTCTCTTCCTAACCTGTGACTGCTGCCTGCTTACATTTTGTTGATCAGAATCAAGAGCATTCGGTATTGAAGCGCACCAAGGCTCATGATTGAGTATAACTTGTCACTAGAAGCTTTATAACAATCATTGGTAATGTCCACTACCCAAAATATTAAGTCGGCAGTCAGTTTCCCTGGAATCGCTTCATTTCTCCCGCCTACGCCAGCTTTCTCGAGTGTTAGATTCAATGAGTTAATGGAGAGGTTTCTGTTTCTGCCGTAAAACGAATGTTGAAAGAAATCTTCGCCTAAGCGTCTTAACTCTTCTGGCTGATCGGAACGCGACTGACGTTCCCATAGCTCTACTTCTATCAGATTTAATACGCCATACTATTAATGATTAGCCGTGGCCTGAAAATCGGAAAGAAGCCTTACCAGCCACATCAGTCGACTGATGAGCGTAGCCTTTCCCACGCCTTTAGGGCCGAGTATCATCAATCTTAAATCGTCCATTTGGTTAAGTATCGTGTTAAGCTGCGTTGATTAAACCGGCTTTGCGACGGCAAGCTTTAAGAGGGATGTGCGCATATGAGTACAATTGTCACACGTAGCGCACACTACGAAAGATATTAATACAAGTCTTGATTTCTACAAATGAGATTAGTTGTGTGGGCCTCTTTTTATAGAGTCTGGGGTCCTGTACGTCGGGTGCGCTGTTTTAATTATCCGTGCATAGCGATGGGGCCCGGGCGTGGCCACGCCACAAAATGCAACCAGCACACACACGCAACGGCACCTTGAACGCACAACCTGCCTAGAGTAACGACTTGAAAACTCCTTTTTAATCACAATTTCATTTAAGCTAGCATTATTAAGGGCATATTTGTTAAATAAACAAGCTTTCCACGCAAATTTTGAGGAGAACTGCTGAGTAGGATACCCAGTTTGTTATCTAATGGGACACCTGCTCTCACTTTATGGCAAAGCTGACCCGTTTCATCATCAAAAGGAACCATCATTAATTCAATCATGACTTCACAAAGTCTACCTGCTGAGCTGAGGCAAGAGCCTAGAGATGCTTACCTGTACGACAACGCAAGTACTAACTTGCAGCCGATCATATGTGGCGTTGAAATGTGTGGAAAGCAAGAGAATTTCAGCCGTCTGAAGAATTCAAAGTTGAGCAAGACATAACGACCATATACAACTACTAACCGCCTTTATTGTAGCCAAGATGGGAATGGCTAGATCTTCCGTAGTATTTCAATGCCAATGCCCAGTACCCTGAGAGGTATGGTAATATCTTGCCTCTTTTTCAGAGGAAAGGAAATTTCACATGGGCAGAGCATACCAAGGATGTCTACACGTTTTCCCTAAAAAGAATAAGCAAAGGAAATGATGCCTGGCCTGATCAGTTCTAGCTAGCCGCCATGTTACGCATCATTGGTAGAGGAATCGAGGGAGCAGTCTCATTCCTGCCATACACAATCCAGGTGATTAAGGGATCATTTCATCAGAAAGCTGCCATTAGGGAACTCAATACCAATGCTGCTAAAGTTGATGCACCTGCAATCCTCAATGTGCGCTATGGGAAAGACCTGGACCCCTGGAAGATGCATCCGCGCATGCAGAATCGCCAGTTTGTGGCAGGGATGGTGCACTTTAAAAACCACTAGACCGCATTTTCATTTGATCCAAAGCAGGGCATCCTGTATTTCTTTAATTTACTAAAGAACCAGCGCCTATATCGGTTTAACACCTGTGTCGCTACGTGGAAGCAGATATTAATGTTCTTAGGATATTTATAAAATACCCTGATGCTGCTGACTTCGTTAGCATCATAGGCGCAGGCAAAGCTACGGTAGCCAGGCTATTTTAGACTTTTTACTAAATATAAGTAGTATTATGTGTTTTTCCCCTCCGGGGGCCCTCTGGGAGCCCTGCCGGGGGCTCCTGCCTGCGGCGCTGCCTACCTTCCACAACACCACGCCTACCTTCAACGTGCCTGGTAAAAGCATCACCAACTTGGTACGTACCTCGAATTCCTCGTCGTCTAATCGCCGATAAGTATTCGATTTCTGACTAATAGAGAAGGGATTCAGCTGATGGTACGAGACTGGCGTATTAGAGCTGTAACTGATGTAATCGCTGGAACCGTGCTTCTTCCCGCGTCTTCGAACGCGCTTTCGCTTGTTACCTGGTTGTGCTATATGGCACTCTGCCTTTTAATCACGTATGACGCCACTAATGGCAGCCCTTGGAGGTTACTCGTGACTTGGCCCCGTATCCCATGATTCTAATTTTTGTACAAGTGCACTAGAACGTTGACGACAAGGCCAAGGAGGATCGTTAGTCTTTTGTGCGGGTCTTATCATTACTGGTAGTTTTTTGTTCCTTTTTTTTCAAGGTGTTGTAGCATCGGGCTCTCTCTCTCTGCCTTGAGTAAATACATGCAATTGTCGTCTGACTACCTATGTATGTCGTCGGGAGAAGCGTGACTTGCCGCAGTGGTCTAAATAGCGCGACTCGGATTTAAATCGATTAGAACGAGCACTGCCTGGGGTCAATCCGTGGTGAGGGAATGGAGATGTTGCGCTTATAGTGAGGGTTTATTTCCAATCACTCGGCGCTAGGGGTGGCCTCTCTGCTTATGGTATGTTTAGTCAATCGTTAATTTTTTTTTAATAGGGTCTAAGTCTAAAGTATAACTCTATTTACGTCATGAGACTGAAATCTATCATTGTTCCCTGCCTCGGTGCTGGCTGTACACGTCACGCTTAGCTGTGCTTAATAGACGGGTCTGTTCACTTAAGCTTCAGATTTGTCTCAGCTCTTAGTTAAGGTAAGTGTTTGCCATGAGGTGACCACGCCTTGCCAGCACACCCCATGTTTGGTTTCGTTTCTTCTAAATTCTCTTCCCTTTTCTTCATTTTAATCGTCCCTGTACACGCAATCTTGTCGCCGCGTTGATTGGGTTCATAACGCTTATTCTTTCTGGTCCGCCCTATTATATCTCATATATCCCTGAGATCCTTTGCTCGCTGATTCATATGGCTAATGTTTGTCTATTTAGGTGGTAGCTACGCTTTTTAGAGATCTTGCCGGCTTGTCCTGCACCGTCTCCTCACGTATGCCCATTGTGGCCAACTATCGGTTAACTTTGGAGACAGCTTTGAACACCCTCGCATGTATGCTCCCGGCTCTTGACT
Source organism: Sarocladium terricola (assembly GCA_029379155.1). Lineage (NCBI taxonomy): Eukaryota > Fungi > Ascomycota > Sordariomycetes > Hypocreales > Sarocladiaceae > Sarocladium > Sarocladium terricola. Next base: position 538,422 of record JAHKSO010000010.1, read on the forward strand.
CTTGACTCTCTGCTCCTCTCGCTTACATGTTTATACCAGACGCGTGCTGATCTGATACAATTAGTGCTTAATCAGACAATAGCCCTGAGCTGCTATTCATCCTTGCGCTAGTCCTACATCAAACCTATCATTAGGGGCTTCTATTTACCCTGACATAGCTTCCGCAAAAGAAAAGTCGTTATATTGTCCCTTGAATCCTGTCAGTTATACGCCTGTGTAGAATGACAAGTTCCGTTGTCCGTTCACGAATGCATAGATTCCGTTGGGCTTCCAAATAACCAAGTTGAAGTTATACCGGCTGTCGCTGGTCAAGATTGTAAAATGCTCTCTGTGGATTTCTCAACATCTCTTGCTGGAGCGGCTCGATCTGAGAGAATTCGCCAAATGTCATATGATCATGTACGTACAACGCTCCTACCCGCTTACACTCATTGCCGGTTGGTCGATGCACCATGGCTGATCATGGAGGGCAGCCTGCTTTTGTAAAGTCACGATTAACGCAGGAGATACTCGTCAAAATCCAACACTCTCTCCGACGCATGCCCAAGGTGTCGTCGACCGAGTCTGCTAAGATCATTGTCCAACTGCAGGAGGTGGGACAGATCATCAGCCAGGAAACGAGCCAACTGGTTGACGCCCTGGTGAACCTCACCGTGGACCAGGAGGACACGGACAAGGCAATAGCACGCATGGGGCTCGAAACGAGCTTGACTAAGGCCGAGACTGAGGACAAGGCGCAGAGGATACGAGATCTTGGCGCCGACGTGGAGACGGAGAGGAAGAAGCGCGAGCAGGCGGAAAACGACGTCAAACAGGTCATGCGTGACCTGCATGACTTGATTGAGGACTTTAAAAGGGTCGAGGAGAAGGCGGGCAAGCAAAACGACGAGGGCAGGGCCAGCTGCGACGTTCGTGACGACATGATCAAGGTAATACCGCTTGCCGGCGTTGGTGCTGCTCTTGATGCTCGGCATGGGAAGAAGTGTGCTGACCTTGAATGGTGGCAAAAACAGGGGCTGGAGGACACGATTCGCCATCTGGAGGATCAAGTCAACAACCGCCGCTCGCTTTGGGTCATGAAGCATTCGGATCCACAGTCTGTGGCGCGTGCCATGGAGACGCTTGCTGATTCTGTGCAGGACAATGACGCCGCCCACAGGACAATCATGTCGATGAGGTCGAGAGACGCCAGAGACGCCAGAGACGCGAGAGCCGACGGCGTCCAGAACATCAGACAAACGGCACCGCCGCCGCGTCTAGCGTCCGTCTTTCAGCCTGGCAGGGCTTCTAACGCCGCCGCCCCTCCCAAGTTTGGGCCTCTTCACGCCGGGCCGCCGCGAGCGCCGTCGACATTTCCTCATGACCGACGACACCAGCCATGTCCCTCCTCCTGGGGCGCCGCCGCTCAGGGCCGCGCTGTGCAGCAGGGAGGCAACCCTTTCCACGGCAGCCACGGCAGCACCTCGTCGTCATGGGCCCGTCCGCCGACGAGAAAGGCTTACCACGCGCCTCCGCGATACAGGCCCAGCACCGCAGACTTTCCGCAGCAGGGCTTCATGATGCCCATGCTCTCGCCCACTCGCCCCGGCACGGCATTTGGCCATGAGCAGTATCCCCAGACGCCAACGTGCAGCTCTCGCTTCGGGCGCTTCTCCGTGCCGCCGCCGCCGCCGCCGCTGCCGCCACCGAAACACCAGACTGACCTTGGGAGCGCTTCCTCTGCCGGCAACGCCATGGCCACGAGAAACAGCCTCTCGGGGCCGCTCATTCACATGACGGAGCAGTCGGTGGCGACGTGGAACGAGTCCATCATGGACTTTTACGCCATGATCAGGGCTTTTGTCGAGCGCCACGCAAACGTCCCCGACGCAGCCATGGCCATGAAGATGAGCACCACGCCGCTGTGGCCCGTTCTCCTGGCCACCTACCACCCGCTCTCGGCCAAGGAGGCCTCGTCCTACCTAGACATTCACCTGCGCGCCGACAACCCAAAGTGCTGCCTCGTGACGCGCGTCATCATCGACTACATCGTCAACAGGGTCTGGGTGCCCAACGCCTGGGTCGGCTCCGACAGCGAGTGCACCTACGCGCTGTTTGATCTGGAAAAGGACCTGGAAAGGACTCAAGGTACCATGACCACAGCCTCACACTCTTCAAGTAGCCCGAGACCATCTAACAAGCTGTCCCTCTCCTCCGTTCCCCCCAAACAGGCCAGCCCTCTGCCCAGCGCCAGCCGCTCCTCGACCGCCAGGCCTACATCCTCGACGCCATTGTCAAGTCGGAGCCCGCCACGTTCCACAGGGACAAGATTGACGACATTACGCACTCGCTCCTCGGCACCATCCAGCCGCTGCTCAACCGCCTCACCAACCCGGCAGACGCCTACCGCGACCTCGAGCACGTCGCCGAGCTGGCCTGGGACCTGTCCTCCAAGATCCTCATGTCCCGCCTCACCTTTGACTTTAGGTTCCCCGAGGTCGGCACCCGCTTCTCGAGCCAGTCCATGCTGCCCATCTGGCCCGCGCTCGACCCGACCGAGCTGCAGGCCAAGCACTGGCGCGTGGCCCTCGTCACCACGCCCGTCATCACCTGTCGCAACGACACGGGAAGCAACATCTCGGCCCACTCGGTTGCCCTCGCCGACGTCTACTGCATGCAGTGACCGACTGGCATTCTTGCTCCCGAGTGCACTGCGTTCCTTTTCTACGCCCTACTGAGTGCTCAGATACCAACCGTAACTACTTTGGGCACCTGGGTCTAGGCATTCTAATTTGACTAACAAGCACTCGGCGCAGCCGAGCAGCGGCTATGATCCCTGCCTTTTGCTTTATGGTGGACTTAAATATGTTTGTTGATGATCAAATTACAGGTTTAAGCGTGAGAAGGCAACACTATCTCTATAAACAGCTTAGTTTATATTACGACCACACAGAGACGCCAACCATTAAACTTTTGCCTATGCCTCCAAAACTTTTCCTATCCTTGCTTACCCTACCTGCTACTCCTTAGATCGCCGTGCCTGAAATACACCTTGTTCTGCACCACTTGGCATTTGAACTTGACTCCTAAGTCTAAGCCGGCTTTATGGCCCATCATGCCATTCTTGCCGACTAATTAAGTATGGCTGCCTGACCTCATTATTCGCTGTTTGACTTTGATAGTTGCGATCTTGGGTCTCAAACATTTAACTGATTCCATTCAGAAGCGATAGAAAGTCACCTTTTCCTACAAACAAGCATATTTGTAGCGTGCGATGTGAGACTTCTGTAAAGCTGTTTGCCTCCTCGCTAAAATTGCGATAGTGCTTTGCAAGTGTCGCTTAGAAGCACTCCTTATCCTATTAAAACATCGCGGAGATTAATTATCTAAACCAACACCTGTGTTGTGTGGACATCTCCCTCCGACCCCACATTCACCCTATCTATGGGTGGAATAGCAGTAGCCGTGTGTACATATTAATCAGGCAAAGCGGCGCTTTGCCTGAGTTTTGCGTGAAATGCGGAACGAAGGCAAGTGAAGATGCAGTTCCGAAGGCTGCAGCTGCCCGCTTTGCCTATTTAAAATGAATCCAATAGTGAGGCCGACAACTTTTAGAATACTCATCGGCGATTGGTCAGAAATCGAATACTTATCGGCGATTGGACGACGAGGAATTTGAGGTACGTACCGAATTAGTGATGCTTTTAGCAGGCGCGTTGTGATGTTGCGGAAGGTGGGCGTGGTGTTGTGGAAGGTAGGCAGCGCCGCAGGCAGGAGCCCACTGCAAGCGGCCCCCGGAGGGAAAACACACATAATACTACTTTATATTTAGTAAAAATCTAAAATAGCCTGGCTACCGCCGCTTTGCCTGCGCCTAGGATACCGACGAAGTCGGCAGCATCCCAGGCTATTTTAGATACCTACCTAGGTACTTACCGAATGGGTGCCGACTTTTACCCCTACCCAGCACTGAGCAAAGTCTCTAAGGAGAGTGGCGCTTAAGGTTGCCCGACAAGCCCTAAAAAGCCTATTCAACCGCTTAAACTAGCAGCTCGAAGCGACGCATTGAAGGGCTGCTGGCAATTTGTAAGGCGGTTCATTTACGGTTTGCTCCCGACGAAAACAAGCAGAAGTCGAGCATGACTGTATACAGTGCGTGCTGAAATCACACCTATAGTCGGATAAAATACCCTGATGCTGCTGACTTCGTTAGCATCATAGGCGCAGGCAAAGCTACGGTAGCCAGGCTATTTTAGATTTTTTATTAAATATAAAGTAGTATTATATGTTTTTTTTCCTCTGGGAGCCCTGCCAGGGGCCGCTTATAGCGGGCTTAATTAAAGGGCTCGATTTGAAGGGCTCGATTTGAAGGGCTCGATTGAAGGGCTCGATTGAAGGGCTCGATTTGAAAGGGCTCGATTTAAAAGGGCTCGATTTGCTTGATTTGAAGGGCTTGAATTGAAGGGCTCGATTTGAAAGGGCTCGATTTGCTTGATTTAAAGGGCTTGAATTAAAGGGCTCGATTTGAGCCTCTGCCCGGGCTTCACAATAATCCGTCTCCGACCGTGCACTACCATCCGACATCAAGATCATAATTATATATATGCAAGCAATTTTCTCCCCCCCTATAATGGCTCTAATACCTAAAAATTCCTCTATATACTCTAGTTAATCCTATAATAAGAGGCATCTTATTCTATTTAGTATATCTATATCTATGCCAGAGTTCTGTAGGAATCTTTACTCGTAACCAATCGCCGATAAGTATTTAGAAAGTGACCAATCAGAGCAAAGCCACCTACCCTCACTGGACTGAATTTAAAGAGGCTAAGCAGAGCTTTGTCTGCACAGCAGCACTACATGCTTGCCCGTCATTTTCGCAAATTCGCAGACAAAGCTCCGCTTTGCCTGATAACTACCTTATGCTATCTGCGCTTCAGCATCCCCGGGGAAGAGGAATCGTTACGCGCTTCCGTATCTAGCATCCAAAGTTTCGTTACGCTCATTTTTGCGGCTCCGCCTGACCACTATGACCGGATCTCTAACTTCTGCAGACCGAGGCGACGCGCAGCAGAGCTCAATACCTCAAAAAAGGATACGAACGCGGACAGGCTGTAAGAATTGTCGCTAAAAAAAGCGGAAATGCGATGAACAGTGACCGACATGCGGGGGGTGCAGAAAGAAGAAACAGTCTTGTCACTGGGGACTAAAGCTCAGCTTTCGCGATGAAAATGCTCAGCATCTCGGCCAAAACCATCTTTCCATGCGACGGGTTTCGCGACACGGCCCAAAGCAGTATGAGATTCTGGATATCACCTCAGAGGTCATTCGCGACTATAACGTCTCACCGCCGCCGATAAGCGTAGACGATGAGGAGCATGGCACATCTTTTGACTCGCGGCATGTTGCCAGGGAGGACAATCTCTATATCAGTGGAGCAAGAATTACTCTGAGAACCGGAATACCCGAACTCGACGAGGTCTTACCCGTAGAATCGTACGGAACGGTAGGCGTCACGCAAGTTGGCGGCTCGTTCTCGGACGCAGAGTCACCGCTGCTCACGAATGATTCTGCTTCACCAGCCACCTGTCGACAGACGGAGAAGGCTGTCGCGGATTTATTGTATTTTAGCCAGGGCGGCCAAGCCTCCGAAGCAGCTGGTTAATCGTTACGAATGCGACTGGATCCGATGCCAATGAGCCTCGTTACCGACTACCTCGACCACAACCAACCGTTCACGCCGTCTTCGTTCGAGGATGGGATATTCTTACCGGGCACCGCGTACCATGAGCTGCACTCCACTTTGCGGCAGCATCTGATACAGAAAGTTCGATCAAATGGGCCGACGAGGCCAGCAACCCCAAGAACCGAAGTCGACGGACCCGCCAAGTGGAACGAGACCCGGGCCATGACAAGTCTCTCGGTCGTGTGCCCGAGATGCCAACAGTGTACGCGGATATAGAATAGCCCACATTATCCAAGGAAGAAGAATGCAGCCTTTGGCGCAATTGGTTCGACGAGGTCGCCCCGTGGCTAGATAAGTTTGATATTCACCGCCACTTCCAGCCCACATTGGCGCCGTCGAGCGACCACCTGCGATACGCCATCCTGGCCCTTTCTGCACGGCAGTAGGAACTAGAGGTGGCGACGACACCAACGGACCGGACCCTGGCGCTCTACCAGGAAGGAAGCCATACACCTGCTGCTGCCGGACCTGGCGTCGCGCTTAACGGCGGCCATCGCATCATGTGTCATCCTCTGTGTCCTGATCCCCGACCTCATGAACGAGAGGGGCGAGGAGAGATACGCGCCGTCCCTGTCCACCTCGGATGCATCCGGCCGCGAAGAAGCAGGCGGGCCGGGCTTCTGCGCAGGCGAATGGTGCCGGGCCGAGGTGTCTGTCCTCTCGCCGGAGCAGTCGGGCCTGTCGACCTCTGTGGGCGGCAAGCGCGTGCCCGTCCTCAGCGTCACGGGAAAGATGCTCGACGCCGTCAAAACGTGCGAGTCTCTCAAGCTCGGCCTCGGCGGCAGGTCGATCCGGTTCATCGAAACCATGGGCATCGTCCGCCGAAACGTGTCCCCCCTTCACGTCTACCCGGTCGACATCGGCCCCGACTGGAGGGGCGAGCTCATAGTCAAGTGCCTCATCGGGGACGCCGCGGGCCCCCAAACGGCAACCTCGCCTCTGTCATCCATCATCGGAGGCCCGCTGGAAAAGACGGCGGCCACGACGAGCTGGTCGCCGGGGTTCGAGCGGCATGTGCTCGACGTGCAGCCCGGCCAGGACGCGCGGGAGTACATCAACAGGCCAGCCGAGGCTCGCCGCGTCATCAACCAGTTCTGGGAGACGGCGGTCCAACTTTTTGCAGAGAATCCCGGGCGCCATGGTTTGTACCACGGAGACCAGGTACGCCGGGATTGTGCCGGGGGATACTTTGCCCGGGGACAAGATTTTTCTTCCCCGCGGCTCCAAGGTGCCGTTTGTGCTGAGGGTGTTGAAAGACTCTGGCACGAGCAGCACGCATTATAGTCTGATCGGGGAGTGCTACGTGCATGGGGCCATGTACTACGAGAACAATGCCAAGAAGCTCCCAGACACGGCTGTACGTCTGATGTAGCGGTCTCTGGGACAACATGCGGAAGCAGCCACGGGGCATGGGTATCTTGGTAAATAAGCTTCAGAGTTGGTATTAAATAGCAATACGCTCTCCACAAGTCGGCGTGTGCTTCCATGCTAAAAGGTCATTAGCCGCCTTGGGGGTAATGGGATTCCAACCAAATATTCTGAAGCGTTTGAAGCTACTCGACCACTTCCTTTGAACGGTACTGGATAATTGGCAACTTTTAGACTCGTCAATAAACAAGGGACATTGGCCCTCTACAAGCGAGAATTTTCATTATAGAATGAATCACTTTTGTTTAGGAGACAAGCCGCAGCTCTCATAGGAACCAGCAGTTCGAATTTATGGGTTGGCAAATCAAACATCCCACTACTCTTGGTGCGTGAATTTGTTGCCTTATAAGACGGCGGTTATATGATCCACCCACTTCTTCTCTTCTGATGCTCTCTCTTTCTTCCAGAATGTGCTGCAGACGCACCCGACATAATTCTGAGGTCCTCCCACATGCCGCAATCCTGAAGTTTTGCACGATGCACGAGCCGTTTTCCGGCATGCCCATGATGAAAGTGAGAGCCATACCCATCTTCTACGGGAAGTTGTTTTTCCATCCATCATAATTGCGCCTTGGTGGTTTCTGCCCTCCATGGGAGACATGTAAGAGTCACCCCGGGCTGGCTTCTGCCTCCTTGATAACATATGCATCTGCAGCTGGAGAAATGTGCTCCATGTCTATACTGGGCGCCTCATTGTCCATGCCCATCAGCGTAGTATACAGATCGCAAAAGCCCGCAGCGATGGCACGTATACAGGGGCGCGTGAGACTATTATGTGATTCGTGCTTCTATAACCAGTAAGAAACAAGGGCTGCTCCATTTATACCCAGAATAATGTGACAACAGTAAGAGCAATTCTCTGGCCCTGTTCCTCCACTCCATCCTACTCTAGTGTGCGCGGTCTCCTACACACTATCTACAGGCACTGTAGAGAACAGTCGCATGTAAAAGGGACTTTGATGACTTTGTCATCAGGGTGCATGGGGCAAATTGCCCAGGAACAGAATCCAAGGTACGATGTAATTGTTGTTTCATGGCATTTTGATTCATGTTGAAGCGTTTTATAAGACCTGGTTAACTAGTACTTGAAGGGTCAAAGATAAACATTGAGAAATCTATCCCTATAAATGGAAGAGGTGGGATGTTTTCGAGATCTGAATAGAATGAGACCATGTCCAATACCGTGAATGAAATTACAAGTAATATTTCTATTAACAGGACTATAACTTCAGCAGCCTCGTTATTCCCTTTGTATAGTCAATAACCGCAACGTGTACGGTGCTAAACCAGGCATGAATCACACAGTCAACTGCCGTTGGAACTACTTCACACTCGTGCAGGGGCCCTGCCTTGGGTACATGGTTTACACTGAAGTCAAACACAAATATAGAAATGAGGAGTCGAATCAATCTGTTACTAAGCTTACATGACTTCATCATGACACCTTTGGCGCTTGCTTGACCTGGTCCATGTGGCATTGCTGTTGGGATGGGTGTGTGCCATAGCACGTAACGTCTAGCTAGAAGAAACAATCTAGACTTTACACCTATTAGCCAGTAGCTTGCATTGCTTTGAATACGTTACTGTAAATTATACCTCTCATCATGAAGAATCGCAACACGTCAATCCACATAGCATTAGCTAGGGTTCCGGCCGTATACGAGCAAGACTCTAGCTCCTTGGGAATCAAGCTATCGACATAAGATACAAGCTCACGGCTTTATAATAACAAAGGAGATGCCACCCTCACTGCTTCATATAGCAGATTGAATAATACAATGCTATATTCACCCACTATATACTGTCAAAGGTTGTACCGCATCTCACGCCGCAAGGTAGTTTGTACAATATGTCTAGTCATTCAGAAGGTGACACTGGCTTTGGCGGTCATGACGTTGACTAGGTTGATTCTGCCATCATAATGACAGTGCTGTAGAACTCGTCCCGGTGAGGCTATTGTCCAGCTTCATTTATTCTTGGGTGTCGAGTCCCACGCGAAGGGGTAGTCGTGTATTTACCAAGTAGTCGAACTGCTGTGGCTACACTGTCTAGCCATGTTGAGATATCAACGAAAGAATACACTGCTTGCTTGCTAATAATCAACTCGAACCAGTGGCGTCTTTCTTGCCACAGGTTCTTGGATCTACGGGAATCACTGCCGGCGAGGAACGCCTTGCGCCGCAGGTGTTATATCTGCCGGGATATTTGCTACATGGAAAGTTTGAAGCCATATGATCCGACCACATGCGCTATTTCGTGTACATTGTGGTCTGCACCTATTGACAGATTGAAGCAATTTCACTCCATATCTGCAGCTGCAAATATTTGCAAGTCTCATGTCCATCTTTGTACTATTGAATGAACATGCTGCACCAGCTGAGTGTGCATCTAACATGACGTAAGAAAATAGCAGCAGCATCTCATGCTTGGACAACCAGGCTTACCAGCGAGACAACGCTGGCAGACGACTTTTATGAATTTAAAAATGTAAATCCATCAACCCTTCTGCTGCACAGAAACACCCTTTGTCATCTGTCCGGCAACACCTCATTGCAGTGTCCATCCGCAGCGCAACTAGCGCGTTGACTCATCTCCGGCCACCGGGACCCATTAGACTTCCAGCAACTCTAACATCGAAACTCGCGGCACCAATCAACCAAACGGCACCACCAGCATGACAATGCACGCACCCCCCTCGCCGCCGGGAACCCGCATCGTCCGCGCGCAAGCAAGCGACCTGGCGCACATACGGCGCATCGTCAACGCCGCCTACTCGAAATACATCACGCGCATCGGCAGGCCGCCTGCTCCCATGACGGCCGACTACGCACATCTGCTCGCCACGCACGACGTCTTTTTGCTCTGCCCCAGCGGCCAAGACACGCCCGTCGGGTCCATCGTTTTGCGCGCAGACGCCGAGCACGGTCTCATGCACCTGAACAATCTCGTCGTGGATCCCGACGCCCAGGGTAGAGGCTACGGCAGGCTGCTGCTCAACTGCGCCGAGGACTGGGCGAGGACCAAAGGGTGCGCCGAGGTGGCCCTGTTTACCAATGTCAAAATGTTTGAGAACCTGGGCCTGTATGCCAAGATGGGCTACGACGAGGTCGAGAGGCGCACCGAGGACGGATTCGAGAGGGTGTATTTTCGCAAAAGGCTGTAACGTGCTCTCTCGTGCACGCATCGGGCATCGGGGAAATACATGTCTCATTGTGCAATTACATCGCGGAAAAATGCAAAGGCGCCTTTCGCCAGTATTGTGTACAGTTGCCCTCGTAAACCTGCCTCAACCAAACCACCCTTGGTCCAAAATCTTTGATTGGCCTGAAATTTCCCATGTCCCCAACGCCGGTCAATCGCAGTCATGTCTCTATGCCGAAGCGGTAGCAGTTCGTCTCTGACTTCCTCTCTTCTGAGAACCCGGCCTGGCCAGGGTGTACTTGGCAAAGGCGCGAGCCAGGGCCTTCTTGCAGCTGAGCTTCTGGCTACCCACGAAGCTTTCCACAGTCACGGCAATGGCGCGATCGATATCCTGCGCAGAGCAGTATTCTGACAGGCGCATCCTGCAAAAGGCTTCGCTGATACGAATGATGGCTTCCAAATGTCGCACCTGCAATCGCCCGTTAGCATATTCACCTTTTGCTGGGTGCCAAAAATTGAGCACTGCAAACTTACAGTGATTGGGTAGGCGCCAGTCGCCAACGACTCCCTTCGCATGTCGGCAAACAGGCGGGCAACCTTGTCTTCGTCCATGTGGTAGAGCTTGGGGCTGCATCGCTCGCGCGCATACAGAATATACTTGCGAAGCAGTGATTGCGGAATTTCGCCTTGCTTCGTTGCCGTTGATCCCGTGGTTGCTTGGGTCTCGGCCTGCATCGAGTCCTGCTCAACTTGCATCGAGTCTTGGGTTTGGTTGTGAGGATGGCTGCGGCTGTGGGAGCCGACAATGAAACGAGCGAGCCGTTCATCTTCTTCGGGCTCGACCGTGTCCCGCACCACACAAAGAATATCGAAACGAGACAAGATGGGCTCTGTCAAATTGACGTTTTGTGAAAAGGGCTGAGTAGAGTTGTAGCGGCCGGCCTGAGGGTTGGCAGCTGCAATGATTCCACATCGAGCCTGCAGCGTCGTCACAATGCCGGCTTTGGATATAGAAATGGTCTGCTGCTCCATGGCTTTCGTGGATGGACGTTCGATCTTGGTCATTTATCTTGTCGAATTCGTCAATCAAGCAGGTGCCACGGTCCGCCAACACCAGAGCGCCGCCTTCCAGAGTCCACTCGCTCGTCAGGGGATCACGTCGAACACTGGCTGTCAGACCGACGGCACTGGCGCCCTGGCCAGTCGCAAACACGGCTCTGTGGGCAGTCTTTTCCACGTATTTGAGCACCTGGGACTTGGCCGTGCCAGGGTCACCGAGAAGAAGCACGTTGATGTCGCCACGAATGTGATGTTGGCCCCTGGTGGTCTTGGCTACACCGCTAAAGAGAGACAGGGCCACGGCCGTTTTGATATCTGTGTGGCCGTAGATGCTAGGTGCCATGGAGTTGACAATCTTGTCCACAATGTTGGGGTCCTGTGCGAGTTTGCGAATCTGATGCTCATCCTCCTCAGTCATGCGGAATCCGGCAAGTTGATCGTGGGCCTTGATGACATTGTTGGCCTCGAGAATAGTGGCAAAGACGGGGAAGCCGTTTCTATTATTGAGCTGCGCGTCATAGTTGTTGCGGTAAATGCCAGTGACTTCAATTTCCTCGCCGGGTTTGGCCTTGTCAATAAGATCCCAGAGCAAAATGACTTCGCGAGTTCGCGGCAGGCGGCCTGCGGGCACTGTGCCGGGGGACTCTTGGAGAGTCAATTTCTGGTAGTTGCGGTAGACCGTCTTTTCCGAGTTCAACGTAAAGGGACCTCGGGACTGGCAGCTTTAGTAGTATGTGATTTTGACTTCGACATTGGATTCCTGCTGGAACGGTCCCAGCGTCACTCCGCACTTGCTGCAGTCAAACTTGACGTATTTAAGCTGAGGAAACACGCCACTTCTTCGAGTGACGACGCCGCTAACGCGAACAAGACAGTTTAGGTGTGACTGACGCAGCTATCGGAGAGTGTAGTGAACAGGCAAGTCGAAGACGCGCACGTGGATCTCGGAGTGAATGCGCTTGTAATCGGGGTAGTGCAAAAGAACAACGTCTATGGCGACCTCGTCAAAAAGCTTCAGTACTTCTGCGGGGGCATTGGCAAGAAAGTAGGCCAGTATGGCTTTGCTTTCTGACAAGTGCTCGTAGGAGACTTCGAGAGACTCGGCGTTGATTTCACCAAGAGTGCGGATGCGATTACCGTAGACTGAGGAGCCCGAGGCATCAATATACGAGGTGAAGAATGCCTTAAATTCCCGCTTAACTGTCCTTTGAACTGGGGGTTGTGAAACCCATTCGGTCAAATTGGCGGCCTTGACATCGCCGAGCGCTTCGAGAGAGAGCTCCTCGTCCATGATGTCTGCTTCCATGGCATCGTCAACGTCCTCGTCGTAGTGGCGGCGGCGACGAGGCTGGGCGGTAAGATCAATTTCTCCATCATCGTCATCGCCGGGAAGGAAAGTAGCAGGTATACGCTGCCGACGGGCGACCTCTCTGTCTCGTCGGTTCAGCTGGGCTTCAAGTCTTCGTCTGTCACCAGGTCCATATCATCAAAGTCGCCGTCATCGTCTAGGCCCATTCCCTCGTAGGCATTGTCTTCACGCGATCTGTAGTCGACTTCGAAACCCTCGCGAAACAGATCAACGTCGTCATCGGCCATTTCATCGAGATCATCAATGTCGTCCTGGATCTCAGCCTCTTCTTCGACTTTATCATCGTCTTTAACGCCGTGCTCTATATCGAATAGGGCTGGTGGTGAAGAAGGCATAGGACTTGAGGCCGGTCCGACAGAGGATGTGGCATTATTACCGCCATTTCGTGAGCGCTTGCGGCTCGATCGTGGACCGGCGCCTCGGTTGCCCGAGGTTGGGTTGTCGTGAAGAGGGGAACTACATGAGGGTTAGTCGGTGTGTAAGTCACACAGAGGATGGAGAATATACTATACCTCATTGCCTCAATGTTCTACTCGCAAAACCTTTAACCTGGTAGAATGCGTTGAGAAAACAAGTGGAAAGCGTACAAAATTGGCGGGGTGCGTTGGGCAATGGAGAGATGAACTGACTATGAGGGCACGTTTAGCTGTGGGACTAAAGGGAGCTACGATTTCGCGTTTTCTCAGACGCGTTTCACGCGTTAAGTGGCCGTATGCCAGACCCACCTCAATCAACGCGCAAAGTGGCAATCGCATACCTGACAAAAGAAGCCGAGCATAAGCCATGGTTTTCCGCGAATGACTGTACCGCATTATTTTGTCCCCCATGACCTGTCATCAGCCGCCCATCACTAATCGACGTCACATCAGATCGAAAGGCTGACGCGCCGCAACTTCAAACCCATCAAACTGGGCGCTGTTTATCGCACAATTCTTCGCCTCCGCTTCCATCCATCACGCAGCTGCCCAACATCAGCCCTCTCAGCCTAGTTCTTTATTTCCAGACGCACCCATCTTTTGGCATCATGTCAGCCGAGGCTCCACAGGACAAGGTGGCAGCTCGAAGCAATAGCTTTTCCCAGCACTCGCAAGCATCTAACGATTCACAGACTGCAGCAGAGTATGTTTCAAACCGCACACCCAGGTATCTGGCCGTGACAAATTCCTGATGCGCCGCAGGTTTGTTCGTGATCAAGAGCTCCTCGAGGCAGATGCGCGAGAAGCACTTCCATATGTTCGTCGCGCATCAACTCCCTTGCCCACTGCGCCTAAGGTTCACTAACAGTTGCTCTAGAGCATTGAAAGCTGCACCAACATCCTTGGACCGCTTCGGCAAAACGTCTTTGCCTGCTTGACATGCAATCCAACCACAAAAGACCTATCCAACTGGAAGCCCGCTGCATCTGCTATGCATGCTCCGTCCAGTGCCACGGCGAGCACACGCTGGTGGAAATCTTCCAGAAACGCAACTTTATATGCGACTGCAGCACTACAAGGATCCCTGCGACGAGCCCATGTAACCTGCGAACTAACTAAGAAACCAACACTAAGGGCAGTGTTCATTCTGAAGAACCCGACATCAACAACAAATACAACCAAAACTTCGCCGCAACATATTTTGCGGCTGCGAATGCGACTATGATCCTTTCTAGCAAAAGGGCACCATGTTCCAGTGCTTAGGACTGGGGACTCACGAGTCGGGAGGGTGCGGCGAAGACTGGTATCACCCCGGCTGCTTGGTTGGCATGGGCCCGCAGTGGTTCGAAAAGATGGAAGCGGGCAAGACAAAATTATCAGGGACCGGGACAAATAACGGCGTGTTGGCTACTATTGCAGAAGCCAATGAGGACCAACCGGATGCTCCTACCAACAACGCGGATGTGGCCGTGGTTGACGAGGACGACGAACCTCCAATGCCGCCCGGGTTCCCCGATGAAGAAGACTTTGAGGGCTTTCTGTGTTACAAATGCGTCGAGGCGAATCCTTGGATCAAGCGCTACGCTGCGACCGCTGGGTTTCTGCCAGCCGTATTCCTCGACCAACGGTCGAGTGAGCGAGTCGAGCCACAAGTCAAGGTCGAAGAAGAGGCCGCCGGCAAGAAACGCAAGGCCGAAGACGAGGGCGAGGAAGAAACGGAAGCAAAGCGTGCCAAGGGCGACCAAGATGCACACAGCGCAAAAGACGAGCCACATGCACAAAAAGAAGACGTCGAGACGGAAAGCAGCCCCTCGCTGGGATGCAAGCTGCCTAATCTGCCGGCGGCACCAGCCGGCCAATTCTCACTGTTCTTCAGGGAAGGATTCCGCGAGCAGCTGTGCCGTTGCTCAGACTGCCATCGCATTCTCAACAGGCACCCGCAGCTGTTGGAAGAGGAAGAGGTCTACGAGCCGCCCATGTCTGAAAACGCAGGCTCTGAGCACGGCGGCTCTACCCACGGCAGCGGCAGTCTGCTCGAACGAGGCGAAAGCGCGCTTCGCAACGTCGACCGCGTGAGGGCCATTGAGGGCGTCATGGCGTACAACCATCTCAAGGAGCGATTGAAGCCCTTCTTCCAGCAGTTTGCCGAGAGCGGCCAAGCCGTGGGTGCAGAGGACATCAAGGCCTACTTTGCCAAGCTGCGTGGCGACGAACAGGGCATCAAGGAGGCGGGACAAGCGGCTGCTGGTTCCAAGGATGGGGACGCGGATACAGACGGAAGACGTGAACAGAGCGGGTACTGACGCTCCGAATCATGACTTGGGCTCGGATATTGCAAATTGCAGACTGTAGAGACTGTGGGAAAATGAGGAAATGCAAAAGCATTCGGGTCTAATTGAATTTGTACAACAGGAGACATGAGAAAGTGTGTCATGAGGGGCATTAAACGCAAGCAGACTGCCGGGCAAACATGGCATGCAGCGTGTTAATATACATACAAATCAGGGTATTCGTCAACCATGTCTCGCCGTTTCGTGTGCCTCTCTCTCTCTCGCTCTATTGTCCCGTCGAACCCGTACTCGAGGCCGCACTCAAGGGCCTGGGTGGCGGCACAGGCATGGCTCTCGCCGACTCGTCCCTTTGCATGGCAATGCCTCCCATGATGCTCAAATGCGTCGCCAGCTGACCATGGCCAGTGAGATCCTCGTCCATCTGCCCCTGCATCATCTGCTCCTGCGCCGCCCTCTGCTCCAGCTCTCTGAGCCTCGCCTTCTCGGCCACGTCAATTATGTCGTCGTCGCTGCTCCAGTGGGGATCGTCATCGTCCAGCTCGGGCATGGCCATTCGTTTCCAGAACCGCAGCTCCTGGCGCAGACTGGTCCCCTCTACCCTCTTCTCCCAGCGCTTCGCGTCTTCGTCGTGTTTGCGGCGAAACTGCCGCAGGTTCTCGTTGGTTCGGCTGGCGTGTGCTTGCATCTCCCAGATCTGCTCGCGCAGGCGGCTGTTCTCCTGTCGTGCTTCGTCGAGCTGCACCCTGTAGGACCGATGCCAGGCGGCCACGTCGCTAACATGTTTGGCCTTGTAGTCGTGGAACTGTTTGAGCATGAGGCCCATTAAGCTGGCGTATTGCGTGAGGAGCGAGGCGTTGGCGTCGCGGCTGAGGTTGGCTTTTTCGAGGGACTCGGAGAGGATGGACACGAGGGTATCGAGGTTTTCGTTTTCAGCTGGGGAAAAATAGCGCCGGCGTCCTGTCAGCAGAGGCTTTTCCCGGGCAGGTTGAGGTTTCGGCACGTACCTTCCAGCTCGGGCGCGGCAGAAGCAATCAATTCCTCGTTGGGCAAGTTTTGGGTCCTGGCCCTGTTACGCACTCTGCCCAGGCCGTTGACGATGTCTTCCGTCACTTTCCGATTGTCAGCGAGCTGGCGGCTCAGCTCCTCGACCATGCCGTAAATGTAGTTTAGTTCGGCTTGGTGGCCGGCCGGCGTAGGGGCCAGCCGGCATGGGAGGCCCGCTCATGTTGGCTCCGTTGATGCCATTCATGGCGAGCTGATTCTGGGCCAGCAGCTGTTGCTGTTGTTGGCTGGAGAGGGGCGGCTGCTGCTGCTGCTGCTGCTGCTGCTGTTGTCGGGTTTGTTGGGCCTGCGAGAGGGGAGGATGCTGCTGTGGTTGCGGCTGTGGCGGGGGATGGGGATGGAGTTGAGGTTGAGATTGATGCTGGCTGGGGCCATTTGTCGTCGCCGCCACGCCAAAGGGCACGGCAAAGCTCATTGTGGAGAGCGGCTTTGGCTGGCTGTGGTATGGAGTAGAAGTTGGCGTTGGCCCTGGCGCTTGGTGGATGACTGACGACGGAGGGCTGGTCCCTGGCGCATTGTGGTGGAGCTCAAGTCGTGCTGTCGGGCTGGAGATGCCCATTATATTCTCCAACGCGGCCGCCATATCCGGCAACCAGCTCTACCACACGGCGTCGGTTCTCATGCTCCAGAACCAGCCCTCTGAGATGAGGCTCACGCCCAAACCCCGCAGCATTCTTTGGCACGCTCGACGAATCTGCGCCATTAGCATCTCCAACGACCACCACGGTGCGTGGACGAATGCCGTGCAGCCGCTATGCATGAGCCACCCGGCGGAACACAAGGCTATCCTGGACATACTGGATAGGATTGAGAAGGAGTCTGGATGGGGCACACGGTGGCGGCAAGAAGATCTAAAGTCGTTTTGGGGCGACTTGGAAGATTGAGACAGATTCAGGGTTTAATTCGTAAACACACACAGCCAGACGAATAGCTCGTAAGGCGCAATTAAAAGTCAACTGGTGCTTGTGAATCGTATCAAGTCTACTTTGCTCACTTTGCTACATATCTGCCACCTAGTTCGTATTCGTACAAAAAGGGCTAAAGACGCAAGTCA
Source organism: Sarocladium terricola (assembly GCA_029379155.1). Classification (NCBI taxonomy): domain Eukaryota; kingdom Fungi; phylum Ascomycota; class Sordariomycetes; order Hypocreales; family Sarocladiaceae; genus Sarocladium; species Sarocladium terricola. Next base: position 555,967 of record JAHKSO010000010.1, read on the forward strand.
CATGTTACGCAAAGCGCTCATTCTTTGGTCTAACGCCCCTATTTAGTCGGACAGCTGCAAGTTCAAAACACAACAAAAGCCAGCATTTCGATGGATTCCAGCCGCATTACGGAGTGCATCAGTCTATTCGGACGCAGCTACCGGACCAGGGGAAGAGACAGGCCCTTTCCCTGGATGCGCTCCATGGCAATGTCAAACGAGGTAGCGTCGCAGGGGACGTCGCAGGGGTCAGGCCCAAACTCGACGGCCTCGAGACCCCAGGGCCGGTCGAGCAGCAGGGCCTTGAAGCCCATCTGGGCCTGACAGCGGTAGCTCCCGAAGCGGTCCTCGACGACGGCGCGGTGGCGGGAATGCAGCAGGGTGTGGGCCTTGTCGATCTGGAAGGCGAAGCGGCCCTTAAAGTAGGCGGTGAGGCAGTCCTCGTTGACAAAGGCGCGGTGGCCGGTGATGACGAGGACGCGCGACTCGCCGCGGTCGGTGCTGTGGGCGGCGTACTTGATCCCAGGGAATGTTGGGGGCGACCTGGGCGCGCTGGCCGCGGATGAGCAGCGGGTGGCGCAGGGCGTGGGCCAGCAGCCTCTAGGCGCCGTCGGGGCGGAAGAAGACGAGCTTAGCGGCGCACTTAGGGTGGGTGACCCCGTTAGCCGGGTTGATAAAGGTGGCGTAGACGCGGCCGATAGAGCGGATGCCGCCTAGCAGCTCGGCAACGTTAACGTCGGCCGGGAGCTGCGTGATCCAGAGCGCGCAGTTCTGCTCGGGCCCCAGGTGGTCGGCGCTGGCGTTTCCCTCGGTGTGCATGCCGTGGTAGCGCGGCGAGAACTTGAGGTCCACGACCGTCTGGCTGCCCAGCGGCATGGGCGTCGCGTCTCTGCCCGTCATGTCGGGCCGCGTCACCGCCAGCATGGGCACGAAGACGGTTGCATGCGTGCCTGTCGCCGGCGCTGCCATTCCTCCTCCTCCTCCTCGGCTCTGTGGTTAGCCATGGTCCATGCAGCTGCGCCCGTAGGGGCCCCTCGTGTCCGTCGGACGGTCTCCGGACCCAGGGGGTGTGCCGGCGAGGTCGTCTGGGTGGCAGCCGTGTCCGCTTTGCAGTCTGTCTCTCAGCGCACCATATTCGGCAAAGCCGTTGCCGTCGTGGACAATGGCCGCGGCGGTGCTTAAGTAGACGGGCGTCTTGGCCGGGGCATCGGGTCGAACGGATACGTTGTAGCGTCGGTGCGGCATGTGAATCGACTGAACAGGGCTCAGGGAATCCCGTCCCCTATTATAACCACGGGATGTGCGGCGAGTGCCGTCTTCGCTAGACGCCACGCCAGGCGGCACGGCCTGCAGAAGAGCATCGGTATTGCGCGCAATGCTAAGCGACTATTGGATTAGGTCTGTTATAAGGTCGTTGTGTGTTTGAAGCGGCTATTGCACATTTTTGAGCCGGAGATTCTAGACTAAGGCCGTTATGCTAGCGTCCAAGGCTGCCATAGCACCGCTCGATCCGACATAATTATATGCTTGTGCTGCCGAACTAAAAGGAGACGCTGGCCAAAAGGTACCATTATATATTGATTGTTCAAGCTCATGGCTGGTGTAGGAGCCATGCTGAAAGAGTCGAGGATCATGGCCGGGTTGCTGCAGAGTCCGAGTCAAGAGAGATTTCAACGCCAGACTTTTGCTCCACGATACGCGAGGTAGCTGGTTCTGGATAGTAGATGCTAGCTCTTGGTAGAGCTGGGTGTGACTAGGCTCTGCCTCGTCGGATAGAACCGTCGTGAGCCAGCTAGGACGGCCTCTAGAGCGCTGGTCCAAGGCTAGGACCATTTGATCTGATGCTGAAGAGTACGTTGCTGGTTACTAAATGCTTTAATGGAGTTAGTGGTGAGATTTTTCATCGCGTACCTCTCTGACGAGCAAAGCTGCCCTCCTACTGGTCCTGGCGTTTCATCCCAAGCCGGCCAGATTTTCAACCTTAAAAATGCCACAAATAGAAGCTGTACAAGATGGTTATGAGCAGTATTCCAATAAAACTTGAAGAGAAAAGAGCAATAATGCCGTCTTAAGCCGCCTGTTTTGTAGTCGAGCTTGGGGGGGGAAGGGCCCGGGGAAAACCTTTTATGCGCAAGATAAGAGGGAAGTGAATGTAGTTTGAACCGCGTCAGCATATGCGGCTTCTTAGCCGGCTAGTGAATGCCGGCATCTCATCATGTCCATGTGGTTAAGAAGATGGTTGTGAAGCTGGGCCCAAGACAAGGTATATAACCGGTCTAAGGCGGGCTTACTTTATTACGGAGCCGAATTCGTAAGTCTCCGAGGCGGGAGACCAGGACCAAGGCGAATCATCAGGCAAAGCGGCGCTTGCCTGAGTTTTGCGTGAAATGCGGAACGAAGGCGCGAAGATGCAGTTCCGCAGGCTGCAGCTGCCCGCTTTGCCTATTTAAAATGAATCCAATAGTGAGGCCAACAACTTTTAGAATACTCATCGGCGATTGGTCAGAAATCGAATACTCATCGGCGATTGGACGAGGAGGAATTTGAGGTACGTACCGAGTTAGTGATGCTTTTAGCAGGCGCGTTGTGATGTTACGGAAGGTGGGCGTGGTGTTGCGGAAGGTAGGCAGCGCCGCAGGCAGAAGCCCCCGGCAGGGCCCCCGGAGGGAAAAAACACACAATGCCACTTCATGATCTATAAAAAATAAATCTTCAAATCGAGCCTTTCAAATCGAGCCTTTCAAATCAAGCCTTTCAAATCAAGCCCTTCAAATCAAGCCCTTCAAATCGAGCCCTTCAAATCGAGCAAATCGAGCCCTTCAATCAAGCAAGCCCTTCAAATCGAGTAAATCGAGCCCTTCAATTCGAGCCCTTCAAACGAGCCCTTCAAATCGAGCCTTTCAAATCGAGCCTTTCAAATCGAGCCCTTCGAATCGAGCCCTTTAAATCAAGCCTGGGCAGAGATTCAAATCGAGCCCTTTAATTCAAGCCCTTCAAACGAGCCCTTCAAATCGAGCCTTTCAAATCGAGCCTTTCAAATCGAGCCCTTCGAATCGAGCCCTTTAAATCAAGCCTGGGCAGAGATTCAAATCGAGCCCTTTAATTCAAGCCCTTCAAACGAGCCCTTCAAATCGAGCCTTTCAAATCGAGCCTTTCAAATCGAGCCCTTCGAATCGAGCCCTTTAAATCAAGCCTGGGCAGAGATTCAAATCGAGCCCTTTAATTCAAGCCCTTCAAACGAGCCCTTCAAATCGAGCCTTTCAAATCGAGCCTTTCAAATCGAGCCCTTCGAATCGAGCCCTTTAAATCAAGCCTGGGCAGAGATTCAAATCGAGCCCTTTAATTCAAGCCCTTCAAACGAGCCCTTCAAACGAGCCCTTCAAACGAGCCCTTCAAACGAGCCCTTCAAACGAGCCCTTCAAACGAGCCCTTCAAATCGAGCCTTTCAAATCGAGCCTTTCAAATCGAGCCCGCTGCAAGCGGCCCCCGGCAGGGCCCCCGGAGGGCCCCCGGAGGGAAAAAAAACACATAATACTACTTTATATTTCGTAAAAAATCTAAAATAGCCTGGCTACCGCCGCTTTGCCTGCGCCTAGGATACCGACGAAGTCGGCAGCATCCCAGGCTATTTTACATAGAATGCATGTATAATGGGTTAAGCTAGCGGCTACGGTTTGTCCTTGTCTAGGGCTAGGGGCCATGTAAACATCTCGCACGACGTGGGCTTGATAAGGGGCATTCGCAGCGCATGCTGCTGGGGGTGATTAAGATTAGTGATTAGTATAAATACATCGTGCGTGCCTGATTTTTTATGCGATGCATTGATGGAGCATTGTGCAAGGCATGTTTTGGTCAGGGCGACTCTTCAACCCCGTTGACAGGCTCAAGTTCAACATGTTGATTTACTACAGTCTATGAAACGATGCACAGGCTGTTCAAAAGAGACGAATTGCGCATCTAGAACCGTTAGGCGAAACAAGGTATTCGGATCCAAACAGTTAAGATACGGACCAAAACAAGGCACTAGAAACGACAAGACTAGACCGTGGTCTGTGAACAAGGGCAAGCAAGTGGCAGCAGGGTGGCCATGTGGCAAGGGCAACAAGGCGTGGCACGTCAGCGCCGTGTGAGCAAAAAGTCAAGGCAGAAGCCGGATGGTGGCGTGGCTGGTTGCCTGCCAGCTCGGGGACGTGAAGATGAAGGCCGCAAGACTCACTCACCAGCCCAGAGATTGCACTCGGCTTGCACACGCCACTATTGACGGATAAGTCCTCAACGTTCACTGCCTAGCGCAAACAAACCCCCTTTAAGCGATGCCCTGGGGTTTGACCGTTTAAACCGTCTGGTTTTCTTTCAGTTCACCGTGGCACACCGATTGCAAAGGCGCATGAGCCGGCCCGGCCTGTGCGCGAGCCTACTGAGCAGCTTCACTGAGGATGCCGCGCGTACCACCAGGAAGAGAGAGAGGCGATGCGGAGTGCAGGTCCATCTCGAGACGCATGCCACACAGCTCGGTCCCGCGAGTTGTGCAACTTGCTCTCTGTCACCTGTCAGCCAGTCCGTTCGCCTTTGTGCTGTGTTGGTGCTGTGGCCTGGGTCCCACCCTTAGCAGGCAGGCAGGGCAACTGCATTTACGGTGCTTGCCAGCCTTAACGACCATACAGTACCCGTACATGCAACACAGACGCCTCTCTACCCATCTCCCACAGATATTCCTACCTTAAAGGCAGGCCATTTTTGTGCAGACTGATTGCCTCTATTCCTGTCTTAACGGATGGAGCATAAGCTTCGGCCACACACGTTGACCCACTCCAAGTTCTAAGCCACGTGACTAACTGGTTCAAATTCCGCTGGCTGAAAATCGAACAACAAACCTCTTGACCATTTGGTGCTGTTCAAGGCATCAGCTACCATCTATTGTAGCTACCAGCGGGGAGCAATGAGCATCCGACATTCACGAGAATGCACCAGTCGTCGCAGGTGACGCCTCCACAAAGCTTTCGGAGTAGTCCGCCCCCAACTCCGCCGCCGACTATCAAAAAATCATCGCATGCTGTTACGCACGTTATCGCCGGTATCAAGACGCGGCAGAGCGGGCAGAGTTTGACCGAACCTTGGGTTGCCTATTCATTAGAAGAAGATCAGTACGCAGAGCTACTGCAACAAATCCGGGACGACGAGAATCTCCGCGGTTATGTGGACCGGGAACTTCGGTACGGCCGCCTGCAAAGAGAGTCGACAATCTGTGGCTTCTCGTTAATACAATCTTACAGATACGACTATATCCCTTGCACGAGGCAATTAGTCCTTCGAATGCCTACGCAGTTGCACGAATGGATCATATCTAGTATAGTCGGGGAGCTGACACGACAACTACAGGCCATCGCTGTTGGCAGTAACGCATCTGCCGATTTTGCGCGGGCGGTGCAGGCACGAGGCTCCCCTACTCTTGACTTTACTGAGGCGGGGTATGGAAGACATGCCCCTGATGCACAATTCCGACATCTAGATGCACAGCACCCTGGAGTAGTAATGGAGGTTTCCTATTCTCAAAAAGATAGGGACATGCCGTACATAGCAGAAGACTATATCCTAGGATCTGACGGAGATATTCAGCGCGTTATTGTCGTGAAAGTTGGTTACCCGGACAACAAAAAAAGCGACATGGTCAGTTTGGGAACCTAGGGTTGTACCAAACGAGGCTGGAGAGCTGGAGTTGACCGCTGTGCAGACAGTTGAAGACCAGGTGCGTGCCACAGAAGGATCCTTCATTCAGCCTACTTACACCAGTAGATTATTCGCGACGAGGCGGGCAATCCGAGTTATGATGCAGAAGCAGGGCTCTCCCTCAAACTTCGAGATTTCGCTACAGAAGCTTTAGTGGGAGATGAACGTCTCACTGATTCGCTCCGCATACCAGCCAGTACACTCTATTCGTACCTCACGGAAGCTGAGAAGAATGTGGCCAAGCTAAATCAGAAACAAGGTGCAGTCAGGAAGATAAAGCCGTGGGTGAGGAAGAGGCGGCGGCAGAGAACGCCTCCAGAGGAGCTAGACAACCAGCGCGAAGCCAAATTCCGAAAGATCGAAGACAAGGCGATGGCACAGGCGGAAAAGGATGACTCTTCGTATAAGACATCTTCAGGTGGGCTTTCAGACGGGGAATCGACCTAGAACACTATGTTCTTGCCAGTGTTCCTACTAGGCGGTCCTTCCAGTACAGAGTCCTCAAACTAGACCGCCTGCCTTATGCAGTCCACACCAGCCCTTAACATTAACTAACATGTTGGTTTCATAATTTACCCGGACTTCATATAATAACCACTAGCAACGGAATACCCTCTGGTTACTTCCATGCCATCCTCATCCCGTTGCCGAAGACGTTGTGCGGGCGCCAATTGTGCCTGCAGACAGCCGGTTCCTCCTTTTAGTGACCATACATGGACATTTAAGTTAACTCATAAGTTTTCGGCCTTTATAACTCACTCACATAAGTTACTGCCCAGTCGTATTAATACTCAGAATGATTTCATTTGGCCTAACGTGGGTTGAGAATATTAATTAATAGGAACCGTAGCTAAGGGTTCCACAACATTATTACCGCGCCTGGCGCGCCTTCACACGTAGTGACAGTTTACAAGATAGTAGAGGCCGGCTCGCCAGAGGGCGTGTACTCAATGAACACCTTCCCTGAGGGAGCCAGCACGACCTCCTGGCGGTCACCTATTTCGAATTTCATCTCAGACGACCGTAAAATCGTTGCTCCAGCCATCGTCTCACACAGCTGGTTTGGTCACGATTGGCTCTGCCATTTGCTATTACCATTGATATTGTAACCAGCAGGGCGCCTCCTCTTGCACTCGTCTGCGTTGCACATGCCCACATGCGCACTACGACAGACCAGCGAAAGGTCGTTGCTGTCCTAGTTGCCAATCTTGTAGCGTCGGACTTTTATGTGTCTACCCACCTGCTTAACTGGTGCCCCCGCTTCCCGTCTCGCTCCACCACTCCATTTATTCTGTGACATCCGCAGCTTACAATCCGCATGACGCCGTTTCCCGTGATTTTAGACATAGTGCCAACGCAGACAGGCACCATGCTTATTACTGCTTTCCCATGTTATGTCATCGGCTACCACAAGCCTGACCCTGCTTATTCATCAGCACAGAACGCGGGAGGAGTGCACTCGACGCGTCTGACGCGTAAAGTGGTTGCATCTTCTCTTCTTCCATTCCACCCAAGCTCACGAGCGACAGATTTCACTTCAACAGCCAGTCCAGCCCACGCTAACATCATGACCACCAGGGCTCAGCGAAAGAATCCATTACGCCCTTGCCATGAAGGTATTAAGTTTGTTAACGACGAACCGACATGTCTACACCACAAGCCCATGGTTCGGTTACCATATGGCTGTGAGTTGTCACTGTCCACCATTATCGACTTGAAATGAAACTAACCCTTAAGTCTGGGCCTGCAAATACAAGCCAAAGGAAGTGTCTTGCAAAAGGTACTTGCACTTCAACGAGGTAGACAATTTAAGCCGGAGCTTCCTCATGGAGTTCGAACGCCATATAAGCAACAAAGCATCACCCCGTTCCTCCTGCCCACGCCTTCTACAGGAGGGCGATCTGAGTCCCGTGCCAAGCGCCATGGCCAAGACAAGGAGACCGGTAATCGCAACAATTTACCGTTATATTGATTAGGAACTCCGCTAATTCAGCCCCATAGACTCAACTCACCCACCCGTAACCACCACACGAACCGCTCCTTCTGCTGGCCATCCTGTTCCTCTCCAGGTTCTGGCAATGCCTTCTGTGACTCATCTAGGCAAGGACGAAGGATTTCATCCAGACGCGTAACGAACTCTTGCATTAGGACTGCTTCCCCATCAAATGAGTCCAATGCCTCTTCCGCAGTCAGTGTCTCCGCCATTCCCTCGCTGAAGACAGCTGGGTTCTTTGTCTTCTGGCTGATGTGTTCCTTTTGCAATTGCGCCGTTGCGTTGCGAGCGTGCGTATATGCCATTTTAACTTCGTGGGCAAGGTGTTGGGATAATCGCAGTTACGCTTCTGGAAAGTTCTGGGTATGTGGCGGTTCATGCGGTGCTTGCTCGATACCCAACATCATGGTGACTCTCTGATTGATGTCTGGCATCATTACCATGGCTCCCTCCAGAGGCTCGATCACGATGAGGAATTCCGTTGGTTGGCTATCTGCTTCGATGCCATAGACAGTCATGTCGTCCTGCGCCGGCATCCATTTTGAATTCTGAAATGGCACAATGCTCGCTTTCAACAACAGATCCTCGCACATTCTCCGTTTGACCTGACGTCTGTGCATTTAATCGGCTGTCGAAACCGCAAGCGTTATGATGTGATCTTCCTGGCTTTGAAACGTCATGGCATACAGGATCGGATGTTTTGGCCGTGGGACGTTCGACAGGTCCATGGTCTTGGCATCAACTTCGGTCATGTCTCTTGCCAAGCCCATGTATGGACGTCAACGGCTTGCTTCTTCTTGCACCTGGACTTGGTATTGCCAACAGCTTGGCCAATCCCTAGGCGCTGGCAAGACCATAGTCCATGTGACGCGTTCTGATCCCGATTGCAATGGTGCCAGCAATGTGGTCAAAGTGTCGATGATTAGCTGAAACTTGGATGCCGATGCCTTTTCTTCCCAGTATAGCCTATTCTTGCGAATTTAATGACGTATCACATTCGCATGAATATTCAAGAACACAATTTCCTTGTGCTCTGCGTCTGTCAATTGGTCGACTGTCTTTTCTGTCTGTTCGAGGTATTTCGCCAGCGGCATACTTGTCATAGCCGATGTGGGAATAGCTCCGTTGTCTGATTTAGGGAAGATATGTCCTAATTATGTAAGTCTTGTCTCCACATTGTATTTGATTGCATCGCACCGTGTACCCTGCAGGGGGACTTGGACGGCGAGCAGTCGTTCAATGTGTGAGCCGACGCGATACAAGACTTCCAGCGTCAGGACGTTGGCGGTCCTGTATCAACGGTTGTCGATTCTCTCTGGGGCGATGCATGTCTTGATGTCGGCAAGGAGACCATCATTCTCGCATGTCGAATGGTGAATTCTGAGCAGACCATTCCATTTCTTTGTTCTCTTCTCCAGGAGCTAGCGCTGTGAACTGTGCGACTTGCCCTTCTCCGGAGGTTGTGTGAGATCTAATCCAAACTATAATCCTCGGCGTTTCTAGAACTGCGTCCGAGCTTAAATACAACTCAATTATCTCATCGTTAAATATGCATCCAAGTTGAACATTCTTGTGACATTGAACACCCCAGCGGTGCATGATCAATGCCATTTGATCCACGAACAGGTTGCCAACTTGTGCAACGCCCGTGTGAAGTTGTGATGGTTGAGTGTGGGTTAAAGTCAGGATCTCTTCATGGATATCACAAATGTGATCAGCTGTGAATTCTGGCAGGTCTGATATTCATAGCTGAATTTTAAGGCCAGCAATGCACCCAGGAACTGGTCTGCCGGTGGGGTAATCGATTTGAAGATTTATTTTTCATAGATCATGAAGTGGCATTGTGTGTTTTTTTTCCTCCGGGGGCCGCTTGCTGCGGGCTCCTGCCTGCGGCGCTGCCTACCTTCCGCAACGCCACGCCCACCTTTCGTAGCATCACAACGCCCTGCTAAAAGCATCACTAACTCGGTACGTACCTCAAATTCCGCCGATGAGTGTTCTAAAAGTTGTTGGCCTCACTATTAGATTCATTTTAAATAGGCAAAGCAGGCAGCTGCAGCCTGCGGAACTGCATCTTCGCGCCTTCGTTCCGCATTTCACGCAAAACTCAGGCAAGCGCCGCTTTGCCTAATAACCGTTTGCGTTTACAGCACACCATACGCGCCCACTCGCCCACTCGCCCACTCGCCCACTCGCCCACCTCGCACACCTCGCACACCTCGCACCCTCACATCTACAAACGCCATACTCACGCCACGGATCTACATCCCAACGAGTGGATGCGGTACGAGGGAATTTCCCCACCCAAATTTGGTGGCGCATGTCCCTTTGGCAGCTTGCTGAATTTCAGCACGACTTTATAGGATCAGAGCCTTTATAATGCTACTTAAGAGCCTAGAGAACTCGAGCTCTGCTGGCAATAATACTTGTTTACAAGTTGCTAATAGGTGCTGGACCGCGTTACCCGTAGTTATGCAGCGGCGTGAGCCCGTGTGACTGAACTTTCTCCTTGCCCTACAATTCACAGCTCATAGAGCTGCCACGTTTTGATTCGATTGTCGTTGGTTCACGCCCTCGGGCCTCCACTCTCCTTGTTCAGCACACCCATAAGCCGTTTGCCTAACGGCGTCTTGTTTTGCATCCCATGTTGACAAGGCTGTTTTAATCATCACCCAGCGCACCAAAGCGATCCCGTCGCCGCGTATTTGCCACCTTCATCCTCTCTCTCTACACAGCTCTGTCCCCCAAGCCTCTTGCGGTAGGCTGGTTGTGAGCTCGCCGTTGCACCATTGGTGGTCACTGGCATTCTCCTTGGTCGGAAGCCATCGTATCGCTTTTCAGGTGATATGAGGGTAGGCTGAGTTGCCCTGTTTCACCAGCAAGCGACCTCACTCTCCCAATGTGTGTATTACTTTAATTATTCCTGGCCAGCTGTCGAGCTTCTCACACAGAGTTGATCATCTAACAATGCGGCAGTCTGCCCAATCGACTGGTACAATGGAAGCCATGGACGGGGGGGTCCATGAAAGGCCTCATAACGAGACGCCTTTTCAGGAGCTCGCAAATCCATTCTCTGACCCCTCTCACGAAAACGAAGTAACACAGCTGCGCGAGTATGAGGCCTGGGACGGCATCAAGTCGGCAACCTGCGATTTTGTTACCGAGCACCCCTCTGGAACGTCGCCGCATCTCAGCCAAGGACATGCCTCTCAGTGCCTGAAACCAATTCTCCAGCACAATGACAACACATGCTCCCAGTTGGATCCCGCCGGCCCAGATGAAGGCGCAATTTTCAAATCGAGCGGCAGGCTTCAGCGACGTGTGGAAAATGCACGCCTGGCATTTCTGACACAAAACAGTACAAACCTCCCTCGTCAGGCGGTAGAACTCGCGCACCGCAAAAGTAGTGCCCTATTTCTGCAGGTTTCGACACAAGATTTACCTCTTGTAGGCATGATTGACAAAGCTGACAGCTCAGCCCAGCATGATCCGCGACGGCTGCGCATCCACAGCCAGAGTCAACAGTGCAAGCTTCGAGCCGAGGGTGAAGCCTCTCGGTCCATGAGCAAGAAACGGGCCGGCCACAATGGGCTTTGACCGCAACATCCCGGCTGATCTAGTCACCAGCTACTCCAAGTCGTCCAGCCGCGCGAGCAACGACCCGTTTGCATTTGACGGCCAAGACTATTCTCTTTTCCTCAAATCCTCAGCCGCAGAGGAAGACAAAAGAGGTCCGCGGCACGCAGATGCCGCAAGAGAAGCCCGCGGCGTGACGATCTGTCCGCCCGAGAAGTGGTTTGCCAGAACCAAGACGGAACTACGGCTCCAGCCAGTGTCATTTTATGACAGCACCGCCATAAAGTCAGCTTAGAGAGTTGATGATGCGATCAAAGTCCCCGTTATCAAGCATGCTTGTCTTGCCCCAAGCAGCGACGAGCACCCGCTTGCCAAGCTCGACGACGAGCCCGCCAGCACCACCACAACGGGTGAGAATGACACGGAGGGAGACTGGCAAACAGTTACGACGGAACAAGTCCCCGGCAAGGAGATCCAACTGACACTTCGACTGGACAAGAACATGGGGAACATGGGGAGCAGTCTTGCCGATGTGTCGGATGCTTCAGACTACCAGTCTTTTGACCAGTTTGTGGGCTCGAATACGCAACCTCGTCGCCCTCACCGCGTAGAAAATGGATACAGAAGGACATGCGAAGCGCAGAGAATGCGTCCCCAACTCTTGAACCGGACGAAGCGCGAGCACTCTGCTCATGGTGCGACGGTCCTCGGCCGAAGCTGGACAAACACCACCTCGAACATGCGCAGCCCGATACTTGGCCACGCCAGCCTTGATTCCGACGCCGAACAGAACAAATCCGACCTGCCAACGGCCACCCCTCCAGCCACGACGGGGGATAGCACCATGCTTCAACAAGGCGCAAGGTTCAACCCACCATCTAGAGAAGAGCAAGGTCGGGACGGAACCAACTTGCTTAAATGCAGAGACTTTGCCGACCACACGCCCACAGGCGACTACAGCCTCTCGCGGTTCCCGTTCCCACTCATCAGCCTCGAAGAAGCAGCGCTCGGCACTCGCAGCGGCGCGAACGCCTCGAGGACGAGTGCATGGATCCTGCGCCAACATTCCCAAGCAAGGCGCACTCGGCTACAATCAGCACCGTTTCGTCCTACGGTGCAAGAACCCCAGTCACACCTGCTAGAGACGCGCCGGCTGTAGGCGGACTGCCCAAACCACGGCAGGCATATCATCGATACACGCCGGTGCGACATTTCCGTAAGTGACCCCCCTCCCTTATGCCCGAGCCATCAGTCAGCCTGCAGCTCTCATCTGACTCTCATCTGATGTGTGTCCGAGAAGCACATGAACCCACACAGGGGCAACTCAGCTCTTCATCGATCATCGACCCCAGCTCGGGCTCATTCTTCCGCACGTCTCCGCCAGCCAGCTCCCTCAGCACACGCCTCCTGCGCCTCAGCGGCTTCTCACCACGCAAGCGACGGTGCCGACATGTGGTGGGACACACATTTAGCACGCCCAACCCGGAGCACAGCTACTTTACCCGGTCGGAAACGGACCTCATTCGCAGACAGGAGGTCTGGTTCCAGCGGCGCCACTGTTCCGAAGATGACGCCCGGCAACGGCGGGTGTTTATGGTCATTTTCATACTGGGCATCTTCTTTCCGCTGGTCGGGGTGTTGGCGCTCTATGGCAGATTAGATGCCACGATTGCCTGGTATGGCAAGGGAGAGGCCGGCTTGACCCTAGAGCAGAGGGGGATACTCAAGCAGCTGCTGTTGGTAGAGAGCGTGGTGTATCCGGGGTTGATCATCTCGCTGTCGGTGTATTACTCTGCCCACCATTGAGCTTGTATACGCAAAGAGGGCGACGGGGGCGTTTGCGACAGGATTTGAGAAAAAGGGTTACTTGCCCATGTTTGTGGATTCTGTTACTATATATAGACGATTTGATTACACAAGGTTACGGACATGTAATGTAGCATCAAAATTGCAAAGACTGTATTGGTAACTTGTACCAGACTGGTGGGCTTCACAACGCATGTAAAGGGGGAAGCGGCCTTGATATGACAACGAATTCGCCCAAATTACTTGCTTTTCCCGGAGTCAGAGGACCACTTTGCGCCCGAGGGAGCAGTGTACGTCGCGCCCCCATTCCCGTTGTTATAGTACGTGCTACCGCTGGGGTTGGAGTAGTAGTACGAGCCGTTGCTATCGGCGCCATCAGCTCCCATCATGCATGAACCTGCACCTGGGGAGGGGGGGGGGCGCCACCTACGTGTTAGAATAGTGGTAGGAATTGGTGTTTGCGGCATTGCTTCCGTAGTCGCGGGCACAGTAGTGGTTCCCCTAGGACTCAAAGTTTCAGTATTCTGGTGCAAACCCTAGTGAAATGCTGTGCCAATGCGAACCTGGCTGTTTGTACCAGAGGACTTGTACGAGTAGTGGGGCATGATTGGTCCTTGGATGGCGTGAAGCTAGAAGATGCAACGTTGAGAGTAAGAAGCCGGAGTTTGGGGGCTTCCTCTGTGATGGTCACGGATTATGTACTTAGTACTTTAGGCAGGGATGGTGAGTTGCTGGTGCGTTGCAGGTGCTATGCAGTGAAAAACTAGAGGGCAAGAGGGAGAGTAGCCACAGCGGGGGGGAACTCTGCTCTATATATACTTACCAGTCCCAGCATGGCAGTGTCGCTTGTACCAGGAAGAGGAAGGAGCACAGATCCACCTGACCAACGACGCCTTGGCTAATTTCATGCTACCGGCCACATGGCCACATCGTCAACGCAGAGCCTCTGATTGACACAGAGCGCCCGATATTAGGTTTTGTGACATGATAAGCGAGGATCTTGGCTCACCAAGTTTTTGCCATGCTTCTCGTGATGCAGGAGCTCCAGACGTTATGTTGGTCAGCTTAAAGCAGGTTCCAGAGGCAGGTTGATCTCGTGAAGCTGCCAGCCCATGGGCGCTTTGAATTCAGCAGCCAGCCTCAAACCCAATCCAAATCGGGATTCAACAGCATACGCGCGGGTAGGCTGTAAAAGCGAAAGCCTGATAGGATGGGAAACTTTCCGAAATGGCCCAGGGATATTGCCAAGGTGTCATGGGTAGGAGTCCGTGGGACGATGGGAGCAAGGGTAAATGGCGAGGGAACAAGTATAAGAGACACAGCACATGAGCAGCCTTTGTCACCGCTCGTTTACCGTCGGGAGTAACTCGATATGAGAGAAAAAGTTGATATCGTGAAGCTAGGAGACTTACCTACCTGCCAGGTTGTCACGAAGCTCTGGTCATTGCTCTGCTATATCTGCCTATGAATTCTTGACACGAGGCCAGATCACGCCACGAGTGACACATAATCCAGGCAATGGGAGAACGACATGCCTGTAATTAAGTTTGGACTTGCAAGACTTCTGCTCGGCTGTTTTCGCAGCTGCGTTTGTATTGTGAGCTTCTTTGGAGATGCCACCAAACAGGCCCTCGCAGGTTGGCAGTCACCATGCCGCACAAGAGAGATGACTGGCTGCAGTGGCTGTTCTTACATGGCCAAGTTCCTGTCATGTGTCTTGTGCGTTTCTTACAAACGTAAGTTTTAGCCATGGTGAAACAGCCTAAACAAGCGACACCATGAGCGCCCATGAGCGTCCACGAGCGTAGCCTTTCTTCTGGGAAGACAAGGTTTGTTAGGGAATGAATGCCTTAACATCACTTCTGTTGCCTCTAAAGAGTAAAACAGTTACGCATAATTTTAACGACAATTAAGAGCCAGAGTAGATAAGAGCATGTAGATGAAGAGGTGAGAGGGCGTGCGATGCAGACGAGCGAAGTTGATAAATCCGAGCTTAAAAGCCCCAGGAAAGCAAGGCCCCTATGCCAGCTGGCAGCTAACGCACATCGCAGAATGTGAATGTGAAACTCACACTTATGGTGAAGTGAACCTTATAGTAAAGTGAACTGACAGCGCTTTGCCATCTGAAAAAGGGAAGGATGATGGGGAATAGCCAAGAGCTGCTTAGCACACTACCGTGTTTGCGCATAATTACTTCAATAGCTTGCAAATATATCATTTCAGAGACTTATAGGATAGAAGGTACGTGTAGATCCCTTGCAAGTTACTAGCGTAATAAAGCAAGTCATCAAGCATCATCAAGCATCGGCGAAATTATCGTTTTCAGAACCAGCCACCCAGATTCCACCAAAATCTACCAGCCAACCGAAATATTGATATGAGCCTTATTGATCATTAATAGCTAGATTACCACTATGGGCTGAAGAAACAAGAGAGGAAGTTCGACGTAGACAAACCTCGCCAGTCTCCATATTAAAGTCCGGCTCGGGTTCGACCCAGGGGCTCTCGCCACAGCCTTTTTCATGCTTCAGAAGCTGAGCAGCTAGCAGAATAAACAATATGGCTGACTGATTGTTGTTCATGTAGGTGTGATAGGTTGCAGGTTGCCATATCGAGCTCGCGTCTGCCATAAACTTGGTTGTACGGCTGGCACAGTCGGTAATCTCGGCGATTTGTACAATGCTATGTCGCTCTCTTATACTTCTCTGGGATAGTTTATATCTAGTCAGTAGGAAATACTACAGTCTGGGCATATCAAAACAAGGCGTAAGAGCCATACTATGTAACCAGGCGTAGACTACGCGGTTGGCATCACCCTCATGGTACTAGGAGTGGCTAGGGGGGAGTAGATGCGTCATGACGTGGTCACAGTAATCACGTCGATGGTAACATGATGGAAGACCAATAGCCCGTGCTGAGATGTAGATCCGTGGCGTGAGTATTGCGTTTGTAGATGTGAGGGTGCGAGGTGTGCGAGGTGTGCGAGTGTGCTGTAAACGCAAACGCAAACGCAAACGCAAACGGTTATCAGGCAAAGCGCCGCTTTGCCTAAGTTTTGCGTATGAAATGCGGAACAAAGGCGAGTGAAGATGCAGTTCTAAAGGCTGCAGCTGCCCGCTTTGCCTATTTAAAATGAATCTAATAGTGAGGCCGACAACTTTAGATTACTTATCGGTGATTGGACGACGAGGAATTCGAGGTACGTACCGAGTTGGTGATGCTTTTAGCAGGCGCGTTGTAATGTTCGGAAGGTAAGCGTGATGTTGTGGAAGGTAGGCAGCGCCGCAGGCAGGAGCCCTCGGCATGGCCCCCGGAGTTATGATTAATGAAGAATTTACAAGAGAGAGCCAGAAGGGCCAAAAGAGCCAAAAGAGCCAAAAGAGTGATTAAAACAGAAATAGCCTGGCTACCGCAGCTTTGCCTGCGCCTAGGATGCCGACGAAGTCGGCAGCATCCCAGGCTATTTTAACTGTTATTTGACACCAGTACAGTAGAAGGCTTAACGGGTGTCGCGTCCTTGATACATAACATTAATAGCAGGATCTACTTTTTAAATTAAAACGGGCTTAGCCCTAATGGCGAGAGGTACCTCCTAAGTACCCTTCTCAAGACAGGTAATAGAAGCCGTGGTTAGTTTCCTGTAGATAAACAAAAAAGAGAACAAGAACCTTTCTCGACTTGCAGTACATATACAGTACTGTGATGACCAAAACTATGGCGTTCTTATTGTTAAATGTTTGTTTCTAAGCGCAAGCCACCTAGCGTGCATTGTTTTTTGCCCTGAAGCTGAAGCCTGCCGGCTGCGCTCAGGGCAGTCTCCACTTTTCTGGGTTTCCTTTCCTCTAAAAAGGACGAGATCCCCACCTACTGATGGTCACTCCAACTCTTTACCAACCCCAGAGCTAAAGGCCGAGATCATCATTAGCGTTATCACTATGTGCGGCATAACGTCCATACAGTGCCTCTTTTGCGAGAAGAAGTCTAATACCATCGTCGACTGCATAAACCACTGCGACACGGGTTCCTACCAGCTGAGGCCGCTTCATGGTGTGATGATACTATTGTGATATCACACGCTAAAGTGATATTCATTTTCATATTCACATAACGCAATAAAGTATGCTAGAATATTCCCCTAACACTTTAGCGCGATTGATGTCAATTTAGCACTTTAGCACCTGTGATATTACGAACCAATTTATCGCTTTAATTATGTTACGAATGAGAACCGTGAAATGTCTCCTCGGGTCGTACACTTTGTATCTGCAGTCTATTCTGCAGCCAGTCTCATACTCAAGGCATGTATATAATCTAAAACGCAGGAAGTCAACGCTATGAGATGTTGGTTAATTCCAAGAGGGAGGGGAGGGATGGGAGGGATGGGAGGGATGGGAGGGATGGGAGGGATGGGAGGGGAGGGAGGGAGGGAGAGGAGGGAGAGGAGGGAGAGGAGGGAGAGGAGGGAGAGGAGGGGGAGGAGGAGGGAGGGGAGGGAGGGGAGGAATAAAGTCTGGTACACGCGAAAGGTGCCATAAGGTTGGTGTTGCTCGGCCAGCTCGACTTACTTAATGAGTCCTTGCTAAAGGAGGGTATCCCCTGCTCCAGACACTCTGCCAGCATCACCTCAACGCCTATAAAAGGGAAGTCTTCTGCCAAGATAAAAAGCAATGTTTTCATTTTCACTACAGCATCAACGGAAGACAATAACGCATACGACACAATACGCTAAGACTTAATCAAAAGAGTTCCTCGCTTTAGAAGTACTCCGCTTCAGCTCTAGGTGAGCACACACCCCAGCGATTGTTTACGGTGCTAACCGTTTTAGGATGGCACCTTGCGGCTGCGTACAATGGATGCGCATCGTTGTCTATGCATGCGGAGACGCCTACTCGCGAGAAGGTCAATTGGCTCACTGTGGTCGGACAAATATAAGGCATGAACCTGAGACTGTTTATCACAGCACCAAGGGGAGAGAGAGTGTCAAGTGTATGTTGCTTTCGTGCACGAATCCATAGGGTTTATTCATTTAGCTTAAGCAGTTGATATACCTCATCTGCATTCTTAAACTCATGTCTCCAACAAGCTAGTATAACCTGCCCAATATCCCCATCCACAGTAGGAAATTCTGCCTTTTTAAACTTTCCCTCGACTAAAGCCTGGTAAGTAGTAAATTCTTCTAATGTAGTAAACCGCTTCATTGACTCGTGAAATGGCCAATGCCCTGTCTTGATAGTATATAGTACTGAACCGAGACTAAATATATCCATCGCTATGCTTGGCTCTCCTGGCAACATCGGATCAAGAAAGCCATCGCTCGGTAATTGGACGCTGCTTAGGCCTATAGATGAACAGCTCGCGCTGCCAAAGTCGCAGATGCAAAGATCAAGCTTGTTTATCAGGAAGTTATCAGGACGAATGTCGTTGTGTAGCACGCCGCGAGCATGAATGAAAGCAACTGCCTCTGCGGCTTGCTGGGACCATTTTCTGCGTAGGTCGTCGGTACATGTGTCGCTGCAAAGTGCAGATTGAAGGTTCGACTGCGCTTCTACGAAGAGCAGGCCAGTGGGAAACTTGCTCTGGGTGCCGAGGAATCTAACCATTAGCATTTAATTCTTCTGACTATGAAGGATGAACGTACTGAATGACTCGTGGATGGCGACCAAGATGTCTAAGAACGCGTTCCTCGACCTCGAATTCACGCGCGACGTCGTCGCGAGGGCGGATCTGCAGATCAGGACATGTTATAACACGAGCTTTTAGGATAATGCCCACTTGAGGACGGAAGAACACGGCTGTCGATCCGCTGAAAGAAGCTGCTGGAAGCGGGGTTAAGTCGTCGGCTTCATGCAGAAGCCGTCTGAATAAGCTTGTAAACAATTGCCAGGCGCTATTTAGTAGGCTTTTGAACCACCATAGACTCTGGGGAAGCATTGCGGGGATGTTGTTCAAGGCTAGAAGAGTATTTCGCGACTGGGCTTCCTGGGTTTGGGTTCGGAGCCACGTGGGATGAGCTTTCGTCACAATCCTTTGCTATGCACGTTAGCAGTGTGGATAACGATACTGGCCGATGTTGGTCACAGCCTAGATTGTGATAGGAGTTTCTCACCTCCGGACAGTCGCCAAAAGCTCGGTTTGGGAGGTGGGTGGAGTTGTGGAGTGGTAGAGGTACTGTTCACAGTCTTGGCAGAGACCACTTGCAATGAGAATAAAGCCGCGCCTGTAATTGGCCCAGCGTGCTTGCCTTTGCACTGTCAGGTGCTGAAGGGCTGCCCACGTGACCGGTCTGAAGCAGTCAAAAAGCGTGCCCCTAACACTACTCGTGCCACGCCCCACCTAAAGGTGAGGTGGGGCGTGGCACGAGTAACACCTCTATTACTGCCGATAGCGCTATTCGCGTACATGTAGACTTTTGGCCTGGGGAAAGAGTCAGAGCCGAAGGCCACGATGGGACCCGAGCTGTTTGTCTACGGGCAGCACTCTCTGTCGGCAGAGACACTACACGGTTTCACATAGGGCTTATAAAATAATTTCCTGGCCCAGTCGAAGATGTAGAAGCTCTAGATCGGCAGGCCTAAGTGCGAGAAAAGATCATTCGCTTGGGTGGGCAAGATTGGAACCCAGAAACTATAGGTTGACAAGGGGGCGTAGCACTTGGTACTACTGCCTTCGCCTTGTTCGTCGTGCCCATGTACCACCCGCGATGGTGTGCGGCGAGGCAGGCGCGGTCTGGTTACACTCTACGAAGTATTAGAGGGGTAAGTGGGGTCACTGCGTTGTCACATGGTGGATTGTGGCGGGTGCCTCCACGGTACTGAATTGTTTTCTCTGCTCGCCGGCACAGGGAGCAGGATTAGGCTCCATTTGATCCCTAAGCAGCAAAAACCCAGGCTATTTTATAGTTTCTCATAATGACCGAAAGGATTCGGCATATGACAAGCGTACAGAGGCTGGCAGCCCATAATCACCACCATGCCTTTGGACACTACCTGCGAAACGAATATGCCAGAAACACTAGACAAGGACAAGTTGACCAGCATAAGAGACTGTCGTACCACAAAAGGTCCCGGTCACGACGGTAGTCGCGACTCAGCGCAAGAATGGTAGCGTTGTGGGTTGCTATGGAGAGCAGGGACTACATCCAGATGAGAAAAAAGTGATATGCCACAAGACTGTTCATTTTTGCGAGACCGACATCTATTGGGATCCAAGCACGTTGTTAGTGACCACATTCGCCGTGTTAGTGGACTGCACATAGCACTTTGAATCCCGATGCCCTGCAGAAGCTGTGAGAGTCGCTGCAATCGTTGTTATGTTGCTGGAGGCAGATGCCGAGGCAGATTCTGAGGATATCGGCGAACGCACACCGCTATCGTGGGCTGCCAGACAAGGCCATGAGGCCACCGTGGCTGCCTTGATCGAAGCAGAGGCTAATGTCAACCATAGAGATAGATGGAGCCGGACGCCGTTGTATTGGGCTGCTGACTTTGGATGTGTAGAAGTTGTTCAAGCGCTGCTCACAGCGCTGCTCACAGCGGGGGCCCAAGTTGATTCTGCAGACATTGGCGGCCAAACCGCCTTGTCGCGGGCCGTAATGTACCCTGCTGTAGTTAAACTGCTGATTGACCATGGCGCCGATGTCATCTCTAGAGATGAGGATGGCCGTACGCCTGTGATATGGGCCGCGGCATCTGGCTCCCATGCTGCCATTGATGCGCTGATTTCCGCGCAAATTAATTGTGCAGACAATCATGGCCGGACCTCCTTGTCATGGACTGCTGATTTAGGCCATGCGAACACTATTGACAAACTGCTTAAAATGGGGGCCAAGCACTCCGAAGATAACTCGGGTTAGACGCCATTATTATGGGCTGCTAGCGCGGGACACAGAAGGATTATTGAAAAATTAGTCAAAAAGGCGAAAGCTGACATAGACGCCAAGGACAAGATTCATAACTGGACTCCATTATGCTAGGCGAAGCAGAACGGACAGCAAGCGGTAGTCGAGTTCCTAGAAGAAGAACTTCATCGGCAACAAAAGCAATAGTTTCTTAGCTGTTAGGATAATCATGTTCTGTTAGGCCCAAACACACACACTAACTAACTGTATGCCCCTAAACGACAGGATCTGTGGTTTCGCAGTCTCTTTAGACAAGCTGTCATGTATCGCGCTTGTCTGAGGCTGATCAAATGGACGAAGGACTCTGGTAGGGATAATCGCCTTTATTACGCCCGTGGCTGCGTGCGTAAGTGCAACCTTCACATGTAACCGTGGTTCGTCTCACCACACCAAACGTCGTCTAAGGTCCCGCTTTGCCCTTATAGTAATTCAAGCTCTAAGGAGTTTGGTCCGATCAAATGGTCGCTTCCTCTCTTGTAGTGTAACCTCTCTTGTGGCTTCCTGGATTAGGGTTTTCCACGACCCTCTGTGTCTCTCTTCTAGCCACTTCGCAATAGTGGGCAGGCTGTTATTTCTGTAAGGGAATGAAAATATTAAGGCTGCGATTATCGATCAAATGAATGAATATAAAATGCGGCTAAGAACACTTTTCATTATCTCCTCAGCGGCGCGTCAAGCGGCTATGAAAAGGGCTCCTGCAAATCTTCTTGGGAAAAGCTGCTTGGTCTTCCAAGAGGGGAGCATGCTAGCTATCTTTTATACCTTCCCTTGTATGTCACCAGCAGAACCAATCCCCTTCCTTTGTCTTACATAACCGCCACTGCCTGGTGTGCGCGGTCTCCCCCACACAATATCATTATCCATTATGCTGGTGTGTATCACAGCGAGGGAAAGCTAGCTGACTTGGAGTGGTTTTATCGGCAAACCATCCACCGCCTGCAACTGTTTCTCGGTCGCCACCATTCCATCGTACTCATGATCGTCTTCCAATTAGGAAAACTTCTCCATAGTGTTGGGGAGCTGAAAGCAGCTGAAGATCTTTACACCTAGTTACTAGAGGGCATAGAACATGACAATCCTTACAAGTTATATTTTTTAAACGAACTTGGGGTAGTTCACACTAGTCAGGTTTGCACAGGACAGGGACACTTGACACAATACCACATCGAAGGCTGAAGAAGAATTCCGTATCGCACTATACGAGTTGATAGACATATAGGGGTTCGATAACATGTGGGTCCGCACCGTCACGGTGAACCTTGGAGAGGTTTTTGCAAAGCCAAGGCAGACTAGTAGACGCAGCCACTTTGTTCAGCTAGGGTTTACCAGGATTGTGCAGATTGTTCAACGCGTCGCATAAAATTATATAGAAGAAAAAGCGCCGAAACTGACCAGAATGCACAACATATACAGTGGGGTCGCAGTAATTCCGAAAAAAACCCACCCAAAAACGCGTACCCTTTCTCAACGCGTTAATCAAGATAATAACATTCCTTCTTCAAGACACGATTACTGCCGCTATAATGCCTCGAGTCACCCAAAAAAAGAATTGGAGTCCTCACAAGAGAGGCAGGATTCATAAAATGTATTCTATGAAAATCCCAATCTACCGCATCGCCCAGGAAGAGGGAGTTCCCGCCGGGAGCATACACGGCATCGCAACGCGTTACGAAACCCAAAATAAGGGTCAAGATTTACCACGCCCTGGACAGCCCCCAAAGATATCCGATCGCGAAAAAAGAATTATCAATAGAATTATACGTCAAAATCCTTTTATTCAGAACCGAGATCTTCTCCAGCAGGCCAATCTAGCATGCAGTATTACAACTCTAACACGCTACCTTAAATCAGTGGGCATCCAACACCGACGTGCACTTCAACGCCCAAAATTAACACCATTAGATACAGCCAGACGTCTAAGATTTGCATTACGATATCAACATAAACTAATTTTATGGTGGCGAAAAGTTTTTTTCTTAGACGAAGTCTCTATCGCAAGTTCTGATGGTTTAAAACCACAGTGGTGTTTTCTAAGGCGTGTAAGTCAAAGTAGCCCTCTAGAGAAACTATTATAACTCTAAAACTAATTCTCTAAAGGGTGAGAAACTTCAACCAGATAAAGTACAGCCAAAGTCACGTATAACACGCTTTTCTCAGATGTTTTGGGCCTCATTTAGCGCATTTAATCGCTCTTTATTATGTATGCTTCCTAGCGACCCGGCCTTACCTCGCGGTGGTGTGACTTCACGCATAATACACAACACCCTGCAGTCAGAATTACCTACAATTTTACAACCTGGTAATATTTTCATGCATGATAATGCTCCTACATTTCGGAGTCAATTAGTGCAAGAATGGCTGAGAAATTGGGCTGCAGAGAATAGGGTGGAATTAATGGAGTGGCTACCCTACTCGCCCGACCTTAATCCAATTGAGAACCTCTGGAAATTACTAAAAGAGAAGATTGTACAGCGTCACCCTCACCTTTCACATATGCCAAATAACCTACAACTCTTTAATCAACTAGAATTAGCTGCTGTAGAAGCCTGGGAGGATTTAAAGGAGGAGCTGCTTTTACACCTTATTGACTCAATGCCCCGCCGAATTGAGGCTGTACTGAACGCACAAGGCTGGTATACTAAGTATTAAATATATGAATCGATGCAGAATCGTTCAAAGTTTCTACTTTCTATATAAAAATACAATTGGCACATTTTTAGCCGAGAAAACGCGGTTTTAATATCTGCACTGCAGACAAAGATACATGGGCGCGTTATCAATTTTTCGGAATTACCGTGACCCACTGTACCAGAGGCACGGCAAGTGTGCAAAATGACCTGGGTAACCTTTTACGAGATATATGGACCCAACCACGAGAAAACACGCCAGGTCGCTCAGGACTTAGAGACGATGTTAAGAAGACAAGGCCAATCCGAATCTAAGCAGGTAAAGCAAAGGACGCCGCCGGGTTTTGAAAAGGTGAATGCTTCTATGGAACAGGAGCACACGCACAATCAAACATCGCCCTTTGACTGCAAGGATGCCTTTCAACGTTCAGATGACACTTGAGAAAAAAGCCTTAGGAGGCGGCGACAGATGATCACTTACGTCACATTTAAGGCGGCCGCAGATTACCCAGTATAGGCGGTTCAGCATGTGCCGCCAAGTGGACATGATGCCAAGCAGTTCGGGATTTGGTACAGGAAATAACTTAGAAAGTTATATAATAACGTGGGTGCATAGTGGGTGCCACAGCATAGTGAATGCCACATCCCACCTAGCTTTTACAACATCCCAACTTTTTTGGGTAATTTTTTCCGCCTTTTAATATGCCAGACGAAAGTGATGTGAACCAAATTATCCTTGCTCTTTAGACTATTTAATATACCCCTACTTTAAGTATACGAGGCGCTGCAAGGATCTACCATGCCTCCCTGCCAGAAACTTACAAAACTAGAGGAATCATCAATTATTGAATACATCCTGGACCTAGATTCGCGGCCATTTCCTCGCCGGCTTAGTGGTGTACAAGATATGGCGAATCGACTGCTCGTGGATCGCGACGCGCCTCCCGTGGGACTGCGATGGGCTTCAAACTTCGTCAAGCTCCATAAAGAGCTTACTACGCGTTTTACGCGTAATCATGACTATCAGGGGGCCTTATGCGAAGATCCGAAGATAATTGAGCCTTGATTTAAGCTTGTGCGTAATACAGTCGCGAAATACGACATACATGATGATGATTTCCACAACTTTGATGAGACTGGCTTTATGATGGGTGTTATCTCCACCACAATGGTTGTCACAAGCTCTGAAAGACATGGAAGAGCAACTTCATCTCAGCCTGGTAATATAGAATGGGCTTCAGTAATCCAATCGATTAATTCTCGCGGCCAAGCTATCCCGCCACTTATCATGATTGCGGGGCAATATCACCTTGCGAATTGGTAGGAAGAGAGCACTCTACCAAAGGAGTGGGTTATCTCAACAACTTAAAACGGCTGGATCACAAACGAGAGAGCCAAGATTAGATCCAGCATTTCGAAAACATACTAAGCCTCAAACTCGCGGCGCATACCGTCTTCTTATCCTAGATGGGCACGAAGGCCACCACTCAACTGCATTCGAGTTATTCTGCAAAGATCATAAGACTATCACGCCTTATTAGCATTAGGTGGACAGGAAATGAGCAGGAAGTTAGGAAACTTGTCACCTATCGCCATGCCTACGAGAAGGAGTATGGCATCGGACGTCGTAAAAAGATGATCTGTACAGAAAATAAATACCAGGCAATGGGGTCTGGTTTCTACCATGATTAGCCGCAGGCCGACTATCTTTGAACCACCAGAAGTACACTTACTCCTTCCTTGGTGGCACACGCACACACACTCACACACATTGTTAATGCCCGTTCAAGTCACCTTCAGTCGGGCATGTTCTACAGAGACTAGATGTCGGCTGTTTTGGGCCGCTTAAAAAGGCATATGGCAAAAGAATGAGGGACTTATGGAGGCACATATAACACATATCACTAAGGCTGACTTCTTAGCCGCAAAACAAGCGGTAGGGAGCGAAGGGGTTGAGACGAAGAGTCGGCGATGTGATGTATGCGGAAAGACCGGTCATAATGCGCGAACTTGTCAGATTGATGTGGAAACATCTAATGAAGAGGGAATTAGTGAAGATTAACCGATTTTCTATGTTGTGGTTGTCATGTTGTATAATCTTTATAGCAAGTTGGTTCTGGCTGTGGCATTCACTATGCTGTGGCACCCACTACAGTCAGTATGCACCCACGTTATGCATTTTGTGTATTGCCTGATAATGGATGCGTTCCTGTGTCCCTCAGTCATATCTACGGAATTACCACTGCTTCCAGTGGAGGAATTCGTTAAATTGTGACATCCTGGAAACACATCACACATCACCTACGAAGGGTCGGAAACACATGTCAATCTGTTCTATAGTTGCGTCAACACTTTCGTGCGTACTTTATTTCACCCGGACTATCACGGATCATAGTGGGGTTGTCAAGCACAATGTGAGCATACAAACCGTTTACGGCGTTTCATCTACAGACCATTTTCGGCTGACTAGGTACAGTCCCAAGCCTCTCGCAAGCGTCATAAGTTGTACAAACTATTACCGAAGAAACTCGGGAAGGGTTTTGGATTCATGGATCACGGCCTGCCTTTACCCGTCAATGCGCACTTTCTACTAGCGGCGAGGCAAGAACTGGCAAGCTTGTTCGAAGGGGGTATATATCGTTCGTCTTGACGAAGGGAAGGATAAAGAACGTGCTTAGCATATCCAGCTGGATCTGGTTTCCGTTAAGCATGCCACTGACGAGTGGTGACACCGTACGCCTTAAATGAGCTCTCTATGACGGATCCTGCACGCTGTGTGATGTGCAACATGTATATATGTGGTCGTTATGGCGTGATAGCGGAGCAACTGGTTGGTATGAGAACGAGATCGTCGAGGTATGAGCCCGAGATTAAACGAGACACACGAAGAAGCATCATCAAGTGGCTGCAGGTTACCACTAATGAAATTGATCGGAATATGGAAACAAAGACGCACGTCGATCACGATATCGCTATAGAACAGACCCGCAGCCCCTCGAAGGCTGTGGACACTCCATCCAAGCACACGAACCTTGGGCGAAGTTGCGCCGCTTGCTTGTTAGTCAGCAGTCAGGTGAACAAGCAGACAAGTCGAGGCCAAGATAATTACTAATATATAGAGAGTGAGTCTTCTTTGATGTTAATACTGTAATTGTAAATAAGGAAGTTGACCAGCCACTATCGTTGAAAATAGAAGCTCCCATGGATACTGTTCTGCTATCTACATTACATCTGGTTGTGCTATTAGTTTGACCCACCTCTTCTTCTTACGATCGTATTGAAAAACTGCTTTCCTTTCCCCATAACCAATGCAAAGAAAGCCACTAAAATCCAGCTGCTCCCCGGGAAGGTGTTGGTTCCATTTTGGGCTGCGAGTTTCAGAGCGTATTGATACGAATTTGCCGTCCCACATGTAAAGTCCGTCATTTCCCTGAACAATGAACTGTTCAGCTTCCTCGCAGTACTGGAACTTTATGACACGGAAGGGTATGAGGAGTTTTGCGCCTGAGCGAGGGTCTATGAGGTAATAATCTTTTTTACCTGGCTTAGAAGACCAGCTAACAACAGACCATTCGTCAGAACTATGTTTTCGTTAGTATTAGTATAATCAAAAAGGCATAGAACAACCTAACCTACCCAATTTGGATTGTATGCTCAGTAAGATAGTCATTTTCGAGCCAAAGATCAGCTCCTTTTGCTTCCTTGAGAAACCTCTCGAGCATTTGAAGTGTACTGGTACTCCAGAGATCATATATACCATGAGCAACCCTATATACAATATCGGGGTTCTTAGCTATAAATTGATTTCGACACAGTTCCCGATATTCGATCATATCATCGGACTCAGGGGCTCCGTCCCGCATCCACCGAAACTCTCTAGTTTCGTCGTCGCCCTCGTCGTCACTCTCGTCGTCACTCGCTTTGTCTATCTCCTCAAACGTTTCCCACTTGGTTGAAGAATCAAAGGGCAGTCGTCGTCTTTTAACGATATTGCGATTATCATATAGTCCTATAATGAACCTATTGAAGGACTCATCCACTTGCCTGGTGTAGATGAAACTCATGTCCTCTCTCTTTCTGTCGACATCCAAGGTAAAAAGGCCAAAATTGTTCAGCTTCACGAGAATCTCCTTCCTTTCATTCCAGAATATATCGTCCACTTCATAATCTTCTGCTGGATATATTGCTTGTGTCAGGTCTTGTTGAATGCAGATTTTATTCCTTTGACGAAGGTCTTCCCAAGTATAAATTTGTGTCCAAAGTTCAGCTACCTCAAGAATACGCTCAAGCATTAGCTCTACGTTCCAGTCGCCATATTCCCTAAGTCTGTATACAACAACATTTGGTGTATCGGCTATAACTGGAATCTGACACAATTCTTGATATTCGTTTTCGTCGTCGCTTTCGCCGTCGCTTTCGTCGTCGCTTTCGCCGTCGCTTTCGTCGTCGCTTTCGTCGTCGCTTTCGTCGTCGCTTTCGTCGTCGCTTTCGTCGTCGCGCTCAAGCTTTTCCCAGTTGGTGGAGGAATCAAAGGGCAATATCCTTTTTTTGACAGCGTAGAGCTTTTTCAGGCGTCCAATAAACTTGTCAAAGTCAAAGGACGCATCCATCATTTTAGCCGTCCAGACAAAACTCATGTCATGCCTATCTTCGTCTATATCCATTGTAAAGAGACCATAATCGTTTAGTCGAAGGAGAATCCGCTCTATTTTTTTCCAATCGTAACACTCGTAGTCGATAATGCTTTTTTTGTTACCAGGATATATCGCGTTTGCAAATTCATCTTGAATGCAACTTTTGTTGATTTCAAGGAGCTCTTCCCAATTCTTGGCTCGGGTCCACGGATTATTCGTGACAGGCATGATGAATTCAAGTTTATCTTTAAGTACTGTACAGCACTTTATATATCGATAAATACTATGATTGAGTATATTAATAGCTCCATATTCTTAATAAAGCAGCTGATTTCTATTATTATGTGTTGCCTGATATGGTGCGCAGGCTTGCAAATAAATAAATATATTCAAATCATTAGGACAGTCTATTAATATGAATAAATAAATTAATATATTCAAATCAAATCGGGATTTTACAGTAGCAAATCAAATTGAATCAAATGGGTACTGTACTGTACAGTAATACACACACACACACACACACACACACAATTTATTAACGCCCGGTGGAGTCACCTCCAATAGTGCATGCACTATCAATCTGTGATACGTACATGGCGCCCAACTTATGACTTTTCCTCATAGTAGCCCATACAAAGATACAATCTAGCGCTGGGTCTTTGCTGTTGATGCCCTGACTCTCTACGGTTTCTCATGCCTTAGGTATTTATTATCCGCGGGCTAGCTTGGAGGCATTTCTCCAAGTGTTCAGCATCCTATCTACAGCAGCTGAAGCGTTGCCAGCTTAAAGTAGCATGAGGTGAAAGTGGGGGTTAGGCGAAAGATAGAGGGTGTTAGTTATCGAGACGGCCTATAGCCATGACAAAGTTGCTCGTACAGCCCGCATATTCGGCTTCCACTTTGGTCCATCTGACGGCGATTTACCGTAGAATGAAAGATTTCCTCGCAGTGTTTCCGTACACTGCAGCATCTCTCCTCTGTAGTCTGTCCACTTTCTGCATCTGAAGAGAAAATGTGCTACTGTTTCTCGCTCTCTTCCGCAATCGCATTGATCCGATGCCACTCTCCTAATTTGGTGCAGGTAGTTATTAAGTGAGGACATACCTGTTCTTAGTTGGGCGAGAACGCTGCGTTCTTTCCATGAAAGTTCGTCATATAACAGCCGAGTGTGATTTCCAGGCAATGCTGCGTCTATCCTTTTGGTGTGTTTGCCGACCTTCTCCGGTAGACATCGTTCTGCTTTCAGCTTTATTTTTTGATTGTTCAGTGTTGTAGATCGCATCCTAGGGAACTGTCCCTGTGGCATCGTCCCCTCCTGAGTCGCCTCGCGAGCCTCGGCCTTTGCCACCTTTAACAATTCATTTTCATCGCTTACCGGGCACCATTCAATTGCCACTCTGTTTCCTCTTTCCCGTAGCTTTTCTATAGTTTCCTAGATCAACGCCAGATATGCCTGGCCTGACTGTTGTCGTGGGTTCCTGAGGCTAATCACAGCCGCTTTTTTGCTCGTTATTACAACTACGTTACGGTCTGTGATCGTCGGTAAAGCTCGCAACGCATACGCTATTGCCGCCAGTTGACCTGAGTACGGGTTCTGCTCCGTCCTGGGGCCGAGTGTAAAAGAAAATCGTTCATGTCTGAATGTTCCTCGCGCCGACATGGGCAATTGTGAAATCCCTCCAACTCCGACCATACCATTTCCCCCTGAACTGGTTACTGCGACTGTCACGCTCCATCCTGCGGTGGTCGATAATTGTGCTCCCGCTTAACCCAAGGGGCTAGGGGGGATGGGGTGATGTTCTCTACCTCGTCTACCGGAATGTCCTTCAGCCGGTGCGCCACTTAGTGGAAGGGCGATTGCCGCGTTCGGTAGAATTTCTGAATCCTAGACGTGACACGTCGCAATGGATTAGTATTCGGGAGAGATCCATAGCTTGATTGCCCGTCGCCAGTGCCGTTCATGGACGCTCATGATGTGGGCTTCTGCCTCTGCGACATTAGCGGCCACTCTGAGGAAGGTTCCGACAATTGCTTGAGCTCCAGCCGTTTGTACCCGATTGACCGGCCCTAGAAGTTTGTCTTTGCAAGCATGAATCCAGACATTCGATGCATAGTCCACTGTTAGAACCACAGTTGCCTTGAATAATTGCCGCGCCGTGGCCGCTGACAAACCGTTGAGTCTCTTCAATTCCATTGCAGCTTCCAGCCCTTTTGACGCCGCATATGCGATGTGCTGCCGGTATTTGAGTTTGTAGTCCATTATAACGCCCAAGATCTTCACATGGTCTTTAGGGTGCACCGCCTATCCCTTCACTATCGCAGGCAGTCTATCCACTTTTAGATCAACACAAGTGAAGTGAATGAGATTTGGTTTTATCCGCTTTAAACGTCGCGCCACTTCTTTTCTCCCATTCCGTAGCAGCGTCAATGATAGAGGCTATCCCAGTACGGTTACTATGAGCTGTCGGGCCGGTGACCGATGCCGAAAAATCGTCGATAAATGCTATGGCTCCTCCATTGGCGTCGATGCGTCGCTGCACAAGGTCTGCGTTGTAGAACAAAAATGCAACGGGGGAAAGCGGCGGGAGCCCGGGTTGTGCTAAGTCTTGCGTTTTAGAACACTGCCTATTCACCATTATTGTAGCGGTACGATTTGAACAGAATGCTTCAATCCACCTCATTCTTTGGACTAATCTCTCCTTGGAGACTCCGTTGTACGCACCCTTGACATCAAAACTGATGAGACTTAGCACCCGGCGTCCCCTCCAAGCCGCATATATCTGCTCTTGAAGGAGCATGAGCGCTTGCTCTGCCGATCTCTGCTTGCGTGCCCTGAAATGATTTATGGGTAGCAAGCCGTAAGTCTTGACCGCATGAGATAACCGTTCCGCGAGCACCGCTTCCAGAAGCTTGCCGAGTGTGGATAGAAATGATATTGGTCTCCATGCTTTGGCGAGAGCATAGTCAGGTTTGTCGGGTTTCTTCAACGGTATGATCTTTGCGTGCCGCCATTGCTCAGGTAACATTCCTTCTGTTAGCGATGTTTGGAATAACGGCAGCACCCTGTGTTTCACCACAGGCCAGATCTTTTGCCACACTATGGCTGATAATCCATCCTCACCAGGCGCCTTCCAAGGCTTGGCCCGGAGCAGCTGGCGTTCTATTTCATCCATGGTGAGCTCCGGCATAGGCACGGGAGGTCGTTGGGGTTGATCACCCTCATCTTTAATTTGGTCAGGGAGGGGCGGAAAGAAGGTAGCCAATAGCTCTTCAGCTTGTTCCTCATTAGAGGACGTCCGAGATTTGTCCACCCTTACGAGCTGAGGTATTTTGCCAAAGGCCGTGTCGACGCCTGAGTGTAGATATTTGGCTGCTTCCCAGATGTTGTCCTCATCCTTAAGGAAGGCATCCCAGTGCGCTTTCTTCTGCTCTCGGATCGCACTATGATATTGTTTGGCTGCAGCTTTGGCCATTTCTTCGAGGTCAATATCTGGCTGGACAGCCCGTCTCTCAGTCCTGGCGCGGTTACGCCAGTACGTGTGTATTCTGCGAAGTTGCGTGAGGTCTGTCGTCCACCATCGCTTCGCGTATGCGGAGGGTTTGGCCTTGGGTGTCAAGGCGTGAACCGCCTCCGAAACCACTGACATAAGACAGTCTGTCTGCAGTTGAACCGTACCCTTGGCTGGGCTCCCCTCCAGGCCCGCGGCAACCCTGGCATGTATTTTCTTCCATGGAGCGTTTTTGAAAAGCAAGCGTACCTGGGGCATTGGATCAGGCACCACCGTTTCAAAGATCGTCTCGATTGTTCTGTGATCCGATCCATGTTCCGTAGCGTGTGGTCCACATCTGACGAGGTCGTTCGCCAGATCCTGAGATGCGAACACTAAGTTAATGGTAGTTTCGCGGATCCGCCCCGCCTTGTCTCTCCCTTTCCAGGTCTTTGTTCCCCGAGGCAGCAGACTGCTAAGGGAGAATTCTGTCATTAGTTCAATAATCTCGTCCGCTTCTCCCTGTCTGGGCGGCAAAATCTCGTCACCTCCCCACAATTGATCGTGGCAGTTGAAGTCGCCTATAACAACATCTACTTGTTGCCCTGCCCCTCGCCTTGCATCCGCTATTGCTCGCCGTAATAGGTTGCATGTGTCCGTCAGTGCTTGCTTGTTAACACCCTCCACAAACTTTCTGGTGTTGCCCTTCTTCATCTCGCCTTGCAGAGAACGTTTAAAGTAGCTGCTCTATGCGGTTAGAACGAGGCTATGCGCGGGCAGTTGAACAGAGCCAAGGTAAATCTTGACATCCGCCAGGGTATCTCTAGTAAAAGACCTAGGTCAAATTAGTTTACTTATAGAGTTTGTTCATGCAAAGTGTGGCTTACTCTCTGATTGCAGTGTTAATGGCTCTCATGCGAGGATCGGTCGCATCTTTTCCAGCAGTTAGCATTTCGTTGTCTTCGATGGCACTTTCCTAGTCAGATTCAGCAACTCCTCAATTTTAGTCTTGCTAAATCAAGAAAACCCCAAATGTCGTGAGGATAAGTCGTGAGGGTGATGGCTCATCAGGTCCCTGCGCCGATCGGCTGCATTGCAGGTGACTGAAAGCCGACAATCACAATTACCCAGAACAGCTGACAGCGCCCTAGCTGCGGTGTCTGTCCATACCAAAAAGGACATCAGTTTTATACCGCTATGTCAATGCCACCACCTTGAACTTTTGTGTAGTCCGATTCTGCCAAGCGTATAGTTATTGTGGTCGTTTAGTGCGACAGCAATTAGGTCATGCTTTGCGTCTAGAAGTACCACCGCAGCTCCACTGGCACTCAAGGCACTATAAATCGTGGCACTGCAGCTCCTACATAATACTTAGCAATTCTAGAGGCTAGATCTAATATTCGCTTCACGCCACGCGCAGCGTTGCATGCAGGCTGGCTCGCACCCTTCGTTTGGGCGGGGAGACCCCCAGGGAGTAATTTAGGGTGCATAGTGATCCCAGATAAGTAACATGCCACATTGTGGACAGAAGCACATTGGTTCAATTTTTCTTTGGCATAGGCCTGGGTTTTGGCAAGCAATTCCTCCGTCGTGACGCCTTCGTCCCTCCATCGTTTCCATACTGGCACCATCGCTGTAGTGTTGCTATTGTGTGAGGGAGACCGCGCACACTAGGCGGTGATGGGTGGGTGAGACAGTGGAAGGGGATTGGGCCCGCAGATAACGGGCCATGATAGGTATAAAAGGTAGTTGGCGTGCTTTCTTCTTGTCAAGAACAACAACTCAAGAAGATTTGCAGGAGCCCTTTTCATAGCTGGTTAACACGCCGCTGAGGAGATAATGAAAAGAGTTCTTGCCCGCATTTTATATTCGTTCATTTGATCTTTAATTACAGCCTTGATATTGCATTTACTTTTGAGATAATACCCTGACCCAGAGTCGTGGTCAGACTGCAGGGTTACCACAGGACGGATACAGAGGAGAGAAAGAAACCGCGACCTAGCGACATATAAGGAGGATTACAGCAAAAGAGAAGGACCGACCATTTGATCTATTTCAACAGATCATAGTTTCACGAAGCTGGTTGCTTAAGAGGCTAAGACAGACTCAGAGACGAGCGGTAGGACGGTAAAGCCAAGCAAGAGACGCAGGGGAAGGCCGCCTTTACGCATACAACTACAGGCGCAATAAAGACGATTATCCCTACCAGAGTCTCTCGTCCATTCGATCTGACTCGGCCATATGCGATACACGACGGATTGTTAAAAGAGACTGCGAAACCACAGATCCTGTCGTTTGGGGGCATACAGTTGGTTGGTGTGTGTGTTTGGGCCTAACAAACTATCACCCCGTTGAATGTCGGTGGCACGTGCTCGGATGCCTGCCAGCTTGCTTCGTCGGCTGCCTGACAAGGATTTGACAACCTTTGACATATGCTTTTGCTAATAAAAGTATACGCCGCTCTATGCTGTTTCCTTCGGGGTCTGTCTGCCGTTCGAATTCTCGTACAACAGGCTCTGTCGTGTTGTTGATAGAGGGTTGTAGAACCAAGGCCTGAACTTGTGGTGCAGGCAGAGTTGCGTTTGCAGCTCGCCGAGTCGGTGTCGACTTGATCTGCCAGTCACTCACTTCAATGTCTCTACTGCAAAGTCAGTTAACAACTTCGGTTACGGCAGAAACTGAACGTACATTGCGGAAGGGCCATACCACGCGTGTGGTTTGAAGGTTGTCACACTGGTACCATGAAGAGGAGTCTCATAACTTCGCAAGGTCAACTTCAGAGCACATCGTATGTGTGGAAAGTCATCTTCTTTACACAGCTCAATTCGAAATTGCTCCTGGACAATTTGAGGGTGGTCTCTATAAGACCGACGTAATATCCAGTGGCTGCCAGAAACATGCTGCTTTTCGACAGACCGTTAGAACTTGACATCATTGGCGAGTTCTGGGCGCAAGTATTTTGAAAGCGGTGAGAAGCTCATCCCTATTGTGCAATGAGGATAGAATGTGCCAAAGGAGACGTGGAAAGGTCAGCAGAGGGCGATTCTGCTGCATACGTACATACGTACCTCCTTACATCCTTACTCCCCTCAGAAAAGCAGGTTCTATATTTGCCGATGCTGACCATTCGAGCGCCCACGTCATATTAGTGTACATCGTAACCTGTACGCTACCACCCGTCCCGTCAGCCCAGCTCATTTCCGTGTTTACGAGGCGTTACTGGCCCTAGTGCATCCGCAGTAGTGGCTTAAAGATCGCGTTAAATATTAGGCAAGGGAATGTGAAGCGGCCTTTAGACATTCGAATTATATTCCAAACTATGGCTTTTAGATTGTCCTTTCTCTTATTCTACGACGCATTATCTTCCCGTATTCCCTATAAATTGGTATGGTGCTATCTGTCCTGTTTATGATACAGAAGCTGATAACGTAGGTTTAAAATGGATTGTTCACAGCTGTCAGGCTCTTTAACGGTGTCATCAGAGCCCTACGATATTTTGGGTTCAAAGCGGGACACAACAGGATGGCTGTGTTGGTAGACCAAGCACATATGGGCGGAGGAAGTGACGAGCGGAGGAAGTGACGAGATAGTTTCGATGTCAGATATCCTCAGGACGAGACGTAGCTTGATTAGTTCCGAGGGGCAGCTTGTAGCCACAGGCCAGCAAGCCTGCAGGGATGTTTAGGTAGTGTCTTCTAGTGTAAATTACAGCATGCGCACCAAGAGGGTAGTTTTCTCTTTACTCAACCCCCTTTCCTTCCCTCCCTGATGGTTACATGGCTCTGGCCGATACGAGGAAACAGTATTCGCACGCAATAGCACCCGTCATAGCGGATCCGGAAATCTCTAGGGCGTAAAGAAAGGACGGTACTACCATTATCGCCGGCCATACCAGGGGTGGTCCCTTCACCCAATTCGACCCAGAGTACCTACAGCACTGTAGAGATTGCTGACACCCCTGACATTTGTCCCTGGCAAGCCATGGAGGAGATGTCCAGGAAAGGAGAGAGCCACGCGAATTCATGCACGACCCTGGTTAAACGGAAACCAACTGAGGAGGCCTAGTCAAGAAACAGTGAAGAAAAAAGCAAGAGAAAAAGGCATAACCTGTAGACAGGTGTATAAATACCCGGATGTTGTTCTTATCCCTTTATTTTATTGTACTAATGCCGTCCACGCTCTTGGTCTAAGAAGATTTTCTTCCTACTAAGTTGAAATTTCACAGCTGTACCGTTTGCCAAAGTTGACGTTATCCGAGCGTACCATTTTGCCTTCCGACGCCCGATACAATTCATTCCTCCTGTCGAGCCTAACGCAGTCAAAATGCCTCGAGGACTATACGACACAACTAGCATTAAAAAACCGAAGCCTCCCAAATCTCGGCGAAAAGGCAAACAAGATGAGCATAAACTAATGAGCCGAGTGCGGCTTGGGTGAACCGAGACAGCCGGGCCGGTACGTGCGATATATCCGTGTTTTACGAAAGCTTAGCAAAGCTCATCCAGATGAATCAGCTTAGAGTCTACACGATGTCCCTGTCACCATCATCTCAAAATTACGGATAGCTTCGCGATTAGGCGTTTAAAGAACACATCTCTCTCGTCTCATTTATATAATTAGGGGTAATTAACAACGGACGACCAAAAATGGACTGGGATTCGGACAGAACGGGTAACAGCACCGCCAAAATTTGGGAACAGCAAGACACAGACTTTTCGATTATACACATGATTTTCGTCGCAGGATGTAAATAATACATAGGAGCCAGCAATAGCGAATCGATGACAATTTCACAAAACAAACAAGGGGAAACGAACGTTGCCCGTATAGCTGCATGACATCGATTGTCTCTGCTTTGTACCCTAACCCTACACGCCGAGCACTACTATCGGCAACAATGCACCAGATCCCATGGTTGCCTCTTCGGGATCGGACAAGGTCATGGCCACACATTGCATAAACGTAAAAAAGCCCGTCTATATCTAGTAGCTCTGACACTTGGGTGCATGTCGGCCTGTATGAGGTGGCGTCTGCCCGCTCGCCCCCCTAAAGGTCAGCATCAGGTTTTGTAGCTAGAGCACACGCCAAGGGTTGTAGAGAACTGTGAAGCATTTCTACAAAAGACATTAGTAGTGATGAAATGCTCCTGCCTGCGCGCCGTCGTTTGCATTGACTGGCTGCGTGTGCCGATAGAAATGAGGACGTATTGGTAATAGACGTGCTATGTGGTGGTAGGTGGTCTCTGTTTCAACCCTAGGCCGCCATCGTGTCACTTATTGCTAGTCTTGTTCGTTGGCCTATAGTCTAGCGCCACGACGTTTATCCCGCGGAGTCTTATGAGGGAGTGTCAAGACTTACGCAATCAGACCATTGACGCCATAGAGACCTGAAGCGAAGGTAGAGGAAAATCGCGATTTGTGGCAACTAGGACAGAGAAGATGTTCAGCTCAGTGCGGGTTAAGGGGTTACATCCCTACCCTGACAGTGCCTCCTGACCAGCACTCGGAAACTAGTCTGATCCTGCGTCCCCTTTTCCTAGCGGTTTTCTTTCACTCCTAGGTTTCAACCATGTATAAAACAAACATCTCCTAGCGGGTGTTCGTCGGCTTCTTGCCATATAAAATTACGAACCTAACACTACGGCACAGTAACCCTACTTCGAGCGTTTCTACTTTGTATATTACAAGTTGTGCGCCATTCTTGTTTGGCGGTAGTAAGTACTTTCACGTTATCGATAGTTGCTTCGCTAATTCTGAATCGCCAGCCTTGGATCAATAGAACCTGTCACTCATCCTATTACGGTCTATACTTGCGAATCATGCAACTTAGAACGACGTGAAAAAGCTCCAGGTAACCCTTGCCCTAAGTGCAAAAAGGCGATGAACTCACCTAAAAGCATTTATATTATTCTGAAGCCATAGAAGGAATTAGCACATGAAAGCTGGAAGATTTAGGCAATTTCTAATGCTCTGGAACAAGGATGCTTAGTGGGCGATGGATATGATCATTGTAATTTAAG
This sequence comes from Sarocladium terricola, assembly GCA_029379155.1. Taxonomy (NCBI): domain Eukaryota; kingdom Fungi; phylum Ascomycota; class Sordariomycetes; order Hypocreales; family Sarocladiaceae; genus Sarocladium; species Sarocladium terricola. Next base: position 593,716 of record JAHKSO010000010.1, read on the forward strand.
GAAGAAGAGGCTAAACGATTTAGCATGGAAGTGTTACGTAGCTTTTGAGTCGACGGCAGTCACTTACCATGCAGTACTAAGTCACCTTCCACTCAACTGCCTTATTTTATGCCCCACGTGATTTTAGATAACTTATCTGAAAAGTCGTTATTCACTGCCCAGGTGTACCGCTTATAAAAGGATATTATTCTGCGTAAAACCAGCTTTCTCTTCAGAACACTATGTAGCGATTTTGAGCGGCAGGAATAGGAATACCCGAACGCGTCTGGGTATCCGTGGGTACCCCCAGGGGAACATCGGGTCCTATAGGGACCCGTAGGGGACCGGTACGGGCCCCCTACTGGTCACGTGTGGGAAAGTCTCCCATAAAAGGGGGAGCAATGGGGCATAAGGGAGGAGTTCACCTCCTCCCATATCTTTATTAATAAAACGCATGACGTCCGATAAGCAGTAGCATCGGGGCCAGTCCGTAACATTGGTCAAGAGTTAAGATTCCTATAGAACTCTGGCATAGATATAGATATACTAAATAGAATAAGATACCTCTTATTATAGGACTAACTAGAGTATATAGAGGAATTTTTAGGCATTAGAGCTATTATAGGGGGGGAGAAAATCACTTACATATAAAATAGCCTGGGTGTCGCACTGGTATATAGGGGGGTCTAAGACCACTAGAAATGTGGCGTGGCCACGCCCAATTTTTTAGTGTGACACTGGGATACTGCCGACTTCGTCGGTATCCTAGGCGCAGGCAAAGCGACGGTAGCCAGGCTACTTTAGATTTTTACTAAATATAAAGTAGTATTATCTGTTTTTTCCCTCCGGGGGCCCTGCCGGGGCCTCGATTCGAAAGGGCTCGATTTGCTCGATTTGCTTGATTTAAAAGGCTCGATTTGAATCTCTGCCTAGGCTCAATTGAAGGGCTTGATTCGAAAGGCTTGATTTAAAGGGCTCAATCTGAAGGGCTCGATTTAAAGGGCTTGATTCAAAAGGCTCGATTCGAAAGGGCTTGATTCAAAAGGCTCGATTTAAAAGGCTCGATTTGAAGATTATTTTTCATAGATCATGAAGTGGCATGTGTGTGTTTTTTCCCTCCGGGGGCCGCTTGCAGTGGGCTCCTGCCTGCGGCGCTGCCTACCTTCCGTAACATCACAACGCGCCTGCTAAAAGCATCACTAACTCGGTACGTACCTCAAATTCATCCTCGTCCAATCGCCGATGAGTATTCTAAAAGTTGTCGGCCTTACTATTGGATTCATTTTAAATAGGCAAAGCGGGCAGCTGCAGCCTGCGGAACTGCATCTTCGCGCCTTCGTTCCGCATTTCACGCAAAACTCAGGCAAGCGCCGCTTTGCCTGATTAAGATAAACCAGGCATGACGCGACGCGACCAGCAGTGATCCCCTGGCCTTCAGGCCAGTGTCAGCGCCATCTACGTAACGGCTTCCGTGCGTCTATTATCAACCGTTGTCCAATTATCGCCATCTTTTCTTTGCACAATTTACTATCTAGACCGTCTATCACGCTATGTTCCTTTAATATCAGCTTGTCATGCTCCATTGTCTGTCGCTCAAGCTTCACAATTCGCGAGATCTTAATCGTCCGTTCGTTAAGTTCCTTGAGCTCGACTGTATATAGTGTGGGATCGCCATGAATCAACACTTGCGCTCGATTCCCGATAATCTTGTCCCGGATGTATGGTATGAGAATAGGAGCGTTAGGTGATTCCAAAACACCGGATATGTTCAGCGTAAAATCTGAGAAGGATACTTCCGATGTTTTCGAGCATACCTTCCCCCTCTGAAATGATGAAGCAAAACGTTGTCTAAGGTCAAAATCTGTTAGGTAATATGGACTTGATAAAGCCGCGACTAGATAAGCCTTTTGCTCCTGGTCATCGTGTTTGAACACCTTGCGAATATCTTGTCCTATTATGAATACAGTCACCTCTAAATTCTTGATATCTTTAACCCACTTTTCGTCGTCTGGTAGTATCGCATCCCATAATCTATCGAAAGCATATGATCCGATATGATGATTAATTTTTTAGATGATGCTACAAAACGATTCCGGTCTCCCTTAGAAGGCAGCATTTGTTTGATCCTTAGCAATAGCTCTGCGGGGAGATTTTAAAGCATGACTATCTCGATGTATCACAAAGGCAACTGTAGCCAGAGAGAATTTGTAGACTCGGTCAAAGGCTTTATACTAATGAATTCGAAGTAGCCGAATGTGAACAAACCGTGTTAACCCTAAGAATACTCTGTAAATAGCGTGAGTGCTATCGCCAGTGCTAGATGTATTTATCAGGCAAAGCGGCGCTTTGCCTGAGTTTTGCGTATGAAATGCGGAACGAAGGCAAGTGAAGATGCAGTTCCGAAGGCTGCAGCTGCCCGCTTTGCCTATTTAAAATGAATCCAATAGTGAGGCCAACAACTTTAGAATACTCATCAGCGATTGGTCAGAAATCGAATACTCATCGGCGATTGGATAACCAGGAATTTGAGGTACGTACCGAGTTAGTGATGCTTTTAGCAGGCGCGTTATGATGTTACGGAAGGTAGGCAGCGCCGCAGGCAGGAGCCCCCGGCAGGGCTCCCAGAGGGCCCCCGGAGGGAAAAAACACATAATACTACTTTATATTTAGTAAAAATCTAAAATAGCCCGGCTACCGCCGCTTTGCCTGCGCCTAGGATACCGACGAAGTCGGCAGCATCCCAGGCTATTTTATATTGCATAATGGGGTTAAGCCACTTATAGCCACCCTCGTTCAGATGACTCTCTTAATAGACCCGTTGTGTCGCCTAATATCCCTTGCACCTCGCGAGACGCGTCCCAAATCTCTCGAAACGGGGCCTGTTCCCAAATTACCCTATCTCTTTAACTGCGGTAAGGTGCAGCGCTTTTAAATAAGACCCACTTGTTTTAGGCTACCTCGCAGGTACCACTTTGGCAACAAGGTCTCCTATATGGCTCTGTATGCGGTAGTCACACGTTTTTCTTCCAATCAATCGTACATTAGGGGAAAAGGAACGTCAACGTAACAAGAACAAGGCGAGGGACGTATTAACGAGGGGATCACGAGCATCTGAGGAGTGCCTAGCCATGCGAGCGAAAACGCCGCTAAAAGCAGGCTTAACTTGGACATTTCACACCCACACGGGCTTTTCACTATGCGCTGAACAGCACGGGCGGCTTCCAACTGATACTGTTACTCAGCTGGATCCCTTGGTGTAATGCCTGCACCGCTGCTTCTCGTTCATTCGTTCCTAATCTACTTTCTGCTTAAAACATTCAAAATCCAAGACCTCCGCCGCCAGTAACCGTTATTTGGAAGGCCAGACCCTTCCTATTCCAATTCCCTACGCCTGCCTTAGATGGAGATTCCATTCTGGCATGCTGTAGCTTACTCTATGGAGTCAGACTATATGGTTAAGCTGCTAGTGCTCCTATGATAGGTGCCGGGTAATTTTGGTCTTAGACTCTTGCCTAGCGCTGGCAGAACGGGACGGATAATTCTGTTCATCGGCGTCGTTCATGCCGTTATAGAGGGGACCTATGCTAAAGGAATGGACCACATCGTGGGGGGGAGTATTGTTCAGTTCATTAAGGAAGGTCATCTCATCTGCATTGCCGGAACCACCAGCCTTTTGAGCCTGATCATCCTTATGAACCTTCTGAACACGATGCCGGTGGGACAAGTGGCTCACCCCAGTGGGGTTTCCCCGGCGAATGGAGCACTTTTGAAAGTGGCGCTTTAAAATGTCACTTCTAGAGAACGTATCGCGGCAAAGCACACACATGTAAGGACGTTCGCCAGTGTCTATTTAAGAAAATAGTTAGCTTCTTCTTCTTTACATTACGCGGAAAGACAAGGTGAAGGCGCCTGCTAGTCTGCTAGAGATAAGAGGTATTAGACTTACGGCGAAGGAGATGTCTCTTCAAGTGTTTGCCATGAAGGTAGGACTTGACGCAGTGAGGGCAAGAGTACTTGCCGTCGGCATCTTTGATGGGACTGGAGGTGTTATTTAGACCAGTTACTGCAGCTGGGATCGCAGGTCGACCGGGAGCAGTCGGCAAGGGTCCACGGCGTCCTTGCGACCCGACCACGCGAGGAGGCTTTTCTCCATCAAATAAGACAGGGTTAGGTTGCATCAGCAATCCAGAGCTATATAGAGACGAATTATTGACCTGCCCCATGTTACCGCCAGGAGGCACAGGGTAAAGGACTGGTAATCCACGCCCGGCATCGAGAGCCGGAGCAATGGGATGCGGGTGGGACGCGGCCGTAGTTTGAGGCATCATGACCGCAGAAGCGCTGTGGTTTGCGCCGTTGAGTTGATAGACGATGTGGGACACGTCTATGGCCGAGTTTGGCGTATTTGGAGTGTCAGACGTTGGAGGTGGGTGAAAGAGGCTGTAACGGCAGACCCTGAGGGAGGGAAGGACGTTCGGACGGAGCTTGTCGGACCGAGCCAGAGGAACTGGGGATCCTGTCAGAAGTTGCGTCGAAGAAATCGTATTGGGTGAATGGTTTGTCTACGCCGCAGAGGCCCGCGCGTTCACGCTCCAAACCGAGTCGCGCCCCTAGTCATGGTTAGTGAGCTGGATAGAAGGACGTTAATAAAGCGCGACTAGGTGTGAGACTGATGCTGGTCAAGACACACGGTAAATGCTGGGGTATTTATAGACGGTAGATCGTGACATTGAGCGTGGCTTGTAGGTTGGAGCCTGGTGGTCAAGACATGGTGGATATTTAATTCATTAGCGCTGTTAAAAATTTTCAAGCTAGCGTGAACCCTGAGGCTGTAGAACATGGAAAGCCTGAACTTTATTAGTTTTCGCAGCGAGCGCGACCCCAACCACACAATCGTCGTTGGCATTTTCCCACCAGAGGCAATGTCTAACCGCACAGGGATCAGAGGAGAGATAGGGCAGAGCCGTCGACATCACTTACATGCACTATGCTAACGCTGCGCAGTGCCCTCCAGCGCTGTCGTACCCTACGACGATCCCACCCTGCTCTTACAACTCTGTACATGCTCAATTCCCATCAAGTTTCTCATAAAAATGTGCTTGTAGAGCCTCTGACTTCCTGCCTAATTAGCACCAGCAATCAAGGACAGACAGGCTCTATGAGGTCCGGGGAGTAGCATGGTTTTTAGCCACGTCAGCACAAGCGGGCACGACCAACACAGCGTCCTAAACTTGCTCACCGTAGGTGTTCGTTCACCTTCACCTGCCGCCTCTAATAATATGACGGGGGAGGAGGGCAACGCAGGACGTGGGTCCCGCTCATCTGCTCTTCCACCTAAACTCCCCCGCGGCCTAGTGCTGTGTGCTTAGTAGAACGGGGAATAATGGGCTTTCCGCAGCCCATGAATTCGCTCTTTTACTATCTAAAATTACTGGCAGGCGTTAACCCCGCTGCCACCGCGGCTCCGCCGCGGACACGAACCGACTTACTTTCATCCATTCTCTTGGCCTGGGCCTCGGTGAGGGACTTGCCCTTAAAGTCGCCGTCTTGCTACGCACCGGGTCAGCCTCGCCTCCGGCGCGGCACCGGTGCGGACCTACCTGGATGGTACCCTCGGACTTGCTTTTTGGCGCCATTTTTGAGAACGCGGACGGGAGGCAATATAAAAAATTGAACTGTGTACGGGTCAGCGGGGCGAACCAGCGCCGGACCCGTGCCGGGCCCGGCGGGCATAACCAGGGGAGGACGTACATTGGATGGAGGGCGGCTGTGATTGATAATTTGCGCTGTACAACACACGGGTTAGCTGCGAACGCCCAGGAAACGCCCCGGAAACGACACGGCAGGACTACTGGCATAACCAGCCAAAAGGAAGGGCCGCCGGCGTGGCGCGGGCCGGACGGAGCCGCCGCGGGGGGTCATACATACAGAGAGAGCGAGATGATGAGGAAAGGAAAAGAGAAGCCAAAGCTGCCGCCGGCGAAGACGATTTTCATCGATTCAAAGGGGGCCGGGGCAACTGCCGTTGGGTTCGATTGTGAGGACCAAAGTGAGCGAGATCTGAGGAGAGCCTTACTACAGCGCGCGGAGCGCGGCCGCCTAGCGGCCGCCCCGCCACCGACGCGGGAACGGCCTCAGGAGGGCAGTCTTCCTCCTGAGACGGACCGACGCGGCCACGGGACGGGTCCGGGATTCAGAAAACACGCTGGTTTTGCCGCCCTGCCTGGGTACGGGCACGCGGTTAAGGGAACCCTGGCGCTCCCCGGGACCACTCCCTATCTTCTTCTCTGGAAGGGACATCGCTTGTTGCGCGACTGTAAGCAACTACTACACGAGCTGACCGGCGGCCGCCTTGGAAGCGGGCCGTAGCCGCATCTCAGTATAGGCGATAGGTTTTTCTGCCCCAGAGGGTTTTCCTATCAATATAATAGGTAGAGGTACTAGTTATATATAGCTGCCTAGGCTATCTAGCGTAATTAATTTAATTTAATTTAATTTTATTTTATTTAAAATTAGAATCCCGGATGCTATCCTTGTCTTGTAATGGTAGTGTTACGCGTTGAAGCATGGAAATGGAGAAGTTATAGCTTAATACGGGTTTTAAGCAAGATCTGAAAATGTGCAAGGATATGACCTAATTTTGGTAAGCCGCGCTGGCTTACAGTGGGGTGACATAAGTCACGTATAGTTAACGCGTTCAACGCGTCTCACCACCACACCTTCCTTCAACATATCTATTTTCAACCCTCGATTTTCAACGCAAAATGGCCCCAACGACGCCGCGAATGGAACGCAGCCCTCGCAAGCGAACTAGGGCTCTAACTGCACACAATTCAGACCTAAACGCGCCTGTAATTGCTGCTAAAGAGGGGATCTCGCCAGGCGTTGTGTACGGCATCGTTAGGCGATAGAATAACCAAGAGTCAGCCAATTCTTCGCCACGCAGCGGCAGGCCACCAATTATCAATGAACGCAATAAAAGGCGTCTCTTTCAATTGATTCGAGATAACCCTTTTATCTCAAATCAAGAGCTTTTAAATCAGACCTCTTTAACCTGCTCTATTCGAACTTTAACGCGGTTCCTTAAAAAAGGGGGCATTCAGCATTGTCAAGCCCTACAGCGGCCAAAATTAACACCTGAGGCGGCTTTAGAGAGGTATAAATTTGCAAAGAGTCACTATCATAAGTCCTCCCGCTATTAGCGCCGTTAGATCTTTATAGAGGAGACCACTCTTATGTGAAGATGCGGCGAGAGGCAGAAGTCAAGCCAGGGCTGGAAACTCGCAATAAATCCAAAAAAATCAACTCTAGCAATTTGGCCAGTTCTGGCATCCTATTCAGTACTTCACGGATAGAATGTCTTGCACTTTGATAGCCTGCATTAGCCGTCCGGGCCTTTACGAAGCCCAGAATGGTGCCGCCTGTCGCAACAAATAGAACGCTTGGGCGTGCCATTGTCGAGGGTGCTTAGGATGTTCCGTTGGCCAGGACGCTGGTCAGGGTGGACTGAAAGCCAGCACATAGTGAGCGGGATCTATTTCCTACACAGTAAATGCTGAGTAGTCCGTCAACTGTCGCCTTAGACATGAAAAGGATTTGTGTGATGTAAAAATACACTGGCTAATTTCACACTCGGTTCATGCTGTAGGTTGTAGCATGACATCTCGAAAAGAAACGCGGCGGATTGCCAAAGTTTCGAGTTGCCAAAGTCGCATGCGGAGTAGAACCGTACAAGATACCGTGAAGAAGTAAGCAGGGTTTGCCCATCACATCACATCTGACTGCTCCAAGTGTCCAGCCGAGCTGATAGACCTTGCCATGAGCGCTAATATATGCACTTAGCTGTGTTCCCTAAGACCTTGCATTTTACGAGGAACCATGACGGAGGGTATGTCCATCTTCCCTAAAATAGCTGAAGTCCGAAGAACACTATTCACCCGCGCAGTCCGGAGTGTCATAGCTTCTGTTCCGCCATCAGCCCAGTGGAAGGCGGGCGCTAAACAATAGCAGCGATGCCTTATCGGTTAGACACATACGTCTTGACAGTTTGTTAGGCCCAAACACACACACCAACCAACTGTATGCCCCCAAACGACAGGATCTGTGGTTTCGCAGTCTCTTATGGCAATCCGTCGTGTATCGCGTACGATCGAGTAGGATCAAATGAACGGGAGCCTCTGGTAGGGATAATCGTCCTTGCTGCGCCTGTAGTTGCACCCGTAAGGGCGACCTTTCGCTGGCGTTCCTTGCTCGACCTTTCCGTCGTACCGCTCGTCTCTGAATTTGTCTTGGCTTTTTAAGTAACCAACTTCGTAAAACTTTGATCTGTCGAAATAGATCAAATGGTCGGTCCTTCTCCTTTACTGTAATCCTCCTCGTAGGTCGCTAGGTTGCGGTTTCTTTCTCTCCTCTGTAACCGTCCTGTGGCAACCCTGCAGTCTGACCACGACTCTAGGTCGGGGTATTATCTCGAAAATAAATGCAATATCAAGGTTATAATTAAAGATCAAATGAACGAATATAAAATACGGGCAAGAACTCTTTTCATTAGGGCTCGTGCAAATCTTCTTGAGTTGTTGGTGTGACAAGAAGAAAGCACGCCGACTACCTTTTATACCTATCCTTGCATGTCATCTGCGGGTCTGATCCCCTTCCGCCGTCTCACGTACCCATCACAGCCTAGTGTGCGCGGTCTCCCTCACACAACAGTAGACGCCAACGTCATTCACAAGGTCGACGCGGCCAATCCTGCTAACCTGTATAGCATGTGGACTGGTGAGTCTTTCGCCACAATTCTAACGCTACCATCATAGCCCTTGCTAATGCTTCACAAAAGTCTTTTCTCGCTGTGCAGACGCTGTCGAACAAGGTAGAAAATTAGAAAACCTGAGCTGGCTGCTTTGGCAAAGGGAACAGCTCGTTGAGAACGCGAATAAGAACACTGACGCCACCATCACCACAACCATAACCACACTCCCTAAGAACGTCCCCACGGAGACGAGGGTACACGAAGTTCCCCAGCTCTCTGGCAGTGCCGAGTCGTTGCCTGCCAACGAAGCCGTCGACTTCACAAATATATCTACACCCGTCGAGATCCGATCCAGGATACAAAGACTGGATTCCTCCACCAATCGACGTGATCGCCGCATCAGCTCTGACGACTTTGAGAAGTTGATCGTGTCTATTGTCAAGGACAAGGCACCTCTTTCCGCCTTGTCACAAACCTCACCCTTGATGGCGTCTACCAAGCCAGAGGCCGATCCTTCTGCCCTCTCCAGATCTGGATCTACCACTACCGAGTCACAGTCGTCAGAACACACCTCAGAGGACTCGCAGCCCTCTCCCTTGCCACCCACCCACCAATGGCCTTAAAGTCCAAGCGCTCCCATTCCCTGAGCCAGACGCTGCTGCTTCATCACAAGATGTTCCGCCACAGCTAAGCTCTTTACCAGCGCCTAAGCATGTGCAGCCTAAGAAGCAGCCTGCTCGGTTTGCCTTAGGTGGATCTTGCTCCTCCAGCAAGCATAGTCAATATATTGACAACATTAAAGCCGCGACCCCAACCATGGGCAAGAAGTCCATACTCCAAATTCGCGGTGCGTCTGAAGAAGATTGCTCCACCCTGCCTAGCACCCGCGTTAACAGCCTGACGGCGCAAACTTTGCAGCAACACAGCAAGTCTGCTGTGGACTCTGACACAGAAACGGAATATGTTGATGAGAGCGCTATTCATGACGATGACTCTTCTGACTCCACCGAAGACAGTGGCAAGTCTAGCGTTAGTGACAAATTCTTCCAGCGTGTCGAGTCTAAGGCCAATTTCGCCTCCCGTCCCTCTCTCATCACACTCATGCTTGCCCAGAACGAACGAGCTCGAACTCTCGGCAATCAAGCCTCGCAGTCTACTCCTGCCAGCCACCGGTCACGAGTGGCACCTAATGGACCTAGCCTGGGAGCTTCTCCCAAGGACTCTGACGAAGCCCTCCTAATGATGAAGGGTATGCGACACTCGGCTCTCAAGCCTATCAGCGAAATTCCCCGATCTAGCGCCCTGCCCATTACGACTCATGCCGCCCACGTTAACTTCCCTGCGGCCTTCTCTCCCCGAACTACGCGCCGCAACATGCTGGCTACTGAGCTTACTGAATCTGCGTCTTAATCTCGTTTGGGAGCGTTAACAAAACAAGCCGGCCACTAAGGCCATGTTGAAACGCCGTCACACACCACAGGATGTTGCCAATCTTAAGCAATATTCTTAGAAAGCAGGTATGAAGGCCAGCGAGGATGTTGGAGCCCACAGCTGGAACCAATACTTTTCTAAAGAAGCTCTCAATGGATACCACTCCAAGGGTTGGTAGATGGCCGCGGCAGAAAGTAATGCAGGAATCAAAACTCAACCATCGGTGACCTACACAGTATACTATTTCAACTAACAGATATTCAGAACACCTATATGCGTTCAAACTACCTTCTAGGGTGTTGTTCTCTTGGACGTACCGAATGGACGAAGGGATGAATAACCATTTACGTGTCTTTCCTGCTCAGTGCACACGTTCTAGCCCTGTTCTATGATGCTTGTCTTCTGGCGCTGGAACGTGGGTCCTTTTACAATTCGACGTCAAAGAAGGCTGAGGGAGCCGAAGGTGTTTGGAAGGTAAAATCCCAAGACATGTACCGCAATGAGTACCGCCTCAAAGACTTTACCGAGGTCTAGGCCATGTGCAGCTTATCATGTTCGAGAACCTACTAAGTTTACACAAATCAACACAATCCGGATTCAAGCACTATCCTCAACATAATCTCTGAACAACCTCCACTCGATGTGCTTAAGGGGAGATGCCCCCAATCGTATCGGTATCCAGAAGCACGAGCGCAGAACAGAAAGGAAGACCCAGGTTATTCGTAGATTAGTATTGATACTGACTGCTCCATTCTTTCGACTGTATTACGTAGAACAAGACAATCAAACTGTGCTTAATAGGTAACTCTTTCTTACTGAGATTCTAGTCTCGTGCTGTCCACAGCCTTCTAACCCCGGACACAAGCAGTGATTAGGTGTAGGAGGTTCTAAAGACCTGCTCAACGAGGAAACAAAGGAACATATCTACTATATAACTGACCGCATTTCCTCAAACACTTAAATATAGTTTGTTGATAGCGACCGCGGGTTATAATAGATTAGGTGTACCCCTTCAGCGTGATCGATCTTGTAAGGCACGCCCTTCGTCCAGCCATGCATATCATGAATATTCCGAACCTGATCACCTAGTAATCTGGAATCCTGCGCCTCCCTTGTCTTGATATGTGTATGGTCGCCTTAAGAAATAACACGAACTATCTTGACAGGTAATTCGTTCTGACCATCTGGATGCGCATCGAGATGGTTGTAGTTGACGTTGAACAGATCACAGACAATAAAGACACCAGAGTCCCAGCGCTCTACCACCATAAACCGGCATTTGGGGCTATTATACTCGTCATCCGTCAATACTAAGTGATCATATTTGAGATGCATTAAGACCTTCGATATCATCCTCTGTGGTACATCCCATGCCTCTTGCCATAGACGAATGCTTCTTTGTCTTACGACGATAAGAACACAAGTCGGCGATATTTCCACCATAATGGGACTTGGTGGTCGGGTAGGCGGCGTTGTCAGAGGTGCCGAAGGTATCGTTTTTCACGGCCGATATTAACGAAAGTATTCAAATTACCATCCCCTTAGTCGCGTCGGAAAATGCGACCCAACCGGGTGGAGTGTTGCGGTAGAAAAATAATCAGGCAAAGCGCCGCTTTGCGTATGAAATGCGGAATGAAGGCAAGTGAAGATGCAGTTCTGAAGGCTGCAGCTGCCCGCTTTGCCTCTTTAAAATGAACCCAATAGTGAGGCCGACAACTTTAGAATACTCATCGGCGATTGGTCAGAAATCGAATACTTATCGGCGATTGGATAACGAGGAATTTGAGGTACGTACCGAGTTAGTGATGCTTTTACCAGGCGCGTTGTAATGTTGCGGAAGGTGGGCGTGGTGTTGTGGAAGGTAGGCAGCGCCGCAGGCAGGAGCCCGCTGCAAGCGGCCCCCGGAGGGAAAAAACACACAATGCCACTTCATGATGAATGAAAATAAATCATGCTCAAGGGAATGGAATCAATAGAAAAGGATCTTATGATCTGTATCAAAATAGCCTGTATTGGCAGTGTGCGCGCATCAAAATACCAGCCTTGCGAGGGTCGGCCTGGTCACATGATCACCCACAACAGCTCCTGCCTTGAATTGTAAACAACAGCGCCTGCCTCAAATTACGTACAAACAAACGGGAAAAACAAATCTAGATCCGTTTGCTCGTTTTCCCCCTCTTCTTCATCTCCTTCACCTATCATCATCATCGTCGTTTTTATCATCATCATCTTCTTCAGAGTCACTGGTATCGAGCCGTTACGTATTGATCTCAATATATGCAATGGCATCTGCGGCTGCTCCAGATCCTCCAGATCCCACAGGGGATGACAATACTACTGGTGATGTATCAGAAACTCGTCGATGTGATCGTTGTGGCGAGACAAAGCCGATTATTCATTTCGTTAACCTACGAGACCAAAGCAGGCATACAAAGAGGTGTGCAAGCTGTCGAGAACGTCAAAATGCTCCTGTAAGCTGTTTCTCTACTTATGGTGCCAATAGACTAATAGAAATAGGCTCGTCGTCTCACGGAATTCACACGAACATTATCGACTCTTTCTAGAAGCTCCAAAAGAGCTGTCAGCAATATCCAATCACCCGAGCAACAGCCATTACGCACACTGTTCTTGTCGAATCCAGGGACTGCCCGCATCAACACCAACACTCCCCAGAGACATGACGCGACATGATGCCCACCAACGCGACACTAATGAATGGGCAGCTCGGCACAAGCCAATTGCTCATAGTGCCATGGCCAATCCCCATTTCAATCACCATCATCCATGGTCGTGTTCCCATGCCTTGGGCTACGACACTAATTCGGGAGTCATGCAGCGTACAAATGATACAGAGTTCGCCGTCACTCTGCCAAATGTCCTGTCCAATTCAGAGTTATAAAACACTACAGAATATCCACTGGCATTGCCAGACATTCGCCAGAGGCCTCCAGACCGAATGCATACCGAAATGAAAGACGTGTGCAACTCGGAACTCATGGTACACCCTCGTATACCGCCCGCTATACACGGCAACAAAACGCCTTTGGGCTGGATTTGCCAACATGATGCATGCATACATTTGCCATCATCAGCTCTCTGTGTGACACCGTACTTGGGAAACCCCAAGAGAGGAAACCGTCCCTGAGCTAAATTCCAAACCCCAACGCCATCCATGCAATAGGTCCAATCGCAATCTCCAAATTTCAAACTGACCTGCTCGCTAGCGATACTGAGCAAGGCATGGTCAAGGCTGTGTGTAATGCATCTTTTCTGCAGCCACAAGGTCCAAAACGCCGACACAAACTTGTAGGGAATATTCAACAAATGAAGACAATCAAAGAAGAAAAAGAAGAAGAAGAAGAAAAAGCAATAAAATAAAATAAAAAAATAGACACGTCCCGCCCCCTCCCATGGGGATAGGAACAAGGACACGATATTACAGGTGAAGCCGTAGAGAGCCCGGCTTCTCATAGCACTCTTAGATCTATTATGCGTCGTACAACTCGAGGCACTCTGCAGTTTCTTCGTCGTGGTCAGTCATCACAGGATACAGAAGCTGAAGCTGCAGCTCGAGCACGTCAGGTAAAGTAGCATATTGTAGAATATCTTGCATAGCATGTACTAATTAATGTAGGCAATTCTGAGTCGAGATCATCGCGCTGCACGTCGAGCAGGACTTGAAGCCGACCAAATACCGACAATATCAAGCTTCCTACCACAGTCTACTAGTCGTCGAGGGCGTATCCAAGATATCTTCGGCGAAATACAAGATATTAGCTCTAGCCCTGATGCCGGTGCAATTGAGCCATCAAACCAATCAAGCACAATACTGCCAATCCGATCTCAAAGCACGGGAGATACTCATATATGAGTGTTGCTTGTGGTCCCCTTGACTGAACTCGTAAAGGCGACCAGAAAAGGTCTACAGGGCGTTTACTAGTCTATTTGCATCGAACCGGCTCCCACGCATCTCTCCAGCATCGCTGTTTCTCTCACTATAACGAATGCCACCTGAAGGTTCCGGCCATGTGTTTTCGGCCTACCACAGTTTTTACGTCGAAGCAGCCACAACACCACGTTTCTTAACGGGCCGAGCCGAACAGCCATCACAGTCATATGCCACGAAACTTCAAGATTTTGATCCTCGGTATTTTATTGACAAGTTTAGGACAGTATGGTAACACGTATAGTAGTTGAATCACCGTATAATTGGATATTCTTGCTCTGCCTACTCATTTACGCGATTCCCGCCTCAGTTCGTCGATTTCCGCTGCCATCGTTCCCTTCAATGCGACTTATTCGTTTTTGGCTTCCTTTTTCGCTTGCTCTGATGGCTGATTCCAGTATTCAAGAATACTCTGAGCAGGTAATTTGCTTCTTCGCACGGCCTTGGGAATATCGACGCGCTCCCCAAACTATTCAATAAGCTCGCCAATAAATACGGCGATATCCTTTATCGTCCGATATGTTGCAGGATCGCTTCCATCTCCCCTGCCACCCCTACACAAGCGGACTTCGATATACTCTACGTTGACGAAAAGAAGGAGGTCGCCAAGTCGCTTGATGGCCCACCTTGCCGGCCGGTCTAAGGGGTCATCACCCTCAACTTCGTCCTCATCCCCCCAAATCCAAGAAATATGCTCGTCATCGTGAATGTCTACTTCAACAATAATCCGTCGTGCTAAAGGCGGAACGGCAATTAGTGCTACCATATTCCCCAGGTAGTCAGTTAAAAAGTCACAGAGCCAATGGAGCCGTATGTAGAAGGTGCTTGCCCCATAGTACAAACCCCGGGCTTCCTCGACCAATTGCTTCCCATCGTATCGCTGCCAACAAATACTCTTGCCTCATGATACCATCAGCTATTTTTGGATTCGAAGAGTCGTCATCATCACCCTTATCGACTATGACCAATCCTCTTGCACGAGATGATCCTCCAAAATTTCCCGGCGTTCGTGTTGTGTTAGGCTGAAGAACTGAGCAACAGATCCCCCAAGCATCCTGCGAATCCTCGCATTATCTTCTGTCGCACTAGTCACTGGGCACGTGTACCAAGGGCGCGCATAAGGCGCTGTAAATCTAGCACCCTGCGCTCGGATTATTGAATCAGCGCGCCCGATGCACAGGGCCCTGCGCCCTCTTTAAATCGAGGCGCACACAACCAATTTCATATGTAGAAAATCAAGGCTTTTATTATATCTTTTGCACTTATCTTCGTGTGCGCCCCCGAGCACACATTGTGTGTGCGCTGCGTGTGACAGGAATTTCCCCACCCAAATTTGGTGGCGCATGTCCCTTTGGCAGCTTGCTGAATTTCAGCACGATTTTATAGGATCAGAGCCTTAGTGATGCTTTTAGCAGGCGCGTTGTGATGTTGCGGAAGGTAGGCAGCGCCGCAGGCAGGAGCCCGCTGCAAGCGGCCCCCGGCAGGGCCCCCAGAGGGTCCCCGGAGGGAAAAAACACACAATGCCACTTCATGATCTATGAAAAATAAATCTTCAAATCAAGCCCTTTCAAATCAAGCCCTTTAAACAAGCCCTTTAAATTGAGCAAATCGAGTCCTTTAAACGAGCCCTTTAAACGAGCCCTTTAAATCGAGCAAATCAAGCCCTTTAATCGAGCCCTTTAATTCAAGCCCTTCAAACGAGCCCTTTAAACGAGCCCTTCAAACGAGCCTTTCAAATCGAGCAAATCGAGCCCTTTAATCGAGCAAATCGAGCCTTTCAAATCGAGCCCTTTAATCGAGCCCTTTAATTTAAGCCCTTCAAACGAGCCCTTCAAACGAGCCCGCTGCAAGCGGGCCCCCGGAGGGAAAAAACACATAATACTGGCTACCGCCGCTTTGCCTGCGCCTAGGATACCGACGAAGTCGGCAGCATCCCAGGCTATTTTAACGCCCCTAGTTAACCTATTTGAGCATTTGAAGCTATTCGCACAATTTTAACCTACAATGGAGGCTCTATTTAACAGCAAATTTTCAACCCTCGAGGCGGCAAGGGCCGCGATCGATAGCGTTACAAGCGAAATTGGGTATAACCTCGTTATTCATCAGCAGCGGCCAAATGCTACAAATCCTACCCGAATCATCATGCGATGCTGTAGGGGCCGTATTCAAAGCACCCCTTCGCCAAATGAAGCTCATGATAATCGCCGCCGCCGCCCAAATGCTGCCACACAAATGGCAGGTTGTAGCTTCAAACTCACCATCTTTGTACGAGCCGGCAGCTATCAAATCCAGCCCCCACGGCCCGATAACGTACATACTCATGACCGTTCGCCAAAAGCAGCATTTGCCCGATTCCGCCGTCAGATAACTGAGAAGAGAAAGGACGAGATTATCGCTGTGTATAATAGCGGTAACGCCCCCCTGAATATCCTGTCTACATTACGGGCCAATGGCTCGCCCGAAATTGAAGCTATTACAAGGCATGATATCTATAGCCTTCTTCAGCGGCATCGTCACGCTGAAGTAGCCGGTCGCACTGAAATTGAGTGGCTTTATGACCATCTGCGTGAAAATAACACCTCTTTCTATTTTACTGATGATCGAGATGCTTAAGGGCACATTACAAGGCTCTTCATCGCCCCAATCAGCGGCATCGAACTTCTACGATCACATCCCGATGTCATCCTCTTTGACAGTACATACAAAACGAATCGATTTAATATGCCGATGTTTAATGCCTGCGGAGTCACCGAATTAAATCAATCTTTTCAAATTGCCGCTATATGTGTCAAATAATTAGCCTTGCGAGGATAAGCATGGGGATCAGATCGTAGAGCTGATTCCAGAGCTTGTAACTTCAGAGGTGGCTGGTACACCTGTGCCGTGCCAACCAACCACAATCCAGTGACAAGGTACCCTGGAATTACTATTATCCGCGTATTGATTGATCGGTCTTGAGTAAAGAAGGTAATTTTCGACGCCCGCATATCAAGCCCTCTAGCCTACGTGGCACAGGCCGTTGCGTGTCGTGGATTGTTGACAGGGCACCTAGCACAAAGCTCAGTGGTGATGATCGCTGGCCCCAGCTCCTGGTGCCCTTGCTGTGCGCAGTTCTTGGTGTCCAATATGTATCCACTGCGATGCTGCCCGCACCATTGATTTATTGCTTAAAATAATTAAGCATGATGATAATATAACTTCACTTTGGGGTAAATTAAATCTTTTGATCATAGTGTACATACTACTAGTTCCTCATCTGCCCCTATGGGTAATTGGAATTTTTGAATTACGTTCTTGCATATATATCTCTAATGTCATACCTGATACCCATCGTAGGCTGCAAATAACTTCTTACATTCTAGCAGGCGCAGCCGCTTCGATGACGATCTCCGACTGTCGCAACGAAAAGAATACTCGGACCTGAGTATTTCTGTGGTAGTAGCCTTGACATTGCGCGACCTCACCTGGACTTCTATGCTATGAAGATCTGATAGGGGACAGTCAACTTTGCGTCCGTAGCCATAGACAGCTTAGCTTGGTCAATATACCCATTCACGATCTCCTTCCCCAACTTTTGTCCCTCTACGAGGGGCACATATGACATGCCTTCGAATCCTTCGAAATAATAGTCTCTTAACGCCAAGCCAATCTGCTGCTCTCGCGGAGACTTGGGCCAACCACCGATTGGAAGCTTGAATTTTATGCATTGTATGTTAATGAACCTAACTTCTTGAATCCAACCTTCCAAGTGTGGCGTGAGATTGAATATCCTTCCCGCTTGTTCACCTGCCTCCTCCAAAGCCTGCATCAATTTTATTGGTCCGAGATTCACCCCATCTTCAGAACTAAATTCTGTCGAGAGCTCATAGATTTCCAGCCATCCTCCCGGCTGTAGGTGCTTGTATGCTTGCTGAAGAAGCCTTGGGACATCACGTATGGAGCCCCCAAGATTTCGCCAGTGAACGTAAGTTAGAGGTACGTCTAGAATCCATTCCTCCTCCATATCGTCAAGGATAAAGTAGACCCCGCAAGGAACAGAGTTCGGTTACATTTTGCAGTTATCGGTTCCCGTGATATCGGCTTCAAGAATTTAGTCACCTATTTGTATGGCCCAGTCACCAGTTCCTGTGCCAATATCGATGATATTCTCGCCGTTTTCCCGAATAGGTGCGAAATAAAGTCCGCTGAGACGGTTGTCTGTGACAAGTTCGCCGTCAATACAGAAGCCGTCGGCAAGGACATCAGCAAAATACTCCGTGATGTGACGATGGAAGTCCTGAAATCGCTTTTTTTCGCGTTGGTGGCAAGGATAGGGATACATTCCATCCTGGAAGTAAGTCTGGTACTCTCGGCCGTCTTACTTTTCAGAGCGAAGAATACCGCTGCAAATCGAGGTAGTTATAGACGTGGGTTCTCCTCCATACGTTGAATCATGATCGTCATCAGGCAGATCGCGAGCCATATCGGAATCATGATTCATTGTATTAAAGTGGTCGGAATCATCTTCCGTTGTATTGCGGTGATCATAATGCGTGACAGATTCGTAAGCTACAGCAGTGTTCGGATATGCGGTGATGGCATTGGCAGCGCCGGAGGATATTCCTGAAGTGCCAAGAGATACACTAGCGGCCATGACTATCCTCTCCAATGTGCCAGGAGTATGTTGAAGCATAGAAATCTTCTTCCGTTTCTGTATCAACATGGTAGTTAGACACTGATCGTGGCAATGCAAGTCTGACTCGAAGACGCTGGCAGTGTCAAACAATGCTCAGGAGTGATTGAAAAGTCTCTTTATCGAATCGAAGCAGCGGCATATACTGCGGGCGTGGTTCGTGATCAGACTCGCGATGATCGGATCGCCACGACAGGAGGTTCAAGCTTCGGATCTTAAGGGAGCCGACGCTCGCCACCCAGCATAATTTAATACGAAGGACGCTAGATTATGCAGTTACAGGAATTAAAAAGAAGGATGGCGAATTGCGGAAGTGTAGAATAATGGAGGATAGGGTGTCGAAGGAGAAGGATGAGATCTGGTCCTGGCAAGAAAGTCACCACAGGGTTAGTCGGCCTCATCGTTAGCTTCCAACCGGAGACCAAGGGAGCTCTGTCACCTAGATAATAGAGCACTGGATGCCACTCGAGAGTTCATAATCTCCCTAGCATGAAAGCCAGGGAGGCGAACACATGGGTGGTCTGGGGGTTGTAGAGGAATAGAGGATCTGTAAGAAGGCTAGCCCGTTGGGGCAATGCTTAAATGTCTCTGAGTGATTGTGAGGTGTGGCCGTAAAGAACGCTGACATCGAATGACGAGAATGTTGACAAAACTCCAGGTGCTCACTGACAATCCTGGCCTAGAGTATTTTTATTGCTTTGTTTCTTGTTCTGCCGCTAGAAGCTGAAAATGCAGACTCTCTCTCCTCCCCATCTGGACCTGCAACCTGGCGGACCTCACGAGATGCACCTAGGCTGCGCGTACGGTCGCACATTTACGGTCGCACATTGCGCGGCTTGTTGGTCGGTGCCATGCGAGGTAAAACCCCTTGCCCCCCAGGGTCGTTGCAACCCATCCACCACCGCCCACTCTTCCCCCTTATCACAAGCGAGCTAAGGGCAGCCATCCGGGGACAGGAGAGACCGTCCCGTTCCGCCCTCTGCACCCGACTAAAAGTTTTCTCTCTGTATATTCTCCTTAGTTAAGTAACGCCCCCTGTTACTGTGTTGGTCGGAATGTACCTGCCACTTGGAGCTACTTGCGGAGCACACGGGCCGCCACGCCAAGCTATCTGTGAACATGTGTTTCCTCGCTTGCCCTAGTGCCCTTTCACGCGGCTGAACCAACTGCCTATCAGGTAAAGTGTCTACAAAATCGTTACCATGGCCTACGTGAAGTCTTCCCTGCTTGACTTAGCCCATGTCCGCACTAACTGACACAACCAGGCTTGAAGACATGACAAGCCCTACAGTGAAGATGGCGTATGTCTTCAACAGTGGTCTACGAAATTATGCATGTCTAATGAACGGCTAAAAGGCTTATGGCCTCCAGATAGGCTCACTAAGTCTTGTATTAGTATAATATTTACAATGTATTCTGTAAAGAATATTTCAAGACAGGTGATATAGGGTCGTTTGAGCTGGATAGGGGGAGTAGAGGCATCTAGAGAGTTACCGTTGCGGTTACCGTTTGGACTCTAGATAGTTCCTCTTTTTGAACTTCTTCAGCCTTGTTCCCCCGGTCATATCTTCTGTGCGCCCTGGTAACCACAATGAGCTTTCCGGCAGTCTTCATATGTAAGTTATCTGTAAATTCAGACGATATAAACCAGGAAAGCAGCCTCTTTTGACTGCTTTCTTTAAGAAGATGGTAACCATCTTTGCAGACAAACAACAGAACTTCTTCTATTAGCAGGGCTCTGAGTGCTATTGCCTCTGGCCCTGTAAAATTGCTCATATCGATCCTCAGAACAGCATATCCTCCAGGCACAATCTTCCGGAGCAATTCTCTCACCTCTCTCTGGTCCTGTGTAGTTGGCCGAAAATAATTACCAAGTAATAAGTGTCTCCTGTTTCGTTACAGACGCGACTCGTCCTTTTCTTCAGAGGGCCAATTCCACTTTTGCGATCAGAGATAGCGGTACTCTTTAAAGTCTGGTGATACCTACTCAACTCACTCGACGCTTTCGGACTCCAGTGGTTGTGTTATGGGATTCATTGATAGCCAGCAGCTTTCTGCCAGATGGAAAGAATGGATGGCTCTAGATTCTACCACCCCTTGGAATGATATCCGTTGAGAGCTTCCTTGGAGAAGTACTGGTTCCAGCTGCGGGCCTCTTCATCTTCATCAGGCTTGATGCACGCCTTTTTAGGGTACTGCTTCAGATTGGCAACATCCTGTGAGGTGTGGCGGCGTTTTAGCATTACCTTGCTGTTCATCTTCTTCTGCTGACGCTCCCAGATAAGATTGAGACGCAGCGATTCCGTAAGCTCCGTGGCCAGCATGTTGCGGCGCGTGGTGCGAGGAGAGAAGGCTGCATGAGTTGTGATGGGCTGAGCGCCGGATCGGGGTATTTCGCTGATGGCCTTGAGGGCCGAGTGTCGCATGCCCTTCATCAGCAGGGGCCCTTCTTCTGAGTCGTTGGGAGAGGCACCCAGGCCTGGGCCATGAGGGCTGTGTCGTGGTCGGCGGATGGCCGGCGCAGATTGTGAGGCTTGGTTTCCCGCTGCTCTGTCATGCTCATTTTGAGCATGCATGAGCGAAATGAGAGATGGGCCCGATTTAAGCTTGGCCCTGATCTCGACACGTTGGAAAGAAATGCTAGGCTCGACTTCGTCCACCCAGTCAGAGGAGTTGTCATCATCAATAGCGTCCTCGTCAACATGTTTAGCATTGGTGTCAGAGTTCACAGCAGACTCACTGTACTGCAGAGCCGGTGCCGTCAAGTTGTTGACACGATCGTTGGGCAGAGCTGACAGAGTAGTGTCGTCGGACAAGCCGCCAATTTGGGACATGGGCTTCTTGCTAACGATGGTCGCAGCAGCTTTAATGTTCTCAATGCTTCTGCTATGCTCGCTTGAGGAGCAAGATCCACCGAGAGCGAACGTAGCATGTTGCCTCTTAAGCTGCACAGGCCTCGGCCCTGCCAGAGACCTGTGATCAGGCAAAGTATCTTGCGATAAAGCAGCGGTGGTTGGCTCAGTGAGCACTTGTGTCTCCAGACCATATGTGGGCAAAGCAGAGGGCTGTGAGTCGGCCGTAATGGAGGAAAGAACCGGATATATTTCGGTTATCACGATGGAAAAAACAAATGTCCCGAAATCTTCTGAGCTGATCTGTCCTCCACTAAGATGAGTGGAGGGCTTTGGGCGTGGTAGTCGGAACCCGCGAGGCGCCGAGTCAAACGGACGATCGATTACGTCGTCGTTATTTAAGGTCTTGACGCTACTAGAGAGTGGAGGAACCTCGTTTATCGCATCTAAAGAATCATTTTTGCGTAGTGTTCTTGCGGCGATGTCATCGCTGTCGGAAGAGGTAGTGATTTTAAAAGCATTATGAACAAGTCGCTCGGTTCCCTAAACACGCCAACACATATTGCTCAATCTTTCACGATACTCTATCGCAGCTGAACGGCGAGAGAAGACTGCGAGTCCCAGTTGGTCAGCATTACACAGTGGTTGTTACGACGGTGGAACAAGACTTACCAGCGCACAGTTTGCCGGGATTGGTAGTATCACCCCCATGAACGGCGTCGCCGTGTACTGTTAAGAACGGTGTGTTTACCTCTGGAGGCATCAGTATGAATTGGATTCGCGTGCCGTTACGACGACACGTCAAGTGCGCTATTCTGAGGGAGCGGTGGCTGTCGTTCAGTGACGTAGAAGGTGTTTGTGTATGAGATGGGACGATGTGAAAGATGTGAGTCAAGGTGACGGATATCGAATGGTCTCCTTAAAGCCCGGTGCTCAAGACTTTTGTACATGGCAATCAGCCGTGTGCTCTCCCCAGCGTCGGCCTCGGGCATGCATTTATATATAGGCACGTTTGCTAGGAAGTATTTTGCCGAGGTGGTGGCTGCGAAACACCAGAGGAGCCAGGAGAATGGTGATCTTCGGACTTTAGCCGATCCGGGGAAGATGGACATACACTCCGTTATCTGGTTCCTCGTGAGATGCAAGGTCATGGGGAACACAGCCAAGTGGATGCATTAGCGCTCATGGCAAGGTCTCTCAGTTCGGCCTGGAACCTGGAGCAGTCAGATGTGATGTGATAGACAAGGGCAGATGAACGGGTGGTGTCAACCCCTGGTCAGTTTTGCTCTGACGGCATCGCAGACGGTTCCGTTGAAGTTGGCCATCTAGCACCTGTCCCCGCAAGCACCTTTAGCAACTCGAAACTGGGAAATCTGCTGCATTCCTTTCCGAGATATCACGCTACAACCCACACCATGGACTGAGTGTGGCCTTTCACCAGTGTTTTTCGCATTGCTTAAATCGTTTTTACATCTATGGCCACAGTTAGCGGACTACTCAGCATCTCCAGGTGTAGGAAGTCGACCATCCGCCGCTGTACGCTGCCTGGCCTTTAGTCCACTCCAACCAAAGCGTCCAGGCTCTCGCCAACGATCCAAACCACCCTGACGATGAAACGTCCAAAAGTTCTGCTTCTTGCGCTAGGCGGCACTATCCTAGGTAGAGCAAAGGCCCGGACGGCCACTGCAGGCTATGAATGTGCTACACATTCAGTCGCTGAACTACTGAAAGACGTTCCAGAACTGGCCAAAATTGCTCAAGTTGATTTCTTGGATTTGATGCAAGTTGCCAGCCCTGATTTGACCGTCAAGGACTTGATAACAATCGCCCAGACTCTCCAGAAACAGCTCGACGGACCAAAATACGACGCCGCTTGTGTCCTAGGTGGCACGGATTTATTGCCACTACTTGCATCCATCCTCGAGATGCTTATCAAGTCTCGGAAAGGGATTATCGTGCTTGGCGCTTCACTCCCGCCTACTTCCTATGGGGCTGATGGATTAAAGAACGTATTGTGTGGTGTGAACCTGGCAATTCGCGTTTCCGGTGTCTACCTCGTTTTCGACAACAAAATACTTCCGCCACGATATACTATAAAGGTCGACGCAACATCTATGTGCCCATTTTACTCTCGCGCTGGGTCCCTTGGTAGTTTCGAGAACATGAAGCCCGATTTCCTTTTCTGGCCATTGCCGAAACCAGCAAATCGCCTGTACTTTAATGTGATGAACATCGAAGCGCAGAAAGCGCTGCCCGTGGTCAACATCTTGCCGTTTCAGCCTGGTATGAGTGACACTATGTTTTATGACGCAATAGAACGTGCCGACGGCCTGGTGTTGGCAGGTGTGGGGATCCAAGGAATTAGGAGAGAAGATCACGAAATATGCAAACGATAACCGTCATAAAATCATTGTGATTACGTCGACGGCGTTCTCTTTCGTCAGGATACAGAGCAGTTACGGACTCAGCCGTCCTTGCATTGGCAGTGGATATTTCGACGCCCTCCAAAGTTTATGTGTGCTTACGCTGTGTCTGATTGAAGGCTATGATCACCGAGCTATTTAAGAGACCTTTGAGGGAAAGGACGACGTCGCGGACAGACAATGGGAAACTGGCAATCGCCTCTGTGGAAAGGCACGGCTGTCAAAGCTCTAATCTTCTCATTAGGCGGTATCTAATACAGAACTTGCTGCTGCTGTCATGATAGCCTCGCGCCGGAGGTGGAGGATGGCCCGGTGCAAAGGCTGCTGTCAGGACTCAGGACCGTCATCGCGCGCGGATCACCAAAACAATACTGTTCTGTCAGGCAAAGAGAACCTAAGGACTGGAATGTTTAGTAGCAAGATTAGCCCTGATTAGACCGTGTGGCAATAACCTGAGCGAAAGCGGTGCGGGACTACCCGCTTGGCAGTCGATTTGGAGTGGCGGTCAATAGTTCACTGTGAATGGAATCGCACCTGGTCTGGTGTTCTGCGCGCCGCGGGCCATATCCCGCTTCCTCCACAAAGCGAGTTACAGGTACAGCGCGGTACATCAGCGGACTTTACCAGCATCGGGGCCAGGCACCTAAGGGCTGGCCTAACAAGAGACATTGTTAGGTGTAGGAAGGGTTGTCCCCTCATTTCATTATGGCCTGGCGCTAATGCTATGGGGACAGTACAGTGTCACCTGACCCACCCTGTGACAGACATGGTGGTTTGTAGTGAGTGTGTCAAAGCCGCGGGTGGCTGGGTTGGGAGGGGAAAGGCTAAATACAGACAGGGCATAAAATATGGTGTATCCTTGCACATTCTCAAACCTCTCGGTGGGTCGCGCTAAGACACCTGGAAAACAGCGGCTCACAGCCCAGACATTGATGGAGCTTTTTGTGTAACAACACCATATCGAGACAGGGATGGCATCCAGGATCCCAAATCAGAAAGTAGATCAACGAGTTCACCACACCCTCGGCACATTTACGCTCTCCGTTCTATTGAGCGAACAGCGCTAACCAGATGAATAAGGATACACCATAGTTATCTTGTACGTTTGCCATTTAATCTCTGGCTTAAGTAACAGTAGGGCAGCCGTATAGCGGTTCGAGTAGCGGTTCGAGTAGCGAGTGGATCAAGGATTCGCGGGATGAGAGCGGATGCGAGTCAATCATAATGGAACATAGATCCTTTCCTTTTGCATACTAACTTCAGCATCGGCCAAGTCATGCCAGTGAGCAGTCAAACAAGCCACAAGCATCGCATGGGCCACCACGGCGGTCCGCTGGTGCCATCGTTCCCAAGTCGGCACCTGGCGTCTGACAGCCCAGTACGTTACGCAGGCGGCATTCTCGTACCTTCACTGGCTGGTGACAGTGTCGCGCTAGTTCTGGCTGAGGAGAACCCCCATCACGGCAAGGAGTGCTACTAGACGTGTTGGACGTATCGGTGGCTTGGAGAGAAGATGCGGCGCTGTGAGGGATAAATCGTTGGGGGGCCCCTGCGAGAGAATCCCGTTGAACTGATGCACCGCTGGCTTTCGCTGTTTAACCCTGTCCTCGTAGCGCAGATCTTGCTAAAAGATGAACTGTATCCCGAACAGGCGTCTATGCGCACTAGTAGTCATCTTGTTCGCAAGCGAGTAGCTTAGCATGGGAGGTGCGCTCCTTGCTCACCTACATCTGGGCAGGCGAATGGTTATATAAGTCTCCCCGTTCGATGCATTCGTCTACTTGGATTCGGAACCCTCTCACACCTTAATACCATTACCGTCGTCGTGGAGTACCTCTGGTCGAATACAGGTGAGATGTTGCCCTCATAAAACTGCGACGGCTATATAGCTAATATGAAGGTTTACGTGCAGGACCTTTACCACACCTCTGGCGCCCGAATCTGAGTTCGAATTTGCATCTGCAAAATAGCTCACCATGCCAGAAAAGCGCCAGCTAAAGGGTTGGGAATGCGAGAACAAACGCAATAAATGTTCTCCTAGGCAAATTACCCAGGTCAAAGGAGAGGCTTGTCCGACATGCGGCCAGGCCAGGACCTCTGATGTCAACAAGCACCCGGACCTGTGTGATGCCAACGGCAACCCTCTCGGAAAGAAACAGTAGAGAAATGGGCATGGGCACGGGCACGGAATCACTCGAGTTGAGGGAGTGCGGGAGATAGGTACCTACTATGTAGGAGCAAGGTAGTTTTGAACAAAGTCGAGGGGCGATATTCATGTTTAGGGCGTTTGGTATGAGTTCGCATTCGCATAGACTCCGGGCCCCGGCTATATCGCGCCTCGCAACTCTAAAAAAAAATTCCACTCCTTCTTTTCCCACGACTGACCTGAATTTCCCCTCTTGCGGGTTCGCCATGTTCAGTGTGTTATAGCCTACTCTATTAAGCCTTGTTCTTGTTAGACTGGGCTGCCTCTCGATGACTACGGCGGACAAACCTAAGCTTACAACAGTGCGATAATGTCGCACTAGTCACAGGGCACGTGTGCCAAAAGGCGCTGTGAATCGAGCACCCTGCGCTGGGATTATTGAATCAGCGCGCCCGATGCATAGGGCCCGGCGCCCTCTTTAAATCGAAGCGCACACAACCAATTTCATATGTAGAAAATCAAGGCTTTTTATAATATCTTCTGCACCTATCTTCGTGTGCGCCCCCGAGCACACATTGTGTGTGCGCTACGTGTGACAATAAGCGTAGTGATTGATGGCCAGCCACATGTGGCTGTGCTGAACCGCCACTTAATGTGACACGAACATTGGAGAGGGGAAACATTCCATGAACACACCCAACCTTTCACGGTTGATGCCTATTCCTTGGCATGGCGACAAAAGAACCGGTTACCGCAACCGGAAGATTTGAGGGAAAAGCGAAAAACTTGATAGTAAGGCTCAGTGACCACCCAAAATATAATTGGTTCCAGTGGAGCGATAATATCCCTTCACTAGAAGCCTTAGTGGCTATCCTCCGCCGGCTTACCCCTCAACGTCCTAAAAATTTCACTTTACTAGATGACGTAACAGAAGCCAGCAAGATCATTGAAGCAGACAAGGATTGCGTTAAAGAGGAGATTATGAATGAGAAAGACAAGGAAAAGAAAAAGCTGCGACTGCTTATCGATATTATCCCTTCACTGGAAGCCTTCCAGGCTATTCTCCGCCGGCTTGCCTCCCAACTTTCTGAAAATCTCACATTATTGGATGAAGTGATGCAAGCCAGCAAGATCATTGATGCATACAAGAATTACGTCAAAGAGTATATTATGAAAGAGGAAGACAAGGGAGTTCAAAAGCTGCTCATCGACAACATCCCTTCACTGGAAGCCTTACAGGCTATTCTCCGCCGGCTTACCTCTCAGCTTCCTGCAAATCTCAAATTACTACTAGATGAAGTAACAGAAGCCAGCAAGATCATTAGAGCATACAAGAACCACGTCAAAGACGATATTATGAAGGAGGAAGACAAGGAAAAGAAAAAGCTGCTCATCGATCTCATCACTTATTACTTTACTGCACACCTTCTCGTCTTAAGGGAATCCCATAAGCATCAGTATGGTGTGCAATCCTACATTGACAACCTCAAAGGCACCATAAACAAGGGTTTGCGGGACTTTTGGGAAGCGACGAAGGCGAAACCAGTGCTAGAAGACTCTGCCGACGATCGTATTGATTCTGTGGCGTGTTTCGACCCGTTTCTGTGCGTCCTTGGAGATCTAATTGGGCCTCGGGCCTTCGAGCTTCCTGGTCACTGTAAGTTACTTCGGATTCCTTCCACAACAGGCGCTGAGATGACACAGACAGCTCGTTGCGCGATCTTGGCAAGGAGTTCAGACTTGAGAACGCAAAAGAGGAGATTATTGTTAAGCTAGGCGAGAAACTCAAGCTCCCAGACAAGGTTGCGATCCGCTGGGATCCTGCCGCAGCTTCAGCTGACGCAGCCTCAGCAAGTAGGATTGTGGCAGCCAGTTTTGGTACCAGATTCAGGTACGGTACTTGACTTTCTTACCAGGTATGCATCATTCTGCAGCTGGATCCTCTAACACGCCACCCCAGTCGGGTAGCCATCCTTTCCTTCCTTGGTCACAGCCGTCAGCACCTACTTTATGAGCCCGCATATCAGTTGATACCTCTGGACAAAGTTGATGGACAGTGGCGGGAGGATGCTGTGGCGTCAGCAGTTACGTTGAAGGAAGCAGTCTCCGTGCGCGATCCCTCTAGCCAGACAGGTGTAAGGACCATGGCCCTTTAGACTTCGGAAGGCAGTGGCTAATATTAATACGGATCTGCAGCCTGTTCTTTTCACATTCAGATTCACGGACGAATGTGTTACCTATTCAAACGCTTGCAACACAAACTTGGTACGTGACACTCGTTACGCTCTAGTTTATGCGCAACTCACCAAGCTCAGATGAGGTCATTAATAAATTGTTTGAGGATTCAAAAGTCAACGATTCAAAAGGAAGAACCTTGGTGTCGATACCTATGTCGACTTGACTCTAGTGCTGTCCTGTGGCCGACTAAGGGATATATAAATGTTCTGCTTCCACTGTTTCATGAAACACAGAGAGTTGAGCTCCACGTACCGAGCTCGGAAGGGAGATTGTGTCTGTGGCTTCCGGACACGGCATTATATCTTCACAAATATGGCCTCGAATTACCGCAAGGCGCGCTTCGTTTCTTGCTACTACTTTACAAGTTTGGTGCAGAAGAAAGCAAATCCTCCCGCGAAGTGCCACGTAATCAGGCAGATTCTGGCATATCGGGATATGGAACCTTTAGTTTGTCAGGACGTTCTGTAAGTTTGTAATTAATGTCTTTTATATACTCCGGGAACTCATTAAATGCCACGCTCAGCACGAGGACACTCTCTTTATTAATTGAAACCTGGACTTATTGTTGATAACTGGTTGATCCATTCAACTTCCGGAATTCCTCAGACGTCGCGGGCTACTTAGCTCTATACCATGTTCTAAGTCTTCGTCTCCTCGGTATACTTGGAGCCATTAACAGCTAATTTCATTGCTGGAGTTGGATAGCCACCAGATGGGTCCCCAAAATGGAAGGTGTTAAGCTGCTTCTCTGTTCTATTTGGCGCGACATTCTGCGTAGAGTTTGGCGGTATCGGAAGGATTGTAACGGTGCGACCAGAAACCTTGCTTCGATAGCTGGTGAACGATTTCTTTTCATGGCTCTCTTCCCCAAGTGATATAACGAAGTGGTAGACACGAGGGGCTACTACATAACCCGTCGGCGGGGAAATTGACAGAAACCATGCAGCCTGGAAGGATGTCAGCGATGGTAATTTAGCATTGTTTCCGTTGTACCTACAACATATCTTTGCTCATCCAGCCTCCAGATCTTAAGTGGCAGGATGAAAGCAAGAGCTCCAAATAGCAATGTAAAGACGATGATAAGAGTCGCTGCAAGCCTCGAAGACGGGATTTTACCTTCCCGTAGCCGGAGGCCAGCTCCAATCAATATAATGGTTAGGGGCAACACCAATGCTACCGAGAGGAGCCAGAGGAGCTGGAAACTGGAGTACAACATCCACCCAGTTCCTGCTGCGAGCATCAGTGTGACAAAGGCGATCGCTGTGCCGAATAGCGTGAGTTTATCTCTTGTTGACTTCGATTCTTGGTAGTAGCGCCAACGGAGGTTTCGGGTCATACATAGAAACTAAGTTTCGGTAAGCTTATGGAATACTTCACGTTTAACACTGACATTCACGTACAGATACCAAACCGTTTGAAAATGTGCCGCAGATTGGCATATATAGCTGCCATTTGTCGGTTCCAAGCCGTAATAAAAAGAGGAGTAGAAGCAGGGCAGGAAGCACTAGGCATAATGAGTGTAGAGGATATATGATCCATCTTTTGCATTGAAGGAACTCCAGGGTCTCTCCATCATCGTGATCAAAAAAGGAGGGGGATTTCGAATTGGCCGTATTTTTAGACCGCTGGCGTAGTTTGTAGACTTGAAGTACTACTACGACAGCGAAAGCAGCGGACAGTATAGGAAAAATGACAAAAATTGTAGGATATGACGACATTTTAAAGAGTAATGTATAATTCGTTTATGTACAAGACAGGTGTTAGACTTGAAAAGAATGTCAAGCTGATGGCAAGTACTCGCAATACTGGCAAAGGAACCGTACATTGATTGAACCTTACCTTTATCAATAGCTCACAGCGTCAAGGTCTCCAGGCTTTTTTTTTTCCTTTTTCTCCTATTACTTAACTAGTTAGGGATCCAATAAATCGCGGTTGACGGGAAGCTGGGGGTGGATATGGGCTGTTTCCTGGTCCTGCGATTCGGCCGAAATACGAGGCACGGCTCAGCTTTGCTTGAGGGGGGGCCTGGACCCACACCTAGTTCTAGTTTTTGACCAGGGCTCCCCTTTCACGCCAAACAAATCGGATTCTCCAATGTCGCAAAGGTCCACCGCCACTTTTCGCGTCAGTAGGCGGAGGAGAAATCAAAGTCCGTGCGTGGCTTCCGCAGATCCTTAATGTGGTGAGATCTGACCGTAATCTCGCTAATATGCAAAGCTGCAGCCACTAATAAAGAATACAACTCAGCACATCAAGCATGACCTTGCTTCAGGGCTTACTTCTGATTCAGAGTCAACCTGGCCATGCCCGAAAGCTCAAGACTTGGTCGCGGAGGCGGGTATATGCCGCTAGTGGGAGGACTCCCTTACTCAGCACGGCTCACAGCAGTGAGGAGGTGCAGACACTCTAGTAGATAATACGGATGATAAACCTTCATTTCCTCTCCTATTGATCGAACTGTGCCCCTGTTATTACAGGCACCGTATTATGTCCCCATGCCGCACTGCATGAACGTATTGAGCTCCGTCCTGATACATGAGCGACACGTTATGCCACTTTGCCATTTTGCCAAACCTTTCATGCTCTTCTTATCGACGTACAATGGCTTCTCCTAGTATTAAAGATCTCATAAATTGCCCCTCATTCGAAAATGCCCCAACTGCCTTAATGCCCACGGGTGATAGGACATGCAGTTTTTCAAGGTTCTTTCGGCTGTTCCGGCTCCCCTGGTGGACAGATAGCATTTCTATAACTCCAGGCACATCGTTATCCTTTACCAATTCTATCGATGAAATCAATGAGTACCTCCATAACTTAAACAACACACAAACGCCAAAGATTTATTTTGAAGGAGAACTGCCAAAGTGGCTGATTAAGTGAGTATCAGCAGTCGTCGCAAATGGCATCCTTTGTTAACAGAGGGAGGAGCAAAGCACGGTTAGCCTACACATATCGCAGCCGAATCTCTTCTGCAATGCAACAGACGACACATACCATCTGGTTATTATTTACGGCGATTTAAAGGTGGATAAACAGCGAGAAATGTACCGGAAGACGACGGATAGAGGATATATCATTATATGCAATGATGAAGACAAATTGACACATGCAGTGGCGAAGGAACTGGAAGCCCAGTTACAAGATGAAAGTTTTCAGCCTGTGACCATACACAAGGGTGACACATGCTTCCGCAAAGCACACCAGAGAAGTTGGCTCTGGGATTGGTTACCCAGCGACGGCCCAGAACGGAAGTGCATTATAGTTGGTCGGAAGGCTGTGCAACCAAGCGCAACGCTATACTGGTGATATAGGACATTTTTTTGGATTTTCCGATGAAGAACTTCGGAATGTATTCAAGATGAGCAATTACTCCACTATGAATGGTGAACGCAAAGAGGTGGCGATGTTCCTTGAAGATACTTGCTCATGGGACATTCCCTTACTATCGGCTTAGCCTGGTCTACAGCCTTACCATGATGTATATTACACATAGTAAACTGTAGATGTTCATGCCTTTTTCTAGAACACAAGCCTTGGGAATTCTATAATAGACGTCGACTGTTCTGTCACATGTGAAAGATATATCTCGTCTCGCCCCGACCTATATCCCATCAAGTCAAACGCCACGGGGACTGACATCTAAATTTATATCGTGCGGCTATTGACTAATACTAGAGATCGCTGACTTATGATGGGTTTTTTTTTTTCGTCCTATCGGGCTAGAGGTAGGATGTTAGACCAGAGGGGAGGAGTTTCTATGGTCGAACCTGACGCGATGCAGACGGGTGACTTTGCCATGAGCACATAGGAGCACAGGAGCTATGTTTGTCCAGCTTGTTTGCCCACTTTTCCTTCCCATCCTCCCTGCTCATGGTAGGCCTATCAGCCAGCCTTGAGTGCTTACCTGCAAGCTAGGCGTAACATGAAAAGCCTTTGAACCATTAACAGCACCAATCTTCTGGGGAAGGGGGCCTTTGTATCAGGCACACATCAGAGTTCACAAATCGTTCTTATACCCGTCACATCTCCTTAATTAGAGCTTCCGTTCTTTTAGACCACTTGTTGGTCGTGTCCTTCCTCCATTCTTATGTGTGTCTTGGCCGACCTTATTCGTTCTACTCCATTACTAACATGGACTTCGCGCCGCAAGCACACGGTAACCGAGCATCTCGAGGTGATTCGACGGTGCTGAGAACTTACGGCCGGCCTACTTCTTGCACCCCGAGGTTGTCACCGCCGAAGACATCCATAGCAGTAGCTTGAAAATGCAATTAGATGAGCGACCACTTTCGGCTTTTTGCGCGCCAGTGCAACAACAAGATGGCCGTCAAGCCCTGAGCAACGCGTCGACACGGTTATTCCTCGTCAATATCCTCTTAGACTGGATGTGCACCAGTCACAAAATAGAGGCGCTAAACGAAAGACAACTCGTCCTCCGAGAAGAAATGCTGATACGACAGCAAGCCAGTGGCTCGAACTATAAGGACAGGACATTGTTTCTTACCTCGAAGATCATAAGATTTTGCTTTGCCTTATCTGCAAAACTGCCATAAACCCCCGAAGCGACATACACAAGAACAGAAACAGCATTAAGATTCATATGAGACGACACCCCATAGATGCCGAAGTAATGAACGATATTCTATCCTGGTGCTTAGAAAAACCTATACAAGACCCCAACAAAATACCTTTGCCTAAGGATGGGAGTAAGTCAATTACGGGGTTGGAGTTTCATAAAGGATATAGATGCAGAAACTATAAGTATAGAGGAAGGAGTGCATGTGAGGCACGATGGCATTCGTGCGAGGGCAGAAGAGGTCGCAAAAGGGCACCAGGCGAGCAATCATATTACGAGGTTCCGATACAAACATTTTATAAAGGAGAAAGTGGCTAGTTACTAGATTGTGGACAGAATAGGGAGTAGCATGCCGTGACAACTTCCTTCCGATTACTGGTAGTCAGTCGTATTGTTTCCCAGTTGTCCTTAAGTGCAGTACTTAGTAAAAACCTCGTAAAATGACGTATCGGCATTTTGGATGAGTAATGGTGTGAAGCTTTGAATAAAAGATGTGAAGAGAAGGCTGTACTACTCGCGAGCGAATTAAAACGAGAATATAAAATGAAACTACATCATCTCATGGAATTCCTCCTGAGGTCGCGGTCTTCCTTTTCTGACGACGGTTAAACGCAGGATAAAGTGCCTGCAGAGCAATTTATCGCGTACGAGAAGCAATTGCCATCGATTCCATTGGATGTCTATATGGTTATACTGCCAACAAACGGCAGCACGACGATTGGGCAACTACCCCAGCCAGGCCGGCACGGTGCCCGCATTCAACGGGCGGGTTTGCGATAATCCACCCAAATAGACTGACACTGACAGGGCACTACTCCGAGTCAGATCGTGCTGTGAATGACGCTGGCACCGGCTCGCACCGGCAACGAGGAATTAACGTGACGCTGCAGTCACTCTCACAGTGCTGATTTGTGTCGTACTGGATTGGGTCAGACACGACGGCCGACAGTGACGACACAGCTCCCCGAGGTGAATACAGACTGTTAAGATACTGCCGAAAGTCATCGTTCAATATTTATTCTTGTGACACCTCAGGGCGTTCGATATACCTGGTTGAGGTGGTCGTCGGACCATCGAGAGAACGGGCAGAGAGGAGTCTGTAATCTGGCTGCAGTAGGCGATTACATGTAGACGCACAGATCCTACTCGCAAACATATTTAGCAAGGAATTTGCTGATGGAAACAGGATGCGAATGAAACAATGCATAGACTTGGGTTAAAATCAGCGAAATAATTACATATTCTAACTATTAAAGAAGGGAACCGCGGTGTCCGTCTCGCGGGACAGATACACACAGCTGCGAATAGGCCAGGACCTTTCAGGCAAGGCGTCACCCTAGCTTTCGCAGTCCACAATCCAGCACTTAACACGCGGACCCGTCGTAAATGTTTGGAGCTTAACATCGTAGAATGATTGTTCGAACGCTTCCCTCCTGCGCTTTCTGCGTTTTCTGCCCTCGCACGAATGCCATTATTCTGACTCATTGATCTATGCCGACAAAGGTTGCATCTATATCCGTTGTGAACGGGCAACTGTGCAATTAGCTTACTCCCATCCTCAGGCAAACGTATGTCTTGTACAGTATTTTCTGGGCACTAGGACAGAATGTTCGACATCACTTCGTCTTTTATGGAGTGTCTTCCCAGATGGGTTTTAATGTTATTTCCAGGTTTGCCGGGTCGGGGGTTTATGGCACTTTTACAGATAAGACAAAGCAAAATCTTATGACCTGCCAGGTACAACACTTGGTCCTGTCCTGCTGGTTGAGTCGCAGCAGCATTCGCTAAAGGGGCACGCGCGGCCGAGATTTCGCATCCAGCTCGTCGTGATGTGTGGTGGGTTGCATCAAGCTTGATGGGAGGCAGAAACAGCCGTGTAGTGGCTGGTAGTGGTAGAGCATGCGGTGGGGGGTCTGTAACGCTGGCTCGGAGAGAACACAAAAACTCGCCAATAGAGGAGGTTGCCGAGAACAAGAATGCCTTGAATGCCCACAAACGCTGCGCCCATCGGCCTCGGCATGCATAAATCGACGAGATGCATGAAACTGTCACGGTCGGCATTTTCGAGCTTAGTCGGCTCGTCTTCTGTAAATAGTCGGTGAGAACGTAATTCACCTGGTATAACAAACTTCTGGTGTGGCCAAGGTCCAGCCGCTGGCCTGGGTTGGGGTCTTTGCCCGCCAGATATCCTCTTGCTTTCCCCGTCGACCCAAATAGCCAGTATGGCTTTAGACTTCGTTGCTTCCTCCGAGGTAATTCATCATCATTAGTGCAATCTGCATCTGACCGCCGCATCTCCAGTTTTTCATCATCGCCTTCTACTGTGAAGTACATCATGGCGAGTTTACCACGCTAAACTCTTCTGCTTCTCGAAATGCCGCCTTCGAAGCTTCGCCGCTTGTCGACATATTACTTCTTGTTGACATTGCGGCAAGTCTGGCGGTAAGTTGGGTCATGTCGAGGGCTGCTGCCAGGGTTCGAAAGGCAAAGAACCCCTGCCCGCTTCTATTCGCCTTCTCGTGATTTCTGAATGGGGAAGGGGGTTTCACCAGGTCTATTCTTTCGTGCGTATATGTCATTCTGGTTGGCCTTCTCTCTGAACAATATGAGTTAGCAAGACCTAAGCTAGGCTAGCCTAACGTGCCCCAGGGGACAAATTTCTTCTCCGTTCTAATGAAACAGCAATGGCGCATCAAGCAACAAAGAAACCGTTCAAACCACCGACAAACATGGGCCACGTGCAGAAATCTCCCGGCTGTCATTAGGCGGCTACGGCTCCGTGTCACCATGGCCGCCGCTCAGCATTAGCAGCTCAGGCATCGTTGCTATTGACATTACCCAGAGATTTGCAGAAGCTGCCAAAAGTATGTGCTCGCTTGACCTTGTCGAGCAGTCCTGCCTTGTGACTAATCCTTGTTGCAGCGTTAGAGCCTGGTGACGTGACAATCAGCCAAACGATGAGGACACCAACTCCCAGATCCTCAAAGCCTGACCTCACAAAGCGGGGAGGATGACCCGGCGATGCCAGCTCCAAGGAGCCGGCCGAGACCTGCTGGAAAACGCCCTGCGTCTCTGCCATCTACCAACTACTTTCTGATACGTCGGGCGAAGAAGACCAGGTAGAGAGGAAATACTAATAACGTAGACGAAAGACGACACGATTCGGATACCGTATCCTCTGGTCCTTGCCATTGGCAGTCTTGTCCACTTGGCGGTCCAAAACTCCTGGAGTAGGTCTTCCCTACATCACCACATATAGCACCTTTACAGCTAAGGCGAGACCTGCTCACGGCGCAGATACACCTCGGATTGGGAGCGAAGAAGCGGAGCCAGACAAAACGGCTAATATTCATTTCACCACGAATATAAACGAAGTCTGCGATGATCCATTCACAATCAAGGACTAATATATGAATAAATGATGAATCGAATAAGGAAAGCGGGATCCCCTTTTCGCTTGCACCGTGATACCTTCTCGGAACCGCACCTAAAATCGAAAACGACGCCAGGTTCGAAATCGCCACACCTAGGTACTCCCCGTAACGATGCCGCATTGTGGCCGTGACGGGGGCCAGGGTGCAGACGTTGATGACGCGCTCGCCATGGTCATGCGTGGGGGACACAGCAGAGCATCCACCACCCAAAGGTCGGACGGTGCCAGTATGGGACACGCAGCGAGCCCGAGCCGGATCCGGCGGCAGACGAATCGATGAACATCTAAAGGAAGAATACAGGAAGATCGCTGGCCTTGTGCCAGAGGTGATGGCCATCGTTGCTAGGGCCAAGAAGGACGCATGCGTCCTGCCTGTGCGGGCACGACACGTGAACCCAACGAGAGCCAAGCGCCAAACGCGGCGGAAATCCGAAAGACAATGAGAGAAGAACTACAGACGGCTCTAACGCTGCCTGAACAGATCCAGCCAAGACGTGGGCTCAGATCGCGTCCACGGCTGCCTGAAGGGACCGCGTCGGCATCGTGCCGAAAGCCATTCCTAAGGCAACACCGCGAAATACTAGTCAAAGGAGACACGATCCACAGGGACTAACGAAACCGCACCCCAGAGGAGAAAGTAGAAGCAGTTAACGCCGCCACAGGCACAAAAGACGCGGTGGCCGCGAGGCGGCTGCGAAGCGGCGACACTATAATCACGTTCGATAAGCCGGCAGACGAGCACAAATTGGGCCCCAGCCGCAGTTCGGCGCGGGAGCGACGATACACCACCGAGCGTACAATATCATCGTGGAGGAATTCCCCTACGAATTGTCAGCGGCATCTCAACTGAGGACCCGGCTTGAGACGTAGCGAAGGCGAACAACGTGGACATCTTGTGAGCACGCGCGAGGCGGCCCCGAAACGCAACCTGCACGAAGGTAGTACTTGTCCTAGGCATCGAGTCTATTGACCACGCAAACCGAATCTGTCAACAAGGGCTACTATACAAAGCAGAGCTATTCGAAGCCGAACCATACAAAGAATCCCTACACTCGAGGCAGTGCTTCCAATGCTTCCAGGTCGACCACTTAGCAGAGTACTGCACGGCGCAGTCGCGATGCGGCGCCGCTAAGCACGACATCGAAGAAGACTGCCTGGTCAAGGACAATGCGGCTGAGAAATGCCTCCTCTGCCAAGGAGGCGTCCAGTGTGGGCCAATGTTCTGCGGGCAGAACATTAAAACCAAGCGAGAGCGGCGCAGCGCAACGAACGCCAAACACCACAGCAGAACACGCGGCAGCAACGCCGTGCCGCCAGCGCGACGTTAACCCCAGAAGCACCTCTAGTAGGAAGAGACCAGACCGCCCACCAGGCAGCAAAAATAAGTTAAAGCCACCCGCCACATGAGCGAACAGCACCACAGCATATACGACACGGGAGAACCACGGGGCCGATGCGTGGGAGTACATGACGTCGCCGCCACCAAACACCCAATCACAGCAGTCAGTCAAGTTCTTGGGTATACACTTCACAAGGAAACTTCGCTGGAGAAGCACCTCAAGCACCTGCTCGCAAAAGCGCAGCGGCAGCGACTCGCACTTGCGGCGCTCACGGCCATGGCCTGGGGATGCCGCTTCGCAGAGGCCAGGACGTTATACAAACAGGTGGTCCGCAGCGCAATAACATACGGATCCATGCCCACAGAGCCTCAGGGCACCGTCAAGGGGGTAGCGCGAGCCTCAGCCAGGGAGCAATCGGCGTGCCTCCGCACCGTGGCCGGCGCGTCCAAGCGACCGCAGTCCACATCCTAGAGATCGAGACAGTAGTCCCGTCTATAGACCTATACCTGAACGAAAAGCCGCGAAGATTCGAATCGCGGCACGGATCCGCGCGGCTACCGCCTCAGTAGCCAGACTGATCAAGCAACGATGTGGGCATTGGCAATGGCCGGACCAAGAACGGCAGCCGTGGCCACGACGCTGAACCTCCGCGGGGCCGCAGGGTTCTACATTGGCAACAGCCTGGCGAGAAAGATGGACCAAACGGCAACAGACAGGAGTCGACCACAAGGCGTCCCTCGCGGCAACCGTGGCGGCAACCGCACAACCCGATTTCCGCACGCACAAGCGCACTTTTAAGAGCTATCAAGATTTAGCTAAGCATGAGTTAGCTCTGTTGACTTAGATTAGAATAGGCATGGGGCTCCAGGCCTTCCTCCACCAGCGACGCGTCCCCGACGATGACAACGCCGTTATGCCAATGCGGGATAGGCACTGAAGACGCAGCCCACATGATCCTGAGTTGCCCCCTCTTTGGAGACAACCTCCTCTCTGTGCGCGACACAGGGCCGATGAGAGACCGTAGGGACCTCCTGCTCGCCCTCATGTCCCCAGAGAAGGCACACTACATTACGCGCTGGGTCAAGTCCACAGGCCGTCTGACACAGTTCCGGCTCGCGCGCCAACTGGAGCTAGAATGGAGGATAAGGAAGGAGCGGTGGCACGTCGGAGCCGAGCAGGACACGTCACGCCTTTTGGGGCAGGAGTATCGACAATACGGGGACCCCGTGGGACAGGGGAGGCCGCACCAAGGGAGCATATCGCCAGTACTGGACAGGCAAAAGCCAATGGCAACAGTTACGGCAATCAGGAAAGTCACAAGCGACCGCAGCGATGGCGAATCGCGCAAGCCGATGCTCATGAAGTTGCTTCAAGAGGTGAAGATGCGTCGAATAAGCGACTAGAGTTTATGCAATAATGGCAGGAACATGGCCAGCAGCAGTTGAATGATTAAATTCATTATCTACAGTAACGGTTGACCGAGACAAGGTCGAGGCTGAAGCAAGTGAGGGAGCAACTGGTATCCTCCAGATTTTGACGTCATATTAGTACGCATGTATCGTATCGTACAAAGGTTTGGTCATCGGCCAGGATATGTACTGAACGATCCTAGGCGGAGTCCGTGCCAGATGCATCGGAGTCATTATCCATGGCACAGGCCAAAGTCAGAGTTCCCTTCCGACAAAGCAATACTTATCGGGCTATCCTTGACGTGGCGACGCCGCGCAGTTACGTCTAATTCTACAACACCACACCACGTCCAAGTTTACCGTCGACTAGAAGCGAATATACCATCAGGAGCCCGTGCGCACGTTTTGGTGGTAGAGATGCACGATGGTGTGCATTCTCTTTGCCACGCCGCTCCGTGTAGTCCTATTAGCGGCGACTGTTCTTCACTTGTCTCTCGAGTCTCGAGTACGTCATTGACATTACCCTGCAAATAGAGATA
Organism: Sarocladium terricola; assembly: GCA_029379155.1. Classification (NCBI taxonomy): domain Eukaryota; kingdom Fungi; phylum Ascomycota; class Sordariomycetes; order Hypocreales; family Sarocladiaceae; genus Sarocladium; species Sarocladium terricola. Next base: position 633,449 of record JAHKSO010000010.1, read on the forward strand.
AAGCATTTGGTAGTATTATACTAGCGAATAACAACCTCAGTATACTTCAAATTTGCTCATCATGCTCCAGTACTTTGGCAAACCAGTCTTTCATGGTCTGCGCTACGGCATGGGCTTGGTGCTCTAGCCAATGCCAATATGCCATAGAAAGTTGGAGCAACTTCATAACCCCCCGGTATATCCCGTACAAGCTAAGAAGCACCGTGAGTAGCAAGCAAAGCCCCCCCAACAATTTGCACCACCTCGTTTTACGGCTGTCTGAGCTCGTTCTGTAAACATGACTTCCGCGAGCTTGTGGCATGCTTCTGGCGTAATGGTGCGGCAACAAGGTCGTCCGCTCGTCACAAGGAGGCTGCTGGGCAGTACTCCTCCGCGTCCATGTAAAGGGGCTCGCGGCAAGCTGTGCCCTTAGGATACCACCATCCAGCAAACGATCTGAGGCCGCTAATTTGTGGGCAGAGATTATTGGACGATGCGACCAAACTAAATCGGCGGCGCGAATTGAGGGAACTGCATATCGAGCATATGCGACAAGTTGGCGGTACGATTCCTTTGAGAGGGAGAGCTCTCGGCCTGAATTAGGTTTCCACGCCTTTAAGGCTTCGAACCTGATTGTATGAACTTTGCTCGTATTAATGTACGATTTCTTATCGAATTTGTCGCCTGTTCGAGACAGCTCAAGCAAGACGTTGTTATCTGGATGAGGCTCGCTCGGCTTGATGGGCAGGTATCGACTCCTGGCTTTTTTTGCGTTGCAGAGCAGGTAAAAAAATTCTCGATCTTATATTGGTATGTATTACACTCTCCGTAGGCGTGAAAATCCGCCATTATGCATCTAGCAATGTTGTCCAGCACGCAGTTCTGCGGGATGGTTTGTGACGCAGCTAGTGGAGTTCCCACCACCATAACGTCCCACCCTGGCATGTGTCGCTCCCGTATTGTAATGCATGTGCCCTTGTACGTCACTTACTTGATTCCTCCTATCCCTAGTACATATCGCTTTATAACAAACACTTAGTCTATCCACTTGCGCACCCTCATCTTTCTCTTGTCTCCTTTTTTTCACTAACACTACCACGGTACTTATATATAGCAAGGCGGTTTTATTGCACATGACCCAGAACTAAATACAAGCAAAACAACGATCGTTGTGCGCAACTTTTTAAGTTAATCAAATGCCGCCAGAAACTTCAACCTCAGCATTATCTTCCACCTCTAAAGAAGTTGACGCCTATTGGGTTTGCCAAGGTGCATCTATTACCGCCATCCCAGAAGAGGATTTTCCTGTGCTACCTTCCCTAAAGGACCTCGGAGATATCGACACGAGTTCTCCTGGTTCCAAGTCTTCAGAGCGGCTTCACGGCAACGATAACGCGCATCATACCACAACGCGTTCACCAGGCTAAGGAATTAAAGCACGATTGCGGCTCCATTTAGTACAGTTCCACGGGATGGTCATGGATGTTGTCATTCGCTTGGAGCATTTTTAGACACGCAGAGAGAGCCACAGAAATACGCCATACTTAACTTTCATTCCTGCTTACTGTACACTAATAGAGAACATAGTTCGGGTCTGAATTATGGCGGTAGATAGACGAAACACATGGTCTGTCCAAGTTTTTTGATCAGCTGTGCCTTGGCCCCTTTGGTCGCAAAATAATTGACAGTTTCTTGCTGCATTGTATTTCACAAAGATGGTGAGCGTATATTAATAGGATGAGTTGCTGATGACATAACGAATTAGGCGACAAAACTTGTCTACCTAAAGTAACAGACCTACCCCGCAGCCCATCAGCATAACCGCTATTTAGACAAACTCAACATACCCTCCCCTGTATTCTTACTTTCTTAGCACGAAGATATTAAGGAAGTAGACTATATTTGTACTGTGGCCGTTATCAAGTGCGCAAATTTTTCGCCCAACTGCGCTCTGCGCTCTCAGATCCCTTTGATCTGGGACCATTGACTCCAGTCAACCTCGCTCGAGTAACCCGGACAGCCCTCCTCCGGAATAGTGTTGCCGTGGCGAGCAGCCCAATTGGTGAACCATCCAGAACCAACCGTTACACCCCATCTTCACCGCTAAAGGCCGTATCAAACTGTCACACTAAAAAATTGGGCGTGGCCACGCCACATTTTCTAGTGGTCTTCGACCCCCCTATATACCAGTGCGACACAAACACTGTAGCTACGGAAGCACACGAAGTCCACTCACCGTCAATCAACCAGCATCAGCCGGTCTCAGTCATTAGCAGAGCGAACACTTTAGCGCGTAACAAGGTAGAAGCCTACAATGTCAGACTTACGATCTTTAGCGCCTTCTGCCAATCCTTCGAAGAAACTGCCAAGCAATTCACCTTAGAAACAGAACGGAACTTCGCATAACTCTTTTGTAACAGCTTTCTAGAATTTTGGGACCATGCTCTGACCGACGCCAGCTCTATCCCTATTACCCTAACGTACAGCAGCGTCCTCGCGAATCAGAACGCCTCTCAACGGCGTCCAACAGCATCCTCCCTCTCGGCCCTAACTGACATTTCCCTTCCCCGGAAGGCACAACCTAAAGACAATCTCCGAGTCTTCATCCGGCTCCTAACTGACTCTCCGGCAAGGCAAAACAACCCTTACGTGATCAGAACTCACATCGCTACAAAAGTCGGCATTACCCAAGAGATGATTCCTCGCGCAATGCAAGTTAAATCAGGATGGGCTATTCTGCCAGTAGATAGAGCTACCCGTGACTTAACTGTAGAACGATAAGCGGACTGGGCTGAAGACCTAAGCGTAACGGCTGTGGAAGTCAACAGGCCATGGCACACCTACGTGGTATCAGAGTGCCCCCGCAAGATCTATGATCTTCAAGGCAACGAAGTAGACTACGACATAGCCATTAAAGATGAAATTGCCTGCCATACTGGCCTCACGCTAACCAGAATATGGCCCTCACGCCACAACACAAACAACCTCCCTACATGGACCCTGCTTATCTCCTTTGCTGAAGCCACTAAGAAACCTTGGATCCTGTTTGGCACGAGCAAGTTCGCCAGAGGCATGGAGAACTCAAGCCCACCAGCTCACTGCGACAACTGCTGGGATTACCACACACGACGCACATGCCGTCGGAAGGCACGCTGCAGACGATGCGGCAAGACAGACCACGAGGTCCACGACTGCCCCAACACGGAACGATGTGCTAACTGCCTTGGACAACACACAGCGGATGCCGTTAAGTGTCCGGCACGGCCGAAAAGAGTACACGGGATGCTACGACGCCTCACAAGAGAGCAAAAGGAACTCGTCCGAAAGATGGGATCGCAGCTATACCATCAACAAAACCCACAACCGCAGCGACAGGTTACCGAGGCCCCAAACCACGAGACCGAACAACAACTGACAGACGATCACGAACCCTAGAGATCGAGCATCCCGATGCCATCCACTCCTTCATAACAACAAGAGCTCCCCAAGGGAGAGAAGCGCCACCCCACAACAGAATAAGGAACGAGTTACCAACACCAAGACCGGGACAAAGAAAATAGACTCCCATCCCTCAGCCCTGCCGCATCGATGATTATGGTAGCCTCCACACCGGAGCCAGATGATGACCCTGAACACAGGCCCGAGTCCCCGAAGAAACGACGCCGCCGCGCCACCATCTCTTCTCTATGAGTAGACACCTAAGGGGAAGAAAAAGCGACAAGAAGGCTCTACGAATCTTCCAGGCGAACGTGGGCAAAATCCCCCCCGCCCATGATTGCGCCCTCGCACTCGCAGACTCCGAGAAATACGACGTGGTCCTCTTACAGGAACCATAGACATCCTTAAAAGATTCTCGCTGCCTCACTAAAACCCACCTAGTGTACGAAACCTTCTCACCGGTAGACAGCTGGGACAGCAACAACACACGACCAAGAGTCATGACATATGTCCGCCGCTGCGCATCTCTAATAACAGACCAAAGGAGACCACACAAAACACGGGACATATTATGGCTAACTATTAATAACACCATAATAGTCAATTTCTACCGACAACCTCAGCACAACGAAGCGCTAGATACACTGCTCTAATGGCAGGCTCCAAGAGACTGCCTGGTCGCCGGCGACTTCAACGCTCAACATCGCTCCTGGCAGACTAGTCCGCCACTGAACAGAGGCCAAGAGATCGCAGGCTGGGAAACGGACAACGACCTAAATATACTGAATGAGGTGGACGTTCCAACGAACCAACACGGCAATACAATTGACCTCGCCTTTACGAACATCCCGCTCGCTGAGGCGTGCGTCGAAGACCACCTTGCAACCAGCTCGGACCACTTTACATTAAGTATAACCCTCCCAAACCTTTCACCAGCTCTGCCGCAGACTGGCAAGTTCCGGCTCATAACGGAAGAGGAAATCGGGCGCTTTGGAGAACTCGTCGAGGTAGGAGTTGCTGGGATACCAACTGCCACTTTGACTGCCCAGGAACTTGATGCCCTCTTAGAAGCGCCAGTAGTGGGACTCTATGTGAACATGTTATCGTGCTGGCACAATGCTGGCACCGAAACAGAGGCGCCTGGCACGTTCCCAGGTAGTTATAGTGCTGGCACGGTTACAAATTCTGGCATAGTGCCAGTCTGGTGCCAAACTTGTGCCAGACTGGTGCCAACTAGTGCCAACCAGTGCTGATTAATGCTAAGGTTCCAACGTACACCTTCTAATATAAGGTCAATTAGAAGCACCTTGCTTGTGACTGCCGTAACTGTGATTTACGTAGTGGTAAAAATTCTGTAAATTTCTCTATAACCTAGATTCAACACCTGCCATTGCTATATCTTTTTCTACTTAGTTAAGAGCCTAGAAGATGCCTTAAATCTAGAGGATAAAGATACACTACCTATTAAGGTGGTATGTTTTTTTTACGCCTGTGGCGGCCTTTGGCACCTAAGTGTCACCTATTTGGCACTAAATTGTAACCCTGGCGGCACCCTGCTGGCATCCTCCCGGCACGGTACCAAATATGTAACTTGTGCCATTATTTTTTACAGTGCCCACAACGTACCAGGTACATACCAACCCGGTAACTGCATAGCAGCTTGCCCCACTACTGGCTGGTTGGCCTTCTACAGGCCGTGGTAAGAGCGGCCGGGCGCCCTGTACGCAAGGGGACCCGCAGTGCTCCCTGGTGGACAGAGGAATGCGCCCACGTTGCAGCTGGTTATCGTCAATGCTATCAGACGACTATATCCGCTGGGATTTAACCAAGAAGTACAACTCGCTAAGCGTGATCTCCAGCGCATAGTACGACAATCTAAGAGGACGTACTGGCGGACCCTTATCGACAGCTTCACCGATGATAACGCAGTCTTTAAAGCAGTTCGCTGGCTAAAAGTCCCGGAGCCTTCCAACCTCCTCCCCTACAAGTTAATCAGGCAAAGCGGCGCTTGCCTGAGGTTTTACGTGAAATGCGGAACGAAGGCGCGAAGATGCAGTTCCGCAGGCTGCAGCTGCCCGCTTTGCCTATTTAAGATGAATCCAATAGTAAGGCCGACAACTTTTAGAACACTCATCGGCGATTGGACGAGGATGAATTTGAGGTACGTACCGAGTTAGTGATGCTTTTAGCAGGCGCGTTGTGATGTTACGGAAGGTAGGCAGCGCCGCAGGCAGGAGCCCACTGCAAGCGGCCCCCGGAGGGAAAAAACACACAATGCCACTTCATGATCTATGAAAAATAAATCTTCAAATCGAGCCCTTCAATCGAGCCCTTCAATCGAGCCCTTCAATCGAGCCTTTCAAATCGAACCCTTCAAATCGAGCCCGCTGCAAGCGGCCCCCGGAGGGAAAAAACACATAATACTACTTTATATTTAATAAAAAATCTAAAGTAGCCTGGCTACCGCCGCTTTGCCTGCGCCTAGGATACCGACGAAGTCGGCAGCATCCCAGGCTATTTTAACATTGTGTATGAAGCACAGATCGATAAGACCAACGCACTCCGGCGTGCTACTCTAGAACGACGGAAAGCTGCAGAAGATCCCCCAGACCCCTGGCTGCCGCTTGCTGCCTAAAAGGCTATCCCCTTCTCTTAAACAAATTCACTAGAAGAAGCGCGTGATGCAACCATACGCACTGGTAACACCTCCCCAGAATCCGACAATATCACGGTAAAGCTCTTACAAGCTGTGTGGCACCTTATCCGAACGCATGTCAGAGCTCTCTACGAAGGATGTCTCTCTGTAGGCTATCATCCTAAGCCCTTCCGGGAAGCTGAAGTAGTTATGATTGCAAAACCAGGGAAAAGAGACCTAACAACACCCCGTGCCTGGCGGCCCATCTCTCTGTTATCTTGCCTAGGGAAGGGACTAGAACGTCTGATCGCACGCCGCCTCGCATGGGCTACCATCCACCATGGTGTGCTCCATCCACAACAAGCTGACGCCCTGCCGAGGGGGTCGACCATTGACCTAGTTGCCGCTTTAATACACGATATCGAGGAGGCTTTTGCTCGCAAGCAAGTTGCCACAGTAGTTACCATGGATATCCAAGGCGCTTTTGACACAGTCATGCGTAACAGACTAGTCTTAAGACTACGGGAGCAAGGATGGCCTATTTATCTCGGCAAATGGGTCTACTCCTTCATGAGTGACAGATCTGCCTCGATAAGATATCAAGACGTTACCACTTCTGCTTCCCCGCTTGAATGCGGCGCACCGCAAGGCTCGCCCATTTCACCGATACTTTTCCTGCTCTATACTGAACCGCTCTATCGCCGAAGCAACCCTAGGGGCCGCTTTGGCTACGCTGACAACACGGCCATACTTTTCACAGGTAACTTAATCGAAGAAACCGCCGCAAAAGCATCCTTACAAAATCCAAGAACTCGTGGCCTGGGGAGCCGAGAATGGCATCACCTTGGACCATAACAAGACCGAAGTCATGCATTCTAGAAAAATCACTGGATCTACTACGTGCGTACGCTACGGAACTGTGGAAAAACACCCCGAATCTGCTCTGCGATGGTTAGGTATTTGGCTTGATCGCAGACTGACCTTTCAAACGCATGTCGAGAAGTGGATGGCTAAAGCCCAAGCCGTTGCCTTCCACTTATTAAAGAAGCTCACACACACACAGCGCGGCCCACTCCCCTAAGCCGTTCAAAGAGCCACTTGATAACGCAGGAATAGACTCCTTGATTGGTTCCGCTCTCCCTAACGACGTCATGGACTTGTATACGGACATTTTGACTGGAGAAACTCGTAATCTGCTTCGTCTGTTATATCCAAATGGTCAGACTATTGAGCAAACTATTGGCACAATATCTACTGTCTTCTTAGGCATGTTACCTATGTGAGCTGTTCCGTGGCCATAAGCGCGCCAGGTTCGAGGGGCGTGAGGACGGCCGCATTGCTGCAACGTCTCCTCCATATAGTTTCTGCAGGGCTCGCCATCGTCGCATCTTTGAAGTTATGGAGACGTATATTGCAACGTACCCACAGTTTTGGGAATGGACCTGGAAGATCTACCATCAGGCCAAGGCCCAAATTACCGAGGCTGGACTGAATTCATGCCTTGAGCCGCAGCGTTAGGCAGACTCATCTTCCGCTAGAATCCTATAATGGCTTTTTTAATGGATACTTTCATATGATCAAATGTAGCCAAACACTTTCAGAGTTGGAAAAGTCTCTAGGTGTTAAAGGCAATTTGTGTGACCTTGTTCGAAACCTTCACAGCCTGTGGCACGATCAGCTCTTGAATGTTAATAAGAGCGTAGGGTGGGGACGTCGCTTTAATGAAAAGTCAGACGCCATCTTAAAGCAAGCTGGCGAGATTCTTGGTTCCATGGGAGGTATCACGGACGAGGTATACAAATTTGCAGTTGCGTATAGACGTCTTAGTATGGCATTGCCGTACGTTGCCTATCACACGATTAACGCCATCATTATCGCGCATGGAATCGTCAAGTCTTATTAAGGATATTAATATAATACTAAATATTATGTGATTTATACATAGCACACAAAGACGGGACTCTACTTTTATTCTGTCTAGTTTACCAAGAATCATTGAATTAATTTTTACCTTGTGCCCCTTTTTCTGATCCTTTATTTTTTGTTTAATAGAACAATGCCCTACTAAAAAAAGAAAAAGAAAAAGACTATAAAAAAAAGAAAAAGTTCCCCACTACTATCACTACTAACTCATGCTTATTCGCGGTTAGTATTTATTATAAAGACGAAATCCCTAACTATGTGCAGAGATAGTGACTATTACTCGCGCACGATAACAAATATGGCAGGGCTATAAACAATTAGCCTCATTAGAAGAGATCCTCGCGTGCTTTCGTTATGTTCTTATTATAGTATAGCCTGTTCCGTGGATCAAATCTGTCTTTAAGCGCACAGAGGCGTCTCCACTTCTCATTTGAACCGTAGAGCCCGCGCAACCATTTAGCGCCACGGTCAGCTGAGAGGTTCACGTAGCCATTAGAGAGCATGTGTTGGCCTAGTGCTGCCACGAAGGCATCGATCCAGCCAACGAACTCCTTATCCTTCTCAGCACTAACCCATTGTCCAATTGCTTCAACCATCCAACTGGCGTTCTCCCGTGAGCATGCTTTTGAGTCTTCGGATTGTAGATGCATCGCGCCACCCAAACAATGAAAGGCGACTGCCACGATTGGGCCCTGAATGGTTGGTGTGGGAGCGGCTCGGATGTGCTGAATCACAGTCGTGGCTATTGTTGGTGTAATTGCCTTTAGATAACCTCCACCAGTGTGCTGGCGTCGGCCGGGAGGGGCGAGTACATCCAACAGCGAGTTTGCCTGCAACCAAGTGCATGGACCGACCGTATTGACCACGGGAGTGCCGAGGTTCTGGACTCTAGTCATGACTTCTTCATATTCGGAAGATTCCCCGCTAAACACGACTACCAACGCTATGATTGGATTATTGATCATTTGCGCTGGTAGCCCTGGGAACGACAACGTTCGCAAAACCACAGGATACACGCTTAACTCTGGTGGAGCGGCGTGCAAAATATCGTCCACCTTGCACAGAATAGATGTGGCATTGTCGACATCTTTAATATGATAAACGATATAACCGGCGATAACTCCTGGACCGATCTTATGTGCTTGGAACGTGAACGAGGTGGCGATGGCGAGATTGTGGCCGGCGCCGCAGAGTCCCCAGAACAGTTCCGCATTCTCTGCTTCCGAGGCTTTAAGCTTTTGGCCGTCAACTGTCACCGCGTTGACAGACAACAGGTTATCTACTGTCATCCCAAAGCGTCGCGTCAGGTAGCCAAAACCACCTCCCAATGTCAGGCCAGCAATACCGGTTTTGGAGACTGTTCCTGCCGGGACGACGTAGCCGTGTTTTTGCGTAACCGCGTCCATCTCACCGAGAAGTACGCCGGCTTCGACTGTGGTAATGCCCGTGACTATATCGACTTCAATTTTCTTCATCAGTGTAGTATCAACAACGAATGCGTCTTTAGGCATAGCGTAACCGTCTATGCCATGTCCGCCACTGCGCACTGCAAGAGGCTCATCGTGCGTATCACAGTATTTCGCGGCCAGTACAACATCATCAGCATCAAGACAACGTGCGATTATTGCCGGTCTATTATCGCAACGGACATTTGGTATCACACATGCCTCAGTATATCCCCGATCAGCTGGGCGCAAGACTTGGCCTTTGAAACCTGCGGGCGGAAAATCCGAAAATGCCTTCGTGGATGACATGCTGGGAGCACACAGGAGGACTCTGACGAATTAGGGTCCAAAACTGGCAGTGCGCTACGGGTCCTTTTTATAGGAGGATCGTCGTTGTCTAAACAATGGTAGATGCGACAGTATGTATTACTGTATGAATTTGATAAAGGCATAAAAGATGAATTTCATATTTGTGCATTGTACGGAAGCGATACCTTATATAATAGTACCTGTGGCATGCCCAGGCCATCACATTCATAATGCCAAAGAATCCTGTACGTATTTACCGATCACCTCTTTGTCATTCGTTTCTGAATGAATAGGTCAGAGAATCATTATAGGTACAGTAGGACCGCTTTTTTTTCTTTTTATGTACCTACACGAGATACATACAGTATAGTAGTTACTAAAAATGATAACAGATTAGGTCGGCGGAGGCTGCTCGTGCATGAAACGACTCACACGCGAGTCACACACTCCCACTAATAATATCACTTCTAGCAAATATCCTTGAAATAGTGTCCTGTGATCCAAACGAAATCATTGAGTTTAGAGTTCTCTGCTTAAATGACAAGAAGCGAAGTTAGGTCATACATTTTGTACTGTTAAAAGAGCGGAGAATTGATAATAGGCGACCGAGATGGGGTGCGGGGGAGACGGGCACTCGCTTCCCTCATTTACGTCCTTCTCCAATTGCTCATGCATCAAGAATAGGCGAATCGGATATACGTAAAAAGAAGCCCATTTCCAATTTGATGCCATACCTACGCTGTCATTGCGGCATCCATATGTATTTCGGGGTCTTTAACGAGCTGTACATGACCCTTGTCGATGACTGCCAGCCACCTATAATACATGCGTTCTTCTGACCAGAGGTTACAAGTTACCTCAACCTCTTTTGCATTGAACATGTGCTCAAGACTTTGGCTATCGAGATGAACGTTAGACGTGTTCTCATGGCGCTGTGTCTTCTGTGCCGGTAACCAGGCAGCGCGGATGTTTCTAACATGTGTCACATGCTTGCACAGATTTATCTCTTCTGGCTTATTAGCCTCGTCTTCTGTTCCGAAATCCTCAGCAAAGAGGACTCTATTAATAACAGCCTGAAACACAGCGGTGAGCAGCAGCAAAACGATCATAATAATACTGTGTCGAATACAACTTTGCCTTCCAAGGTCATCTCGTACTCCAATAAAAAGCCCCACCAGAGAGATCTCCATCAGATAAATCCCCGCGTAAGTCTGATTGATGGCCCGGGGGTACAATACCACCGTGGTCTAACTCCAGCATTTTCACGTAGATCATAGAGTGCTTATATGTGAACTAAAGCATGGCAAATGATATCATGGCAAACAGTGAGATCAATGGCGCCATAATGCTGTAGGAAATGCAGGCCAATGTGGTATAAAGAGGAAACACTGCTCCCTAACCCACGATGTCAATGCTGTCACGCCTGAGACATATTTGTCGGGGAGTAGGTCCCATGATCTTGTCTGCTAGTAACCAAAACATAGGGGTCTTCTGCATTAATATGTTAGCTGGCCCGGACAGTGCCTGCAAGATCATGTATAAGAAGAAGTAATTTACTGCTGTGGGTAAATTCTGGGACAAAAGATTGAGAACACTCTCTGCCGATCGCAGGGTCTCCACGTTATTAAGAAACTGATTAAAAGACGAGGTGAAGAAGGAAGCTATAGAGACAACTAAGAACATCTGCATAAAGAGGAACGTGAGGAAGAATCGTTGGATAAAGGCGGCTTGTTCAGACCTTAGCGTATCACCTTTCACGCGAGACAAAAGCTCAAGTAGTGAAGGTATTAGCAAGAGCATCAAGGCAAGCAATACTCTAGGCAAAACTCCCACCAAGGACGCAGCAAGAACTCGCATTATTTCATGCTGCTGGAAAAAGGACCGCAAGTCCTCGTTGCGGTTCAAATTGTCAAGTTGGCTTAAGGCCGCAGTCCACGACATGGGTATTGCCCACAGAGCAATCATGACAGTCAAAATCATGGCCACAAATGCGGTGCGAAGGGCTCTCTGCCACCAGCAGAGGCCACCTTTGATTCAATAAGCCGCGCCAGGCAGCCAAGGAAGCGGCGGGAGAGCTCTGCTCTGACATACACTCTATATGACAAATTTCCTTTCAACAGAGCGATGGTTGCTGACTCGAATTTGTCTAGGGCTTCTTCTCTTGTCCGTAGCAGCCGATCTATCACTCTGACTTTCTCAGCAGCAGGCTTGAAGAAATTCATTAGACGGTGCTGGTCCATTAGACTGCGCATCCGTGTGTTGTTTTCGTGTACAATCGCCTTGTCGCAGTGCATCTTTATACTGCTTTAATTCTGTGAATAATATACAGTAACACAGAACCACACGGTGACTAAAACGGAACAAATAAGATGTGCCGTATATCGGTCTGTATTGGAGCTCTTTATGTTACCAAACGCCAGCGTGTCCAGGCCCATGACGCGCCACTTCCCTGCCGTCGATGATTCGCGCGAAGAAGGATCGAGATCCCTTCCCCTCCTATTCACGTAATTTAACGGAATAAGAATCGGAACCACTACCAGCATAATACGCAGGAAAAGCTTCAGGAGAGTCTTAAGATATCGAAGAAAGTAGTATGCGTCATGGTTTTCCTAAACTTCGGGTCTCTTTTTTTCTGGAAAATTAATTGCCTCTAGCAGCAGTTTCCTCGCCTTCGGTAGATCAGAATTCGTTTTAGGGTTGCTTGCATAGATTCACGTCGCCAGAATCAGTACACACATGTGGTGGTCTGAACATACTATATATGTGTCAGATGAGGTTTCCCTCTCAGACACAAGAACACGACCTGGATAAAGAAAAGCAACACGGCTACAGAGAGCGCGGTGATGAAGCCTGTGATGCCGATACCTCGTTGGTTCTGGGCAGCACCAGGAGCCGTATCCAACCTGACATGAATAGTCATGCAGTTCCATGTCTTCGTCGGCCCCGAGGATAAGTACGTACAGGAAGTGGAAGGTTGTAGCTATTCTAGGCACGCACAATTGAATGCCTCGGTCGCTTATTAGGATCCCCTTTAGCAATTTTTGAACTCTGCTCCTCTTAGAATGCTAATATAAGGATATATATCATTAAAAGAAGATTTTCCGGTATGTATTGCCTCTGAAGTCCTCAAATAAAATGTGATATTAATACTCTATCTGCTATTCAGACTTTTTCTTGACGACACAATAAGAATTGATATTACTATATTGCAATAAATTCGCGGCCGCTGAAAATCACGGCAGAGCTGCGGTAGACCGCTTACTAGTGCTACTACTAACAGTCCTCAACAGCCACGGACGAACCGCCCAGCGCACATATTATCAGCCACCAGAATGTTGACGAGTAGTGTGACATTCTTGTTCAACCACTTTACTTAGACCAGGTCTCTCAGTCATCAAATTTCAACGTAACCTTGGCTACTTAACCATGCTTGAAATGGGGTGCACCACAACACCTTTAAAATTGTAACACAAAACATAATTAAACGATGTTATATTGACCGCATTAATGACACTGGCGTCATGGAAAACACACTTTGGCGCAGCGCTCAACATCCATGAGATCACGAAGCATTTTAGCCAATGCTGCGAGGTCAGTATTAATAGTTGCCTCAAAATCGGAGTCAAACTTACACACAACGGCCACCTGCTTCCCTGTAGACAGCAAAATCTTTTATATAATTTCTAGTTGAACCTTGCCGGTCGGCCTAGAAGCACAATCGACAAGCCGACAAGAAACGCGGCGAACAAGAAGTCAAATAACGCAGAGAAAATTGGTTATGAGAGGTTTGCCCCGATATGTAACGGACTCCCCGTGTTAATACTATGTCTGGGTGACAGGGTACCAGGATTAGGGCTGAACAAGATGTCAAACGGGAAGCTGAATATGAAATCAAAAGTGAGGTTAAATGCGAAATTGAATGGTAAGTTGGGCGTGAGGTCGAATAGTCAAATGGTGGACGTGTCAACGAATTGTGAGGTCAAACGTAAGTGAGGCGGGACGAATAACGATTTGCGCAAAGCCAAATTGCTAAAGTTCAGAGACTTGCCAAAGCTTAGGACCGAATCACTTCGTGCTAGAATTTAGACTTAAAGGATTTCAGGTGATGATCTGAACGCGAGAGGACGCGGTAGGGGCTGTGATAACTTAAAGTATACTAACAGTTTCACCCTGCCGGCAGCAAGGCCACAGAATAATCGTTACTGCTCTATTTCGCCAGTTCTGCTAGAGAGGGTACTTAAGAACACATGTAATTCGTGGCTGTCTAATTAAGTGACAAACAGAGAGTCAGATCTCGGTATTATCCAAGCCGAATGGTGCATGTTTCCTTTCCTTAAACAGCGCCAGAAATAACCTGCGTAATTTTGGGACCTAATAGGCGGATGGGGCCCAACTTTGCGCCACCTGCGCGTCCCCACATATTTTTTTGGCACCGGACTTTTGCTTCTCGCCAGCTAGCGCTTAAATATTCCACCTTTTTTCTAATCCGGTTTTTTCCTCGCCAATTATCTTCAATATGTGAAGGATCCCTTCTTCATGCCAAGGTAAATCATCTCGTCGCTCCATAAGCCAACAGACGGACTCTATGAGTTGCTTATGCAGCCGTTCCCACCCCGTGCTGCTTCTCCTGCCCCGGCACTGCTTCGTCTGGTTGTACCGCCAAGGAAGTTGAGTCTGGTTTTGGCCCCTGCCCACATTTTGTGTTCTGCTCCCGGCGCAAGTACTTGGCCATTACTAATGCAAGGGTCAAGACAAATAGCAACGCCATTATGGTAAAAGCGAAGGAGCACTGCACGAGAACAGTAACGAAGTCCATAGAGTCATGGAAGCCGCTGGTACCGTCCATCAGTCGATACTGACCGACTCCGATGGCCGCTGTAAGAACGGACAAAATCAAGGTAATGGTGAAATCCTGTGTGGTGTGATGAGTATGTAGAAACCGACATGACTATTCTCTGAGGCTCTCTTGGTGCATACCTTGTATACTATGCCGAAAAAGAACCCTACACCTGAGATACCCCAAATGGCGACATTCCCCAATGCTCCAGCAACAAGAGAATCTCGATGCGAGAACATCATCGCGCCATTCCAACATAGTGCGACAATCACCCATGACAGAGGACTTGAAACAAAGCCAATGTGATCTGCCCGCAAATGGAATGTGGGTGCATTAGCCAAGTGGTCCTCGAGTCGAAAAGCCAGCAATCTGTTGGAGTGATGGCCACGATATGAGGCAATGATATTAAAAAGATCACAGACCAAAACGACCTCTGCTAGTTGAAACTCGGAGTGTTTGGCAAGGGTAGTAAAAATGGCATGAAGAATGTTATGAAGTGCAAAGTGGGCATCAAACATCGGAGACACCGTGGCAAGCCGTTGCATTGTGCAGGACGAATAACACATGTACAATCCTTGAAGCGAAACGAGGGATATCCTGGCAACTAGAAATCAGTTTAATAGCGATGAAAAGGTGAGATCGGTCGTGACAGTACCAGAAAATTTGCACGATGAGTGAGTCCATTGTGAAAATGGAAGGACCCAGGAACCCAGGTGGCCTCCATATCGGCGACGACTTTAGGCCAACCAATAAAGCTAACGAACATATTGCGAGCACCCTGAAGACAACTCTGATGCCCAGGGTCCAACACTCAGATTCGTACAATGCCATGCTGACACGTAAATGATGAGTCGGTACCGGTACTTGGTCGTCTCTGACGCTGTTCGGACCAAGGGTGGTTTGGGCCAAGTTCTCCAGCTTGGGTCCCCGCTGTGTCGATGTTGGTCACCTACGTACTAGAATGACTTTAAGTTCAGTGTCCATAGAAGCGTAAGGGAATATGGCGGTATGTGTAGTACTGTTGTTATAAATGTTGAATATTCGTAAGGGAATATGGCGGTATGTGCAGTACTGTTGTTATAAATGTTGAATATTTTCAAGAGTCAGGGAGGATCGAGTTAGGTGGAGTGAGGATGTTTTCAAGCCTCGGCCTGATTCTCCCTTCATAGGTCACATTCCTCGTACTCTTAGTAGGTCGCGCTACGTCCCTCTTTATTTATAACGAAAAGTTACCCTGCTAAGCACGTAGGCCGTAAAAGGGAAAGAACCTCTAGGTGGCGTGCTACGTTATATACTAGCGTAGCCCAGCTCACAGCATCCCACATGCTGTTATTATACTCACCAGTCACCCAAACTGTGACCTCTGTTCTGCGATTGACTGCAGGGGCTCCTTTGTCCCTTCAGAAGGATGTCAGGATGAAATCCGATCATTACTGGCCTTCTTGTCTATGCAGCACATGCTTGGGAAAGTAACTCATCACCAACGGGTTTCGTTTCGCAATGTTTTGTATTTAGCAACGCATGTCAGAACGCGCAAGTGATATTAATATATATTAACAAAAACAATCAAAGCTAAAACTAATCTCAGTCGTAGTTGTGTTTCACATGTGCCTATGAATAGCTCGGTACGCAGAAATTGGCCTTGGGGTATTCTTGTTCCGTATAGCATGTTAACAGCTCGAGGCAACGTTTTAGACAAATCAAATGAATGCTGTATTATGTAATGCTTAAGTCAATGTTTATGCTGTATTAATAATATTAATATTACAGTACGATTTGCTTTTCTAAATAAACCCTCAACATATCAGCTCATCTTCTCTCAGGTCTATCTCGGATGCATAATTCATTGTTCTTGCCCTCAGCCTTTTTGATCGAAGATCATTATTATCCTAATTAACGAGCTGTAATCTCTCTAGTCTTGTCAATTACAACCATGCAACCTGCCCGATATACATATACCTATGCTGAATTGACGATTTCAATAATATTCGTCGTGGTGTACTCCATCTTAGCCATCTGGGCTTTACTGATAGCCCAGAACTTTCAGAGCCAACATGAGCACATTAATTTTGCCTTCGCAGTTGCACTTGTTGCGTTCTTACTGCTAAAAGCATATTTCTTCACCTTCGCCGTGTTCAAATCCGTCGGTCGCCACATCTTCGACAAGATAACGTTCAAAGAGTCGACACGACTGAAGAGGTCAGCATTGGTCGACGGCTGTCTTCTTGTGATCGTTCTTACCCTTGAAGTAACGCTTATTACACGTCTAGCTATATGGCAAGAGACATTCCATAAGGCTCATGATTGGACAAACTTCATATATTGTGTCTGGTGTTTGACTGTTCTATGTCTTGATACCCTTTCGCAACTTCTAGCCCTCATTGCACTCTGGCTGCTGATCTGTCATGGAGAGTCAAGATTTATACCATATATCCGTACTCTGACACTTTTGACATGATATGAGAAAGAACCTATGGCCGAGAAGCTTCGCAATGTCAACCTCGTTTGTTCACACACCCAGAGGCATCAGCCGCACATGCCCTTTAATTCGTCGGCGCCAAGGGTATGGTTGCCCGACCGTTCCTTCTGCTCACTTACTGGCTCCGATATTGCGGAGGAGTTGTTGGTTACTGTTCAGCTAAAGGTATTAATATCAGAAAGAATATAGTTGTAAAACTCGGTCCAGATCCTTAAGATTCTCTTTTCGCGAACTAGCTATTTGGTACTCATATGTTGCAGCATGTAATTTCCCTATGATACCTGAATACATGAAGCGCAATCCCGTCGATCATTTGCAGTCTGGTCGGTGGAACACCATGACTTGTAAAGCGTGACCTGCGCAACACTGCGAGTGCGAAGAAAGTCAATCATAGCCGTCTGTCATACCGAGCTCGTGAGCTTTCCAATTAGCTTCGCTGGCATTGCAATCCAGCCTTTCTTTTGAGGCTTCTGTTCAGGTCGCCATGAAATAGGGTTCAAAGCGGCCGCCGACTTTGGTAAGGGCATTGCCGCAGCGATGTCTTCCATGAATTCAGATACCCCTAGAGGGCTCTGCATCATTACCTTGGCACGGAACTTTTCGAGATCAGCTTTCCCATGAGATCCGATAGGCAGTTCCGATAACGGGTGGAATCTTTTCGAGTCAATAAACACTTTTGTGGGGATATGACCCCTCCTCTGAAGAATCTCCAGATGCTCTTCCATGCTCCTAGAGCATCTTAACTCTTCTTGATTCTCGTCTTCAACGTGCTGCTGGGCACTGAAAAAGTGTATTTCCAGGCCCAATGCCAATACCGCAACTTGAGTTGTCCCTGCTGTGCACGACCAGGCTGATAATAGCCTTTGAAGTTCCACGATGGACAACTCTTGCCTAGAGCTAGTTGTAACGATCCGCTTATACACAACGCTCAGAGTGCTCTGGCCGTTCGAAGCCTTGGGAGCTACAGCCTTGGTCGTAACGCTAGCGTAGTCTGCGACGGGCACTGGCGGAAGTAATTCTATGCAGCCGTCGCTTCGGCATATTCCAAACTCTCCTGTTTGGTACATCTGTGATCTAACCGATGTCAGTGGGTGATTGTCCGATTTGTAATGCGGTTTTAGTAACATCATACCCATCATCCCTGAACGTGTTGGGAAAGTGGGACTTGTCGTTATATCCAACGTAATGGTCTGAAACACCCCGACCGCCGACCCATACCCGACCAGGATAGCCAATTACCTGTTGCTTCATGTCATCACTAAGGACATACAGAAATGAATTAGGGATAGGGGACCCAATAGAGCCTATTCCATCACGACCATTGAGAGCGGGGCAGCCGGAGGGGCCTCGACCTAGCTTGCAGTCGTGGTGGGCCGAGTTGCTAGTTGTGTGACGCGACATGGCGCAGACGATGGTAGCCTCCGAGCATCCGTAGCATTTCCAAACGACGGGGACGTATGCAGCCCACTGATCTGCCAGATAATCTGAAATAGTCTCCCCAGCTGTAACCAGCACTTTCAACTTAGGTAGTTGCTTGGGTTGCAATCTAGATAAGAGTGTAGGTGTAGTGATGAGCACTTCTATCTGCGTAGTGAAAGGGTCAGCAGGGCCTTGGTTCATCAACGCCAACAACGATTCTCTGACCTTTTCAAGAGCCGCCGCATGCTCACTGTCACCAATGACCAACGTTCCTCCGTTACAAAGGCAACCAAATATCTCCCATATAGCTAAGTGCTACCTGGTTAACATAAGACGATGACCTCGATCAGCAGAGCTGCTTTGGGGACCTTACCTATGTCAGAGGCAATACTTGCCATCTGCCCTACTTTCACACCAGGATAAATACGAAGGTTTCCTGACCCAAGGCAAATGAGATTGGCCAAATTCTTATGCTTTATGTGGACTTCTTTAGCAGCTGAAGAACCGCTCATTGGTTCACCTGACTCTGGGTTAATGTCAATAGGTCGTGACTGAGACGGGCAGAGTCCTATACCACCTGTAAATACCGTATAACATACATCGTTGGCGTCGGCTGTAGTGAAATCGCGCAAGGCAAAGTCGTCGCGATCCAGATTTCCAGCTTTGGTCTCTGAATGAACTCTCACGATTCGGATCGGACTGAGTTGAGTACTGACCGGAAATACTCTCTGCAAGACGCCATCGGAATCTAAGGAAGTACTCATAACAACAACGGGTGTGTCACGATCTTTACCTCCTGACCACGCGACAACTCTTCTTAAATAATCATCCGTATGGCGCTCACAATCGATGGGCACAAATTGAGCTCCACAGGAAAGGGCTGCCAAAATACCAATGATTGGTTCTAGTCCCCTTTTTGCAACGAGAGGCACCCTTCGCCCCCTTTTGATCCCCGCTGCCGCCAGGTTCTGCGAAAGCGTGTGAACCCGCGCGGCTAGATCACGATATGTAAGCTTTTGTCCTCCACCGTTGCTAGAGAGGTCCCAAACTGCAGTTTCCATGGACCAGAGATACTGAGCCTGAGCGTGAAATGCGGCCGTCACAGTTGAAAACTGGGTGGATTCAGTCTGAAGGCCGGCACTGACAGAGAAATAGCGCCCGTTTGAGCGCGGTGAAGTCGAAATTGGCGACAAGTCAGATACATGCGGACCAGAATTTTCATCGTGCATATGCATCGTGATTTCAGTACTGAGAGCACGTTATCCGTGAGGCAGGTTTCGAAACATGTGGTGACGACACGTCAGGTTAGAAAACAAATTTACCTGTGGAAATTACAGCCGAAGTTCTAAGCAGTCTGATAGTAAATAAATAGCTTAGTAGGAAATATAATGTGTGGAGTTGTCTTTGTTCTTGAAGTGCCCCGTCACGCATGAATGTAGAGTGTTACGAGGCTAGTATGGCTTGTCTGTATTTGTAAGTCCTTTTGAGTATTAATATTAATAGATGTGAACCGAACACATTGCATCATGACGAATCAGACATCCCAGGGTTCGTAGCTGCGCAGCCCACGGGCTTCTATTGCTGTTGGTGTTATCCTAACTCAATTGTATACATAATAATGTGGGATGCAGTTATTATAACACACAACCACTATGAGGAAGTATAGTGAGCAAATCGTTCTCACTCACACTAACTGAGCGATTAAGCATGATGCAAGCAACCCTCATGTCTGAGCCAGCAGCCGAGTCTGGGCAGTGGGGGTTGCCAGGTTGGCGGCGGTGTGACTGTAGGCAATTGGCCAAAAGCAAGACTGGAACTTAAGAAAGGATGCTCCGTTTCAGTGTCTCTTTGCTTATTGTATACCTTGACCGAACTATGTAATCAGCCAATATGCGTTGACATAGTCCGTCGGGTTATTGTCCACGTAATCATGGCAAGAGAGTCCGGAAGCCAAGCAGCTGGGACTGGGGCTCCACACGAGAGGAATGGTTCTGTGTCAATGTTACAGCCATCCCCACCATGAAACCTTGCAAGTGGATCACTCTTGCTCGCAGGGACGCTATGCCTAAAGGAATATTATCGGGGGAAAAACCAGATCAAGATCGTCTCAGAAGTCCACTCCATGGCATAGACTCCACCGTTAATGTTATTGAACCCGTCGCCGTAGCCTTGGCTGTCGGTCGACCGCACCCCACACCCAGCACCAGTCTTGGTACAGCATTGGAAAAGTTCTGCTGCTAGCTAACGCTATTAAACAACCAGGAGAAGTACATACATACTGTAAATACATTACTTTATTAATATTAATAGTATCGCCTTATACTGTGTTATGACATCAAGAACAGGTAGGCGTGTGGAGCAGATTCGCAAATCTGTATGCGGATTATGTCATATGAAGTCATGTTGTAATGCTGCAGCACTGTCATTCAGTCAAGTCGACGCTAACTATGTATCCACTACCCGAGAATATCTTTAAGCTGAAGAACTACTAGACAAGAGTGCTGTGGTAACCGCGGAGGCTGACTGCGTCGTACCATCTTGCCGAAACTCGCAGGCTGGATTCGCATTTCAGAGCCAACACCATGCGAAAGCAGGACAGAAACTTGCATGTTCTTTTCTTGTAGACACACAACGAAATGCAGCCAAGTTTCAACAAAATGTATGGCCTCATAAAGTTCGATATTCCTCTATATCTTGATAGCAGTTATGACTAACCGCCTGATATTGTTGTGTGAGAATCCTCTTAGTTAACCGATCCCGACGAAGATGCATTCCTGCAACTCGGCTCCCAGTCCTACTGGCATCCTAAATACCCAAGTAACAGGCGAAATTACGTGTGTAGAAGTGGCGATGACACGCCATATGGGAAAAGAAAATATGCGCTTCCGAATGTATCTATGTAAGGACATATTCTGAGCTAAATGGTATAGTAGCTTCCTATTTTATTGAAACGCTCCCCCCAGCTTTGCACATTTTTCTCCTTCATATCTATCTAAGCACGCTGATTTTGTATTCTCGCGTGTCTGCGCCAAGAATGTTTTCAGAACCGTCCCCGCCGTCCCAGTAATCGGGCCAGCTCGCGCTTTGGCAGAAGGCGCAATGATGTACCTTGCCACAATAGACAAATGCTTATCGCGAAGTTTACGCATGGCAAGCACTGCGTTATTATAAATACCTCGAAGATCATGACTAGGAGGAAGGGAAGTAACAAGCTGCCTGATCGTGGTCCAGTTTTCGACTTCTTCGAGGTAGTGACGGTGTGCAGCAGGCATATAACGCTTCATCTCCTCATGGAAGCCTGCCATGTCGGCTCCATTCGAACCATGGCTGATTCCAAGGACCTTGTCAAAGAGCTGCAGCAATGTACTCTGGCCGTTGCTCCCGCCTCGTAGCTGTTTCCATTTTCCCTTCCCATCTCCCTGGTCGTAGAACACCCCCTTTGGAAGTTCGGCCACGTTTTTGCTTCCACTCAGGAAAGGTCGTATCCTATGATAAAATACCATTACATCACATTTTTCTTTCATTCTCTGAAGAAGGCAGGTGATATCCTCGATACAACACTGTAGTTGGCGAAGCGCAGTGGCGACTTGCTCGTAGTCGCTGTCCGCGGCAGCATGCAATGATCTCATCAAAAACGGAAGAATTGTCCCACCTCTGGCCTCAATAGCAATACTAATACGGTAAAACCATGATTCTGACTCAGTTCCCGTAAAAGTCAACAAGCACTCAATGTTTTCAGGCTTGGAGATGTTAGCGCTCTTGCCTCGATAATTCCAAAGACATGTAGCCGCGTATGTTATGACTGGGGGAAGGCCCAGGCGTCGGGACACCTCAATTAACGGAACTGCAAGCTGAGGAGGCAGGTATGCGAGGATGTTTTCCGAGGCTCCATCACCACGTATATACGCCTGGGATATGAAAGCCAGCTGTACGTAAGCCCAGCGCAACTCGTCGTCGGATGTTAGGTACCTTGGCGATAAGCACGGCAATCTTTCAACCTCTCCTCTGATCTCCGACGAGATCAACTTTGGCAAGTTCAGAGATATATTTCTCCAGGGATCATAATACTTGTCGAGGAGGGTGGTATGCAGACCACAGCCCTCGGGGAGAAACCCTCTGGCTGTGGGTGAAAATTCTGTACTCTTTGATGCTGTCATCGTTGTGCTTGATTGGTGGACTGGCTGTGAGAAGTTCCTCTACTGCACCAGAAGATGAACGAAAACGGGTCCCAAGTCCGATTGTATGAAAGTATTCAAATCTGATGCTATAAGTAATAATACTGATAAATATATTACATACCAGGAATTGATTATCATGTATGCATTCATGTTTCTTACTGTACGCAGCACGGCATCAATATTAATACTCAGATATGATACGCTATAGTACATTATTAATACAAACTCACTCTTACCATCTAATAGTTTCTAACTGGGATAGATACAGCAAAAATCAGGTTGCATTCGGGCTTAGCCTGCGGATTCAACACCTGCCGCTCCTCCGGCCGCCGCGGCTAATGGCACGTTACAAACCTAGAATAAGTTCTGCAGTGCGCTTGAAAGAGAGATTGATTATAGATGCCGATTGGCAGTAGCGCAACCCGAATTTGAGCAAGACGTAGTATTGGGTCGAGGCCGCTATGCCCGGGCATATGTCGTTGCAAACACCCACCCCGGGTACCAAGACAATAATCTCGTATATAACGGAATTCTACCTTGTCTAGGGCGCGCTCTGGTCCAAGTTTTCTGTTGCATACACTAACAATAAACATGACACTTTGGACTGACAGACTTTGAGGTACGTGGGATAGGACATACGCGTGCCAGACGCTTGGCTGCTCCGTGCATGTGACACGACGCAAGTAGCGAGCAAAATAACAGACAGGCCAGTCCGGATCCAGCTCGACGTTACGATTCATCAAGTTATCGAGGCTAGCAACATGAACCCATGGCCCACTCGTTATGATTAGAATCGCCGTGGCCTCGTACCCGGCATTACGGGGAAAAACAGGCCTGTTCATGCGCCAATGCTCGGGGCAGGCTTGAAACGGTGGCATTAACTCCAACATCCCTGCTACTTGCCGAGGCAATGGATGATACATAACTGTCTGTCAAGATTTACTCAATCAAGGTGTCGTACGCGTATTACATTCTGGGGACACTTCCATGAGATTCATAAGGGTGATAAGAAGTCGCCGTCTCATATTTGGCAGTATTCTTCTAATATTTGGCATCTCTGAAGAATGCATCAATAAGCAGAAGAAAATTTGACACTCGACTATTTGGATGTTCCACATTATTTTTGGGCTTATTTGTGCCTGTGGCATGGTCTCTGTGTCCGGGGCCAATGCTGAAGTCTACTCGGCCAACACTGTCAGCGCAATAAAAGCACTGAATGATGAATGGTATGGTGTTAGCACCGGGCTATGGGATAACACCTGGTGGAATAGTGCGAACGCACTCACCACTATCGCGGACTTCGCGTCGAGGAAGCCAACCATCTTAATGTGGGCAGATATATACAGAACACGTTTGTTCAAGCACAAAAGTCTAATATGCGTCGTGGCACATTCACTTCTATAGACGACATTAGAGTTGGCCCCAGTAAACGCGGTTTTAGACAGTTCTGAATGAATAAAATAGCCTGGGATGCTGCCGACTTCGTCGGTATCCTAGGCGCAGGCAAAGCGGCGGTAGCCAGGCTATTTTAGATTTTTTACTAAATATAAAGTAGTATTATGTGTTTTTTTTCCCTCCGGGGGCCCTCTGGGAGCCCTGCCGGGGGCCGCCTGCAGCGGGCTCCTGCCTGCGGCGCTGCCTACCTTCCGCAACACCACAACGCGCCTGCTAAAAGCATCACTAACTCGGTACGTACCTCAAATTCCTCGTCGTCCAATCGCCGATAAGTATTCGATTTCTGACCAATCACCGATGAGTATTCTAAAAGTTGTCGGCCTCACTATTGGATTCATTTTAAATAGGCAAAGCGGGCAGCTGCAGCCTGCGGAACTGCATCTTCACTTGCCTTCGTTCCGCATTTCACGCAAAACTCAGGCAAAGCGCCGCTTTGCCTGATTACCATGATGAAGGATGGTGGGCTCTAGCCTTGATAGGTCCTACGACGTCTCCACTGACGAACTTTATTTCGCCGCGGCTATCAACATATTCCACGACATGCAAAGTGGCAGAGGAATACCATGTCAAGGGGGTATCTTCTGGAGCAAGGACCGAAGTTATGTCAATGCCATCACGAACGAGCTCTATCTCTCGGTCGCCGCGTCTCTTGCTCGTCAAGTTCTAGGAAACGACACATAACCCTAACCCACCCTAACCCTAGATGGTTCGAAAATAGAGGCATGATCAACGAGCAGAGACTCATCAATGATGGTCTGAATGGTGACTGCAAGAACAATGGCCTGCAAACGTGGACCTATAATCAAGGTGTTCTCCTCGGCGGCCTGACGGAGCTTTTCCGACTGAAATTAGACACACATTATGTTCAGATGGCTACGAATATCGCTAGAGTGGCGATTAAGGCTCTCTCTGACGAGAATGGCATCTTGGTGGAAACGGACAAGTGTGAGACGAAAGCTAGACGCTGCCGGCCTACTAGCCAATAATTCAAGGGCATATTTGTCCGCAATTTGGGTTACCTCTACCGTGCTGCTCCTCTCCCCGAATTCAGAGATTTTATCTGCGTAATGCCGACTCAATTTAGACTCATGATCGAAGCGAGAAGAACCAGTTAGGCGTTGCCTGGGCGGGGGGCTACACTGTCCACGCAGAGTAGTGCGTTAGATGTCCTTATAGCCGCCATAGCTGTTACATAACTGATGTTTCCCGCCAATGACAAATCATGAAAGCTTCGATTGCACACATTTACGCACACTCAGACACTTTATATCAAGAATGAAAGCACTCAAATGGAAAAGTGCTGTCTAAAATTTACTGTATTGTGTATAAATCGAATTTTTAAACAGCCGATATCAATATGTTTGTGGAAATATACATGGCGGCCTAGCCGGAGAGCTTTCAGTTTCTATGAGACTCGTTTAATATTTTGACAAGAGTGTTGCATACATTTGTTTAGTCCCTTGTCGTACTGCGTTACTCGCTAACAACACGCTCATTATACATAAACGATGCGGGCTTAACAATCAAATAGTCAGACTAAATTTGAGTTTTTCCGTGGGATTGTTGTTCCGGAAACACTCGGTAAACAGTTTTGTGCCCTGTTGCGTTGAGTATAGTGCCGCGTTAAAAGTCTGTCAAAAGCCCCAGCCACTTTTTCACCCCAACCCGACATTCTCGGTAGAAATAAAACGCGTAAAAAGGCAGCTATAGAGCTGGTTCTTGATTTTCTATATAAATATGTGATTAGAATTTAATAGGAAGTATACCAGCCCTTCGCTTTTTTGCAGGCCTCAAGCCGGCGCGGCATTGATTGAATCAGGTCGTGTATTTGCTCCTGCGGAATTGCTACCCACGCCTCTTGAAGGCATTTAATGAATTCTGCGATACAGGCTGTATTTCTTCGTAATCCTGAGAGTTCAGGGAACATTTTATAAAGCCTGTGTTTTAAACTACGCCATACATGTTCAATTGGGTTGGGATCTGGGCTATGACTAGGCCAGTCAATCCATTGAACCTTATGGGCTAGTAGGAAGGTTGTTGTTGCCTTGCATGTATGAATACGAGCATTATCTTGTTAAAAATAATGTGTTTCGGATTAATTTGGAAGTAGGCCTTCCTCTAAAGCCAACATATAGCTATTTGCAGTATACCCATTCCTCTTGGCGTCGTTATCTCGTTGCATGATGACCAGCGGGCTTCGGCCTTCAGCCCAAATAGCTGCCCAGAGCATTATACTGATAGTTGGTTTAACATGACTTGTTAAATTAACATATTTTGGACCATAGGCCTCATGAGTAAATCGTCATACCCATGCCGTTGAATTTGAGGCGCCGTTCTGGACTGTGCATTCATCAGAAAATATGTCCTTTAGGGTGGGAATTAGTTAGGGAATAAGGGCCTTTAGTTAACTATATATACCTGTACTAATTCATGCTCTCTACCTTCCCAATTTTCTGTAATTAAAAGTCGTTCTTCTGCTGCTTCTGGTGATAGAAAAATCCTTTTCTTTTCTTTCCATTTGCGCAAGTTCTCGGCCTTTAAAGCTCGATAGATAGTTGACTCGCTTACTGGGAGCCCTAGCTCTTCCACAAGCTGTTTTCTTGTAATCCGGTGATCTAGACGGACTTTACGAATAATTGTACGAATGCTCCTATCAAAGAGACTCTGTGGCCGTCCAGATCGAGGGCTTGAATTAACAGAGCCGGTTTCCGAATAATACGCGTCACAGAGCCTGGTGACACGGAAAATCGGCGCGCAACAGCGCTCTTTCTTTCGCCTGGTATAACAGCAGAAATAATAGCTGCACGAGATTCGGGATTAATTTCTTAATTAGGCTGACGATTTCCGGAAATAATAGTGCCAAATTTGGAGCCCATTTCTTTCAAACGCGCCCAAATTCAACCTTTTCTTCAAATTTACACAACTTGCTCAAAAGGCCGCGACGCGACGATGTGGGGTTTTTTGACAGACTTTTGACGCGGCACCGTATGTAAGCGCATCAAGCCGCGCTTATCACAGCTGCTCTCGTCTTGTTGACAATGACCCCTACAGCCACGAAAAAGCAAGCAGAGCTCAACATGGAGCATCCGCAGAAAATTTGCAAGCCTACATAAGATCCACCTTGCCACGCAACAATCGCACCACCAACTGGACTACCAGCCAAGGCACCTAAGGCTTGCACAGCAAACGCCGCACCCATTCTTGTGCCCACGACATTTACCTTCGAGATGTGCCTTATGATACTCGGGCACAAAGATATGTAACCGCCGGAGAAAATACCAAAAATGATTGAAAACGAAACGAGGCCAGCTAGGTTTGTCACGGGTAACCATATTGCCAAGCAAGAGACAGCACACAAAACCGTCGTGGCCGTGATGGCTAGATAGTGGCCTAGACAATCGGCCAACACGCCGCTAGCAAGACGACCTATGACGCTGAAGCGTGTCAAGTATGACGGTTAGCAGCGCGGTGGTAGATGGACAATGAGGAGACGGTTTTACCTACCTCGCACCGTTCAATATTGGCAGCAAATATGCTATCAAAGTAGGAGATGCACCTGTTGATCTCGCCTGTAAGAGAATATAGTTGAACGGGAGGAACATTCCAAGCATAAAGAAGAAAAACGCAGCCGACGTGAGGGATAATGGAAGATCCTGAAACTGTTTGAAGTAGTCTTGTAGTTTGAAGGGCCGGGGATCCGGAGGTGTCCTGGAATTGAGGCACCAACATGTAAAAAGCAAGAGCAAAGCAGACTCCATCGCTATGATTCGCATTGTCCAGGGAAACCCAATTCTCTCGATCAGCCTTTTCATCATGATAGACAGAACCACACCGCCAATCGACGCCCCAGATGAGGTAACAGCGACGGGCCATGCCTGCCATTTTTTGACGGAAGTCTGGGCATGCTTTTCTGTTTGCACTCTTTCATCCGTCACTTGCATCACGGCGCGTACTACGGCAGCCGTACTGCAGTTAAATATGGTGCTGGATGCCAGAGCGACGAGTACACTCTGCGCGAGGAATATTTGATAGTACTTGTCTGCGAAAGATAATAAGGTAAGCCCAACGACATATGCGAATGAACTACCTCGAAGTAACCAGTTTGGCCCATAGTTGTCGAAAAGGTAGCCAACCTTTGCGCGTGTTAGTCGTGCCAATTTGGGCAACTGTGGTTGTCAGACCTACCAGAGCGCCACAGAATATTGTAAGGAAAACTTGGGTTGAAGTGATCCAACTCACAGCCGAACTGGAGTGGTCACTGAGCGGTCCGGAAACGTAATACTCTTGGAAAATTCCAACGCAGTTAATCAAGCCAAAGGTGCAGAAATTTGCTAACCAACCTCCTAGCACCACTAGCCAGAAATCGCACGTGGAAAGCCTGGGGGGACCGGGGATCATGCTAGCAGTGTCGATGTTCGTCAACGGGACGAAACAGACTGAGTGTATGCATTCGCGCTTAATACTAAATTTTAAGTGCCCCGTTCAAATCTATTTTATATTAAGTCAGTGTTTTGGATATTCCCATAGCCCCTTCCGCCGCCCCGCTTGCAATCCTGTCAAGCGCCCACAATACGAGGCACCATGCCTTGGCGCTATCGAGATGATAACATCGTTGATTATAACAGATGAATATCATCGCTATTTCCGTAGATATTTTAATTCGTTGCAGCACATTGACCATGTCCAGCAGAGCCTGTCGATGGTGAATTAAGATATAAATTCGCTTTGAATCCGCCTTGGTCGTAAGAAGTGTAGGCAGCTGGTCGACAACAATGCCGGAAATGAATCATGATACAGAAACCCTCTCGTTCCATCGGAACAAGCACGGACACACTTTACCGGCTATTAGCGTTCCTGAACCGTCCGTGTTACATCCCTTGCCAGCAAAGCATCCTGTTGTGGTTACACACGCGTCCGGGAGTTACTCGACTCTGAATTCGGGTTTCCAAGTTCTTGACGCATGTGGTGTCTCGATCATCGACCATGGGAACATAACCGTTATAAGGGCCATTTTGGAACAGATAAGCATGGTATCTTATACTCATTCCATGATGCACACAAATGAGGCTGCCGAGGATCTGGCACAGCTCCTTCTTCAAGACATGACTCTTGGCCTCAAAAAGGCGTATTTCGTTGGATCAGGCAGTGAGGCTATGGAGTCGGCGATGAAGCTCGCCATAGCATATCACAATGCCAATGGTGAGCCTGGACGAACACACTTCGTGTCCAGAAAGCAAGCTTACCACGGCAACACCATTGGGGCGCTGAGCATCAGTACGCACTTGGGGCGAAAAGCCCCATACGAATTGGCTTTCAACAGACTAGACGTAAGCCACGTCAATGCGCCATATGCATACCGGGGCCAGCGCAGTGGGGAGAACGAGGAACAATACGCAGAGAGGCTGGTACAGGAGCTGGATGCAGAGTTTCTGAGAGTTGGTCCTCACAAAATTGCTGCCTTTGTCGCCGAAACGGTTGGCGGGTCCACCGCAGGATGTATTACATCCCCAAAAACGTATTTCGAGGGAGTCCGTCGTATCTGCAGCAAATACGGTGTCCTCCTAGTCCTAGATGAGGTGATGTGCGGCACTGGACGCACGGGTACCTACTTTGCCTTCGAGAGAGAAGGGAATATTCAGCCTGACCTCGTCGCAATAGGCAAGGGGCTTGCAAGCGGTTTCCAGCCCATTGCCGCAACACTTGTAGGAGGACGTGTTTATGACGTGATTGAGCGAAGCGGAGGGTTTGTCCACGGCCATACCTACCAAGCACATCCCGTTGCCTGTGCAGCCGCATTGGCGGTGCAGAAGATTGTGAGGCGTGCGGATAGCTTAGCGAGATGTCAACGTCTGGGTGCTCTCTTGGGACAACTCCTTAAGCATTCGCTACAAGGTCTGAAATATATTGGGGACATTCGTGGCCGGGGATTGTTTTGGGCCGTTGAGTTCGTTGAGGACAAGACCTCCAAGCAGCCCTTGAGCCCGACGTTTTCCTTCGGAAATAAGGTAAGAATCCGTGCCCACGACATGGGTCTTGCTATATTGTCAGGAAGTGGAACAGCAAACGGATTGACAGGCGATCATATCATGCTTGCACCGCCGCTAACAATAGAGATGGAAAATGTTGTGGTCATGGTGAACATCCTCAAAGCTGCCTACATCGAGACAGAGAGGTCTTATGGCATGGCAAAAGTGGCGGGAAGAGGCCAAGCCATCACTACATAGCGATATTTCAGCAAGCTCAGCAGGAATCGTGGACTTCCGGAGGATGCTAAAAGTGCCACGTTGATCGCCACTAGATTACGTACAAAATAACAAGGTTGACATTCTATCCTCACTTCATCTCTGGAACTCACTTCATCTCTGGAATACATACATTAATACGTGCTGCGCCAATCCTGGCTGGGGAATTCCACATACTGTATCAGAAAACCAGTCTGGCAACAGCCCATGGCAAGGCTACTAATACGGACGAACCAACCAACTCTAGACGGCACGCACAGATGCAAAATGGCCGATCATGTATTATTAATAATAGTGTAAAGGCAAAGACAACTAAAATTGCCCAGGCGAGAACTCTTGAATCAACCCTTGACGTGGCAAGGGTCCTTCTCGTCATGCCTAGATGCTTCGACTCTCTTAGTGCGGGGCTGACAGATACTCGTTCAGAACCGGTGGCACTGAGGACCGGAACGATTGTTAGATCTAAAGGCTTTTTGTTCGTTATTATCGAAGCAAATCGGGATCATCATGGTTATACTCCCCTGGCAGATCACACACTGGTATTACTATGCTGTAAATAACTCTCCAGTATACGTTCAGTATCCTAGCCTAGTTCTTTTGGTGGAGAATGTCCACGATGACCATATAAATGCGTTAATGCCGTTAAGAATATGCGGATTCTGTGCATGGCCTTTAGCAACAGCCATGCAGTTCTTCTGATCCTGAACCGCCTTCTTGGCAGCCTCAATGCATCTTGTTCCCAACCATCGGAGACAACATCGTCGACCAAGTTTGCAGACAACCAATATAGTCAGGGAGCTGGTATACAACAGTAGTTGCCCTGTGGCCACTTGCGCGACACTGTCTGCGCTACGGCACAGGAAGACCGATATTTCCATGTGGTTGAACCGGGAGATAATCACCCACCTGGACCCCCCGACTTATTTTGACGTCGATAGACTGGAGGAATGGAATACTGAACTAGTTTGGAAACTTCGCCTCCTAGAGCACCAATTTGCGGTGTCTTTTTCTTGGAAAGGATGTTCTCGAGATATGACTTGCAGGGCTCCCGTACCCTACGAATACGACCCCGCGGCCGTAAGTGCCTACTACGCTAGCTGGGCTTCGTTTCACTCCAGGAGAACGGGATGTTCTAACTGCAAGGAGGATCAGCCGTGTACTTGCTTGAAAGACATACATATGTGCCTAGAGTTCTGCTTGCCTTGGGGCGGGGCCGGGTATCTTTCGCATCCTGATTTCAGTCGCATGTCTCCTACGCAAGTCGATGCTTGGTCCTTCACAATCAGTTTGATCTCACTTGCGGTAGTGGGCTTTTTCGTCAACAGTTATCCAACGGTATCTTGGTGCCAATCGCTTTTATCGCTTTCGCAGCACTCGGTGGAAAGAGCACTTCGAGCGGACGGCGTGTGGATGTGGACTGAGTTCAGCCGGTCACCGTTAAATCAGGCTACGTCACCACCCTCATACACGCCTTAGAATTCGGCGCAAAGCTCCGAATGATATCTATTGCGTTTCAAGATTTGCGTCTCTCTATAGCGACGGCATTTTGCCAAGATCAGCGCCCGGAGCCTTTTACTTACGACAACAAAGAGCCATCGCAAGAATCGCGGGCGCTGTCCTGGATATCGCCATCTAACTTTGGATCAAGTGGAGCGGCCGACGAAAAGCAGCTCTCTCGTGGGCTCTCCGACGACGATAGTTCACGTTCATACTGAGCCCATCAGCACCTCGACAGGCTGATGTATCTTAGGTAGTCTATAATAGAGTAATGAGGTTTCTCTTGAGCATTCCAAATTCTTTAATGGTCGACTTACCGCCTCCCATGTCTCGGCCTGTGGCCACATAAATAGTATTGTGTGTTGACTTAATTTTGATCAAATGTCAGCACTGAAAAATGCTAACTTGGTGACTCGGAGTCTTTACTCATATTTAGCCACTAAGAACTTCAACAGACGGTGCCAAAGGGTTAGCTTAATGAGGACGTCCCTAATCCCACACCAACAATGAACACACAAATCAAACAAGCTAATGCTCGATGACGTTAAGCATGGACTGCCGACTACACAATATATCTATCTTGCATTCAAAAGTATACTTAAGTAACCGAGACGATGCCCATCGTCAAAGAATACTTAGTATAATACAGTGAAGCGAGCAGCAGCTGTCGTTGGAGACCTTGTTATGTCCGGAGTGCCTTGGGGTGTACCGGCACAAGCAGGACTCCCAAGCGTTATGGGTTACCGCACGCGAAGTGTTTAACATTGTACGTCAAGTCTGTGTTGGATACATGTAAATCGCTGCCCGATCAAGAGTACACTAGCATGTAGAGTGGCATGTCAGCAAGATGCGGGACCTGATTTACCCTAGTATTAATTGTAATACCATGCCTCATTGCAGACGCGGGACCAAGCGTAATTACACAAGGGCGAAGACATTCGGGACTGGCAGCTCGTACCCGTATTTTAAGGCCTGTTTCGTAACCAGATCAAGGCCAGGAATGCAGGCGGAGACCGAGAACTCTGTGATATTGTCAATACTAACCTGATAGATTATGAGCCAATCGTCGCATTAATGTCGTTGGCGTTAGTTTCTTCCCCCTGGGTAAGTTCTAGAGCATTGTATGAATAAAATAGCCTGGGATGCTGCCGACTTCGTCGGTATCCTAGGCGCAGGCAAAGCGGCGGTAGCCAGGCTACTTTAGATTTTTTATTAAATATTTTGTTAGGCCCAAACACACACACCAACCAACTATATGCCCCCAAACGACAGGATCTGTGGTTTCGCAGTCTCTTTTGGCAATCTGTCGTGTATCGCGTATGGCCGAATCAGATCAAATGGGCGAGGGACTCTGGTAGGGATAATCGTCTTTGTTGCGCCTGTAGTTGCATGCCTAAGGCCGACCTTCGCTTGCGCTTCTTGCTTGGCTTCACCGTTCCGCTGCTCGTCTCTGAACCTGTCTTGACCTCTTAAGTAACCAACTTTATAAAAGTATGATCCGTCGAAATAGATCAAATGGTCGGTCCTTCTCTTTTGCTGTAATTCTCCTTGTAGGTCGTTAGGTTGCGGTTTCCTTCTCTCCTCTGTAACCGTCCTGTGGTAACTCTTCAGTCTGACCACGACTCGAGGCCAGGCTGTTATCTCAAAAAGATAAATGCAATGCTAAGGCTGCAATTAATGATCAAATGAACGAATATAAAATGCGGGCAAGAACTCTTTTCATTATCTCCTTAGCGGCGCGTCAAGCGGCTATGAAAAGGGCTCCTGCAAATCTTCTTAGGTTGTTGTTTTTGACAAGAAGAAAGCACGCCAACTACCTTTTATACCTATCCTTGCATGTCATCTGCGGGTCTAATCCCCTTCCGCTGTCTCACTCACCCATCACCGCCTAGTGTGCGCGGTCTCCCTCACACAATATAAAGTAGTATTATGTGTTTTTTCCCTCCGAGGGCCCTCTGGGAGCCCTGCCGGGGTTCGATTTGAAGGGTTCGATTTGAAGGGTTCGATTTGAAGGGTTCGATTCGAAAGGCTCGATCGAAAGGCTCGATTTGAAAGGCTCGATTCGAAAGGCTCGATTCGAAAGGCTCAATTTAAAAGGCTCGATTTGAAGATTTATTTTTCATAGATCATGAAGTGGCATTGTGTGTTTTTTCCCTCCGGGGGCCCTGCCGGGGGCTCCTGCCTGCGGCGCTGCCTACCTTCCGTAACATCACAACGCGCCTGCTAAAAGCATCACTAACTCGGTACGTACCTCAAATTCCTGGTTATCCAATCGCCGATAAGTATTCTAAAGTTGTTGGCCTCACTATTAGATTCATTTTAAATAGGCAAAGCGGGCAGCTGCAGCCTGCGGAACTGCATCTTCGCGCCTTCGTTCCGCATTTCACGCAAAACTCAGGCAAGCGCCGCTTTGCCTGATAATAACATCGTCAGAAATCGTAGGCATGGCCGGATGGCATGAGTTTCATCAACGACCAGACTGATGCTGTCGGCCAGGCGGGGGTTTAAGCAAGCCAATGGAAGCACTTCCTTCCTAACTGACAGGGCGCAAGGTCGCGATTCAGGTATGGACAGGGTCTTGAACGCTGAGAGGGCAGAGGTGGCCCGCAATTGCCAAGGATGAACAAGTCACTCGAGAACTGCTGCGATAGGATGAGGCACAGCCTAATATCACAATAGCTACGCCTTTTTGCTCCCGGCTGGTCGTGGTTATTTTTAATATAATGTCTTGCAATAAGAAATTGAGGCTCGGCACAAGACCTGATACTACTTTCGGCTGGGTGAAGGAAAGGGCCGCGAAGACATAAATGCGTGCGAGGCCAAAACAAATATAAGGCCCTAAAAAATGCGAGGCCGTACCGAGACGGAAGCTACCTCGTGTGAAGCCCTGGTGCCTTGCGACAGCCAATATAGGTTGGCATGGGTCTGTATAGAGTCTTGCTCGCCTTACTAAGGCATTTAAAAACCATGTCGTGATTCAACTAGGGTGCCTGGGTCGTTAGTCAAGACGCGACTTCGGACATTCCGCGTCCTCCCGTACCCCGGCAGTATGGTGTCCTTAACGCGAGGCTAGTTTAACAGAAGATGACACGTTCAAGTGAAAACTCCGGAAAACGCTGTGCAGTTCTTCGAAAAGGACCAGAGACTAAGAGCATTCTATGAAGACTTAAACGACAGGCATTGGAGACATCCACATCAATGACCAACGGGTTACATAACAACGTTCTACCCGGTCTCCCGCCAGTATTGAGAGTTGCCTCCGCGTGAGCAACGGAAGCAATGCAAAATCCTGCCAGCTGCTGGTGTCCGCCAGCTTTTTCTAGTTCAGGCAGACTGCAGGGACAAAGTCCTCTGAGTTCGAGGATTGATGTACTTTTGAAAAGACCCGACACGAAGGTAATATAGGCTTCGATTTGACTACTTCCGCTATGATTCTTTTCTCTAATGACTGTTAACGCTTCACAAATAATTTGAAACGCTACAGATCACATTTACACCCACTTCGCTCGTTATGTTGGATGTTAAATTCGCAGATGGCCCATATTATCAAGGCCTGGGAGACGACAGAATTCTATCACGACCCACTGCCAGTCAAAGCTCGCCGATTTCTTACCACAGATGGCTATTACATACATTAGCTATCAATACCTTTTCATCAACATCTTTGGTTAGGTCGACTTGCACTTTGCGAGTATGTAAAAATAAGTGCCTTTCCGTCTTGTATCGTTGCGTGCAGCAATCAACCTCTGTCTAAGAATGTGCACAGCAGTAGCTCTTAGCCACGTCGGGTTACAAGCTTCTGTACCATATGATACTATTAAAACTGTCCAGATGACTGAGATTAGCTCTGCTTTTAGGTTGGCATGCGTCTTATGTTTCACCTACCTCGAATATTTCCTAGTCAGAGAGTCGTCTACTTCTATAGAGTCCTCGGCGGGCCTAAAGCGTTCTTCCGACACGCTGTCGGGCACAGATGATGGATCATATGCTTGACTGGAGATGTCGTTGGTGTTTTGATAGCTCTGCGGCGTCTCCGCCGAGGATTCTGAGGCGGAAGTTGTTACATATAACGACGCTGGGCTAGGCGCCTCTACGTCAGATCCGTACATCACTGCGTGGTTGGCCTGCGTGAGTTACGCAAACCCGTGATAAAGCGGGTCGTGGGATGCACTATTGTAGCTAGCTGTCTGTAGACAACGCGGACAGGTGTTCAACGAAGTGTTAGCCGAGTGCGCGCGGAGATATGACAGAAACAATACGTGCTCTAGTCCACGACAGCGCCTCATCATTGGCCATAATTTTCCACAAATAAGTATGCCTGTTATTATATCTCATATGAGAACCATGAGGACAAGCCTCTTCCTCCCGTGTCTTAAATGACTGAATTAATGGCCCACATGCCCCATAACCTTTTTGACCTACCCAACCTGAAACCATTATTATGGCTTCACAAGTTGCGATGAACAGTATAGTACAGTACCAAAATCACTCTCACAAAAGCACACTGGATGTTCTCATTTCAGCAGGCTCTTGTGGTGTCTTCCGAAAGCCGTGTGTTGGATCACCCATGCCACCAGAAAGCCACCATTTGGCTCTATAAGGCGTTATGAAGTCGATACATCCATGTCTCTAGCCCCTTGGATATATACTTGGTTATTCAGGAGAGGATCACTATCTTAATACATAATACATACAGTATTTATACCGGTACTGTCCTGCACTGCCCATCGTAAATATGTATAATAGTATTCAATGGTACGGTACCGTATCGTGTTATGGCCGACCTCTGCCTCCCTGTCTTGCCACACAACACTTACTTTGCAAACCTGTCAAAACGGCTCTAATACACAAACACACAGGTCTCTTTTGCGATGAAGCAACTTGATGAGCTGATCTTGGCAATGAGATCCCCCTTTAGGTCCGATCGCAAGCAATATAGAATAACAAAGATCCCGAAGTCGTATCGCGATCTTTATATGCAAAAGCTGAAGAGGCAAACAGAAAGTTCTTCCGCTGGATTAGCAAAATCAGTTTCATTTTTGGGACGCTGGTTCCGAGCACCAGCGTCAACTGAATCGAAGTGCTCTATTTGCGGGACAAACGTAACTATTGACGGCGCAGACGCACAGCATCATGAGAAAGACTGGTATCATCGAGGTTGCCTGTGGCCCCGGCTTGTACGTGGGCTGTAGTTGTTGGTTACTTTGTATAAATGTAATTCTAGAGCTAAATATCTCTCAGCACTGTTTGACGATATGGGAAGTCGGGGGTTGGGGCTTCATAGGGTCGAGCCGTGGCATTAATAAGTCATCACGCCTTTTGGACTTTTGTAAGGATGTCACTGGCGGTGCGCAAAGGAAAAAGAGCCCTGGAAGTAGCAGGCCAGCTAAATAACAAGCGTGGTTACACTTGAATGCCGAAATAAGAAACTTCCGGAGTTGATTGCGCTGAGGGATGTTGTTGATGCCGTCGAGGTTAACTTTGCTACACATGTAGGGCGATTTAACACTAAAAGGGTTGTACCTTGTTTTCTTCCCTCGTCTTATTTTAAGGCACCCGTGTGGTTTTATACTCAGGGTCTGCGCTTTGTCAAGATTGGCAATGGTTTGGAAATGCTTTAATAAAAGCAATTAACATAAGATGCCAGCGTACGGTCGACTGATTGTTTTACTTGAATCCTTGGTACTAAAGTTGTTACCTTGAAGGTCCAGATGCCTTTGCTTCTTTGCTCTTTAAAGAACTTCTCTGTCCGCGTATATTAGGGAAATAGAAGTTTGTATGATTGTGATTTATAGGCTTGGGTATGTCTGTATACAGTTTTTCTTGCGCTCCTGCTGCAACGCATAATTTAGAGCTAGGTACCGGTATCAACCCATAGCGACAGTAAACATAAGACGTCGTTCCTAGTGCACCTGCCGTCCTATTTTGTGTGAAGCTCTCAGTATTAAGAATGACTTGGCTTGCCTCGGAAAAGACGGAAGGTAGCTAGGTGTTGATTTCCCAACCGGCATCAGCCTGGTTAGAATTCGCAGTCTTTGCCCTCGCGTTTGCACCGCTCGCACGGACCGGAGTTCTTCTGAACACATCTTGCCTACAGTTATACGCATTAGTGTGATTTTGTGTACGTCTTAGCAGTAATAACTACTGAGTTGGTATTGTTTGATAACTTGTATTCTTATCTCAGTAATAGATCAGTGAATACAATAATACATGTTATGATGGACATTGAACCGACAACAGATCAGTGGTATGGCGACGGGGACGGAAATCAGCCGAACCTTTCTTCGTCTGCAGAGCGTACAGGCCTTATCGGTACGCGACCACAACGGCCCAAGTTTTTCTGGCTTATACCTCGAAACAGTATCTGTATCTGGCAGCTGGTCATGCGGGGCGAGTGTATTATTGGATGGGGTTTGACATCTTTGCGCCATGTGTGTGTGCGGTTGATGCTGATTATTCTGGTTGAAGAAATGCGAGGGAAACACCTGTCGGATGGAAGGGAGCTTTTCCGGAGCCATGTTATTGTT
This sequence comes from Sarocladium terricola, assembly GCA_029379155.1. Taxonomy (NCBI): domain Eukaryota; kingdom Fungi; phylum Ascomycota; class Sordariomycetes; order Hypocreales; family Sarocladiaceae; genus Sarocladium; species Sarocladium terricola. The sequence goes on from JAHKSO010000010.1 coordinate 671,812, forward strand.
GCCGGATACCTGGGAGTTCTAACAAGCGACGCAGTTGCAATAGGAAGAAGAACTTAGTCTGTAAAACATGGTGTAGAGGTTTTAGTTAAAATAAATCAGATGCCGCCCCGGAAAAGAAGACGACTAAAAGATGGAAATATTAGTCATAGTGCCCATTCTGTGGTTGTCGACATCGTGTAAATGGAACGGATTGGCCGACATGACAAAACTCCTGGGAAGCGTTTTTCTCCGCCTTTCGAGGTCGGAAAATGCAACCGAGGTTGGCAGTAGGCATGAACGAGCAAAAGCCGCTCAATACGTGAGGTAATCTTGAATGAGATAATGCCCGCATATGGTCCCTCTTTTTTTTTTTACGAGGCGTTGATTAGCCTCTATAGGCTTGAATGAATTAGGAAGCTACATTTTTTTTTCTGGTGTCAGCAGACCCATATCATCAGCGCTGGCGACGCTGTCCCACAAGTTTTTTATCGGGTGTGGTTGGTTTGCGGGCCCTTAGAAAGCTCCACTAGCCAAATTCGGCGAAGCGCCGTATCCGGAAACGACGTGTTAATAACAAATTGTTACCTCGTTAAAAAGCCGCCCGCTCGTCATATCCTTGTCGACCACATCGGACGTTTAGTAAGAGACAACTGTGAAGAGTCAAAAGTGGCTAATCGTTAGATACTGTACACATATGCCTCTCAAGTCGCATTCAGTTCGAGAAGGGGTAGAAGCATGAGCCAAGTGGCAAAGAATTCGCGCACCAACAGGGGCATTAGAAAAAAGAGCATAGAACAAAGAGTCGAAAGTCATTTCTGCACTATATAGTAGAAGGCTTAATGGGTGTCGTGGTTTTAGTACATAAAATAAATAATGAGACCTACCGCTTGTCTTCAAGTTCCTCCTACTAACCCAATGATCAAACAGATGACGAATGCTTTGCCCAGACAGACATGCTGAAATCCCTAATATAAAAGACCTGTCGACAACATCCTTTTTTCCTTTTTGTGGAAGTACCATCGACGTCAACGGTCTGCCCTGGAACAGTTCGTCATGACCTTCAAGGCGTAGGTTCCACTGAGCCGACCTTCACTTGTTGACTTGGGAACGACCTTCGGGCTGATCGTAACAATCGAACTCCACAACCAGGTTGCCTCAAAATCGACATGGGATCTCGGCTGGACTAACAGGGTATTCGCATTATCGTGTCAAGCCCTGGTGATTTGTTTTGTTAGGTCGGTTAGGGAACCATGCAATTAATCAAGAAAGAGCCGGTAATACATATGTCATATGGGAAGAAATCTGCCCCAACCATCAATATAAAGCTCCCCCTTCTCCCTCATTATTGCCTTCCATCATCCTGCAACATCTTTACTATGATTCTCAACATGTCTGGCCCTGCTCCCAATCCCTCTTCCCATGGCAACCACTTTGGCGCACCGCCTGCTCAGCAAGTACCGCAAACGTACGGCTCTAGCAACTACTCTGCTGCGCCAGTCACCGTGCGTGCCTCTGCCACTCAGGTTCCATATCATTATCATTGCCAAGCATCTTCTATCCCCCAACACCCCCAACAGTACATGGCCCAGCCAAGGATCGCCCAGCCCATTCATAACCAGCAAATGAACTCCCAGTCGCCTGCTGGTACAATGCCTCCCCCAAACCAAACTGGCAGCAACCCATGCTTGCCTTCGGCAAAGAGCTCTCAGTCACAGATGAACAGGCAACAGCAAAACTCTTACCAGGAAAACATGCAGCACAGAGCAGGGCAGACGTTGCCAGACTCTGAAAGCATAGATCTGCTTACAGAAGAAATGTGAGCAAATTCAACATGTAGCGTTCATCACAAGCTCACAATGCATAGTGCATCGCTTCGTCAAACATTGAATTCTATGCAGCAAAATGACCCGGTCATGAAAGCGCTTGTAATCAATCAAAACCTAATCGATTTGACTACCAAATTTTATTCGGAAATGAAAGGAATGGCCCTTGAGTTGTAAGAGTGGCCAACTGGATCTTTTTCACCAGTAACTAATAACCAATCTAGGGCCGCAAACAACAGACATCTGTATGCAGAATACGGATCGCGGATGAGAGAGCATGATGGCTAACCTCAACACAGGTCCGGTTTGCAGGTTGTTCACTCAGCTGCAGAGGAAATCTCTTCAACCACGGAAGACGGTCACTTTCCTCAAAACTCTGGGTTATCTATACAGAGAATGGTTGCTCGGAGCAGATCTTTGGATCAATCCCAAGCCGAGGCTGCCACTGGTATGTGATACTTGTCAAGTGGAAACCAAGGAGCCGCTTCATACTGTTGTCGTACTCGTGTGTGGCGGGGGGCTACGGGCTCATTGGTCATCTTCATCGCAAGCAGACCATCTGTTCTACTTAAGTTAAAATCCCGACTATGCGTGTTTCCCATCTCATCACCTAAAGCTGCGTTGCCCAGTAATACCGGATTCACAGCAACCTCTATTAGCTTCAGCGCAATATAAAACGCAGGCCGAAAATTTTGTTTCTCTTGGGTGACTGCTTGTGACTATTTATAACTAGAAATGCATTGCAAGCCAACGTATGGCGCCGCATACAGTACGATAATTGTGCGATCTCTTAAAGCATCCCGCACGAGGTCATCCCAGTCCAATATCTGCCACGGTTACTCATGTTTTTGTTTAGCCGTTAGTAATTTCTGTTATATCACGATTTAGTTAGTTATGGATGGTATTGATAGTGGACTTGGTCCTTGTATTGTGAGTTATCTAGAGGATTCAATCGAGGCCCTTTACAGTAGAATCATGGAAGCTACCTGCTGTCAGATAAGAAGGCCTCTGTTCATAGAACAAGCAAACTTGGTGTAGTGTGCCAGTTGTCATACCGTCGGCTATGAGAGATTGGAATAGCCGGAAAAAGCAATTATATGGTTTAGACGAAAGGAAGTTTTGTTATTTTAAAAACAGCTGTAGAAAATGGTCTGCGATAACAACAACAATAACAACAACAACAACAACAACAACAACAAGAACTTTTGCAAAAAAGCTTAGTTAACAAGGAGTCTCATAACGTGACACCTGCAGCTTCCATCTTGTGACACTATTAAAACATCGTATGTTTGAGGGCCTGTAGCCCTGTTTGATAGATGCAGCCAGTGCCAGCCACTATCACACAGCGGCTGACATCATCGTCGTTGACATGTTATTAACTCGAAATGATAACTTAGTTAACTAAGTTCTTCGTGATATTTTGTTTATATAGTACATGTTTGCGTAACTCGTATAATAACTATATCCCGCGAATCTCTGTTTAGTACTATCAAGTTTTAGGCGAAACCTTGAGAGTATGCATTTACGACTGGAAAGTCTCTAAAGACACCAAATGGTAGAGTCAAAAGTTATATTCGCTTATGACAGGAATAAACAACCACCGAGCGATTCTACCGAGCGAGTGGGCCGTACTAAGAGTCATCGCCACATTTTGAGAGAACATTACGGGCGGCCATCTGAAACCTCTCCACTATTGCCTTTCATATGAGTAGAGCTCTTAAATTGGAGGTAAACGGATGCTGCTTTCGTGATGAACGTGCTTTAGTGCAATGTCCGACCAGCTGGGAGGGACTCTCAACAACTAGTGTGTGAAAAATCCTGAACCAAGTTCTTGACGCTCATCAAACACCGAGTCGGGTATACTCTCCATAGAAGAAGCATCCCGTTGCGATATAACGGCAACTTCAACATCAGACCGAGGATGCAGAGATGAGATCTCTCTATTGTGATTAATTGGTTCTAAATTCGTTACATTCACGTCACCAGACGGCGACAGCAAATAATTAAAAGATTCGTCATCGAAGGAGGTTAACGCTTGCAACTGGACACTAAGTATCGGTAAATCAGCCGTCAGCAGACCGGACATAATTAGTTCTGGTAACACGTATGATAAGTTGCGAAGGATCCTCTCTAAACCAGGGTGGCATTTGTCCATGTAGTCAAGGAAGTCGCCGATTCGTTCGACGTTAAGAAGGTTCAAACTGCTATGCTTAGTTCTGCTATGAAATAGAGTAAGGGCAGAAGGGCGAACCTTTTGTTTATTACCCTCTGAAGTGGGAACAATAAAACACCGTAGCCATACCGTTCCACAGCTGCTAATAATGGCCGCCCGCGGCGAAGGTAGTAGTCCCAAGTCGATCTTACATCCTCAGAGTCTTTCCCTGGGAAAAGATCTCTCCTAGACGCTTCATCTACATTGTCAAATCCGGCACCAGCTTCTTTTCCCTGCTTAGCTTGCCGATATTCAGCGATCAGTTGGACCATATAGAATCGCCCCTCAGCTGTTACTTGAATAAGCAAACTCTCTCCCTTCTTCTCCAAAGCATCACAAAATTCTATACCGCGTTGCAATTGCCAAATCATGGAATCAGATGGCCTTCGGTATACCTGTTCGGTGGTACTGGACCGAAAAGCATTCACCATCTTCCATAAATCTTGCAGGCCATGTAGGCCATTGTATTTAAAGATTTGACGGCGGAGAGCCTCTCCAATCTCAGAAAATCTCGGAATACCGAAGTCTGGAGGGGTACTCTTTTCTATCTTGCCAGGGCCGCGAATTCTACGTTGAGTAGCTGGCGCGGCTAATAGGAGGGGTCCCGTCGAGAAACTCTCGTCCCGATGTATATTCCTCTTGCGTTTCCCCCGCTTATACAATCTAGTGTCCGTAAGGACGGGTTTCGCCCTCCTTCCTGCATGGCCCTGTAATACACAGTCACCTGACAAAAGTCACGGTAATGGCGGAATTTCGCCCCATCTTGCCACTTAACCTATCAACGAAGATGCCGCATTGTACGCCCAAAAATGCCTCAATTAACTAGCTGTTTTAGAATTAGGTTGGTAAATGATTACTCAACCTAAAAATCGCCTTAGTACTTTGTGTACCACCCCGCGCGCGCGCACAATTGCAGCTATACGCCGAGGCATTGATTCTATTAGGTTATTTAGTAGGCCATCGTCAAGAAGCTCCCAGGCTTCTACTGCGATCTCGCATAGTAATTGCTTGCTAGTATTATTAGATGTCATGCCTCCAAGCTCTGAATAACGCTTTACAATATCCTCTTTTAAGATCTTCCATAGATTTTCTATAGGGTTTAGGTCAGGCGAATATGCAGGCCAGTCTACCAATTCCACGCCGTGTTCTGCAGCCCAATCTCTCAGCCAATCCTGTACTATTCGTGCTGTATGTGTCGGAGCATTATCCTGGGCGAATATATAACCTGGTTCAGCAATAGTTGGAAGCTGCTCTTGAAGGCATTCCAAGATACGGGCGGCAGTAACGCCGCCACGCCGGGAATTCGGGTCTCCAAGCAGCGGGTATAAAGAAGTCCTCCTGTTATAGGAAAAACCGCTCCAGAACATCTGCGAGTGCCTTGTAGGCTTATTTCGAGGTTGTACATATTGTGGAAGAAACCGCTCGCCCTATAAATATTAGTTAGGGTTATTATATATAATTCCCTGAGACCTACCTTTCGGCAAAAGACGTACTTTTGCCGCTCCCCCTTTCCACGCTCAATTATGGTCTCATCTGAAAAGATCCAGCGCCGCCAAAATGCAGGTAACTCACGAAGGTAAATTCCAATCGTTTATTTGCTACCTCTGGTGATAACTTTGGCCGTTATAGGGCCTTTTAATGCTGAATACCCTCTTTGATTAAGAAGCGCGTTAGGGTCCGTACAGAACACTGCAAACCAGCTTGCTGTAAAAGATCTTCGTTTTTTATAAAAGGGTCATTTCTAATTAATTGAAAAATATGTTTTTATCGCTTTCTGATAGCGTTGGTGGCCTGCCAGTGCGTGGCGAAGATTTAGCTGACTTCTGGTCTTGATACCGTTTTCGAATGCCGTACGCGGTTGTGATCGGAATTCCTTCGCTTTCAGCGATCTCTCGACCTGTCATACCCGAATCAAATGCCGAAACAATCCTTGCCCTCTTATGAGGGCTATATTCAGTTCTGGGCGTTTTGGGGCCATTTTCGTTGAGTTGTGGTAAAAATAAAAAGAGGTTGAAGATGCCGGGTGACGCGCCGAGGCGCGAAAACGCGTTTTCATTTCCGACACTTTTGTCACCCCACTGTATTTCACAGTAAGAGCGACGAATGTCTGGCGTATGCTGGCTCGAAATGGTGGGTATGGCTCAACCACGGCGGAGGAACATGGGTCATGCGGGGAACCACCCGGTTGGCCAAACACGGCCCGGAACCTACCCTGGACCACTGTACTCCTGTGCATTTGCAATTCATTAGTAATAGAGCGGCCGTCATCAACAGTTAACTGATGCCTTTGATGCCCTAGGGCTTGATACCCTGCATACTCCCGCGGCTTGGACATGACGGTCGTTCTGGCTATATTAACCTTTGTTTCAAGAGGGGGAAACGCGAGCATCTGCAAGAAAATTGTCAATCTTCCTCTTCCTCGACTTGGTCATTGCCCCCAAATCCACGGTTGAGCTCGTTGCAGATTGGGTCAGTCGCGGTCAGTGGTTGAACAGCGTCCTTGATACGACGAAGTTTTTGCACACGACGTCTAATCTCGTTTCGCTCTTCACTTAGTTGCGTTAATCGCACGACAATGGCTTCGTACCGGTCCGTCTCCTCTGGGTACTTGTCAAGGTCGCTCTCAATCGGCCACGAAGAAGGCATGTCCTCAATCGCATCGTCCGCAGCTACGAAATGCATTAGCTACACATTGCATTAGAATGGCAAGCCTATGCTCGAAATCCTGGCGTCGTACTCAAGTCTAGGTGGCGTCCGATACTGCTTTCCGACTGCTTCCACTTTTCCACTCTTTCTGCCGCATCTCTTAAGTATGAATTACTAATCTGTTCCGCGACATTGTAGGTCGCCTGCGGAGGGTATACGCGTCGCTGGTGTAGTTGGATTGTTTGGTTCAGATTGAACAGAACGTTATCGAGAACACGCGCCGGGATGGGATTGCTTGCCGCGGCGTTGTTACGGCGCCAAATGCGTGATGGGGCGAGCGGCTAGGAGAGGAGGTTTGTTTGCGCGCTAATGAAGATTTCTTTCAAGGACGGGATCGTGGGCGCGGTTGCCATGGCTATGCAAGGTGAGCCTAGAGGCGTCGACATACGAGCAGTTTTCGTGCTTGGAGGAGTCGGGAAGCTGTGTTGAAGCTATGGTGGGTTGGAAGACGGCTGACCCACAAAGCATCAGCGAGCATTAGCTTCGCCCTCACCTTGACCAACTAGGGGTCCCAAGCCGCACATACATTGTAGAGCTCATAGGAGAGTGCATTTCCTCCAAGAATTCGTTGACGTAGGTAAAGAAAATTGTCTTTCTTGTCGAGCGTTTTGCCCGAGTCGGCATTGAACTGGCATAAGCTGCTAAACCACTGACCAAGCGGCTACCCCCTTCGGCACAAGTTCCATTTCATCCAGAAACCAACTCGCCCATCAAGTCCACCCCGAAATCGCCTCCTTCGCGGATAAGCTCCTTAAAAGGCCGCCTCACCCATAGTTCGGACACGTGTTGGCGTGCGACATTAACCACAGTCTCTCTCATCTTGCAATTTGCATCGCTTGTGGATTGGTAAACATCCCGTATACAAAAATAGCCTGGGATGCTGCCGACTTCGTCGGTATCCTAGGCGCAGGCAAAGCGGCGGTAGCCAGGCTATTTTAGATTTTTTACTAAATATAAAGTAGTATTATGTGTTTTTTCCCTCCGAGGGCCCTCTGGGAGCCCTGCCGGGGGCCGCTTGCAGCGGGCTCGATTTGAAGGGTTCGATTTGAAGGGTTCGATTTGAAGGGTTCGATTTGAAGGGCTCGATTTGAAGGGTTCGATTCGAAAGGCTCGATTCGAATTTGAAAGGCTTGGTTTGAAAGGCTTGATTTAAAAGGCTCGATTTGAAGGGCTCGATTTGCTCGATTTGAAGGGCTTGATTAAAGGGCCTGATTTGCTTAATTTGAAGGGCGCGATTCGAAAGGCTTGAATTGAAAGGCTTGATTAAAGGGCTCGATTTGAAAGGCTCGATTTGAAGATTTATTTTTCATAGATCATGAAGTGGCATTGTGTGTTTTTTCCCTCCGGGGGCCGCTTGCAGCGGGCTCCTGCCTGCGGCGCTGCCTACCTTCCGCAACATCACAACGCGCCTGCTAAAAGCATAACTAACTTGGTACGTACCTCAAATTCCTCGTCGTCCAATCGCCGATGAGTATTCAATTTCTGACCAATCGCTAATAAGTATTCTAAAAGTTGTTGGCCTGACTATTGGATTCATTTTAAATAGGCAAAGCGGGCAGCTGCAGCCTTCAGAACTGCATCTTCACTTGCCTTCGTTCCGCATTTCACGTAAAACTCAGGCAAAGCGGCGCTTTGCCTGATAATAGACCCGATGGTCTACGGTCCGTGGCACCCTGCGATCGCCGCGTTCGGGGAGATGAAGATATGTTTAACGTTTCTCTCTCGGTCCCCTCCGGTGTACGTTTCTTCACAACAACATGTCCTCGTCACTTCAGCCACTTTTCCTTTCCTCCCTACTCATGACAGGCCCATCGGGCAGGCTCGAGTGCTCACCTGCAAGCTAGGCGTAACATGAAAATCCTCAGGGCCATCAACAGCACCAGTCTTCTAGGGAGGGGGCCTTTGTATCAGGCGCTCTTCAGAGTTCACAAATCGTTATGATACCCGTCGCATCTCCCAAGGCTTTGAATGATAACATGTGAAGAGAAGGCTGTACTCGCAAGCGAATTGGAGTGAAAACTACAGCTACGACTCTAGAAAGCCCTCCTAAGGTCGTCGTCTTCCTGTTCCTTGATGACGGTCAAACGCCGCTAAAGTGCTTCCAGCGCGAGGAATATTCCGGACACTATTATATGCCTTCCGAACTATATTATGTTAACACGCTATGAAGCGCAAGAATATAAATTCTGCACGTTGACTCAGAGAACGCCGAGGCCGAACGTCTCATCTGGCCGTGGGAGGAGCACTGATATGTCTGCAATGCGACACTGCAGTTCGATCTCTATAAGGTGGCGTTGAACGGCACTACAGAAACATGCACAAGTCAAAGAGTCCCGTTTCACAGCGAGTTATTTCGTACGAGAAACAATTGCCATCCATTCCATTGGGCCCCTCTTGTGGTTGAAACTGCCACTAAACAACAGCACCGCGATCTGCGAGGCGGGCACGCTGCCCATATTCAATATGTGTGTTCTCGACAATTCACCCACATAGGCTGATACCGCAACTCCGAGTCAGATCATGACGTGAAGGATGCTGGCACCGGCTCGCACCGACAATGATGAATTGACGTGATGCTACAGTCACCCCCACAAGGCCGATTTGTGCGATACAGGACGACCGACGGCAAGAACAGCTCCCCGAGGTAAATACAGATTGTCAAGATCCTGCTTGAGACAATCTCGTATATCTACTCTCTTGACAACTTAGGGCGTTAGATATGCCTGGTTTAGGTGGGCGTCGGACGATTAAGAGAACGGGCAGAGATGAGATTCTGTACTTAGTGTAGTGGGCGACTAGATGTAGACGCTCGTGGACACGGGTTAAAATCAGTGAAGTAATGACATATTTAACTATTAAAGAAGGGAACCGCGGTGTCCCCCTCGCATGACAAATACAGCTGCGAACGGGCAAGGACCCTTCAGGCAAGACGTTACCCTAGCATTTGACAATCCAGTACCTAACACGAGGCCCCCTCATAAATGTTTGGAGATCAACATCGTAAAATGATTTCTCGAACGCTGCCCTCCTGCGCTTTCTGGGCTTTCTGGCCTCGCACTCATGCCATTGTGCCTTCTTCTGATCCGTTGATCTATACCGACAAAACTTGCATTTATATCCCTTACGAACGGGTAGCTGCGCAATTGGCTTACTCCCATCCTCAGGCAAACATATAACGTGGGGGTCTTGTATAGTATTTTTTGAGCACCAGGACAGAATGTTCTTCTTCACTTCATCTATTATGGGGTGTCCGCTTAGATGGGTTTTAATGTTATGTCCGGGTTTGCCGAGTCGGGGGTTTATGGCACTTTTGCAGATAAGACAAAGCAAAATCTTATGATCTGCGAGGTATAACACTTGGTCCTGTCCTCCTGGTTGAGTCGCAGCAGCATTCGCTAAAGGGGCACGCGCTGGCGAGATTTCACATGCAGCTCGTCGTGATGTGTGGGGGCTTGCATCAAGCTTGATGGGAGGCAGCAACAGCCATGTAGAGGTTGGTAGTGGTAAAGCATGCGGTGGAGGGAGAGCAACGTCTGCTTCAGCTTCAATGCCTTTATTATTGTCGCCCCTATTGTCGTTATTTGGTCTGTACAGAAATTGTCTCGCATGAGGATCCCACTGGAGCTGATTTGTTATCATAGTAATGGCATAGCCAAGCGACAAGATCCTCTGGCGCCGCTCAGTTTCGGTGAAATCGGTCTCTTCGTCGTAAGTTGCCGCGATCTTTGGCCAGTCTGCAGCGTAGTCTGTTGTGTATACCAGACCACGCATGGCATGGTCTTCTCGGAGATATTGTATTAGTCCCCTTTCCGTGTAGGGCCGCGCCTCAGTTGTCTGCTCTTTGTCCGACTTCGCTTCTTGTGTCAGCAGAATGTTCAGCATTGTTGCTGTTGATCCCCACGGAAACGAGTCTTCCAGGTGCCGCTTCCATGCGTCAAGTCGCATCATAGACCAATAGAACACCAAGAGAGTGTGGAGGAACGGATACACGGTTTTATCGTCCCAGCGAACAATGACCATTGAGTATATGCGTGCTGCAAAAGCCACCGCCGTCTTGAAGGCGTCAGTCGCCTTGACGTCCGCTTCAACATCAACAACCGTTGCAGTATCTTCTGTGTCAACATTGCTGTTCTTAAGGGCCCGCATAAGTGGATTCGACACATCTCCAAACCCCAAAAGGAGACAACTCAGCGAGATGCCGATGTAATGTCTGGACCAGAGTAAGCTCGCTATTCGGTAGAATGAGAACGGTCCTCTTACCCGTGTTCTAAGCAACTACCAGGATGTGTCATGCTGACGCAAAGCAAACAAATAAACTCTTCAATAGATGACTCAAGCCGCTCTTGATACTTGCCAAGAAAAAATATGCCTTGAATGCGCACAAACGCTGCATCCATCGGCCTCAGACGGTGAATAGTCTCGGATGCCCAGGATGTCGGGTTGAGAAGATGTTCAAAAAACATGGTAGCGGCGACTTTACTGTCAGGCTTTAAGACGCAAAGAGATTTGACATAATAGTATAGCTGCTGAAGAGCGTCTGATTGTGCCATCATCGCTAGGCCATGGTAAAAGCGGCCCGTCATGGGTGATGTGCTCGACAGCTTGGTATACCAATATCTTGACGCGACGGCCCATCTCTCTCGATCCTTTCCCTCAAAAGTCAAACCATGCATGTACCGAGCTAGAAGGCCCAAATACTGCGCCCAGAGGCATCTCAATGCGGGTACCGTCTCGTGAAGAATGTACAGACTGTTGTACGCATACTGGATAAAGGTAACCATGCACTGATGTGAGCCAGGCAGCTTCTGTCCGAGCAAGTGAAGGAATGGGTATACGCCATAACCCCATATGCGTAGTGGCACGTAAGACGTGGAGATGAGGGCAGATAAGTGCTGGGATGTTGAGACGATGCTGTAGTGCTTATTGAGCAGCGACAGATGGAGAGAGAGCATTGCATCGTATTGCGCCTTGTCGAATCCGGCCTCTCTCTGAGCAGCTCCACGACACGCATTGCATGCCCTCTCAAGTTCTGACAACTCAATCTGCATTTCCACAAGATGATCTGGGACATTGGTAAATGATGCCTGGAAATGCATATGTTTCAGCAAGAACGCCAGTGTCCCGAGGTCTAATCTCGGTACGATCTGCCTTAAATGCCCCGAGTTTTAGATCAAAGAGGTGTTAACCATCACGGAGAATACAGGCGTATCCAAGTAAAATCACACGTTTAGGCCGGGTTTCGAGAGTGTCGTCGTGTTAAGATCGTTTGCGAAGTTGGTGGCTGAACGAATTTGCTCTTAGTGCCGCGGCTTTTGTCCTACAGTGGGGTCGCAGTAATTCCGAAAAAAACCCACCTAAAAACGCGTACCCTTTCTCAACGCGTCAATCAAGATAATAACATTCCTTCTTCAAGACACGATTACTGCCGCTATAATGCCTCGAGTCACCCAAAAAAGGATGGGAGTCCTCACAAGAGAGGCAGGATTCATAAAATGTATTCTATGAAAATCCCAATCTACCGCATCGCCCAGGAAGAGGGAGTTCCCGCCGGGAGCATACACGGCATCGCAACGCGTTACGAAACCCAAAATAAGGGTCAAGATTTACCACGCCCTGGACAGCCCCCAAAGATATCCGATCGCGAAAAAAGAATTATCAATAGAATTATACGTCAAAATCCTTTTATTCAGAACCGAGATCTTCTCCAGCAGGCCAATCTAGCATGCAGTATTACAACTCTAACACGCTACCTTAAATCAGTGGGCATCCAACACCGACGTGCACTTCAACGCCCAAAATTAACACCATTAGATGCAGCCAGACGTCTAAGATTTGCATTACGATATCGACATAAACCAATTTTATGGTGGCGAAAAGTTTTTTTCTTAGACGAAGTCTCTATCGCAAGTTCTGATGGTTTAAAACCACAGTGGTGTTTTCTAAGGCGTGTAAGTCAAAGTAGCCCTCTAGAGAAACTATTATAACTCTAAAACTAATTCTCTAAAGGGTGAGCAACTTCAACCAGATAAAGTACAGCCAAAGCCACGTACAACACGCTTTTCCCAGATGTTTTGGGCCTCATTTAGCGCATCCAATCGCTCTTCATTATGTATGCTTCCTGGCGACCCGGCCTCACCTCGCGGTGGTGTGACTTCACGCATAATACATAACACCCTGCAGTCAGAATTACCTACAATTTTACAACCTGGTAATATTTTCATGCATGATAATGCTCCTACATTTCGGAGTCAATTGGTGCAAGGATAGCTAAGAAATTGGGCTGCAGAGAATAGGGTGGAATTAATAGAGTGGCCACCCTACTCGCCCGACCTTAATCCAATTAAGAACCTCTGGAAATTACTAAAAGAGAAGATTGTACAGCGTCACCCTCACCTTTCACATATGCCAAATAACCTACAACTCTTTAATCAACTGGAATTAGCTGCTGTAGAAGCCTGGGAGGATTTAAAGGAGGAGCTGCTTTTACACCTTATTGACTCAATGCCCCGCCGAATTGAGGCTGTACTGAACGCACAAGGCTGGTATACTAAGTATTAAATATATGAATCGATGCAGAATCGTTCAAAGTTTCTACTGTCTATATAAAAATACAATTGGCACATTTTTAGCCGAGGAAACGCGGTTTTAATATCTGCACTGCAGACAAAGATACATGGGCGCGTTATCAATTTTTCGGAATTACCGTGACCCACTATACAATAGCACTGAGCTCAGGTTCGCGCTGAGCAGTGGCCGCCTGTGGCCGCTTTGCACACAAACTTTAGCCCAGTCGGGTATTAGTATCGAAGGTGCGACAAAAAGGGGTTGCACAAAGTTCATGGGGGCCTTGCACACCGAAATATGCCTTGGTCAGCACGTCACTCCGTCGACATGCTCGGCTGGTGGTGCATTTGGATTTCTCATGCGCAGCGCGTGAGAGTGTTTGGGGCTCTCACTAAAATCTTAGCCTTTGAGGATAGAGCTTGCGAACGGGAACCAGGAGAACTACAGTGGAAGCTTAAAATAGCCTGTGATGCTGCCGACTTCGTCGGTATCCTAGGCGCAGGCAAAGCGGCGGTAGCCAGGCTACTTTAGATTTTTTATTACATATAAAGTAGTATTATGTGTTTTTTCCCTCCGAGGGCCCTCTGGGAGCCCTGCCGGGGGCCGCTTGCAGCGGGCTCGATTTGAAGGGTTCGATTTGAAGGGTTCGATTGGCTCGATTTGAAGGGCTTGATTTGAAAGGGCTCGATTCGAAAGGCTCGATTCGAAAGGCTCGATTCGAAAGGCTCGATTAAAAAGGCTCGATTTGAAGATTTATTTTTCATTGATCATGAAGTGGCATTGTGTGTGTTTTCCCTCTGGGGGCCCTGACGGGGGCTGCTTGCAGCGGGCTCCTGCCTGCGGCGCTGCCTACCTTCCGCAACACCACAACGCGCCTGCTAAAAGCATCACTAACTCGGTACGTACCTCAAATTCCTCGTTGTCCAATCGCCGATGAGTATTCGATTTCTGTCCAATCGCCGATGAGTATTCTAAAAGTTGTCGGCCTCACTATTGGATTCATTTTAAATAGGCAAAGCGGGCAGCTGCAGCCTGCGGAACTGCATCTTCGCGCCTTCGTTCCGCGTTTCATACGCAAAACTCAGGCAAGCGCCGTTTTGCCTGACAAACGGACGTCCCACAAGCTGCTTTTTTTTTCGAGATGATTATGACTGACCACCACCGGTCTATGACCCAACGACCAGCCAAAATTAGCTCCATAAAACATCGCTTTCTATGGACTGCATAGTGCATGGGAAGTGAGTGGCGCTGGCCATGTATTCCCGTAAGTCCGCCTCGTGCCCCGTAGTGACTCCCCCTGGCAATTGTTTCCTCACAGGTGCAGCATTGCGTGAACTTCGAGAATGCGGCAACAAGAGACCAGACCCTTGTAAAGTATCCAGTAATAGCACACTTTTGTACCCTTTACTTCCAAACCAAATCTCTCTTAGGCTGATGAACTTGTACCGTACCGAAAAGCATGATGTAGTTAGAAGAATGATATAACGTTACTGGTGACACTATGCTAGTAGGCAATGTTATTCGGTTTGGCTTTGTGATAAAGACGTAATTTTTTGATAGAGGCAAGGATGTAAATGTGTGCTCTAACTCCTAAGCAATTTTCGCGCTTTACTGAGTGGAGCAAATGTAGGCTTGACAGTCCGTGACGCTCCCAGGCATGTAAGGCAACTGCTGACTCGTCAGGAACCTAAATGAGTAGACGCCTTTTTCTTTGCTCAGACATGGCTTAGGATTGCTATATCCGACCAAAAAGTGGAAAAGACCAAAAATCTTGTTCTAGGCATATTCGAGACCGGAATTTCCATTGGCTCCCGTCTGCCGCTTCGCACAAAACCTAGACAGGAAGCCGACTAGCTCTGTGGAATGAGTTTCCCGCTTCAGCTCATCTTACTATGGGCTTTTGACCCCCAACCAAGATGGGATCCCGACCAGAAGCTACAAGCTGAGAGGCGATCAGAAGAGAAAACAATGCAGAGGTGCATCCAAGGCGGCAGTTATGTTGGCATGGGCCACTTTTCGTGCGCGAGGGGAGAACTTTGTGAGCGGCCAAGGGCACCTAAATGAACAGGACCTCCTTTGCATCTACCTCGTCTAGAGGAAACGAACTACGGTAAGGAATTAGTTATTGGTGGCTGGTTGCTAAGACTGCCTAGTAGAAAGTGTAAAAAGTGTCTACTCTTTGAATTGTGACTCAACATGGCTTCGAACTAGTATCCGCGTATGGGTCATCCTGCATACATGCCTGCATGCTCCTCGCAACTGTCCCATGAACAAAGACTTTGCATGCAGAAATAACGGCCTCTGTAGCGACCCATTATGCACCATTCACTACTACCGGCAGGGATATTCCTCTTTTTAGCCCCTCTTATCTAACCTCAGCATGAGCTCACAGTCAGTACCGTTGCCTGCTCGTATTGTTCCATGTTCTGCCACAAATCCGAGACCTGGCCCTGGGGGGTGAAGCTTCTTGCAGCTCTAGCTGCTGTTCCTGCCAGTACACGCCTCGATTAGTAGAGCTAGTGCTACAAGGTAAAATTTGCAACTGAGCCATGGTACTGTATCCAAAGAGTTCCACTTCATCGATAATGGGATCTGTAATAGCATGTTAAAGTGAGGCTGATTTTTGGATCTTTCGCCAGCACTGTGATCCGTACCCTCCTACAAAAGGCGTGTTTGGCGTCACAGCAGCACCTCCAAGACTGTATCATTTCCTAGTCTTATACTCTTTCGAGATCGTCCTACTCTTAAGCTCTTTCGAGATTGATCATGTCTTCTATTTTGGACTTCCTGCGCACGGGGTCGATTTCTTTGGAAGATGCCGCCGTCAATATGTCCGCTAATAATTGCTCCGTTCCTTTGGGCTTGGGGGCGCATATGACGGCGTTGCCAACTCTCGACAGCATTCTTTCCTCGGCGGGCCAGAGCTCACCGATGCTTCAGGCTGTACTCTTCATGTACCGAATGGTCAATTCGCGGTTAGGTTTCGATCCCTCAAGGCTCCTAACCTTGCTTGGGTTTTTCTGGGGTGTTTCCAAAATGGGTGCACAAGTCTATGCTCTTGCGGCAAACCTCATTGGCGATTATTTCATGTGTGCTGTATATATTGCCGAGCATGATCATATCTACGATCACCTTATGAAATGGCTCTCCCAACAGCATAGCGTTCGCAACAGCCACTATCTCATGGTCCAGACTGAATGGAAAAGTGCATGGGAGGATTGCGAGCAATCACAGCGCGACATCCATCCGAACCCTGACGGTGATGCAGACTCCGATCAGGGCCTCAACTTTTCTTACCAGGCAGCGAGATCGGTAAGCGCTGTATTCCGTACGTCAAAAGCCCCCGAAACTAAGCTATCATGAAGCGCCCCAGATACACTCCTGCGATTGGGACTACTTATATTCGGCATAATGGGAGGCGTTTCACTATAACGCGCCAGAGAGAATCCTTCAATTCCGGTTGGGGAGTAGTGAGAGATAGAGAGCAAATCAAGATATCATGTCTTGGACTTTCCACTGGTAGGGTTGGACTTCCAAGTACAGGAAAGATACGCAGATTCTAACACCAAACTAGAACCAATCAAGAGTCTGTTAGATGAAGCCAAAGCCTTGTACTACATCGATGGACAAAAGAAGACTACCATATACCGCCCTAGAGCCCAAGAACATCGCCGTGACGACAACTTGTGGTATTCAGCAGTAGAGCGCCCACTGCGACCTATGAGAACGGTCGTTCTCAACAAAGAAGACAAGTCCAGAGTGTTAGAAGATGTGAAAGACTATCTTGACATCTCAGCTCCCCGATGGTATGCCGATCGTGGAATTCCACTGCGTCGTGGCTACCTTTTCTTCGGTCCGCCAGGAACAGGAAAGTCGAGCTTCTCCTTTGCATTGGCCGGCCTTTTCAGGCTAGACATATATGTTATTAGCTTACGAGATGCCAACATTACGGAAGAGGGCCTGGCAGCGTTGTTCGCTCGACTTCCTTCAAGATGCATTGTGTTATTAGAGGACATTGATACCGCCGGTTTACCGCGCGACAGGGCTAAAAGCAGAAAGAATTCTAAAACGGAAAAAGAACCAACAGAGGGACGGGCCATTCCGCCGATGGAAAATATCTCTCTTTCTGGCCTTCTGAACGCCATTGATGGTGTAGCCTCACAGGAGGGTCGTATTCTTATCATGACCACTAACCATCGCGAGTCACTCGACCATGCCCTCATTCGCCCTGGACGGGTGGACATGCAGGTAGAATTCAAGAACGCCTCAAGCCAACAAGCAGGCGAGCTCTTTTGCCGTATGTACGAAACGATGGCTTCCCCAAAGCTGGCGAAGAACAGCCCCCAGACGGGCAACACGATCAACGAGAAGCAAAGTGACAAGTTGGTTAAGGCTTTGACCCCTCGGGAACCAAATTTTGATATTCCACAGGCTGAATTGATAAAGATTTCGAAAGCTTTTGCTGAAAAAATCCCAGAAAGCAGGTTTTCGCCTGCTGAGCTTCAAGAGTTCTTGCTTCAGCGGAAGCATGATCCACATAAAGCACTAGAGGAGGTAGACGCCTGGACTAAACAGTCAATTCAGCTAAAGGAGAAGGCTGTGGCGACGCAGTAGTTTCCAGGGGTAATGTTCACAACATGTGGAGCCAGAGCCGGTCTACACTTGAAGCATCCGTCGATTCTTAAGCTGTTTCGCCTCTTAGAAGATCCTATGCTGCCAACCCTCATGGAGAAACAATCTGGCATGGGGCGTAGTACGGGGTGGTCGTGTTATAGACTGGATACTTGGACTGAGCCTGCGAGGTAGTAATAGGTAAGCAAAATATAGATTGTCAAGCTGAAATGTTTTGAACTCCGGTTGCTAGTATTATATTGCAAAGAATGAAGAAAAGGAAGAATACAAGGATAAGGCATCTACATTTTATAATCGATAGTTAATGATACTTTTCATCGTACGTCAGGCCTTTCAACTCGGCTTCACTGCGCATGCGTTTTGGCGGGACTCTTAGCCGAAAAGTTTGCTCATGTTACTCTTATAAATGGTGCATTTCCCACGAGTAGGTTGTCTCACAGCTGCACCTAGACAGCTTAATTAAGTTCCCTTTTAAATATACTACAGCATTGACGTTCATAAATAGTACCAGTCTTATGTGCTGTCATTCATACCGAATTTACAACACAGAAAACTTGAAAGTGCAATTATATATCAGATCACACTTTAGGAGTTAACGCAGCTTTGTATTTCTAACACATGAACCATCTACTTACTTAGTCACTGAAGCCCTTCTGCTCCACGGAACGCGAGAAGCAGAGTGATGTATATAAGAGAACTCGCCTCCATCCGAGTTCTAGTCTTCTCTGCAGAAGACATAACCCCGGGAGTATTGCAGATATGTCCTCAATTAGCGCACATCTCTCCTGTCGCCCCGTGTCGTCCAAACTCGCCTCTCGTGTTTCTCCGATATCCTCATACAACACTTCTCGTCCTACAAGGTCACAATCTGTTACATCTGTCGAAGTCTGGCGCTGTATGCGCTGCGCCTGGACAGCTGAGGGTACCTCAACGGATGATATGAGTGATGTTGATATGGTTCGTATTGCGTATAACCTGTACTATTGTCAGCGATGCGCAACAATAGTTGGTTTCGACAAGCCATCGTAAAGTCGAGTTCAACGTATTTCAAGCGATGTCTACATCTCTTTTTCATGTCTTTCCCACAGTGCAAAGAAGCATACCTGGAAATCTGACATATTGGACAAAAGCAATGGACAGGTGTGCGAAGATATTTTAGACACACTTGTAAGCTACTGCGTAACGATTGGTGGACGTTTTCTGTCAATAGGTGATATTTTGTTTGGCCTAAACACACACACCAACCAACTATATGCCCCCAAACGACAGGATCTGTGGTTTCGCAGTCTCTTTTGACAATCTGTCGCGTATCGCGTTTGGCCGGGGGTGATCAAATGGACGAAGGACTCTAGTAGAGATAATCGCCTTTGTTGCGCCCGTGGTTGCGTGCGTAAGTGCAACCCTCGGACAGGGACCGTAGTTCGTTCTCACCGCTCCAGACGTCGCCTCAGATCTCCCTCTGCTCTTATGGCAATTCAAGCTCTAAGAAGCTTGATCTGCTAAGTCAGATCAAATGGTCGCTTTCCCTCTCTGAGTGTAATCTCTCTTGTGGCTTCTTAGATTAGGGTATTCCACAGCCCTCCGTGTCTCTCTTCTAGTAACTTCACAATCCGACCACTGTGGTGGTCAGGCCGTTATTTCTGTAAGGGAATACAAATATTAAGGCTGTGATCATTGATCAAATGAGTGAATGTAAAATGCGGGCAAGAACACCTTTCATTATCTCCTCAGCGGCGCGTCAAGCGGCTATGAAAAGGGCTCCTGTAAATCTTCTTGGAAAGTTTTTTTTTCGTTCTTCTAAGAAGGGAGCATGCTACCTACCTTTTATACCTTCCCTTGTATGTCACCAGCGGAACCAATCCCCTTCCTTTGTCTTACACATCCACCGTACTTAGTGTGCGCGGTCTCCCCCACACAATATCTCACCATATTTCTCGACGGCTAGGAAAGCCTGGTAAGGATTTTCAGCCCCTATGTAGTGATGACCCTGGTATTTACGCAGTTAGAGATGTTTGCAGGAGAAGACGAAGAATCTAGGCTTCAACGACATTCTTGGGAGAGAGAGTTAAAGAACTTGGAGGAAGGCTTGATAATAGTTCGGATTTGGCTGCAAGTGTCACGTCTGTTCCTGTGGCTTAGTACGAAGGCATCATTGCTTCGACCGGCCGCCCGGATTGTTTGCCTTGTTGTCCCTTCATGATATTAACATTTGCTATTTAGACACCAGAGCACTCCATCGAAGAGACGAGCTCGACAAGTGACTTTGTTATCAGTCTAGGATTATTATAGGCACGCATTTATAAGCGATTTTGTTTGTTAGGGCGGTTAGTTAATATCTTATGAGTCTCATGGCAGGAGGTTTCGAATCTACATATATCGATTGGCACTTTGACTGCCATGAACCTCTAGCAGCGGAATTCCATTTTGGCGGCCCCTTTTGCACTCGAACAGAACAACGGAAGGATATTGACCGAGGAAATACACAACTTTAGACTCATATGCTGTGCCTAAAATTTGACGATGATTCAAACACCCTGTGCTTTCGGCCTTCTGTGTGAAAAGAGGCTCGCTCAAAACTTTAATCTCAGTACAACTTCTCGAAAGGAACGTGAAGTGCATGGAAACAAGTCAGTACCCTTTATATAATGGTGACGTGTCCGGGCCCTTCTCAGCCCGTAATACATTGTGTCCATTATCGGACGTGTTCGATGGGTAATTGCCACGCAACCTCCCATAAAGACCCGTCTATTGAGATGCTTCAGGTCTGTAAGAAGTACAACCTCGTTATAAGTGCTGCAATTAGACTTGCAACATTCCTTGACCACCCGACTTCCCGTGGTGGCAAGTGTCCAAGACACTTAAAGTTCCGTCAATACAGCTACCCCCTGATGGTCTATAGTTA
This sequence comes from Sarocladium terricola, assembly GCA_029379155.1. Taxonomy (NCBI): domain Eukaryota; kingdom Fungi; phylum Ascomycota; class Sordariomycetes; order Hypocreales; family Sarocladiaceae; genus Sarocladium; species Sarocladium terricola. Next base: position 692,630 of record JAHKSO010000010.1, read on the forward strand.
GTACCTCTGGAATGAGTGTACAGAATTACTAAAGGCTCACATTCGGGCTTCTTCTCGTTGTATTTCTTCTTCCGTATGCGGCATATCATGCAGCCGGTTTTTGACCTTGGGCAAACTCCTTCTTTCTCTCCTTGGGTTTATGTGGTACCACCAAATGGGCCCTTGGTTTGCTGTTATGGGCGTCAGTCTCCTTCCCCCTCGAAAGGCATGGCCTTTTCGGTTCATATCCTGCACCCGTAACAAGGTTCTAGCGGCTTTGGTCCAAGACCTGGCAGCTTCAGATGTACCCGCCTGGACTGTGCAGTCGAAAGTTGGATTTGCCAAATAAGGAATTATAACGTTTCACTCGTGACTCTCACTTCAACGATAACTAACAGCTATTCACAAGTACAGTTAGGCCCTACGCGGGCTTCAGTTGCTCTTGCAGTAGGCACTCGGAATAATGAATCGATAGACAAGGATCGGTGGATACGACTCAGATCGCTACTCGTTCACTGCCTCAAACATCTGAATCCTAGCGGCAAATTCGCAATTTGGTGGCAACCAATGGGAGTCAAGAGGCATGAGGGCCGACTTGGCGGCGGGCAGAATTATAGCATCATTGTTTCCTGACTCATTGGTGTTGGCAATGCAGAAAAGGTTTCGCTGGATCCCCTCCAGTATCTCTATCTTGTTTTCCACAGAGCTCTTTGACGTACTTAACTGGTGTAAAAACCGGATAGTTTTGGTCAAGAGTGTTTAAAACAGGCCCTTATCTATCTCCGATGAGAGCACGTCGTTTACAGAGCATTCTGACAAAACAAAAAGTTTGACACATTAGCTACAGAGCAAATCGTCAGCACTCATCTTCAGTTTTCTTGTCTGTAAACTGGTCAACCTACGCATGTGCTGTGCCAAGTACGTTTGTCATAATTGGTCGCTCCGAATACAGACCATGGAAGGCTCGCGTGCTCTCGATCAGGGCCTCAATACCTTGTTTCGCGTATTTGATCACCTCTGGTTTAATAGCCTTCAGAGGCTCCCCAGAGGGGGACACTCTGATGTCGTCCAGGGTTTTCTGAACAAATGGCCAATACGTAGTCACCAGAAGGTCCCAGTATTTCGCTCGTAGTCGTGCTGCAAGGATGTCATTTGCGGGAGGGTCGTCTTCCTCGAAAGCAAAGCTCGCCATCCAGCCCTTGATTAATATTGCATCCTCAACGAATTTGACTTTGTTGAATTCAGGGCCCAGTGTCTCTGAGTCGATTTCATTCATGTTCTTGTCGAGAGCGTACAACAGGCGATGTACCCCGTTCAGGTATAGCTGTGCGAAGTAGCTGTTCAGAACTCTCTGTTCGATCCCATCCAGAAGAAACATATTTAGATACAGCACTTTGTATGAAAGTGAAAGCAAACCAAAGGAGGGATACGGTGACGCAGCAACAAGATCCATCTCCAGCTGTAGGCATGTCCAGAAGGCCAGGGCAAACTGGTTGTCATCGACGTCTTGAATCAAATCCTGACTGTCCTCGATTCTCTAAAGCTTCCCCCTATTCCTACAAGTCAATCACCATGCACTACGTTGTATGACTAACGCACATGTTGAACTCACCTTCTCAGAATGCCCTCCAACCTCTGGCTAGCTTGCAAGATGCATTCATAACTCTCCATCGGACGGGCGAGCTGATCCTGATATATGCCAGCGAGAATCCAGGCGTAGACGTGTGTCAACGCATCTACGCCTGGAGTCAATGTATAGTCGCCGGTAAATTTCCCAAGGATGTCTGTGGCAATAGCAAAGTATTCTGAACCTGGAACATGCTCACAATTGCTTCTGAACCGAATGCCTCCCTTGGCGGCTGCAGTTGTATTTGCGTGAACTGATTGTTCTTGTGATCCTTCTGAGGAGTATGGGTCTGAGGATACGTTCGGTGGTGAGTGCTGGTTAAAAGCTTGTGCATTATCGAGTCCTGCTGTTAGATGAAGATAAGGCTGAGTATCATTTTGATGACCAACATCGTGGACTCGGTCTCTATACTGGCAAATCTTGCCCGTTGCTAGAATCGTGAGCACAAGAGCGCTTTGGATTGATGGTTCTGGTTCCTCTGCGCTCTTCATGTCGTCACGTACGAAAGGATGTACCCACTCGTCAATTATGTTGGGCTGTATAATGGGATGCATGCTCAGGATGTGTTCTTGAAAGCTGGCGACGTACTCCCGCACTGTGACTGCCGAAAAGTCAGGGCGTCCGTCACTATCCCAAACACCGCATATATCTCCAACCATCGAAGGTGCCTGACTCAGTCCACCTAAATGTCCAGAGTCCGCAGACTGAAGCACGCCTCCTCGCTCAAGGTTAAAGAGGCTAGTACCTCCAGCTTCTGAATGCGGCCTAGTAATGTGTACGTCGGCAGGTGTGGTATGGTCGATCGCAACCGACAGCTTGCCTGGAAGTATGGAACTACGACAATCGGGATTGGAGGCGTCTTGGTGCTCAGGTTTTGTGACAATATGTCGGTGGCTGCTGCGTGCTGCGTTCTTAGCCGCTCGTGACCGCTGTTTCTTCCCCGAATCGTATTGACACAGTTCGTCAATCATCGAACAGTTGTCGCAGGGGGTGTTCGAATTGCATCTAACTTTGCGGCGGCGGCATGATTGACAAGCCGCTCGTAACCGCTGTCTCGGTACCGGATCGTTTTCACACGGTTCGCCGTTTTTCGATTTGCATCTTACTTTGCGCCGGTGGCATGATGGACAAGCCTAGGTGAGAGTTAAATGTTAGTACTCACTGAGTACGCTTGGCGGTAAGCAGGTCGTGGTAGTACCTTCCGACATCGCAGGCGTCCGTTTCTAGACTTCACAACTTGCCTAGACCCAGAGTGGGTTTTCGGGCCTGACATGTCTAAGTTGATTAAAGAATCAGACGCAGACACTGAAGACTTTGAGCAGCAGCAGAGAAGAGCCAAGTACCTTTGTGCTGAGGTGATGTGGGAAGCTTGACTTCTCTTAGATGCTAAGAGAGCGAAGTATTTTGCAGAGAGATTCCAGGATATTAATCTTGTCCAGAGATACATGGTGAGGTGGCTTTGTACACGAGAGCTGCCACAAGCGCGTGGATATAGAATTTATTTGAGCGGCGGACTATTGTCCTTTCAGGTTAAATCAGCTTCGACAACCAGGTCCTGTTGTGTGTCGAATTTGGTTTGAGGACCTGGCTAGCTCAAGGTCTTGACAATAAGACTGTCAGAACTTCTTCCGTATTCGGGGTGAAGGTACCGCGCGCGCCGCTCCGCTTGTTCCTGATCTTCTGCAAGCCACATCGCGTGGCAAGGTCCTTTCTGTCAGCGATCTTTATTAGCGCGCTAAGATCCACATTCGAGAGTATTAAATGCAGGCAGGGGGGCGCGGGAACCAGCCTCGTCTTCATAGGAAGATGTATTTCCAAGCCCGCCAGTCAACGGGGCTGGAAGGGCGTGTCGACAAAAAAGCCTGATGAATGTGGCCTGTTTCCTCCCTTGTCTAGTGCTCACCTACCTGGTCCAGAAAGGGGAAATTGGACAAAGCAGTAGTTGGTGGCTGGCATGCCTGAAATTGAACTTCTCTTTTGGATATTTTTTTGACGTCATAATCCCTTGCAAAGTAGTGAGATAAGCCAAGATCCCCTGCCAACCATGCTCGACCTTCGCTACCCGTCCGAATAGAGGGCTCCAACTGTAACCAATAGCTTCCAGTGCTGAATTACAAAAACATGTGGCACGGTACTCGGATTACAATAAATTAGCTCCACGATTGTAGAAATCCGCTTTACATGTGGCCGTGGATCATTCACGCCCTGACTGTATTGGTCTCGCCGAGTTTGTCTTCCCGAAGCACGTCTCAGGAGCACAAGCAACACAATGCAACTTGAAAAAGATATTGACGTCTGAGTCACTTAGGAACTAGGACCCACTGGATCAGTGATCACTCAAGCCCTACCGAGTTTACAACATGACCTGTTTTTAGCCGCCGCACACGTACGAGCAAGTTCCAGCAGACAGCTACATCATCACCTCACCGTATGCTCGAGCCTGGCTTGCCTGGCTGTGTCCTTCAGTAGCAAAACTTGTCTGTGCTGTTCTCTCGCTATCTTTATTTGCCTTGAGGGCGAATTAGCATGGCCGCCGGCCGGGGATGGCAGCCCGGGTTAAGATTTCGCACCATCGCCAGTGGCCTCAATAGACTAGACGGTTCTTCAGACTGAGAACTAGATGGGGGGCACTGCGGCCTTAGGGCGGTGCGGGGTTCATGATATATCTCAATGTTCATGAGTACACACACAGACAATGTATTTCTCCTGGTGGAGTCATCTCCAACAGGGCAACTATCAACATGTGTTACAAGGGGAGCGGACCGGCATGAAGTAAGTTTGTAGAGCATAACGGCAAACGGGTTGATGACATAACAGCCAGCACCGAGAATAGCATCCTGTGTCATTCTCATTGAACTCGTCTCCCTTATTTAATATCCAATATACCAGTTACTTGACTCAACTTTGGGCTGTATCCCCAGTTTGAAACCTTGAATCGTAGAAGCCGTAAAATACAATGGTTGTTGAGTCTATATACTGTAGTAGCAGAACAGCTGGAATCAAATTGACCGTTAAGATTGTACAACAACAAAAAAAGGATTTGGCTTGCTTACATCTAATAAAATGTTTTCTATGACTGCTGCGGCGCGATTGACTTTGTCCTAGCGTTCGACTAATATTATTAATCCATCAGAGTGCCCGAAGAAGACATAGGTCTTACTACTCGTGCCCTTGTTCTTTGATTTAAGGGCCAATTTATGTTCCATGTTCCATAACCCTCCGTCCGGGTAAGATTGCTGAGATATAATTGTTACCAATCAAAATTATCCCAGTTCAATGTCACTTTCATTCCTTGATGCACTCATCCCTTTCTTTTGCGCCCAAACAACCACAAGATGCGCACTGACATTTGGACTTGCTACCGTCGCACCTCTCACTGCGGCATTCAACATTTCCACTTCTTCTTTCGGCATCCCGAGCTCATCCCTCAGCAACACGGCCGTCATGGCGCCCACACCGTCACGCAGATCTGCTCCCATTATTTTGCCGATTAACTTGTCGCGGTCGTTTATTGGCCAATTCCCAATAGGCATCTCAAATACTTCTTTTTCGACGGTGTTATATCCGGCTTCTCTAAGCCAATTTTCCAGCTTTGGAGTTGGATCGAGCTCCTTTCCGGTTTTTAAACACGCCTCGGTCAAACTGCGGGTCAGCCGTAGAAACGCGTGATCTTTATCGACCTTTTGCAGTAGTTCGCCACCAGTCGTGTATGTTGAAGACAACTCTTGGAATTCTACCCGACCCCCTGGTTTCAAAGCGGTGTGAATTTGACGAATTAATCTCGGCCAGTCTCGTATTGAGGTGGCCATGTATCGACAAAAGACGAAGTCAAGCGAGTTTTGTTTCTCGAGCCACTCACATTCCACGTCGTCTTTGATGAACTCAACATTAGGTGGAACCCATTTCGGCTGAATAGGACAAGTGTCGATGCCAGTAATGGATGCCGCCTCGTATAAATCGCCCATTTCTATTGACCACTCACCCGTTCCTGTACCGATGTCCAAGATTTTGATATCCCCGGCTTGGATGGGTGCCAGGAACAGCTTATTCCCGAGCCGAAGTTTGAAGAGTTCATGAAGCCTGTTTTGACGATCCTGCTCGTCCCTATCGATAGGGAAAGGATACGCTCCGGGTTCATCGGTCAGGTACCACCGGCCATGCCTGCGGACAAACTCCCTTGCAGAATCGGAAAGAGAGGTCGTCGTGCTGTCTGCGGTATCTCCGATTGCGGAATCGGTGTCTGAATTTACGGCGTTGTTGTACCCGAAAGCCTCTTGACAACTGTTAGAATCGCCGATTGCGGTGTCATTGTCCGACCTAAAAGCCTCTTGACAACTGTTGGAATCGCCGATTGCGGTGTCATTATCACCGATCAAGGTAGAAGACTCATCATCCATCATGACAGAGTTATGACCTGCGTAGTACACATCGAAATCACCGGCTGGTATTGATGGAACACAATGATTTGCGACATAATCTGCGTCAGGGAGAGTAGGATTGTCATCCGATATGAGGTTAAGTCTTGCATAAAGATTTTCTTGTAGTGGCGAACCGGAATGGCACGAGTCTGGAAAGCTGGTTGGCAATAACACTGTCGCAAAAAAATCGTGCTTTTTGCTCGGCTTCTGGATGGCTCCCCTTGCGTTCGTCCTTGCTTTACTCTGTAGCACGTCAGCAATCATAAACGTGGACCACAAAGTAATTCTGACTCGTACTAACAAATGGCAGATGACCAAGATACATCCCCTGCATGTTTGCATGACCCTACTTGTGAGGAGCGAGTTTCAGAAAACGATAAAGACGAGGTGAGTATTAAAAATTAACAGGATATGGCTAAACAGCGGGACCCTCAGATACGCAGAGAATACCGATCGTGTCTTCTACCAGGTGATCAAGGATCGTAAAGATAGACGGTCGGATTTGGGCGAAGCTGTAGAGTAAGGGAAGGAAAGAATTGCCCGTAGTGGAAGTAGAAAACAACAATAAGGTACAGAAAACCGAAACATCTGAACCGGAGGGCTCTTGGTTCGCTGAGGGAAAGTGCCACAAAGATATTAGAGAGAACGTTTGTAATCTCCCTAGCATCGATTATGGTCGCGTCGAATTGCACTAAAGCTGGGGGGAGGTGACTGCAAGGGTTGTCTCAATGTTAGCGCCTGTGGGTTGTTACTAGGTGTCTCATGGTGGCATGACGGTGTTCGAAGGCATAGCTGTTAGCCGAACGACAAAATACCTCAGAATCTTCAGCGTATCATAGAAAAAGTCTTGACATTGAAGGACTACGCATGTCTGCATTCTGCCCTCGAAGGAAAATAGGATAAAGCACTCCTCTGCAACTGGATCCGTAGCCCAGCAGACCTCACGAGATGCACCTGTGCTGCGCGAAAGGTTCGTCACTACATGCAAGCCAGGGCCTCCTGGCCTCCGTACTAGGACGCATCTGACTTATCCACGCCCCTGTCATTCTTGTCCGTAGGAGCTACCAAGGAGAAAGGGAAATGTGCACCTGGCCGCCCCCCGCACCTCCCTGGAAGCTTGTTGCGCTACGGTCTTCGGGGTCAGATACAGCCCCCTGTCCAGTGTTGGTCGGCCTGGACAGGCTACTAAAGGCTACTTGGAGGTACTTGCGGAGCATTTGGAGCCCACGAATCAGGCATCCGGCACCTCCCTCAGCATTCCCGCTACCACATCAAATCTATCTGCCAACACGTGTGCCCTTGCCTGCTTTCTTTACTCATTTGCGCTCATCAAGTCTGTGGTCGGACTACTGTATTGTACTACAGTACCACTATTGATCAACAGCCACCACAATCTTGCATGTCTGATCACCTACAGCTTTCTTCAGCTGATATTTGCACTAACCTGACAGAGCCAGATATTGGCCGCCAGCTTCCTGGACACCACAATAGTTCTAGGATCAAGATTGCGAATGCTTCGCTAATGTTTTATTTAACGCAACATAATAACAAGAATTGTTACAGCCTGGCTCCCAAGAGAACTTCTAAAAGCGGGACGAATATGTGCAATATAGTTTTAGAGAATATTATGGTACAATTGTAGCCTCGTATGAGCTGTACTGTACATACTTAACAAGTAATGATATCTAGGAGGGTTTAGGTTACGATTACCGTTTAGAATCTGGATAATTCCAACTCTTGTACTTCTTTGTGCCTTTTCAACACCTGCATCTCCCCTCTGTCCAAGTATAACTAGGTTTCCGGCCGCACTCCTACTTTTCTCCGGGGAATCGGGCGAGGACCAAGCTGAAAAGCAACTTCTCTTGACTGGCTTCCTCGTCAAGAGTTCAAACAGCCTTGCAGACCGACGATGAAATAATGAGTCTATCAGCAGTCCTCTGAGTGCATTTGCGTCTGCATCTGTGAAGTTCTTTACGTCGTACAGGATATAACGTATCCTCCAAGCACAGTCTTTCGGAGCAACTTTCGCATTTGTTCCTCTTCTGGTTTGTCCTGAATGATGAGCAGATGATGACCGTCGCCTTCTTGGTGGCGGGTGCGAGTCATTCTTTTGAGACTGTCAATAGTACTTCTACAGTCAGCGAAAAATGCTAGATCTTCAAGGACTAGTAATACTCACTCAAATACACACTGCTCGTTCTCTCCTTCGTACCAAATTTTTCTGTTGAGGTACTTATTAATTTCGCGGAGGGTAATGTCATTGTGTCTGCACTCAATTTGGGAATCAAGACTGTGTCCTGTCAAGCATGGCTGCGTATGTAGCCACCCGAAGAAACCCACGGGACAACAGGCTCGACCGTTCACACTTTCAGGTTCTGATCGCATGATGATATTGTAGACCATGCAACTTTTACCAGATTCTTGTTGCTAGACGGATCCATAGCGTTTACAGGGCAGTTGACGTAGTAAGGATAGTGCATACATGATAAATCTCATGCTATTAGACTGAGTGCGTGTATGAAGGACAACAACAGATGAAGAGCAATTGTCAACGTATATTCTTTTTGTTGACAGCAATCGGTTCGTGTTATCCTGGATGGAGCCAGCAACAAGGGCAGCGACATGTTCGATCGATGGCTGCAGGGGATACGGACTGCGTTCACAATCTATCTCCATGACCAAGTTTAGCTCTCTTGGTGACACGGGATCCCCGGCTCATCCCTGCATCGGAACCGACCCCCAGTGCTCCGCGTACAAGGTAGCTCTCATCCGTGATTGCAAATCAAGTTTTAGACCCGTAGTAGCTGCGGAGTATCCAGCTGCGGAGTCTGGAGCACAACACCCCAAATTCTCTGCGAGAAGTGGCGCAAAGCCTCATCACATTAGTCTTCAAGCACATATAAAACTTGCTACTGAAAGTGGGGGTCGCCAGTTTGGTCTTTTTGCCACACCGAGTGGACCAGGCCAAGGTCAACTGCCTGAGGCAAGAATTAAACCAGCAAAAGCCAAGACACGACTGGCAAAGCCTGGGAAAACAAAGAGGTGAATGACATTCCCTGTCACCTGCTGATGTCCAGTCGCAGGCTGTAACAAAGCTACTTAAGGGGAAGGAGAAAACAAAGAAAAAGAAAAATGGAGGGTGGAGTGCGTTAGAGCGAGGCATTTGCGTGTCTAGTAGCTCGTGGCTTTGTTTCCTCCTCCAAGAAGATGTAACATTATCAGGCAAAGCGGTGCTTGCCTGAGTTTTACGTGAAATGCGGAACGAAGGCGCGAAGATGCAGTTCCGCAGGCTGCAGCTGCCCGCTTTGCCTATTTAAAATGAATCCAATAGTGAGGCCAACAACTTTTAGAATACTCATCGGCGATTGGTCAGAAATCGACTACTCATCGGCGATTGGACGACAAGGAATTTGAGGTACGTACCGAATTGGTGATGCTTTTAGCAGGCGCGTTGTGATGTTGCGGAAGGTAGGCAGCGCCGCAGGCAGGAGCCCGCTGCAAGCAGCCCCCGGCAGGGCCCTCAGAGGGAAAACACACACAATGCCACTTCATGATCTATGAAAAATAAATCTTCAAATCGAGCCCTTCAAATCGAGCCCTTTCAAATCGAGCCCTTCAAATCGAGCCCTTTCAAATCGAGCCCTTTCAAATCGAGCCCTTTCAAATCGAGCCCTTCAAATCAAGCCCCCGGAGGGCCCCCGGAGGAAAAAACACATAATACTACTTTATATTTAGTAAAAATCTAAAATAGCCCGGCTACCGCCGCTTTGCCTGCGCCTAGGATACCGACGAAGTCGGCAGCATCCCAGGCTATTTTATCTATCGACAGATGTTTACGACATCTCTACTCTGGACAAAGCCAGTTTTCTTTAAGATGCCTTGGTCTCATGACTCATCGCTAGTGCTATTGCTCCTCTCATCTATGCCTTTGTGGACGGTGACAGTGGTAACAGTAGTGGCAAGACGCTGGAGGCTGAATGCTAGAGAGCCGCTGACTTTGGTTCAATTCCATCCATGGGTCATTTTTCCTATCTACATTTTGAGTATTGGGATTTCCGCCGCGCTTTTTGCGCAAGCTGCACTTGGAAACTGGCACGGGTACTTTCTGATATATTGCGCCTATTTGAACGAGGTGTCCTCTGTGAGTCTCAAGACTGCCTTTCGATGTTAGTCATTCAGCGAACTTACCCAAACAGGTCCTCATTGTGGCTGGTGTACTGGGCAGCAAGAACGCTAGACATAACCCGACTGACAGAAAGAAATGCACACAGCTAGTAGCTATCACTACGGCTATTATTCTGGCAACAACATACCTGTCGCTTTTTAGTTCCTGGATTCGGGAGATGGGAGTTTGGCCGCCTCTCGTGTGTCACACACACTTCGCCGTCAACATCATGATCCACCAGCTTCAGAAGGTGCCACGAACTTGGTTCAAATTGCTCCTGTTTCCGACTATTATCCTTGCCATGCTCGCAAGTGTCAGTTATTCCATGGTGGAACTTATGGGAAGTGGCCGCCTAGAGCAACTCGTGAGTGCATCGCATTCGTATTAATGCATGAGGGACGCAAAACTAATCGTTTTTACCAGGCACCGTTGATCCCATCATCAGTCTTAGCACTCTTCGCTATCTGGTTCTGCGGACGACCCGAACTTTCCGAAGATGAGCCACATAATCGGAGCGTCAGCAACCTTGTCGATATGGAGAAGCAGACGAAATCGAGTAATGTCGGCGGCATGACCAGACATTGCTTCATTAACGATGGAAGCCTTAGAACCTGTCTATTGATGTTCGCAGATCAATCCATGCCGGCTTCAACGGAAGCAATGATAGCAGTACGGGAATCAAATTGGGTACGAAATGTTATTTGATCTTGAGTTCTTACAACCGGCCTTCGGGTTTGCTTTCATACGCGCTATCCAGCCACCCTCCCATGGATAGGCACGATTTAAGCACCAGAATTGAGTAGTAGAGTACAGCGCAGGGCCAAATCTCCAGCTTGGGATGGAAGAGAGTGTGGGTCGGTGCGGGGTTCCTTGGGAGTCCCAAGTTAGGACGACGGGAAGCGGGGTAATCGCAACATTTTAAGGTGGACTTCTTGAGTCAACCCCTAGCACCAAGCAGTGAGGGGGTCGAAGAGCGTAATAATGGCAAGCTTTCTGTATGAGTTCTTCGACCTGGGGCCGTCCCGCGAGGTAGGGGTCTTGAGGCGCGCAGCCTTAGAATCGATCAAGAATCGCGAGCCAGAAATGTCTGTTGCCTCAGACTACTATGAACGGCAGCTCTACCAATCTGGGGCAGATACGCACGTAAGAAAAACCAATCGTACATTGGTGAACGGACCAGATCCTAAACATCGTGTAGCCATTGCTCTTACATAGATTCAAAAGCACTGAGGCGTGTAAAGCCTATGTTCAAGAGTGCACGAAGAGAATAGTAGGCCTAAGAAAGCAACGCTCAGCTGATGGAACACGAGCTGACGAAAATACGCAGACTCCAGAGCTGAAAAATTATCTGAAAGCCCAAGGGTTGGAACTTCGATATGAAACACCTCATCTGCAATTCCCAGCGCCGGATGTGGACTTTCCAGCATGTCTTGCAGCACCAACTGGAGGACTTGCTAAATTGAACCCAAGAAAGGGTTATGCCGAGGTTTTACTGCCGATGTTCGAGGAAAGTCCTACTGCACGTCTTCAAGTATCTGATGTCAATCAGCCAGATCGCAAGTATCTCAAGAAGGTTGAATGGCCTTCCAACAAAGCATTACACATTCACAACTGTCTCTTTGTCCTATCCAGAGGCCATATGTTCTATATTCATATAATGTACAGCGTCCAACAAATAGGGCAAACTAGTACCACCCGAAATTACGAATCATGGGCGCCAGCGACGGCCATCTAGTGCATGATATCCAAGGGATACATCAGGCTGCATATTTAACGCAGGTGGCAGCATAGGAGCAGACACAACATCGGCTACGCCGACTTCAACGAGCAGAGCGACTTCGTACATTTCCAACAACTGGGCGGCTTCGTCAATTTCCAAGAAGTTACCGACTTCGTTTGTACCAAAAGGCTGAGCGAATTCGTTCGTTCCTAAATGCTTGGCGACTTCGTTAATTCCCAAAAGCTGAGCGACTTCATGCCGACTTTGGCAGTTGTTAGCGGAGACCGTGATGAAGGCTAGACCAGAGAGAAGGACAAGAAATACTTCAATTTACGGTTAAAGTTTGCAATTATCATATTCACCGGAGAGATGATCTCCGAGTCCCACGAACGCCAAGGCGATTCTTTCTTGTCGTACCTATCCGTGAAGCCCCGCTGTAGCTCTGTAATAATATACTCCTTGGCGCCCATGTTTCTGTGGTTTTGGAGTAGGGTAAGAAATGTTTTGTCTATGCCAAGTTAGCATTATTTCAAGAAGCGGATCAGCGGACATACTGTTGAATGGAATCTCATTAATGCGAGGCCCGAAGAGTTTTGCTAGAGTTGCGAGTAATTGGCAACCGAATTCGGCAGCGCCAATAAGGTGATCAACGTTTAGTTTCTTCTCTTCTTTAAGTTCGGCAGAGGGATCGGATTCGGCAGCGCCAGTACGGTGACCAATGTCGACGTCACTTTTTAATTTAGCAGGATCGCTCTTTCGATAGAAGTCTCTCACTCCCTGTCGAACCGTAGAGAGGAATTTGTTGTAGTAATCGTTCCGAAATGGATTTCGTCTCTCGCGTCGAGTTATTCCAAGTCGTTTCTGGCACCAAGCTCTCAGGAAACTCATGGATGCCAGTAGATGAAACTTCAGAAAGTATATAGCGTTTTCCTTTGGCATGAAATTTTGCGCCAGAATTACATTCAAGTACTTGTCGAAAGCAACAAAAATACTCTCAGCCTCATGCTGTGCTGTTTGAGCTTCGTCATTCATTGTATTCTGTGTTATCGAGGTACTTTCCTCAAGTCGCTTGGTTCGCGGAGTAAATCTTTTTTTAAGATCGAATACGTGCTTTTCGGACGGCAAAGACTGACCCCAAGCTTCCCATGTGGGTTTGCTTTTGCATTCGCGGTTACGTTTGCGTTTCCGCTTGTTTTGACTGTCATGGTTGGTATGCCCTTCCGGCAGCTTATCCAGAAACCTCCGCACATCTTCTTGAAACCTTTTAACTTCCCTTTCCTCGGTCATTGGGTATGGGGGTATCAATAGGAGGCTCGAGAATGGTGTCCACAGCGGGCTTTCTGACAGAACTTCGGCTTGTTGTTCTGAGGTGTCGTCGTGGTGGCTGGCCTAAGGGGGAAAGTAGTCTCCAACATTCGCGCCACCATTGTGGCTTTAACCTGACCTGTGGCTAGAGAATTCGTCATGACAACGGTGACATGCGTCGTACACTTCATGAAACAGGGAGCATTACAAGTGGTATCTCACCAACGTAGCGAGAAAAAGATGGGCAGTGAATGCATAGCCAGTATTATTGTATATTGCATTCCGGTTCTAATATGTAATAGCTTGGTAGAGTACAGTCCATGTTCACCGTCCAGCAAGGCATGTTATGAAAATGTTCTAAATTTGGCTAGCGTAATCTGTTACAGTGCGTATAGCTAAACTTGTGCGTCTCTTTATACGTTATAACTCCCTGAGAAATTTCACCGGAATTATTAAGCGCACTGTACGTTGTGTCACCTGAAGCCACAAATTGCCTGAGATGTCAAGTAACTAGGTTTCATCCATTAGAGGATGCTGCACCTGGACTGCACTGTACACATGTTAATCGAGTCACGTAAGCTTAGGAGTTATTATATGGCTATTTACTCACCTTTCTCTTTTTATGCCCGTTGTTAGTATTGTCCTTTGTGCCACTACCATTCCATCCATTTTCAGTGCTAGAACTCAGAGCGGGTTGCGTAGGTAATAATTTTTTTTGTTCTTCTTTAGTCAGAGGAGCGCTAACCTCTTGATCCCGCCACAAGGCTGCTTCGTGTGGGTCCATCAGTTGAGAGCCTTCGTTGTTGCAGCTCATGATCATAAGGTAAGGTAGCTGAAAGTAAAAGTGGTATGCGATTTCTCAGAAAAGAATTGAACAGAAATCGTCACATATGAGGTGGAAATCGTACTTGTGCGTAACTGCCAAGACGAATTCTTCATTTTTCTGACGGACTGCACTTGAGTTATATATACAATTTTTGAGTAGCACCCGCAACCTTCGCGTTCATCGCCTCTAGAGAAAGCATTATGCCATAGTTTCCTCATAGCCCTTCACCGACTTGAAGGCCGCATAAGCTGTGTCCTCGGATCTGCAGCCAGACCTCTGTACTGTATTATTTACATCGCACTAAGGACTAAAAAATATGCCATCCCTGATAGTGAGCGAGATACATGCTGTCGGCAGAAGGAGATACATTACCAACAAATTGTCCAGCAGGGGGCACGATATCGACAAACTGTCCAGCAGGGGGCACGATGTCGACAAACTGTCCAGCAGGGGGCACGATGTCGACAAACTGTCCAGCAGGGGGCACGATGTCGACAAACTGTCCAGCAGGGGGCACGATGTCGACAAACTGTCTAGCAGGGGGCACGATGTCGACAAACTGTCTAGCAGGGGGCACGATGTCGACAAACTGTCTAGCAGGGGGCACGATGTCGACAAACTGTCTAGCAGGGGGCACGATGTCGACAAACTGTCTAGCAGGGGGCACGATGTCGACAAACTGTCAATGTCGACAAAATGCCTAAAATTGTTACAAAAAAGGCATTATGTCAGCGTAATGCCCCACCTAGCGGAAGTTTTCTTTTGGTGCGACACAGGGTGCGCCACAAAGATTATGATATCCCCGCTGCCCCCGCCTGGACATTGAGGCGACAAGATGCCCTCCTTTTAACAATTTCCAAACTGCATCATTACCACCGTGGCACTATGGACTCAGCAAACGCGACAGACCCAAAAGACCTCATCAAGCATATTGCTGAGGTCGATATTCTGTCAATAATCTCGCCAGAGTCGAGGAGAAAATACATCGATGATCTAGAGCTTATTGTCACAAAATGGAAGGCAAGAGACGCATTGAGCATATCTCTCTCTTGCGCCCTCCCGGACTTTGTAGCCTTTTCAGAACTTGCACTTAGTCGGCTGCAAACGCTCATAACGCTGGTATATACTTCAGATAACAGGGAATCGATCGACGCGAAGCTTTCTTCTCGACTGACTCTTCTTCGAGGGATCGGTCCCATCGCCTTCATCATTTGTGGTTTGTCGTTGTCCACGAAAATGATCCGACGGATGGCAGCAAATATTTTTAACCAACTTGTCAACGAAGCCAAAACTACAGCCCTAGAACTGACAACCAATCTCGTTAAAAATATACATGTAGCGCAAGTCGTGCAGCAAGCTAATGTGCCAGAATTCACCATGGGTAAGCTGTTCAATTTTGGTGAATAGAAGACCGACGTAGCACTCCACTAATACAGCCAGAATACACAAAATTCTACCAGCGTCCGGTCTCTTATTACACACTTTTCCTCCGTGGACAGCACTGTTTTGCATACACAATCACGAAAGGAAGTATGTTTAAATCGCTGCATGATCTTGCTATCGGAAATTTGACGGTTTACATACCGACATCTCCTGGGGACTGTTGTATCAGATTCACTATGGGCTTTGATACAAGTTTTTTGAAAAATCTCTTTGCGTATGATATTGCTATTTTTACTGCAGGTAAGTTGTTCTATGACTGATAGCGAGTTGTTGAAGCCAACACAAGCCTCAGAAGCCCTAGAGCTACAAGCAGTCAATTCGCAAATACAGATTGCGCTGGGCATCGAAGTCCTTGATGCGGTTCGTAGTGCTCTCAGTTGGGTCGAACGTGTTGAAGCTCTGAAAACGCCATGCATTACCGGATATCTCTTTGGCGGAGTTCACATTGTTATAGATGTACTTGTTGGTTGGGAACAAGGAGTTGCGTATGTGAATACATCTACAGCAAAGCCACTGAGCTCCGATTGCCATTGATTGATCATCCGGAGTACATGATAGGGTGATAGAAAATGCACCACCTAATCTTTCTTGTAACATCATGAATTGATGAATGGGAATATCAACCAAACTGTATTTTGGTTGTACCTGTTCAAGCTCGGCAATGTGCAGCCTGTTGCGTTAATTCTAGGTTGATTGTGGGCTAAACGTCTCACGGTTGCTCCCTAATGTCCTGAGGCGATTGGCGATTTGCGACCCTCATCAGAGATGGATGTCGGTCATGCGCCTTTGGACAGTGCTTGTGGAAAATGTGAGCATTCTTTGCTGGAACTGATGCATTGAGGTACTAGGGCATTTGATCAGTCCATACTATAATCTGTTTATCATACGGTAGCAAATGCGCCGCGCCGCAGGATCTTTTGATTCACCTGAGAACCAAGGGATCTGCCTCTGCCACCTCAATAAAAGAGCGCTTGACGCGGGGTCACCAATCCTGCTGAAGACCTGCTTATCCGCTTATTACCACAGGCCAGTAAACGCGGGCATACAATATTACATAACCGAAACTTTCGGTCTCACGTGGCCAGATCATGCGGACCCGCCCTCCATCATGATTACACTAGCACCCCTCTTCTAAAAAAACTTGGGTTGCCCTCTCCTCGGCCATTGTTGGGCAGCAACCTCAAAGTATTCGACCCGTATTAATGTCTTTGTATTATGGCTTCACTAGGCTGATTACTACATAAAGTAGTCGCAGATTTCGCGAACAGCAAACCCTTTTATAGGTCTAAGAACCTTTCGACAAATAGAAGAATGGCCACAACCGATAACGGCACAACAAAAGAGATTCTCGTAAGGCGACTCAAGGCCCCAGCAAAGACTCGAGTCTAATAGTTGGCAGGAGAAACTCTGGGCACCATATACCAGTGTCACGTTCACCCCGTCCGACCGAAAAAATGTCTACAGCTATGGAGAAGGAACTATTTCCGAGTTTCACTGTGGTGACGACTGTGCAGACGTCCACTTTATCAGAGGATCAACTACTGTTTGGAAAAGGAGTGGTCCAGGTCATTTGCGAGATGTCCCATCAGATATTAGGATTTCCGGGAACGGAGGATCAACGCGAGTCACGCGAAAATAATAGCTGGATTGAGGAGGACGAGAATTCCCTAAATAAGCGAAAGCCAATGTCTTAGTTATTCAATCGGCATCACACAATTCCCAAACCTTAGACAATCTTATCTGGTCTACGCGATCAACAAAGTACCTGTTCAACTAGTATCTGTTATTGACGCAAAAGCTATTATGTAAGTTATAGACTTTGGAAAAACCTCTCCGTTACACATCCAGTAGGCATCGTAGGTTTCCTGGGGTGGCCACTGAAAGCTGAGGAGCATCACATCATCTGTCAGCTAGATGCGCCTTGGGCAAGTGGAAAAATAGTCTCGAGGCCCTTGAGCTTGAGGCCTCACCCACACGACATTGCCAGGCAACATCCAGCGGGGTAATTCCTGTACTCCAGGTCGATAAAGTTTTCCTCGCTAAATGAGTAAATTAAGCAGGAAATCTTAAAATTTCATGCCATACTTTTCACCTTATTGCTATCTTTTGTTCTGCCAGTACTTATTCCAAGGATCTGCGGACCAGGTTGAAAATTACGAGATGTGAAACAAATAACGCCTCGAATTTGTCAACATTGCTACAGCATTAAAGCTGAGCTATAGAACAACCTTAAACAAGGTCAACATAATGCCTTGATATTAATACTCCGTCTTGGAAGCTTCCAAACTGCACAGCACAGCAAGTAGCGTTCGACAAAGTCTGCATTGGTTCGGTCACATCAACCCAGCAAGTTGAGTCCTTTGTCCGCAAATAGGTTTATGGAAGCACGTGATTTTTACCATTGCAGGGGCCCCAGGCACGTGATCTCGTACAGTGCACACAGTGTAAAATATAAGGGAATTGTCTATAGTCGCACTACGGTGCAATCTTCCGTGCCTTGATTCGCCCAATGAATCGCTTCCTGCTCCCCTCCTATCTTCATCCATCTGCTTTCTGTTCTACGTGGGCTTTCACTCGTGATGCACTGTGTTATCATCTGTTTGTAGTCCAGAGAGCAGTCATTCATACCTGAGTGGAGTGCACATTGCTTGGCGATACTGTTGATTTCTCTTGATGCTACTGTCCCTGCTGGTTGCACTGGGTACCATTTAGTTTGTGCAGCGACGTATCTCTCACGATATCCTTTAGTTCATCATAAGGCAGTATTTGAATGCTTGCTTTACTGTGCGAAAAGATTGCCCCACGCCTTTACCTCACCAGGACTGGATTTTGACCAGCAGGTGGTTCATTGATAGAGCCTGGCTCTGGCAGGCTCTGGCAACCCGAAGGACTTCAACATTCGCAATGATATTTTTTGCGGACTCTATTTCCCTGAGGTATTCATCTGTTGGACATTGTGCAGCATCGGCCGCGTCTTCTTCAGATAGTCTGCGGTGTATGGGATGTGCAGATACATCGTGCCTCTGCTCATGATCGTGGGAGGAGAACTTGGCATCTAGGCGATGTCGCAGGGTCCAGGTACTCTTGTCTCTAGACTTCTTTGCTAAAATAGAGAATTGGCATTGCCACTCGTGGTTTTACATATATTTCTCTGAGACGATGTGGGCTATCGGCATGATCTGTCACACGTGTGAGTAATTTTCAATAGTGTGAATGTGTCCACGACACGCCAACCACTGATTGACCGATAAACCAGGCTGGGGCTGGATACCAAAGACCCATTTCTTGGACATTGCAGATGTTGCCTCTTGCCAACAAGATTGTGACTAGCCAAGAAGACGTACCTTGAGAGTCCCACTTAATTGCCTCTGGAAAGACAATAAAGCAGCTGCATAGGCGCTTCCGTACCACAGCAACCAGGTTCCCCGCTCAGTGAAAGACTCCCACCAATATCGCGCAGTTTCCTGCACCTTTGGCCGCTAGTGGGGCCAGCGATTGCTTTTGCCTTCGTAAAGTATGTTGTAGTAGAGATGACCGCCATCACGTAGTATTTGTGGCTTTTGGGCTGCTTCAGTAGCAGTTTCGTCTGTACTCGCAACACCGATATTGCCGTTGGGGTCGATCGCACCTTACGCCCTACTTCACCGATGAGTGGTGCCGAGCGCTGAACCCTCCTGCTCAGTAAATGTAAGAACAGGATGCATGAAAGTGAACTGGAAGGCTGGTCTTTCCGTCTCTATGGAGTTGGGGGCCAAGGATATGGGCACTCAGATTGCTTGGCCAGCCTCAGACATCCTAAAAGGAGCGATTATGCCTAACCACCACCGTTTAACGAAGCAATTCTTGGTTCGTCTTTGACTGAGAATCATGTTTCTGGCTTAATACTGTCACCTTAATTATTCAGACTATTCTAGTCGCATTCCAGACACGAATCATTAACAAAAATATAACAATGGCCCCGGACCAAGGCACATCGCCACGAAAGCCCAAGCGAGTTGTCGTTATCTGTGCGGGTGGCACTATCACAGGCAAGGCAAAGAAGGCCACAGACTTTGAAGGGTACAAACCAGGAGCAATCAAAGGAGAGGAATACCTGCGTTCTATTGCTCGAGAATTCGGTCGCAAAGTTAAACTGACTATTGAGGATTTCGCTCAAGTTGGTAGTCCCGACCTAACGAGCCACCTTTGGTTTAAGCTGGCTAGAAGAATTGCTCGGCTATGCGAAGATCCGAATATCGATGGTGTTGTCGTCCTTCTCGGCACTGATATAAGTGCCGAGCTCGCTTTTTTCCTCTACAATGTTCTTAATTGCGCCAAACCTGTGGTCCTCAGTGGTGCATTCCGGCCCACACATCTCTCAGCCCTGACGGAAAGCAAAATGCGTATAATGCAATTTTAGTGGCTATTCATGAAAACTCCTGGAACCGTGGGATCCTGTCGGTGTTCAATGACAAGATCTACTCAGGGTACTACGTTGAAAAGCACCATGCTAATGCCACAGACGGTATGCATGCGGGAGAGACTTGGACCTCTGGGTACCTTGTACAACGGGATAGTAGAGTACAAGTTTTATGCAAGCCTTCCTATGGACCCCAGGATCAATCTCGATCTAGACGTTAGAGCCCTCCCGAGGGTAGAGATTCTGTCATGCCACTCAGACTGGAAGGCGGACGCCTTCGTCCTGATTGCTACACAGTCTCGGCCACCTGTTGAGGGTATTGTTCTTGTGGGGCTAGGGGCTGGATCTTTCCCCAGCGGGGCAGGTAGGAGAATAAGGAGGTTCATCGAGTCAAGGAAGTTGCCAGTTGTAATTACATTCAACACGAGAGAGGGATATGTTAGCGGAAAACAGGTTTATGGGCTCGGAGACACTTGCATTGGGGGCAAAGATCTCAGCCTACCAAAGGCTCGGATCAAGCTGCAGTTGCTTCTGGAAAAACTGCACAGCAGACAGCCAACGAATCTAAGGGCGTAATATACTAAGGCACGAAGAAATAACTTCAGACAGACGAATAGGACTCGTGAAATTGCTAGGTGGCGGTCTCAGCGGCTCAAATGGCTTCGCGAGCAATTTGAAGGAGGCAAAGGGGGCTATGGAGTTTGAGGGTGGTGTTTGGAGTTTGTATGGTACTAAACATTTGGCCAACGGCTCTGTCAATGAAAAACATATTACAGTATTAATGGACTTTATAGCGTGGAACACAAACGAGATAAATCAAGCCGCCTAGTAATGAGATTTGTACAGAATAGGAACTTGCTCAGTAAAGCACTGCACGAGGGAGTCCAAAAAGTGTTCCACCAATATGCCATCTCTGCAGGCCAGCGTAAATGCGTAACAGGCTGCATCCTGATCCCTGGCATAAGATCCGTTTACAAGTCACGTGTTTCATCTCTGCGCTTCTTACTGCAGCTGAGATTATAAATGCCCAGTCTTGTCCCACTACCTATCATTGCCTACACTCCAATTCATTATTGTCTATGCGATTGCTGCCTTTGCAACATATCACTTAGACCAGCGTGCTCCAACTGACTCCCTGCAAATTCTTTTCGTACTGACGATGCCTGCGAAATGGAGGTCATACACCTTCACAAGTGCAGCAGCTGGCAAACCGGCTCTCTTGGTAGGTCACTACACAATACCTTGCTCCAGCTCCGCAGCTTCGCCCATATCATCACTAAAGCAATGAAACATATCAGAAAAAGAGCACAAATCCGGCCCAGTCAGACACTGCACCGAGCTCTGTTGTCATGCTAATGCGGGCTTCTAGGTGTAATGCTTATGGAGACGTGGATGGCTCATCAAGTTTGGCACGTCGGTCGATGCGACGAAGCGATGGTAACCGGGGCGTTTATACCGAGCCAGATGGAACGAAGATTTCCATGACCCAGCACCTCCAAGATATGATAAAAAGTCTGCCTGACCGACGATTCTGGCCTCCTCCACGCCCACCTGCAGCATCGATAAAATATGCTGTCAACCCCGCCAGATTTCTCGAAACACGCAAGTTTTAAAAGTACGTAATGTCCGTATATGACAAATGAAATGTCGTATTTGATCAGCTTCATGATCTGAGGAGTTCAGGCATCTAAAGGCTCACTGCTTCCCCACTATTAGACACTATGCCATACGGAAAATGGATCGTTATCGACCAGCTGAAACCCAGCAGCAGGCTCATATGAAATCTCCTAACTTCCTTGGACACTCATCTAACGCGATGATGGGCGATTCTGTTATACCTTCTATGAAAAGATCAATCACATCGTCACCCAGCCACGGGCCACGGGAAGCGAACCAACCCGTCCAGCAGCCCAACAGCCTTCCTCTGTCAGGTACAGCTGATCGAAAAGCCCATCAGACAACTTGAGACTTTTGAGTCCGGCTATTTATAATCTTCTGGCGCTGCTTGCTCTTAAAAAGACATGCTCTTAAAAAGACATTAGATCGGGAGACGTCCTCGGGCAGACAAAAGTGTTGACGGACTTGACTGGACCAGAGCATGCGTTTATTGTAACGCTGCATCATAGTATGTAATGGCTAATGCGATTTTAATGGATGAGTGAGAAAGCTTCGACTGCTGATGACATCTGTGAAGTAAAGAAATCCTCCGTAAGTAGCCATGAGTTGTATATGTGGCGATGGATCAGAGGTAGTGTGAGTGCCCTGTGGAGAACAGATATCTACCGAGAGCTATATCCATGATTGTATTTACTTTGATGTTAAAGCGAACTCAGACTAACGGGAAAGGCGCGTGCAAACGAAATCCAGGGCACAACAACCAGAGTGGGTAGAATAAAATGCACGCTCAGGCTCATAGTTGACACAAGTCCAGACTTTTTATCTAAAATGGGGTCATGCCATAAAGCAAGTTAGGTGGTATAGTGGCCAGCCCTCTGGCTTAAAGCAACAACGATAATTTTATTGGTACAAGAAGTAAAAAGTTGATATATAGCAGCCCCGCAATGCTGTCGTTGTCGTCGTCGTGGGGTAGTAAACCGCGGGTAGCAGTTGAAAGACAGGACTGCAAGATTGTGGTCGGAGTTATGGATTCTCGAGAAGATTTATACGTTAGATTAACACATTCTGAAGCTGGGCGTCTGACACGTTTCGCACAGTACGTAACTATGATCACTCAACTGTAATAATACTTTTAGAGTCGAGACGACATGATGAGAACAGGAACATACAAATGTGATCGCCCCTGCGTGGAGCGTAGACATTAGTATATGTTAAAAGTTTCCAGGCTTTAGAATGCCAAGATTTACTGTATCAGGATTGTTTTCTTAGTTCTTTGGTGTCTTTGGGTCGAGGAGATGGGCGCCATTTTGTTTTTCGTAAGTTGAACACCAACCCTCAACTCCGACGTACCAATGTTCGCAATTGAGCTCTCTCTGCGAGATCCAGTGTCAGCATTGCAGGAAATGGGATAAGGAAGCGTTTCCGGGAAACAAAATAAACGAATTCGCACACGTTGCTTGATAAGAAAGATGAAGTGAGGTTAGCTTAATTTTCCAGAAGCGATGAAGATGAAGAGAGTAGTGTGAGAGTGGGATCAGGGAAACGCCGCAGATTGATCAATTTGCACAATGTGCAAACCATGACACGCCAAGTGATGAGGAGCATAGCCCTGCAGATGGTGGTCTCTGCTTTCTTAATTCCTCAATCTGGAGGCATCGGAGTGGCAACATGGTTACCCTCTTCAATGCGTGCTCTGTGAAGCAGGGTCACTCGGGCCCATTCTGATCTCGGTGTGGCGTTGTGAATGCAGCCTGCTTGGTCGGAAGGCAATGATCGGCGAATTGATTTAGGTATTCAATCCAGCTCGAGTTGCTTTTTCAAGAGACATCGGAGACAGGTATTGGGGCGGTGGGGTCGGTACGAAGATTAATGTCGCACTGGTATATAGGGGGGTCTAAGACCACTAGAAATGTGGCGTGGCCACGCCCAATTTTTTAGTGTGACAATTAACTAGTAAACTTTGAGAAGAAGCAATGCGGAGTGACCAGCCAGGGGTAGCTGCTTGAACGACAACAAAGTACCTGTTTGGGGGGGCGGGGTGTGTGTGGACATCAGGGCTGCAAGCAAAGCCTGCACGCCAGAATATTTATTTGTCCGGGCTGATCTTGACCCTCTTTCAGTAGCAAATTTGTCTGCATCCGGGATACCATCTTTGTCGTGAGTGACCCGTGTCATCACTAGCGTAGACGCAGAGAAAACGCTAACGCCAATAATTTCTGTCCTAAGTCCTACATTACCCACAGAGGAATCATGCGCCAGAGTACCCAATGGTTTCGCGGAACTACTTTCCGGGGTATCCTCCTCAGCGCAAGAGGACGCTGGACTACGTCAAGATACGAGCATCACCAGCTGCTGTGGACCTGAGGGTTCTGTTTCCTCAATGACAGCCGAATGTTCAGGTATTACAGATGCTTTTCGTGCTATGAACGTGATAAATCCGAAACGCCTCCGCCGGCCTTATCAATTCTTGTGGATATGCCGGTTCAAAACCTCATTCTCAGACAAGTCATGAAAGTGAACCAAGCACAGAGGAGGGTAATACATCCCCGTACTCTCCCTGCCACGGTTGGGACTGGAGTGCTTCTTCGTTGAGGTGATTTGCATTTCGATCTAGTAGAGCCAGGGTGTTCATGGCATTCACTTTACGAGAACCGGCAAAATGCCATCAAAAAGACTAGATTCACGCTCTCCGATGTTGTGACGGATCCACAGCTTTTGCGCTGGCGCAGGCGTCAGCCCAGACTGGGTTGTTATTTTTGCAAGATCTTTTGTCAGAGGAATCATCTGGTCCGACTTTGGGAGCTGTACGATCTTTGCGAGCTGTTTGATCTTTGCTGAAGCCCTTTTCTTCCAATAGCGTACTTCATTTGTTAGAAGCCCATGCCAGTTTTGATCCAGCTTCAAGCCCTGTTGGGGCGTTTGCAGTGGTGGGTTTTGCTTCAGTAACTTCTCGGCGGCAAATGTGAAGGATTCTGAAAGCCGAAATCTCGAAACAGCTGAGCCCTGCTTACCGAAGACGTGATCAGCAAGCGCCTGATAATACTGCGCTGTTGAGTTCATCAGAAATCTTTTCACCTGAGCCATTGTCAGCAAACTGATATCATTGCGAAATCGGCGAAGAGATGTGCTACCTCTAAAACCGTAGTACAGTCACGATGGAAGGCGTTCATCTCTTTGGAGTCTCCTATCATCTGGCCATATAGTTCACCGGCGTGGACGGCAAGTCCGGCCAATCTAGTAAGAAGGCCTCGAACTTTATCGATGTCGGTCTGGGTTGCGTCCTCGACTGTGCGGAATGAATCCAGTTTTTCTGCTACTTCAATATCTGACATGGGTTGACTCCGATCGCTCGCAGGAACCAATTTGGATATGATCGTCTTTTTGGCTTCTTCTTTTGCGTAGAGCTCTTGAGCTTGTGCAGTCATGAGACGGGACAAAGCTATCAAGGTTTCTGCTTGGAGGTCCGTAGTTGGCATATTTCGATAATATTCCTTGATATAACAAAAGAGTCCAGCAGAGTCGAGGAGGAGTTTATGACGCTCCACTCCGGCTTGCTTCATCGTCTCTGATGACAGACAAGCTGCGATATTAAAAATAACAGATACTTTCTCGTGCGCGAGAAAGGGTTGGTTAAAAGATGTGCTTTTAAATGCATCGGACCTGGATCGGTCCTGAAGTTAGATTGAGAAATACAAAGAGCGAGAACGAAGTGGAAGGCAAACGGCTTTACCATGTGAATGAAACAGGAATCTTTCCACTGTCCATGGGAAAATACAGTTCTAAGAGTTCGAGCTGGCGAAAATACCTGAAGAGAGCAGGGATGCTCTTACCCATATCTCTTCTAAGCTCATTCAGCTTTTCGCATCGATCAAGGGCAACCTTCATTTTCACATTTGTCAATTTCTTATCGCCGCAGTAGGCCATAATTGGAGCGGTCCAGTCCAACTCCACGGTCCTTTTCAAAGGGACCTGGATCATGGCTCTTTGTGACATCGTTCTCGTCGTAATTGTTACTTAACTTTGAATTGGTGCAATTC
Source organism: Sarocladium terricola (assembly GCA_029379155.1). Lineage (NCBI taxonomy): Eukaryota > Fungi > Ascomycota > Sordariomycetes > Hypocreales > Sarocladiaceae > Sarocladium > Sarocladium terricola. Next base: position 718,166 of record JAHKSO010000010.1, read on the forward strand.
CAGCAGATGGATACGAAAGATATATGGTATACAGTACCTTGATTTATTGTTAATGGACGACGATAGGCGTCCCGGTCTTTTGTTTGAGATATGGCAATTCACCCCTGGCGGCTGATGAAGTGAGAATGTCTCGGAGAGTGTGGGGGGGATGTCTCGTGATCGCAATATGCTTGAGGAAGTGCTAGTGCTTTCCTCGAATGGTCTAGTGTCGTGGCAGACTTGTTGATCTATCAACCCCCCCTTGTACTGTGGTAATGGCATTGTACATATCGTTGGTAGACTGGCCTGTCAACGGTACCAACTTTCTCTAAGGCTGACATTGACTACAGTCTATCCAGAGACTGAAATTACGGCGATTGAGGTCTTTGTAGCAGAAGTGTGCTCTAAAACATTACCTAAACCTTAGGCTGCTGCGCTGTTTGCGGCTGCGAGTAACATGGTGCTTGAGTGGCTGCCTTCAAACGCCCAGGTAACTAAACTGGGCTTTATAGGTTGAGCGTACAGACGTCTAGGACACTTTAGTCAGACTTTAGTGCGAGAAACGAGGGATCGGTTTGCGAAGACCCATCTCGCAACCCGGGATGTCCTTCCGGTCTTAACAGGCTTATCGGGATGATGCCGGCTACTGTTGTGGCGATGCAAGAAACCAGTCGGCGCTCGAGACCCCGTTTGGACAAAGTCGCCATCATAGACCTAATCCTATACTAGTTAAGCGGAAAGGCTCTTGAACTAGGAATTTGAGACCTGAAATTTAGTCACAAGTCACTTGAGATGTGACCAGGGTGTGACACAACCACCACAATCATCGTATCTTCCGTTTTAGCTTCTCTAGTGGGGTAAAGAACCCTGCTGTCAGTACAAATAAATGCATGTAGCTCCGTACCACCATCCTTCAGCCCCCCTATGCCACGGTAGGTATTGGGTCAACGCCAGAACAGCTCAAGTCTGAAGACTGATGTGCCAGCGGCTACCGTTCCACGCGAAGTGATTTGCTCCTCAAAAGAAGCAAACAGAGCCCTGGTAATTATACAGATATATGTTGCGGGTCGGCGCAAGGTGAACGAGTAACGTAGCGCAAACACAAAGCCTGCCTCTGTGAACTGGTCAAGAACCTTTTCAGATGCCATCATTGTATACAGCCGATTGCCTCGAAATTGCATCATCTTTCTTGATTCTTCCCAACAACCAATATCTTGCACTGGCCTATTTATCATTTTACAGAGAGCAAGACCTGGCAATTGCCCTCAACCTAGAAACAACCGTCCCTTGGTACATAACACGAGAGTTGGCTCTTATGAGGCATCAAATATTGACCGTCCGACCATCGATTAATTCATATCCGTCGTCTCAGAAAACATCAGCGGTAAATTTAAGACAAAGCTTCTTTGCGTACCCACGCGGTCGATCGTCGATCGGGCGACTTTGTGAAAATGATAGTGTCAAACCTCCTAACTCTCCCCCGTTTTGGAAGTATGGGAACCGAAGCACGACCATCAGCTCAGATTGCCGCAGACTCGGAGCCAGCCGTTGTTGACATATCACAAGATGTGTCGCCTGAACCGAGCACTTCGCCAGCGCCTGGACATGTGCAGCCTAGGAAGTAACCTGCTCTGTGTGAGGGAACGGGCCCACTTTAGATCTAGATAGCTCGAGTCAGGTCTTCCTTTCGAAGCTCCGACTCTCCTTGTGAACAATCGCATTATCCAAGTCGCACCCGACCTCGCTCGTGCCCTTGTACCGTCACATTCTGTTCGCCCTCGGTGGATCTGGCTCCTCTAGCGATCACAACCAAAGCATTGAGAGGATCAAAGCTACTGTCCCCGTAGCGGACAGAGACAACATGCTTCAAACTGGCAGCTCGGAGGAAGAAGATTCCCTGCAGGGCTCGAATCAGTCTGCACTGCCCAGCACCTGTGATAACAACTATACAGCAAAAATTCGGCAACACGACGAGTCTGCTGTGAAATCTGACATCACAATAGAACATGTTGATCAGGGCTTCTTTAATGATGACAACTCTTCGGACTGGAAGGGCTCAACTGAAGATAGCGGCAAGTCTAGGGTCGACGACAAGTTCTTTCAGCGTATCAAGTCCAATAACCTTGCCTCCCGGCCCTCTCTCATAACACTCATGCTCGCTCAGAACAGGACACTCGGGAGCCAAGCCTCGGAGTCTACCGTTACCATTCACCGGTCACAACACGCACCTGCTAGAGTTAGCCAGCGTACTTCCCCTGACGACCCAGGCCACGCGCCCCTAGTGATGAAGGGCATGCGACGCCCCACGCTCAAGCCCATCAGCGAAATACCGCGATCCAGCCCTCAGCCCATTCCTACTTGTACCACGCACCATAAAGTTCCTGCAGATACCAAGCTTACCGAATCGCCCCGTCTCGATCTTGCCTTGGAACGTCAACAGAAGAAGCCGGCAAACACGGCTATGTTGAAACGCCGCCATGACCCACAGGATTTAGCCAACCTCAAGCAATACCCTCCAAAGGCATATATGAAGGCTAGCAAAGGTGATGAAGCCCGCAGCTGGAACCAACGCCATTGGGAAGGAGCTCTCAATGGGGTACCATTCTAATGGTTGGTTGATTACGGTGGCAGAAAGTATTTGCGAGAACCAAGACTTAACCACAATTGAGGTACACAGAAAATTTCGCTTTCAATTTCTCTTCTAGGATTTAACCCTCGCTTGAGAATATCTAGCGGATGTAACTGGTGACAAACCATCTGCATGTTTCTTCTCGCCTCAAGCTTCCTGCTAAGTGCGGACATTCTAGCTGTGTTCCGCGACGCTTGTCTTCCGTGGCGCTTAGACGAGGTCCATTTTGGTAGTATAGCTCATATATATTTAGACACAACAGAGATAATGGAAATTCTCAATGAGATGTGGACAAGCCTGGGTGAGGAAAGGCGGCTTAATGGTATAGGCTATAGTAGTGGCTTCTCGACGGTTCTAACGAAGTCTGGACCATGTGCAGCGGATCATGTCCATATAAAAGTAGTCGGATTCAAGCAACTCTGAAAAACGCCACTCTGTGGCTGGAGGGAGCAAAAGGTTGATGCTCCCAACGGTTGTAGACCCTTTACTCCGTTGATCGAGCCCGTAATGGTGCGAGACAGAGATGATGCACTACTGTCCTGGATAGATTTTGAATGCCACGCTTCCGAGACAAGCTGCGTCGATAACGTAGACCGGACTCGGCGAAACAAAATTGATCATAGATGGCGTTGTATCTGTTAAAGACAACAAAAGTGTAAGTATATACTACATTAGGTGCCGTGGCTAGTTCTATGTAAATCTTCGCTGTTTGCTTTAAGTTTTGACGGATTACCAATCCCTCATCCCTTGAATCTGTCGCCCACAGAGCTGTCAAGCAAGCACAAGCTACCAAGACAGGCGGCAGAAGGGGGTAACTTCTGTACGATTAAGCTTACGCCGTGACAAGGGATGTGACGTAATTTTTCTTTTTGGCTTTTGTGCTTGTTCGCTGTATTTCTCTCATGCAAGAAGCACAAGAGTGACCCCGACCCTGTAACCTGGATTTAGAGAAGCGCAGGTACTTGAGCTTACTGTGAGATCTTCCTGCAGAAGAATGGATGGTGGACGAGTCATTTGGAGCCTGCGTGCCCTCGCAAATGCACCAGCGACCCGTGGTTTGAGCAGTGACATGTTGGGAAGGCTTCACACCAAGGCGGGGTCACTAGAACGAACAGTATAAAACAACTGCGACATGGTACCAATTGGTACCAAACGGGCAGTGGGCTACGACATGGATGACATCTTCTGTTCTCAGGTGGTAAGCGCGCACCCCTGTTCCACCCCCTGCTCGGTTCTCACACTTGTTCGAGCTACCTACGAAAATCTGTGGCTAAAATTGTGACGCTTAAAGGAGGTAATACGGAGTGATAGAGGGAAGGCCTTTTACCATTTCCAGACCGTAGAGCAGATTGTCCTGGATTATCGAATCAATAAGGTGGAGGAATCACACGAAGATTGTGCCACTGCTGTGTTTCCACTGCGGCGAGCAGACAATTGAACCCCCATGGGTTGCTGCCTCCATGTCTTCTGGATGCCTTGCATCCCATTCTCAGTGGGCCAACAGAGCTGTGTGCTGCACGATCCCACTGGTTCCCTCCACCCAGAACGGAAACTGGCCATGCTACATGAGCCACATCAGGCTGCCAGTGAAGCGGTTCACTCAGTGTTACCCTAACAAAGAAAAGTGAGCTAGCTTCTCGAAAGATAGATAACACACCAAGTACAACCCGCTCTTGCCGACTAACCACTCGCACAGACATCATTGAAGATATTGCCTAACATATGACAAGCATTGCAGTCTTGGTTTTCACGTCAGAAATCTAGAACCCCGAAGTCGCAACGAAAGCGTTGGTTGGTTGTTGTTAAATTAACGTCACTGCTCAGTTAACACATTGTTATCATCAGCCAGTTAGTTGATAGGTGACCGGAATAATATCAGGGTGCGAAGTGTTGTTAGCCATACAAAAGGGAAGATCTCTAGTCACAGAAAGGGGCGATTTGTTGGGGCAGAGAGAAGATGGTCTTGGAGAGCGATTGCCTCCAACGTACATTAAGCTGGCTTCCGCCCACCTCATACAAGCCGTTTACCAGGCTAAAGCAGTCAGGAGCAAGCTGTGGTGTATTGTTGGCCGCTCACTAATGAAGCTAAGTTGGCAAAGAGGGGTGTTAGGGGCCACTGTTACAGGGTTCATCCAACCAACCATGCCGGCTGCAGGAGATGAAGGGTCATGCAGATGCGGGAAAGAGGACCATAAATTCCCATAAGAATAAAGAGTCAGGCAATGCAGTGCTTCCAATTCTAAACCTCTGATGTTTTTGCGTCCACTAGCAGCCTGACATTATCGATCACTTTCGTCCCCATACTTCCAGGACTTTCCATATGATCGCGGTAACAATATTGCCTCCCATACCACGAAAGTCACACGGGCCCGCCCGAAGAAAAAGAAAATGGTCTTCTGATGAGGATCGACTTCTTTTAAAGTTGGTAAAAAGCGGGAAAACTTGGTGTTCCATTTCAAAGCAGCTACCAGGAAGGAGCGACGTCAGTTGTCGGCTTCGCTACCAGAACTACCTCGAGCCCGAACGGAAAATGAAGCGCGAAAGGTTGGTTTGCCTTCTTGCAGCCCTTCTTGAAAAAGCAGTATTTGAACCATGTGTGCGGCTGCATCGCCGGGTTCACCAGACTTCTCGTACTAATGGCTAGCAGGACCGAACCGAATGCTCCTAGCTCTTCTACTACGTCTCTATTTGGTTGACTTTGGGAGGCAGGAAATCCTCGTAGGATCGGAGCAGTTCCACATTGTTTGCGAACGGCCAACTCGCCCACGTGTTCTCAACCCCGGACCACAGAAAGCCCTCGGTCCTTCCCACAGCAGCCATGCATACTCGGTTCTCATGACCTTACACCAGGTCCTGTACACTTGACACTAAGAACTGGGTATGTGAACATAGGAACACCTTAAATTCGAAAGGCCTAACCGTACCCAGCTCGGATGCAAAGGACTTTGATGATAAATTGGACTGGCTGAGACTTGCCCCAATCGGTCACTCTAGACAATCGTCAAATATCAATTTGCCCACGCTCCATCAAATTTGTCATATCTGAACGAGCCATCACAGACCTTATAAGGCAACCTTTGTTACTGATGTTTCTCATTTTCAACCTTCTCTCAGACTGCTAGAGCCCTGTGCAATATCAGTGGAGAAGTTTTGGAAAATGTGGCGAGCAGGCGCTGGAGACAAGCATTACAGCAACAGAGATTTATCCAAGAACCGCAGTTTATTCGTTTGTTTTGTAGAATACGATAAAAGAGTGATGCAGCCATTATAAATTCCCAGCTTAAGGAAACCCCAGGTCTTCATTTCTTTTATTTCTCTTGTCCTTCTGGACATCCGTAAGATTGGTTTTCAAGAGCCCCCAGGACCATGGCACAACCTTGCGTAGTGGCCGTAGAGACCGGCCTTGCTTCCCGAGCAGCGATTTGCTCTGCGGGTTGCATCGCTTTCGTCTTTCAGTGCATTACCACTGGTCACTAACCTTCGCGGTAAAGGGTTTGGCCTGGTCCGTGATTTAGACCCTCGGCGATATTCGGTTGAAGACTTGACCACTATCTATCTGGCCATCCAATGCTACATCGGCAACCTTCAAGGAAATGCGGGATAAGAAGGGAAACATGATGGGTATGCTTCAAAGTGAGCACTAGTCGTGATATGACACTGACATTCTGCAAGCCAAGTTCACATCTTCGCGGACAACTCAACCACAAGCCTCTCATCATCGCCACTCGACTGCGCCAATTGTAAGCTTGATGGAACGAACGGAGCTGCGCCCTCCTATAATATCGTGTTATCTACTTTCAGTCCTAAACGTTTCATAATGAGGAGGCTGGTGATGTCGTCAGCTGGCTAACGAGAAGCACCTCGGCTTCGGGTGGAAAGTGCATCCTATACTAGCTATACTACACTTGCAGCCGCTGGTTCGTATACTTGCACGATCCGACTGGCCATTGGAGTTGTAAGTGCTGGACTGCGACCCCTTTGTCAGAGTTATTGACAGGGATTATCAACAAGAATCTTACGCTGAGTTCTGATAGGCCGCAGTTTCAATGTCGCCCTATTCTATTCCATCACGACGACAGAATTGTCATCAGCCTTGGACGAACCGCCTTGCTGGGCAGCGACTGCCACGTTCGACCAGATCATCTTTCCATGCTCAACGCTCTCCAGATCGAAGCTTTAGATGCCACGAAGTAATTGCAGAGGCGACACCGCCCGGAAATAAAACCCGGACGGGTGACATCCACTCCATCAACAATTTGGCAGTCTTTCACCGACGCGAAGGCCTGGATGATGGGACCGCAGCAAAAGACAAGCGTCACATGGTGCGGATGAGACTGCGCGATGACGATCTCGGATGGGTCATCCCAGTTGAATGGATGGCCGAATGGAAAAAACCGTTTCTAACTAAAAGTTGGCGCGGCATGTGGCACCTTGAGCCAAGGCCACATGGCTTCTTCTCAGGTTCTTGACGTCGCTTCCTCATCGGTCCAACTTCCGGTGGCGGCGATTCGAATATTGCCCCACGCCTTGCATCACGCAGTATGGGAGCGATAGCAAGGAGATATCACGATGTACCTACATGGGTCCTGATTTTGGTCCCTCAGGGCGGTAGTGAATTTTTCAAAGGGCTCTGTTTCCGACTTCAAAGGACTGACGTAAGAGCTGCACGAGCGCCTTTCCGAGTCGATTCATACAGAGGCGTTGAGATTCACAGTGGTGAAGCCTTTTGACACAGGCTTGTGTGCCTCGTCGTGTCTGGGGCTCCTAGGGCGATTGGGTGAAGGATAGTTCTGATGGACCATGTAGGGATGATTTTAAATAGACTAGCGGCCAAAAGAAATGTCGACGCGCGCAAAAACAGGTTCATTGTGACGCATTATGTCTTCCTTTCCTGTTGATGATGCATGTGACGCTGAAACTGGTTCGCTGACCCTTAAAAGTCAAAGCCCGAGTGTGGTCGTAAAAGTCGAAGATGTAGTATGTAATTACGAAGATGTGTCGTGAAACAAAGGGACCATCAAACGCCGCTGAAATATACACGGCAAGGGTAGAGTAGAGCCTTGCCAACCACCGACACCTGTACACCGTGCCAGATGGAAGGAGTGAATGACCCTACATTCTACCAGCCCTTGGAATGATATCCGTTGAGAGCTTGGGTGGAGAAGTACTGGTTCCAGCTGCGGGCCCCTTCATCCTCATCAGGTTTGATGCACGCCTTTTGAGGATACTGCTTCAGATTGGCAACATCCTGCGAGGTGTGGCGGCGTTTGAGCATTGCCTTGCTGTTCATCTTCTTCTGCTGTCGCTCCCAATCAAGATTGAGCCGGAGTGACTCGGTCATCTCCGTGGCCAGCATGTTGCGGCGCGTGGTGCGAGGGGAGAAGGCTACAGGGAAGTTGACGTGAGTGGCGTGGGTCGTGGTGGGTTGGGCTCTGGATCGGGGAATCTCGCTGATGGGCTTGAGTGCCGAGTGTCGCATGCCCTTTATCATAAGGGGTCCCTCGTCGGAATCGTTGGGAGACACACCGAGGCTTGAACCATTGGGTGCTGCCCGTGAACGGTGAATGGCAGGGGTCGATTGTGAAGCCTGATTGCCTAGAGTCCTAGCTGGCTCATTCTGGGCACGCATGAGGGTGATGAGCGATGGGCCGGGGGGAAGGTTTGCCTTCGACTTGACGCGCTGGAAGAACTTGTCGTCAACACTAGATATACCACTGTCTTCAGTGGAGTCCTCCCAGTCAGAAGAGTCGTCATCGTCGATGGCACTCTCGTCGACATATTTGGCCTCGGTATCTGAGTCCACGGCAGACTCGCTGTGTTGCAGGGCGTCGGCTGTGAGATTGCTGATGCGAGAGCTTGGAATGGTGGACTGAGCGGAGCTCTTGACAGAGTCTTCTCCGGACGAAACACCCATGCGGAAAACGGGCTTCTTCTTAACCACGACAGGCGTAGGCTTGATGTTATCGATGCTTTGGCTGTGTTCGCTAGATGAGCAGGATCCACCAAGAGCGAACCGAGCGGGTTGCTTCTTGGATTGGACATGCTTGGGGGCTGGTGATGAGCTGGGTTCAGGCAAGAAATCCTGCGAAGAAGCAGCAGCCGGCTCTGGGAAGGGAAGTGCTTGGATTTCAAGGCCATCTGCGGGTGACAGGGGAGAAGGGTGCGAGTCCTCAGAAATCTGTTCTGACAACTGTGATTCGGTAGTGGTGGAGCCAGATCTGGCGAGGGTGGGAGGCAGATTAGGGAACTGCTCCTTGGTGGAAGCCATCATGGGCGAAGTTTGTGAAGGGGCAGAGAGAGGAGCCTTGTCCTTGACGATAGACACGATCATCTTCTCCAAATCGTCTGAGCTGATGCGGCGATCCCGTCGGTTGGACGAGTCCAGCCTTTGTATCCTGGGTCGAATCTCGAGGGGAGCGGATAGAGAGGTGAAGTCAACAGCCTCCTCGTCGGAGAGGGAGTCGACGCTGCCAGAGAGTTGTGGAACCTCCTGGATCCTCGTTTCTGAAGAGACGTCCTTGGGAGGTGTGGTTGTGGTGGTTATGGTGGAGGCGGCGTTCTTATTTGCGGTCTCGACGAGCTGCTCCCTTTGCCAGAGACGCCAGCTCAAGTTTTCTAATCTTCTACCTTGTTCTACTGAATCTGCGCAGCGGGAAAAGACTGCCAAAAAAAAAGGTTAGTCAGCGAGATGCCGATACTGCCAGACTCGGCACGGATGTGGCGAAGACTTACCAGTCCACATGTTAAAGAGGTTGGCAGCATTGGTGGTGTCGACTTTGTGGATGACGTTGGCGTCCACCGTTAAGACGTGTGTGTCTAACCGGTAAGGCATCGCTTCCATTTGCGATGCTCGGTCGTTACGAGCAGAGAAGACCGAGAAGTGTCGTCGAAGGGGTTGAGGTAGGTTGTCCTACGCAAGCATGCCTCTGTCGCTTTGGGTTTTCGACCTCTGGGATAAGATATATGTCAATACTCTCTAGTCCAGAAGGGCGATGATGGATAGATATCCAGATGGACGTGGGCGGTATATGCCAAGATAGAGTTCCTGCGCCAGTTCGCGTGATTGCAGACGTGGAATGGGTCTTATTCAAACTCGGGGCAAGGCGTGCGTCGAATGTGCTGAGTATCTTGGTGGGCCGCAGAAGTGACTGTTGCGGTTGTCGGACTCGATGTTCACGACGCTACCAGAGAGTTCGGGAACCTTTTGTATCGTGATTGAGACGTCGGAAGAGCTGGTGACCTTGTTTACGTTCTCCACAAGCCCCTTCCCCAAAGGCGCCAACTCAGATTTTCCAATCTTCGACCGTTCTTTATTGAATTCTCGCAACGAGAGAAGACTGTACCGCTTGATTAGTATCCAAAGCGTTTCTTTGGTTGTGGAAGAAGAAGCCACCTTACGAGCCCACAGTTCGTCACCGGTGTCCGTGTGTACGGCCGAGAACCTCGGTAATGCAACTAGAAACTTGGGTGTCTAATTCTGAAGGACTTGATGTTTTCTTCAGCAGCACTTGATGTATTCAGTGCAACAGTACGTATCCTGAACAAGAGACTGACCGATGTGAAGGATATGGAATAGGTGGGATAGATTGGTGTCTATGATCCGCTCGCTCTAGCTTCGGCCTCCGACGTACTTTTATATCGCTATAAAGTCTGCCCCCAGAATGACGCCATGTTCAGGAGTGATCTTCGAACTTTAGCCGCTCCGGGGAAGCTGGACATACACTTACCATTTACTTTCTCCAAGAGCAGGGATGTCCGGGTTCTTAGTTGGTCCGGAGTCAGATATGGACAGAAAGGATCGTGTCAAACTACCCCTGGTAAGTGCCTCGCGGCACATTGTGTGATTGTATTTTGGGTCTCACAGCCCCGACAAAAAGAATCTATTACAAATGCGTTAGCCACAATCTAACCCCGAGTTCATCAGTAAATAGCCCTCAGCTCGAAGGGAATGGTGGCTAGACAATGCGCGTCGAGTCTAGTGGTCACAGCATGCAAATATGCCACCGGGTTTCCCCTGTGAAGAAGCAACCCTGCGTCCCAACCAAAAGTACCCACTGTTGCATGATCACCCGCCCATCTCCCCCAATTCAAATCACAAATACAGCGCGGTACTTCAACAGACTTGACCAGCAACTGTGGCCAGGCACTTGAGGGCCGGTCACCTAAAAACGAGTAACCAGAGACCAGGGGCTAACTAACGCTGGCGGGAGGTAATGGAGGGGGCGTGGGTGTTGAGACAGCGGCTGAGCCAAGATACCAACACGAGATTGGCACAGATCCTGGATATTGCCGACTACGATACAAGCCGCCCCGCGAGGAAGGGTAAAATTGCTACTGAAAGTGGGTCGCAGACACTGACAAAAGAAATCGCTGTCTCAACCCACGGCTAAGGGCTGTCACGTTCTCCGAGCACGCTGTGCGATAGGGCCGGGAGTCTGCCGTCACAATTCTACGTAATGCAGAGGAAGCAGACTAGACAAGGTACATGTCAAACTAACGGGGCTGGCGCTACTCAACTGCTATTGCGATTGGCATGCCAACTAAGGTGCATGCCATGTCTTGCCGCGCACTCCATTATTGTTCTCTCTTTCCCCTAGAGCACTCTTGTGGCAGCTGACAGGGATGTCATTCGCCTCTTATGCCCATCCATGTTTTGGCTTTCTTGTTTCCACTTTGCCTCAGGCACACGGTCGCACTGGTATATAGGGGGGTCTAAGACCACTAGAAATGTGGCGTGGCCACGTGTGACACACACTATCCTGACCTGGTCCACTCTAGGTGTCAAAGACCAGATCGGCCGAACCCCACTTTCAGTAGCAAAATTTTATACATGTTGGAGACGGGGGGAGTCTTTGTGCCACTTTCCGTAATGCTCTGAAGATTCGGGGGTGGAGTACGGTCCAGACCATGGCTTTCACTCCCAACCGGCCGAGCTGTGACCACTACAGCACTAAAACTCGGCCTGCAACCACTATGAAAGCTAGCTTGTAGCTACACGACGGCTCGTAAGCATCGGGGGTCGGTTCCGGTACAGGGATGAGCCGGGAATCCCTCATCACTAAGTGCTCGTAACTTGGTCACGGAGGATGATGATGAATGCAGTCAGGTCAGGGCAGTCCGTACTCCCTCCAAACAGCATCCACATACGCTTGATGATCCGTCATCTGCAACCACTCCATCGATCGTTCGCTCCATTATGCATCCATGCAGGATTACGCGAATCGCCTGATCTTGATTTGTCGTCATTCCTACAAGTGCAAGACGTCCCCAGTCCAAGTGCATGTTGTCCAGCGTCCTGCAGACTAATGCATTATGGATTTCTCCAGCAACGAGAATCTGGTAGAAGGTTCACCATCACCATCATCATCATCATCATTTCAATCTAAAAGCGTGAACTGTCGAGAATCTTGTGCCGCCGGTTTATTTGGGTAGTTTAAGCAGATATGCTGGACAGAACACAGTCTTGATCCTCCAGTTACGTGCCAACCAGATGACATTTCCTTCACGGGAATTGACAAGTACCTCAGCAACATACTAGACCCGAACATTTTATGTGTAGCAGGAAAGTGGGAGTGGGAATGGGTGTCTGGGTGAGTCTTACCAGTTCTGACAAAATATGGCCTTCCTTGCTAACTGGAAAAGTAAAATAACCAGCCTTAAGAGCAGGGACCGCGACACCCAGCAAGAGAGCGACGGCCACTATCTAATAATTATTCAGGGCGATCTAAGAGAGGGAAAGATGCTAGAGTTGCTCCGAAAGATCGTGCCTGGAGGATATGCTATCATTCTATGCGATGCAGATAAATTCACTACAGATGCACTCACAAGACTGCGGGAAGTGTTAAAGCGTCGTCGGTCTATAAAACTGGCTATATACCCGGTGGAAAAACCAGTCAAGAGAAGTTGCCTTCCAGACTGGTTCTCACGCGAAAACAGAATGCAGGCCATAGTTTTACGGAGGCAAAAGGAATACATTGTGGAGGATACGGCAAGCATTCAAGGATTAAAATCATCCAGATTCGGAGCGGGATAGCGGACGCCACCTTTCTAGACTTCACTCTTTGTTATTTTTGGTTCAGACGAGACTACAATTATTCTCTAGAAAGTCTAATGCAAATATTGATCCAACCGAGCTTCTAGAGCTCCGTTGAGGGCCCAATCTGCAAGACTTCCCGTCGTTCCTTCCAGGCATACGCGAACGATTGCGTGTCAGAGGCGCTGACGGCCAATGTCTAGCTCTGTCAGGTTAGCACGAACAGGTGTTCAGACATGCCAGTCTGTGGTGGACGTTAATCTGTTGGATCGTAACGCGTTTTTTCTGTTGGTCTGTGTAACCGCAATTTCGGCTGTCGGAAAATGGTGGTGATACAGGAATTCAGGGGGCTGGAAACAGCTATATAAAAGGGAGGAAATCGAGGGCTTTCTTGAAAATACAACAACCAACAGAATCATACCAACAGACGGATTGTGAAGCTCAAGAATATTATCGTTGAAAGTCCCCAAATACAGCGCAGTTGTGACGAGAATAGAAGCCGTATTCTAACATAATCAAAGGTGGTACACACACACACACACAATTTATTAACGCCCGGTGGAGTCACCTCCAATAGGGCAACTATCAATCTGTGTTACATACATGGCTCCAAGTTATGACTTTACCTCAGGTGGTACTGTAGTAGTCTAACTTGACAAATTTGATAGTTGCACAGGGAGTGTTAGTCGACCGCTTGATATGGCGGCCCGAGTGCTGAGCGAGGAACCTGTTTCGCGTGCTCCAATTGCTCCGCAAGTACCTCCAACTAGGGTCTAGTGCTCTATATATGGCGACGAACACTGTGACGGGGGCTGTGTCTGGCTTCGGAGAATGTCCAGCGAGAAGGGAGGGGCGGGGGTGGCCAAGGGCACATTCCCATTTCTCCGCACCGGCTCCTCTGACTTCGTGGGCTCCTCCGGAAAGAATGAAAGGGGGCGTGAATATCGTGCCCTGGTTCGCATGCGGCGACTAGCATTTCGCGCAGCACAGGTGCATCTCGTGAGGTCTGCTAGGGTACCGGTGGTTCAGTTGCGGAGAACAGTTCCAAGATCCATCTTTGGTTTTTGAGGGCAGAACAAACACTTGCATAGTTCTTCATACCAAAGTATCTTGTAACAAGCTGAAGTTCTTGCAGTGTTCTTTTCGTTGTAATGGCAGTTATCTCTTCGACTACCCTGTCGTATTAACAAGGGACATCCGCAGACAATCACAGGCGCCAGCATTGTCTTCGTCGGCGAGGGCTCTTACACTTTCTCTACTACTTTGAGACAACCCTGGCAATCAACCTTTTGTGCACTTCGAAGAGTTAAATGGCCGAGGGAAATTGCAAATGCTCGGCTGGCGTTTAGTGCTCCGATTCCAGGTGACAGCCCGCTTCATGGCGAGGCCGACCTGATGACGAGGCCGACGAACCACTGTGATGACTTCTCACCTTGACCAATTCTATTCTTCTACGTCTACTAATCTCTCCACTACTGTGCACCGTCACAAATCGCCACCTTTCTATGCTAATTCAGTAAACGACATGAGCCAGTGCTCTCTGCCCTATACGTTACTGCTTACTGCTCGCCAGCAAGGACTTCCCCGACCCCTCGAAACCTCGCTCAGCCTTGGCCGCGATATACCTTCAAAAGACCGCATTATCGAAACTCGAAATTACACGAACCAATTGTGCGAGGAGCGAAATCTTTGTGGCGACAGCAGCATCTCTCAGTTACTCATACACACGTGCGGCACCAGGAAAGCGCCACCTTTGCCCAGGTAGCTAGGCGCCTATTTTGAGATTCTCCTGATAGCCATGACTTGAACACCGTTCGGGGCTGGCCGAACGTGACGACGGCGAGAACAGCTCCCCAAGGTGAATACAGGCTGTCAAGTTCCTGCCAGAGACATTCTCGTAGTCAACAGTTATCGTCTAATATCTACTCTTGTGACACCTCAGGACATTCGATATGCCTGGTTTGCGTGGTTGTCGGAAAATCGAGAGAACCAGCAGACATGGGATTTTGTAGTTTGATGTAGTGGGTGATTACATGTGGACGCACAGCTCCTGATCGCACACAATGTTAAGGAGGATTATGCTGATGGAACAGGAGGCGGATGGTCAAAATTGCAAGGACTGGGGTTGAAATCAGAAAAGTAATGATATATTCAACAATCGAAGAAGGGAACTGCGGTTTCCTCTCGCGTGACAGATACATACAGCTGCGAACGGGATAAGACCCTTCAGGCAAGACATCACCCTTTCTTTTGCAGTCCACAATCCAGTAGTAGACAGGATACCCTGTAGAAACTGTTTGGAGATCAACATTGCGAATCGATGGCTCAAGCCGTGCCCTTCTGCGCTTTCTGCGCTCGCATGGATAATGCGATTAGGCGTTCTCCTGACTCGTTGATCTGTACTGACAGAAATTGCACTTGTATCCGTTGTGAACCAGCAACTGCGGAATTGGCTTACTCCCATCCTCAGGCAAACGTATGTAGTTGGGATCTTGTAAAGGATTGTTTGAGCACCAGTACAGGATGTTCCCCATTGCTTCGTCTGTTATGGAGTGCCTTTCCAGATGATATTTGATTCCGTCTCCGTGTTTGCCTTTCCGGGGGTTATGGCACTTTTGCAGATAAGACAAATCAAAATCTTATGATCTGCGAGATGAAACACTGCCTGAGTCGCAGCAGCATCTGCTAAATGGGCACGCGCTGCTGGGATTTCACATCCAGCTCGTCGTGATGTGTGGTGGGTCACATCAAGCTTTGATGGGAGGCAGACGCAGCCCTGTAAAGGTTGGTAGTGGTAAAGCATGCGGTGGAGGAAGGGCAGCGTCTGCTTCAACTCCAATGCCTTCTTCGTTATTGTCGCCCCTATTGTCGTTGATTGGCTTGTACAGAAATTGTCTCGCATGAGG
Source organism: Sarocladium terricola (assembly GCA_029379155.1). Taxonomy (NCBI): domain Eukaryota; kingdom Fungi; phylum Ascomycota; class Sordariomycetes; order Hypocreales; family Sarocladiaceae; genus Sarocladium; species Sarocladium terricola. The sequence goes on from JAHKSO010000010.1 coordinate 733,713, forward strand.
ATCCCACTGGAGGTTATTCGTTCTCAGAGTAATGCCATAACCAAGCCCCAAGATTCTCCAGAGCCGCTCACTTTCGGTGAAATCGGTATCTTCGTCGTAACTTGCCGCGGTCTCTGAGCAGTTTGCAGAGTAGTCTGTTGTGTATACCAGACCACGCATGGCATAGTCTTCTCGGAGATATTGTGCTAGTCCCCTTTTCGGCCAGGACCGCGCCCCGGTTGTCTGCTTTGTGTCTGACTTCAATTTTTGTCCTAGCAGAAAGTTCAGCATTGTTGCTGTCAATTCCCACGGAAACGAGTCCGCCAGGTGCCGCTTCCATGCGTCGAATCGCATCATGGACCAATGGAACACCAAGAGAGTGTGGAGGAAGGGATGGACGGTCTTATCGTCCCGGCGAACAATGGCCATTGAGTACATACGTGCCGCAAAAACCACCGCCGTCTTGAAGGCGTCGGTCGCCTTAACGTCCGCTTCAACAACCATTGCAGTATCTTCTGGGTCAACATTACTGTTCTTCATGGCCCGCATAAGGGGATTTGACACGTCTCCAAAACCCAACAGGAGACAACTCAGCGAGATGCCGATGTAATGTCTGGACCAGAGTAAGCTCGCCTATCCTGTAGAACGGGGACGGTTCTCTTACCCGTGTTCTAACCAACTACCAGAATCTGTAATGCTGGCTCGAAGAAAACAAAAAAACTCTTTAATAGAGGACTCAAGCTGCTCTTGATACTTTCCAAGAAAAATATGCCATGAATGCGCATAAAAGCTGCGTCTATCGGCTTTAGATAATAAACGGGCTCGGATGTCTGAGATCTCGGGTTGAACAGACGTTCAAAAAACTTTGTGGCGCTGACTTTACTGGCAGGGTATGGCCTTGAGACGCACAAAGATTTGGCATAATAGTGTAGCTGCCGAAGAGCGTTTGGTCGTGCCAGCATTGCTAGGCCAAGGTAAGAGCGACCCGTCATGGGCAACTTATTCGACAGCTCGGTATACTAAGACCTCGACTCGACAGCCCATCTTTCTCGATCTTTTCTCCCAAATGCCAGACCATGCATATAAAGCGCTAGGTCGCCCAAATACTGGTACCAGAAGCCTCTCAATGTAGGTACCGTCTCGTGAAGGATGCACAGCCTGTCGTACGCATATATAATGAAAGTAAGCATGTACTTATGTGAGCTAGGCAGCTTCTGTCCAAGCAAGTGAAGAAATGGGTATACGCCATATTCCCATATGCGTAGTGGCATGCAAGACGTGGAGTCGAGGGCCGATTGCTGGGGTGTAGATAAGTTCCTCTAGTGCTCATCGAGCTGCAACAGATGCAGATGTAGCATCGTATCGTATTGCGCCTTGTTGAATCCGGCCACTTCCTGAGCTCCTTGTTGAGATCTACAACACTTAATGCATTCCTTCTCAAGTTTCGACAACTCGATCCACATTTCCATAAGATGATCTGGGATGTTGTTAGATCCTGTCTGGAAATGCGTATGTTTCAGCATGAGAACGCAAACAGTGTCCTGTGCTCTCATCTCGGGTACGGTCTGCCTTAAATGCCTTGATTTTTGAGTCAAAGGGGCTGCATGTCACGGAGCATAGCATACAGGCGTGTCAAACCAAATGCGCAGGACGTGTTGCAATAGTCTCGTCGTGTTGAGATCATTTGCGAGGTTAGTAGCTAAATAAATATGCTCCTGGTCCCACAACTTTTGTGTTACACAATGGCATCGAGCCCTTCATAAAGTGGTTCGCACTGAGCAGTGGCCGCCTGTGGCCGCCTTGTAACCGCCGCACGCAGGACCTGCAGAACTGTGGCCCAGTCGGCTAAAGGTGGTGGGGCGTGGCACGAGTAGTATATCGAAGGTGCGACAAAAGTGGTTGCCCAAAGTGCATGGGAGCCTTGCACACCAAAATATGCAGCCTTGGTCAGCACGCCACTCCGTCAACGTACTCGGCTGATGGTGTATTTGGGTTTCTCGTGCACAGAGCGTGAGAGGTTTGAGGCTCCCACTAAACTCTTAGCCCCCAGGCATTGAGCTTCCGAATGCGAACAACGGAGTGTTGTTCGTAGAACTACTGTGGAGGCTTGCAAACGGACGTTCTATGGCCTGCTTTAACTTCGATACCGTGCATGACTGACTTGACACTGGTGTTCCAAGGTCAATAGTTTCGGGACCTCTCTACAGTCTCGCAGGAACTGGATTGATCTGGGTCTTTCAGATGAACGTCAAACGCTTCGACCCCTGCAATTGATTCAAGAACTACTGATAGATATCTGAAACAGATGGCTCCTTAAGATCCTTGATCTGGTGGTCTAAATACAATTCGAGAGCTGCAGGGTCATCGCTGCAAGCGGCGATAATTGCCTGTCTAAAAATATCACTCGTCTGTGAATCATTATTAGAAGCCATCTCTTTTGCCTTGTCCTTAGATGCACTTACACGATCGTAGCCGAATTTTTTCTCGCAGATAACTTTGGAAGCTTTTTGAAGCTTCTGGTGGGCTTGTAAGCCCATATCTTCCAACATACCGCCGCATATGGCTCGGCGATTACTCTTTGTCATCTTGACCTCGTGGACTTGTGTGCCTAGTTCGAAGGTGAATCCAGCGCCAGGCACTTTGTCAGTCACAATGATCACAATGCCCGTGTACCTTTGAAGCCCCTCGTTTATAAGGGGCGTAATTTGGTTCTCCATTGATCGAGCGGATAGTAGAGCATTCGTATCTTTCAACAATAGAAGTGTTTTGGGCTTGTTCGAAGCCATGATGGTCTTGAGGAAGTCGCTTCCAAAGCTCCCCGAAATCCAGGTCTGGTATGTTGTTAGCCCCTGAGCCCCTAACATGCCAGAGGGGGGAAATACCTCAATTAGATGCATGCCATACTTGTCAGCGATTGCCCTTAGTATCATATCGTCCACATTTCCACTAAAAGAATATCAGTAAATCGTTCCTAGTTAAAAAAAAAAGGGGGGCGAGGAACCTCGAGATAGGATGCTCTACTTACTGTAGCCAAAGGAGAGGTGCTCTTCCGCCCGAGTTTTCGCCGCGTTGCTTTTTGTGGGCGAGGAAAACACCTTCAATAGCTTGGAGTTGCTCCTTATCCACATAGAATCGCGAAGGATGTATTAGAGGTATTTGGTGGATGCATTTCATGAGGCCGATTACTGAAAGCGTTAGCGAGGTCACATTAGGGGGAAGAGCCTCATCTCACTCCAAGAGTCTTTATACCGGCAGTAAATGTAAGGGTCACAAACAAGAGCGTCTGCGTTGTTGAATTCGTGGTTGACGTATCGATCCAGTAAATCTATAGACAAATATTTGTCATAAAAGATCTTATGTCCTGTGCGAGTGTCTTCCTGAACCCTGCCCTCTGTAAGCAGTTCTACTGGCACCTTGCCACCTAAGTGCTGCGCCATACCAGAGTATTGAAATAGCGACCCTTTCTTCATGTCCAGTGTCATTCGCCCGTTTTTTGTTAGAGTTGTTCGGATCCTGCTCTCTTCTGGGTGATAACGTAGAGGGAACGCATCAAGGTCGGAGATCCTCCTTTCCCCTTTGAAGTTAAAAATGTAGATATGGAATGGACTGTAACTCAGTTGTTCCCCATCCCACCGGATATAGCGACATACGAGCTTTATAGTAACATCGCCTTTCTCAAATGTCTGCTCGCAATAATCCAGAATTAAACATCGCTCAGCTTCCAGCTTGCCATTATTTGTGAATATGATTATACCCGGAGCAAATACATAGGGTATAAGATCAAAGGTGATCATACAATCTCCAAGAGTTTCGAGTTTCTGGAGCGGTTGTTTCAAAAGTTTCGAAAGAACATCGACAAGAATTTCAAGTTCCTTTCTTATCGGGGGATTTTCGACTTTGTGCTTACTCAGACGCTCTAGTATGTAGCTAAATTCGTGAAGCCGAAACTACAGTACGTCAGTTGCATGCCGCTGGATCATAATTACAGCACTTACAGGTGTTTTAGACCCAGCGAAACGGAATTCTGTTACACTCGCGCACACTTTTGCCAATTCTTGTTTCAATGATGGACTTTGGATTTCGACCTGGGTTGCCGTCGTTCCGTTCGTCTCTATGCCGTGGTGATGTCGTCAGCGACCAAACTTGAACCGGCCTTGCCGGAGTGAAGACATACCCGTCCCACGCCTGATAATGAAAGCATAAGTTCCTGTTTCTAGAGCACTTTCAGGTCTCACATGCGTCCCTGGCTTGGATGTGTAGTTTTGGGTCTTATCACATTGACTTGAGTGACCTAGGTCAGTAAACGCCGACAGAATAAGGACAGTGAATCTTACACCTCTTCAATCAGCTTGTAGATTGGTCGCCGACCAAGACATCGATATAGAATGGTAGCCTCCAGCTTCTTGAGGGCTTTTCTGATGGCCCGAGCGGGAGAAGCTTTTCCAGGCATGGTCCCAGAGAGAGAGGGTTTGCTTGTAGGGGACGATTCTAATGCTGTTTTTGGTTTCGCAATTTGTTTAGACGATATAGAGTCGAGAAAGTCCTTGAATTCTTGGATATTAGTGATTTCTTTGGGCAAGATCTTCATGGGGGAGGCCAAGATCTCCATGGGGGGGCGGTCCGTCAGACGGAACTTCGACATATGTGTTTTCAGCTCATCCCCAGACATCCTTTGAGTAGACTTATGGTAAAGTTCTAGATTCCGAGCATCCTCTTCTGTATTTAAGGTGCCTCTGACGTGAACAGAAAGATGAGCACGAGCGCGCGAGATCGGGTCTAATCGCTGCCTGGAAAACTTCAACACGTCATTTTTTGTAAACCCTTTGATCGTGGTAGCGTCTTCTTCAGCTATTTCAGCGATAATTAGTCCCATAACGTATATGCAGCCGTCAGGATGGTGGCAGACAGAGTGACCTTTGTTCTTACCTTGATCAAAGTCGCAATAGCCGCTCAGTATTTGTGACCATTGGATTGAAGCCGCGTTATCATTTAGATTCTGCTGATCAGTGACTTTGCGCAAAAGATCTGCCTTGTAGGTCTCGAAAGCACCATCATTCATGCCATTCAACCACTCTTGGAAGTCCTTAAGGAACGCGTCAATACTCTCCTCTAATTCTTCGGTCGCCCGGTCCCCCTGAATCAAAACGCTGAGCCCACAAGTGGTGTCGAAAGTGCATAGGACAGAATGCAAAATTTTATCTGTGGGGGCAAGTCTGCCGCAGGTGAAGGCTCCTGTTAAACATTCCAAAATAAGTCCCATTGTCCTGATAAGGCGTGTCCCACGATCACCAAAGTATATAAACACCTCAACTGAGTTACTGCGATAGTTGCGATATTTTGGGTTCTCGTGGTAAACATGCGCCGACCCAGGAGGCAAGACGAGGGACCGAGGACTGGGGCGCTTTGGGAGAGACAAAATCTGAGGGCTCAAAATCGATTGAACCTTGCTGGACACTTCCAGTGTTTCGCGCTCTGATATATTGCCATGAGCTAATACCTCAACGTAGAGACGGGACAAGTCAACTTTCTGGAAGACAAGCAGAGCATCTGAGTCAACAACATGCAACGCAGATTGCAAATCCTCTGTGTGGTGGTAATGCTCGTTGTTGAGGCATCTTAGGAGTTCATTGGTATGCTGCCCAAAATCCTTCCCACGTTCCAAGTTTTGCAATAGAATCTGCTTTGTTGCATTGCGCGACTTTTCCTCCTCGACATTCAACCCCTTCACGACCAGAAGCATCTTCTCCACCAAGTTGGCAAGCTCCCTATACCCCGGGCACCCTGAAACGGTTATTATGAGGCCATGGGGGCTAGGCTGAATGTTGTACAATGACCCTTCCATTCCGAAACTGTCTTCTTGTTCGAATGCATTCAGAACAAATAGGCACATGTTGGCGTAAAGGTTTGCCTTGCTTTGGCGTGCTGCAGAGCCGTAAGGCCTGTCATATTTGAGTACCGCAAACAAAGAAGCACATTTCGTGGAATCTGGATTCCACCAAACTCGGACGACTTCATCATCGGACAACAAATGGGGAGTTGACTTTGCTGGAGACGCACCCCTTTCGGATATTGATCCGCATTTGCGGGATGCCGACTTTTCATGCATGTTGTATCTCTGCGCAGGGGTGACTCGCCACCAGTCGTCTTTGTGGTAAAGGCCAATGGTTAAAAAACCAAGTATACTGGGATGCAATCAACAGAAGAACGCCTTATTTAATGCTAGCTCTGAGCATTGTTGCCGAGCAAGAGGGGAGGAGGAATCAATTTATATGGAACATCATGACGCAGCTTGAATCGGCCGAGAGCAGACACTTCAGTCGTAAGGCAAGTCACACCGTATTTTTGTGATGTACATTCAATAATTGGGCGACTACCCGCCATGGCTTCACGACAAGGCCACGGTTAAGGTAGCTAAGCTAGGTTGTGAAAAAGCTGAAATTTCTCATGGTGTATGCATAAGCCCGTGCAGGGATAAAGTCAAAGCGAGAAATTTGTTTAGTGACGGATTTCAGCTTGCACGGAACACATCGTTTTTGAGCGATGAGCCTTGAGGTGTGGCAACCGCAACCATGATGTTATTGTGGCAAGGCTGGGGTGGATTTAAGAAATTAGGAGCCAATTTAAAGGAGATAACAAGTCCTGTTTGTGTGTGTTTGCACTCGGTGAGGCTGTAATTGTCCTCGAAATGGCCTGGGGGAGCGGAGCGGAAGCAATCATTCCCTACTGAAACTGGGCCTTTGGAGCCGTGTGGGCCGAATAGGTGTGGGAAAGACCAGGTTGTCATCTGGGCTAGCGTTGTTATCCCGACACGGTCCACTGTGACAGCAAACAAGCATGAATAGGAATAAGAGGCGAATGACATCCCTGTCAGCTGCCATAAGAGTGCTCTGGGGGAAAGAGACAACAAGAATGGAGTGCGCGGCAAGACATAGCATGCACGATTGTTGGCATGCCAATCGCAGCATTGCGGAGAGTTATGACGAGAAAGGAGTGCATAGCAATAAGTCTGACTTAATTGCTTCGGGGCTGTCGGGGCGTATGAGAACGAGTCTGCCCTGCAGCTAATAATGCCTTGGGCGGTCATCCTTCGCAAGGCGCTGGTTACTCTTAGAGTGCCAAAGGTCTGCGCCCCTGTGAGCAGGCGTAAGCTATTGGACTTCTCCACGCTCGAAGCTCGCACAGTCGGTACCCCTTGGAAAGAACCCCGAAGCATCTTCCACTCTTAGTTCCCTCCCCCTAGTCCACTGGGTAAGCAAAAACTCTGAAAGAGGCAGCCACCAGAAGCTAGAGTCTACTTGTCTCTAAACCAGTCAAGATTTTGCCGCAACATGACTTCCCGTAGGTAGACTTGTCTGCAAATTGCGGATGATTGTGGATTTCAAGGTACTTGTACTCTAGCCTGGCTCTGCGCATTTGGGCAGGGAAGCGCGCAGAGTGTGTGTAGGAGTCAATATTCTGCCGGTAGAACCGAATAGTCTACGGAAAGGTCAGCAAACATCACGGATTCAAGAGACCTATAGCCGAAGTCTTATTTGTCCGGGACTGTGCTGCTCTGTCGTGTCGCCTGAGAGCATGGTGGATCATTTACAACAATTGTGATCTGCCTTGTTTTGTTAAAATGGCCCCAAAGCTTGACGGTTGAGCCATAAGGCCTGACTCAGACAAACATATTTGTCAGTACTATCTGGGAGTAATAACGCGAACGAGCCAGCATCGAGCGTCGTCTGCTTGCTCTCTATCCTCACAGGTAGGGACGTTTGGTTAGCGTGAGGTATCCGTTCTCTGCGTTGCTACGAAGCAGCTACTATCAATTGTTTCATACTATACTGCTGCCTCGTTATAACCAAATCCATTCGTCCGTAGAAGATAAAAGGGTCCAAAAAATGTATTTATACTAACTCCTCTGTTCCAAAGACTCTGCAACCTTGATCACGCGCGGATCGCTTTCCTCGCAGCCAGATATACGTAGTAGCTGCTTGTTTGCGAGTAGAAGACATATGCTGTGTAGGTTAGGGCGTTGTTGTCTGATGCTCCCTTTTTGGTTCAAGAAAGCCAGCATGACCGCATCGATGTAACGGAAATGGTGCCATGGGCGAGGGGCAGGGTTAAAATACGCAACAAGTGGCTTGCCACGACATAACGTAAGGCTGAATCGCCTCTATAAGGTCGCTCCCATAGGGAACATGATATGGATAAGACAATTCAACGCAGTGTCTACGTCTATACTGACCGTCTGGAAGAAGTACCGTATGAATATTCATCGTGAATATCTGCCTGTGCCTTTATCAACCGCCAGTTCAAGTTTGTTGTGAATGTTCGCAAAGTCAACCTTGCTCAGACACGAGCAATGATTCCCGGAAACCCTTTCGCTATGCCGCGACCTCATGCGGCCTCCAACACGGGCGGGTCGCAAAGAAAGCCCGAACTGGCGTTGACACGTCAACAGTATTTGAAACACGACCTTTTTGTTGCAACTACAGTGTTGGCACCGAGGCACCCCCGGCTCGCCAGGCTCTTCAGGGTACGGGCAATTGTTGCCCAGGGCAGCGGCAGCGAACATCATTTCCACCCAACTGGCATGATACAGCGACCGGTTTTATATAGGGGAGGGCTGGTTGCCCCCTCCTCTCCTGCAAGAAGGACTGTGCGAGGTCCGACCCTGCTATGGCCTCCAGCTGTGAGTATCTTTGCTCTCGCCCGCGATGAGGGGGGGAGCAGCCACCCCACTAATTGGTCGCGTCCTCTAACACATGGTCGTTTCCCTAGCATAAGGGCACAAAATCAAACCCAGAAGATTCGGCAGGAAAGAGGAGATCTTCAGCTCCTGCCTGGTGTCGGAGCGGCCTGGGTTAAGGCTACCTAGGCGAACAGCACACTCCTTGGCCACGGCCGCCGCGAAATGGTTGTTGGTCCCACAACTTGTCCCGTCTGTGCCGCAAAGAAAGCGCCGACATCGACCCCAGCTGCTCCACTCCACTTGAAGGCATTTGCCCATGTTCTTGGTTATGGGAGCTGGTATCGGAACCCTGATGTTGACGAGGAAATATGCCGATGTATTACGGAGCAACATAGTTCGCGCCACGAGAATAGGAAACGGGAACCAGATGAGTGGATTCAACGTGCGTGTGTGTGTATGGCTTCCCCAAGACTGTAGATTGGGCAAAATTTTCAGGCACGGTTGAGCGTTACAAGCATATTCAGGGGGAGTCAGCGGAAGGGTAGAATCACGAAGTGGCTGGCTATGCTTTCTGTCAGGGCACGCAGGTGGAGTTGGTTGGTTTGATGATTCGGGCTTTTGTCGAGTACCGCCAGTGTCGTCACCAAGGGCCACAGGTAGGGACGTTTCGTCGGTGTGAGACTTTCGTTCTCTGCGTTGCTACAAGTTATCTTCCGTTAATTGCTCCATGCTGTACTAGTACTACTGCCTGCTCAGAACCAACTTCCTTCATGTGTGGAAGACAAAGGGGCCCAAAACTAGCCCCTCCGTCCAAAAACTCTTCAGCGCTTTCTAGCAGAACCGCCAACAATGACCCAACTGGGACGCTTTAAATGCTCCGGGACTCGGCCATACTAAGGCTGGCAGGAGGTGAGGTGAATGCGCCCTGCTGGTGTCCCAGGACGGGAGGGAAAGTGGACCTTCAGCGTGGTGAGGCGGACTCGGTCAGCCCACATAGCCCCTTTTGGTACCCTGGTGATATATTAATCATTAGTGAGCTGGGGAGAAAGTCAACTCATCCACTGCTGCCATGTTTGATGCCTACCGGAATCATTTGGCCCGCCATGCAGCGGACCCCAATGGGGTGCCTCTCCGGGATCCCAGACAAGGCCATGTCCCACATTGCCCAAAATGTAAAAACCCATGATTGGTTAGATTTACCGCCAGGGTACGGTGGCACATTAGCCAAGCTCCGCAAAACGCTGCCAAACCCGTTTTTGCGTTTTTGCGATTTACCAGGGACACCTGTCTGCCAACGAACTGTACGACGGATGGTCGACGCGCTGAACCTGTACAGTAATGCTGAAGCGTCGTCGTTCATTCCCTGCAAGGAAATACGCCGCATCAGGCAAGATGAGTGTTGAAGAAAGGTCTCCACTATCCTGGCCGTGAATGGTGTCACGGAGTGCAAGGAAGGGCGTGTGACTGTACGTTGCCTGTGTCTCTCCGGCGCGTCCACATTGTTAAGCCGCTCGCATCCCTTGTGCTGAAAGTATTCCTCGTGATAAGCGCGATACCTGCCACGCACGTGCAAACACCCCGTGCAAAAACCTTTTTGCTACGGTTACCCATAACGCCCCGATTTTGGTCAAGCGGCCCCGCTGCCACGCCCCACAGTACATTTTCCTCACAAATGCATGGGAGGAAATCGCCTCAAAAAAAATGAAAAAGTAATCATTAAATTACGTGAATATCTCAACGTTGCCGTGCCCGGCAGGGCTCCAATTCGCTCAAAAACGCGATTTCCGCTATTTCCTCAAAAATGCACACTCGGACCGGATTATTGATTTCCCGGCTGACTTGGCTGTTCAACCCAACGCCGCACAACTATCGGCTGTGATGACGGCAGCGGTATTGGAGAAATAAATTCCTTAATCCGAAGGGAGCCCTGTCCCCCAATTGATCCTGTTTGCCTGTTATTTGTATTATTCTCTGATCGCTGTGACGACTGAATTCCCTGCTGTTGGCGGCCTCGATTTCGATTCCTCGCGGCGGCTTTAATTTCGGCCTATGTCGGGTCCCTTCGAATGCTAGGCGCGGGAGGTCTTTCAGTGCGTTGCCGGGTTAATTAAGACGATTGACTCTGCTCTTAGCTGATATTTGGGCTGATAGAATGGTATTGATTGTCTTCTCTATTCATAGCAGCCTTTCGCCGGCGAGTTAAGACAGGAGCGGGATCACGGATTTGAAGGTATGGGTCCTGTGAGTTCTGCAGGTTCAAGTTAGCTAGGATATCTATGATAGTAAGCAGAGAATTCTATCAGGGTATTACCAAGGGCTTCTGAAGCCTTGTACGGCGTTAAAGAGGTCATTAAAGCTGCTATAACCTGGCGACGGCGGCAAATTTGGGGGCGGATTTTCGGCCATTATCGCGATGTGTGTGTTGAAGGGAGAAAAATGCCCTGACGATGTGTGTGTTGAAGGAAGGAAAAATGCCCTGACGGCTGCAGCCCTGTTGAAAAATTCGTATGCCTGCGGCTGTTGCGAAATTCGTCGATTTTTGCCTTCAGGCTTTCTGGTGTTGAGCAAAGCTCCCATGCATTTATGAGGAAAATGTACTGTGGGGCGTGGCAGCGGGGCCTGCCGGAGAAAAATCGGGGGCAGTGGGGCGCTGAATGCCCCAGCAAAAAGGGTGAGTGCCCCGAGCGCCCACATTCAGGGGCTGGATGGAAGTGGGGTCGCTCAAAGAGGGGCTTATCCTCCACTTCACATTTTATTCTGTATTTAATTTTATGGATGAGGCAATTTCGAATGAGTATGTGCCAGTTTCCCAAGTATAGCAAAATGACACCACCCCAAAGCTTCGAAGACATTGCTGCCTACAGTCGGGCCATCAGCACCAGCCGCCGCCAGGAGAGCATCCAGACCCCACTCGGGTTCCTCGAAGACATTATCGCCAACATCCGCAGCTTACTAGACAATGATCAAACTGCGAAACTCGATTTGAAGGTCTTGAAGTCTATGCTTGGAACAGCGGAGAAACTATATGCAAAAGCTGTTAAGAGTGATACCACGGCCTTGAACGACGAGGAGATATATACAGGCTTAAAAGACGTCATCACCGCCCAGTTTCAACTGACAAACCAAACTCGTTGTACACTGGCAAAAAAAGTACGCACTCTAAAGAGCAGATTAACAGTAACCTTCGACGAGGGCCCCGGCAGTAAGCTATCCGGGCATCTATCCAGGATCATGGCAGGAGTCGCGATGATAAAGATCAGCAGGGACCTGGGCTGGAGTGGACTGAAAGGGAGACCGAGTGGCGAGATCAACCGAATGTTTTCTTTTTTCAGTAACCAAATTAGATTGTTTGAAGCAAATTCTGAGAAGCGACATAACACGAAGATCTCTTCGTCAAGTCAGATCTCTGAGGAAGACGAAAACCTGTTGCACATGAATGTAAGGGACAAGAATTTCCAAACGACTTTAAGAACGCTGGACTTCAGTGTCGAACTGATGCAGGGAAAATCTGGATGTGGAGCTGTGATTCCGCCTTGTTTGTTTCTTCCACCTTCCCAGGCCATCCAATACTCGAATCTGTTGGCGGTCTACAGAGGTGAGCTTCTTCTACCAAAGAAGCTGCAATCATTCGCAAAAACGCTACAAAACGACATTGGCGTTTTCAACCCTATTATCCGGTCCATAAGTTGTCTCGAAGCAACTCTTGACGCACTCGATGACGAGAAACTAGCGGTCGAGTTTCTAATCAGCCATGCGGACGAGCTATGCCAGCTACAAGCCGATCTATCGCAATGCCGAGACCGATGGAACCGGCGGCTAATTTCTTTCCCATTGCCAAAGCAGTTGCGAACACAGATTGAACTGCTTACAGACAACACCAGTCAGCTTTCCGGTTTCGATTCTCTTGTAGAAGAGATTAAAAACTTCGAAAAGTCCCTTGAATCGTGCGGAACCCCGCTGTTGGCTATCGAGTTTATGTGCAGTCAAGCCGAGCGTCTAAATGCCATTAACAGAGAAATTAATCGCATCCTCAAAGGCCCCACGAAGAAAAAGAAGTCGAGGGGAGAAAGCCGCGTCGTCGAGCCCAGCATGTCCCCTAGGTCGGTCATTGACAATACTCATGTTTCAAGTTGGTCGCCTGATGATGACGCTTCAAAGGCACGACCAACGACAAGTAAGTTGGCAGGCGATGTGCACAACTCTACAGGAACAGGGCTGTCGAATCCCCCACGCGAGGTGTCTTCCAATCTACGGCTCTGTAACCATATATTCAAGACATATTTGAGTGACGACAAGCTTGAGGTCGTACTACGGCGCGATACAGATGCAGCTACGTTTCAAGCAGGGCCCCAACCCACATTTCAAGAACTGCAAGCTGCCGTGGCATACCATATTGACAAGCACGCGCCGCACATGCTGGCCGAGGAATACGTTTCAAAAGGCTTGAAAATCCTTCGGTATTGGTTTGGTGAAATTAGCCCGCGAAAACATCGTCATGGGAGGCAGTCCGATGAGGAAGACGATTGGGTAAGAATAGTTCGTTGCAAGGCTGGAGTCGGAGCATTTACGCTATCCGAGAATAAGCTGATTTGGTGGCAAGAGCCGATCCGGCTCAGTCGTCTTTCACGTTGACGCTTTCGTACGGAGGATGAGATATGTTTGCTGTCTACTAGACAGGCATTGGACGGCAGGGAGGCCGCAGAGGAGGATTTGTTGTTCTTATACTACTTTTTACTTTCGCACCACCTTTGCAATATTATTGGCTCTGAATGACGAGTATGGCGCCTATAACAGACAGTTCTTGTAGTACACTGCCGAGGTGATCTCGTTTGGACCTCAGCCTGTCTAGGTTCTGTCATACGTCCTCGGACAGTTTCCTGTAGCAAATCACCATATCCTCTAACAGCCCTGTGTAGGTTTGTGGCTGAGGCTCGGAACGAAACTCGTGGGATTCAGTCCGCTTTCTCTGTAAACACCGAATTCACACAGGTGCTTTTCCAAGCCAGAACTTGCGTTGACCATTTTATCCATGTTACTGGCGTTATCCAGTGCGAAATATCCACCTATGTTACTGCGGTATGCTTTGTCCTCGTTTGAAGTCCATGATCGGCGCTCGTAATAATCCAGACCTGGGTGGCGATCAACTCAACCCAATCAATCCCAACCATCTATGGAGCGAGTTGACGGTTGTCACAGCTAATACCTTTCACTGTGCCAGACATTACGAAAACGTGACTAAATATTCGCAATACACTTTAGCTGTCCATCTCCATTCCGCAGTCTGCGGGACGAGAAAGGGAGGGCAATTTTCGATCGTAATCTGCTGGTCAAGGCCGAGTATCAAGACTTGTTGTTGCCGCTGGTAACCAACACCCTTCGGCAGAGTACTTTGGCTGTAAGACACTGTTTACAGGACATTAATAGGTGCATGTTTTTAGATGAGCAAAGCTACCTAAAGGACTGCGGATATGATGTAACAGCCGTTACATATGAAGGAAAAGATGCAGTATCAAAATTAATCTTATCAGCAACGGGGCAAGACATAGCAACAAACATATTCTCCTACTTACTACATATGTACAATACTGCAGGTAACAATTAGATTTTGGCGTGTTGCGTTCAAAGATTTCAGTCAGTGCGGTGATCGAGATTGCTTTGCAGTGGCTAATCTCCCAGAATATCTACACTCAAACTTCGACCAGTTGTTTGACCCCCATCGCACTGTACGGGTTCTGCGGCAAAATGGAAAGCCTCTAGCCGCAGAACTATATTACAGGGGTTACGGAGACCATACTAGATTCATACTTCACTCCATTTGTGATAACGGAAGGACACGGCAGGATAGTGAGCATTAAGCTGTTGACCAGGGCTGCTTAGACCGGGGTAGCGCTTCCCCGAGGTGGGATCATCCGACCCCAGCTCCTATAGCAAGCATTTGATTCGAAACTTGCGAAACTCAGCATAACGAATTTATCCCCGTAATATTATGCGACGACGGAACTATGAACGCGAATGATCCGTTAAAAACCTTTTTTAACACTTCCAGAGGAGGCTTGGAAAAGTTCGACGGAGATCCCCTACGAGGACTTCGGCTCAAAGAAGCGCTTGACGGCGCCGGGTTCACCAACATCCAAACTATCACTAAGAAAGTCCCTATTGGCCCATGGACTCCTAAAGACACAAACTTAAGGGTTATTGGCATGTTCATGAAAGCAGTGATTTCAAGGTTACTTGGCGCGCTCGCGGCAAAGCCAATGGCAGCATTGGATATACTTCAAGAAAAGCGACAAGAATTGGTTGATAAAGCACAGGAAAGCCTCAAAGACCGAGTAAAACATCGTTATATGGAGTTCGTTATTTGCTACGGACAAAAGCCTTAACATTTTGGGCCAACAACACCAGGATCTTTTCCATAGGAGGATGCAGAGGAAATTTTCGGAGATCAAAACAGCGTTCGCGATTGTACAAAAGGAGTAACGAAACTGAGCGTTCGCACACAGATGACTATGTAACTAGCGTTATGAACAGGAGGATAATATGCTGCTGTTTTCAATATGTTTCAGAATTCAGGGTTGATAAATATTAATACTTTTATGATTACTTTAAACAAAATAGTACTACGTATGCCGGCGGCTGGTTCTGCACAAGGCCGCTACTTTTACATTTTCAGCTGAGTGTAAACGGGGTTTCTTAAAAGTAGTAGAGGGAGATCCTCGCCGTCTGACAGCACAATTATATGAACATGCAATCAACTGCCAAACTAATTAAGAACCCTCCGTAGACTAGTGGGAGCCTGGCTAAAAAGATGCATGAAGTACCAATTTGTACCAATTTGTGCCCCACACATTCACCCACAATAACGCCGGGGAGATATCCGTTTCCACTAGTTTTAATGACATGCAGCCGGAATGCGATCAGTCGCCCGCTTTCCGCACTTGGGGGAGTATTTGTTATCTCTTCTCTCCCTGCACTGCTCGTAAAACTATTTGCCGAACCTGGCCACTCATTCTGCTGCTACGACAAGCTGCAAGCCACCACACTAGCATTAATGTCGAGGATGGTGGAAGAGAAGAGGCCTCGGGAATGACAAAACAGGGATGTATGCTCAGTTGTCTCTAAAAAGGGTCTTTTACCCTCATGGAATGCAAAAGGGGCGAAAGTAAAGCACTTCCCGAGCCGTTTTATGATCTTTGCCGTAAAAAATGACCCCAATCCCAACCTTTTCAAACCCAGAATCGCCGTGGGAGCCTTTTCATTGCTCTTCAACGCCAACTTCCGTGCTCAAGAAAGAGCTCTTCTTACTAGCTTACCAATTTGCCAAACAACACGCCGAAGAATGCATATACATATGTACTTTCTTTGGGGTACTATTCTGTGGTTGTTTCGAAAGGCTCGAGTTTTTCACACAAAAAGAATGGCCAAAACAAACACGGGAGACTCCTTATCTGTCAAGGGTCTTCATGCAATTAGGATCACTCTCCGGGCAGTCCCAACAGTATTGGAATCTGTTGGAATGGCAAAAGTTCGACGGAAAGATAAAGTACTACAAGTTTAGAATACCCATCCCGTGGACATCGTTCCACGTAAAATTGGTCCTGAAGCCAAAGAACAAGGGAAAGGTGCTGAAAATAGGATGGTTCTCTCGGACAATGAAGAAGTATGTCATATTTGAGCAGTCTGAGAAGTCAGCGATATCAGTCAAACGTCAAGTGAAAGTTAACGGGAAACTTTATGGACTTAAAGTTTCGACTTCCATTATGGTTTAGTCATTATAGGGGGAAGTAACTTCATTATGGTTCATCATGAACATCACCTTCTAGACTTAGGCTATCTTGCATTTTGCATATTTCTTTCTCAGTTTGGGCATTAGGCCCCTTTCCGGGGTCTCAAAGAGAAGGAGGGCCATTTCACCTACCGAAACAACAGGGCCAATCCCCCCCCTATACACGCCCTGTAGTATTTACTACAGAGCGTCAGCGCCACGAGCGATCTTTTGGGGGCCATATTCGCAGGAGAATCAGATATATACAGATATGGAAAAACGATGGGATTGCAACTGTGGTCCTCGACATGGCCCGATGACCTTTTCACTCCCTCAACCCCATTTATGTATCCGCGTTGCAACTCGCATGTCGCTCCTGGGAACTACCTACGCGTTGCACTAAAGCATCTCATTCAGACACCCCCTATTGGTACATCAGAGTCTAAAAGGGGAGTCTGATATTAGCATTTCATCCCCGTGGCGATGGTAAATGGCACCGATTCGGGCAATATTCAAGCCGGACCTATCTTGCCTTCGCAGAACAGCTTGGCTGTGTACTGGGCCGAGAGGCGCGATGTGATCAGTCATTCTGAAAACCGACTCTGTATATTGTGCCTTCTTGCTGGTTTCTAACTACTCTAGTACAATGTATCAAGTCCGCTTGACAAGCAGATGGCTGAATTAGAATCCTTTTCTAGGAGCCACCAAACAGCAGCAATATTGAGACGAATATTATGAGAGTACAGTTAACATGCGTCCATCCAAACAGGTCTATCGAAGAAAACTCGCGCGGCCATAAGCATCTGGTGTTCCGTTGACTCTTTCAAGATTAATGTCTCAAATACCTTCTTTAATTAAATTATTTGGACTCTGTTTCTTCCCATTGCGGCCGCGATATGGGAACTGGCATCAAAAGCAAGTAGTGTGGCCTTGAGTCTTAGTATCCGTTGACCATGCATTCCGTGCCATGTACCAATCTAAATGCTCGCTCGTCGAGTTTTTGATCCAACCATAATTCTATCTGGCCGTCCTTTGGCCGTGTCTGCCAGAGAACCCGGCTCCATTTGTTCTTCTAGCATGTCGTGACGCTCGCGCGGGGGATTGTCCATGCCGGAGGCGCTGAGAATCTTGCCCATATGCTCCGCATACCAACCAACACCTTCAATTACCCTAGCCGTGATGCTAATAGAGTAATAGTTCTTTAAATGCAAACGGTGCATTGCATTTTCCGCCATTAAACGATTATTAAGCTCGACGAATGCCCTGACTCGCATTTGGTTCGCATGATTCTTCGGAGTAATCCACAAGCCTGTGACAGCCCACATTTCGCTGCGTATTTTCTCGCGTATCCAATTCAAAGCCCTGCGCGCACTTGGTTCGGTAGAGATATTCTTTATGACAAGTGTGAACTCGGTAGGCTCGGCCAGGATATCGCCAGACGTAAATGGTGCCAATCTGGCAGCACGCAAGTGGCTTGTATCGATGGCGGCGACGCGACATTGCCTAGCCCTTACATGATGCGAGTGTAAGTTCACGCATATAGCTATCTTTTCAGTTCTGTTTTCGCCGCGTGCTTCGACGCGGGAGCCCCTGAATGTTTTGACTTTAAAGAGCTCTGTTAGTGTTGGCATAGTCTCTTCGGGAGACGTGCCGAGTTTGGTTTATGGCCAAGGAGTAGTTACCTAATGCATCCTCGAAATCCTTTTCACTCAGAACACGAATCCAACCAGAAACTGGGGAATTCGGCACCGCATACAGCTCAACGTGGTCTACCCGAATGGACTTTTGGAGCCACTTTTTGAAAGAAAACCAACGCGTACCACATGGCAACTGTATGGCCCAGACTTAGTTGTTGGCTTTCCACAATCCTATGTACAGATTGGTGGCCATGGAGAGAAGTAGGATCTACTGGGGCTCACCTTGGACACCGGTATGTAATATTGATGTTCTTCGCAACCGGGAGGAACGGTAAGCAATAGCTTTGGTCTCGAGGACATGCTGCATGACCGACAATACATTGCAACGTGAGAGAAACTAAGAACTATGATGTGCAGTATGAGATGATGCCTTGAAATTTTACAAGCAAACTTACGTCTAAGTTGAAGACAAAAGGTGCCGGACTGCGATAACACGCGCATAATGGTGTGATCTTTCCTTCCAGACATGGACTGAAAAGCTGAGACTAATCACACTGTGGCTAGTCCTGACTGGCCTAAGAACGGGGTAGATAACTGCAACACTGTCTTCCTAAGTCAGCTAACATTAGAAAGCACAAGCACGGATCATCGTGTCAGTCTCGCATATTTCTCGGAAACCTTGTCGTGACCAAGCTATCCAAAACAGTACATGTCTCACTAATTAGCACCGTACGGCACACCAAGGGACACGCCCCTCATCAGCCGTGTTAGTTACGCATCTCCCTGGGTCAAAGTGGCTGAAGCCACTGAGAGAAGTTTCCTCTTTGCAATTTCCGACCCACTCTGAGTGCTAGAATGCCCGTTAACTGGGTGGGTCTGGGCGGTAGGGTTGGGGTGAGGGAGTAAGAATGACAAATATCAATGGTTTTCTACAATTAGGACATGAACCTATTCTATTTACTAGTCTGGAAAAATGGAAATATCCCACAGAGGAATCATGCTCCGCAGTACCCAATGGTTTCGCGGAACTACTTTCTGGGGTATCCATCCTTAGCGCAAGAGAGCGCTGGTGTACGTCGGGATACCAGCCTCACAGCTGCTTTGGGCCCAATGGTTCTGCTCCCTCAACGACAGCTGTATATGTCGCTACGAATTGACGAACACATGATTAACCCAAAACGCTTTCGCCGACCTAAGTATAGATATAGTGTGTAACGGGAAGTCGTTCGCCTAAGAGCTGTTGAATTCTCGTATTTACGTATTTACATTGTCCAACCGGGTTTTCTCACTAGTACATGGCACACCTTTGCTCAGCATGCCGCCCCTTCCGCCCACCCTTTTCAATGCCCAGGTACTCATTTCTTGACCCTGCTTGCCCGTTACCCTGCTTGCCCATTACCCCACAGCAGGACCGCAAGGGCATGAGTTGATACGAAGACCTTGCTGTCTGTGATCCATTTCTAAACCCTTTACATACCAAGTCAGAACACCTGCATTCGTCATAATACGGTGACTCCTCAAACGAGTGCCAAGATAAGTCACCTGTGGGGAAAGACCAGCAGTGGTGCCAACAGGTCATTCGCCACTAGCTCTTCATATCCGGCCTGCTTGCATGTGACTTGGAGATATGGAACCATGACTCTGCATTTAAGATAGCGTGCGTTATTAATAACAACAATGAATTTTGGAGAGATCAGTTGACTATTAATATGAGAACAGAACAAAGTGTGAAAATTATATCATATTAGATGCGTCGTGGATCTGTGAAGCGACTCTACCATGATATTCGTGCAAAACTCATTTATCCAAGGTTTTGTCCCCAACAAGCAAGCGAGCTGTGCTCAAATATGCCTTGCGACTGTCGCTGGTACTGTACAGGCATATTGGTACCAAATAGGCTCTCAACGTTGCTCGAGAGAGCGTAGTCTGCGGAACTGAAGCTTTGACCGTTCTATATTTCGACGGGACACAAACTCCTTAGTTTTATGCAATACAAGCAGCGATGCAAGCAGCAATACAAGCAGCGGTGCCAGCAGTGGTGCCAGTAGCGACACCAGCAGGAATACTACCTAGGTAGCAGGCAATGCCTAGCATATGCCTAGCACTTGCTCCAAAATTTTCTAAGTATTAACCGCCTACCTAATTAGGCGATAAAAGTGCCTCACCTGGACCTGAGATGAAATGAGCTGGACCTGAGATCAGCTGGAATCCCGGATACAGATCAACAGATCACAATGCGGCACAGAATCAATAACGTCGTCGGCTTTGGAGTCTTTAAGATCGGTTATTGGCCTGGATTCTGACTTGGTCAATTTCCAGAACGCCCGCAATCCACCGTTGATTGTGCTTCTAAGTTTGGCATTGTAGGATCCCCGGCCATACTGTTGCTTATAAGATTCCCTTATTAGGATGAAGAGGTGCGCAATGAAGTAATACTTAATAAGATTAATGAGCAGCGTTTTCTTCTTCTTCTCCTCTCCCTCCACCATAATATGCTCTTTAACGTGCTTTTGGTATGCTTCAATGATCGCCTCGGCTTCTTTTACTTGGTCCAGCACTTCAAGGCCCCGGGGAAGTTGAGGGGTAACCCGGCGGAGGATAGCCCGCAAGACTTCCAGTGACGAGATATTCTCGCTCCACTCGAACCAGTTAAAGTCTTGTTGTTCAAGCAGTCTTCGTATGAGAGCGTTTGCGCTGCGCTTAAATATTATCGCTCGATCCGAACCAGTTACAGGTTTCTTGCTCATTGAGTCTCCGTAAGAGTATTTGCGTTGGCCTCGAATCTTTCGCAGGTTGTCTGTATGCTTGGTCTTGGCTGAGCTGTGCCTATGGTGGTGCCCCGCCACTCGGCTCACTGCCCAGTCCGTTCTGCCCAAATGGCAACCAGGCATAACAACTGGTGCACAGGATGCAACCTCAACCACTACTGACTCAGGAACAACCAAGACGACGAACACACCGGCAAAGACATTCACATTCCTTCCGCGAGATATAGTTACGCTAAAGTTACGCGGCAAAGTCTTTATCGCAAGCCACAAAACCTCAAGGCCGCTGTTACTCCTCGCGCCGATTTTCACGTTTGCCAACATGCCTCGGTCGGTATAGCAACGACACTGGGCTCAATCGGTCACAGAACTGACATGTCCGAAGTGAAGAGCGATATGATGGCTCACAGAACTCGTATGACTTTTGGAGAGGCTGGTTTCAGCTTCACAGACAGACATGTATTATCAGAAGAAGCATTATATCTGACGACCGTGCTCTGAGGGCTAGCCACGACTTGATTGTTCTCTGATAGATAGTCTATTCATTGCTTCTTCATTGACCGTTCCCATGGCCGTGAGCTCTCCTTGGGCTGTGCTCCCTGACTCGTCTCCGGTATTCCCCCTATTAACCTGCTCGTGCACGACTGAACTTTAGTACATTTCGAGTGTGTTGTGGACAGTAAGCATTCTATAGAGAGAAGCGTTTGCTCTGATTTATACCCACATCCTAAGTCCAAGGTTTTCGTCTTCTTGCGTACACTACAAAGACCAGCATGAAGTTCAGGGTTCGTAAAAGGAAGATTCTATGAAAAAAGGAACGAGTCATGTCCACACTCCAATTTTTCGTCTTCTGTGAAGCGAGGCGTGTCTAACGTCCAATTAAACGTAAGGTCCAATCATTAAACAGGGGTATCTATGTGTGTCCGTATGTCTACTGTACAGCACACGCAGTTTTGGCGAACTTGTTACTGTCAGCCGCCACCTGCCCTCTTAGCGGAACAACCCATGCAAATTGTTTCCTCGTAGGTGCAGCATTGCGTCGATGTCAAATTGAGAGTCTCATGGGTAATGCAACAACTATACGTGCATCCCTGTATCTTGCTCGCCTCACTTTCGGGGTATATTACAGCCCCTGTATCCTTTTCTCATGTTTTGGTGGATCGCAGACAAGAGCGAAGTAAACACAGCTAGCAAAGATGCTGCAATGAGGCCCACTGTTTACGTTTCAGCAGATGGTTATATAGCCCGTTCATGTCTGGTAGCCATTTCTTTCCTCCAAACCGCTCCATTGGTCCATCGAGCGCTCCGAGCCCGTGGATGCTAGGTTACAGGCGAGTTGACTTTCAAGCATTACTCAGCGCCTGGCTAACCTCTGCTTCTCACTGTCACTTCGACTAGACCTATACGGATACAACCGCCACTTCTCTCATCCTCAAGTGGCCTAAAATGCCGCAGCCGCCAATGCAGGAAACCTGGGAATGCCCTCATTCCAAGTGTGCTCCACGAACAATCATGACCGTAAAGGGGACGCCATGTCCAAAATGCGGCACGCCGTCGACTTTCCCACTCAGCATGCATCCAAAATTACCTCCACCCCCCGGCACGCCGGACCCGAAGACCAAGAAGTAAGAGACTCGATATGGACCAGGTGGTAGGAAAGTAGGAAACGAAGCCGGAATCTGGTATTATCGGAAGAGATTGGAGGGAGTTGGGTGATGTACCTCACTGGGCATGTGGAGGCCAATCCCGGTAGTCAGAATTTCATCTCAGAGCAAAGCAATACCACTTTCTTGTGCTTTTGTATTTCGCCATGTTTACAAGACAAAAGTAGATACCCATTATATCGACCCCTGTCAAAAAGCTAGAAGAGCCCCTTTCACAGTAGCAGACAAATATCAAAGACGCTGGATCTGTGTTGGGTATCCCGGCGACAAGATGTGCACTTGGTTGCGTCACTGGTCGCACCACAATTGGTAGAACTGAATCCCGTGAATTCACCAGAACAAGGGCCATGCAACTGCAGGAATAGTCAGGAAAGAGGTTTGTTTGTTTGTTTGTTTATTTACGCTAGCCAGCCGAAGCCAGTATCTAGTACATCAATAATTACATTGTATAAGGAAAAAAACCCTTTTATAGGGCTAGAAGCCCTAAAATAGGGAGGAAAAAACCCTATACCACTCAGATTCTGCCTTTAATAGTTTGCCCTCCGTGTAGGAGGGATTGCCGTAGCTTCTGTTAACCTATTTTTAAAGCACCCCTAGCCTCCAGTTTCCAAGCTTCAGATTTTATATAATACGGCTATATATCCGGCTCATATTTTGTTATCACCCTAGAGCTCTGGGCCTGTCTTAGCCAATTAGTTGAAGGCAGGTTGGCTTAAGTCTGCCTGGTTCCAATTTTACTAGCAGAGGGGACCAAGCTCTGCTAGTAAATTGTGCCCCTGGCCGGATTCGAACCGACGACCTTGGTGGCCCGCAACACCAAGGCCCCATGACGCTAAACCACTGCGCCACAGGGGTCAGGAAAGAGGTTATTGCATGGTGATTGAAGCCGCTATCCTACATTCATCTGAGCTGGAAAGTAACTTAACTCCTCACTCCCTGCAACTTTGAGGCTGCCAAAGTTTATACATAAATGATCTGCGATTAGAAACCTGGTTGAGTTCTAGTAAGTGCTGCCTGGGCATATTGTCTTGAAATGAGTTTTACGGAGCGTTGACGCCTTGTCTCTTATGTGTGCGCCCCTTTCTCGGCCGCATCGGACTACTTGGCAAACTTGACTCGAGCTAATTGCCGTGACGCTTTTCTGCAGCCTTATCAGTTCAGAATGTCCAGAGTACTGTTTAAAGGCGTCCAATACAAATTGGTGCATGCAAACAGTGTACCTGTCTGTCCAGCTGGATAACTTGACCGACGCACAGCCGGGTAGCTCGGTGGTCGTCGATGGAGGGATCGCCAGACCAATTAAACACGGAGAATAACCGCCTAGCGGTGGGGGAAGCGAAGGATATCACCGTTTATTGCTTCGGCGGCCGGCCGGCTCAAGGTATACCCATGAGAGTGGAGTGAATTCGCTTTCCCCGTTCATCCGCAATACCCCCAGTATGCATGTGTGTGGAGAGGTCTTAATCTCCCTGACCGCGCGTCGCGCTTTGCGACACTATCCATGTAGGTGCGGAACGAAGGTACTTCTCAAAAATCAGACCCGGACCTTAAGTCGTTGCCTCCTGCAAGTAACCCACACCTCGTATTTTTGTCGACTTGCAGGGCCAGGATACAGCTTTACCGGGACGTATAACTTGGCACGAGTGTCTGCCTACATGCAGCACGAGTCTGCGATTTAAGGGCACAATTTACCCCTGAGAGAGCGTACGTCTTGAACTTCTGCATGAAGCTGATTTTCTACTGCCCGTGCTACACTTGTGGCTCTATTTGTGGCTCGTACTCTTCGTCGTGTTGCCTAAACGAACCCATGTGTTCTTTTCAGTGCCTAGTGGCGTTTTAGGAGTTGTTGTTCGCGTGCTCCATTGTCCAGGTTCCGAGCCGCGGTTCTCGTTTACCCACGTCCGGCTCATCAAGGCAGAGAAAATACAACCAGGGACACTGCAAAACCCAAGCTGACTTGGGTGGAACAAGTGCGTCTACCCTTGCACATACGCCAGGTTTCTTCTTAAGTAATAGCGAGGTTGCGGCCTGGTC
Source organism: Sarocladium terricola (assembly GCA_029379155.1). Classification (NCBI taxonomy): domain Eukaryota; kingdom Fungi; phylum Ascomycota; class Sordariomycetes; order Hypocreales; family Sarocladiaceae; genus Sarocladium; species Sarocladium terricola. The sequence continues at coordinate 758,231 of JAHKSO010000010.1, forward strand.
TCAGGTAGACTTGAGGCTGATGAATGCCCTTCTAATAGTTCGGTAGGCTCGACCAGCGTGCCACTCCTTTACGCCTGTCCATATTTCGGACAGATGTGAACTTTTCCTGCAAAAACGTCCCCCTCGTCAAAAGCTCTGCCTAAACCTTATACATTTTGTTCAGTGAGACAAACCATGAGTCGGGAATATTGTAGGCTAAACCACGGCTGATATGGAGGGAATTAGATGGCTTTGCCTAAATCATTAGAGGCCATCTGTGGTATTTTATCGAGATGCATAATACTTTACAGCTGACCTTTTTCCTGCAAGCCTTCAGTACCAAAATAACCGATGACCACTTCCATGACCTCGTAACTTGTAGCGACTTCGGCCTCTATCCCATGGCTTTTAGTTTAAAATACTGCGTGGAGGCGTGTAATACACAGTAGCTATATCCCTTTAAGAGTTTGTACATACCTTCAGAATATTTATGCGCTGAAGGATTTCGTAGCCAATTAGCCATGCTCATGCAGTGGCACCTCGTCCCAGAGTCTAATATCGCGAGGTGTTTTCCAATTTTGCAAAGCCTTCTTGCCCGTGCGTAGTGCCATCTCATGGCCCTGTCTGCAGCTTCAGCACAAATAATGTCATCGAAATGTTCTTTTTTACAAAAGCTGAAGAGTAGGTATTCACCCAAGCTCATGACATAATTTTTCTGGGTGTGGAGTTGTTCTTGGAGTTGTGTAGCCGCTGAGCAAAGAATTTGCTTCTTGATAAACTCCACATAATCACCTTCCTGTGAGCATAATGCATCGTACAGCGCTTCGTCAATCAATAGTGGAAGCTGGGCGAGAGGAGGGCGGGTGCTGCCGCTCATGTTATGAAGGTAAAATGTACCACAGAAATGCCATTAGAGTTGTCAAACTGTCACGAACGTTTGAGATGGGAATTGTACTGTGGGCCTGTCGTACGGACCCCTCACATTATTATTTTAGGCTAAGTTAAGTCACTGCTTTCCAAAGCTTCTACGAGTAGGCTGGGAAGGGACGACCGTTCCCCAGCGTTACGTATCATCCACTGTCCCATCACCAACAAATTAGGCTTAGTGAAACCATGTAGAGAGTTCCTCCTATCTCACATGATGTTCCTTCACCGCCACAGGCCAACGCATTGGCGGCAAATCAAAGCTTGTTAGCAAGCTCTCTGCCAGGAGTCAGGTCACAAATGCCAGCCAAGGCGAGTGTTGGTCTACCCATTGTCGGGGATGAACGGGTGTTGAACATGATACAGTCTAGCGTGCGCCTTCCATAAATAGCCTACGTTGGCGGCATCTCTAGGTTACAGAATCAGCGCGCTCTTTTCATCTGCGTTCCGCTGTGAGGTCCAATGGGTTTGAGTGCTTGAACACCTTGGCTTGTCTCACTTGACAGACTCCATGTGGAGCTGCCTGTGTGATATATTCGTCAATGGCGCTCTCGATTTTTGCCTCGAAGTTTAGGGTAGGGGATCGAAACCTAGACAGCATTGCAGCGTTCGTTCTCTATTATGCTATGTATCTGTCGATCAAATCTCAACCGGGATTTAGCACTAATTATTATAAGGCTGGCTTTCTCATCGGCGGTACTAGATCAATACGACGATGCAATTGTATGCCGGTATCAAAGTTTATCCGCTGTTGCCTTGGCTGAATCGGGGTACATCAAGAGACCTTACCAGCATCGTGCCGGACAATTAAGGGTGGGCCCGACAGGGCAATATATTGCATAGCGTATAGCATGCGGCTGGAGATGAGGAGGTTGGCACTGCTTGGGGGAAAGGATGTGGCAGGCGCAGACTAAGGCTGAGCCTAGTTAGGTGTCACAGCTCTAGCTCCGCGGCTGAGTTTACGAAAGAATTGGGACATAACTACCCAGACAAAGCAATAGATCAGCAGCCACTTAGCCACGAGACGGACCCAGGCTCCAGCGCCACATGAAGACACGCAACATGGAATATGGCTGGTACGTCGGCACTAAACAGGAAGCACCAGGTGCACAATGACACCAAATAGTTATTCATCCCTTCGTCCATTCTGTACGCGCAAGGAAAAAAAACACCCCAGAAGGTAGTTTAAAAGCATATAAGTGTTCTCAATATTTGTTAGTTAAAATATTTTGCTGTGTAGGTCACCGATGGCTGAGATCTTTTTGTGTTTTTATGGCCGTCATCTACCAACCCTCGGAGTGGTATCCTTCGAGAGCTTCTTTACAAAAGTATTGGTTCTAGCTTTGAGCTTCATTATCCTCACTAGGCTTTATGCATGCCTTTTGGGGATACTGCTTGAGGTTGGCAACATCCTGTGATGTGTGGCGGCGTTTCAACATGGCCTTGCTGGCCAGCTGGCGTGTAGCTCGGGGAGAGAAGGCCGCAGGGAAGTTAACCTGAGTGGCATGAGTCGTAATGGGCTGGGCTTCGGATCGGGGGATTTCGCTGATGGGCTTGAGAGCCAAGTGTCGCATACCCTTCATCATCAGGGGCGCCTCGTCTGAGTCGTTGGGAGAAGATCCCAGTGGGGGTCCTTTAGGTGCCGTTCGCGACCGCTGGGTGGCAGGAGTTGGTCGCGAGACTTGATTCCCCAGCGCTCTTGCTCGCTCATTCTGGGCAAGCATTAGTGTTATAAGAGACGGCCTGGAGGCAAGATTGGCCTTGGCCTCGACACGCTGAAATAACTTTTCGTCGACGCTAGACTTGCCGCTATCCTCAGTTGAGTCCTTCCAATCAGAAGAGTCGTCATCATTATTAGCGCTCTTATCAACATAGTCGGCAGACTCGCTATGTTGCTGTAAAGTTTGCGCCGTCAAGTTGTTGACGCGAGTGCTGGGCAGGGTGGAGCGAACAGAGCTCTGCATGGAATCTTCTTTAGATGAACCGCCAATTTGGAACATGGACTTCTTGCCCATGGTTGGGGCAGCAGCTTTGATGTTGTCAATTCTTTGGCTATGCTCGCTGGAGGAACAAGATCCACCCAAGGCGAACCGAGCAGGCTGCTTCTTGGGCTGCACATGTTTAGGCGCAGGTAAAGAGCTTGGCTCTGGCAGAACATCTTGTGATGAAGCAGTAGCCGCTGGCTTAGGGAAAGGGAGTGCTTGGACTTCGAGGCCATTGGTGGGTGGCAAGGGAAAAGGCTGCGAGTCTTCAGAAATGTGTTTGGACGACTGTGATTTGGTAGTGGCAGATCCAGATCTGGAGAGGGCAGGAGGAGCAGGGGCGACAAGCTCTGGCTTGGTGGACGCCATTAGGGGAGAAGTTTGCGACGGGGCGGACAGAGGTGCCTTGTCCTTGACGATGGACACAATCATCTTCTTAAAGTCGTCAGAGCTGATGCGGCGATCACGTCGATTGGTGGGGGAGTCCAGTCTTCGTATCCTGGGTCGGATCTCGAGGGGTGCAGATACAGATGTAAAGTCAACGGCTTCGTCGTCAGGCAACGACACGACACTGCCAAAGAGCTGAGGAACTTCGTGTATCCTCGTCTCTATGGGGTTCTTGGGGAGCGTGGTTGAGGTGGTTGAGGTGGTTGTGGTGGTGACTATGGCGTCGGTATTGTTGTTCGCGTCCGCGACGAACGAGCAGAAATATGTCAATATAAGAGTCCAACAATGGCGAATGAACGGCGTGCTATTGTTAGCGCCGGCCTTCCATGGGCTGGTGGCGGAACAGCACACCCCAGCTCATCCCACAGGGGTTGAACGAGTCTTCATGCCTTATTCGTAATGCGTTGGTCATCCCAGGAATTGTGCGGCTGGGAACTAGTGCTGATATGAGTGAGACAACACTAGGCCGAAGTGTCGTCCTGCATAAACTTTACCGCCAGTACTCAAAACATGCCGTGGCAACACGAAAGCGCCGGCTTTACCTAACGGGGCTAGGTGACACCACTTTGAGACCAACCTGCAGTCACATCCCCCGTCTTCTGTGCCGCCTTGACGAGATTGCAAACTCGGGTGGCGTTTGGTGCACCTTAGTACTTGTGGCAGTTTTCTGAAGTGAACCACGAGCCCTGCGACTCTTTTTCTACTTTCAGTACAGCGGATCATCCCTTCCCTTACTCCGCAGCTTCCCCCAAGCTCTATCATCTGTCTTTACGACCTTGTTTCTACTGTCTACCAGTGGAGCACACGACCAGGATTTTCTGCGCATATGAGAATCCCTCCGGTTGATGAGCATAACGACCATAAACTGTCGCTTTTCGCTATCTATCTGCTTATCTTTATTGATTACAAACTGCAGATATTCTACTTCTTCTTGATCTCTATCCTAACAGGTAGAATTCACAAACTATAATAAGGACGTCATGCGCATATTTAATTATTCCCTAGCAGTCAGTAAGCCCTTGGTTTCCTCCATGATTCAGGTTTCCGATTGCTAACGATGTTGCAGACAAACGCAAGGGGAGCGATCCAGAAGCCCAAGAATAAATTGAGAACAGAAAGAAAGCATGTTAAGACAAGATTGTTGGGGGCTAGCATTCCAGACTCATACCATTTTGGATCTCAACGACCGCCCAGCTTCGACAGCGTCGATACTTTAAAACTATGCAGAAATCTGTATTCAAGTTTTTACCCCGTATCGAATGGCAATGCCACTGCCCTGGGCGCAGAGTTTCCCGCGAGGCACAGCGATCCGTCGACACCAGCCGGCGATTCCACCCTGTACTATGCAGGTCATGATTCTGCCATGACGGGCAACGATTCTTCTACCTCGGTTGACGATGACTACGCAGCGGTCAACGTCAACTCCAATGTAACTGACCAAAACGCCCCAATATCGAATGATGAGTCAAACACGGAGGTAATGTCAGACCGCGATTCCGCAATCGGAGATACCGCAGACAGCGAGACGGCCTCTCTTACCGAGTCTGCAACGGACTTCGTCCCCATGCATAACAGATGGTATCAGACCAACAAACCTGGAGGGTATCCCTTTCCTATGGATGTCCGCGAGCAGGAACGTCTAGAAAACCTTCACGAAGCCGTCAAAATCCGCCTCGATGGCAAGCTGTATTGCGCGCCCATCCATCCCAAAGACATAAAGAAAATATTGGACATCGGTACAGGAACGGGTCGGTAGTCAATAGAAATGGGCGATTTATTCAAGGCGGCATCCATCACCGGCATCGATATTAGTCCTATTCAGCCAGCATGGCTTCCAACCAATGTCGAGTTCCTCATAGACGACGTCGAACTAGACTGGGTTGAGAAACCAAATTCGTGCGACTATGTCTTTATCCGATGCATGGGTACCTCAATACGAAAATGGCCGAGGTTAATCCGTCACCTTCACAGCGCTTTGAAACCGGGGGGTTGGGTAGAAATCCAGGAATTATCTTCATCGTACATGACCGAGGGCAAACCATTGCAGCAGATCGACCAGAACCACGCGTTCCTACGGTTGACCAGGGCTTTAGACGAGGCATGCAAAAAAACGGGGAGGGTCTTCGATCCAACACCGAAATTAGCAAATTGGTTTAGAGAAGCCGGATACAGCATTGTTAGAGAAAAAGTATTTGAGATGGCTGTTAAGGATTGGCCAAAAGATAAGCGCGACAAGACAATTGGCAAAATGATGGGAGACAATGTGTGTGACGGTGTGGACGGCATGACGGCCGTGTTATTGAGAGATGTTCTCGGGATGCAGGACGCGGAGATGGAATTGTTAAATGCCGCAGTAAGAAGCGCGACGAAAGGAGGTCCGAAAGTCATTGCGCCTTATGTGGTGATTTGCGCCCAAAAGTGATACATGAGCGTATCACATGGTATTGAAAGTGACAGTGACCTGGGATATTCGCCGTCGATTCTGCTGACACTGGACGTGTCCTCATGGTCTATTTGCCAATGTATATTAACTTTTTATTGACAAGTGATGTACTGTACTGTAACGCAGTTAGTTCCTAGATACTAAGCTAAAGACTTGCAAAGCAAGTTACGTAACACTCCCAGTCAATAAGTCCTTGCTGCCAATTCCGGCAAGTCATTCACTGTGTTTAGACGTTAATATGCGCGGCATTGGAAAAGCTTTGCGGTTGTCCCTAGTCTGGACGCTTATAAACTGGCCGCCTAGGTTGAAACGTCACCCCACTCTCATTAACGAAGAATGACGTAGAAACTTATGGGTACGCCCGAAGTTCTCCAACCTGGATACCTGTTAAAGGAGAACGACCCAAGCCAAAAGCGGTCCGGGTTGTTCCTGCCACTCACACCCAACAGTTGCAAAAGTCAGCGAGAATGGTCTGTGCTGACTTTTCCAAGGCTGACTTTGACGCGGTTTGGGTCGCAGCATGCCCTTATGAGCTGTAAGTCTCAGTATCATTTAGAAACGACGGTTGTTGTCTAGTATGTGACCGCAACCTCTCGCCTCTCTTATCGGAAACTCCCATCCATTCTCCTGCCAACCCTCACTGGTCGTCCATGCATACGAGGACAAAGAATTCGGAGGAAGTCAAAACGTACATAAAGCAGCGGAAGACACAGCTTCTGTCGGATAGCAGAGGCCAATGAGATTAGGAAGAATATGTTCTCATATAATAAGTTACCGGGATAGTCCGTCTTATCTACATACAGCTGCTACGGTCTCAGTGGGCTGCCACCCTCAAGGTTACTGATCCGTGTAAATTTGTGACTGCTCTGATATAGAAGAACGAAACGACAACTTGGGGCTATGTCTAGCAGCTATGTCACGAGAGGAAATCAACGTAAAGGCTAAAGGGCTCTAGAGGCTTGCATAATGCAGCACGCACAGTACTTCCGGCTTACAATGAATTCGGCGGAGAAGGTTAACCTGTGATGATGTCCTATCATGGCGTCCTGGTCTGTCCTCAACCTTTTGTTAGGACGCACCGCAGAAGAGCTGGGTAACATGTTGCAGCGACTTATTTGCCAGTTATATTAATACCAACACTCTACTACCAGTCGCAAATGCACTGCAACTAAAAGTAGGTACTAAAGAAGCAGAACCTGCAAACTCAACTACACAGCATGTCAGAACAATCTAGCTCTAGTTAAGCACGCCATCAACTCGTGTGCACTTGCAAGGAGTTTTGCACCCGATTCCACAACTTGTAAAACGCCTGTAGCTCTCTTTCCCGAGCTTCGACATTACCCGCCACGCAATATATAAGCAACAGCGTCAGTTCCGAGTCAGCGCACAGAAGGGCTTCAGCCAAGTCACGCCCCAGGCCATGTTTGTACAGACTGTCTTGCCAATGCTGACAGTTCGTACAAACATTACCACTGCTATTTGGTGCAAGATTTCGCCATAATGTTTCCCCAAGAGCTTCGAGTTTAAGTATCATGTTAGGGTTCCAGGGCCGAGGCATCAATTGATAATAATGCCACACAAAGCAGTTTATGTTGTGTGCCTGGTGTATTGATGGTGACTGACATTCCGCGTATAATTTGCTGATTTCGGCGCCATCCCCAAATGAGAGGACTAAGCCTTGAACATTGCATAGGGAGTCAACTATCGACTCCTCAAATTTTTGATATGGCATATCTTTCATTCGCGCGTTGTTCACAGCACTAGTTGTATCAATCTTGTTTTGACGGATTTGTTCCCAAGTATTATTTTCTAAGAACAGACCCCAAACAGGTAAGAATAGCTCCGTCATCGTGCATGAGTAAATTTGGCACAAAAAGAGGCAGAATGAATTCAAGGAAACGGCCTTGCAATGACCATTTAGAACAAAATACATACCGGAAGGTAATTATATACTTTCTGAGAAGCATACATCTGTCTATGCGACATCAAAGATGAGGGGCAAGATGGGACAACGCCTCATTGGCAAGGGCTGCCGTGAGCGAGCTGGGCATCTGCAGGTGACAAACTAGATGCCTCGCGGAGCAACGCTACATGCACCAGTCTAGCTGCCACCTAGCTAGGCTCCGTGGACGCATGCAATGCAACTCTGAGTTGTCGTGCCCGTTGATCCTGACGGAGCTGATCGGTGGATTGGTGGTGCTGGGGGGTAGCAGAGCATTAGGCACGAATCCAGGCATATTTCGTGGCACGCGGTCCGCATCCGGGTTTTTTGTTAGCTGCTCACAAGATACGCCACAGGTGCCATTCAAGCCCGAGCAGTTGTTGACAAGACAGTACTTCCAGGTACAAAATCCAGGGGGGCTCCCTTGTGCTTTTCTGAGCAGGGGGTTCAGAAACTGAGGATCAAGACCGGGTCCGCTATGCTGCATGCCCTAGCGACCAGAACCAAAAGCCATGATTAGGTGCCGTACTCCACAATTAAACCTTGCAACCCGGTGTCTCTTTACCCATATTAACAGGTGGATAGCTCAGGGAGAATCTCTTGCCTGTCTGACGCTCCATGGATGTAGGGAAACCGCAAACTCTGGAGAAATGACGACTTTCTCACAAAAGTGAAACTTCACGACTAGTGTCAAGTTTTTATAAAACCAATAAAACCTGCTGGCGTAGTTCCAGAATCGCGAATAATGGCAGACGTAACGGAACCCAATGCGCAAGATTGTCAAGTCTAACAGTCACGATTGTTTGGAGGCCACGAAAGACTCAGCGGTGTTATCTTTTAGGTTTCATCAGATACGAAGTAGGTCGTAAGATCCCCATACCTATGACGATGTATTTCGCATCTTTATGGTCACGGGATATGGGAAATTGACGGACATTTCTTCGTTTTCTTTCCTACTACGGTGGTCTACTGGCAAGCCAGAGAAAAATGGCTTGCCGATTGGATCCGCAAAGCGCTGCACAAGGCCATGTATCTCGACCTTGGCCTACACTGGATGGGTGGTTTTGTCCAAGAATAATTAGCTGACCTTTTATGAATTAGGCTCAAGTACGCTTGGCATAGTGTGCTAGGAATAGCTGAGATACGCATGCATTGTATTACAGCGTGTCGACATGAAGTCCATTCACTCCAATCTCCAGATAGTCAACCCCGCCAGTATTATGCAATCCGAGCCCAATTAGCTTGTATTGAATGGACATTAATCGTTGACGCATTTGGATTATTGAGAATCTTTCAGTCAGCATCCTTGCTCGGGACAATATCACCAACATCCTCTGCAGATGCAGATGGGACCGCCATCCCAAGGTGAAGAGCCGGTCTATCGATATTGTGGTTGTTATAGCTTTCAAGAGGAGGGTGGTTGTTAGCATGGTCGCGTTTATTTATATAAGGGGACTGGGTCAAGATCGATCCTGTTCTTCTGATATCTTGTAGTCCCAAAACGAAAGACTCGCATACCTGACAACCGCAATCCCACCCGGCTTTAACATAAATTCTACGCCGAAGTCGACTGACGTTTTGAGCCAGAGCTTTACGAAACAACGGAGAATAAGACCATGTGAAACCTGCGATTCTCCAGGGTCAGCTACCGGCGGACAGACGAAGCGAAATGAAATGGGAAGGGGACACAAAAAGCGAAGAGCGCTGCAGTTGGCGGTAGGCGGAGAAATGGGAGACGGAAAGAACGCACAACAAGCACATTCACATGCCTTCCGCCATTCATGTAAGGTTTCTGGATCTCTTGAATTTGATAGATGAATTTGTTCAGACGGTCCTCGACTTGCGGCTTTAACCTGCGAGACTCGAAGATAAGAACAGCGTGTCAGCAGCAGCTCATTGGGCAGAATGGATACACAAATAAAGAAAGTTTCGTACTCTCCATTCTCACAACCATCTCTCCAAATACTCCACTCCCCCTCCTTGTCTAATCCCCTCTCTTTCCTTAGTTTTCTAATCTCCCCATCTGTCAGGCCTTCATAGTCGCCATAATCCCACTCCGTAGCGAGTTCAGTAAAATTCTCTTCCCATTTCGATTCGGTGGCAGCGGGGGAGTGCTTCAGGAGGAGCTCATAGGTTTGTTTCGCTCTTATCCTCGGACTGACGAAAACGTGTGAGAGGCGGGATGTGTCAAGAAACTTGCCAGGGCCGACGAGCTGTTCAGCAGTGGAGGTAACTTGGTCGATTCCCTCTTTAGTGAGCTCTTGTTCTGTATAGCCCGTGAATCGACCATGTTTGGCCCACTCCGTCTGTCCTAGTCACAGAAGTGTGTCAATTTTGATGCGGTTTATGGAGAGCGAATGAAAATAGAAGATCTTCCCAAGTTCGTAAGCCTTCACAACTTACCATGTCGCATAAGATACACACAGGGAGTATCGGCGTCTTGATTAGACATGGTGCTAGGTCATGTGCTTGTGAAGTTGGAAGAACAACCAAGTGATGAATTGCGCCAGTGGTACAGAGAATGAGGTCCGTCTGGACAAGGCGAAAATGGCTCTCAGGCGGTGGGGTGCGGCAGGATCCGCGTCCAGAAGACGGCTGATACCCCACTACCAGGACCCATTGTTACACGGGCAATACCAACCGTCCCAAACAACCTCCATCAGCATGATCAAAGGTTTTAAGGCAGCTCGCATACTATATAACCATAAGACAATCTTTATAACGGGATGAGTACGATGGTGGCTCGGCTTACGCTCTCGCCTCCAGGACTATTAGTAAGCAAGGTTAGGTGTCGAGCTCTCCTTTTCTTTCTTCCTTTCCTCCTCGTAGTATTAATACAGTAGTCGTCTAGCTAGTTGCCAATACACTCCGCTTGAACCGTTATAATCTAGGCTAACACTCTAGTTAATTGAATAAAGTGAACTTCGCTGTCCAATTTGACCCAGAATGGCGATCTTAATGGTTGTGAGAAGAGCTATTTAACCTTCTGGCTTGACATCAGGCCATGTGATATTTGAATTGAAACATTGTTATCGTCATTAATACATAGCGAGCTAACCATTCGCAGCGCTGCCCGCTTCAGGAAGTGGTTGAAACCCCATAAAGTATTCGGCCAGAAATACGAGTGTTCGGTCTTATTGCGAGAGGTCACATCTTTGCAAATTCTTCAAAAGCCGTCAAGAGATATAAACCAAAAGTAGTGTATTCGCATCCTTTTCTAAGTCTTTGAAGGCTAGCGCTGCTCAGTGCTTAAAACATCTTCCCACACCCTGCAGTATGGACTGTTGCGACCGAATTGTCAACGACCCTTGTGACAGGCGCCGAAACATTACCTTGCTGAAACATGGTGAGGGTATGAGTCCATTCTCGAAGCCGGCAGCTGAATGAGTTTCGCCCAGGGATGGTTACTTGGCTGTTGTCGCTCCCGACATGCAGCTGGAAAGTGCTCGTTAGTTCGTGATTCCATCGGTATTAGCGGCGAGAAGAGTATAGAATGGCACGTACAACAGATATGGTCACCCCTATTCCTACTTGTTAATATTACAGGACTAGACGAGTAGCAACCTGGTCTTTGCTACGGCCAGAGTTGGAGGACTTACCAATACTGCTTGCTAACAATGACAGGGGTACATCTCCGTTCAGTCTCGATATACTTAGAACACCAGGACTCGACCAGATAGTAGTAGTGCTGACAGCTCAGCTCTTTCTACGTCATTATTTGGGTCAGTGGTGAACGGACCCTTACCTAGTTTTACTCACATAGATGTAGTTACACATGGTGATGCGCGGCGTAAGAAGTTACGCGACGCTTGTGGAAAGGGTTCTTGAGGGGCCAGATACAACTCCTGACCTGAAATATGTGGAGAGAAGAATCCAGTTGAATATAGAGGTATCAAGACATAAAGGAAGGATAATCGAGAATTACAAGTGCTCAGAGAGGAAGCGATTCAAACCCGGGGGCCATTAACGTGGTGCGGAGAGGCAGTGTTGTGCACTTAGTCCAGTAAAGAAAGGTCCAATGGGCAATCATAGGGATGGGAATACAACATGCTTGTATGCTCTCTTCCCTCCCGAGTATATGAGGCTCGATATCGAGGAATATGATGCCGGGGCATTCTATGACCAAAGTCCTGCTACACTACCATTGCGCCGCTTTGCCTTGAGACACCCCGCTAGCGGTGGCATATAGTTTCCTTGGCACAATTAAAAAAAGCAAAGTAAAAAATTATCAATTTAATGGTCATATCCTCAACAACCGGTTGTCTAATGGCAGATGATATCCGTGGAGGTATGAGCCATGCTCCTCAGTAGCCACACCTTCCTCCGCACCAGTTTCACGAATCATTGAGGCTGAATTATTGCCTCAATTTCGCTAATCAATCTGTAAGAGCACTATCACACATGATATGAGTATCTTCTTGTACCTTCACTGTCACAGTGCATTTCATGGGCTTGCGCCGCAGCCAGATCAGACTGTGGTGGTGGAGGTACAAGATCGTCGCAGGAGCTGCGACAGGGTCCCTGGCCTTCTTTCGTGATCCGTCGACAACTATGCTCTGGGAGTGTGACAAGAGACAGAAGTGGAGTATGTATCAGCAACGCCCCTATATCACATACGACACAACAACGCCACAGTATTACCTGAATTGGTTTAGCAGACGGGTGCGAACAAGTGCAATGTCGTCAACTATGGGCGTGCTTAGACTGTCAGGGCCGTTGGACAATCGGACGCTCTGGCGCCACATTATACGATGCACCAACGCCACAGTATTGCCCGATTCGGTTCAGCCGAAAGGGGTGTGCGACACACGACCCAGCTGCAAATCAAGGTCTGGTGGAACCTATGTTTATGGGGCGACCTAAGCTGGGGTTCCAGCTGATCTCAGGTCCAGCCTATTTCATCTCAGGTCCAGGTGGGGCACTTTTATCGCCTAATTAGGTAGGCGGTCAATACTTCAACATATTTTAGAGCAAGTGCTCTGCATATGCTAGGCATATGCAAACTACACAGTATTAATTATTAGCATATGCCTAGCATATGCTAACTACCTAGGGCTACTAGCATTACTGCTAATATTACTGCTAGCATCGCTACTGGCATCGCTACTGGTATTGCTGCTGATATTACTGCTGACATTGCTACTAACATCGCTGCTGACATTGCTACTGATATCGCTGCTAATATCGCTACTAGTATTGCTGCTGACATTGCTACTGATATCGCTACTGGCATCGCTACTGACATCGCTGCTAACATCGCTGCTGATATCGCTGCTGGCATCGCTACTGGCATTGCTACTGACATCGCTGCTGATATCGCTGCTGATATTGCTACTAGTATTGCTGCTAACATTGCTACTGACATCGCTACTAGTATTGCTACTGACATTGCTACTAACATCGCTACTGGCATCGCTACTGACATCGCTACTAACATCGCTGCTAACATTGCTACTGACATCGCTACTGACATCGCTGCTAACATCGCTGCTGATATCGCTGCTGGCATCGCTGCTGATATTGCTACTAGTATTGCTGCTAACATTGCTACTGACATCGCTACTAGCATCGCTACTAACATTGCTACTAACATCGCTACTGGCATCGCTACTGACATCGCTACTAACATCGCTGCTAACATTGCTACTGACATTGCTACTGACATCGCTGCTAACATCGCTGCTGATATCGCTGCTGGCATCGCTACTGGCATCGCTACTGGTATTGCTGCTGACATCGCTGCTGATATCGCTGCTGGCATCGCTACTGGCATCGCTACTGGTATTACTGCTGACATTGCTGCTGATATCGCTACTAACATCGCTGCTAACATTACTGCTGGCATCGCTACTGGCATCGCTACTGGTATTGCTGCTGACATTACTGCTGACATTGCTGCTAATATTGCTACTAGTATTACTACTAATAGGGGGCATATGCTAGGCATATGCCTAGCATATGCTTACTATAAATTACCTATTAGTACTAGCTTTATAGGTCTCTTAATTTTTTCTCACACTAATATACTGTGTAAATTACCATCTGCTCAGCATATGCCAGGCATATGCGTAGCATATGCTATTCTGCCATTTTTTAGCCCCACCTGGACCTGAGATGAAATAGGCTGGACCTGAGATCAGCTGTGTGCCCACCTAAGCTGGCACACGGGAACATCCTGGTGCCACACACGCACGCCACAGTATTCGAAAGGGCTCGATTCGAAAGGGCTTGATTTGCTTGATTTGAAGGGCTTGATCGAAGGGCTCGATTTGCTCGATTTGAAGGGCTCGATTTAAAAGGCTCGATTTGAAGATTTATTTTTTATAGATCATGAAGTGGTATTGTGTGTTTTTTCCCTCCGGGGGCCCTGCCGGGGGCTCCTGCCTGCGGCGCTGCCTACCTTCCGTAACATTACAACGCGCCTGCTAAAAGCATCACTAACTCGGTACGTACCTCAAATTCCTCGTTATCCAATCGCCGATGAGTATTCGATTTCTGACCAATCGCCGATGAGTATTCTAAAGTTGTCGGCCTCACTATTGGATTCATTTTAAAAAGGCAAAGCGGGCAGCTGCAGTCTTCGGAACTGCATCTTCACTTGCCTTCGTTCCGCATTTCACGTAAAACTCAGGCAAAGCGCCGCTTTGCCTGATTAATTATTAGTTAGATTAAACTGATACGTCTGACGCATTACTTTAATAGATGGTGAAGCAACCCTTTGCAGTCACCTCCCCCCAGCTTTAGTGCAATTCGACGCGACCATAATCGATGCTAGGGAGATTACAAACGTTCTCTCTAATATCTTTGTGGCACTTTCCCTCAGCGAACCAAGAGCCCTCCGGTTCAGATGTTTCGGTTTTCTGTACCTTATTGTTGTTTTCTACTTCCACTACGGCAATTCTTTCCTTCCCTTACTCTACAGCTTCGCCCAAATCCGACCGTCTATCTTTACGATCCTTGATCACCTGGTAGAAGACACGATCGGTATTCTCTGCGTATCTGAGGGTCCCGCTGTTTAGCCATATCCTGTTAATTTTTAATACTCACCTCGTCTTTATCGTTTTCTGAAACTCGCTCCTCACAAGTAGGGTCGTGCAAACATGCAGGGGATGTATCTTGGTCATCTGCCATTTGTTAGTACGAGTCAGATTTACTTTGTGGTCCACGTTTATGATTGCTGACGTGCTACAGAGGAAAGCAAGGACGAACGCAAGGGGAGCCATCCAGAAGCCGAGCAAAAAGCACGATTTTTTTGCGACAGTGTTATTGCCAACCAGCTTTCCAGACTCGTGCCATTCCGGTTCGCCACTACAAGAAAATCTTTATGCAAGACTTAACCTCATATCGGATGACAATCCTACTCTCCCGGACGCAGATTATGTCGTAAATCATTGTGTTCCATCAATACCAGCCGGTGATTTCGATGTGTACTACGCAGGTCATAACTCTGTCATGATGGATGATGAGTCTTCTACCTTGATCGGTGACGATGACACCGCAGTCAGCGATTCTAATAGTTATCAAGAAGCTTTTGGGTCGGACAATGACACCGCAATCGGCGATTCTAACAGTTGTCAAGAGGCTTTCGGGTACAACAACGCCGTAAATTCAGACACCGATTCCGCAATCGGAGATACCGCAGACAGCACGACGGCCTCTCTTTCCGATTCTGCAAGGGAGTTTGTCCGCAGGCATGACCGGTGGTACCTGACCGATGAACCCCCGGAGCGTATCCTTTCCCTATCGATAGGGACGAGCAGGATCGTCAAAACAGGCTTCATGAACTCTTCAAACTTCGGCTCGGGAATAAGCTGTTCCTGGCACCTATCCAAGCTGGGGATATCAAAATCTTGGACATCGGTACAGGAACGGGTGAGTGGTCAATAGAAATGGGCGATTTATACGAGGCGGCATCCATTACTGGCATCGACACTTGTCCTATTCAGCCGAAATGGGTTCCACCTAATGTTGAGTTCATCAAAGACGACGTGGAATGTGAGTGGCTCGAGGGACAAAACTCGCTCGACTTCGTCTTTTGTCGATACATGGCCACCTCAATACGAGACTGGCCGAGATTAATTCGTCAAATTCACACCGCTTTGAAACCAGGGGGTCGGGTAGAATTCCAAGAGTTGTCTTCAACATACACGACTGGTGGCGAACTACTGCAAAAGGTCGATAAAGATCACGCGTTTCTACGGCTGACCCGCAGTTTGACCGAGGCGTGTTCAAAAACGGGAAAGGAGCTCGATCCAACTCCAAAGCTGGAAAATTGGCTTAGAGAAGCCGGATATAACACCGTCGAAAAAGAAGTATTTGAGATGCCTATTGGGAATTGGCCAATAAACGACCGCGACAAGTTAATCGGCAAAATAATGGGAGCAGATCTGCGTGACGGTGTGGGCGCCATGACGGCCGTGTTGCTGAGGGATGAGCTCGGGATGCCGAAAGAAGAAGTGGAAATGTTGAATGCCGCAGTGAGAGGTGCGACGGTAGCAAGTCCAAATGTCAGTGCGCATCTTGTGGTTGTTTGGGCGCAAAAGAAAGGGATGAGTGCATCAAGGAATGAAAGTGACATTGAACTGGGATAATTTTGATTGGTAACAATTATATCTCAGCAATCTTACCCGGACGGAGGGTTATGGAACATGGAACATAAATTGGCCCTTAAATCAAAGAACAAGGGCACGAGTAGTAAGACCTATGTCTTCTTCGGGCACTCTGATGATGGATTAATAATATTAGTCGAACGCTAGGACAAAGTCAATCGCGCCGCAGCAGTCATAGAAAACATTTTATTAGATGTAAGCAAGCCAAATCCTTTTTTTGTTGTTGTACAATCTTAACGGTCAATTTGATTCCAGCTGTTCTGCTACTACAGTATATAGACTCAACAACCATTGTATTTTACGGCTTCTACGATTCAAGGTTTCAAACTGGGGATACAGCCCAAAGTTGAGTCAAGTAACTGGTATATTGGATATTAAATAAGGGAGACGAGTTCAATGAGAATGACACAGGATGCTATTCTCGGTGCTGGCTGTTATGTCATCAACCCGTTTGCCGTTATGCTCTACAAACTTACTTCATGCCGGTCCGCTCCCCTTGTAACACATGTTGATAGTTGCCCTGTTGGAGATGACTCCACCAGGAGAAATACATTGTCTGTGTGTGTACTCATGAACATTGAGATATATCATGAACCCCGCACCGCCCTAAGGCCGCAGTGCCCCCCATCTAGTTCTCAGTCTGAAGAACCGTCTAGTCTATTGAGGCCACTGGCGATGGTGCGAAATCTTAACCCGGGCTGCCATCCCCGGCCGGCGGCCATGCTAATTCGCCCTCAAGGCAAATAAAGATAGCGAGAGAACAGCACAGACAAGTTTTGCTACTGAAGGACACAGCCAGGCAAGCCAGGCTCGAGCATACGGTGAGGTGATGATGTAGCTGTCTGCTGGAACTTGCTCGTACGTGTGCGGCGGCTAAAAACAGGTCATGTTGTAAACTCGGTAGGGCTTGAGTGATCACTGATCCAGTGGGTCCTAGTTCCTAAGTGACTCAGACGTCAATATCTTTTTCAAGTTGCATTGTGTTGCTTGTGCTCCTGAGACGTGCTTCGGGAAGACAAACTCGGCGAGACCAATACAGTCAGGGCGTGAATGTGTCAGAATCGATAGGGATTCTTATCGGAATCGTCGGGGATTCTTGTCACAACTGCGCTGTATTTGGGGACTTTCAACGATAATATTCTTGAGCTTCACAATCTGTCTGTTGGCTTGATGCTTGTGATGATCCTCCTCATGATGTTGTTGCTAGAAAAGGGGCCTCGATTCCCGCCCTTTTCTAGCTGTATTCCCAGCCCCCTGAATTCCGGTATCACCACTTTCCGACAGCCGAAATTGCGGTTACACAGACCAACAGAAAACCCGTCACGATCCAACAGAATGATCCACGGCCACATGTAAAGCGGATTTCTACAATCGTGGAGCTAATTTATTGTAATCCGAGTACCGTGCCACATGTTTTTGTAATTCAGCACTGGAAGCTATTGGTTACAGTTGGAGCCCTCTATTCGGACGGGTAGCGAAGGTCGAGCATGGTTGGCAGGGGATCTTGGCTTATCTCACTACTTTGCAAGGGATTATGACGTCAAAAAAATATCCAAAAGAGAAGTTCAATTTCAGGCATGCCAGCCACCAACTACTGCTTTGTCCAATTTCCCCTTTCTGGACCAGGTAGGTGAGCACTAGACAAGGGAGGAAACAGGCCACATTCATCAGGCTTTTTTGTCGACACGCCCTTCCAGCCCCGTTGACTGGCGGGCTTGGAAATACATCTTCCTATGAAGCCCCCCTGCCTGCATTTAATACTCTCGAATGTGGATCTTAATCAGGCAAAGCGGAGCTTTGTCTGCGAATTTGCGAAAATGACGGGCAAGCATGTAGTGCTGCTGTGCAGACAAAGCTCTGCTTTGCCTCTTTAAATTCAGTCCAGTGAGGGTAGGTGGCTTTGCTCTGATTGGTCACTTTCTAAATACTCATCGGCGATTGGTTAAGAGCAAAGATTCCTATAGAACTCTGGCATAGATATAGATATACTAAATAGAATAAGATGCCTCTTATTATAGGATTAACTAGAGTATATAGAGGAATTTTTAGGTATTAGAGCCATTATAGGGGGGGAGAAAATTGCTTGCATATATATAATTATGATCTTGATGTCGGATGGTAGTGCACGGTCGGAGACGGATTATTGTGAAGCCCGGGCAGAGGCTCAAATCGAGCCCTTTAATTCAAGCCCTTTAAATCAAGCAAATCGAGCCCTTTCAAATCGAGCCCTTTCAAATCGAGCCCTTCAATTCAAGCCCTTCAAATCAAGCAAATCGAGCCCTTTTAAATCGAGCCCTTTCAAATCGAGCCCTTCAATCGAGCCCTTCAATCGAGCCCTTCAAATCGAGCCCTTCAAATTGAGCCCTTCAAATCGAGCCCTTCAAATCGAGCCCTTCAAATCGAGCCCTTTAATTAAGCCCGCTATAAGCGGCCCCTGGCAGGGCTCCCAGAGGAAAAAAAAACATATAATACTACTTTATATTTAATAAAAAATCTAAAATAGCCTGGCTACCGTAGCTTTGCCTGCGCCTATGATGCTAACGAAATCAGCAGCATCAGGGTATTTTATATCAGGTTTTAGGGTATGCCTAGCAAGCTCAAACAACTCCTGCAGAGTCTGATTGTCTGTGCGCGGCAGTGGATACGCAGAGTTGTCGCGATCTGCGTGATTCGACTTCCCAGGCGCACTCTGCGGTCTGGAATGCCCCCCATCTGGCGCTCTGTTTTGCCTAATTTAGGCTTCACATTTTTCCAGCCACAGAATTTCCTGGTCGGCTGGAACAAGCATGAGAAAAAAGCAGGGGGAGGGGGGAGAGAGCTGGGTGCGAGCTTGCCACCCAACAACAGCAGACGACATCCCTATAGTGGTCCACTACCCGTTTGGTACCAATTGGTACCATATCGCAGTTTTCTTTGTACTGCTTGCTCTAGTGACCCTCGCCTTAGCGTGAAGCCTTCCCAGCACGTCACCATTCAAGCCACGAGCCCCTGGTGCATGCGAGGGCACGCAGGCTATCGCTGACGTGTTCACCCTCCATTCTTCTGCAGGAAGGTCTCGTAGTAAGCTCAAGTACCTACGTTTCTCAAATTTACTGTAAACTTTCGGGCTCAGTCTTATGCTTTTTACATGAGAGAATACATCGAACAAGCACAAGGCTAGAAAATACGTCAACATGGTTTGGCATGCCATAAGCTTAATCGTACACCAGTCTATCCCCTTCTGCCACCTGTTTAGTGGCTTGTGGTCGCTTGACAGCTCTGTGGGCGGCAGGTTCCAGGCACTAGGGATCGATATTCTGTCGAAACTTCTCAGTACATAAATACACTTTTGTTGTCTATAACAAGTCTAAACGCCATCTATGATCAATTTTATTTCGCCAAACGTGGTCTACTTTACCCTTTTGGATTTTAAGAAGGGCCTTCGGCTTTCGACGTCTTCTGGCATTCTCTTTGTATTATACAATACACTTTCTTCATTAATCTCTGCTGCGTTTCCCAGCGACGCGTCGCCATGGAGCGTCAAGTCTGAGATGAGATAGGCATCTACCATGCACTTATAGGTGAGGCAGCTTGTCTCGGAAGCGTGGCATTCAAAACCCATCTAGAAAAATAATGCAACCTTGTCTGTCTCCCACCATCATCGGACTCAATCAACGGTGTAAGAAGGGTCTACAACCGTTAGGAGCATCAATTTTTGCTCCTCTCAGCTGCATCGAGTAGGATTGTTCAGAGTTTCTGTAGAAGATAATGCTTGAATCCGGACTGCCTTGCATGAACATGATACGCTGCACGTGGTCCAGACTTCGTTTAATCTTTGAGAAGGCACTTATTACAGTACACAGCTCGAATATTTACCTTCAAGCCGCCTTCTCTCACGCAGCCTTATGCAACATCTCATTGAATGTCTTTCCAGTATCTCTTTGTGTGCAAGTATACAAGTTATACCATCAAATGGACCTCGTCCTAATGTCACAGAAGACACGCGTCGCGGAACACAGCTAGAACGTCTGCATTTAGCAGGAAGTGTGAGGCGAGAAAATACATGTAAATGGTTATTTGACACTTCCATTCACTGGTTATTTTCCAACGAGGGTCAAATCCCAGAAGAGAAATTGAAAGCGAGGTCTGCTGTGTAGTTCACTTGTGGAGTCTTTGGTTCTCGAATACCGTCTGCCTCGGTCATCTACTAACCCTTGGAATGGTACCCATTGAGAGCTTCTTTACCAAAGTATTGGTTCCAGCTGTGGGCTTCAACATCTTCGCTATCCTTCACATATGCCTTTGAGGATATTGCTTGAGGTCGGCTATATCATGTGAGGTGTGGTGGCGTTTCAACATGGCCCTGTTGGCCGACTTCTTCTGTTGCCGTTCCCAGATAAGATTGAGACGCAGTGACTCGGTAAGCTCAGTGGCCAGCATGTTGCGACGCGTAGTCCTGGGAGAGAAAGCCGCAGGAGCTTTCTGGTGCGTGGTACGAGTGGTAATGTCCTGAGGGCTGGATCACGGTGTTTCGCTAATGGCGAGACGAATCATCGATAGTACTGGACGTTCTACTCACCGTAGAGAAAATCGATGCAAGACTTCTGACCTGCACATGTTCATCATCCTCTATGTACCAAGTGTGTTGCAGCGTAACATTGCCTTGAAGTGTCAAAATTGGCAAGCGTTAAACACCATGCTGCGTCCGGCATAAGCGAAGTTGGTATCGCTGAACTTTATTGCCTACATCACTAAAAAAATGTCGGCTGCGGGATCTTAGTATTATGGATTTCCAATACGTAGCTCTAGCAGCAAACTGCCGTATAAAAACTTACATTCTGCTCTGCACAGAAACGCAACTTGAGCTCTGAAGCAGAAAATACCCATGTCATCGCTTCCAACTACTCCATAGCCTTCACCAAGACTTGCGGGCCCGGCGGCGAGCGTCTTCGCATTCTCATTCGAAATTCACGCTGAGGTACCTTCTGGGATGCGCCACGGGAGCCACCTAGAGATGGGCGCACCAAGCACTTACGAAGCATTGCACTCACAGTATGCCCATAATTGCGGACGTAGTTGGGCCAATCAAACAGTACTTGTGAATGAATGACAAGCCTGGCCAAGAATTGACTCTCTGATGTGTGCTGCTAACGAGACGGTGACGCAGTCAGCCGGCGGTTTTGTCAGAAGAAGATCACGTAGACATGCACGGCTGAAGGACATTCGGACAGCTATAGTAGGTCCCTAGGCTTCGGGCCTGACAATTGACGTGAGCATGGGACAAGGGTCCTGGCAAGGAAGGGTTAAGAGAGGGGAGCCTTCTGCGTCATCTTACTCGTTCTGAATCTGGCACATTGTCTGCCAACGGCGAAATTGATGGGGAAAAAGCCCCAGGTGCATATTAAACATTTTCGACTACAGACCAAACGCTGATGCGTCTCTTTGCCCACGGCCAACGTAGGTTCTCTGTTCAAATGCGAAGTCACTGAACGGCAACTCCCGCTTCTTCTAGGGGTCGTTTCTGGCCCTATTGGTACATCAGCTCCTGCGTCTAGGCAATGCCATCATAGACTGTTGACTTGTTCTTGATGAATAGTGTTCGAGACCTCGGTCAATTCAGACGTTGGAGGTTTTCTCACCTTTGGCCCCCTGTGGAATGGCGAGCCAGGGTCACATACCTGGTGGCTTTTCTTCAATATCCCGGTGGGAGGCATTTCGTCGCCTAGTTTTAAATCGTGAAATTACTCTATCGCGTTCTGGATCACCTGACAAGCTACGTGGTTTGTCATGCGAAAGTTTCGTTTAATATCTGCTTGGTCAACAGATTCCGAAAAATCGCGGCCTGTTGTTGGTTCTTGATGCCATATTACACTATTCCAATTTTAGCGGCAAGTCCTCTGCTTAACCCTCAGCCCCTTTCCTTCAGGAAACACCGTTCTCGGCACGTCTCGCCTTGTTCAACGCAAAGCCCTAAATGTCTGCTTCAGGAACAAGGACTTGATTGTACGGTACAATTTAGCTCCACCGCGGCTTGATGGGATGCTACAGAAGACGAATGACCCGACGAGCAGGTGGCACATGTACTAATTTCCTGATGACACAAATTGCAGCTCGATACTAATATAAATTCAACGGACCACATACACATACGAGCCTCCGTGTCCTGCTTATGAGTCTACGAGAGAGGCGCTATTTGGCTCCAACGTAGACTTGGGGGATGAGAATATGAAGGTTGTCTATCACTGAGATAACCCCTTGCCACCGTAGTCTCGAGGCCGACAATAGCGGTACCTCGGCAAAGCATTTCGTAGCCTAAGGTAAACTGGGTATTTTCTAGACGGCAAGCATCTATCTGGAAGCCATCGCAAAGGCCAAATTTTCGATGGGCCAATCCCTAGAAATACTGTACTGTCCTCTTTATCCTTGAACCCAATTTTGTCAATGAAAGTCTTCAACCTGACTCCGAAACAGTATACCAAACCAAACCAATCTAGCAGCTATCCTCGCTATCTACAGCTTTAACGCCTCCTGGAATGGCCACGCGCCAAGTCCTTGCAAATCGACAAGCCTATGTCGATAGACCACAGTTGCAGCATCAAAAGCCACTACGTTCCATTTGCAGCTAGGAAGTATCGACGCTGATGGTGGGGAATCGCAGCTGTCCAAACGCCGGGTCTAGCTTCTGATCGTGATCCGCTCTCAGTCGTAGCATCTCAAGGCAGGCAGAGAAGTTGTCTCCACACAGGTTCAAAGACTGCTTCAGTGGCAAGGACGATGCTAGAATTTCCATCGTATCCCCGTCCGCATGCTTGGCTACTATGGTTAGCAACCGAGACTCTCTCATGTGATCAGTGCTAAGACAATTGCGGATGAACAAGCGCAGCACTTCGTGGCTGTTGTGGACTATAGCTGTCATGAACGGTGTGCATCCGTTACTGGACCTATAGTTTGGGTCGGCCGCCTTCTTAAGGAGGATGGTCGCGCATTCGACGTTGTTCGTCATGGCTGCCCAATGCAGCGCTGTTCGACCCTCCGGATTGGTCGCGTTGACTTCAGCGCCGTGTTCAAGGAGCAGCCGGACGGCCGTTGCCAGACCACCAAAGCTGGCCGACGCAAGAGGATTGCTACGATGCATTCCCTTTGGCATTACTGGGTTAGGATTAGCACCAGCCAGGAGGAGAATGTGAACAGCCGAAAAATTATGGCTGTCGACTGCGTGGAGGATTGTGGTGCGACCCTGCTTATCCATGTTATTTACATCGGAGCCAGACTGGATCAGGAGGTTCATGTCATCCAGCTGAGCCCGTGCGGTGGCCCAGTCGAGCGCGGTGCGTCCTTGAGCATCTCGTACATCGACGGCTTCCGGATTTTCCCTGAGCTCAACCTCTAGGGGTTTGTCGGATAATCTGAGAACAATGCGGTGGATCAAGGGGAATCTCTGCTCCTCGATCCAGTCGGTTGCTTGACTTAATCTGACGCATGTGAGCTCAAAAAATGACCTCTCGTCGCATTTCCCGCGGAATGCAAAATCCCACACATGCTCATACGAACTGCATTCAGGGTGGTTATCCATCAGTCATCGTATCGGTGTAGTTGAGTGTAGTTGGCGTGGCTTGGCATTGGCTCAGCACTTACTCTTCATCCACTTCCGCTCCCTGACGGACCAAAAATTGGACCAATGCGTACTGGTGCATTCCACCGTAAAGTGCCCACTAACAAGATTCTCAGCGCCCTTCAAAAGTACACCCAAATACGTCTTGGGAAGGAAAGTGTTGGGAAGCCTACTCTGAGTAAGGTGAACCCTCGAGAGAGGCTCACATCTTGTGGAGAAGCTTTGCCTCTGCTGAAAAGATCTGTCAGACCGGCGATGTCTCCTCTCATCGCAAATTCGACTTGCTTAGCTGTATCTGGGACTACTATCTTCTTCATTTTTGGTTGAATTTGGGGACGCATGTTGTACCAGTTATGGACCTTTTGGTGGTATTCTGCCCACGCCAATTTACTCGACGTGTCTATAAAAGCGGTGGTGTCGTCGCCGGCACAAAAGTCACCCATTCCGGATTCGACAAAGCTGGTCCTACCGTAGTGATTGGGAGCCGCAGGGCGTTGACGATTTTTGAGACCTTCGCGGGTCGCAAATCCAAATGTATAGTCATCAAGGCCGTTGAGCAGTTCCATTAACTGAGCAGAGAGCGGCGGCACTTTGCTGACCATATACTCGATTACGTCGCCTGGAGTTGGCCGAGGAGCTTCCTTATAAGGATAGAGAAAGTAGTGAACAGGGTCAATTCTTTTCGGTCTTAAAGGTAGACAATCTCTATGGGACTTGACCCTGGCGCCGGTGGTGATGACCTTCCCGCATGAGCACCAATAGTGCTGCAGAGCCTCGTGAGTTGAGTAGTTGGTATGGCTATAACCGCAATTGTAGATACAATTGTAGATACAAGACTTGACTGCGAGGTTAAGCTTTTTCGCCCTAGCTGAACCGGGGGTTTGGGAACACTTGTGTCCATGAACAGCAAGTAACCGAACAGTTTGGAAGGTTATTTTGCAGTAAGGACAGTACAGTGGGATGGGGCCATCATCAATTCGAGGTTCAAGAGGTGTGGTCTGATTGGGGCAAGAGGTGGCAGAAAAGGATTCCTCGCTGCTCCAGTTGAGTGGTGGTTGGCCAGTTTTGACATTCAGTCCCTTGTCCTGCTGGAACTTGATACTGGCTGGCCCGGAGTCGCTGTGCGTCTCGTGAATTTGATCGGGCTTGACGCGACGCCGCTGCGAAGAGCTAGTTTTTCGAGCGCTAGGCGCAAGCCGTCGCGGTCGTCGCAACGCGGGATCTTGCTTCGAGAACATTCGGGCGTTGTTGACAAAAACAAACTTTGCGTCGTCTCTCTGTAGAGCACAATCGCCTACGACCTGGCTTCGCTGATAGTAGAACAAATATTGAGAGTTAGGTAACGAGATGCCATCTGTCACCACTAGTGACGGCTTGTCGCAAGGTAACGTTGGTGGCGGATTCATCCACGAGACCTCGGCGATCAAGATCCAATGTAAGTCTAGAGGGTGTTCTTGAAAATTAGGAAGGGTTTCGTCGGACTGCGCGTCGTCACCGTATGTTCACTCGAGCATACCAAAAAGGAGTTCAGTATTATGAAGCTTAGATAGAGAAGCACATTGTACGGCCTAGGTGCGGGGGCTGCTAGATAGGTCTGGCCTGAGGCTTCAACCCATCGATTGGTCATACTTCGTGGATAGTCGTTTTCAATTTAGCCTAGACTCAAGTCTGAGGTTGCACTCCTTACTCCACACCATAACCTCCTCCAGTCCTAACGGCACGTCCAAAAGCGGATGAGTCCATCCTGGTAGGGTTGGGGCTCTGCCGTTGTCCAAAGCACCGCAGGCACTAGTCAACCCCAGGCTCTTCTTGGTGAACCGCTAGTATCCAACCAGACAGTTTATTAGACAAGTCTCACACAGTCACACATATGGGATATGGGCCGCGTCTGCTTTTCTTTTGGCCCACTTGTCAGTAGCTTGGTTGCGACTTTACCAGTTTCGCCACGATGAGGAGCCAAGCAATTTATTTGACAGGCAGCCGAGCCTCCAGGAAGAGTACCGAGTACACACATACGGGGTATCGATTCGCAAAATGCTCGTCGTAGGAGCCTTGAGGCGCGAGTGGTGTGTGTGAGACCCTGTATCCAATTCCACCTGGTGGCTGTTGGATAGCGTCACTCTTGGCACGGCTCTTGTTTACCGCACCCTGGTGGTTGGCACCGAACGACTTCACAAATGCACACTATGCAAGTTTTTGATGGACACACACATGGGATAACGGCTCCCCAAATGGTGACTGCGAGTCAAATTTAGTCCATGCAATGCGTCTGCCTGCTACCTTTCGAGCCTCGAGAACCTCTGGGGTCTCTGACCTATCCCTCAGTGGCTCTTGCTGCTAGTGTTTAGGTTCGAAGACTAAATTGAATCCCCCGCCCCTGACTGCGGCCCAAGGTACATGCTTGAGTTTGCATTCCATTGCCGACGTTATATGCTTGCATTAACCTACGTTGTTCGTCTCAATTTATCCCTGGCCCATTCAACTTACTGCAAACCCTTGCGCAGCACAATCCCGAGAAGCTCGAGAACGACTACTGCCTGCCAAGAGTACTTGGCAAGGCTGCGAGAGGCAAGAAGCCTGCCTGGTCTGATTAGTCTGGCCTTTGTTCGTCTGGGCCTACCGTACTCTGTCGATTGTTCTTGCAGGTATACTCGCAAGATGCAGCAGGCTAACCGCTAGACACTGTAAGTGAGCCGTGAGCTGTGTTTCCTGGATGCTGCTTTGCACGCGGAAAATCGGAATCCATTTTTGGCTACTTAACTTAACTCTAACTGCCGAGTCTGTGGCTTTGAACGGAAGCTTGAAACCTTATTAATTAAGTCTATAACCGGAGGAAGCATGCGCTAAAGGCAATTATTTTAACTCAGGAGCATCTCAGCTAAAACATGTCAATGAATTTGCCCACAATATCCGCGGGGAGAAACGTGTGTCTCCGCCTGAACCCGGCAAATAAAGTGTTTATTGAAGGAGCAATCATTGTGGCGGTGTCTAAAAATCGTCATCAGGGGGGCCTGGGGGTCGAAGATTGGATATCTGTCAAGATGATGAAAGAGGACAACATTCGAGTCGGCCTATTTCGAAACAATGCCCGTCCAGCCAGTTACCTACAGAACTTCTCAGTCCACGAGAAAGAAACTGAACTTCACTTTGCCGAGAGGCAAACAGAAGAGATACTCTGAAAAGAACTTCCTTTCTGTCTATAATATTGCTGCCGCAGCTGGATAGAAGGATCGGAATATTTATCAGCGCAATTCGAGAAGTGGAAGTTTATGCCGAGTTGACTGGCGAAGAGGAAGAAGAGCCTGAGCTGACAACGACGGATCTTGGGTCAACTGTAAAGAGAGGCCAACGAAGGTCTGAGTCGGTAGACTGACCAAAAAAAAATGAAAACATAACAATAAAGGACGCACTGCAAGTTAGGTAACTAGGCACTGACCAAGTTCTAGTATGAGACAGCTCGTCCTCTGAAGTGGAGAGCATAGTCTTGGGCATCTTGGATGTGTCTTACTAGTCTAATGTGGCGGGGATTTATGGCTTTAATGGTGTATTCATTTAAGTTATCGGGCATGACATTTGTTGCAGAGCAAACCTTTCATCAGGGCGGGTGCCTACCATGTGTCGCACCCTTCTGTTGAACCAATTCAGGTAATACGGCGGCGCTCGTGCATCGTATAATGTGGCGAGCCGGCTCCCAGTCCAATCACCCTAAAGCTGACATGCTTCGACATGGCACTTGTTGTCGCACCCTTCTACTGATTCAGGTAATCGAGCCCTTCAAATCGAGCAAATCGAGCCCTTCAATCGAGCCTTTCGAATCGAGCAAATCGAGCCCTTCAATTCAAGCCCTTTAATTCAAGCCCTTCAAACGAGCCCTTCAAACGAGCCCTTCAAATCAAGCCCTTCAAATCGAGCCCTTTAAATCAAGCCCTTCAAATCGAGCGAATTAAGCCCTTTAATTAAGCCCGCTGCAAGCGGCCCCCGGCAGGGCTCCCAGAGGGGAAAAAAACACATAATACTACTTTATATTTAATAAAAAATCTAAAATAGCCTAGCTACCGTAGCTTTGCCTGCGCCTATGATGCTAACGAAGTCAGCAGCATCAGGGTATTTTATCTTTCAGAAGCCAGGTGTATATCTTTGTCTCGGGCAAGACTTTCCTCCTAAACCGAATAGAATCATTAACTAAATATGTGAACGAAAGCAGGTTGGTGTTATGTTGTATCTAGTCTCGCTGATGCGGGCAACCGCAGCCGGCTGCATGAGAACCCGGTCAGTAGTATCCACATACATTTTTATAGTGGCTATTACCACTATAATCTTTTTTTCGCAACATTCTCCAGCGCGTTCTCTAGCACGTTCTACAGCAATAATATTATTAACAGCGCCGTTATTAACACGCGCAGCCGCGCAAGCTTTTAGCATCTATTAGAGCAGGTAGTAGCAGCTTAGTAGTAGTAGCAGCTTAGTAGTAGTAGCAGCTTAGTAGTAGTAGCAGCTTAGTAGTAGTAGCAGCTTAGTAGTAGTAGCAGCTTAGTAGTAGTAGCCCTAGAATAATCTATATTTATTTATTTAATTACACTAGATAGCTGGCTATGGCTAAGCTATTTCGCTAGTACACCTATTCTTCTAGTAGGCAAGGAAACCCTCTGGGGAATAAAACCTTGCCCGCCTCGGTCCTGGTTCGTCTACGGCCCGTCCCCGGCCGATTCCCACCCATATGATTTGATTGCCGCTTGCCGGCATGCCTCGCCCGTGGCGAGCCAGATGGAGTTATTGTGTTGGCGCGCCGCTCGCGCCTCGCTTCCTACCCGTTCCCGTTCTTCCTTTCATCTCGGCCTGCTCTTCTTATCCCTACCCCACACCCGTGTCGGCCCCGGTTCGGTTCCTCCTATCCCACTGCGCGGCTAGCTTTGGGCCAGCTCGTAGTGCCCTATTCGGCCCGTTGACAGCATCCATCGTGTTACGATCGGAGCCGTGTCGGGGTCGTTCAGGGCCCGGCGGACTTCCCTCTCGTTCCTGGGCCACTCCGCGGGTCTTAGGTTGTCGTACTTCGGGCAGTGGAGGATGACGTGGTATTGGTCTTCTTCTGCGTTCCCACAGCTACAGAGGGGCGTGTCCACGTCGGGGACGCGCCGGAGGAAGAGGTATTTGCGTAGCCCTAGGCATCCAGTGCGTAGCTGTACTAGCATAGATGACTCATGCTTGCGGAGTCCCTTGTGAAGCCGGCGCATTGTTCTTAGGTCTCCGGGTCGGCCGATGTCCTCGGCCGCTTCGTGCCCGCGTCGCCTCCTGTCTGTCCGCGCCTGTCGGTGCCAAAGGGTCCACCTATGCTGCCACTCTTGCCGCAGCGCTTCCTTCGCGGTGCCGGCCGGCCCCCATGTCGCTAGCCAGTCCCTAATCTCCTCGTTTGGTCTTCGGTAGGGGGGTCGGCGTTGTTTGAGTACACGGGCCACCGAAGCGCACGCGACCCGGATCCGGTCCGCCATCCCTGTGTCTTCAAGGCGTTGTTCAAATCTCCTTTAGCCACTGTAGGCGTGTGGTATGAACTCGCCCCATAGGCGATTGCGCTTCGGACCACCTGCGTGTATAGCATCCTTGAGTCTTCGTACGAGCAGCCCCACGCCGAGGCCGTGAGCGCCACGAGAGCGAGGCGCTGCCGCTGCAGTTTCTTATCTAGCTCCGTTCGATGCCGGTTCCATAGGAGCTTCCTGTCGATCCATACGCCTAAGAACTTGCATGATGGCAGGGGTGCGACCGTGACGGGCCCGAGTCGGACCCGGGTCTCTGGCGGCTGTCTTGTCCTGGTGAAGTGGATAAGTTCACTCTTTTATGGGTTAAACTGCGTACCCGTCTCCTTCGCCCACTGTTCGCAGACTGCCCAGGCGGCCTCGAGCCGGCGCCGGGTCTGGTCCGTGTCCTTCCCGAGGGCGATGATGTTTGTGTCGTCTGCGAATCCTACGGTTATGGTTCCGGGGACCTCCCGGAGCCGTGTGTATAGCGAGGCGGCGTATAGGATGAACAGGATCGGGGAGAGGGGGGACCCTTGGGGCACCCCTGCTAGGACCTGAAAGGTCCTTGAGGTGAACCCTGCGAACCGGAGCCGGGCCGTTCGCGCGGCGAGGACGGACCGAACGAAGGCAACCATCCAAAGGGGGATGCCCAGTTGGATAAGCGTGTGGACTAGCAGTGTGTGGTTAACGTTATCAAAGGCGCCGCTGATGTCCAGTTGAAGCATCGAGGCGATCCCGCGTCGGCTCCAGGCCGTGCGCACTACCTCCGTCATCAGTTTGAGGGCCATCTCCGTGGACCTATTAGCTCTGTTTCCCAGCTGGAGTTCGGGGAGCAGCTGGGCCTCCTCGGCTACGCGCGTGATCCGGCGCGCGACCGATGCTTCCATCACCTTGCCCACCACATTGAGGAGCGATATGGGGCGCCATCCGCCCGCCAGTTGGGCCTGTTCAGTCGTCTTGCCTGGCTTGCGGAGGACCACGACGCTTGCGGCTCGGAACCGGCTCGGGTACTGTCCGTGTTCGATGGCATTGTTTAGGAGGTGTGTGATGGCTGCTATCAGCGGCGCGCCACAAGCCTTAAGGAATCCTGCCGGGATTCCGTCTTCCCCTGGGGCTTTCCAACTCGCGATATGCTTGAGTGTCTCTGTTACCTCATCGGTCAAGAACCGGTCCCGGTCCGGGAGCGGTGCGCTGTCTAGCTGGGGGAAGGTCGGGTCAGGGACGTGCGAGAGGTCTGCTCACGGCGTTGGGAAGAACTTCTCGGCGAGAATTTCTGCTTTTTCTGTCGGGCTGAATGTAGCGGAGTGTCGGACCCGGGGCGCCTAAGGCTCGGGATCTGGGCTGTCTCGGGTGGCTTCTCAGTCTTGCCCATCTTTCTAGCTCCCAAAGGTTCCCGCTGCCCACAGTGGCCTTGCTTAGGGCCTCTCTCCAGGCGCTTCTGTCGCACTAGTCACAGGGCACATGTGCCAACAGGCACTGCGCTCGGATTATTGAATCAGCGCAGCCGATGCACAGGGCCCGGCGCCCTCTTTAAATTGAGGCGCACACAACCAATTTCATATGTAGAAAATCAAGGCTTTTATTATATCTTTTGCACCTATCTTCGTGTGCGCCCCCGAGCACACATTGTGTGTGCGCTGCGTGTGACAGCTTCGCCTTTCCTCGGAGACGGTGCGGGATTGGGTCGCCTCCGCCTCGCGGTAGGCTGCCCAATTAGCGTCTGTCCTTTTTCTGTGCCACGCTCTCCTCGCTCGTCGGGCGGCCGCGACCGCGCCGGCCACGCGGCTGTTCCACCACGCCTCCTCTTGTTGCTCCCTTGGCACCCTCCTCGGGGCCGTCTTGTTCGCTATCTCCTGGAGTTGCTCGATTAGCCAGTCTCCGTACTCCTCGACCTCGGCCTTGCTTCGAATCGGTCTTAGGGCGACCCAGAATAATCTATAGTATAAGTTACTAGAGACGCAGCCTAACACACTAAAATACAGACATCGCGA
The DNA here is from genome assembly GCA_029379155.1 of Sarocladium terricola. NCBI lineage: Eukaryota > Fungi > Ascomycota > Sordariomycetes > Hypocreales > Sarocladiaceae > Sarocladium > Sarocladium terricola. The sequence goes on from JAHKSO010000010.1 coordinate 789,649, forward strand.
TATGTTATTATTTTAATACCGCTAAGAAGCTTCAAAGTCACGGGCACAGCGAAAAATGTCTGTGGATATCAGCTAGATTAGGACTAGTGTCTCATGCAGCCGTCTGCGAATTCAATTTTCGCCGGCTGCGAATGTAGTTGCCCATCTAACAGAGATTCCACTTCTTACGCGAGGGCAGTGTGGACGTGGACGGTACAAACATCACTATAATGGGTACCAATAAGAGCTGACGACTACAAGGGTGTCTCTAATTTTTCTCCAGTGTTCCAGCTATTCAGAGCACACCCCAGCTCATCCCACAGGGGTTGAACGAGTCTTCGTAATGCGTTGGTCATTCCAGGAATTGCACTAGGCCCGTCGTCCCACATAAACTTTACCGCCAGCGGCGTCAACTTAAGACCAGCCGCCATAAGAGCTATTGTGAGGCTGGACTGGACCCTGACACTGTTGGCATTCGTGGTCGAGCGAAAGAACTGGAGAATCACCCTGTCTATATCAAGCTTAATTAGCGCTGCTTGGTACTGATCGACATGGGGGTTTGGCAATCGGCTGTTCTGAGTGTCGCAGCCCTCTGCTATGGCTCAGTGGGTCTTTCATGCTCGTAAGAAAGGCGACTTGAAAACGCAGAATATGTCGGATGAGGAAGACCTTGCCGGAAATGTCGCCCAAATAGCATAATATCAAGCTAGGGATGTTTTGGCTGCTTTTAACCGGTATTTGGACGACGTTTTGGACCATGAAACTATGGCAAAGGAAAACGCTACATGCTTCCTAAAGTTTAATTTACTGGCAGCCATGAGTTTCTCAGAGCTGGGTGCCAGAAACGACTTAGAATAAATCGACGCGATAGACGAAATCCACTTCTAACGGATTATAATGAATTCCTCTCCGAGGTTCGTGAAGGAATCATAAACTTCTATAAGAAGGTTGATCCTTCGACTAAATATGCGACTAAGTCGAAGGTTTAACGGCGACATCCTTCGGCTAAATCAGCTAAGGATGTCGCCGTTGATCACCTTATTGGCGCTGCCGAATTCGGTTGCCAATTACTCGCAAATCTATCCATGCTCTTTAGACCTCGTATTAACGAAATTCCATTCAACAGTACGCCTATTAATCCGGTTTTTAAACTCAAGACTGACTTAAGACAGACAAAAAATTTCTTAATCTAGTCCAAAACCACAGATAGGAGGTATATTGTTTCGGAGCTCACGCGCGAGCTGACGAAAAGGTTCCACGAGACAGGATCGCATTAGTGTTCGTGGGACTCGGGGATGATCTCTCCAGTGAATATAATAATTGCAAACTTTGCAAACTTTAACTGTGAATTGAAGTATTTCTTGCCTCTTTTCTTTGATCTAACGGTCATCACAGTCTGTGCTAACAACTTGTCAAAGTCCGCATGAAGTCGCCAAGCTTTTAGGAATCGACGAACTCGCTCAGCATTTGGGAACGAACGAACTCGCTCAGCCTTTAGAGACAAACGAAGGCCTTCACTTCTTAGAAATTGATGAAGCCGCCCAACTCTGGGAAACGTACGAATTCGCTCAGCAGGCAGGTTGTCAGTCCTGCAAGGCTGTGAGGGGTTGTACAACTCATGCCCCGACACATACAGTTTTACGTAGTCCTTGGTATAATGACAATTCTATAGACATTTGACTTGATAAGCACTTGGTTCAGCCGCGCGAAAGAGCACGAGGGTAAGCGGAGGAACACACATTGGCAGATGGTTTGATGTGGCGGCCCGAGTGCTGAGCGAGGAGCCTGGCCCGTCTGCTCCGCAAGTATCTCCCAGTGACATGTACACGCCGACCAACGTAGCGGCAGGGGGGCCTGTATTTTTGTCACGGCCAGTACTTAGCAAGGGTTTTACAGGGGCTTAAGTAGCTTACTAACAGAAGCTTTTACTAAACGTAAGACTTTTAGAGCAGTAACAACACAAAACTTTTTAATATTAATAATTTAAGCTTTTAAGAGTATAGTCTATAATAATATATAGATTTTAAATACTCTTTATAAGTAAAATTTCTCTTACTTTACCTCTTAGATAAGAAAGCTAGTATAGTAGTATATGAATAGTTAACCCCCCACCTTTTAGAAGCCTGGTACTTTTTTCTTCTCTGGTTCCCCAGCGATGTGCATGTATATAGAAGTCATCTCTGATTGGCTCGATTGCCCTTGTCAGGTTAATTACCCATGTAAAAGTTACAATAATTCAGGGGTTATATTATACTTAAGTCCGGAGAATACATACTTTAGTGAGAAAACTTTCGGGCAGGTGCAGAGGGCGGCCAACGGGACGTTTTGTCTTGTCCCCTGAATGGCTGCCCTAAGCTTGCAGGTGGCAAGGGGGGAATCAAAAGTGGGTGGTGAATGGTGTCACACTAAAAAATTGGGCGTGGCCACGCCACATTTCTAGTGGTCTTAGACCCCCCTATATACCAGTGGGACACACCCCCTAGGTCTCTAGCAATTTCGCTATTACTAGAACCTACCATCTCGCACATAATAGAGCTCCTCTTATATCGCTGATCTACTGATTGTAGTGCTCTGGACTATCGGTGAGTAGGGGATATTAAGCATCTTTCTACCGCTACCGCAGCTATCTTCCATTTCTAGGTAAGCATAGTGCGTTCTTAGGGCTTATTATGAGTTGGCTCAGTAGGGATTCGAAGGCATGATCTTAAGGGAGGTATACTGAAAGTGGAAGTTGCAGGTCAGTGTCGGTTAGACCCTTAGACCTCCCGGGCTCATAACTGTCACATTAAAAAATTGGGCGTGGCCACGCCCAATTTTTTATTAGTGTGACATTGACCCTGTCCCACATATCGGGTCTAGGAGGCCTTACCTCGCATGGGATATATGCGGCGGCCAACATTCCGCGCAGTGCAGGTGCATCTCGTGAGGTCTGCCAGGCTGCGGGTCCAAATAAGGAGGAGAGATTCTGCTTTTCAGCTTCTAGATACAGAACAAAAAAAATGCAAAATGCTTTAAGCCAAGATTAACTGTGGGAAAGCTGGAGTTTGTCAAGCATTTTCGTCATTCAATGTCAGCTGTCTCTTTGACCACACCTCGCCATCACTCAGAGACCACCAAGTGGGAATCCGCTGGCGCTAGCATTGCACTAGCCGTCTTACACATCCTCTATTCCTCTACAACCTCCAGACCACCCTCCCTGGTGGTCACCTCCCCGGCCTCTGAAATACTTCGACGTAATCACTTTAATGCTGGGGGAAATTACGAACTCTCAAGTGGCGCCTGGTGCTCTAATACAGGTGACAGCTTCCTTAGTCTTAAATTACAAGTATGATAAGGCCGACCAGCCCCTGTGATGACTTCTCGCTTGACAAGATTCTATTCTTCTCCTACATCACTCTCGACACCCTACCCTCCTTTTCTACACTTCCGTAATTTATCATCCTTCTTTTCTAATTCTGTACCCGCAGTAGACGGCATAACCCAGTGTTCCCTCGTATCAAATTCTGCTGGTTGGCAAGCGCGGACTGGCTACCTTAACCTCCCGGAGATTCAATCTCCCTTGGCGGCGATCCGGATCGTCGTGATTCTGAATTACACAAACCACGCGAGCAATATATGCCGCTGCTTTAATTTGATAAGGAGATTTCTCGATCACTCCTGAGTTTCGTTTAAAATAGCCAGCGTCTTCGGGTCGGCTTTGCATTGTCGCGATACAGGTTCAACGACACTACCATGCCGATACAAAATAAAGAAGAATTTGACACTTCAATACACTCCTAACACATAGGAGAAGATATTTTTGGCCGCCAGTGTATCTCGTGGCACTTCAGAAATATACTCCGACGCTGCCAATGCCGTTACCGCGTATGAGGGCAATGCCGTAACATTCGAATCGGCCACGTATTGGTACCAACCTGATACAATAGACGATGAATCTAACATGACTCAAGTCCGCGATCTGTCCGCTAACGACCATGATTCAACGTATGGAGGAGAACCAGACTCTACAACTACTTCGATTTGTAGCGACGCAACTCGCTATATAACGAAATACGGCCGAGAGTACCAGACCTACTAGCAGGATGGGATGTATCCCTATCCCAGCGACCTGGCCGAACAAATGCGGTTTGAGGCCTTCTATCGTCACATCACGAAGTATTTTGCCGGTGTCCTTATCGACGAAGAACCTGTCAGCGACGAACCTGTCAGCGACGAACCTGTCAGCGACGAACCTGTCAGCGACGAGCCTATGGGCCTTGCTTCGCACCTATTACGCCTAACTGCCAAAGTATTCTCGATATTAGTACAGGATCTGGCGTTTGGGCCATAGAGATGGGTTTCTTGTTTCCCGGAGCCGATGTCACGGGAATCGACCTTTGCAAAATGCAACCAGACTATATTCCTATGAACGAAATTTGTCCTTGATGATATCGAGCGAGAATGTTTTGGTCCCACTTATGAGTACATTCACAGGCGAAATCTTGGGGGTTCCATACAGAACTGGGAACATCTTCTTGAGGAAGCATACGACCACCTACAGCCGGAAGGATGGTTAGAAATCCATGAACTATCGACAAAATTCAATTCTGAGGATGAGGATGAGGTGAATCCCGGACCATCAACATTAATGCAGGCCTTGAACGAGGCATGTGAAAAGACGGGAAGGACATTAGATCCCACGCCGCGTTTAAAAAGTTAGATTGAAAAGGCTGGGTTTTGCAACATAAAATCGATGGTTTTCAAGCTTTTAATCGGGAATTGGCCCAAGACTCAGCGAGAGAAGCAGATTAGCATTGGGTTAAGAGACTATTATTTCGCCGGATTCGAAGGCATGATAAATGTGTTGCTCAGAGAGATTCGAGACTGGCCGGAGAAAAGAGTAAAAAGGTATATTAACCAAGCCGAGAAGTCCATGGGCCCGGAGGCAAAGTTGAGTGTGGACTATATGGTCTTCATAGCGCAGAAGACCAGATAGAGTCGCGCTATTTAAGGCTGCTACCACAGACATACCCAATCCCATGTACTATTTTTGTTATGATGGTCGCGGATACTTAAGATCTTACGGCGGATTTTGAGGCTAGTCTATACCTCCTCTATCCCGGTTTCGTCTGCGTTCCGAAAAACTACATGACGATTGCCTCCCGGTTAAGTTGCTCCACTAAGACGACACGAATAGCATCAGGATCATATTACATTGTATTACAGATGCCGCGAGAAATTGACTTGTTCTTCTTGTGGTTATCAGCATTAGCGGCGTTGTATTCAGATATTGCCGGTGGCCAAACTTCTTGCGTTGAGTCACATCCACACACATCTTTCTAGCCTGGGCTTGTGGAAGCAAAGAGAATACTTGTAGTGTCTGATACCAGGAAGAAAAGGATTACTAAAGCCCTAAAACCGTTGTTTTCGGTTCTTAGTTTGCGGTTTTATTTGAGGGGGCATCATATATTACCATTAACGATGCCACGGAGCGTATCACGGGCTTGGAATTTGTCATATGTCAGTAGAACACGCAACATTATTCCTTCCTCTTACCCCCACGCTATGAGGAGTCCATGTTGCGCCAACCTCCAAGGTATAAAGAACCTGCATATGAAGTTGGTCAGAGATTGTTATCCGAGTAGAATGTAAGAAATCATTTAGAGACTCTGATAAGCATCAGGTATGGCATCAAGAAACATGTACGTTCCTGTAAGAACGTGATTACTAAATTTCAATCTCTCGTAGGTGGCGGACCGGATCCGGGTCGCGTGCGCCTCGGTAGCCCGCGTACTTAAACAACGCCGACCCCCCTACCGAAGGCCGAACGAGGAGATCAGGGACTGGCTAGCGACCTGGGGTCAAGCCGGCACCGCGAAGGAGACGCTGCGGCAAGAGTGGCAGCATAGATGGACCCTTTGGCACCGGCAGGCGCGGACAGACAGGAGGCGACGCGGGCACGAAGCGGCTGAGGACATCAGCCGACCCGGAGACCTTAAAACAATGCGCCGGCTCCACAAGGGACTTCGCAAGCATGAGTCAGCCATGCTAGTACAGCTGCGCACAGGGTGCCTAGGGCTACGCAAATACCTCTTCCTCCGGCGCGTCCCCGATGCGGACACGCCCCTCTGTAGCTGTGGGAACGCAGAAGAAGACCAATATCACGTCATACTCCGCTGCCCGAAGTATGATAACCTGAGACCCGTGGAATGGCCTAGGAACGAGAGGGAAGTCCGTCGGGCCCTGAACGACCCCGACACGGCTCCGATCATGACGCGATGGGTGCTGTCAACAGGCCGAATAGGACACTACGAGCTAGCCCAAAAGCTAGCCGCGCAGTGGGATAGGAGGAGCCGGGCCGGGGCCGACACGGGCGTGGGATAGGGATAAGGAGAGCAGGACGAGATAAAGGGAAGAACGGGAACGGGTCGGAAGCGAGGCGCGGGCGGCGCGCCAACACAACAACTCCATCTGGCTCGCCACGGGCGAGGCATGCCGGCAACGGTAATCAATTCATATGGGCGGGAATCGGCCGGGGACGGGCCGCAGACGAATCGGGACCGAGGCGGGCAGGGTTTTATTCCCCAGAGGGTTTCCTTGCCTACTAGAAGAGTAGATGTACTAGCGAAATAGCTTAGCCACAGCCAGCTATCTAGTGTAATTAAATAAATAAATAAATCTCTCGTAGGTGCAAATGAGGGAATCTTGTGGCTTTATCTTTACCATTTCTGTATGAAAAAGCACTGTAGATCCTCTCTTTGGTTAGCATGTGGATGTGGATGATGATTTCTATATGTCTTGCTTCATGCATGATCAAACTCAACAAACCGTGCGTGGGGTGGGCGTAAAATTCACGGCGTGCTTGTAACTAGGGGTTATGATCAATATCATGTAATAAATGTTCCCTGTCTTGATTCGTTATAGTTGGCAACCCCACTAGTGCAATTCCATTTCCCGAGTTGCCTACAAACAGTAACTATGACTTGATCCATTTTGTTTGCTCACCCCGCCGTTCTTTTCAGAGTAAACAACACCTCTCTAGCTTCCTCTGCTTAGTCTTCAGAACATAATACTCCCTAATTATATAATGGCGCGGTCTCTAGGCGCTAAATCCACAAAAGCTACTCACAACAGACTACGACCGCTAATTCCGTCATTAATGGGTGCAGGCAGCACAATTTACAGTAAAAATGCCCTCCCCTACTTCCGGCGCAGGCGGTCTCAGGTAGCTAAGGCATGCGAAAATTGTCGCAGGCGCAAGATGCGGTGCGATGAAATTCGACCTTGCGGAACTTGTCGCCTGAGAGGTGTGCAATGCGAATCAACAACCAGCGGCTACGGACCCAACGAAATCAAATCATCGCAATCTGAAGTCGAGACACTTCGGCGGCAAATTCAGGGGTTCATAGACCTCATCCTTCAAATATTGCCAGAAGAAATAAGGCAAGACGTAGCATCGAGTATCCAAGGCGGAGCTGACGCTCTTGGATTGCTACGTGCTATGGTTAGGGGTTTCATAGCGGTTAAGATCACCACAGAAAACGGCTTACACCTGAACCGCGAGTTATGTACAGGCAGGGAGGGTGCATCCATGTGTAGGAATCAAAAACCGTTTGACTTTAAATTCATTTTGCAGGTAATCGCAACATATTAGAACTGAAAACTGAAAACATTTAAGGATAATTAAATGCTGACATACCTTTTCTTTCTAGGAGGGCGAAATCTATGGCATGCCAGAGGAATTAACCCCTCCAGGCATCCCGTGATCCCTAGGGTGATTTTCAGTTCAGAGGGAGCTTATGTTTTAAGCTTAAGATATCTTCTATAAATGTTTCGTTTGCAAAAGCGTATCTTTTACGGATTATTAAAGTAGTTAGCCGCTGCGAGCAAAGTTGCATCATAATAACCTTGACCCTCCGGCATGTGTCTATTTCTGTTAAATCTACATTATAGGCTGATACTTATGTCTATATGCATACTCCCTGTTATTCATGATAGGTTATAAGAGTTTTCTTCGAGGTGAAAGTCTGGATCCCTACCCGATAAATTCACGATCTAAACAACCATAATAGTTATGCCTAAGCTAAAAGCAACGCTCTTTGTTTTATTTCTGTGTAATTCGGAACTTTCCTATTAACCTTAGCATATTGGCACAAATAATGACTAACCCGTAGAGCTATGTGTAGTAAACATGTCATGTTGCGGCTAAGATGGAGCAAGGTTCTAATTGTCAGTCAAATCCAAAGGAGCTACCTCATCAGCTTTATGAGTTATCGAGCTTGCTCCTTCCCCAGTTTGTTCCGTCATGATTTAAGGGCTTGTCTTTCCATATACCTGAGTCTCTAGAATCCTTGACACCATTCGCACTTCCCCGCACAGGTTGCAATTCGTGTTTACTAGTTCTCCTAACATCAGCTTGACGGGTTTTGTTGGATAATCTGTAGAGCGAAAAACTCTCTGCATAAATTGGCGGTGTAAATGTGAAGATCCATGCTGCCTGGAGAGGCGTTAGCGACAAAATACTATATCGCTCTATGCAGAAAAACTTCTGGCTCTGCGCTCGCACCACGATTCCGGTGCGGAACCCCCACTAGAATACAATTCGACCCAAAAAGACGAAATCCTCGCACCTGTTTACCCCCGAATCCGATGTCGCATCGCGACCGGGACGGGGGCGCCGCGGCAGAGGTGATGCCGATGACAATCGACGAAGGGGAAAGGGGCCTCGCCCAGAGCCGCCACCATCCCAACGCCGGCACGAGACCGAAACGATAACAAAAAAACAAAGATACGAGAGATACTGGCAAGCTACGTCCCTAGGGACGAGCTAGATGGAGTCTGGACACGAATCCAGGCGGTCCTCGCTGAGGGGGCGAGGCGGGAGCGAACACCGCGACCGCCCCTAACGCGACCGACCAACCCGCCATGAGGAGCGAACTCAAGACGGTTATAGAAGAAGCCGTGACTAGAGCTATAGTCACAGCAGAAAAGCAGAAAGCAAAGACCTGGGCCGGCATCGCGGCCGCCCAGGGGCCAAGACGGGGCCTCGCCGCCCCAGCACCGCTCCCGGTGCCCAGCAGACAACGCCGAGAGGTGCTCGTTAAGGGAGACACCATTGCGGAAGCGAATCGCAACCGGACCGCAGTAGACACGGTGGCAGCCGTGAACGCCGCGGCCAAGGGCGAAGTCGCCGTGGCAGCGAGACGGCTCCCTAGCGGTGACGTGGTGGTCACGTTCAAAACAGACGCGAAGACATACCGGGAAAACACAGACTGGACCCGGGGCGCCTTCGGCGCGGACGCGAGGCTGAACAACAGAGTGTTTAGCGTCATAGTGAAAAGCTTCCCGACGAAGCATACAAGCAGGGCCGACCTAGCACAGGCCCTCTCGCAGGCTAACAACACGAAGATAGCTAAGGCGACACCGCGCCGCCCCCGGGGCGAGGGAGCGACGAGAACGAGGAGGCCGACAAGCTGTGCAGCAGCGGCCTTATCTATAAGGCCGAGATATTCGACGTCGAGCCCTATGACAAGACCCTCCACCCGAGGCAATGCTTCAACTGCTACGGGATGGGACACATAGCGAAGCACTGCAAGGCGGCCCCGAGGTGCGGCCGATGCGCGGCCGGGAAGCACGAGGGAGGCGGAGGAGCATGTCCAGCAGCAACAGGGGAGACCCAAGAGAAGTGCATCCTATGCAGCGGCAAGCACCCGGCGTGGTCCCGGGACTGCCCCGTCTCGCGACAGCAGTGGCAGCGAGCAAAGGAAGGATACAACGACCGCCCCCGAAGGTTCGCCACCCCGAACGGGGAAATAGGAACACCACCTCGCTCACAAGACGGGCCCGACCCGGTCCTCAGCGACGAACCGCCGCGCAAGAAGAGAGGCAGGCCTCCGCTAGCCCGCACAGCCCCAACCACGGGAAACCAGGACCTTAGAGTCCTAGTTAACTCCCAGCAAAGCTCACAGCGCAGCGGCACCGAACCGGCCCCAGGACGGCAGAGAAGCAGCACCCAACCACCAACACGTAATGATTAGAGTCCTATACTGGAACGTATACAGGAAGAACGAACTCGTCCAGGTCGCGCTTCGGCACCGGGACGATATCGACGTGATAGCGGTCCAAGAGTGGGAGAGAAGGAAACAGCCGTGGCCCCCGAGCCCCGGACTCAGCCAGTACCGGTTAGCATTCTACCAGGGAAGGAACGCGGTAGATGTGCATAAGCGGCACGGGCCCGGGTCGTGGGCGGTGGAAGGAGGGCAGGGACTGGGCCTGCATCACAATACAGGGCGTACACATCTTCTCGTTGTACTCCGAGATCCATAACCCAGAGTGGGAGACCCCCCTACACGTTAACCATACGCTGCTAGTACACACGCTCATCCAACTGGGCATCCCCCTTTGGATGGTAGCCTTTGTCCGGTCCGCCCTCGCCGCGCGAACGGCCCGGCTCCGGTTACCCACTGTTCACAGGGCTTTCCCCAGGGGAACAGTGCCCGGCAGCCAATGTCTGGTACTTAAGTATCTACCCACTAATATGTAACCAGTGGTTAGAAGTGGCTTTTCAAATCTAGACTGTTAATTGCGACCAAAGCGTGGGGGGGCGCCTATAGCTCCTGACCTAGTTCACTTGTGTCTTGCCCTAACCGATCTCCCCTTAAAGATCGAACTCGGGTAGCCGTTTCTTGACCTCCTAGACATCGCCGCCGGATCGTGGCCTCTGGCACGCAGACCTAAGCGCAACATGACCTTCTTCTACTCCATTTCAACAACCCCCCGATATCTCTCTTGAGGAAATGCAAGATTGGCTACGTATTGCCAACGCGATAGCAGTCCCGAGTTTCTCGGAAAAATGTGGTCAAAACACAATGTTATAGAGATCTTCACCGAAAGATTAAACCAGAGACAAAAAGAATTTCGATATTAGTTCCGAAGTAGGAGCTGAAACCGTATCGCCGAACCGCTAAATCCCATTAGAAGTTAGTGACGCTATATTTCAACTCGGCCACACGGGATTTTGCCTCGGTTCTATTGTACAAATCGTCCGTGGGACTGTCTTCCGCTTTAATAACCGAGATAAGGAGGACAAGACGCAAAGCAATCACTCGGCAGAGCGTAATAGGGATAGCGAAGGCGAAAACGACACTTAAGTTAACCCGGTTACCTGGTGTCCGCTACCTACTGATCACCCAGATGCCGGTCGTCATTTAGACGGCCGGTCTTCGAGAGTGAAGGAACTACTAGACACAGACAATAATGACCGGGCCCTGGGAGGGAAATACAGAGCGGACAACGATCAATCATTCGCCGGATGTGAAAAACAGCCATCTACTTGCACATTGCCAAGTCCTACTCATGGTTCTGGATTAACAGCATCATTGTCAACGCTTAAGGCTGTGGACCTAATAACGCGGAAAGTGTCTTCGCTCGCCATATCGCCGCCTAACTCTGATTTATCCCAACACTCCGAGAACTTAAGGCCAAGAAAACGGTCTTTTAGGGGGCATGGAGACGGGTTAGCACAAATCAAAAGTCGAAAAACACAATAACATACATCTTAGGTATATTTAAAATATTAACGTTAGTTGAACAATTAGCACTCTTAAGGCGCATTTGTTTCGTGTGATCTTCATCCCAGAAACCGGCTCTCTGCTGCGCAGTGCATCGCACGCCAGAATAAAGCGAATAGATCATTACCGAGAAATTTCCGCTAGATTTCGAGGTCTTTACGCTTTAGTAATCAAGTTTAATCCTTTTAATTACACCGAAGATAATTACATATTGACTTAACAAAATCGACCACTAAGCTCTGAATTCGCCACGAGATATTCCGACACTTCTGCTGGCTGCGACTCGCCCAGATTAGACGAGAGAGCATGGATTCATAAAGGATATATTCGCCACTATTCATCATAAGTATCTACTTGTTCTTAATTAATCTGCTTTCGCCGTGTGTTATAATGAACCGTAAGGCTGCAACGACAATAAGAGACGGGAGACGATACTTCTGATATTGATGAAGAAACTGACGAGTTAGAAATCTAAGACTTACGGCCGCGGCAAGCAACGGGCGAGAACCAGAAGAGGTCAGGCCGAGCTAAGCAACAATGAAACAACAGGCGCTAAAAAAGATAAAAAGAAAAAACGCCCTTATAGGTTGACTAGGCTGTGACACACGTGTTAAGACGCTCGTTTCTATCAATAAGTAAGTCTGAACTCTCGCTAGTGCGTCCTCTTTAACTATGCCGATTCTGCAATATAAACAATGTCTCTTTACAAGGGACAGGGTCTTATGTAATTTTAGTATGCTTCTTGTCCTGGGCTCGACTTCTCTCCCGCTGCTCATGCTCTCCTGCTTCTTAATTCTTCTTAATATAATAGCATCTAGTGTGTATGTCCGAAGAAAAGTCCCCGATAGCTTTGGCAGATGCCACCCTTGGGCTTTTTACTTCCTGCATATTGAATGCATTGTGCTTTCGACACAGCTCCCACTTTTTTGTCACTTTATATTTAACGAATCTATTGTTGAATACTTACCCATATGTGGCCTGTATATGAACTTGCTGTCTTCCGTAAGTTCTTCATTTTCCTGTCTAATCCGTCCACTTGCTCACTAAAAGAAGATTGCACTTGTCGTCCGATTACTCAACGGCGGCATATCCGATAAGAAGTGTACAGTAATCGTAATTATTTTCTCGACGTATGCCATCGCAGCTGGAGTAATGCTATTCTTCAGCTTCTAGTCCTTATGGATGGAATCAGGGGCAGTGTTGTCATGCCACCTCGCCGTAATCTGGAGGTCTAGCAGCATCGCTTTAAAGATCTGGAAGGCCTACCGGTGTCCATCGAAAAAACCTGAGCTTGCAGACGATCACCAGGGTCCTTCCGTCTCTTGAAAGGAGTTCGTCGCTTAGAGCGTTATTACCGCTGCGATTACGATCATGGGTTTGACCAACGGCATCCTGCTCAGAGTTTTAGGGAGCAGAAATAAAAGGATCATCATAAGTAAACAGCCATGGAGCGATATATATTTATTTATTTATTTAGTTACACTAGATATCTAAGTTGTGGCTGAGCTATTTTGCTAGTACATCTTCTCTTCTAGTAGGCGAGGGTTTCCTCGCGGGAATAAAACCTCGCCCGCCTCGATTCCGGTTCGTCTGCGGCCTGTCCCCGGCCGGCTCCCGCCCGTGTGATTTGTTTTGCCGTTGACCGGCATGCCTCGCCCGTGGCGAGCCAGATGGAGTTATGAGGTTGGCGCTCCGCTTGCGCCCCGCTTCCGACCTGTCTCCGATCCTCTGCCCTTCTGTTCCTCTCTATCCCTTACTGTTGCCCTATGCCCGTGCCGGTTCCGGTCCGGCTCCTCATATCCCACTGCGCGGCTAGCCTTTGGGCCAGCTCGTAGTGTCATATTCGGCCTGTTGACAGTACCCATCGCGTCACAATCGGGGCCGTGCTGGGGTCGTTCAGGGCCCGGCGGACTTCCCTTTCGTTCCTTGGCCACACCGTGGGCCTCAAGTTGTCGTACTTCGGGCAGTGGAGGATGACATGGTATTGGTCTTCTTCTGCGTCCCCACAGCTGCAAAGGGGCGTGTCCGCGTCGGGGACGCGCCGGAGGAAGAGGTACTTTCGTAGTCCTAGGCATCCAGTGCGTAGTTGTACTAGCATATATGACTCATGCTTGCGGAGTCCCTTATGAAGCCGGCGCATTGTTTTTAGGTCTCCTGGCTGGCTGATGTCCTCGGCCGCTTCGCCTCCTATCCGTCCGCGCCTGCCGGTGCCAAAGGGTCCATCTATGCTGCCACTCTTGTCGTAGCGTTTCCTTCGCGGTGCCGGCCTGGCCCCAGGTCGCTAGCCAGCCCCTAATCTCCTCGTTTGGCCTTCGGTAGGGGGGTCTGCGTTGTTTAAGTACGCGGGATCCGGTCCGCCATCCCTGTGTCCTCAAGCCGCTGCTCGAATCTTCTTTTCCTATAGTTGAGATATAGGTCGATAGGGGGCACGGCCGCTTCCGTTTCCAGCTGTGCGATCGAGGTGTGCTTGTACGCGCCGGTGACGGCGCGGAGGCAGCTCGACTGCGCCTTGTCTAGCCCTCGGGCGAGCCCTCTTGGCTTTCCTTTGACCGCTGTGGGTGTGTGGTATGAGCTCGCCCCATAGGCGATTGCGCTTCGGACCACCTGCGTGTAAAGCATCCTCAAGTCCTCGTATGAGCAGCCCCAGGCCGAGGCCGTGAGCGCCACGAGGGCGAGGCGCTGCCGCTGCAGTTTCTTGTCTAGCTCCGTTCGATGCCTGTTCCATAGGAGCTTCCTGTCAATCCACACGCCTAAGAACTTGCAGGATGGTAGGGGTGTGACCGTGACGGGTCCGAGCCGAACCCGGGTCTCTGGTGGCTGCCTTGTCCTGGTAAAGTGGATTAGTTCACTCTTCTCTGGGTTGAACTGCGTACCCGTCTCCTTTGCCCATTGTTCGCAGACTGCCCAGGCGGCCTCGAGTCGGCGCCGGGTCTGGTCCGTGTTTTTCCCGAGGGCGATAATGTTTGTGTCGTCTGCAAACCCCACGGTTATGGTTCCGGGGACATCTCGGAGCCGTGTGTACAGCGAGGCGGCGTATAGGATGAACAGGATCGGGGAGAGGGGAGATCCTTGGGGCACCCCTGCTGGGACCTGGAAGGTCTTTGAGGTAAACCCTGCGAATCGGAGCCGGGCCGTTCGCGCGGCGAGGGCGGACCGGATAAAGGCTACCATCCAGAGGGGATGCCTAGTTGGATGAGCGTGTGGACTAGCAGCGTGTGGTTAACGTTATCAAAGGCGCCGCTGATGTCCAGTTGGAGCATCGACCACTTCCGTCATTAGCTTAAGGGCCATCCATCTCCGTGGATCTGTTGGCTCTGTTTCCCAGCTGGAGCTCGGGGAGTAGCTGGGCCTCCTCGGCTACGCGCGTGATCCGGCGCGCGACCGATGCTTCCATCACCTTGCCTACCACGTTGAGGAGCGATATGGGGCGCCATGTCACGGACCTGTCACGTGGTGGTCACTGGTGACGCCACATTAGGCACAGACCCATAGCACCATAGAAAATGGAACACACCTTCCTACACCTAACACGCCATCCGCCCGCTAGTTGGGCTTGTTCAGCCGTCTTGCCTGTTGCGGAGGACCACTATGCTCGCGGCTCGGAACCGGCTCGGGTACTGTCCGTGTTCAATGGCATTGTTCAGGAGGTGTGTGACGGCCGCTATAAGCGGCGCGCCACATGCTTTAAGGGAACCCTGCTGGGATTCCGTCCTCTCCTGGGGCTTTCCAGCTCGCGATGTGTTTAAGCGTCTCTGTTACATCGTCGGTCGAGAAACGGTCCCGGCCCGGGAGCGGTACGCTGTCTAGCTGGGGGAAGGTCGGGTCGGGGACGTGGGAGAGGTCTGCTGACGGCGTTGGGAAGAATTTCTCGGCAAGGATTTCTGCTTTATCTGTTGGGTTTGAGCACAGCGGGGGGCGCCTAAGGCTCGGGATCTGGGCTGCCTCGGGGGGCTGCTGGCTTCGTAGCCTTGCCCACCTTTCCAGCTTCCAGAGGTTTGTCGCACTGGTATATAGGGGGGTCTAAGACCACTAGAAAATGTGGCGTGGCCACGCCCAATTTTTTAGTATGACAAGGTTCCCGCTGCCCGTAGTGGCCTTGCTTAGGGCTTCTCTCCAGGCGCTTCTCCTTTCCTCGGTAACGGTGCGGGATTGGGTCGCCTCCGCTTCGCGGTAGGCTGCCCAATTAGCGTCGGTCCTTTTTCTCAGCGCGCCGGCCATGCGGCTGTTCTACCACGCCTCCTTCTCTTGCTCCCTTGGCACCCTCTTCGGGGCCACCTTTTGGCCGCTGCGTTCACGGCTGCCACCGTGTCTACTGCGGTCCGGTTGCGATTCGCTTCCGCAATGGAATCTCCCTTGACGAGCACCTCTTGGTGCTGCCTGCTGGGCACTGGGAGCGGTGCTGAGGCGGCGAGGCCCCGTCTTGGCCCCTGGGCGGCCGCGATGCCGGCCCAGGTCTTTGCTTTCTGCTTTTCTGCTGTGACTATGGCTTTAGTCACGGCTTCTTCTATGACCGTCTTGAGTTCGCTCCTCATGGC
The DNA here is from genome assembly GCA_029379155.1 of Sarocladium terricola. Classification (NCBI taxonomy): domain Eukaryota; kingdom Fungi; phylum Ascomycota; class Sordariomycetes; order Hypocreales; family Sarocladiaceae; genus Sarocladium; species Sarocladium terricola. Next base: position 805,712 of record JAHKSO010000010.1, read on the forward strand.
CGGTTGGTCGGTCGCGTTAGGGGCGGTCGCGGTGTTCGCTCCCGCCTCGCCCCCTCTGCGAGGACCGACTGGATTCGTGCCCAGACTCCATCTAGCTCGTCCGCAGGGACGTAGCTTGCCAGTATCTCTCGTATCTTCATTTCTTCGTCATCGTTTCGGTCTCGTGCCGCGTCCGATTCGGTCGCACTCGGGGTCTGTACGTTGACGTGGCCTTTGCCGGCGTTGGGGTGGTGGCGGCTCTGGGCGAGCCCCCTTTCCCCTTCGTCGATTGTCATCGGCATCACCTTTGCCGCCGCGCCCCCGTCCCGGTCGCGATGCGACATCGGATTTGGGGGTAAACAGGTGCGAGGATTTCTTTTTTTTGGGTCGAATTGTATTTTAGTGGCGGTCCCGCACCGGAATCGTGGTGCGAGCGCAGAGCCAGAAGTTTTTTTTTTTTTTTTTTTGGGTATGGTATTGTTTTGCTAATAGATGCGCAGTCACATAGATAAAATGCTCCTAGAGGACGGCGATTCGCAGTCTACCTGCCTATTCAGTGACGGAGCGCAGCAGCGCCACATAGACAAGTCGACTATCTTGGTGACTAACAACGCAATCGGCCAGGGCGAATCAACCCTGGCAAAGACGTCAGACTTCAGCATCCGTCGATGAGCTGACAGCCCGTTTAACTAAGGCCTCTATCGAATTCCTACCCGAAGCTAGACTAATACTCTCATACCATGTCCCTCCTAGAGATATCTGCCAAGGTCCACATCACAGCGCACTCATACCCCTTCCTCACAGGGCTGGAACTCAAGGTTAGGACATGGCAGGTGTGGTACAACGTACGGATGAGGTACACTTTGACATTAAACTACCGTTTTACGATCCGCCTGACCCAGGACCAAATCAGGGACCCTTTATCTTATATTTCAGGATATACTATGACCTAAATAGCCATGACTGCGTCTTTGTCAACTTGTCCATAGTGCAGGTCTACCTTACAATAGAAGAGGGGACCCAAGCTAAGGCAATATGTGGAGTCAAGCATGCAATCCAGCCAGGCATGTGGAGGCTTCAGGCCGGTGTAGACAAGCAACATGTTATCGATTTCCTCGTTTTATAACGACGCTTCAAAGTTTCTGTGAAAGACACTGTCTTTCCGGCTTCGGAATCAGCCTCTAGGCTGCGCAAAGTCAACCCTAAGAATAAGGCTAAGAGACGTAAACTTAAGGGAAATGATGTGACGCAAATTATTCTCGCCCCTGCCGCGAAACCCCCGTTAGCAAAGGAGGACGGAAGACACCTCGAGCAGGCACCTAGGCAAACCACCGCAAAGCTGCTCCCAGATCTTCTTAAGGGACAGGTAGCAGTCATTTAAAGAACCAGACATGGAACCAAACAGCGGAGTTATACGAGTCAGGCTTTGAGTAGAACTTGGGCAACTAACAGCAAGGACTACAGCATAAAGTATGTCGAGATGCTGAGTGTGACGAGGGCGACCAGGGCGTTTTCGTGTATATATTCGGATTTGCCGCCAAATTTCTCCGTTGCGATTATAAATCGACTTTCGATCTTCCCACAGTCGTAACCATGTTCTAGAATGAGACGAAGATTCTTCGAGAGCTCGACCATGTGCGTTACACCTCATATTTATTTATTTATTTATTTACCCTAGATAGCTTTTGCTATATGTCTAGTACAGCGTTACTTAGTTTCGCAGGAAAACCCTCTAGAGATAAAAAACCTGTCGCTTCCCTCGGTCCCTGCTACGGGCCGCGCGCGGCGCGGCCGCTGCTCTGCTCATTTTGCGCTTGTTGCCTGTATGAGCAAACTGTGTCCCTAGAGACACATTGGATGGTCAGGTGCGCGGGGCGTCCCCGGGTCGGCCCCCGCTCGGGGTCCCCTTGCCCTAGCTCCTTTCCTGTCCGCCCCCTGTTAGGCCCTAGTCTTCCTCTCATGGCTCTGTCCCCTAGTTACCCCGTCCCCGGGTCGTCTCCGCTTTCGTCCGGGCCTTCCTCGCAGTCAGATCCCTAACCGTTCTGCTCCTCTCCGTCTCCGCGTCGGTCCCGGCATGGCTCCCTAGATCCTTACCTCTCCCGCGTTTATATTGTCGTGTCCTCTTAGTTCCCCTTCCTTCAAGGTCTACCGTTCTGTAGGCGTTAGTAGCCGGGCCGTTCCCGGGCTTAGGCTGTCTCTGTCTCTCCCTTATGTGTGCGTGCGTGCTCGCCCCCGCTAGCCTCGTCCGCGTCGGGGGCGTGGCGGCGACTGGCCGGCTCCCCGTTCGTCCGGCGACCTCGCTCAGCTCACTTGTCGTTCACTTTCTATTTAACTCGCGCCTGGCCTGGCGGCTGTCCAACGCGATGAAAAGGGTCCTCCCCGGCTTGTGTTTGGCTTCCTTTTTCTCTTCATTCCACAAGCCCTCATTTTCGTATGTGTGACCCTTTTTCCTCGGCCGGGCCGCGCGGCTGTTGCGGCACGAATCCGGTACCCGTGCCTCGAAGTGCACGCCCGTGCCGGTCCCGCGCCGCTTCCCGCTTGTCCACAGCTAACCGCGTCGTGTAGCTGTGCCAAATTCATCGCCGCCGCCGCCGCAACCGCCCCGTCCGGCGTCGTCCCGCTAACATCGCTTATATATTCCAACTGTCGCCATGGCCCCCAAGAACCAAGCCGAGGGTGTTTTCCAGGTAGGTCCGCCACGGCGCCGCGCCGGAGGCGAGGCTGATCCGTGGTGGAAATAGTCCGAGGGCCCATACATGGGCAAAATGCTCACGGAGCGTCAGCTGGAGAGGCTGACCTCCAAGCCAATCGCTGTAAGCCGACCCGTGTCCGACCCGTTTCCGATGCTGATTTCTTCCTAGCTTCTCGAAGTCCGGGACAATTTTTGCCGGGCTTGTGTGACCCGGGCCCTTGCCAACCCTGGGTGGGTGGCGCTGCCATGATGCCGCCGGTATGCCGACTCGCGACCGTCTCGGGGCCGATGCTGATACCTTTAGGCCGAAAAAATTGTTTTGATTGCACTATCCGCAATCAGACTTGCGAGCCCGTGGGTCCGCCTCGCTAATATTGGTAGTCCGTCCTGAACGTCACCACCCGGCCTATCATGGCCCAGCTCGTCGAGGTCTCCAAGACCATCGAGATCCCCGGTGATGCCGACGTAGGTCCGCCTCGCCTCCGCCTCGCCGCCGCCTGCTTACCAGTATAGTTTTCGGAGGAGATGGAGGCAGGCCTAGAGCGCCTGGCCACCGCCAACAAGGCCCTCCCCGCCGCCCCGTCCGCGGTCAGTGCCCTAGGCGCTGACCAGCATGAAGAGGTCGTTGCCGCCTTAGTCGGGCTCAACGCCGCCGCCTCGGAAACGGTGCGTCTCCAGCAGGAGACAAACCGGCTCCTTGCTGAGGCCAGGTTCTGTCCGTCGGCCCCCCTCGCGCCCCGTCCGTCGCCCGCCACCCCGCCTCCGGCTCCGTTCCCAGGAAGGGGACGAGGCCGTCTCCGGCCATCGTTCTGGCAGCTCTAAGCGCCGCCATAAGAAGAGCAAGGGCAAGGGCAAGGCTCGTGCGGATAGCACGGGCTCGCCCTCGTCCAAGCGCCCGCGAACCAGCCAGTAGTGGCCGTGTCGCCCCCGCCCCGCCCCCGTCTCGTCTCGCCGCCGTATTGTTTTGTTGGTTTCGGTTTTTGGTTTTCTATGGTGGTTTTGTCTGTGGGGCTCGTTGCTGTTCTCTCCGCCGTCTTTTTTGTTTTTAGACATATTTTCCGTTTTTACGGCTGAATAGAGTTTTCCGGGGGGGGGGGGGGTTCAGGCTCGGTATCGTCTCGGCTCCGACTTGTTCGCGTGACTGCCACTGTTTTGCTAGCTGCGTTGCTAAGGCGTAGTGTTTGATCCTGCCTGTGGCCAGCACCCATCCATCGGGTAAGCCTCGCCGCCGGCTCGACTTCGCTAAGGGCTCTCCGGACTTCTCTCCTATTCCTGGCCATAGTGCTGGCCTGATGTGGGCGTAATTCGGACAGTCTAGTATGAGGTGGTAGTGGTCTTCTTCCCCGGTGCCACAACTGCAGAGGGGCGTAAACGCGTCGGTGACGCCCCGGTGGTATAGGAAACTGTTCAGGCCTATCTTGCCAGTCCGTAGTTGCGTGAGTGTAGAAGATTCACTTGTATAGGCCACTATGGAGCTGTTGCCCAGTTCCGCTATATCTTCGGTAGATTCGTAGGCGCGTCGGCTCCACGTCTCCCGCCAGTGTCGCGTCTCCTCGTCCGGTCGTCTCCATGGCCCTCGCCGTTGCTTCAACGTCTTCGCTACCGCGGCGCATGCCTCCCGGACCCGGCTTGCCATTCCTGTGTCCTCTAGTCTTTGCTCGAATCGGCGCTTGCGGTACTTGAGGTACAGGTCTATGGGCGGGACTGCCGCCTCGGCCTCTAGTTGTACTATAGGTGTGGCCTTGTACGCACCGGTCACGACTCGGAGGCATGCCGATTGCTGCGTCCCTTGGGCATCGTTGGGGTGTGGTAGGAGCTGGCACACTATAGGCAATAACACTGCGGACCACCTGTGTGTAACCTGTGTGTACAGGGTCCTGCTATCGTTGTAGGAGCATCCCCAGGCCGAGGCCGCTAGCGACGTGAGAGCGAGCCGCTGCCGCTCCGTTTTAGCTTTCAGCTCGGTCTTGTGGCGGTTCCATGGGAGTTTGCGGTCGACCCAAACCCCAAGAAATCCTGCCGATTCCGGAAGGATTCCAAGGGGAGGACCGTGTCGGCGCCGAGCCGGATGCTCGTGGTCGGCGGTTGGTGTGAGCGCGTGATGACTCCAGTCTCCTCAGCCCACTTTGTGCACACCGCTCACGCGGCCTCGAGTCGGCGCCGGGTCTCTGTCGTCGTTTTGCCGATTGCGAGGATGTTGGTGTCGTCGGCGAACCCGACCGTGATGATGCCGGGTACCGCCTGGAGCCGGCGGTAGAGCGAGGCGGCGTATAGTAGGAATAGGATCGGTGAAAGCGGTGAGCCCTGCGGCACGCCTGCTGTGACTCGTTTTGTGGAGGAGATATTGCCGTCGAAGAGGAGCCGAGCCGTGCGCGAGTCGAGCACGCTTCGCACGATCCATGTGAGCCAAGGGGGCACGTCCAGCTTTATAAGTATCCAGGTAAGCAGGCTGTGGTTAACGTTATCGAAAGCTCCGCTGATGTCTAGCTGTAGGCCGCGCACCGGCCGCACCTTGGGGCTGCTTTGCAGTGTTGCGCGATGTGGTCCATCCCGTAGCAGTTAAAGCATTGGCGGGGGGCTAGGTTCGGGTCATACGGTTCGACATCGTATATGCGGGCTTCGTATATTAGGCCGTCACGGCAGAGCCTGTTGGCCGCGGCGATGTCTTCTACTTTTATGATGAGCAGCGTGTCCGGTGGCGCGCCGACGCCACTTATAAGGTCGTTCCTGCGATCGCGATGTTGTTGGCCTTTGACAGGTCGGCTGCTAAGTTGAGCTTGCTAGCATCCTTTATGGGGAAGCTTCGGGCGACTATGCTGAGGACTTGGCGGTTTATGGTCGCGTCCGGCCCGAACGCGGTTCGGGTCCAGGTCGATGCTTGGCTGCGTCTCCTGCGAGGGTGACGATAACGTCGCCGCTACGGCGGGCGGCCTCTTGGCCAATAGCTCGGTTAACGGCCGTTACCGTCTCGACGGCGCCTCGTTTCTCATGAGTTGGAGCGATGGTTGTCCCCTTGATGAGGATCTCGCGGTGTCGTCTTTGGGGGACCGCCATAGGGGGGGTCGTGAGGGTGCGGCCCGCGGCCGGGTCGTGGCCGTCCGGGTCGCGCGTGTATTGGCCTCGGCCAGCGTTGGGGTGGTCAATTTCCATCGGTATCTCATCCCTCGCGTCGCCCCCGATGCGGTCGCGATGCGACATCGTAAGGGGGGGTAAACGGGTGTGAGGATTCCGAATCTGGTGTTGTTTTCGATTTTAGAGGCGGTTCCGTACCGGTGCCGTGGTGCGAGCGAAATCGCGAAAGTTTTTTTCGTTACACCTCATAATAGATTGCATATTTCCGCTGATAGATAACATAGGACAATATTGTGAAGCTCAAGAAGTTTGATGGCGGTTCTTCGTGATGATTCTCGAGGCCCTAAGCGTCAGTGCTCGCTTACATGGCAAACCCGGATAAAGAAGACATGCCAGATAGGAGCCTGTCTAAAAGCAAGTTAGTTCCTTGCCTAGAGCTTCCACGATATGGCTGTCGAGTCGCGCCGTCGAATGCAAGCCTGGTCTCAGAGATCGACAAGCCGAGGGAGAAGGTAGACCCAGGATAGGATATTTAGTACATCGAATTATAGACCCGAACTATCAAGCAAATAAATCTAGTTTAGTCCGTAGCAAGTAAAATAAATAATATTATAATTCCACTATAGCCTTTTTTTTTCATAAAAACAATACTTTATAATTCTTCGTTTCTAATTTACTATTCTTTTTTTTTCTCCTTTTTTTTTTTTCTGCTGTTTTTTTTTTCCTGTTAGGGGTTTTTTTTTTATAGCACATTTTTTAGTTACTAGCACATTTCAGTTAAGCAGTGGTTTTTTTTTTTACAGTGTAGAAATATTGTATAATAGTACTAATAAATATAAATCAATTAATTAAATTAATTAAGTGCACCCACGATCGCGCCATTCTTGAACAGCTATTATTTGCTACGTTTTTGCATAACGGAGAGAGCATGGGTTCCACGGATTCTGTGCCTCGTTTAAGCCGCACACCAGGCTGGCTGCACAGGCTGGCGACCGCATTGTGGTGGTAGGGAGCAAGTAGTACCAGGTAACGAGCATGTGGTGGTAGCGAGCATGTGGTGGTAGCGAGCATGTGGTGGTAGCGAGCATGTGGTGGTAGGGAGCAAGTAGTACTAGGTAGGGAGCATGTGGTAGGTACATCGGCGAGCATGCGTGGCGCACTATAGCGCGCTACGCGGACCAATCACTACATGACCACTCTAGACAGCCGCCCCAGCATTCGAAATCAGGTATTAGCTAAAACGAAAATCTCGAAAAGCTCTTAGCTATTAGTCCAAGCGCCCTGCAACAGGTGGTGCCTCGCAGACACAGAACCGGGCCTCTCTAGTTCGAGATCTGCGACCAACTCTCGAATGTCCTAGTCTTAACGCGAGTACTTATCTGCCGTAATATAGCAAATAAACGTCGGTTTTAAAGCAAGAACTACAAGTTTTTAGCTCGCGATGACACCTGAGGAAGGTTGCCAGACATACCTGGTGTCGCCATACGTCCTTATAGTAGTTTGATTAGCTAAAGTATCTATAGAAGACTCTATCGTAGAGTTAGGAATGATATATGACGTGCGGTAGAGCGGAGATGTGTCGTGACCTAGGCTAGAGCATGACCTGGTAACTGATATTTCTTGTCGCTACTGCAGGCGAGTTGAATTACTGTTTGTGTCCGGATGAAAGGAGGAAGGGTCGCTATAGGGAGCGCGCGACAGCAATCCGTCCTAAAAACCCATCATTCTAAAGGCGCGATACGGTCTTATTTAAGCTTTGCCTATCCCACCACCAGGCCTAAGTCCTGACTTTTCATGATTGTGTGTGGTCAGGTGTAATCATGGCTGATTTATGGCGAGTGCGAACCGCTTTGGTCTGTCGTTAGAAACTGTACAGTCACCTGACAAAAGTCACGGTAATGACGGAATTTCGCCCCATCTTGCCACTTAACCTATCAACGAAGATGCCGCATTGTACGCCCAAAAATGCCTCAATTAACTAGCTGTTTTAGGTTGGTAAATGATTACTCAACCTAAAAATCTCCTTAGTACTTTGTGTACCACCCGCGCGCGCGCACAATTGCAGCTATACGCCGAGGCATTGATTCTATTAGGTTATTTAGTAGGCCATCGTCAAGAAGCTCCCAGGCTTCTACTGCGATCTCGCATAGTAATTGCTTGCTAGTATTATTAGATGTCATGCCTCCAAGCTCTGAATGACGCTTTACAATATCCTCTTTTAAGATCTTCCATAGATTTTCTATAGGGTTTAGGTCAGGCGAATATGCAGGCCAGTCTACCAATTCCACGCCGTGTTCTGCAGCCCAATCTCTCAGCCGATCCTGCACTATTCGTGCTGTATGTGTCGGAGCATTATCCTGGGCGAAAATATAACCTGGTTCAGCAATAGTTAGAAGCTGCTCTTGAAGGCATTCCAAGATACGGGCGGCAGTAACGCCGCCATGCCGGGAATTCGGGTCTCCAAGCAGCGGGTATAAAGAAGTCCTCCTGTTATAGGAAAAACCGCTCCAGAACATCTACGAGTGCCTTGTAGGCTTATTTCGAGGCTGTACATATCGTGGAAGAAGCCGCTCGCCCTATAGATATTAGTTAGGGTTATTATATATAATTCCCTGAGACCTACCTTTCGGCAAAAGACGTACTTTTGCCGCTCCCCCTTTCCACGCTCAATTGTGGTCTTATCTGAAAAGATCTAGCGCCGCCAAAATGCAGGTAACTCACGAAGGTATTTTCGTGCAAATTCTAATCGTTTATTTGCTACCTCTGGTGGTAACTTTGGCCGTTATAGGGCCTTTTAACGTGGAGCTACTTTTAACGCTAATTGTTACGGTACAAATCGTGACAAGGACCTAAAGGGACCGCACGTGACTGAACCCAACGTATAAATGGTCAACTCCGACCTCTAGATAGAAGGAATCAACAAGAATCTTACAACATACAGAACAGTACCTGCACTTTTGTCTTTATTACGCACTTGATGAATCCAACCTTTATTAATCCTAATTCAACCTCAAATACGTCAATCCCTACAAACCTAGTTGTAGGGATTCCGGCACGTAACACTACCTTGTAACGAGCACGAAGTGGTAGCGCACAAGGCTAGGTAGGAGCAATAGGTCCGTTGTATTTAAGACAGAATCTTGTCCTCTCTGTGCGTTGTGCGAGAGACCTCAGATATGGTGGCGAGAAGCCCTAGGTTCGTGGCGGTGCAGGGTGCGTTCCCGCCGCGCCTTACATACCTTTTAGGTATATTATATGCGATCGCGATAAAGAGAGACTATTAAGAGCTGTTAGAATTTGACACAGTGTTATGGTCTAGGCCTATGGCCTAGTGCGTGTGCGCGTGCGTGGCGAAGCCTATAGTATCATTTGACCAAGTCACTAACGGCCTAAGGGCTGGGCTTGCCCCACATGTCTGTGCAATACTCACGATGGCCTTTTAGGCTAGACCATGACAGGAAATAGTACTTAATAGGTACGCGTTTTCAGGCGATTTAGAGCCGGCTTGTGCCAGCCTTATTAAGAAATTACGATATGTCAATTGACCTAGCGGTGACGTGGTGGTCACGTTCAAAACAGACGCGAAGACATACCGGGAAAACACAGACTGGACCCGGGGCGCCTTCGGCGCGGACGCGAGGCTGAACAACAGAGTGTTTAGCGTCATAGTGAAAAGCTTCCCGACGAAGCATACAAGCAGGGCCGACCTAGCACAGGCCCTCTCGCAGGCTAACAACACGAAGATAGCTAAGGCGACACCGCGCCGCCCCCGGGGCGAGGGAGCGACGAGAACGAGGAGGAGGCCGACAAGCTGTGCAGCAGCGGCCTTATCTATAAGGCCGAGATATTCGACGTCGAGCCCTATGACAAGACCCTCCACCCGAGGCAATGCTTCAACTGCTACGGGATGGGACACATAGCGAAGCACTGCAAGGCGGCCCCGAGGTGCGGCCGATGCGCGGCCGGGAAGCACGAGGGAGGCGGAGGAGCATGTCCAGCAGCAACAGGGGAGACCCAAGAGAAGTGCATCCTATGCAGCGGCAAGCACCCGGCGTGGTCCCGGGACTGCCCCGTCTCGCGACAGCAGTGGCAGCGAGCAAAGGAAGGATACAACGACCGCCCCCGAAGGTTCGCCACCCCGAACGGGGAAATAGGAACACCACCTCGCTCACAAGACGGGCCCGACCCGGTCCTCTCAGCGACGAACCGCCGCGCAAGAAGAGAGGCAGGCCTCCGCTAGCCCGCACAGCCCCAACCACGGGAAACCAGGACCTTAGAGTCCTAGTTAACTCCCAGCAAAGCTCACAGCGCAGCGGCACCGAACCGGCCCCAGGACGGCAGAGAAGCAGCACCCAACCACCAACACGTAATGATTAGAGTCCTATACTGGAACGTATACAGGAAGAACGAACTCGTCCAGGTCGCGCTTCGGCACCGGGACGATATCGACGTGATAGCGGTCCAAGAGTGGGAGAGAAGGAAACAGCCGTGGCCCCCGAGCCCCGGACTCAGCCAGTACCGGTTAGCATTCTACCAGGGAAGGAACGCGGTAGATGTGCATAAGCGGCACGGGCCCGGGTCGTGGGCGGTGGAAGGAGGGCAGGGACTGGGCCTGCATCACAATACAGGGCGTACACATCTTCTCGTTGTACTCCGAGATCCATAACCCAGAGTGGGAGACCCCCCTACACGTAATCGAAGCGATGCCGCCTCGGCCACGCACGGTTATAGTAGGGGACTTTAACCAGAAGACCGATTCGGAGCAAGACCGAGGTTGAGGAGTACGGAGACTGGCTAATCGAACAACTCCAGGAGATAGCGAACAAGACGGCCCCGAGGAGGGTGCCAAGGGAGCAAGAGAAGGAGGCGTGGTGGAACAGCCGCGTGGCCGGCGCGGTCGCGGCCGCCCGACGAGCGAGAAGAGCGTGGCACAGAAACAGAACAGACGCTAATTGGGCAGCCTACCGCGAAGCGGAGGCGACCCAATCCCGCACCGTCACCGAGGAAAGAAGAAGCGCCTGGAGAGAGGCCCTAAGCAAGGCCACGGTAGGCAGCGGGAACCTCTGGAAGCTAGAAAGGTGGGCAAGACGAAGCCAGCAGCCCCCCGAGACAGCCCAAATCCCGAGCCTCAGGCGCCCCGGGCCCGACACCCCGCTACACTCGAGCCCAACAGATAAAGCAGAAATCCTCGCAGAGAAATTCTTCCCAACGCCGTGAGCAGACCTCTCGCACGTCCCTGACCCGACCTTCCCCCAGCTAGACAACGCACCGCTCCCGGACCGGGACCGGTTCTCGACCGATGAGGTAACAGAGACACTCAAGCATATCGCGAGTTGGAAAGCCCCAGGGGAAGACGGAATCCCGGCAGGGTTCCTTAAGGCTTGTGGCGCGCCGCTGATAGCAGCCATCACACACCTCCTAAACAATGCCATCGAACACGGACAGTACCCGAGCCGGTTCCGAGCCGCAAGCGTCGTGGTCCTCCGCAAGCCAGGCAAGACAGCTGAACAGGCCCAACTGGCGGGCGGATGGCGCCCCATATCGCTCCTCAATGTGGTGGGCAAGGTGATGGAAGCGTCGGTCGCGCGCCGGATCACGCGCGTAGCCGAGGAGGCCCAGCTGCTCCCCGAACTCCAGCTGGGAAACAGAGCTAATAGGTCCACGGAGATGGCCCTCAAACTGATGACGGAGGTAGTGCGCACGGCCTGGAGCCGACGCGGGATCGCCTCGATGCTTCAACTGGACATCAGCGGCGCCTTTGATAACGTTAACCACACACTGCTAGTCCACACGCTTATCCAACTGGGCATCCCCCTTTGGATGGTTGCCTTCGTTCGGTCCGTCCTCGCCGCGCGAACGGCCCGGCTCCGGTTCGCAGGGTTCACCTCAAGGACCTTTCAGGTCCTAGCAGGGGTGCCCCAAGGGTCCCCCCTCTCCCCGATCCTGTTCATCCTATACGCCGCCTCGCTATACACACGGCTCCGGGAGGTCCCCGGAACCATAACCGTAGGATTCGCAGACGACACAAACATCATCGCCCTCGGGAAGGACACGGACCAGACCCGGCGCCGGCTCGAGGCCGCCTGGGCAGTCTGCGAACAGTGGGCGAAGGAGACGGGTACGCAGTTTAACCCATAAAAGAGTGAACTTATCCACTTCACCAGGACAAGACAGCCGCCAGAGACCCGGGTCCGACTCGGGCCCGTTACGGTCACACCCCTACCATCCTGCAAGTTCTTAGGCGTGTGGATTGACAGGAAGCTCCTATGGAACAGGCATCGAACGGAGCTAGACAAGAAACTGCAGCGGCAGCGCCTCGCCCTCGTGGCGCTCACGGCCTCGGCGTGGGGCTGCTCATACGAGGACTTGAGGATGCTGTACACGCAGGTGGTCCGAAGCGCAATCGCCTATGGGGCGAGCTCATACCACACGCCCACAGCGATCAAAGGAAAGCCAAGAGGGCTCGCCCGAGGGTTAGACAAGGCGCAGTCGAGCTGTCTCCGCGCCGTTACCGGCGCGTATAAGCACACCCCAATCGCACAGCTGGAAACGGAAGCGGCCGTGCCCCCTATTGACCTATACCTCAACTATAGGAAAAGGAGGTTCGAGCAACGGCTCGAAGACACAGGGATGGCGGACCGGATCCGGGTCGCATGCGCCTCGGTGGCCCGCGTACTTAAACAACGCAGACCCCCCTACCGAAGGCCAAACGAGGAGATTAGGGGCTGGCTAGCGACCTGGGGCCAGGCCGGCACCGCGAGGGAAACGCTGCGACAAGAGTGGCAGCATAGATGGACCCTTTGGCACCGGCAGGCGCGGACGGATAGGAGGCGACGCGGACACGAAGCGGCCGAGGACATTAGCCAGCCCGGAGACCTAAAAACAATGCGCCGGCTTCACAAGGGACTCCGCAAGCATGAGTCATCTATGCTAGTACAACTACGCACTGGATGCCTGGGGCTGCGCAAGTACCTCTTCCTCCGGCGCGTCCCCGACGCGGACACGCCCCTCTGCAGCTGTGGGATCGCAGAAGAAGACCAATACCACGTCATCCTCCACTGCCCGAAGTATGACAACCTGAGGCCCGTGGAGTGGCCAAGAAACGAGAGGGAAGTCCGCCGGGCCCTGAACGACCCCGGCACGGCCCCGATTATAACACGATGGGTGCTGTCAACGGGCCGAATAGGGCACTACGAGCTGGCCCAAAAGCTAGCCGCGCAGTGGGATAGGAGGAACTGGGCCGGAGCCGACACGGGCGTGGGATAGGGATAAGGAGAACAGGCCGAGGACGAAGGGAAGAACGGGAACGGGTAGGAAGCGAGGCGCGAGCGGAGCGCCAACACAAAAACTCCATCTGGCTCGCCACGGGCGAGGCATGCCGGCAAGCGGCGATCAAATCATACGGGTGGGAATCGGCCGGGGACGGGCCGTAGACGAACCGGGACCGAGGCGGGCAAGGTTTTATTCCCCAGAGGGTTTCCTTGTCTACTAGAAGAATAGGGGTACTAGCGAAATAGCTTAGCCATAGCCAGCTATCTAGTGTAATTAAATAAATAAATAGATATGTCAATTGACTACTTTTGCATTCAATTGAGAGCGCCTATGACCATGTGAAAATGTATGGTGGGGTATGGCGGCGAGGCGCCAACCCAAATTCGGATTGTAATGTGGGCCCGCTGCCCCATTAGCAACTTTTTGCTGCCCTGTTAGCAAGACTCCCCTAGTGTTATGTGTTGAATTAGTGAGAAAGGGTGGTTAGTCAAGCCAGAGTTGACGATGCTGCATCTTGATCACTTAAAGTTGAAGAGGAATATTAATTTAAGCACTAACTGCTATGCAGTCCTCGGGAAAGCTTTCGTTTAGGTGCAAGACTTGTTGCTTATTTAAGTCTTACTTAATGCTGTTTCAGATGTTTCATGCCTCTTCGCCTACTTGCCAGTAGAGTATTACCCATTTCTTTAGCAATAAGCGATTCCACTCGCTCATCCCCCGCCTGGTAGACCATCATCATTACCCTCTTTGTCTAATCACGGGTACCTGTTGATGTTTTACAGCGCTTACCCATCTATTAAAGTCTCAATACCAGGTGTAGTAACCGCTAAAGTGTAAGGTTAGCGCTGTGTCAATTTCATAGCCCTGCGGTATAGTTGATTCGTCTTCATGCTGCCTCGGAGTCGTGCCGCATACCAATCTCCTCATGTTGCAACATATCTCTCATAAATAGCCATAGGGTGTTGATACGAGAGCGTGGGAGCACCCGGTGTCGACTCCTGTAATAAAGGTGGCGCCCTTAGTAATGGTGATGGTGGCATTGGCAAAGGTTCCGCCTCCACCCGCGGCGCAGGTGGCAATTACGACACTTGCGCTGTAGCCATGACTGAACGAGCCAGTGCATCCGGTGACGGGGAAGGCCCTGTCAAACGACAGCGCCTCAATTACTGTGGTTCTCAGCCTTGATGCAAGAGTGGCTGATGTTAACGGTTACAACCATGTAGATAATGCCCTGGTTCTCGATGTTGCTTCAATTGCCTTGAAAGCGCTGGGCTCTCTCTGTGTGCCTGTCAATAACAACTTCGATTTACGTGTGATAATATCGAATCGTTTGCGACCTTCTAAGATCAATTAAGAGTACCTCCTCGTTAAAGGCGCCAATAGGCATGAAAGTGCTGTTAGCTGAAGCAGCTCATTGCCGTATTAGAGGCTCAAGCACATGAGCGCAAGGGAGACCAAGGGTTGTTATAAAGGCTCCTATACAAAAGTCTGGAAGCTCATTCTGTAAGATACCCCACCCACGTCTATTGCTATACAATGTACCAGAGAGCTCGATCGGCGATCGGATGTGCTGCTTGGCTTGATTGGCTTGTGCTTGACAGACCACTAAGCGTCAACGACGTCTAATTGAGACGTGGTAAGATAGATCATAAGAAGTCTACGGATGCCCTCGCCCTGAGAGTCCCGAAGTGTAGATGCCTATCAATCCAAACCTTAATAAGCTTCTCTTTGTAAGGTTAAGCTAAGTCTGAATGATACCGCCAAATCTGAGAATGGCTTGGTATATAGCGGCCCTTGAGTCGCTGAGGTCTTTCCTCGAAGGATCGTGTCATCTATTAATCCCACAAGGCCGTGCTAGCTCTTATAATTTTTTTTTTTTCATTATTAAACTTCATTAGCATCCTCGATATTACGAGTAAAGCTTGACAGGCAGTAACGAAGAACTGCTTTATTTGCATGCTAAAGACGTAGAAGCGATACTACAGCCGGGAAGCAGCTAGTCACAGCATTCATGTAAGCAAGGCAGCGGTCTGTGAGAATGACAGACGGAAGCCTTACATCACCGAGTTCATACATCGACCGTAGCCGATCTAGGGGGTTAATATAGTCCCTCTCGTCTTCACAGCTCAGGAAGGCAAAGGCAATGCAGGATGATCGTTGGCAGGCATCGAGCATCGACTCCAACGACGTCAAGAAGAGACAGACGTCTTGTACTTGTTCGTCTTGTAAGTGCAGCCCATCCGGATTGCACTTGAGGATGCAGGTGATTGTGGATGGGCAAATAACACGGCAGTGGCCCGTCCATCCTCATCAAGCTGCATTCGATTCCAAAACCCTTTGGTGTCAAGTTCGCTAGCAAGAGCGTGTATAGTATGCCTTATGGCCTTGGTGAGATCCCGTTTGCCCCGCGCATCGCAGTTGTAGATATCTTGCTGGGTTGCAAGAGGGTTCTGTGGGTAAGGTCTGATATCCTTTAGCGCCACGCCTGCGTTGGCAAATTTTGTGCACGGTTAATTTATCGGTATCAGATAGTTTGCGGTTGACAGGATGCGCCGACCTCAGTGTACTTGGCTCATGTTTGTGGATAGTTCAATCGCTACTAAGATGATGTATAAGTTCCAAGAAGCCTTATAACGGCTCTCTCCTTCGCAAGAACGGATAACTGGCACCCTGTACGCTTTGTAGTAGTCTGCAATTAGGGTATCTGGCGTGCGGCCTGCCCCACGGTCACAGTTAAAGGCAACTTTTTGCCTACTATTTAGGGCTTTTTTTGACGTCCGGTCACAAATGTATAGCCTCGTGGCGCTGCCTAAGCGTTGATCGCTGCGTACAAGGCCGTTGAGGAAGACGGTCGTCAGGGAAGTAAGTGGTTGGAGTCTTCAACCCGCTCATCTGACCGGGCTCTGTGGGGTCATTGCAGGCCCAGGCACGACAAGGCATAATTAATGCATTAATAATATAAAATAGCCTGGGATGCTGCCGATTTCGTCGGTATCCTAGGCGCAGGCAAAGCGGCGGTAGCCAGGCTACTTTAGATTTTTTATTAAATATAAAGTAGTATTATGTGTTTTTTCCCTCCGGGGGCCCTCTGGGAGCCCTGCCAGGGTTCGATTTGAAGGGTTCGATTCGAAAGGCTCGACTTAAAAGGCTTGATTTGAAGGGCTCGATTTGAAGGGCTCGATTTGAATCTCTGCCTAGGCTCGATTGAAGGGCTCGATTGAAGGGCTTGATTGAAAGGCTCGATTTGAGGATTTATTTTTCATAGATCATGAAGTGGCATTATGTCAAGTGTTTTTTCCCTCCGGGGGCCTCCGGGGGCCCTGCCGGGGGCTCCTGCCTGCGGCGCTGCCTACCTTCCGTAACATCACAACGCGCCTGCTAAAAGCATCACTAACTCGGTACGTACCTCAAATTCCTGGCCAATCGCCGATGAGTATTCGATTTCTGACCAATCGCCGATGAGTATTCTAAAGTTGTTGGCCTCACTATTGGATTCATTTTAAATAGGCAAAGCGGGCAGCTGCAGCCTGCGGAACTGCATCTTCGCGCCTTCGTTCCGCATTTCACGCAAAACGCAGGCAAACGCCGCTTTGCCTGATTAATAGTATAAAAAGGACCACGAGGAGCTCACACCGCGATACCTGCTCGGAACCGCACCTAAAATCGAGAACAACACCAGATCCGAAATCCTCGCACCCGTTTACCCCCCGTGACGATGGCGCATCAGGGCCGCGACGGTGGCGCCAATGGCGGTGGACAGTGGACAAGCTGGCCTCGCGCAGAGCATCCACAACCCCCAACGCAGGAAAGAGCCAGTACGGAACCCGCGGCACCACCGCGCAGGAGTCGGCGCGTGGCCAAATCGAGGAACACCTTCAAGAAGGATACGACGAATCGCCAGACTCGTTCCGGAGTCTAACCTGACCAAAGTGTGGGCAGTGGTCACTACACCGCTCGAACAGGAAAAGGAGCGCGCACGAGCCGACACCGACGCGCCCCCGACCCAGAACATCATCGACCTCACGAAAAACGACATCAACATCCGATCAATTATTAGAGAAGAAGTTCGAGACGCCCTCCGACCGCTCCAACAGAGCTCAACCAGATCGTGGGCACAGATCGTGTCCGCAGCGAAGGCAGTCCCCAGCCGCCAGCACCGCGAAATCCTAATCAAAGGAGACATCATACATAAAGACCTCCAAAACCGCACCCAGAGGAAATAGTCAAGGCGGTGAACATAGCTGCCCGGACCGGGGACGCGGCGGCAGCGCGCAGACTCCGTAGCGGCGATACGGTGGTCAGTGGTCACATTCCAGAAGACAGCCTCCCCCCCCTACCGAGAGAACGCAGAATAGCTCCATGCCGCCTTCGGGGCGGCAGCGACGGTGCACCGCCGCGCGTATAACGTGATAATAAGGACGCCCATCCCAGGGGTGCGACATGCTCCTAGCGGTGACGACGCGGTGGCGGCTCGCTCTCGCAACGCTATACGGAAAGATAACACGAGACGGCAAAGGCGGGGACCGGGACAGCACGATAGACCTGGCGTGGGCCTCAGAGTCCCTAGACGTGGAATATCTCGGCGAAGCAGCAATGGCGGGCTCCGACCACAGGCCACAACTGATCCGCGTAGATGCCGACCCGCCTCCGCAGAGCCAGACCCCCAGCCCAAACTGGCATAAGCTTGACGAACACTTGGCACTAGCGGAGGCGGAGGCCAGGCTGCGACCCGGAGACGTGGAGCGACCGCTTAACTCACCAGAAGAAGTAGACAACTATGCCGACTGGCTGGTCGCGCAGATTAAAGCAGTGGGAAACGTAGCGGCCCCGAAGCGAACGCGGGGCTTCCGCCCCCGGCCAGCATGGTGGACAGAGGAGGTCCGGCTAGCAGCGAAAGAAACAGCAACTGCCCGGCGACGCTGGGTACTCAACAAAACCGAAAACAAGCAACGATGCTTGGCCGGGGCGGAGACGACGCAAACCCGAATCGTTAGACACGCGAGACGAAGCTCCGAGGAAGACGGTAGACGAGGCAAAACGCAACTTAATTATGGGCCCTAGAAAGATGGGCCAGACTACGATGCGGTAAAAGGCCGGAGGACGCCCGCATACCGCCCCTCACACGCACCGGGGCCGAGGGGGATACGCCAGCAACCACACACACAGAAAAAACGGATATACTAGCACAGGGATGCTTCCCGGAGACCCCGGCCACAGCCAAACCAGTAGACGACCCGACGTTCCCTAGCCTCGACACCGCGCCGATCCCGGACAGCGCTCGCTTCTCTCACGAGGAGATAGAGAGCGCTCTGCACCACACACCGAGCTGGAAAGCCCCGGGCGAGGATGGCATCCCTGCAGGCCTTGATAAGGCCTGCGGCCCAACGGCAATCCAAGCCATCACAAACCGACCAACGCGGTGGTAGCGACCGGGCATTACCCGCAGGGGTTCCGGCACGCGGACGTAGTGGTAATCCGCAAAGAGGGAAAGACAGACAAGGAAATGGCCACGCCTTAAGGGCTGGAGACCGATCTCGCTTCTCAACCTGATAGGCAAGGTGATTGACACGGCGGTAACGAGGCGGCTCACAACCGAGGCCGAGGAGAGACACCTCCTACCAGAAACCCAGATGGGTAACCGAGCGGGCAGGTCCACGGAAACAGCAGTCAAATACCTCGTCGAGCTCGTACGTACAGCCTGGAGCCGCCGCGGCATCGTGTCGGTGGCGCAGCTAGACTTCTCGGCGGCCTTCGACACCATAAGCCACAACCGCATGGTGCAGACCTTAATCGACCAAGGGTTCCCCCTATGGCTCGTCCGCGTCACCCGATCATTCCTCTCATCGCGTACGGCACGGATCCGGTTCGAGGGAGCCACATCAAGGACATACAGCGTCAAGGCCGGCACCCCCCAAAGATCACCAATGATGTCCTCGATACTATTCATCCTCTACACCGCCTCGCTCTTCACCCGGCTCCGGGAAGACGACAGCACATAGCCTATAGGATACGCGGATGACGTGAACATAGCAGCCGCCGGACTCAGCACGGTCGCCACCCGGCACCGCCTTGAGGCCGCCCTGCGCACCGCCCAAAATTGGGCAGACGAGATGGGTATGAAGTTTAACCCGGCCAAATGCAAGCTAATCCACTTCCACCGGAAACGGAGAGCGGACACGACGCCTGTCCGCATCGGCACCGCGACGATCCAGCCCCAGTAGACAGTTAAAGTCCTAGGGATCTACCTTACCCGGAAACTCCAATAGGGAGAGCAGCAGAAACATCTATTAGCGAAGGCGTAGCGGCAACGCCTCGCCCTCACCGCGCTCACGGCAATAGCCTGGGGATGCCGCTTTTCAGAGGCCAGGGTGCTGTACACACAAGTTATCCGCAGTGCCCTAACCTATGGCTCCAACATCTACCATGTCCCGTCGGAGCCCGGGGGAAACCCACGAGGGATAGCCCGAGCCCTTAGCAAGGAGCAGTCGACGTGCCTCCGGGTCGTGGCCGGTGCGTACAAGGCAACCCCGATCTACGTGCTAGAGACAGAGACGGCAGTCCCCCCGCTTGACCTCTACCTGAACGAAAAAGTACGCCGCTTCGAGGAGAAGCCCGAGGCCAGCGGCATGGCGGCCCGGATCCTCAAGCAAAGCAAAGCCCCCTGGAGGAAACCAAATCAGGAGCGAAGTGAATGGCAGCACAGATGGGCTACCCTAGGCCCGGGCCCCTTGGCAGTGGAAGTTGAATGGAAGACGAGGTGGTTAGCGGCACGGAGAGCTGCGACGCAGCACCACCCACGCGCCGGCACCGAAGCGACCGCGACGCCCCCGACTTTCAATCACCCGCAGGCATAAAGACCTCAACAAGCATGAATCGTCAGCCCTTACCCAGGCCCGTACGGGCAAGTTAGGCCTTAATGCCTTTCTCTTTGGCCAGAAGGTGCGCGACGTGGCCTCGCCCCTCTGCCGATGCGGAATCGGCATAGAGGACGTCGCCCACGTGGTACTCAGCTGCCCCCTGTACGACTCCATCCCCCGCCCGTGGCCCGCGGAACGCCCGCTCCGGGACCGTCGCGACCTCAACACAGCACTCAACCACCTGGACACCGCCAAGGCGATCGCACGATGGATCCTCGCTACCGGGCGACTGACCTAATTCCGCCTGTCTAACCAGCTAGACCTTGAGTGGCGCACGGAGAAGGCACGGCACCCAGAAGGCTCCGACCCGCCGCCAGCCCGCTTCCTCGGGGAAGACCCCGACGAAGGGGGACCGCATCTCAACTAAGCCAGGACCGGGGCCCCTAACAACGCCACAGTCATTACAGTCACAAAGAACGGAGCAGGCAAGACACCGCAGCGGAGCCGAACCGACCACGCACCGGCCATTTCATTGTAGCGAAGGCCTACTTAAAAACTGTCAAAACAAACAAAAACGGCCCCGAGGCGGTATCAAAAAGCCCCCGAGGCGGCCCCTACGGGGCCGCCTCTCTCATCACCATCCTCCCCGTCGCCCGCGCCGCCCGCGAGGCGGGCGAAGTACGGGATCGCGACGGCATTCAAACGTTGCATCTGGCTTAATATTGCCTGCTTCCACTCAGCCGAATATAGACTGGCGTCTTCGCCTCAGGTGCGAGCCAAAACCGAAGATTTCTTGTCTATGTTAGAGGAGTTGTTTGCGGGTTATCGCCATCAATGTGCCATCCTTGTTTATGGTGGAATCTTGCCTATTGCCCTCATCAACCTACCACCACAATTGCAGGATCTATTGCAAAAGGCAAGGTCATCCTACGTAGGGACGGCAATGGCAAGTTTCCTTGCCCTCATTGACCAAATGCCACCACGATGCAAAGCACTTGGAGTGTCACCTCCTTAGTCGTAAGGGTATAGTCTCCGGTAGATAACAGCCGCTTGCTGCTGTGTTATCACGCTAGCCGTGGAAAAGTAATCAGCATGCGAGTGCGTCTCATTCCCAAGAATATGACCCATATTGCCGATAAGGTATAAGGACGTGGCACGATCAACCAATGGGAAGCGGCCCTTGTCGCATTAGAAGATGAATTGGATGACCGAGCCTAGGCATTGGCAGAAGAAGTTAAGCGCTTGGAAGATGAACAGGACGAGTGGACCCAATCGGTGGGGGAAGAGTCTGAACGCTTTCGTGACGTAGCATAACAATGCAAATAGCTTCGCATATTGCTATTCCGAAGCGAAAGTTGCAAAGAGAGGGTCTGATGCTCTGGCGTAAGCGTAGGGCTAGGAAAGTATGGGCATTAAATGGCTGTCATAATAAGTGCTACAATGAAGCTACTGTACGGGACTTCTAGTTAATCAAGACTGTAATATCTCATCTCCACCTAGCCCTCCGTGTTCTACCGGTAGAACTTGAGCTTCATTAACCCTTAGGAGTTGTTTAAGTCTTGGCAATATCCATACATAAGCTGCTCTGATGCAACTCCTGTAGTGTGCACACAGATGCTGCGAATAATATAGTAATTTTTTAAGGCTCGTACCAGCCCACAGGGCAGGGCAAATGGTGATCAATGTCACCAAGAGAATGCTTAAGAGATAGAGTGGTCAAACTTTGGGACTGTAGTGGCCAAATGTTAACAGACCAAGACATCAAACTTAAATGGAAGGCATAAGGTGATACCCAAGTTTATTCACATTAAAGTAAGGATTAATAGTAGCGTATAACACTTGATAGAATGGGTCCTGGTCAAGTTAGTTCCGGCGCGGTACTCAAATCCGTGTCGTTTGACGTTCAGAATGCGTACCCGCTATAAGCACATTTAAGCATACAAATCTAATAGTAGAGTATGGTAATTTTCAGCTTTAGATGAAGCTGCTCATAATCAGCACATAGCTGCCCAGCTCCTCAAGTTGCCAATGTCACCGTCATGGTCAGGCCGCGCTCTGACTGTGCGGCGAGGAACATCCACGCGATATCAGCGTCGTACGCCAGGATGCATAGATTGACATCCCTAATCTACCGCAGAATCCCGTCATGTACGAGGTAATAGTGGCATGATCTTGCAATTATAAAGTGGGATATGTTCCGCACGAAGAGAAGCCTTGCTGCTAGGCAGTACAACACATGCACTCCCACCCGTCAATCAATCAGCAATGGTAAGCGGCCCTTCCAATGACCTGGATCAATTCCACTAGCTGCCAATGGCCGCTTTGGAGAGTCTCTCTCCCCGTTGAGGTGCCGCCGCGCCCCGGCGGCTTTTGACTCGTTTGTCGAACCTAGGGTGGGAAAGACAAGAAGGCAGTCGTATTCAGTGTTGCGTGTGGGTGCATTGCCTGATGCGTGGACAATGTCCCATGTGGTGCTTCTCACCCGCCCATAGTTAAAATACTGCCCGCGTCTGTCACTAAGCACTGAGCACTGGGTAGACTGTGGTGATAATGCCTTCAAGATGAACTTTGTACCACATCTGAGAAATCCGGCCAGTGGGTCGTCTGGAGGAGTAACAGGGTTAAAGGCGGCCATGAACTCCTTAAAGAAGACGAGTCCGCGAGACGCTGTTAGTTATATACTGCTAAGCGAGCCGTGGTGCATAAAGGTTTATGCCATCTGATTTGTGGTTTTGTTTCAACGAAAGCATTTCTAAAGTCCTTGGATCCGCTCTATCAAGAACACAGGCCTTGGATCCACTCTATCAAGAACACAGGCTAGATCAGTACTTCCTAGCATGATATATGTGCTGCTTTGTGATCCTACCTACATACCGCCAAAGTTAGCGTTTGGTTTTTTAGTGCTGCCAGCTCCATTGTGACAGATTTTGGAGGTTCTGCATTAGCCAAAGCTGCCTTTACTTCGTGGCGGAACCCCTCTTGTGCCAATATTGGCGCCTGCTTATCGGGGTCGAATTGTGACTTTAGTTGTGCAGATTCATCTTTTACTGACTGATTTGTTTCTGGTACTCTGGCGGCAGAACAATCACAAGATGCAATGCGCTTTCGACACAAACTGGCCTGGACGTGCCGTGCCCACAAGAGACGGCGATTTCCGTCCACTACGACACATCGTGCCAAAGGCTAGGATGTCAAAAAAGGCGCGCAGCGTTTCGATTACGCCGCTGGCCTACCCAAGGTAGATGGATATTTGGTGGTTGCATAAAGCGGCCCAGGCAACTGTCACACGCAGCGCACACACAATGTGTGCTCGGGGGCGCACACGAAGATAGGTGCAAAAGATATTATAAAAAGGGATTGTCTTGTGATGCCTTCCGGCCCTTATTAGGCTGAGATTAGACGTGGCCCAATCTTGCTCAACAAGTAAAACTAAAACGATATCGCTTTAGTGTAATACTTCGGTTTCAGAGTCACTTCGCACCAATTAATCCGAAAAAGGGTCGTTAGGAAGGTTAAGTAAAAGGTTTGAGTTCTTTACGGGCATAATATTTTGAGCACGGCCGATGAGAGGACGCGGCGGCACCTTCATTAAGGGGCAAATACCGTGGGCTACATGTCAAGGCATCTAGTCTGACGATGCGTAGGGGGTCCAGGAAGGCGATGCATATGATGGAAAACGCAGAGCCTGTGACTAATAAAGGCGAATTCCGTTAGTTTGCATCATGGTTAACAGTGCCAGAAAGAGAGAAGCTGTTAATAGGTACTCGTGCCACGCCCCACCTAAAGGTGGTGCTTATCACCACAACGGCCACATCAGCACACCGGCCACCTTTTCAACATTCGACGCGTTGAACCGCGAAAATGGCTACAACCAGCGTCCAAAATGCCCAAAGCGAAGTCGAATTACGCGTGGAAGAAGCTCTTGAATATATTGAAGGAAATCCAAACGCGAAACTAGCGACTGTGGCCCGTTTATTCGAGATTCCGCGCAGCAGACTCAGACGACGATTTAACGGATGTTCAACGAAAAAAGGGCGCCCTGCAATAAATACAAAGCTTTCAAGGGAAGAAGAGACTGCTTTATGTTGCTATATTGATAGGCTTAATGCTATCAATTTTGCTGTTCGAGCCGAGTTTATTACAGACGCTGCAAATTACATTATAACAGAGAGGTCGCCAACTAGCTCAAGCGGCCCAATTGAGCTTGTTGGAAAGCTCTGGACCACACGCTTTATCCAGCGCTATGGATATAGTAGATGCCTTCAAAAAAAGCTAGATTCAAACCGCCAAGCCTCTGAAGACATTGACCGGGTTCTTCAATACTTCCAGCAGCTTCAGGTGGTTATTGAGGAATACGGAATCCGTCCTGATGATATATGGAATATGGATGAGACCGACTTTCGTATTGGAATCGGAAAAGACCAACTTATCGTTACAAAGCGAAAGAGGGCTCATTTATTCAGCATGCCTCAAAATATTACGACCCCCGTAATGTGTATCGGTTCTCCTCCGATCTTCATATGGATCTGCACCTGGCCGCATTCCCCAGGTTTCCTGATAATGGTGTTGTTGACCATTGCCCAGTGGTTGTCGAGCATTCCGGAAGGAGCGAGGTGGAGATCTGGAATGTGGTGGGGATCTTTCTGGTGACGACAGTAGTGGTGAATCCCTGCCATCTTCTTCTGCTGGTCCCAACCGGAATCTTGAGACTAACTGTGTCATCGTCTCCGCCGAGTCGATTGGCAGTGCCTTAGAACCTGATTGGAGCTGGGCCAAATACCTTGCATCCAACGTTCTCCGGTCCATTAGAGACATGATTTGAGCCACAATTCGGGCTTGTTGCACCACATCGTTGGTGACCACTATTCTGAGGTACTTATACTGGCCAGCACCAATTTCATCATGAGCCAAGCGAATCCACGCTGTCGCTCTCAAATATTGAGACCTAGTGTATGGTCCCATAGTGGCATTCTCAGCCAGATCATGATTTCTCGGCTCGTTCCTGGCTGGTTTATTCATGATTGGTCTATCTCCCCTGGTGAATTGGTTATATTGTGAGCCTAATGGTTGATTGCCAACTAATGGAGAGGAGCTATTGTGCCTCTGGCTCATTCTTGTCAAGTCCCTCAATACTGGCGTAGAGCTTTCCGAGCTCGCAAGTGCTGGTTGTAGCACACCAGGTTGAGTAGGACTAGGGCTTGAGTTTATTGAGACTAATGGGGGTGGCTCCCTCTACTGCACTAATGTCTGTGCACTGTCTGGAATGAAGGTGGGATGTAGTGGCCTTCGACGCTCTGGTGGTCGAATAGACAAGTGTTTTATGAAAGAGGAAGATTCGATGTAGTGATCTGGGGTACGAGGAACAGGGAGGCTTGCTGCTCGCTTTTCTAATCTCAATGTTTGCACTTGCTTAGTTAATGCACCGATTGTCGTGCTTGGAGAAGGCACATCTGACGGAGTCGCTACCAGTATTGCAACTTGAGTAGGTGCGTCTGAGGATGTCGCTTCAGATGTGTCGAGCGGCACGCTCCTGCCTTCTTCGCGTACTGAATTTGGCTCTTCTTCCGTGGAAGTAGCATTTTGATTCAAATCCAGATTTTGACTTGTCGGATCCGTCAGATCTGACTCTTGTGTGTGAGGGGGGACTTCTGTAGATCCTGTGGCAGGATCTGCTTGTTCTGATGCGTCAGCACCTAACGATTGTCGTTGTTGTTGCTGCTGTGCTTTCTTCCGACGTTGATGATGAACACGAGAAGTTTGACTTGATTCTTGTGTTGGGCTTAACCTGGCACCTGATCGTGTATGCCTAGGACTAAGTTGTCGTGTCTCTTCTTGTTCTTGTGTTCTTTTCGATAATGGTCGGACTGGCATTCTTTTTTCGTTGATTCTTGTCGAGAACGTAGCTTGTCACTGATTTATCACCTCTCATGGGATCATTTAAAATGGGATCATTCAAATCGGTCAAGAGGTTTAACTCGACAGCTTGTTATCATTAACGATGATTTGTTGTGTTATTGAATCGTCCGTTTTCGTTCGATCGGAATTTTCGATTTGTTCGGTTCGGTTTGGTGTACGATCGTCGCCAAATCTTTCAAAGTTGCCGACTCCTAGTTTAGGGCAATTTAGACGATGTCCCAGCGTCGCTGGTTTAGGGTCTTATTGCGATGTCCTGAGGTTCGACGGCTTCAAAGAATTTGAACGTATTCAATTGCTACCATGTGAGGTCTCACACGTAGTAGTGAGGACTCGACAGATGTACTGCGGCTGCATGTAGTCAACGCAATGTATTGTATAACAAGTCTTGAAGTAGGTGATGGAGGCAGCTCTGTGACGTGGGGACCTGATGTGTGGAGTCTTGTGTGTCAATCACATCAGGTGACCACGTCATGTGACCTTACACGGTAGCCAGGCTATTTTGGATTTTTTACTAAATACAAAGTAGTATTATCTGTTTTTCCCTCCGGGGGCCCTCCGGGGGCTCGATTCGAAAGGGCTCGATTCGAAAGGGCTCGATTTAAAGGGCTCAATTTGAAAGGGCTTGATTTGAAGGGCTCGAATTGAAGGGCTCGAATAGAAGGGCTTGTTTAAAGGGCTTAATTTGAAAGGCTTAATTTGAAAGGCTTAATTTGAAAGGCTTAATTTGAAAGGCTTAATTTGAAAGGCTTAATTTGAAAGGCTTAATTTGAAAGGCTCGATTTAAAAGGCTCGATTTGAAGATTTATTTTTCATAGATCATGAAGTGGCATTGTGTGTTTTTTCCCTCCGGGGGCCGCTTGCTGCGGGCTCCTGCCTGCGGCGCTGCCTACCTTCCGCAACACCACGCCCACCTTCCGTAGCATCACAACGCGCCTGCTAAAAGCATCACTAACTCGGTACGTACCTCAAATTCCTTGTCGTCCAATCGCCGATGAGTGTTCTAAAAGTTATTGGCCTCACTATTGGATTCATTTTAAATAGGCAAAGCGGGCAGCTATAGCCTGCGGAACTGCATCTTCGCGCCTTCGTTCCGCATTTCACGCAAAACGCAGGCAAGCGCCGCTTTGCCTGATTATTTTCGTTGAAAAGGTGGCCGGTGTGCTGATGTGGCCGTTGTGGTGATAAGCACCACCTTTAGGTGGGGCGTGGCACGAGTACTTTGTTGGTGAATCTTGAAGTTGCCCAGCAGGCAGGGGGTCGGTCGCGTCTGTCAGACGCGTTGACCACGCGCCACCCTACTTCTTAAGGTCATGTTTTAAGCTCCACCACGTCAACCAAATTTCCACACTGTTAAGATGAAGACTTGTTTGTTCTCGAATTCCTTGCGCCAAGCCCATTCCGCACCAGACGATATCCTACGAACCTAAAAAAGTTCGTTATCTGTTCAAAACCTGACCTCTTTAACTGTTACGTCATGGAAGTCAACCCGCCAGGGACGATCGTGTCCGTCGATTTTGGGACTACCCATATTGCTGCGGCCACCTACGGTAAAGATGGACCGGAGCAAATAGCAATGGGCAAGTCTAAAGATGAATTTGGCGACGAAGCTACAATGTCTCTACATCCCACAACGTTAATATTCCCCGAGACACCCAAGGCGACCCCGAAGAGACTTCCTGAAGGAGGCACAGGCATCAGACTAGCTGGGTTTCGCCCGCCTGTCGACGCTGTTCTTTATTATGGGATCAAGCAAGCACTGGACTTGCTCTTATGTCAGCCTGGCTCGCAAGGCGCAATAATGCGGACCTTGAGCGCGGAGCATGGCCCCGTGGAAGAGGTCCTTGACGATAATCTCACCAAGATCTTCGCTATTGCTTGGAAACAAATTGAGGAGCATAGACTAAGTAAGGACTATCAGCCTCCGAAGCAAGCATGGATTACAGTGCCTGCAGCATATACCCGGGGCCATAAGGGACAGCTCATACAAGAACGACTTGCGCGATGTGCCATCTCGGCAGGGTTTCCCCCACACATTGGTTTAAAGTCGGAGATGGAGGCAGTGTTTCACTATTTAAACCACCTGGAACGCAACACCCCGAGAAGTACTAAGCGAGTTCGTGAGAGACCTGGCTTTTTCGAAAATTTGGGCGCAGGACTGACCGATCAACAGGAAGCTGTCGTCATCGTCAATTGTGGTGGGGGAATCGTGGTATGACCGAAGATATACATGAATCGTAACGAGCATATCCGTACTAATCTGCACATTAGGATGTAACCGCCGCTGAAAGGCTGGATGGGGCCCTGCAGCTTCTTTGCAACTCCGAGAGTTGCGCGGGTGGCATATCCGGTGTGTTCGCCAAATTGCAAGCGAAGTGCGCGAGTTTACCAGCGGGCTCTTTTCGAATCCTGGAGCAGCATGTTCAGGATATGGACGAAAGGTGTGAGAGTGTCAACATATCAGGTGAACTGTTCAGGGGTGAAGACCTGCAAAAAATGATAGTCGACGCATATGATAAAGGTTTTGTACTAGCGGAAAGCGTTATCCGGAAGATCGGCGATGTGACGAAGGTTTACATCTTTGGGAGACCACCTGCCTCAAACAAACTGATCGGATCCTTGTGCAAAAAGCGCTTTATGGATCTGCGAGACAAGCTGAGGGAGGAGGGCAGCCACACCAATTTCGAGGTTGAGATCTTGGGGCCAGAGATTGCGTCGTATGTTGCTCTCTGACGCTTGGAAAAGACTGAGTGCTGACCCAGATTCTAGCAAAGCGGTGCACCTTGGCGCGTGTATACCATTCGTAGACGACCCTGTCGCGAGATTTCGTGCAGTGTGCTTTGGATATATAATTTCTACACGAGAGAAACGGGAGGGAAAATGGGTTGAGAAAAAGCTAATCCAGGAGGTCAAGGCACCCGATTCTGACGAACTAGAGACTTGCTGGGAAGCCTTGCAGGCCGACAACAAAACCCCTCACATATTGACGATCGAGCCGCACATGATAGCCGCTACGCATTGGAAACCGCTGGACGATGTGAGATCTGGAGAGACCCATCGCCCTGTTGGTCCAGTTGAAGATGCCATATCCATGGAAACAATGAAAATCAATTTGGAGAGACGAGCGAAACCTAATCAATGGATTTGGGTGAGATTTAAACGCGTGCATCCTGACTTGCATCCAACCTTGTACGAAGTGCAAGTGGACTGTCGCGAGAGGAGCTGGGACACACCAGACCCTGGCAAAGGAGAGTGCATAGAAAAGGAGTACGAGCTTCGCTGTGACGCCGAAAGATTGTACTTCGTCCCTGTTGAAGGACGGCAAGTTAACGACGAAGGTGACACGGATCAGGTGGCAGTCGGTTCGCAAAGACTAATTCGGTTCGACTCGGAGCCCGAGCGAGTAAGGCGGCGTAAGCACAGTGGTGGTGCTGGCCGCCGTCCCAAGAGAAGAAAGGTGAATTCACCGGAAACCGCCGCCCAAAGGATTTCCCAGCAACTGGATCCATATGGCTGCCCCTCAGACGAGGACGGGGCAACACCAACGAGAAGGCATGAATTCGGCTCACATACGCCCAACGGGGAGGATGGCTTTCGAATGGATGCAACAATGCATGCAACTCCGGTGATGCGCATAGGACCGAGTTCAGGAGAATCGATTTCCAGCCCTCCAAACCCTGGTATACTAGACCTCTCCAGGACATGAAAATTCCACCTAACAGAATACAGGGCCAAACGAAGTTGCCCCAGTACTGGAACAACAAACCAATCCTATGAGCACCCCTGATCCAGTAACCCTGACATCTCCAAGACGTTCTGGACTACGTTCTCAGCAGCCTGAACCGCAACAACTCAGCCAAACATCACCGACTAGTTTGAGCGGAAGCGGTTTGAGACGGTCAAAGCAAACGGCTGGACAGAGTCGTCAACTCCACGGTGGTCAAAGTGCAACCGATGATGCCGGGGCCGAAGAGCAACTACTTCAAGACGAGCAGAGCCAGAATCCAGGAGCAGCCCTGCATCAAACAGAAGCAACACTACAGTTACATCCTCGTCCGCCCTTGTCTGATAGACCTAGAGACGGATTTAGAGTCGGTGTAACGTCCAATAGTAATAAGGAGAGAACTGATCAACAAATGATGAAAGAACAAAACTCAAGGGTCGAAAATATGCTTTCCTCTAGACCCTACCAGAGCCAACAGAGAGCTGGGTCGGCTCCACCTCCGGCATCGTATACAGCAATGAGTATCCACAACCTATTAGGTCCGCAGCAAAATTCATCTATCGGGACGACGTCAATACAAGAGTGAGAATGATAGAGCTTAGCTACAGTGATAGGTTCAACATTCTGAAATAGCAATCGCACTTTCCTTCTTCATGAAATACGGGGATTGCTTGTTTCCGATTCTGATAACTTAACCCATCATACTCCAAGACAATCCGAATCACGGTCACGGCAGGCCTTAATGTGAGATCTAGTCGGCTGGGAGCGGTGGAAGGTTTTCACTATCTGCGAAGGACATCCCGGTCAATATGTTTTGCGTGACCTTCGCAAGCTTGCAGGCCGCGAGGGGTATACGTCAGACATCGTTTATCTCTGGACTGTGGGTAACTTCTGGCAGAGATAAATCTCATGGTTAGGATTCAGAGTTGGTCGCAGTCATGTGAAACACATTACTAATGGAGCCGCTTCCTTTAATGCGACTGCGAAATCTATCTTCGTGTACAATAGAGATCGAACAGATAACAGTCCTGGCAAATGACGTCTTATACTTCAACTGTGTTTCCCCCTGTTCCAGACTCCTTCTAGTTACCTGACCGACACTCGCGAGCTACATGATAGCGCATGTTATCTCAAAACCACCATCGTCTGTGTGACGCTAGTACTTTCTTTCAGAGCCGCCTAGTGCGGTTATCTTCCGTAGCTGCGACATTAAAAGTGGCCAATGCATCAAGCATCAAGATCTCGGGGCTTGACAATTGACCTGACCTCATGTGTAGCTTTGAACATCATTCGACCCCATGCAAAGCCACAGCTAGTGCAGTACTCTCGTGATAATGTCAGACAAGAATACTCCCCTTGGAATTCCATGATTGCCCCTTAGTGCTGTGTGAGGGAGACCGCGCACACTAGGCGGTGATGGGTACGTGAGACGGCAGAAGGGGATCAGACCCGCAGATGACATGCAAGGATAGGTATAAAAGGTAGTCGGCGTGCTTTCTTCTTGTCAAACAACAACTCAGAAGATCCGCAGGAGCCCTTTTCATAGCCGCTTGACACGCTGCTGAGGAGATAATGAAAAGAGTTCTTGCCCGCATTTTATATTCGTTCATTTGATCTTTAATTACAGCCTTGATATTGCATTTATTTTCGAGATAATACCCTGACCTAGAGTCGTGGTCAGACTGCAGGGTTACCACAGGACTGTCACAGAGGAGAGAAAGAAACCGCAACCTAGCGATCCACAAGCAGGATTACAGTAAAAGAGAAGGACCGACCATTTGATCTATTTCAACAGATCATAGTTTTACGAAGTTGGTTACTTAAGAGGCCAAGACAGATTCAGAGACGAGCGGTACGACGGAAAAGTCAAGCAAGAAACGCAAGCGAAGGCCGCCCTCACGCATGCAACTACGGGCGCAATAAAGACGATTATCCCTACTGAAGTCTCTCGTCCATTTGATCTGATTCGGCTATACGCGATACACGACGGATTGTTAAAAGAGACTGCGAAACCACAGATCCTGTCGTTTGGGGGCATATAGTTGGTTGGTGTGTGTGTTTGGGCCTAACAAAGTGCGTATATCGACCTAGTATATCGAGACTGCATATGGACGAACCCCCTCTTCATTCACCAAGAATCGATTATGGGGTAAATCATCAGCCGCCTTAGACTTCGGAGAAGCACAGTTATGCTAGATCCAAAGGCGTGCCATATGCCCCATCATAGTCATGGATCTGCTGACCCATGCCTTCCGTGAACATGAGGACATCATTGCTGCTATTACACTTCCTGTAAACGATGATAGCAGTAACACGCGATGTCGAGTAGCTAGATGTAAGCTCTTGTTCACACAATTGAGCGAGTCAATTTTCAGAGGGGTCGTGAACCAAGTGTCTGGATGGGGGTGCTCGACCAAACGATTTAGTCTGTATGTTCCCTGCTTCCTTATGGAACAGATCTTTATTTAAGTGATCGTGAACTCCCGTGGGGAACCTCGCGAGGTGTCAGTTAGCCAACTGACTTCGTGGGAGCGAGTGGAATTTGAAACCAATTCGGAACTGTGGACCGTGGATAACATATCCTGTGTATAGGGTACATCAAGAGACTACGGTCTTATGGCAAGTCATTCACGTCATGAGGACTATCAGTTATTCAACCCGAAGGAACTGGACAAGATGCGATGAGCTAGGGATTTTAGGCAATATAAAACTCATGTTACAAAGACCCTTTGTTTTTATCGCCAATACGATGAACTCGTGAGAGATAAGTAAGATCATCAGGCAAAGCGGCGCTTTGCCTGAGTTTTGCGTATGAAATGCGGAACGAAGGCAAGTGAAGATGCAGCTCCGAAGGCTCAGCTGCCCGCTTTGCCTACCTAGGTAGGTATTTAAAATGAATCTAATGGCGAGGCCGACAACTTTAGAATACTTATCGGCGATTGGACAACGAGGAATTCCAGGTACGTACCGAGTTAGTGATGTTTTTAGCAGGCGCGTTGTGATGTTACGGAAGGTAGGCGTGATGTTACGGAAGGTAGGCGTGGTGTTGTGGAAGGTAGGCAGCGCCGCAGGCAGGAGCCCGCTGCAAGCGGCCCCCGGAGGGAAAAACACACAATGCCACTTCATGATGAATGAAAAATAAATCATGCTCAAGGGAATAGAATCAATAGAAAAGGATCTTATAATCTGTATCAAAATAGCCTGTATTGGCAGTGTGCGCGCATCAAAATACCAGCCTTGCGAGGGTCGGCCTGGTCACATGATCACCCACAACAGCTCCTGCCTCAAATTACGTACAAACAAACGGGAAAAACAAATCTAGATCCGTTTGCTCGTTTTCCCCCTCTTCTTCATCTCCTTCCTTCACCTATCATCATCATCGTCGTTATTATCATCATCATCTTCTTCAGAGTCACT
Source organism: Sarocladium terricola (assembly GCA_029379155.1). Lineage (NCBI taxonomy): Eukaryota > Fungi > Ascomycota > Sordariomycetes > Hypocreales > Sarocladiaceae > Sarocladium > Sarocladium terricola. Next base: position 838,638 of record JAHKSO010000010.1, read on the forward strand.
GGTATCGAGCCGTTACGTATTGATCTCAATATATGCAATGGCATCTGCGGCTGCTCCAGATCCTCCAGATCCCACAGGGGATGACAATACTACTGGTGATGTATCAGAAACTCGTCGATGTGATCGTTGTGGCGAGACAAAGCCGATTATTCATTTCGTTAACCTACGAGACCAAAGCAGGCATACAAAGAGGTGTGCAAGCTGTCGAGAACGTCAAAATGCTCCTGTAAGCTGTTTCTCTACTTATGGTGCCAATAGACTAATAGAAATAGGCTCGTCGTCTCACGGAATTCACACGAACATTATCGACTCTTTCTAGAAGCTCCAAAAGAGCTGTCAGCAATATCCAATCACCCGAGCAACAGCCATTACGCACACTGTTCTTGTCGAATCCAGGGACTGCCCGCATCAACACCAACACTCCCCAGAGACATGACGCGACATGATGCCCACCAACGCGACACTAATGAATGGGCAGCTCGGCACAAGCCAATTGCTCATAGTGCCATGGCCAATCCCCATTTCAATCACCATCATCCATGGTCGTGTTCCCATGCCTTGGGCTACGACACTAATTCGGGAGTCATGCAGCGTACAAATGATACAGAGTTCGCCGTCACTCTGCCAAATGTCCTGTCCAATTCAGAGTTATAAAACACTACAGAATATCCACTGGCATTGCCAGACATTCGCCAGAGGCCTCCAGACCGAATGCATACCGAAATGAAAGACGTGTGCAACTCGGAACTCATGGTACACCCTCGTATACCGCCCGCTATACACGGCAACAAAACGCCTTTGGGCTGGATTTGCCAACATGATGCATGCATACATTTGCCATCATCAGCTCTCTGTGTGACACCGTACTTGGGAAACCCCAAGAGAGGAAACCGTCCCTGAGCTAAATTCCAAACCCCAACGCCATCCATGCAATAGGTCCAATCGCAATCTCCAAATTTCAAACTGACCTGCTCGCTAGCGATACTGAGCAAGGCATGGTCAAGGCTGTGTGTAATGCATCTTTTCTGCAGCCACAAGGTCCAAAACGCCGACACAAACTTGTAGGGAATATTCAACAAATGAAGACAATCAAAGAAGAAAAAGAAGAAGAAGAAGAAAAGCAATAAAATAAAATAAAAAATAGACACGTCCCGCCCCCTCCCATGGGGATAGGAACAAGGACACGATATTACAGGTGAAGCCGTAGAGAGCCCGGCTTCTCATAGCACTCTTAGATCTATTATGCGTCGTACAACTCGAGGCACTCTGCAGTTTCTTCGTCGTGGTCAGTCATCACAGGATACAGAAGCTGAAGCTGCAGCTCGAGCACGTCAGGTAAAGTAGCATATTGTAGAATATCTTGCATAGCATGTACTAATTAATGTAGGCAATTCTGAGTCGAGATCATCGCGCTGCACGTCGAGCAGGACTTGAAGCCGACCAAATACCAACAATATCAAGCTTCCTACCACAGTCTACTAGTCGTCGAGGGCGTATCCAAGATATCTTCGGCGAAATACAAGATATTAGCTCTAGCCCTGATGCCGGTGCAATTGAGCCATCAAACCAATCAAGCACAATACTGCTAATCCGATCTCAAAGCACGGGAGATACTCATATGAGTGTTGCTTGTGGTCCCCTCGACTGAACTCGTAAAGGCGACCAGAAAAGGTCTACAGGGCGTTTGCTAGTCTATTTGCATCGAACCGGCTCCCACGCATCTCTCCAGCATCGCTGTTTCTGTCACTGTAACGAATGCCACCTGAAGGTTCCGGCCATGTGTTTTCGGCCTACCACAGTTTTTACGTCGAAGCAGCCACAACACCACGTTTCTTAACGGGCCGAGCCGAACAGCCATCACAGTCATATGCCACGAAACTTCAAGATTTTGATCCTCGGTATTTTATCGACAAGTTTAGGACAGTATGGTAACACGTATAGTAGTTGAATCACCGTATAATTGGATATTCTTGCTCTGCCTACTCATTTACGCGATTCCCGCCTCAGTTCGTCGATTTCCGCTGCCATCGTTCCCTTCAATGCGACTTATTCGTTTTTGGCTTCCTTTTTCGCTTGCTCTGATGGCTGATTCCAGTATTCAAGAATACTCTGAGCAGGTAATTTGCTTCTTCGCACGGCCTTGGAAATATCGACGCGCTCCCCAAACTATTCAATAAGCTCGCCAATAAATACGGCGATATCCTTTATCGTCTGATATGTTGCAGGATCGCTTCCATCTCCCCTGCCACCCCTACACAAGCGGACTTCGATATACTCTACGTTGACGAAAAGAAGGAGGTCGCCAAGTCGCTTGATGGCCCACCTTGCCGGCCGGTCTAAGGGGTCATCACCCTCAACTTCGTCCTCATCCCCCCAAATCCAAGAAATATGCTCGTCATCGTGAATGTCTACTTCAACAATAATCCGTCGTGCTAAAGGCGGAACGGCAATTAGTGCTACCATATTCCCCAGGTAGTCAGTTAAAAACTCACAGAGGCTAATGGAGCCGTATGTAGAAGGTGCTTGCCCCATAGTACAAACCCCGGGCTTCCTCGACCAATTGCTTCCCATCGTATCGCTGCCAACAAATACTCTTGCCTCATGATACCATCAGCTATTTTTGGATTCGAAGAGTCGTCATCATCACCCTTATCGACTATGACCAATCCTCTTGCACGAGATGATCCTCCAAAATTTCCCGGCGTTCGTGTTGTGTTAGGCTGAAGAACTGAGCAACAGATCCCCCAAGCATCCTGCGAATCCTCGCATTATCTTCGTCTTCTATTGTGCCGACAAATATTGACGCGCTAATGCCATGCGGGATAGGGATTCGAAAGCACGTACTATCTCATCGACATAGATATGTATCGTATGATACGTTAGCAATGTTTTGTACTTCTTAACGACGTGAAATCGTTGACTTGAAAAATATAGCACCAGTCGAAAACCCCGCAGCGGCTATCTCACGGCCCCGGTCCCACCATTCCTAAGCAGCATCACAAACCACGACGCGGAACTTGTGAAGATGCATATAAGGCTCTATAAGGGACACAAAAAGCTTTTCGTGTGAATTAATTTCTTTAAGAGTAAGGGTTTCTCAAAATCTGGATAAGTTAAGCCAACTTGTAAGCTGAAAGGCGCGTCGCGTCTCAACTGTCACTCGCGTTTAGATCAGTTCGTTTCACCATGGTTATTTTAGGGGTACTCCTATTCCTGCTGATAGCGATTTTAAGCGGCAGGAATAGGAATACCTCTAACCTTGTCCTGTGATTAGCTGCGTGGTCCCCCATTCTGCCAAAATGAGATGGTCATACCGTTGTAGGACGAGGAACGCTACAAATCACGTCTACAGTACAGAGATGGCTGCCCCGACAGACACAGACACCCCTTTCCGCAAGAGACACGAAAAGACGCGAGAAACGCGTGCACGAACGAAAAGTTAATGATTGTAGGAGTTTGATATGGGCAACAAAATTCGCAGCCGGCCGCATGAGACACTAGTCCTCATCTAGCCAATAGTATCCACAGACATTTTTCGCTGCGCCTGTAACTTTGAAGCTTCTTAGCGGTATCAAAATAATAACACATCGCGATGTCTGCATTTTAGTGCTTTAGGCTGCGTCTCTAGTAACTTATGCTAAGCTGCTACTACCTGCTCTAGTAGATGTTTTAAAGCTTACGCGGCCACGCGTGTTAATAACAGTGCCGTTAATAATATTATTAATGTAGAACGCGCTGGAGAACGCGCTGGAGAACGCGCTGGAGAAGGTGCTAGAGAAGGTGCTAGAGAATGTTAGGGAAAAAAGATTATAGTGATAACAGCCACTATAAAAATGGATGTGGATACTACTGACCAGGTTAAAATCTAAAATAGCCTGGCTACCGCCGCTTTGCCTGCGCCTAGGATACCGACGAAGTCGGCAGCATCCCAGGCTATTTTATATTACCAAATCATACTCAGTCTTATCCTCCACGGAACGCGGGTGTGCGATATGTAAACAGAGCTACGGACATGGTAGCGATGCGCAATTCTCTAAGCAACCATCTGTAGTGTCGAAATGTCCTTTGTAATTAATAGGCGTCATGAAGCACTGGATCTTGATCTCGATCAGCGTACCACGGGCGCTGAAAAAAAAAAAAAAAAACTTTCGCGATCTCGCTCGCACCACGGTACCGGTACGGAACCGCCCCTAAAATCGAAAAAACAACATCAGATTCGGAATCCTCACACCCGTTTACCCCCCTTTACGATGTCGCATCGCGACCGCATCGGGGGCGACGCGAGGGATGAGATACCGATGGAAATTGACGCTGGGGAAAGGGGGGCTGGCACAGAGCTGCAACCACCCCAACGCTGGCCGAGGCCAATACACGCGCGACCCGGACGGCCACGACCCGGCAGCGGTTCGAGACCAACTTGACGAGGGAAAAAAGAAGATCTATGACAAGCTGGCAGAATGTGTTACCGGCGACACATTGGAAAAGGTGTGGGCGCTCTTCGAGCAATTCGCCGCGTCGGAGACGACATCGAGACACCACGAACCGCGTTCGGACCGGACGCGACTATAAACCGCCAAGTCCTTAGCATAGTCGCCCGAAGCTTCCCATCACGATCGCAGGAACGACCTTTAAACGGCGCCGGCGCGCTACCGACACGAATACGCTGCTCATCATAAAGGTAGAAGACATCGCCGCGGCCAACAGGCTCTGCCGGGACGGCCTCATATACGAAGCCCGTATATACGACGTTGAACCGTACGACCCGAACCTAGCCCCCCGCCAATGCTTCAACTGCTACGGGATGGACCACATCGCACAGCACTGCAAGGCGGCCCCGAGGTGCAGCCGGTGCGCGGCCACAGCGCACGAGGGAGGCGAAGAAAACTGCCCAGCTGCCAAGGGGGAGACACCAGAGTGCTGCGTGCTATGCGCCGGACCTCACCCGTCCTGGGCCCGAGCCTGCCCCGCCTCGACGAAACACTGGGCACGAGCCAGAGCCAGCTATAGCGAGAGGCCCCGACGATTCGCAGAGCCATCCCACCAAGACAATACCTCGAACCGGGCGCGAGGCGCCGACGAGACACAACCGCCATCGCCAGAGGGCCCGCCTCGCAAGAGACGAGGACGTCCACCCGGCGCCCGATCGCAGTCGCCGCGGGGCCGAAGCACCGGAGCACCAGACCAAGACCTCCGACGATACGCAGTACTCAACCACAACCAGCAGACAGCCGGGACCCTGACGCCTCGGAACACGGACGCGAACGCAACCAACCCAATCCACCTCCATGATTAAGGTACTATATTGGAACGTAAACAAGCAGAACACCCTGATACAACTCGCGCTGCGGCACCGAGACGACATCGACGTGATAGCGATCCAGGAGTGGGAGGCAAGCCAACGAGGATGGCCACCGAGCCCGGGCCTAAGCCCGTACAGACTGGCCTACTACCAAGGCAGGAACGCCGTGTATGTACATGCCCGGCACGGGCCCGGCTCGTGGACGAGCGAGGGAGGCAGAGACTGGAGCTGCGTGACCCTCCACGGAACCCACATCTTCTCAATCTACTCAGAAATACATAAAAGGGAGATGGTATACCCCGCTGCACGAGCTCCTCACGCGCCCGGCGCGGCCCCGGACCGTCATCATAGGAGACTTTAACCAGAAGCACCCCCTATGGCACGGATACGGACGCACGTCCACCGGACACACAGAAATACTTAAGCTAGCGGAGCGGTGGCGACTCGGCCTCGTGACGCCCCCGGGAGAACCCACCAGACAAAAGCAAGGGAACAGGGACAGCACGATAGACCTCGCGTGGGCCACTGACGACACCCAGACAAGATACCTCGGGGCAGCCGACCTGGAAGGCTCAGACCACATCCCGCAGCTAATCCGCATCGGCGCCGACCTGGAAACGGACACAGCAACCACGTGGCGCTACTCGTGGAAGAAGATGAACGCGGACCTGGCAGCCGCCGAGGCAATAGTACGGCTGCGACCTAGCCAGAGGCCGCTATCGGTCAGCGACCAAGCCGGAGTCGACACGTACGCGGACTGGCTCATCGGCCAACTGCAGGAAATAGCCCAATTAGCAGCGCCCAGAAGCCCGCCCGCCCTCCCGGCCCGGAACCGTGGTGGAACAGCCGAGCCTCCGAAGCGGTGGCAGCCGCCAGGAGGGCCAAGAGGACCTGGAGGCGGAGGCGGACAGAAACAAACTGGCTGGCATGCCAAGAGGCGGAGGCGACCCAGCTCCGGGTCGTCACCGAGGAAAGGCGCAGCGCCTGGCGAGAAACGCTACAAAAAGCCACTATACACACTATACAGAACGGCACACTCTGGAAACTCGAGAGATGGGCGAGACTAAGAAGTCACAGCCCCCCAGAAGACACGCACATACCGCCGCTCTACCGGGGTGACGACGAGTCGACTCCGGCACATGACCACGCAACCAAGGCTCACATTCTAGCGGAGAAATTCTTCCCCCAATCCACGGCCGACCTAACAGAGATACCGGACACGAGCTTCGCCCAACTCGCGGACGAGCCGTTCCCGGAGGCCGAGGAATTTACCGACACAGAGATACAGGACGTACTCCGCAGCACGGCCAGCTGGAAAGCGCCCGGACGAGTCCTCCACACTCACGCAACTGCGGACTGGTAAGATAGGCCTGAACAGTTTCCTGTACCATCGGGGCGTCCCCGACGCGCCGATGCCCCTCTGTAGTTGCGGCACCGGGGAAGAAGACCACTACCACCTCATACTAGACTGCCCGAACTACGCCCACCTCAGGTCGGCACCGTGGCCGGGAAATAGGAGAGAAGTCCGAAGAGCCCTTAGCGAAGCCGAGCCGGCGGCGAGGCTCACCCGATGGGTGCTTACCACGGGCAGGATCAAGCACTACGCCTTAGCGACACAGCTAGCAAAACAGTGGCAGTCACGCGAGCGAACCGGAGCCGAGACGATTCCGAGCCTGACCCCCCCAGGAAACTCTATTCAGCCGTAAAAACGTACTCTAAGAACAAAAACAACGGCGGAGAAAACAAAAGCGAGCCGGGGGCGAGGCGCCAACGGGCCGCCTGCAAACCAAACCATCCCAGAAAAACGAAACCCGAAACCAATAAAACAAAACGGCGGTGAGACGAGGCGGAGGCGGGGCGGGGGCGACACGGCCACTACTGGCTGGTACGCGGGCGCTTGGACGAGGGCGAGCCCGTGCTGTCCGCACGAGCCTTGCCCTTGCCCTTGCTCTTCTTGTGGCGGCGCTTGGAGCTGCCGGAACGGTGGCCGGAGACGGCCTCGTCCCCTTCCTGGGAACGAGCCGGAGGCGGAGGGGGAGGGGCAGTAGCGGCGGCGACAGGCGGCGACGGACGGGGCGCGGGGGGGATAACAGCAGCTCACCAAGGAGCCGGTTTGTCTCCTGTTAGAGACGCACCGTCTCCGAGGCGGCGGCGTTGAGCCCGGCCAAGGCGGCAACGACCTCTTCATGCTGGGTCAGCGCCTAGGGCACTGACCGCGGACGGGGCGGCGGGGAGGGCCTTGTTGGCGGTGGCCAGGCGCTCGAGGCCTGCCTCCATCTCCTCCGAAAACTACTCTGGTAAGCGGGCGGCGACGAGACGGAAGCGAGGCGGACCTACGTCGGCATCACCGGGGATCTCGATGGTCCTAGAGACCTCGACGAGCTGGACCATGATTGGCCGGGTGGTGGCGTTCAGGACGGACTACCGATGTCAGAGACACGGAAGCGAGGCGGGAGCGAGGCGGACTTACGGGCTCACAGGTCTGATTGCGGATGGCGCAATCAAAACAGTTTTTTCGGCCTAGAGGTATCAGGATCGGCCCCGAGGCGGTCGAGAGTAGACATACCGGCGGCATCGTGGCAGCGCCACCCAGGGTTGGCGAGAGCCCGGGCCACACAAGCCCGGCAAAAGTTGTCCCGGACCTCGAGAAGCTAGAAGGAAGTCAGCATTGGCAGCGGGTCGGACGCGGGTTGGCTCACGGTGATTGGCTTGGAGGCCAGCCTCTCCTGCTGACGCTCCGTGAGCATTTTTGCCCTGGTATGGGCCCTCGGACTATTTCCACCTCGGGTCAGCCTCGCCTCCGGCGCGGCGCCGTGGCGGACCTACCTGGAAAACACCCTCGGCTTGGTTCTTGGGGGCCATGGCGACAGTTGGAATATATAAGTGATGGTAGCGGGACGGACGCGACCGGGAGACTTACTTGAACAACAGAAAAATTTTGGGCGGTTGCGGCGGCGGCGGTGATGAAATCGGCACAGCTACACAACGCGGTTAGCTGCGGACAAGCGGGGAACGGCGCGGGACCGGCACGGGCGTGCGATTCGAGGCACGAGTACCGGAATCGTGCCGCAACAGCCGCGCGGCCAGGCAGAGGGAAAAGGGTCACACATACGAAAATGAGGGCTTGCAGAAGGAAGGAAAAAGGAAGCCAAAGGCAGGTCGGCGAGGACCCTTTTCATCGCGTTGGACAGCCGTCAGGTTGGAAGCGAGTCAAATCGAAAGTGAACGACAAGTGAGCTGAGCGAGGCCGCCGGATGGACGAGGAGCCGACCGTTGGCCGCCACGCCCCCGACGCGGATGCGGCTTGTAGGGGGCGGGTACGCACCTACACGCAGATGAGAGACAGGGACAGCCTGAGCGAAAGGAACAAGCCGGGGGCGCGCCGAGGGCGACCCGGGAGCAACTGTGGCACGCAGCGGGCCACAATGGAAGGAGAATTAGGGCAAGGGGCCAGGGAGCCGTACCGTGGCCGACGCGGGGACGGGGCGAGGCAGGACGGCCAGAGGGCCTAGGAAACAGACGTAGACATGGGGAATAAAGGAGCCACGGGGCCGGCACGGAGACGACCCGGGGACGTCCCGCACACTCACCAATCCAATGTGTCTCTAGGGACACAGTTTGCTTATATAGGCAACAAACGCAAAATGAGCAGAGCAGCGGCCGCGCCGCGCGCGGCCCGTAACAGGGACGGAAGGAAGCAGCTGTGGGCACACCACTAATCCGTTCATCTTCTTTCGTAAGATCTGATACGCCGATTAACGCGGCGCCGCTTGCCGCATCAAAAAAGCACGCCAGGCAATCTGCCAATGTTGACCGTTGAAGGGCCAATGGTCGAGCAGGACCAGTCTTTGCCTGATGTAACCTTGGAGGAGCCACGGTACGGTCTCCCGGACGCCATTTATGTGAGATTTGTACCTGCTAAAAATGCGTGGTATGCTACGTAACTCGGTGCTAGCATTAAGACTAACCAGCAATATCGCAGAACGATGGAGCTCCCGCAAAGATACGACAAGCAGTGTTACGAATGGTGGGGTACCTGCATGGGGTTGAGAGGGAGGCTTAGGAAAAGAGCAAAGAGTATAGAAGAAAGTAGAGTCAGGGATTCCGTTGCCAGCGCGAGGGAACAAGCATAGCTGGTAGACACGTATTTACAATCTGAATCGATCCATACATCTCAATACATTTGTATACAATGCCCCATGCCATGTATGTAAAAACTAACCAGCACATGCAAGGCCATGTTAAGAATAGTAATGCCCTACCGTGACGTCTGGGCGGTATTATCTTCTTTGGCCGGGTGCTTGTGGCCAATTTGCGTGGTCAGGCGCGCGGGATGGATCTTTCAACTATCGTGCTGGTGACCAAGCAGCGTCAGGCTTGTGCCAGCTTTGTGGCGTACATGGGAAAGCAGCAGCATGGTGTTTGTTTGCCTGCCTTGAACGTATGTCACCTAATGGGTAGACAGCAGCCTTAGATTGTAGGGCAGATGCCACACCAATAACAGACGGGTAAGACGGGAAGGTTAAAGTGTGACATCCTTCGATAATTGCCGTCAATACGCAGGTGAAAACTTGATCGAGTGTCATAATCATAAGAATAGTTATATTTGTACAGTACGGTTTGCAAAAATCAGGACGTAGTATTGTCACATACTCTGCGGCTGGTGGGAAGCTCTCTGATATATGACGCAGAACACGATTCGTGCTAGGGGACAAACCTTTCAGTAAAGCGCTCTGAGATCTGAATGTGCTGCAGGTTCCTTAGCAGGGCCAAGCGGCAGTAAGACGAGATACCTGTAAGTCATTGCGCTGCTTACTGACACCTAGGGGGCATTATTCGTTGGGCACTTTATCTGTGTATGAACCTGTGGAAACCTTGAGAAACATATCGAACTGTTCCTCTCTGCCAGGTGTTCATTGTCAAAGTATGTACATAATAAAGTGCACATTATCTTTATGTTGAGATTCCGACAAATTACGAAGCCTTTAATGACCTTCCTCGTCCTGAATGAACCTCACATGTCGAAACCCACGAGGGGACCAATTTGTGCCAGGTCGCCTGGCTACAGCGTGGGTAGACAGAAACTCGTTTTAGGAGTCGGGTAAATCCCAATCATCTTGCTAGACGTGGTGTGAAGTTCTAAGACTATATAGGAGGATTTCGTCAGGTAATCGAGCATGTCACACCACGCGATGTATTTGCATAATTGAGCAACGAGGGACTCTTAGTTTTCTATTTAAAAGAGGGGATTAAGCGAAACTAAATACTTGTTATAATACTGCTGTCTGAAGGCAGCAGTATAATAATTGCTTTTGCTGATAGGTAACACCATACTGCGCTTGCCGTGAAATGATGCTGCGACTACTACCTTACCGTCCCGCGAGTAACTGCACGACAGCTGCAAAGTCAGGGAAATCCTTTAGTATACTTTTTAAAGCGGCTTAATTGATGTACTACGCCCGACATGAAGCAGCATATGTCGAACTATATCTAAAGCTCGAGGGAGCTGGTAGAAGGCGCTGTGAAATAGGGGCCATCTTCCTAGCTAAAATGTTGTGTTACCTGACCGACAATCCCCAGTACTAATACCGCGTGACCAGCCTTCTTGTGTAGAAACGTCAACAAAATTCCATCCTATTCGTCAGCTCTAGATACAAAACCCTAAGACCTCTTGATTTAATTATTCATGTTAACTTTTTACTTTAGGTATTATTAACTAAGTATCTAAAATTTAATTAATTATTTAGGCCGTGAAAACGACGACAGACAACGAGCAATGATTTAAAACTTTCTATTTTAACACCGGAAGCGTCCGGGACCAAAGTATCTCAATGAGAGCCATGCTGGCATGCTGCTAGAAGAGGCACCATATGATATACCGGCGAAGCTTGGGTCATGCAATAACCTAAAGAACCTGCCAAATTACATTACAACCTACCGAAATATCTGCAGCATGTATTTACGCATCAACCAAAATGGGCTACGGGTCTTCTTTACTTGGCAATAGAGGTAAATACAGCATATGTACAGATTGTATATATAACTGTCTGCAATCGTTAGACTTCTGACGCACGACTTGTCGGCTCTTGCAAATAACATGTGCAAATATTTGTCCGGCATATTGGCTTGTTTACGTGCCCTCTTTTTCGCCAGCTGCCCAATGGCCGCTGCTCTCTCTCCCAACCAGGCACTGACGGCGGAAGTCACTCCCCATGACCAATACTCGTCTTCCATCGGAGTTATTGGTTGCAAGATAGACACCAATCGTGTTGCTTACTGGCCTGAGGCCGTCGACTGCAATAATATTTGCGTCGAAGTCTCATATGCAGGTCGCAAGGTCCACCTCCTAAAGGTTGATTCCTCTGCGGGCGCGTACGACATCTCCTATGACGCTTGGAACTACCTCATTTATGGAACGTCCGCTAAGGAGGATCCGCACTTTGGCGGTTTCGTCGAAATGCTATACCAATTCGTTCCTGCAGACCGCTGCCAGCACCTCCTTTTTGGGGGCAAGATACCTTTATCGGCTCCCAACGGCATGAACTATTTGACACGGTGTTCGCAGGACAAGAACAGCTGGGTTGCCAGAAATTATGTGCTCTTGAACATTGCCGACTCTACATGTCACCTTGGTTGGGACGAAACCTGTACCGTCGACTTAGATGTTAGCAATCAGCCGACATGCCCACACCTATTAGGTGACCCTCATCAGCTCACCGGTCTGGCTGTGACTAACATCAGGTATGGCACTGGCAAGGCTACTGAGGCTTAGACATCTAATATAATATTAATAGCACTAAATGTAGAATAACTTACAAGCAATCAATGATGCCTCTTTAATCGCAGCCTGATATATTGGGCCACAGTCTTAAACCGATAGCTAAAAGCGTGAAATGCCGAAATAAAGTTCGAGTTTTGTGACAGAAGTCGTTAACTTGGAACTGAGGCCGTTGACCAGTTTTGTGGGCCCCCTACGTTCTCGCTGGCAAGTAATATACGGCACTCAACTTTGCGGCTAGTCATGTGAAGACATAAACCAGGTTAAGGGTTTATCTTTGGCGGGTGCACCAGGGCGGTCGGTGTCTGAGCGGTAAAGTCACGCTGGTGATAGGCCGAAGACCGTAACGACCAATCTGTCCCCGGCGGTTGGTTCGTAACACTCAACGCTGGCACATATATTAGTGACTAGACATGATGCCACAAAGTACAGATCGATGCCAATGCTTCCGATTCAACGGACCACAATACGAGCATTCGTGTCCTGTTTATAAGCATATGTGAGAGACACCATTCTGCTCGAATATATACATGGAGAATGAGAATATGCGGGCTGTTGTGGAGGGCTGAGCCCGGTTTGTCTGAGCCCGGTTTGTTCAACTATGGGTGCCTCACATTGTCCATCTCAAGCCAAAGAGAAAGAAAGAAGTGCAAGCTTGAGGCTCGCCTCAAGCTTGCGTAGAAGATCCGGGTCTAGCAGAGCCGGTTCCACAGCATCGGGCATAGCCCGTGACAGCTGTCTCTCACTCGAGATCGACCCATGGTACCGTAATCTCGAGGCCGACAATAGCGGTACCTCGGCAAACCGTTTCGTAGCCTAAGGTAAACTGGTTGTTTTTTAGATGGCAAACATCTAGAAGGGGGCCATCGCAAAGAGCAATATTATTCATGCTGGACTAATCCCAGAAATGCTGTCCTTTTTATCCTTTAACCCATTTTTGTCAACGAAAGTCTTGACATCTTGAACCCAACTGCACGCAATTCCCAAAGTCACTCCTTTGTCGATGTAAAACCTGGGGTTGATGAGGTTGAACACTTGATCGAGGTTAAGATCATGTTGTAGTGTGATGTCCCGGGCCTTCTGGTAACCCCGTTGAGGCTGAACTCCCTCCGCCCGTTCACACTGCCAAGTGCAGTATGTATTAACATCCACGTCCCAATATCTACAGGTGTCAGGTACGGCACATCGGCGAGTTTCTCGCATTGCAGAAAAGCGAAGCTATGGTGACAATATCTCAGATCCACATACACCTTGTTGTGGAATCGTTATGCATCACTTACTAACGCGTTTGCTATCTCCAAATCCGCCAGCTGTGTAGGCTTTGCACTATCATCATCAGACATGCTGTCTGATTGACTGTCGCTTAGGTCTATGATTCTCGTCCGGTGGACTGAGCGCTGTGTATTTTGCCTGAAATGATCGCTTTCCGCTTGGTTGTTCTCGTTCAATAAGTATCCAGGATGGAGAACTTCGTGCGTACTAGTAAGTTTCTTCCTCATTTTTTAATAGATGAATGGTTCGACGTTTCACCCTGTGCGGTCATTTTGTAGTCGAAGACTGAGCGTCACGATTACTTCGCTTCTTCGTTTTCATAGTCTACTGTACCATGGCTGTTCTATTTCTTCAGAAGAAGTGCGCGATAAAATTGGAGCAGATAATTTGCAAATATATCGACGTCCATCAGCATCCAGGAACATAGGGGGTGCGCTGGGATAACAGCTACGGCCTCCAGGTTCAGTTGAATGGCTAAGATGCAGTAAGTCGCTGTGCGGTTTCCTTAAGTGAAGCATGTTAATTGAAAGTAAGTTTATCTTGAACTAATTCCAATGCCTTAGCTCCTAATTCCAGGAAACTCGTCAAAATACCGTGATTATTACAGAAGCGCGCCCGAAACCGCATGGATCTGATGCCACTCTCTTTGACCCAGATTGCACTGTCATACTCCCGAAACATGAGATAAACAGTGTTAGATTGGGAGGCTTACACGAGGGTTTGCACTAAAGCGATATCGTTATATTTGTTAAGCAAGATTATGTCAGGAAGATCACGCTTAAAACGATATGCTTGTCGGATACAAAAGAAACTTGGTAATTTCGGAGGCAGGGCGTATGAAAAGCGACAACACATGCACACACACACACACACAATATTCTGACTACCCATTACGTGACAGATTAGGCCACACCTAATCTCAGCCCAACGTGGAGAGGCTGTCATTCAGCCGGTGCCCCAGAACGTCAGCATCCCTGCCACAACAAGGTGAGAGTAGCCAGCTGGAGGGGAGACACGATGACAGCCTCATTTTGGGCAGTAAACTAATATTTCCTTGGCTTAGGAAAGCACCGTGACGACGACAAGATCTGTCACTGAATGGAACAGTCATCCAATACAATCATGTCGACAAAATGCTTTGTGCTACAGGCGGCCAGAGGCAAAAAGCAGTCGTGGCTTACAAGACACAAAATGTTTCACCGATAGCAAGAAGCCTTGCCTCCCAATATTCTTTAGGTGTATGGCCAAATAGGTAGGATCTGCGTTGATTTTTTCTCTTTATATGCTGCCATTTTCATTACAGTAGGAGTACTCTGGCCTAAAAACTTGCGAACTAAACCACACTCTTATCCACAGGATGCGGCAAGTCTTATTTGTGTCAAAGGGTCTTTAGCTTCTTAAGCTGCCACAAGAAAGATGACACTCTGATTGTTTTGCATTCGTTTCAGGCCACGGCATTTGCGAGGGAAACATCTCCCACGAGTCTAACGGCCTCGATATCAAGTCAGCTTAAATCCGAGTCCACGGGAGAAGGTTAACGTCCTGTGTTTACAAGCCTAACCAACATTTACGCTCAATATGGGGCGAATCTCTAAGATTGCTCGTCTGATCATGCGTGGAGCCTTTGCGCCGAGCTTCTGAGGGACAAGGGTAAAGGCGAATTCATTCTAATTATTGATGCACTTAATGAGTGTGCCTTGGGGACAGCTTCAGAAGTTGAAACATTTCTCAAACGGATACGGAGTCTCCTCGTTTCGGCTCAGGGCAAGGCCATCATCTTCACCCTCCCCCGACGCCCCGTGACAATGAGGTTCACATCATTATAAAGGACACGCATGAGGAACTCGATGCCTTTTGTGAAAAGTCCGCCGCGAATCTTTGGCAGCTGCCAGACAAAGAACGCTTGTTGGTGCTGGAAAAAGCAAAGGCTTGTGCTTACGCAGACGGCCCATTTCTGTGGGCAACGCTGTTCTTTAAGCATATGAAACAAGTTCATGACACTGCAGCGCTCCAAACTGCGCTGAGGAACTGCTGGGAGTTTATCTGCAAGCCTGGCAAAGTCGACATTCGAACATACAAGTCGACTCCAACCGAAAGCTCTGTGCAGAGATTCTATTGATGATTCTTGGGGCTCGCAGGAGACTCAATTTGACGGAAGTCACCGACGCCATTGGCATTTTCCACAACAGCGCCCCATTGGTTTTGTGTCAGTACTGCCAGCCTTTGGTCACCGCTGTGGATGGCTGGCTTTGCCTCAGTCACGCGTACGTAAGGGAATTTCTAATCCCCAAGGACCCAAAGTCGCCTCCTCAACATATCGTATTTTCACCAGAGCAACCGGACTCTGCCTTGGCTCTCCGCTGTCTGGAATGCCTCCTTAAATCAAAGTATGCCGATTTGGATCTCACAGGTCGGCAACTGAGGGCCAATATTGGGCTCGACCGCTCAGCCGGGGGAGCAGACATTTTACACGACCGGTCGGTCGAGGACTTCTACGACTACGCGGCTTAATTCTGGTATATTCACTTGAACAGGGTTTCTTCACCGGACTCGGAGCTAGTAAAACTGGCAGGCGAGTTCTTACTCTCCTTGCAATTCGCTCACTGGGCCGAGTATGTCTATACAGATCAGGGGGACTTCCAGGCTATCCGCTCTGCAAACATGCGATCGACCACGTGGTCAAAGGGATTAGACACGGAAGACTGCGAGCATTTGCACCTGGAAGACTACTTTGAAACGCCTTATAGAAACCTAAATCAGAAATACAGCGAGGCCAATGGTGACAAAGTTATGCAATGGCTAGCTCTCATGCGTCTGGGCTTCTTCTTCTTTGACGTGGGAAGGATTACCGAAATGGGAGAAACACGTGCTTAGGTAGCTGAAGGGCTCACTAATCTCCTGGGGCCACGCAATGAATTGACGCTGCAAGCAAGTTCGGATGCAGCATATGCTCCCATGTTCAAAGGCGAGATCCAAAAAGCGCATCATATGTATGCCCAGGTTGCAGCGGATCAACGACATGTTGACCCGGATAGCAAACCGGGCAACCTGTTCTTCACGCTGGTGTATCAAGGCCAGGCCGAATACCTCATGAATAACACTGATCAGGCACTGGAAACGCTGACATTCGCATTGGATGGGTTCAGAGGTCTTTTTGGCGAAGAAAGCAATGGATATCTCGTCGCTCAGTTACGATACGCTCATGTCAACGCCTCTAACGGATATGCAGATGAATCACTGAAATAAATGGATGACATACGCTTCACGCAGGAGAAGCAGTACGGTCTAGAAGATTCTTTTGCCGTTACCACCAGGATTTACATGGGAGATTTACAGCGAATACTTGGCAATCAGGAGCCAGCTCTGGCTAATCTCGAGCACGGTTTAGTCTTACGGCGCCAATTTATGCCAGTATCTCATCTTGTTACTTTAGATCCTGCTATATCACTGGCTATGGCATATCGAGACTTTAAGATGTATGACGAAGCGGACAAGCTTGTGGAAGAACTGGGGAATGAAGGAATTCTCGAGCAGGAAGACCGATTTGTGCGCCTATGCCAGGTTAAACACCTTAGATCGTTGCTGTTGTTCGACGGAGGAGAGATTGACGACGCAATCAACCTACTGCCGGCCCTGTTGATCGAAGTGGACCGTGAGCGGGGGGTTCGAGCACTTCTCTAGATACGTCTTGATTTAGCCACCATGTTAAGGCACAGATGTAATGAAGGGGACGAGCATGCAGCCAGATCACTCTTTCACAACATTATCGAGGACATTAATGGCCAAGAGCCCATAGACGAGCCTGATGGGCCGAGATTGTTGGAACTCGCCGAGAAGGCACTTCAGTTAGTCCGTGACGGACGCCTCGATGATGCTAATGCTTTATTGCGAGCTGAACGGCTCTGGTGGGTGCGGGAGAGGGACTTGTGGCTACACCTGGGGATGCCAGCAGCTGACACGACCCACATGAAGCCACCAAGAGTAAATAGCCATGGTGTTGATTATGTCGCAGGATGGGCACACGTTAGTGCCGAACATTGACTCATGGTAAATCGTTGGTATAGCGCCAGATGCGCGTCACACGATGGGGTATTCCCGTCTATTAACATTGTCATTCGTTTAAGTACCAAGGCGCTCTAACAAGTGATCATTCATACTCTTGATATTGTAACATGCCATAATTATCTTGACGCTTTATGCGTTCTGCTGGGCAGATGGCATTGGACACCCCAATATCGAAGCTATGCCTAGAATTCGATGATATTATGATGAAATTCTTAAGGGCATCAGAAACGCGAATCCAACCGGCATTGGGTCCGTCGTGCCAATGATCTTCAAACTAATGAATGGCGTGAATGAATACTCTTTTCTAAGACTGGTGAAGTCTGGAAGAGCATTATTTCCTTAAGAATTGGATTGAATCTGGTATTGCCTGCTGGCGCCCTGGTAGAGGCATGAGGTGTGCCAACAAGTCTTGTACGGTGACTACAAAATTCCACCTGCCCCGGAAACCGCGACCGACCTCGTCGTCGCGTCCATGTACTCACGGTGCAATTCCTCCAATTGCAGCAGATGTCCGCCCAACAGCTGTCTATCTATTGTTGTCGGTACCCGTCAGAGGGATCACGATGTTCGCTGAGGTTTCTATCTGAGGACCTGCCCCTCGCTCCCAAGTACGCCTGGTCTGTTCGTGGGGACCAAGAAGCCCTAATCTTAGTGGCGCAAATGCCTTAACGAAGAGAATGTGCGATGTTTGGCGAGTAGCGGACACTACTCGGGTTGGGTGATGGTACAAAACGCACCAGGCTTGTACAGCCTACTTGATTCACAGGCGCTTGATAATCTTCGTAAAATAGAAGTCAGCAATGCGCAGGTAAACCTTGTAGGATCTACCGAGGAATCGTCATGTCGCCGCTTCGGAATCGGGCGTCAGCCGAGCCCGGAGATGGTGAGGGACTTTCCTGCAGTAAAAAGATGGGTAGGCGACTTTTGGCACCCGTAGGCGCACTCCAGGGTCGCCTGTCCTGGGTGGAATCTTTCTTGATAGGCCGCAAAGTCACCGTGGTGTGATCTGGCAGCGAGTAGGTATCCTAAATAACGGCGTTGGAGGGCGAGTTCAGGGAGCTTTCGTAGTTCGGCGGCCAGTCTGAGCGACGAGTACCCTGCTCTCTCTATTCCTTGCCACCATTGCTGGTAGTCTACGGCTGTCTGACTCTTGACCTGTCTCCTGCGGTAAGAGACTGAGGGGAGGTGTTTTGGGACCGGGAGATTGGCTCCGACCGGGAGATTGGCTCCTTACTTCGCGAGAAGGTCTGCAAGGTACATCGGATTCTGAGGCTTTAGGCACCATATCCATACCCAGACGCGCTAATTTACTGACATAGTTTTAGTTACGGTACTATACTGTACAGTACTACACAGTACATAGCTAGAGAACACAATATGGCAAGTCTGGATGATGGCTATGAGATTCTGGCTCTCTTGACCTTCGGTTTTCCGGACATCTAAAGGTTGCCAGAGAAATGCGGGGTACCTAAGGTATTGCGATGCACTGTCGTATCACGTTAGACTCCGTTTATTTATGTAACATCTAGTCATCATTCACATTTGACGCCCCAACTCCTTCCAGTTCATCTGAATCACCCTTTATTATTGAGGTTGCATTCGGCGTTCAGAGCTACGCAATGCTGACTAAATGCGTTCTCAGCTACGGTAGTCGATGACTGAAAGGTCTTCAGGTCTCTCTTCTGCATATTCAAAATCGATTGCGTTGGCATGTTCGGCAAGCCAACACTCGGCAATCGATGCATTCATATATGTACCCAGGAAGCTGATCCGGCATTCCTCGCACTGGAAAGAGCCCACACGAAGCCCCAAGTCTCATGTTGACATTCATGGTTCTCTCGCAAATTCTGCTGTTCTTGTTCCACTTAGATAGCTCTATCCGCATAGTCTAATCCGTGCCAGACATCTCGATCAACAACGGCAGCAGCACTATCAAGTAAACGGTTTTCATGCCACTGTTCACAGCCACAGGTAAAATTAAGCGCCACAGCGACAAGCTGATGTAGATTTAGAGTCGGAATCTAAGAGCCATGGTTTTCCAACTTACTAATGTGGTTATCAGACAAAGCGGCGCTTTGCCTGAGTTTTGCGTATGAAATGCGGAACGAAGGCAAGTGAAGATGCAGTTCCGAAGGCTGCAGCTGCCCGCTTTGCCTATTTAAAATGAATCTAATAGTGAGGCCGACAACTTTTAGAATACTCATCGGCGATTGGACGACAAGGAATTTGAGGTACGTACCGAATTGGTGATGCTTTTAGCAGGCGCGTTGTGATGTTGCGGAAGGTAGGCAGCGCCGCAGGCAGGAGCCCGCTGCAAGCGGCCCCCGGAGGCCCCCCGGAGGGAAAAAACACACAATGCCATTTCATGATCTATGAAAAATAAATCTTCAAATCGAGCCTTTTAAATCGAGCCTTTTAAATCGAGCCTTTCGAATCAAGCCCTTTCAAATCAAGCCCTTTCGAATCGAGCCCTTCAATCGAGCCCTTCAATCGAGCAAATCGAGCCCTTCAATCGAGCCCTTTAAACGAGCCCGCTGCAAGCGGCCCCTGGCAGGGCTCCCAGAGGGCCCCCGGAGGAAAAAAACACATAATACTACTTTATATTTAGTAAAAATCTAAAATAGCCTGGCTACCGCCGCTTTGCCTGCGCCTAGGATACCGACGAAGTCGGCAGCATCCCAGGCTAATTTAGCCAGTACTCAGCTCCACCAACATGCGACAGTGTCGAGTATCCGTCCACTGCAACAAAGTATGGTATTATGACACATTCTTGCACCCACTGCAGTCCGACTGTAGCGTCGCCACAGTAGTAAGAGAAAGACTCACACATCGCTGAGTAAGAAGAGAAAAGGAATATGGCAGCCAGTCTCTGGCATTGCGTGTTACGGTCCTGGCACGATAACCCTATAGTAGTTGATAAGCTGCCGTAATAATGGCTATTGTTGACCTAGCCTTTGGCCCTGTGGTGTAACGGTACGGCAGGCCGTAACATGCGGCCATAAGCATTACACTTACCCTGTACTTTCGCACTTGCCGAGCAAGGTTTGGAATTCCAGCAGCTGAGGAAGAGGCCATTGAAGGTTCATTCCTTGAACCTTGATGACAATCGGACAGGAGAAGAGAATACCGGACAACGAAGCTTTCAACGAGGACTTCAAAGGTTACGTCACACCAGATTAAATGTTTAGTCATGTTAATCACCACGCAACTGCTGCCTGTTAGGAGAGCTGGCGCCAGTTTACTGAGTATGACACCACACAAACTGTGGCATGTGAGACATAATCGTTTCTCAGGTTTAGTCAGACCAGACTTGATGCCCACTCAAGAAATGGTGGTGCTACTGGGGCGCTCGACGGTGCGGTAGTGCGCGTAGTGACGTCTAGTGTGTAAGAGGGTGCTAAGTGAATATGGTAGGCTTCTTGGTGGTGGTGCATGATTGCACGAGGCACCATCCTGCGAGAGTCGGCGCGGAGTTGTCGCGAACCTCGACGTGCTTGTCTTGTGGTTAGTACCTACCTGTAGGAAACGGTGTTCCTGTGCGTCAGTAGGCAAACATAATTGATTATTATTGCCGTCATATGGCTTCTTGAAAGCGAAATAACCAAGTTCGCGTAAGGATGAATAACGACCCAGTATTACAAGGTGCCAGGGAAGCCACCAGGTCGACTCCACCAAGGCCTTGTCGGTGTCTAACCGCTGGTCGAGAAGAGCGACTGTGCACCTCTTCCCTGTCGTTCCTCTAAAGCCGGGGTTTTCGAACCGCAACGTGATCTAACCAGACTTGGATGTTTTGGCCGCAAATATTCATCTCGCTTGTAGAACCATGCCTGGCCAGCGAAGTACATCTTCTTAGTGCTACCAACGTCGAGCGTCCCTGCTCGCGAGCTCAGTACCGGTGTGTGCTTATGACATCTGCGACAGGTACTTCACTTGACAAACTGCCAACATTCGCAGTGTTTACACCCTGGTGTACTAAGGAAGGCAAAACTATGCGACAGGCAGAAAGAGTGCACACACAGGAGAGAACAGAGTGAGGTCTCTAGCCGAGTGTAGTATTCTCTTTGCGTACATTGCGCCGGCCAACTCTTCAGTTCTTCTCTTACCGGCTCTTATTACGCAAAACAGCTCCATAGAGAGTCCAACTCACCTCACCCTGCCGTAACACCTGTTTCTCAGTATGCAGTGCTAGGCTCCGATGCAGAAGTGGCATACTTTTGTGAGCATGCCAACATTAGGAGGCGCGCTTTACCCAAATTAATGCGCATCTTTTACACCATGATCCGTCTTTCGACCAACTGCTGCCCGGAAGCATCTCTACTGTTCCGAGTAGATTTAGACCAGAGTGAATTGAACCTTTATAGATCAAGAAATACTAGAATTGTTAGGATTCTATTGCTGATGTTTGCATCGAACCCTGTCTGGCAGTGTGTGCCAATGCAAAGCCTCCATGTCACGAATCACGAGCACGTAACATGTTCACGTAAATCACACATCATTTCCGAGGTCATATGCATGACCGCACATGACTAAAAGAAACACAGTCGCCGTAATCAACATGATTACGTCGTGTTTCATCCTCCGTTACTCACAGCGCGACAAAGATATAAAAGAAGACCGGCAGCAAGCTTAACATTCCGCTTCTAAAGGTAATCTGCGTCTCGTGTTTCACCACCACGATACGCGTCTATGCCCAAACGGTCGCGAAGAGGAAGCACATACATTTGCATGCGAGTAGTGTTGCGGATCTCATTCCCAGAGACAAAGATCACGTTAATACCGTGAAGAAGACAAGATGACCCCAGATATCCGGACAGATCCGGAAGAGGTAGGATATACAGCTGTTTGGCTCCCCTAGCCCGAGATGTTTGAGCGCCGAGCGCCCTCAGAGTGACACCTAACTAATTCTTACGGTCGAAGTCACGTCCGTCTCTATCACTTTTAGAGACTACCTTATGGGAAGCCGGCGCAATTAACAGTTCACCGGCAAGTAATTACTCACCAAAAGACGATTTAGACCATATTCATGTAACGGCATTAAAGCTGCATCAAGAAATAAATGAGCTTGATACTCTCAGCCAGGCCTCAGGGACCAACAACGAGTCGGAGCTGAAGGCCCTTTTGCCGGATACAGAAGAGTGGCTGAAACAGCAGCAGGAACTCCTCAAGTACTATGTTGCCATTTCCAAATGCTTACATGCCTTTTTTAAAGAGAAATATTCTTTTTTCAAACTCTTGTCGCCAGACGAGTACAAAAATCAGCGATCGAGAGCCGAAAGACTTGCGCGACTTTTAACGTTGCTAAATGCGGAGCTTGAAGTGGCTAAAGCGAAGCAACACACTGAGCAATGCATTAAGCTGATGTTCAATCAATGTGAAAAAAGACGAGAACTTTTAAATCTGCAACAGGAAATTCTCAGACGTCGACTTTTTGGCCCTCTTTTAGCACTCAAAGGCATCATTTTGCCTCCAGATAGTGAGCTCATAGCCGGCATACAGATGGACAACAAATTATTGAGCTGGGTTAGCCCCTTAGGTTCCGACAGAGATTCTTCGAATGCTTATTTTCCGAACCCGCCACTGCAGGCGGCCAAATCTTTTGTCCGTTATGACAGTGTCCACACAGAGCTTAGTACCAAGAGAATAATGCACAAGCCCTCAGCTAATACGAATGCCGGTGGGGATACGGATGGAGATGAGGATGAGGATCACGATGACGATAACGATGACGATGAAGCACAGGTTGTGAGGGCCGTTCCGGACATTCATTTAGCCCTCTTAGAATTAGAGAAAGCAGAATTAGAACAAAGCAAAACCCGCCTCCTAGATTCCGAAAGGCAGTTAAAGGAAGAAGTTTTGAAGCTCCGAAACCGGCTCAAGGTCGAGCAAGAGGGGAAGATTCGGCTCCAAGATGAGCTCAGAACTTCCCCGGAACTCGATGAAACCCTAATACAAGGCCTTGTGGGACTCAAACAAGCCATACAAATCGTGAGAGCCCAACCCCAAGAGGCATATCACAAGCTGGAGGCGATCACTGAGGCTATGAGCCTCCTAATAGAAGCTAGGGAGAGCAGGAGCAAGATTGACCTAGAAGCCATACAGATTATTCTACAGCATTAAAACACTTAAAATTTCCTGTTGTACATTAGATTTTGACGAGAGATGCATACAATTACGGTTAAAGCAGCTAGCGCTCCCGTCCTCTTTCTCTACGGAACTCATTCAGCTTGAACCTTTTTCTATCGCTTTGTGTACGTATTTAATTGCAAATATGGAGATTCTATGGCATTGTTTGCATATGTGTTCTGGCTTCCCGGGCTAAATGCGTCCACAACACTTCATGATGTCCTTTTTATTGAACTATTCTTCCGTCGGCGTGCACCCACATGGGATTGACCTCAATATTGGGGATGGTCTCGTTTCTTGCTATTCTGTCGTTGGCCTCCGTACGATGGCCCGAGATTCTCGACAGCCGGTCTCGCTCACGACAGGTAGCTTAAATTTTGTACCACAGAATTTCAGCCTTGAATACGATAGTAGACTCTTAAAAGAGGCTAGTCAGGTTTATTATTAGAACCTGAAACTTTGAATTGTGACCCCTATGGCGCAGTGGTTCAGCGTCATGGGGCCCTGATTGGAACCAGGCAGACTTAAGCCAACCTGCCTTCAACTAATTGGCTAAGACAGGCCCAGAGCTCTAGGGTGATAACAAAATATGAGCCGGATATATAGCCGTATTATATAAAATCTGAAGCTTGGAAACTGGAGGGTAGGGGTGCTTTAAAGTAGGTTAACAGAAAGCTACGACAATCTTTCCTACACGGAGGGCAAACTATTTAGGGTGGAATCTGAGTGGTACAGGGTTTTTCCTCCCTATTTTCTAGGGCTTCTGTTACGGACCGGCTCCAATGCGACTGCTTTACGGGCGTCTTGTGATAGAAATCAATAAAGATAAAGAGGGAGGAATTGTTACTGTTACGATATAAAATAGCCTGGGATGCTGCCGACTTCGTCGGTATCCTAGGCGCAGGCAAAGCGGCGGTAGCCGGGCTATTTTAGATTTTTACTAAATATAAAGTAGTATTATGTGTTTTTTTCCCTCCGGGGGCCCTCTGGGAGCCCTGCCAGGGGCCGCTTGCAGCGGGCTCGTTTAAAGGGCTCGATTGAAGGGCTCGATTTGAAGGGCTCGATTGAAGGGCTCGATTCGAAAGGGCTTGATTCGAAAGGGCTTGATTCGAAAGGCTCGATTTAAAAGGCTCGATTTGAAGATTTATTTTTCATAGATCATGAAGTGGCATTGTGTGTTTTTTCCCTCCGGGGGCCGCTTGCAGCGGGCTCCTGCCTGCGGCGCTGCCTACCTTCCACAACACCACGCCCACCTTCCGCAACATCACAAACGCGCCTGCTAAAAGCATCACCAATTCGGTACGTACCTCAAATTCCTTGTCGTCTAATCGCCGATGAGTATTCGATTTCTGACCAATCGCCGATAAGTATTCTAAAAGTTATCGGCCTCACTATTAGATTCATTTTAAATAGGCAAAGCGGGCAGCTGCAGCCTTCGGAACTGCACCTTTACTTGCCTTCGTTCCGCATTTCACGCAAAATTCAGGCAAAGCGCCGCTTTGCCTGATTAGTGTACTAGATACTGGCTTCGGCTGGCTACGTAAATAAACAATAACAACAACAACTTTGAATTGTGGGCAGCTCATTGAGAGCGAATTCTAAGGGGGGATATTTAAGCAAGACCCTATTTAACATTATTTTACGTTGTTAATATACGAAACAACGCCTGGTGAGGTAGCAACCATGTTCACCGGATCATCCCAGAGTCCTAGAGATTGCATACGGTCACATGCCCTTCGATCCACCAATATTCGACTATGGGGTAACCCACCAACGCCTAGACTTAAGAGACTCGCAATTAAGAATATCCTGCTCTATCCATGGACCTTTCATCCTCCGTATCGTGGTCACTTGAATCTGCTGTGCCACGTCTTCTGCCCGCGCCGCTATACCTGATGATACTGATATTCGAATAAGTGCCAAGACACGAGAGTCAGGCTCTCGTTCACCCAAAAGTAGAGAGTTAATATTTGCGGGGACCATGGACCAAGCGACTAGGTGTTATACGAATGAGCTCGCTTTCAAATCTTAACCAGGACCCAAACGGAGGCTACCCCCAGAGGCAACGTCGGGCCATTTGCCCGCCCTTAGTCTCTACTGAGGTTCGAGATGATATAACGAACCTGAGTCGCGGAAGATTTTTGTCTAGTGTTTTGGATCGGGATTAAAGTTAGAGATTCTGGGGTGGGACAAGATCTTGAGTCGACAACTAAACAAAAGGTCTCAAGACTAGGCAAAAACTGCTGATATTTCCTAAGCTCATCATATGAGCTTAAATAATTCCTTTCCCACCCGATATGTTTGATGTAAGAAACGTCTAATTGGCCAAAAACAGTTTTTTGTGGTGTCAGTGACGGAACGATGAACACGTCGCTCTCATAGTTCACAAATGGAATGCCAGTAAGGGTTTCATCTAATTTATGATACCTCTTCATTAATTCATTCCGGGATTCGCGACATGTGTGCAATAAAGACGGTATCGCAACACAAACCGGCGATACATGCCACCGTTGCCCCTTTCCATATTTTAGCAGTCGCAGAGAGGGCAAGCACAGATTCCAAATCGTAATTCTCAACTCAGTTGGTAGAAGATTGAACGCATGGAATGTACCCATATGCATAAACATTGACTCTTGCCAACTTATATGTTGCATATGATGCTGTCACATTATCGGACAATCAAGAAGTGGCGGGATAAATAGCTCACTAGTAAGATACGTCAATCCCCCTATGATGTGTTTATTATGCTACAAGAAGGTTCTATCAAGGCGTCTAGAATAGCGACAGAAGAGCAGGGCCCGTGGTATTGTTGGCTGATGGCTCATTTCCGCACGGTGAATTAATAGTTGCCCGTTTTAAATTCCATGTCGTAGTCCTAACGTACTGTAATCGATGCAACAGTCAATGTTGAATGCAACAGTGCAGAGCGATTCGCCATGCCGCACGGCGTGCTTACAAGGTTATAATGAAAACGCGTATTTAAATCTTACTTGTGATGCGTATATATAGTACGTTTAATAGACATTCTCTGTATCTATTTATCTCCTGAGTTTACTTTCATTAGCGTGCACGATATGTTGGAGAACTTGAACACATATGACGATTCTAGGATCACATCATACCCGTTTGCAGTTCGCTGATTGTGTATGACAATTAGGGAAGAACAGTGTACAAGGTTTGGTATCAAATTTCATAATAATATCGCCCGATGTGCAATATGCCTTAGGTGGCGTAAGTTCTGACCAACGACATAGCATATTGTATGCCGGTAAGGTGGGGGAGACTAGTCCTTGGGTGAAAATTCTTGACGGTGAGGGCAGCAAAAATAGAGCTCAGTTGATTGAAAGTAGAAGGTTTAAACGACTAGATATTAGAAATCTTAACACAGCGCGTATAGTCTAGCAAAAGAGCAGTGTCATGGTAGTATAAGACAGCTGACATCATCTTTTCCACGAAATGCAACGAGTTCATTAGTGTCTAGTCAGCATGGGAGATAATAATCCGCCTATTTAGTACAACCCCTGTTGTCAGGATTGTGGTGGAGTAGAATACGTCCACCACTTGACATAGATGCCACTATATTCCTGTCCCATGTGGCGACCCCTGTGAAGTCCTCACCCTTAACAAGAAGAGCGGGGTGGTCTGCCACAAGGACAATTTGCGAAGTTTCTGCAGAGTGTAAAAGGTGTAAAAGTTGCTTAACTCTGAATAGAGTGGGGTATAGTCTAGTCTTCTCTTCATCTACCCGCCACCTGGTTATGTATGGCTTTCCCCCACCGGGACCAAGATCAGTTGTAGCTGCAACCCATTCGCCATTGCCATCAGCAAGTCAGTATTCTGCCGCAAGCCTTACAAGGAGAGGACTTACTCAACCGAAATCCTTTTCAGTATCTTGAGGCCAGAGTGGTGATGCGAGCCGAGCATGTGCGGTCTCGCTCGCGCCGTGATTATCTGAAGCATTTGAAGAAAGCTGCAGACATGCTCCTTTGTATTGAGTCTGTAGAGCATAAGCCTGCCACGGTGCTGCAGTTTCAACCCAGACAAGTCGATTATGGCGGTGCATTGTAACACCTTTTTATACATGTTGCTTAGCTCACCTCCAACTTCGCACCGCCATTCACCCTCAACCTTCAGTCCCTCTTCCTCTGTGATGCTGAAATCTGCCTTTAATCCTTCCATAAAACTGCCAAATATCCACGGCTGCTTGTCTTCGACCCCATTTTGAATGAAATCCGGGTAGTTCTTCCCCCATCCTAATGTGAGAAGCTCAAAATCATTCAGCGTGCGCAAATAATTCTTTGTCTCGTCGCAAGGGATCGGGTCGCAGCTGTATGGACATTTTTGAAGTCATTATTAATCCACTTCTTATTCTGCTGAAAGAGCCATGTCCAGCACGAAGCTGTGTCCACTTCTTATAAAATGTGTCCCTGCTGTAGTTTAACATGGGTGGTAAATAGCCAAGTTAGCAGTCTGTTTAT
Organism: Sarocladium terricola; assembly: GCA_029379155.1. Lineage (NCBI taxonomy): Eukaryota > Fungi > Ascomycota > Sordariomycetes > Hypocreales > Sarocladiaceae > Sarocladium > Sarocladium terricola. The sequence continues at coordinate 866,653 of JAHKSO010000010.1, forward strand.
AGGGTACTGTCGGAGAAGTGAAGGCTTGGCAAATCTTCGTGGTATAATGGACCAATTAATAATAGGCCTCTGTTGACAGTATGTAAGCACGTAAACACCCCCACCCACAGCAAACATATTAATAGCTTTGCATGCGTGGGTTTATTGATAGGTCTAAGACCGGTGACTGTATTGTATTAATACATAACAGCAAAGGCAGAGCTTGATCAAGGGTCACCAAAGAAGAAAGAGGGTCGTCCTTACTTCGTATCGGCTGTCCATTATTCCTGTGAATGTCGTATCCGAAGCTGCTTATCAAGTATAGATGCTGAGTTAATTGCATGTCAATTAGCTACGATAACGGCAGGCATGACTAGTCTGATGAGCAGTTCTTTGTATCTTGATCCTCAGCTCCTCGTCTTAGGAAGTTGAAGTTATGATGGCCGGTTGACTTGAGGCAACTAAATACAATCTTCTTGAAGTGGACAATGGTGAAGTTTACGGCTTTGAATTCTCTAGCAAAGACTGTTGCCACGTTGTCCGCCCGACGCCTCGGCAGCAAAATGTCATGTTAACTATTCTTATCTCGCTTTCAAGAGCCATTCTACGCCCAAATTTTAGAACTCGTTGGCAAATTAGCAAGCTGTGACCGCGCTGTAATCCTACTCTCTAGCCCCTTTCACCCCTCAGTCGCCAAGCAAGCTGAATATCCTTCTAGATATCATTAGCAAGTTGTCCTAGGCTTCTAAGGGGACTCACTCACACTTTGGATTGTAACACGCTTCGCGTGAATGGCGCACAGGTTTGTATCTTCAAATAGCATAACGAGGTACGACTCCGCGGACTCTTGCAAGGCGCCAATAGCAGAACTCTGAAACCGAAGGTCACTCTTAAAATCTTGTGCAATCTCACGAACCTGGATGCTGTTAGTTGTTTTCTATAGATGGACAAGAATGGACGTACCGATCTTTGGAATAGTAAGCTGCAAATCAACAACTCAGTGGATTTCTAATACCTTCGAATCTCTCTCAGCGCCACGGTACCGGGTTTGTACCTATGGGGCTTTTTAACACCTCCGGTTGAGGGCGCGGTTTTTCTCGCCGCCTTTGCGGACAGTTGCTTCCTAGGAGCCTTGCCACCGCTTGACCTCTGAGCTGTTTGCTTTGTTCTTGCCATGAGCTGTAACACGAACTTCATCTTGCTGACATACATACTTCCCCAATGTCCATGCAGAACTTAAAATACGAGAGCTACGCCTCCTAATTATGTCAAACACTTTGAGAAACTGGACATATGTACTGAGTTTTGCGGCAACTGTAAGTTTCTAACCCTTTTACGTCAACATTGATCGAAGATGCGATATTTATAAATAATGGCAAGTAGGCAAGCCCATTTAAAAAAAAAAAGAACCAAACGAGTCATTCTTCTCGCAAGGGTGGTGAATACATGCATTCTGGTATCAGATACAATATTGCGGCACGTCTTAATAAATGGTGGTAGGGAGCTTAAGAAAGCATGATAAGACCTAGAGCCTTCAGTTTAATCAGAGTCGACGCACGCAACTGCCATTACTATGGAAAATACGCCTACGGCGTTGCCAGCAAGTGCCCAACATCTGTGCAATTTTGAGAGTTCCAGTCCATTCAATGCAATATTTCCAGGACCCTTTACAGTTAGCTAAGAGTTGTCTGAACGGTACAAAATTGCTCAAGATGTTGTTACGAACCACTTAAGCCAGTTACCTCCTCTGCTCGATGAAACTCAACAACCCTAGGTTATAAGTACAGCTCCGGCCAATTTTTAGTTTTTTCCCCCACTATTTGCACCGTATCCCCGCTACAGCGACAGGTAGCTTCATAATGTAGAAAACATTTGTTTCAAAATGAATGTCCCAATGATAACTTGATTCTGCTGCTAATGACACCAATAACTGTCAATAAATTGTTCGCTGACGCGCTTATTATGATCGAGCGGGCAATTTAAGCCCTTTCGATGAGGATCTGTTATATAATGATTTACTTTATTCATACACCTGTCTTCATAATCTGTGCTAATGTGGCCAGTAGTGACTGAAATGACGGGAGTTTATGTCTACAGCCTCGTCCGTATTCACGAATCCTGGTTATAGCCTCGAAAACATCTCGTGACATCGTCTGTATGACAAGAATCTTACCAAGACATCCAATTTAATGTCATTTCCATGAAATGGTGATGAAGGCACGGCACTGTCTCCTCCGTTGCTTCTACGACAACAGTCCTATTCACTCCCTCGAGAGTAAGCGAAAAACTTCTGTAACCCAGAGACAATTTATTCCTCGGTTAGATTTAATTTAGGGACTTTCTCATGGCAATTCAGCAATCACAGTGCTCGTTTTAGTTGCGGGCCCTTATTGGTTCATTCTTGTCAGCACAAATCTCGCCAAGCTACGCCTTAGCCATCGCTTGAATCCTTTAAGCACGCCATTAACTGTCCGGTACTGGTCGCAATATAGAGAGTAGACCTCGGCAGATACAGTACCAAGGGCAATCCGCCTCGACACCTGGGTGTTACGCTGATCTTGTGCATGTGTGGAGTGTCCTGACTCCAGCCTGCATTGCCTTAAAGTGGCTCCAATCGTCACCATCTTGGGCCAGACTCCACGCGAAGACACCACCAAGCTTCTTGGCTACCACGATATCCTTGAACTTGAGCGTAATAAACTCAGGCGTGTCCCATGTCCAGTACTGCTTCTTGTCCTGATCCCAAAACCATTGCCCGCCCTGTTCCGTATCCAGCTTGCCATTCTTCAACGCATTAGCAAAGCTAGGATTAGTCCCAAAATTCCCGGTTTCAAAGGTCACAGCTCCCCACAGACCAGTATCGGCACCATTTTCATCCTCAAGAAGGGCAGTTGGGCAACCGGTGGGCCTGTCGCAAATTACTCCGTCCTTGGTGGCGAAGAACTTGGCGTAGAAGGCGAACCCCAGATTCAACTTTTCTGCCGGCATTGCCCCGTTTGATATACAATTCAACGGTATTGGCGCTACCAACAACAGATGTGTGGTGGTTTGTAGAAGTGTCTCGACGATTCATCAAATCATACGTCATAACCTAGTCAAAATCGTATTAGATGAAACATGCTTCTCGCCACGACCCTTTAAACGTGTATGGTGCACTTACATTGACAAAATCGACAGTTTTTGCAATCTTGGGAACCTGTTCAGAAGTGAAAGCAATCATATCACCTTCTTTCCCAGGGACAGCAATGGATAACTCCTTGGTACCAATAGCTTCCTTAATCTCTTGGAGTAAGAGCGGATAAGTTTCAATCTCGGTAACTTTCTTGTTATTAGTGATGCGTTTGTAGTCTTCGCCATTGCCCCCAGGGTACTCCCAATCAATATCTACACAGCGTATAAGCAGACGAGCGAAGGCACTGTTATGGTTCTTCAATTTACCTACCAACGCAGTCATAGCCCAGTGTGTTGATGGCTTGCGCAACGTTCTTGGCAAACGTCTTGCGGCTTTGGTCAGACGTAGCAGCGGCGCTGAAACCGGCGGTGTCACCCCATCCGCCAATAGCCATGCACACCTTAGTGCCCTGGTCAAATAAAGCTCGAATTTGATCTAGTGGCATGAATGGAGTGTATGTGCTGCCGGTGTTGAAGGTGGCCGATGGCGCAAACGCAGTGACGACGTAATTCACCCCCGCAGTGACATCCTTTGGTGGTGGTGTTGTCCTGTGCCACCTGTTCAAGTATGGTTAGTGGAGAATAAACAAAATGTAACGCTATGGTAGGTGTGTGTATGTTAGAGGCTTAGCATACTCATCGAAATACATGAGATATCTTGGAGTAGCCGAGGCGGCAGTGGCAGCGACCACAAGTACAAAGGTAGATAGACGCATAGTACAGTACTTATTAACAAGCTTATATTTAAGTTGAACAGAGAGTGTGGCACTGAGGAGTAGCCTGAGGTAGCAGGGACTTCCAGTATTTAAACGTTTAGGAGACGCATTCTCTCTCGTCATTCTAATATTTATTTGGAAGTTATGGTCAAACAAAGCACTGAATTGTCGTCATGGACCGCATGACACACCCATAATATTGAGCGATAGGAACTTTCCTGTTGATTCAGTCATGCAAATACATATCAGGCCCACGGGTTACAAAGCTAGGGCTATGACGATGGGACAGCATTCGTCTCCAGACATAGGCTTTAGGCCGTGAATGCTGGTGACTAATCGCGAGAACACCAACACCCCGCCAAGTTATAAACCTATTAGTGGTGTCATGCCAGCAAGTGTCCTGCAAGTCGTGGCCATGTCGAGGGGCGGCTCGCCGCGCACACTCCCGGCGCGATGTGAGGATTTTGAACGAAGTCAACGGATCGGCATTCACTAGGACGAGCAGAAATCGTGGACGCTGTTCTTAACCATTTAGATTATAGAGGTCGGTTATGTTATGTATTCCTAGAAGAACATGTAGTGGACGCAATACTCGGTTCCGATTAGTTCATGTGTAGTTTATTATTTACGATTACATTACAGTAACACGATAAAAACTACATTATATTGTCATCCTCAATTAGTGGGCATTGATAGACGCCTTAGTATGCGACATAAAACTTGCGGGCGCCTTCTTAGAGTCGTACCTACCCCGTATCTGAAATAGAGCTTCTGCTTTTTTGGTGTTTTGCAGCCACTGCCACTGTGGAACGCGACACGGCGTGCTAGATACCGAACCGCTGCGATACTGTGCATAATTAACCCGGTGAAAGAGCAAACTCGTTCGGCAAATTAAATAAAGATGTCAATATCAACTCCATAATTGCCGGCTATACCTACACCGTAACATCCACAATACGTACTATAACCCCGGCAACATGGTCCTACATTATCTCAGGCGGCTCTACATGTCTCACAAGCCATCATAACAGACCTACAGAACCCTGCGTACTGGCGGGAGAATCAGAATCGAGTGTCCAATGACATAAATCCGGCTTTGGGGCGGGTAGTTATCCAACTATGACTACCTTCACGACCGTGGCTCTAACTGGATCAACTACCAGGGAATCAACCACAGATCCAAGCACCCAAAAATCAACCTCGGCAATTTCGTCATCTTCTGTTTCTACCATTCCCCTTATTAGGCCATACGTACCAAAATGCAACTGTGCTGTAACACTTGTTAGCCAGGAAGCATATTTAAATCAGCCCGCCATATGGGGCAAAATATGCAAATCTTACAGGAAGATAAGTCAGCGGTGTCTAATACGACGGCCAGTCCCGGAGCCCAAGCATCATTCTCCTTCAATACGAGCCAAAGGATGCTCTCAGAGAAAGTACCATAAGCTGCAACGACATATTTATCTCATTATTAATCGCATGTACAGGTAGAGGCATTCCCCCACTCATCGACTCCTCCCGTCCTTTGATTCCCTCTCTCGACGTGTTTAGCTCACATTCTCACTGCTGTATTCATTTAAGATCCTAATTCTAGAGGTAAAAATCTTTTCTTGTACGATATTGGAAGTGGGGATGTGGGTATCGATACACAATCCGGCTAAAAACAGCCTACTTTAGCAAACAATTGATCGGCTGTAACGCAGCTTGCAAAATCATTGCTTTGCCAATCCCCTACCAGGATAATCTATTAGGTTTCAAACGTTTCACCAACTAGTATCTATAGACTTAGAACATTATTATTGCAATTAGCTGAAATGTATACTGTACTGTCAATAGATGTATATATTAAGAGTCAATATCTCTAACATAACAGTTTCCCAACGTTTAGTGTGATGAATAGCTAGATGAAATTGAGTAATCGTGTAAGCTATCTATAAGACTTTTTTTTATGGGGCGTTGGCCGTGATCTGTGCCTATACGACGACGGCCGGCAATGGGGATAATTTCCAGTGCAACTCCGCACGCAAAGAGGCAGAGCCAACTTGTTCCACTTCTGATTCCTCTAAAACAGAAATTATATCCACCATTGGCCCCCTTATCTCCATTAAGCAACAGGTAAAGCGATCTGCAAAAGACTCCTCGACATAACGCTTCTCGCACCTGCCAGCTAACGTTGGTGGAATTGTAAGAGCAAGTAACTCAGCAGCCGAAAATGGCGAAGCCTGATTGCGTTTCCGCAAAATAAATCCATGCTCGGCGCCACCGGTTTCCAAGTTAGGCCCTTTGTAGCCCCAAAAGACGACTCGCTCTCCTTCAACTCGCCGCGAGATGGCCTCTTCTAAGTCGTCGTCTGTCATCAACGTCCTCGTAACCCACTGTATTCTCAACCAGAACCTACACCAGCATCTTCTTTGAGACTCCACACAGAATGAGTGAGCGCAACGCTCTAGACAGTGTAGTTCCTCCTTGATCTCGTCGCCAGTACTTCTTGGCATGTCCTTTGACGTAGGTGGTTCTTGGCAGAGGTCTAACCACATTATGTCCGTCGCGAATGGCACCGGCGTAGAGTGCACACCCGCTTGCACAAAACAAGCAAGCCCTTAATTTTTGGGACTCCAAACTGTATTAAGAGTGATTGAAACGTTCTCAAGATTCTTCTATTTGATGAGCATTGCGAATATGGTACAGTACATCTATAATATATGAAAACTGGACAATATTGCCGCCTCTCACGCCATGTTGATCTCTCGGACTCGCGGACTTTCGCAAAGTATCTACTCTGAACCTCCACTTCTACCCCATAGGAAGCTTTAAAATTATGGCAACTTCATAATACATTACCTGCGCCAGCTGTCATAACACGGGGCAAGATGGGGCAAGGTGGAACAAACTAAGTGGATCGAGGCCAACAGATGAATAAATATATTTATATAAACAGATAGGCAAAATCTTGACTTCCCTAGAGAAACTGCCAAGACGACAAATATGCAGGCCACTAAGCATGCAATATGACAGGACAACATGTCCGGTCTACGAGGCGGAGTAAAGAATGTAGTTGAATGCATTTAGCTTGGGGGGTATTTGTGTCACCTGGTTCTGACTTCTTTGTGCAGTAATGGTGATTCACCCGCTAACCATCTCCGTACCAATTCTGCGTTTTAAATTAAGCTTCTCTGATGTCCTTGCTTAAAGCACGGAGGCTGAAGCAGGAGCTGCCTCGGCTTTTGGCCACATCTCTGAATGCGGCGGTCCATTAAAGCGGTGATTACACAGGATTGTTCGTCTCCAGGCTGTGTGGCGCGACAGGCTAGTTGGTGCCGGCGCTGCTCGGGGCGCGGATGGATGGGGGAAATTCGCTTATTTTGCCGGCTAATTCACCACTGTGTATTTTGTTTCCGCCCGTTTCACGGCAGGCTTGGGGGTTCGTGGATTGGATACCTGATAACGCGGCTGATTTGGTCTTGTTCCAGACACCGAACTCGTGGTCGCTGAGACAACTTCTTCAGTCGATTCGCAGACATCATTGCTCATGACGACACTCCAAAAGTCCCTTCGGTGTTCCACACTCATGATTTTAAGCGAAAGGTGGCGAAATGCAAGAAACACACCATTTGACAATGAGGAAAATGGCTTTCATGCTTTCAAGGTTATATAGCACCTTTAAGAATTCGAGTCTAAAGCTCATTAGAGAGTGATTGTATTTGTTCCAGCTATCACTGTTTATAACGAGGATATGCTATGTCCCAGACCGCCACCGTCAATGTGACCAGTTACCACTCATTCCTGTCGGCTCTCTCACAATAGAGTGGATTACTAGTGCCTGCCTCAGTGCGATTCTCCCATTAGGTCTCTCAATGACGGATCAGGCGTAGCCTTCCCACCGTCGCGAGCTTTGTTGGAATCAAGACTCTTGGAGGCGCGCATGCCAACTGCTGTACTCTTGGCTAGATTACGGGCGAGGTGGAGGTTTAATGTAAGAAATATTACCACGATATAACATCACCATGCGCGGTCCCGATGACCGACCTTGATCAGCCCCTCCTTCACATACTACAGCAGTCCTTGGTCAGTGTACCAAACTCTCCGGAAAGAATCGAATGTCCAACCGTCTTATCGCGAATCAGATTATATTGATTGGCCACTGCGCCACTTAAAGATGATCACTTCAGCCAAGATACCAAAAGAAGCCATTAGTACGAACAGCTGTAGCAATGCTGTATGTAAGAAGTGTCGCATAGAGATTTTACCCATAAGCCCTGGGTTCATCACACTTATGTACTCATGGCTAGATTGACTAATTCGTGCCATATAACAATAGAGGCTTCCTGTGTCAGGCAGCAGATGACACATGTTGGTCCATGATCAATTTTGGGACTACTCCTATTTCAAAATGGACCGAACATGGCCCTCTTTATTTTACGCTGACCTTGCAGGCACTACTAGACTTGCAAACATGTGCAGATTATACAGTATTAATAACTCCCTTTGAATATTTGCCACTAATCGTACTGTACATACACTTCCTGAACACTCAAATGGACCCATTCCCCTAACCTAGTGATTACCAGTGCGGCAGTATTTGAACATTTGTAGTATACTCTACACAACGCATCGTACAATGCAAACCAACCAAGAATCCATTCGGCATGTTGCCATCCTTGCGGCTCGCTAAAAGCATATCCTTCTTCATGTTAAATGGCTTGAACATATATGGTGTCCCTATATCGCGCTTGACTCTTTCTTTGCCTTGTTTATAAGTGTCAGTGATATATCATTCGAGCTAGATGGGCAGACTTACCTGCGCGAGGTCGTTTGTCCAGGAGACTTTCGTCCTCTTTTTCGCGGAGACTTGCGTGAAGGTTTTCGCAAAGGTAGATTCTCATTTAGCGCAGGGTACTTGGCTCTCCATCTTGTGAGATCCATCTGAAGAGCGTTGTGTGTGTGGTATCCGGTGATTGCATATTCTTCGACGGCTATCTGTTTCCATTTCAGCCCACGTAGATACTTCCAGATAATTCGTATCTGGAAGGAGTTGAGGCCAATTTCACGCAGCCAGTCATGCCATTCTAACCCTTCTTCTGTTTCTCCGATGTCACAATCGGGCCAGTCTCCCAAAGCTGCTCATTACTCCTGGCTGTGGACTCGACGGAAGGGGTTTCCTTGCTAATGGCGCCATAGTATGACACCCAAGTGGTGAGACCGTGATGCTTTGATAGCCATCGGCAGCAGGAGAAAGGAACGGGCTATCTAGAAGCAAGTATGGCGCTTGCACAGCATTTTCCAGACAATTTACTGGTGTCGGGGGTGGCGAGGGTAGCTGAGGCTGTTGGTATGGTATTACCTCTTGACCTACTGCCGGGTATGCAAGATCGTAGCCAAACGGTGAAACCATTTGTTGTGGTGTTGATGAAGGCAAAATGCTAAGGGGACTGTCCAGCATGTCCAGCAAGAATGGCATGAATATCGGATTTTCAAATAGATTGGTACCTGCCGCTGGGAGGGAGGGAAGGTCTGATGGCCATGGTTCCGCTAGCACCGGCTCCTGGCCGTAACTCGCAGGACACAACTGAAGTTCCTGTTGCTGAAAAGGCGGAAGCGGCTGTTTACAAGCATAACAAGTGGATTCGTAATACGGGGATGAGAGTGCCTTGATCGATTTGCAGGATGAGCAACTTGCCTGACAAGTTTAGGAGGTGATAAAACTCACAAGAAATGGGTCTTCCATGTTGCATAAAGTCACATGTAATAACATATACAGTAATTCTCATTACTGTATATTGTATCGACATATGACTAGGTGGAGTGGAATCCTTCGTTAGCCGACCCTTCCTTTATATTAATCCTTTAAGCAGGCCGAGTCGGATTCTAATTGCTTCTCATCTCCAATCTTTATTAAAGCCTCGACACCCTCTTTCACTTAAATAAGGCATGGATCTCCTCAGAGAGCTTCTCGTTCGGTTCATAATGAGATGGTACCTTGGACTAACTGATTCGGGTATGTAAAACGAATAGGAAGAATCTAGACCTAGAATCTCGCCTCTATTTCGACTTTTTTGAGGCTTTTATTGAAACATTTCCCTTTATCTCTCCTAAAACAAAAAAAAAAAGCGGCCCTTTCGACGCCAGACCAGAACCAGGGCCTGGAGGATCCAATTCCCCGGCCCTTGACTCTTCAAGGGGTAGGAGGGGCTTGTATAGGAATTATATGAGATCTCCAGTAGGAATCACATCATTGTTAGTAGTAGCCCGAGCAGGAATGTGCCGCCCGCCAGACAGGTTGTTCATTTTCCACCGAGAGTGGAACTTGAAAACACTAAGTTATAATACGATGACCCACAGCCTTATAATTAATGCCACAATATTTTATAGCGCGAGTCATATGAAGCAGACGTTCGGAGTTGAAGTTGAAAAAAAAAGGTGGGGGTTCGTCTGGTGGCCGGCTAGGGTACTCCTAAAAATGGCTAGATGGACGGCCTATCCACAGCGTTATCATCTTACACTTTAGCCACAGTCTAGAAAAAAAGAACTGGGGGTTACACACCCACTTACAAAATATAGCGGGTCTAAGGGGCGAGGTGACATAAGTTGATGTCGTATAAGCGTAGGCCAATCTATAACGGCCAGGCATGATTTTAGGGAGGTGAGCCGGCCCCGGTGCGAAACCTAATAGCACGTAAATATCTAGTAGAGTGCTGCACCTTCTTTTAATTCTTGTTTTGCACATAGTAAATATCCCGCTGGCTGCTCAGCCCGACGTCTTGTTATAAATGCCCATTCCGACACCAGATGTGCAGCCCCCAGCATACATTAGTGACACTCACTTCACTCACATGATGAATCAAGCATATCATGAACAGCTCTTTCAAGGAGCGCACCAGCCTCCTCATATCCCTCCAACATACAATGCACAGCAATTTTCGCCACAGCAAACACAAGCTAGTCTAGCTGCCATGCAACGCCTTCACATCCAGTGGCAGAAACGTAAAGAGAAGGATCTAATTGATTTAATGTGGAAGGCAGTTGGATCTCCCATGCAAGGATGTGCCGAAGATATGGCTGCAAAAAGCGAGGAGCATAGCCAGGAATTGCGGGATACGCGGGAAAGGCTCGCTTCCCAGCTGGCTTCCATCTCCGAGAAACTGGACAACTGTCAGGGGAGTATACACAGCCAATTGGGGGAGTTGCGCCCGGGTGTCCAAGTATTGGAGAACGAGTTGCGGCGGTGTTTGCAAAATCTCGAAGGAGTTGAGAATAGGCAGCGCACAACCCAGGAGAGTCTTGAAAGGGAGCTTTTTGCGAGTATTGACCGGCTTAGAAGGGACATTCAGCTGCACTCTGAGAGCATTTGGGCCCATATGCAACGATTAGTCGAGGAAAGCGAGATCAAGAATAACCAGAGGCAGAAGCTGATCATGGACAGGCTTGATGAGATTTCAGCGGAAAATAAGCCTATCCAGCGGTATTTTTTGCCCGCACTAGCCAAGCCGGGGGTGAAGACAAGGTCCCAGAGGAAGAGAAGTGTTGGACATGAGGAAGTGCCTTTAGTTCGGACTGTCGCGGATAACGTAATCAGGGTGTTGAAGAAGGAACTGTCCACCAAAGAGAGCTCAAGATGATGGATTTTTCGAGTTACAGAAGTATAAAGACAGAAGGAAGGATTGGCACACCAAACGCAAAACGGCGGAGGGGGGGATAAAAAGGCTAGCAGATTCCTAAAAATTGGTTTAATTACTTTACGATAGCTTTGATGAAGTTAAAGTACAGGACAATACCAACAACGTTAAAGTGACTGTTGCCGCAAGAGAATCGGGCTTTCATGCCCACACAAATGACTAAGCTACCTTGGTTCTAATTCCCCATGTTCAGGAGTGTGAGGTCAAAGCGCCATAGTACCCAAGTTATAGTCCTATTTTCTGAGCTAGGCAGGCGGCGACACTATAGTGTCTGTGCTAAAGCATACAATGATAGGAATGAAATAAGGCAGAAGACAGACAGAATTCGTGCACATAGAGCCGCACGGAGCAAGAAATTGCTTCAAGACGCACCTATATGCCCCACCAAACAGAATTTCAAAGAAAATGGCTCATCCAAGATTCATCAAGCCATCCAACCCTCTGAAAAGCTAACCACAGTTTCGAGGCTTTATTAACGTCAATTTTGCATGCCTTTTGCGCGTTTGTCTTGCAGAACTCCTTGCCATTACGGAGACACTCGAGCCGTTGTTCGAAGATGCGGCGCTTGCTGTTGAGATACGTAGCACAATCCAGTCGCAATGTGGATGCTAACAAAGCTCATCAGGATGCAACTGATCAGAGTGAGGATCATTGGAAAGGTCAACAGATTAACCCAGCCAATCTACCTTGAGACTGTTCCCGCCTGGCAGTGAATCCTGAGGAGGACAGTAGTCACGATACAAATCAAGAATTTTATTAACATGAAGTCCTCGTTAACGCGATGACTTTAGAAGGTAGCTGGGCAGTGTTCTAGGATCCGTCTGACCAGCTACAGTATCTTGTTTTGACGCTAGATTAATCTTTTGCTTAAAAGAATATAACCTGCTCTGAAGGTTTGCTTAATTGTCTGCTTTAAGAAGAGCGCGTTCTCTGCGCAGCTAACGCCCGCGGTTAGCAGTGAAGTGCTTCATAGTTTGCGATTTAAATGTGAGTTAGTCATCTGGTTTCGAGGCTTTGCCATCCGCACTCTTCAAGGTTAATACCAGGAGACAGTTTCGTTCATTATTTACCAGGAAATTGATCTCAGATGTATCTGCAGCACGGCGGTTATCGCCTGAGTCCGAGATGGGCTGTGTGGGAGCTTGCGCGAACAGAGCATCACTTGAAGTCTGCTGGCCCTTGAGTGGTGATAGTAATTCATTGCATTCATCCTCCACAAAATCGGTGACACCAGTTCCAGATACTTGGCGCGTTGTTACAACCATAATTCGCGTTAAGTTGAGGCGATATCTAGAGTCAAAGGGCAGAAGAGCAATGCAATTAAAAAAGAAGAAAAGGACAGGAAGCAAAACCTTTCATTCCATGAGATTGTTGTCGCATTTTGCTCTACATCTGCCTAAAACCCCATTATAAGTATTTCCGTGCTAGTAATGAAGATCTATAATTTCACATGTGCCACAAAGTATAATGATTGCCGCCTATCAGCTCGTTAGGCTGAATAAGACCCCTGAAATGGTTCAAATGGCTCTGATTATTTTTTATTGTCTGCAAGTATTGCAGTACTGTATTGTATTAATAATATCATTAAGTAATGAAATCAGCGGTGTGACATTTGCCTCTTTAATTGGATAACAGTTTCAGCGATAATAGTGCTGCTGCCGAGGCGGTGGCGTACTCCTGCGTCATGCGGATTGTACTATTGCGTGGAGAATCAGCTTTCTATGTTAGCGAGATACGCGTCCATACTTGCCGCTTTGATCTGATTCTGCTTAGTCCCTTAGAGTGTTATTATGGTCATCAAGCATGTCTCAGCAACAAGCCCTGCACGACCACAATCTTGGATGCGCCAAAACAGGAGGTGGTTAAATCCACAGTATATTTATTAATATTACGATACATATAGTGTCTTTATTTCAGATTTCTGTATAATTGTGGCAATATTGAGATCCTTTGTCAAATCGTCACTCTGACACCATTATCCTCCAGAATATCAGGATTGCAGAACGAACCTTATGGTGAGTGCTCTTCTTACTATTAATACTAAAATACTATCTTCTATTTATCGAAGCGCGTTTTTAAAAGAAAACGCGAGGCATCACGGAAAACCTTCCTGAAAATTTACCAGGAGGCCTAGAGGTCATACGGATCGCTCCCTCGCAGCGCACACGCTGTAATGCAGGCGCTGTTGTGTTGCAGCTGACTTTGTGATTTTGTCGGTCGCATGCGCGATGGCGACGCGTCACAAATCAGGCTCCACCGCACACGAGATATATACGGGGAGTCTGGGCTGGTTAGTAGCGAGGGCTAACTGTGCTCGCACGCCGGTTGGGTGATAGCAGAGATGCCTCGTTGCAAGACATGGTCGGCAGGCAGAAGGAGACTAACGGGAAGCTAGGCCTAGGGTCGCGCCTAGATAACCTGGTGGACCGTGGCAGTGTATAAGGACCGGAGGAAGGGTCGAGTCCGACTCGCAACCGGGACAGTACCGAGGCTACTGCTGGTCGTCTGTCGATAGCTTCAAGGAGCTTATACACTGGCCGGAGAGGACGGACGCGCATGTCGGTCAACCAAGAGGTCGAAATCTAGGCCCAGCTCGCACCTGGGGCGTCTATGGCGCGATGTCGTCCCTAGATATGCCGACTGCGGATGGCTTAAGGTGCAAACTACGATCGCATGACCGGGGCGCACGCGTGACGACAACGAAGCGCCGTAAGTCTACCCCGGCACCGTTGCCAGGCCTTGCCAGCTTGGCTTGGAGAGAACACGAAGGTCTTGAGCCTTCGTCACAGCCTCCACGCTTTCGTAGCTGGGGCCAGGCCGGCACCGCGAGGGAAGCGGTACGGCAGGAATGGCAGCATAGGTGTACCCTATGGCACGGGCAGGCGCGGACGGACAGAAGACGACGCGGACACGAGGCGGCAGAGGACATCAGCGGCCCAGGAGACCTGAAGTCAATGCGCCGGCTTCACAGGGGCCTCCGTAAGCACGAGTCATCCATGCTAGTACAACTACGCACTGGGTGCCTAGGGCTGAAGAGATACCTCTTCCTCCGGGGCGTGCCCGACGCGGACACGCCCCTCGGTAGCTGCGGGGAAGCAGAGGAGGATTAATACCATGTTATCCTTAACAGCCCGAAGTATGACAACCTAAGGCCCACAGAGTGGCCAAGGAATAACAGGGAAGTCCTAAGGGCCCTGAACCACCCCGACACGGCCCCGATAGTAACGCGATGGGTACTATCAACAGGCCGAATAGGACCCTACGGGCTGGCCCAAAAGCTAGCCGCGCAGTGAGACAGGTGGAGCCGCGTCGGAGCCGACACGGGCGTAGGATAGGGATAAGGAGCACAGGCAGGGGGACGAAAGGAAGAACGGGGACAGGCAGGAAACAAGGCGCAAGCGGAGCGCTAACACAACAACTCCATCTGGCTCGCCACGGGCGAGGCTTGCCGGCAAGAGGCAAACCAAATCATACGAGTGGGAACCGGCCGGGGACAGAGGCGGGTGAAGTTTTATTCCCCAGAGGGTTTCCTCGCCTACAAGAAGGGAAGATGTACTAGCGAAGTAGCTTAGCCACAGCCAGCTAACTAGTGTAATTAAATAATAATAATATTAATACCTTTTTTATTTAACAGATTATTTGGGTTAACAAGTTGTTACGATTGCCAGCCACGGGACTCAACGTCGGAAGCAGCAGGAACATAACACTTTCGTATCGATTCGTCTCAAGTTCTTTAATTCCTTTTCATTTAATCCCCCTAAAACAACTTCTTACCTATTCATCTATTTTCACGAATCTTAAAATCCGCATCGCAATTCTCGTGGCCCGGAATGGTTCATGAGATTCACATGTTCAACCAGAGGTTAAAGGAAGTTGAGGTTTGGTGAGGCAAAATCACCTGCTACTCGTAAATGAAACACTGCGCTAATCATCTTTCAGGCCAACGGAAAGTCCTGAGACCAACTTGTGGTTTAGCATGGCTGGCAGTTTCGATCTACGCAATAGTACCATCAGTCCAACGGCTCTTAAAATCTGGCCGCCGGTCAAATCCTGCTGGCGGCTTGTTGTAGACCGTCAGGGCTCAGCATTCATGAAGTTGGAGAAAGTCACGCATGGAAGCTACTGAACCGTACAATCCTTTCTCGCCATGGGAGACTCTTAGGTAGAGTTATTGCTCTCTCAGTTTCCATACGATCGTATCACGTGCTAAGATAATTCATTGGGAACCTTAAAGCTATGGAAGTGAATTGAAATATAAAACGCCTTCAAATTCTTTCACTGTTGCGAGACAATTTGTCATTATTCTACGATGCGCTGCATGATTTAATACAGCAAGCTTCGCATTCTGTGGTGCAAATCATGGTGCTAAGGAATCGTAACACTTACCAATTGCGGTGGTATCAGAGCCTGTTATAATCAGAAGTTGGTATTGGTGGATAGAGTACGCTTCTCGTGGGGAATGGATTTATGCTGCACTGTAGTGTACGTCAATAGACTCGAATAGTCTGTTGTTATCTCTACATACTAATTTGGCTCTGCAGTACCATAAATACACTGCCTTCGTTCACCTTGTAATATCCATTGTCTTATCACAAGTGTTCCCGGAAGAGTTCATGATACTCGTAGACTGGTTAACGAAATACATTTCTCTTTAATTGACGTATCGAGTGATATTTTTATACTGTACCTCAGCCTTGGAAACACGGATTGTTTCCTGGGATAGATTACGAATAATATCTTGGGTAAGAATGTAAATGGGCAGATAAAGTTTAAGAAGTCGCAGTACATGGTCAATCCCACACATGCCGGTGCAAGAACCAGTTTAGAACCGGTTCTACTCCGTAAACTAGTCTTTATTAGGGTGATGTTTCCTCTAAGGGGTGAGAGATTTCCCCACAAAAAGTGACCCACGGCGATGTTTTAGAGGGGGGATGAAATATTTACTGTATACTCGCTTAGGGGCCCTAAGCCGAAGAAATAGAATTGTACGTGAAATCAAATCGTCATGTTCACCGTGACTCGTGTATTACGCTGCCAAAGATATTGTGGAACTAGACACAGGGGGTCCTGCCTGTCATATCACGCCCTATTAAGCCTTCGCCACTGTGCCATAACGGCCACTCGCGCAGTCCCGGTACCACTCAAAGTGCAGTAATACTACCCTACACATGATTGTCCCACTACCCAGGAAACTATTAATATTGATTTTGTTGCCCGTGATGTTCTTTTTCTAAAAACTTGACTACGGCTTCATGTCCGTTCTGCTTCGCCCAGCATAATGGAGTCCAGTTATGAATCTTGTCTTTGGCGTTTATGTTAGCCTTCGCCTTTTGGACTAATTTTTTAACAATCTTCTTTTTTCCCGCGCCCGCAGCCCATGATAAGGGCGTTCGACCCGAGTTATCTTCCCAATGCTTGGCTCCCATGTCAAGCAGTTTGTCAATAGTGTCCGCGTGACCCCGATAAGCGGCCCATGACAAGGGGGTCCGGCCATCTTCGTCTGCACAATTTACTTGCGCAAGAATGAGCATATCAATGACATCATTGGAGCCGTATGCCGCGGCCCATATCACCGGCGTACGGCCATACTCATCTCTAGAGATGACATCGGCGCCGTGGTCAATCAGCAGTTTAACTACGGCAGGGTACTTTACAGCCCGCGACAAAGGCGTCTGGCCGCCAATGTCTGCAGAATCAACCTGTGACCCCGCTGCAAGCAGCTTTTGAACAACTTTTACCCGTCCAAAGTCAGCAGCCCAATATAACGGCGTCCGTCCACATTTATCTCTATGGTTGATATTAGCCTTTGCTTCGATCAAGGCAGCCACGGTAGCCTCATGACCTTGTCTCGCAGCCCACGATAGCGGTGTGCGTTCGCCGATATCCTCGGAATTAACCTCGGCGCCTGCCTTCAGTAAAATAACAACGATATCGTGATACCCTTTCTCCGATGCCCAAGATAGCGGAGTGCGAAGATACTCTGGGTCGACCGATTCCTTGTCAACTTGGCGCTTGAGTAAATTCTCGACCATGTGATAGCAATCAGAACGTACGGCTGATATGAGTGGATTGAAATCATGAGAAACCGCCATGTGAAATTCGACTACAGATACCCAGACATTAAAATACAATTAGAAATATGCAATTAAAAGGGTTGAGCTTAAATTAACACATTGAGTTTGTTGTAAATAGCAATATTCATGACACAACTTGATGTACTGTGTGTTCGAAGTTGCGGCAAAAAGATTACCGCATGTGTGATTTTTGGCTTTCCTAGAGTGACCGTTGACATGGGGGAGGGACGGCAAATGACGACTCAACGCTTAACGGGTATGTGTTACGACATTGTTCAAGGAGGTATTGTTTTTAGAACCACGACATAAACTATTCATCCGCAGCTGCGGTAAGGAGATGATGGTCTTGGAAGGCGGGTTTTACGTCACTCGGGTTGCTGTAGCCTCAATATTTGATCAATTATTGCCGTAACTTTAGCGGCGTTGTTTGGAGGAATTATGGTCCTTAGCATGACACATACCCGACTAGCTTTGGTGATAGAGGATTTGCTCCTTCTTACCGTGCCGTACTCTACGTGCAACTGTACAAACATTAATTAAAGAACTTGACATTTATACTGTACTGTATTAATAACATGCTAACTATGACTGAAGTATTGCCCTCTTTCATTGTTTTACCAATCCCTTTAGTGGCCATCCTAGCGGATCTTACGCATGTCGGTGTGGGTGTGCGACCGTGTGGGTGTGTATGAGACGTGCGATGCCGAGTGTAGAGGCAATGGTTAGCCATAAGCACCATAGATGTTACGTGCTGGAATCCCTACAAGTATGGTTGTAGGGATTGACGTACTTGAGGTTGAATTAGGTGTAATAAAGGTCAAGTTCATCAAATGCGTAATAAAAGACAAAGTGCAGGTACTGATCTGTATGTTGTAAGATTCTTGTTGATTCCATCTATCTGGAGGTCGGACTTGACCATTTATACGCTGAGCTAATCACGTGAGCCACCTCCAGTGTACTTGTCACGGTTTGTATCGTGACAAGATACCTCTCACGGCCTCGACGGGAATGAAGGCATCTGCACTTGAGACTGGATGAAATATGCAGTCTATGTAGCCGAGTTGTTTGCAGCGCTCGCACTGGCCGGAGTTTTTGTACTCAGATTTACTCTGCATAAACGTTGGACCTATTCATAATGCTCTAAAGAATAACAACACCAGCATTCGTGTCTCATGCGAGGAGACTGGAATCTGTGCCGCAGTTTAGGATTAGACATACCTTCTTCTTCCTGCATCGTGCACAAGTAATGGTGGCGCGCGGCCTTGAAGCAGTTTCATATGGCCGGTTCTGCCCAAAATTATTCTTATAAGGCTGTGAATAGCCGTGCGGTTAGTTAGGGGATGCATTGAGAGAATACGGCATCGCGTTGTAGTGGGAGGGTGGGCAATACTGGGCGTGTGTGCTGGATACTCTGGGATATGGGCTGCCCCATTCCGAAGGATGCCTGGTCTTCTGGATGCGACCATGTGCCACGCTCCGCTGCTCACCACCATGTCTTCCTACATGTAACATGTCGTGGTTGAGTAGCTCTTGAATGGACGGAAGCTTGTCAGGCGGGGCCATTTTGGCATGACCAGTGACCGAGGGAGTCGAACATTTGCTGTAGTCGCCACGGCCCATTAATGATGTCTTGTTCTTCTTGAGTTAGAAGCATGGAATTCACCATATTGTTATTAAATTTAAAGGAATAGAGTGATCAATATATATTAATACGGTACGCTGTAGAAGGCATGTCAAGAGACATAGTTGTTCAGTTGCACGACATGTCGGTCGACGCGACCAGTCCGAGCGGCATTATGCCATGGCTCCAAGGAAGTGTCACCAAGCGGAGCGCAGCAGAGTGCATACGAGACGGTCAAGTTCCTAGCCAACTGGGCCCTGGAAGCAGCAGCATGGGATGTAACTTGACTGAATAAAAAACAAATGGGCCAGGCGGCACAGATTGCTCAACATGTGGTGGCAACTTTCACATGGTGCAGCGCCAAACCGCAGCCGAAACATAGTAACAGACGCATTATCTGGTATGACTTCTCGTTTTTTTTCGTGTCTGGGATGTGTTAGTTCATCTGCGGGCGTTGCAGGGCCCATAATCCCGCTACCGGGCCCGCTAACCCCACAACTTTTTGATCGGGTGTGGTCACATTTTTCGGGTACTCCTATTCCTGCCGCTCAAAATCGCGATGCCGCTCCCCACTTTTCAACTAGGTCCACTCCCACCGCTGCCACACCCTGTCATACAATTTTGTATGTGTCACCCTGGCAACACGAAGCACTATGCACAACAGCTGCAGCCGGGTGCGGCCTCTCTGCTCAACACAACACCACGCACAACATCGCCAAAATTGACCGATTTTCAAGCCTCTTTGTCAACATAACAACGCCAAATAGCTGCCCCGATTGAACCCTCTTCGAACGCTTCACAGGAAGAATTTTTCTATGATCCTGATATGCCCGAATTCCCGCCATTCTGCGAGTTTCTAGAGCCGGCCGAAGTTGACCCCGATGCTGACCCTTTTGCCTCGTCGTTAGACGAGGCTGCTGGAGCGGCCCCGGAGAAAAGGTCGGGCCGTGAGAAAGTGAACATTTGAAAGAAATCCGGAAGGAGCGGCACCGATGGCGATTTTAAGCGGCAGGAATAAGAATACCCCATTTTTCCGGTGACCTAAAGGGTCTAGGCTGAGTAAGCTAGCTAACTAAGCAGGCCACCTAGTGACGCTGGTTATGAGGCAAAGCGGCGCTTTGCCCGAGTTTTGCGTATGAAATGCGGAACGAAGGCAAGTGAAGATGCAGTTCCGAAGGCTGCAGCTGCCCGCTTTGCCTATTTAAAATGAATCTAACAGTGAGGCTGACAACTTTTGGAATACTTATCGGCGATTGGACGAGGAGGAATTTGAGGTACGTACCGAATTGGTGATGCTTTTAGCAGGCGCGTTTGTGATGTTGCGGAAGGTGGGCGTGGTGTTGTGGAAGGTAGGCAGCGCCACAGGCAGCAGCCCCTGGAGGGCCCCCGGAGGAAAAAAACAACACACAATGCCACTTCATGATGAATGAAAAATAAATTATGCTCAAGGGAATAGAATCAATAGAAAAGGATCTTATAATCTGTATCAAAATAGCCTGTATTGGCAGTGTGCGCGCATCAAAATACCAACCTTCCGAGGGTCGGCCTGGTCACATGATCACCCACAACAGGTCCTGCCTTGAATTGTAAACAACAGCGCCTGCCTCAAATTACGTACAAACAAACGGGAAAAACAACAAATCTAGATCCGTTTGCTCGTTTTCCCCCTCTTCTTCATCTTCTTCACCTATCATCATCATCGTCGTTATCATCATCGTCGTTATCATCATCATCTTCTTCAGAGTCACTGGTATCGAGCCGTTACGTATTGATCTCAATATATGTAATGGCATCTGCTGCTGCTCCAGATCCTCCAGATCCCGCAGGGGATGACAATACTACTGGTGATATATCAGAAACTCGTCGATGTGATCGTTATGGCGAGACAAAGCCGATTATTCATTTCATTAACCTACGAGACCAAAGCAGGCATACAAAGAGGTGTGCAAGCTGTCAAGAACGTCAAAATGCTCCTGTAAGCTGTTTCTCTACTTATAGTGCCAACAGACTAATAGAAATAAGCTCGTCGTCTCACGGAATTCACACAAACATTATCAACTCTTTCTCGAAGCTCCAAAAGCGCTGTCAGCAATATCCAATCACCCGAGCAACAGCCATTACGAACGATTCGACCCCAATCCCAGTCAGATATGCCATTTCCTCATGGACAGGATGCTGGGGCCGATATTACAGGTGAAGCCGAGAGAGCCCGGCTTCTCATAGCACTCTTAGATCTATTATGCGTCGTACAACTCGAGGCACTCTGCAGTTTCTTCGTCGTGGTCAGTCATCACAGGATACAGAAGCTGAAGCTGCATCTCGAGCACGTCAGGTAAAGTAGCATATTATAGAATCTCTTGCATAGCATGTACTAATTAATGTAGGCAATTCTGAGTCGAGATCATCGCGCTGCACGTCGAGCAGGACTTGAAACCGACCAAATACCGACAATATCAAGCTTCCTACCACAGTCTACTAGTCGTTGAGGGCGTATCCAAGATATCTTCGGCGAAATACAAGATATTAGCTCTAGCCCTGATGCCGGTGCAATTGAGCCATCAAACCAATCAAGCACAATACTGCCAATCCGATCTCAAAGCTCTGAGACTCATATACCACAATCTCAAGATTCTGACATGAATATGTCACGCTCTCAGACCTCTTCATTATCTACTATTAGGACTCAGTCTCAGTCTCAAGCTCAAGCTCAAGCTCGTCAAACAATGCCTCGCGTTGAAGAAACTACTGAGCCTGTTATTCCGGATCCAGCGTTCATTGCAGGGCAGCTTAACCAGCCTTGCCTTACAGATCGTGATCGCCAACTTATCAACAACTGGGAGAATGACATGAATAGTCATGTTATGGAATACTGTCCACGTTGCAAGGTGAAGTGGTTTGATATGAAGATGCGGAACGGTATCTGTAGCAATTGCGCTTATCACGATACAATTCGAAGCCGGCCGACTCGCAATCAACGCCGGCAAGAACAGCCTTATCTCTGGTCAAAAGAGAATAGCCTTGATCCAGGTGAGGTACCAGATTATCTGCCACATCTGACACAAGTTGAAGAGATGCTTATAGCTATTGTTCATCCTCATGTCACTGTGATGACATATCGTGGCCAGCAGTACAAGTATCGCGGTCATGTCATCAACTTCATGAAGAATATTGGTCAGCCATTTGACCAATTGCCTCGACTCGTGCGAGACTTGGATATCATTGTGTTACGGCCTCGTAACCAGACAAATCAGCCGCATATGATTCGCCAATTCCGTTCTCAATTCCGAGTACGACAGCAAAATATTCGAATCTGGCTACAGTGGCTTAGAGAACACCATCCGGGCTATCGTCACATCACTATTGATGAAAGGGCATTACAGTTACTGCCTGTCAATGGCGATGTATCCAACGAGCTGACCACTGAGGTGACAGATGATGTGGATATTGAAGCAGAGTATGAAGATGACGACGATGATGAAGATGGTGCATACTGGGATGGAGCAGCTATTCCAAACTTTATTGCACAAGAGCAAGACCTTGCTCAACTTCGTCGACAGCTTCAGCCACAAGGGCAGCAAGTTCCGCCTGAACAGATTCCTCTGGAAGAAATGCAAACCCATATCGACATGCCTGAAATTCGCAGTACGCCATTGAACGAGTTTAATCGGTCTCAAGCCCTGCTCTCTCTTGCATTTCCGACTCTATTCCCAACAGGAGAGGGTGACTTTATTGAGCCTCGTCTTCGTGGAGTCAGCTATGCAAATTACATTACAAGGCTAATGCGATATCATGATGGGCGATTTGCACGTCATCCGCGGTTCCCTTATGTTGCATTTAATACTCTTATGCGGCAGCAAGTAAACCAGAGAAGTGTATACTTTGTCAAGCGAGATCAACGTCGAACGAATGTGGATATTGAACAACTTCGACTTGCATTTGAGTCAGACACGCCTGAAGCAGCAGCACTTCTGAATTCAATTGTTCGATACTCTGGAAGTCTACGAGGAACGCGAGCTTATTGGAGCGGCCGCAGACATCAACTAGAGGCATATGTACATGCTCTAGGCCGACCAGCAATGTTCCTTACCTTTTCTGCTGCCGATTTACACTGGGACTCGCTACATAAGCATCTGCCAAACTATGACATGTGGCTGGCTGCTGATAATCGCACAAAGGTGTCAATTGCTGCAAAGAACGTACGAGAGAACCCTCATATTGCAGCACGGGTAAGCAACGCCATCAGAATCACCGGTCTCTCCCCTGTCGCAGCTTGAGGTGGTCTCACGCAGACTGCAAACTTGTCGACCTGGACTGGTTCCCCGATATATAGTACGATAAACAGTAAAAGGGGTTGAAACTGGGTCCAATACAGTCCCTCAAGAACCACATGCATCTGGAAATGGTTCTCCATATCGTTTCACTTAAATTCGTTACCATGCAAGATAAGCCTGCTTGGTGATCTGACCTACCACATTGCTGGGGTCATGACAAAGGAATTCACAGACACAGTATAGTACCAGTACCGCTCGTTGCCACTGTATTTAATATAAGGATGCCACCTTGGCATTACCTGCTTTCTGGCGTTCGACACTCGCGCACATCGTAACCGCACATTAGTCGACAGCGTATTGTGGCCCTTCCATCTTTCATTTCCACGTCGAGTCTCCTTAAGACTGCCTTACTGACCCTCTCGTCTGCTATTCCATACAGCCAGTGAGGAATCCCTCCGGAGCATGATATTATAATAGTGTATCTTATTCCTTTTTAATTTTGAATGTTTTATTAAAATGTCTTCATTCAGTTCAACGGCGCTCTTAGTGTTTTTAATTTCAGACATACTAGGACTCTCGCTAGCTGACCGCATAATTACATTGATTGCGGCTACGTTAGATTAAAGCACTCTACTCCTCCGGCGCCCCGCCCAAAATACCAACACCAAATCACAAGGCAAAGTTGGTAAGCCATGGCATCATGTCAATTAGCCGGTCTTGTTGGTCTTCTCGCTGGCTGCTGGTGGCTATGTCGCAATGCATGGCTATTCGTATATATTAACGCCCTCGCTCTTAACATTGGTTGCACTAACAAGATCAACAGCCCTCGCGCCATTATCACGGTGAAGATAGAGGTTGCAGCCGGATAAAAATACTCCCCTTAATCTGGAGGCTTCCCTTCGGCATTGACAAGTTGATCAAGACGCTTTATGCCGAAAAGAAAAGAAAACTCCCAGCATTATCCATTAAAGACCATGACCAACATGGTGATACCTATGGACAATACGCTAGCGGGCTGTTTACGATTATAACCAGAGATGCGAGGAACATCTCCTCTTTGCTATCCGAACAATTTCCCATATCTTGCCATGGACGACTACGGAATCTCTGTTTTGGACCTCTGCTCGGCGAAGGCATCTTCACCGAGGGCGGATCAGATTAGAAAGCTTCGAGACGACTACTTGCCTCCGAGCTGCGCCAGCCAGGCTCCCCAGCTTTACATGTTTTAGAGTCTCATTTTCAGGACCTACTGCGGTGCATCCTTCTGAAAGATACTGTATTCTCAGGCATAAATCTGCGACCTCTGTTTTATAACTAAGCTCTTGACACTACGACAGAACTGTTTCTCGGAAACTCCGCGAACATTCTTACTCTACCATCGGAAACGAGGAACAAAGGCACCCGATTTTTAATGGCCTTTAACGAGGCCCTGCAATGGCTTGCAACGAGAGAACGCTTCAAAATGTTTGCCTAGCTTGTGACAATACCTTGCTTTCTGAGATCATGCAGCACCGCTCGTGACTCTCTGGAGAACATGATCATTAAGGCTCAGTAATTGGAGGCAGGTTCCGGCCATGGCCACAGGAGTTTCACTAACTTCTTAGGCAAAACAGCAAGTTTAGGCAAAGCCAGGGACGAGCTTATGAATCTCCTTTTTGCTGCCCGTGACTCCAATGCCAGTCTTCTTTGCTGGTTGGTGTACGCGTTAGCTCGAGAGCCGGCAGTACTTGAAAAGGCCCAACAGGAAGTGCTGTCAGTACTAGGCAATGATCCCGACGTCGCGCCTACAGAAGCCGACATGATGAAAATGCAGTACTTGGATGATGTTGTAAATGAAACGCTGCGTCTTTTCCCAGCTGTGCCTATCAACGGTCGATTTTGTCGCGAAATAACCACTCTTCCAGCTGGCGGCGGCGATTGTGGTGAAGACCCGATTCTAGTACCTAAGGGCGCCCTGATCTATCTAGCTGCTAGCGATCGACTAAGTACTACGGAAGTGATGTAATGAAGTTTAGACTAGAGAGGTGGCGGGAAGTCCTTGTCCAAACTCGGGCTAAGGATTTTGCATTTCATCCCTTTTTAGGAGGTCCACGCAAGTGCCTTGGAGGTAGTTGAAGTATATTCTTGCGTAATGCAAATATTGTCATATGATGGCTAACTTGTGGGCAGAACAGTTTGCACTGAAAGTGGTCAAATGCACGATTTGTCGCTTGCTTCAACATTTTAACAACATCACGGTCGACACCCCTGAATTCGAAGTAGAATCTGATTGGCAGGAGCATATCAGGTACCATATCGGCCTTACTATGTCCCCTAATAACGGTGTTTTTGTTCGATTTGAGACAAAGTAGTTAGAGAGCAATGATTGCTTCGTTCGTTCGTGAGATCCTTGGTAAACAAGTCGTGTTGCAAGGCTGACTTGGGAGCCAATATTGTGAGAGCCTATCTCTGTACAGGGATTCGGAATTGCATTGCTTACTTTCGTTGTGAAGGCCAAGTTGCATCGTAGGCAAACAAGGTATCAGGTCACAACTCCCATGCAGCCTGAATCTCATCACTTGGCCACATGGTGTTAACGCCAGATCAGATACTCGTTACTTGTTGACATTGACCGTCTTGATTATCTTAAAGGCTACAGAGGACAGTCCACCGGGCGCGCCGTGATAGTCTTGGTGGGTGTATGATGTCGTACAGTAATGCGTAACATAACATAACGTAATAGCCCTCCCAGCCACATCCGTCCAAGTCCGCGTTCAACACTTTGACTGCAAAGCACAGTACTTACTGTACATAACAAATTATGGAATAAAATTGACATCACCATGATTCAGGAAGAGGATTCTCGGCAGTTAGTTTGAGGAGCATTGACTTTGAGCTACCCTACCTCGACTGTTCCACGGCCTACCAAACAGTCCGTAACTATAACAACTTCATGGGGAGAGCAGGGTAGGGTGAAAGACTGTAGGTGCATAATGGTACATACTAGAAGGGCATGGAACGTCATGCGGTGAAACATTGCACGGGTCCGCACTGAGGTAGATTGAATGCTCCGCAGGCCTACCGAATCAATAGTGGGATCAAACTATGCTTGAGTTGAAGGTGTCTCTCGAGGCCGAAGACAGCCCCTTATTTCCTGGTCTAGGTCTATGGAGGCGCTGGATTGGTAGGGAAACCACATCTGACGAGTTCAGGGTGAGTTATCATCCCACAGTCGAGACATCAGAAGGAGTGCGCCTACCAACCGAAACGCTTTTCACAGGCAAGTGCATGTTTCGGGATGACGCACTGTAATTAATACAATCTGTTCGAAACACACTTATATTCATAACAGTTCGTGCAGTGTGGTGTGAGTGGTCGCGTCGGAAAAAAGATGCAATGATAAAGATATCATCTTAGCCCGAATTCGGAAAGTCTGCCCCTGACTTGGCAATCGCTACGGGGGCTTCATGTTAGTATTGACGTTGGCCACTTGATCGAAAGCCGAACAGGAGCTGCGGGTAAATGGATTGATGCTTCGGTGGTGAGCGACAGCAATATAAAAGCAGGAGCACTGACGATGACTGATTTTCTCAGAGCATGTCGGTGAGAAATCCTTTATTGCTCATGCTCTCAATAGAGATATGTGCTTTTGGATCTTGGAACCGACTCAACAGACGCACCGCCATAGTCGCGACCTCATTGTCTTGCTGTCAGTATGAAAGTCGCCATTATTGGAGGGGGGCCTTCGGGGCTTGTGACTCTCAAATATCTAACTCAGGCACACAAGTACCTGGGCTGCAACTCTGTCGAAGTCCGTCTGTTTGATTACCAAGCCCAAGTTGGGGGAACATTTCATGCTCGGGCTTACGAAGACGCTGAGGTATGGTGTCAGAATTCATGCGCGTGCGACTCATTCACTCACTCATTAACATATTATAAACCAGATGGTCTCATCGAAGCAGCTTACAACTTTTTCCGACTTTCGCTGTTCAAACGAGTCCGATTTTCTCAGTATAGAGAGATATGTTCGGTATTTGAAGGACTACGCGACACATTTTAATTTGTGGCCATATATTTACCTTAACACTCGCGTATTGAGTGTCAGACGCCGCTTTGGCGGTCATATAATTGCCTATGAAGCAAACGATGGCCGTCAAGCTGAATGGGACTGCCACGCGGTTGCCGTATGTTCCGGCCTGCACGTTGAGCCTAATGTCCCCGATATTGAGGGGCTCGGAAATATCCGCAGGGTCATACATTCATCCAACTTCAAGGCCCGTAAGCAGTTCCGATCTAGTAAGACTGTCATGATTGTTGGCTCGGGCGAGACAGGAGCCGATATTGCCCATCTGGCCGTGACAACACCAGGCGTAGACAGAGTTATCCTCTGTCATAGAGATGGTTTCCACTTTGCCCCCAAGGTTATTTTCCGTTTAAGTTCTTTGTTCCCAGGTTCCCTCCGGATCCACTAACATCAGACAGAGAAATCCAGGACCGGTCATATTGCCATGTGTTCGGAAGGCAGACCCTAAGGAACATGGCATCCCAATCGATGTCAGCCGAGCAAACATGTTTGACACCGCGTACGTTCACAGAATTCTCCGCCAGAACGATTCATTACTCTGGAATTATTATTCTATCTATATCAAATCGCTGTTGTTCATAGCTTCGGGCACGACGATGGGCATGGACCAGTGGGTTGGTGGTATTAGCAAGGAGCGAGACCACCCGTCCAAGAGTGGGTATCTGCTGATCTGACTACGTGATTTTGCGTACCTACTAATAACGTTCCAGTTTTCTTCAATAAATCCATGAAGGTCTGCCCGTATATTAGTGAACCTTACAGACCCAAATTGCCCGGGCCTGGCTTGTGGCTTTATGCACTTCGGTCTTTCTTCGTGCAAGTTCCAATCGTTGATACCCAAGGAAAGCATGTGGATGTTGCACCATTTCCTCAACGCTTTGATAAAAAGGGTAGGGTGGAGTTCATGGACAACGGGCGTCCGGAATATAAGCGCATGAGGGGACAGCAGATCCGACCAGACCTGGTCGTGATGTGTACCGGGTACCGGCAGAGTTTTCCGTTTCTGAATACATCTGAAGACGAAAAGAGTGTTCCATATCCGACTCCGAGTTGCGCGGATGTACGTCAAATATGGAAGCGTGACGATCCAACCATTGGCTTCATAGGTTTTGTACGCCCCTCACTAGGCGCGATCCCTCCACTTGCAGAACTGCAGGCTCAATTGTGGATTGTAAACCTTTTGTCGCCTCGAAGCATACCACGACCCCTCTTGCCAGAGGAAGAGCATCACTACAAACTGCGACCCCTTCCAGGAGCCAGAATTACGTACGGCGTGGACCATGAAAGCTATGCCTATCAGCTAGCCTTGGACATGGACTCGGCACCCGGGCTGTACGACGTTATGAAGCATATTTCGTGGAGAGGCTGGCGGGTGTCGTTCAGATTGTTGATCCTTTGGGTTTTTAGTGCTCATATCAATACCAAGTTTCGGCTGAAAGGGCCTTGGAAGTGGGATTACGCCTTGGAAGTATTTACTTCCGACGAGATATGGCAAACCATTACACGACGCCCCATCATCTTTGGTATGTCATTTAGTGTGTTTCTGACAGTGGCCTCCTTACTGATGAATTCAGGCCATGTTGCTGTTTCGGTCATTCCAATGACAATTTTTGGACCCGTGAATCTTCTTTTATGGGTCTACGCAGTACTTGAAACGTTGTTTGTCTATGACGCGACCAAGAGGTATTAATATGATGGGCGTATTAAAGCCAGAATAACCTACTGTGGAAAAGCTAGCGCAGAAATCTGAGGTCGGTTGCACAACTCGGTTCAAGATCACATGGGAGCCCGGTTTCAGAGCAATAGATTTTTGAACTACGGGTTATGAGTTAAGCAGGAGAGTTATTCCCGACGCTTTAAGCAGTGTTTCTGATTTATTCTATTCTATTATTCGGGCCTTTTTCGCTTATTCGTCCTTGTCCCCGAGCAGTAGATTTATCTTGTCTTGTCTAAGCCTAACAGTTCCCTCAGACATGTCTTACTGTTGTTAAGGAAGATGAGTTGCTCTGCCTAAGGCTTCTTAAATGAATGCTGAAAATCTTTTGTCATTGGTCACGTCTGCTGCGCTGACGTCAAACAGCTCATAATCTGTTAGCCGCGCCTTGGCACGAATTCTCACGCATCTTGAGTCTATTCCACCACTGAATAACGGCATGGCCGCGGCTGGAGCAGTCATAACGTTATAGAGCAGCCATTAGGCGCTGGTGCATGTTTGGAGACCATATCAGACACAAATATATAGGTTTCTTTTTCTTTTTATTCTTTTTTGGCAATAGGTATGGTGCCGAGCATGTCATATCAGTAGACCGACCAATACCAAGCATGAAACCTGATTCTTAATTTACTTGCCATCTAACTGATGCTGAACTGTATTTTGCTCACCCCGATATAATGTTCAATGAATATTACGAAGACTTTCGGTGAAAAATGCTTGTTTATGCATTTTTGCTCCACGTATTACGAATAGTAAATAGCATCGTTCCTTTCTTCGCTGTAGAATTCTTAAGCGAGCATAGATCAAGGTGCAGATTTGCAGAGTAAAAGAGGCCGTGCCACAATGACAATGGCGCCTCGGTGCGTATTGGGACCAAGGATGAGTCAGCGCAGTGGACATTCAAACGGAGTTCTTCAACGGCGCCAGCATCACGTTAGACCGTGACATTCTCCGACGAGATTTGGAGCGGCCATTTTCGTAATAATCCTTAGACTTAGTTGCGAATCCCTCTTTCTTCCAGGAAGAACTGCACCAGTCTAACTTAATGGCTCTCTATAGCCAAGGCAGCTGGAGTCCGTCCTTAAGGATCTTTAGACTTAACGTTGGCACCACAGGCGACAAGAACGCGTACAATTCCATCGCGGTCTCCAAAGGACACAGCGTATAGAAGTGCCGTCCTGCCTTTGACATCTCTGTGTTCGAGATCGGCACCGCATTTAGACAGGAGCATGATTGTCCCCACATTGCCAGACTTGACTGCGGCGTGAAGAGCTGTGTTACCATCGTTATTAATGGTCAGAGTAGCGCCACGCTGTAAACATAATCGAACCATGTTTTCTCGAAGTGGTACTTTGTCCAAGTGCCAACTTGAGGGCTGTCTAACCATAATCGGTCTGTGCGTTTACGTCAGCACTATGGTCTAAAAGCAGCTCGACAATGGCCGCAAATCCCTTATGTGTGGCTGAGAGAAGTGGTGTCACATTAACCTCCGCTCCTGCCGATATTGCATTTTTCACAATGTTTGGTTCGCTTCTTTCAATGCCCCACAGCAGTGACCGAGCCGCGTTGCGCCTGTAGAGAACCAAGGTCGCCAGGCTAGCGACTTTCGAACAGCTCTGACAAAACATAATCAAGCCTCTGCTAGATGTCAGCGCCTCTGAGATCATGAAAATCAGCTCATTTGGCAAATCTGCAAGATGCGGCATTCCTTCCTATCATATCCCGCCGTAAGGACGAAGATCTTTTATACGTCGCTACGAACCGGAAACACAGCTATAAATGCCACCAAATTGTTGGAAGGATTATAATTCTGCATCGTTCACGGGTTTAGTCGCACTGACTCTATTATTTGCTTAAAAGTTGGTTTTAAGTGAGTTAGTCTCTTTGCTTCCACGTTAAGCGCCTTTCAACATTGTGTCACACTAAAAAATTGGGCGTGGCCACGCCATTGACATTTCTAGTGGTCTTAGACCCCCCTATATACCAGTGCGACACATGTCCCCTACATTACCCACCCTCTGATGGGCCACACATGGAATTCATACTCCTATCATCACGTGAGGCAACATCACATGGAGGGAAACGGACCTCTCATCTACTATACGATACCAGCGCGACAATGTCCTGCACTTCCTGCGTTATACAGCGCGTTTCTTCTTCCTCATCTAGCTAAACTTGCCGTTGTACTTTGTGAGGAAAGGGCGGCCAGCTCTTGCCTTGAAGGCTGCCTTTTAGGAGCTCCGCTGCTACACGACGCTCTATATCCTGAAATATGAGATGGCACTCGTCAAGGACAATTCGATCTAGGCGCCCGTGCACGCCCATGTCGGCTCCTCACTTTACGAATTCATCGTTGCTGGCGGTTTCAGCCGCCACGATAGTACCCTAGGCCAAAAATCCGGCGCCTTAGGTCACATTTTGCAGTCTAGACCGGCGTCAACTATCGCTGGCGAAGGGCGCTGCAGCGATGGTAACACCAGACGCTGACAGTGTCGCTGGCACCACGAATAGTACAGTCCTCCCACGCCATGTTGGTAGGACCGCCACAACCGACACTGTCCTGCAGCTGCCGCCTTTTGCTGATAGGGTGACCGAAATTGGAGCTTAACATTCGTCGGTCGTTTCGTAGCCCTGGCCGTGGGTTATGGAAGAAGGGCAACTAAATTCGCAGCCGGCGAAAATTGAATTCGCAGCCGGCTGCATGAGAACCCGGTCAGTAGTATCCACATGCATTTTTATAGTGACTATTACCACTATAATTTTTTTTTCCGTAACATTCTCCAGCACGTTCTCCAGCGCGTTCTACAGCACGTTCTACAGTAATAATATTATTAACAGTACTGTTATTAAAACGCATAGCCGCACAAGCTTTAAACATCTATTAGAGCAGGTAGTAGCCTGAATAGCAGTAGCCAGTCAGAGAGGCCCATGGCCACTACAGCCTGCCCAATCCGGTGCGTCGGCTGAGCTGCCCAACACCTCGTGTTTGCTGCCTGTCTGCCATTCCGTGTTGCGCCATGGTTCAATCTCAAGTCGGATGGCTATTATAGCCGGATCTGTATGGCACAAATGACACTGTGACGGATAGTGGACCGTCTTATAGTTTGTTTACCCGCAAGTGCCATTATGCCTTTGCCGTTGCTTGTTCCGAGCAAATATTCGGACCATCGCCCTTCTCCTTTGGCACCGCCAAGTAACCTTATAAACTGAAACACAGATTGCCATCTTAGACGACATCATGTTTGTCTGGAGGGCAGCTTCTCTTAGATTAGTATATATAGAGCAGACGCTATGGTATTCGCAATTATCTATCACTTGGCAATATAGGTGTCTAATATTCGAGCTTTGGCGCGTCACCTCCAAAGGGTTTCACAGCCAATTCGGCTCCTTTTGTAAAGCCTTAATTTACCACCGATTGCTGCGCACCCTGACCATTGGTCCAGACCGCCATATCCCAGGCGTTTGTTGACCATCCCTGTTTCTGCCTCCGCCGTCAATCTCGACCGACGGCTAAGGTATACGGCATCAAGGAGACAGTCCAATGAGCTACCCAAGCGTTCTTTCGGATCTTGTCTTATGCCTACATTTTTCTTCTTGTTGTTGTTCGACCCAATTACATGACGCCACGCTCATGAATCATAAAAGACGACTCCTGCCTTATGGCTGGGAATGTAGAGGACACTGACAGGGTCAGCTGGCACGGCAGCGGCTCGAGGCCAGATGTGGCGAGGCGCGCTTTCTTCCCTCGCCCAAACGTATCGGTCTAGATCCCATAATAATTGGTTTATTGCAAGAGTTCCTCGCATGTCCAGTCCTCGTAGCTATTTCCATCTTTAGTCACGGACCTTTACCGGCGTCACCAATCCAGTTTGCACTTACAAGCCGTCGGGCAGATATCGCCTCACAATCAACGGAATCTTTTTCTCCCGAAGCTCCTTGATCGCGATCTGAAGTGGATCAGTCTCGCCTTCAAGATCCACCAACACAGGCGCATTCATGCTGAGGTTCCAAAATTAGCCCTAGATGTCCCCAAATCTGTTGCGACGGGCGTACCTGATCTGCAGAGCACGAGTGCCCAGAATTCGTGCCCTTTCGTATTTGGTCATGTAAGGAGTCGTCGTTCGATCGGCCTCGGGAATTTTCTTGTCTTTCATGGACTTTTCACCACCCTTGACGGCGTTGGCAGCTGCCGAAGGGTCTCCGGAGACAATTACATTGTCGCCATCTTCGCCGTTCTCGCCGCGCTCGGCATCCTCATCCTCTCTAACCTCGGGGTCGTAGTACTCTGTGACTTCCTCCTCAAGCATAGGCTCGTCACTGTCGGTGGCCCGTTAGCTCGATGCGCGCCACCAGGCAGACTTGTAGCTGCTTTTCTTTTTTCTTTTTCTGCATTCAACCTACCCGCCAGCACCAATATCATCATCACCAAAATCAGACATATTGAGGAGGTTGCGCGCGCGGAATCGAGGAGCAGTACGTGGTCGCAAGGTAGCGTTGGCTGTTTGTTTGTTCCTCCTTATCAGCCTTGTCAAATTTGCAGCCTGCCGGTGGAAATATTTGAGGGGTTTTGCCGTAGCTTCCCCGAATGCCCACCTCTAGTGTTCCTAGTGGGGCCCGATAAGCCTAGCCCATCAGTGTAGTGGCTTATCGGTCGTCACTAACCAGAAAATTTCTTGTCACCGCCTGAATTTCTGCCGCCGTTAGTCGTTTGTCCAAGACGTTATATTATGACGGGCAACTAAATTCGCAGCTGGCGAAAATTGAATTCGCAGCTGGCCGCATGAGACACTAGTCCTAATCTAGCCAATAGTATCCACAGACATTTTTCGCTGTCTTTGAAGCTTCTTGGCGGTATCAAAATAATAACACATCGCGATATCTATATTTTAGTATTTTAGGCTGCGTCGCTACTAACTTATGCTATAGATTATTTTAGGGCTACTACTGCTAAGTTGCTACTACCTGCTCTTTAAAGCTTGCCTAGCCACGCGTGTCAATAACGGTGCCGTTAATAATATTATTAATGTAGAACACGCTGGAGAACGCGCTAGAGAACGTGCTAGAGAATGTTACGGAAAAAAGGATTATAGTGGTAACAGCCACTATAAAAATGTATGTGGATACTACTGACCGGGTTCTCATGCAGCCGGCTGCGAATTTAGTTGCCCTATTATGACACCCTCGACGCCAAGTTGTCCAGTCATTCAATTATAACCATGAGCAAGCGAAGGCCTACCGAGGAGCCTCTTGAGGCATCTCCAGTAAAAAGGCTGCAATTGGACGGGGCATCCGAGTGTACGTATATGCTTCAATATGCTTCATCCCCTTCCCCGATATCCACCGCCTTTATGCTAACAAGTTAGATGATGATGCCGACGATGACCACAACCGCCCAGACACCCAGCTCAACGACCGAAGCCGAGTCCCCAATAACTGTGGCAACCACCCCACGGACCAAGTTCCCGTCAGATCTGAAGACTCTGGTCTGTACGTGGCCTGGATGTCTTGACCTTTAACCGCCCAGCCAGACTGCGTGATCACCTCAACTCACACACCAATTCTCGCCCGTTCAAATGTCCCTATGACGACTGCGATAAAGACTACATTGAGGACAAACACCTGAAACAGCATATTAAAGCGGCGCATACCAATGAACGCAAATACGCCTGCCAAATTGCAGGCTGCGGGAAAAGTTTCGCTACAGGCACTCGGTTAAAGCGGCATCAGGCTGTTCATAAGGGTGCTGAACGATTTCGCTGCCAAGACTGTGGCCAGAGTTTTCGAAAACAAGAGACTCTCACAAAACATGTCCGCAAAGAACACATGCACGTACGGGCCTACGCCTGCCCCGAACAAGATTGCACGGAATCATTCGACTCAAAGCCAGCATTGAAAAGACATAAAGAAAGGGTTCGCGGCGAACTGAAATACTGGTGTGGAGAGTGCAGTCGAACCACAGACCCAGACGGGACACCGCGCCGCGTAGGTTTCACGACAGAGCTGCTTCTCCGCGCGCATTTAAAGAAAGAGCATCAGAATTGCCTCTTTTGTGATTTCAAGTCTACTTCGCGCTGGGAACTCGATCACCACGTGGATATATACCACTCCGGCAAGACGGTCAAAGACAGGAAAACACATGCCTGTACACATGAGGGATGTGACAAGAAATTCACCAAAAAGTCAAACCTCGTGGCACATTTTTGCACTGCCCACGAGGGGTTCCGCTTCATCTGTGGCGAAGTCGCCCTTTCTGGACCGGATTATGTGGCATGGACACAGGACCAGGGATGTGGCGCCAAGTTCAGCACTAAGGTCCGTCTGGAAGACCATGTTCGCTATTTTCACCTCGGCCATGAACGCCCTAGCAAGTTGTCTAAACCAGATGGCCAG
Organism: Sarocladium terricola; assembly: GCA_029379155.1. Classification (NCBI taxonomy): domain Eukaryota; kingdom Fungi; phylum Ascomycota; class Sordariomycetes; order Hypocreales; family Sarocladiaceae; genus Sarocladium; species Sarocladium terricola. The sequence goes on from JAHKSO010000010.1 coordinate 902,325, forward strand.
GCCGGTAACCCAGCCGCCTTTATCGATGAACTGTCTGGGGTAGCCAACCAGACCAAAAATACCATATTTTCCCCCGAGTGCCATGAAGGCTTTGGCCGATATTACGACCTTCCCGCGGCCATGATGACTCGCCCGATATCTCAAACGACCCTGATTCTTTCCTAAATCATTCACATTCCGCGATCACAGGAGAGCTCCCTCTTCAGGACTTCGAGTCTTCGTGACCAGGGGCCTCGGAGCAGGGTGAAACCTTTGCGGCGCAAATGGAATACGACAAAGAGCGCCATGAAGACGTTGAAGCCGAGGTTTGGGTTGGCGTGGTTTGATGCATAGGTGATGAATCCCTCGGGAAACTTGTGAAGGGCTATGGCAATAGATGTTTGGAGACTAATAGAGAGGAAGGCATTTGTGGGAACATGGTGGTAGTGTTGACTAATTTCGGGGTCACCCTCTTCCATAGAGGAGCAGCAAGCATCATGACTGTCTTGCACTTAGGGTGACTCGTCAGTTGGGGGCAGAACAGGTTCGCGAGATGTAGCCCTGCTGGTGCGAAATAGGGGGCTCATGGGCGCATCGGGGTCGTGGTGGGCATGGCTTCCTTGAAAGACAGATCCAGAGTGTGGGTAAAAGGGTCCGGTGGTACTTCGTGACAAATGGGGCACTCTTGGGCCACTTTGCGATCATGTAGAGATATGTTTGAAGCATTCTTGTCCACATGGATCTGCGTAACCGTAGCATGATCCCTCCTCGTCGCAATTGCACTTAGTGTCTTTGACGAAAGACATGACACGCTTCTGCATCTGAGACACGGATGGTCGACGAGCGACGGCCTCCAAATCAGTAGTTATAGCACGACGCGAAGTCAATAACGGGCTGGTTGGTCGTTCCTCCATCTCATCACCTCTAGCGGAAACATCTTGCTTTTGTGAGCTCGCATGACCATTCTTGTCGATGTCTGTGGACGAAGGCAATAAGGGTGTGGACTCGCCCGAGTGCCGCCCCGTTTCCTGTGGCATGGCCAGTGACAGTATCTAACATCGAATGGGCATGAAGCCGGGAGGACCAGGGCCGGGAGGATCGTCTACGTGCTCGGCTGACTCTGGACTGCCTGCGACCATGGGTGTACGAGAAGCTGGCCTGTGGGGTTGCGTCCTCGTGGGTGTGATCGCAATCGACGACCTGCGAGGGCATGTGCTGGTGCAGCAGTCGAGAGACGGCTTGGATGCCAAAAAAGCCCCCGATGAAACATGAAATGACGAGAAAGCCGGCAGGTTAGTCGGCCCAAGCATCCTTCTTAAGATAACCTCTCGCTTCGGGGAGCATGCTGTAGAGTGAGGAGAACATCTGCAGCGCGGTTAGCTGACGGCTGACTTTCCACCTAGGGCTGTTGAATTGAAGGGTGTACATGAACCTACCATGACGCCAAAGCTCAGGGAAAGCGAACACGCCAGGAAGACGTTGCTGTCCTGGATGCGAAAGTTGTGCTTGCCCGGAAGAAGGTGGACAATGAAGTCAACACAGACGATGGAGGCGCCGAAGACGCATGCTACAAGGCCGGGTTAGAGCTGATTTCAAAGTACAGAATGCTGCGATGGATGCATGTCTAGAAATACCTATGCCACTGATAACACACATGATCTACCCTCTAGTGTCATTGTCGAGCCCTCTCGCGGCCAGCTCCATGCTGGCAAACCACTCCAAGCTTCAATCTCCTAGAAGATGTAGGCGGCTTACGCAGCCATATGGGACTCGAAGACGGATGGCAGACGGTAGGTATGTAGATATGTTTTGTTGATTTCGCGACGCACGTCGATCGAATTAGCCTGGGTAAAGGCGAAAAAAAGAAAAAAAACTTTGGCGCACGTCTGATGAGTTGATGGCTGGATCTAGCAGAGCCGAGAAGTCGGTGGCGTCGCTGACGTAGGGAGTTGTTGAGCGGATGCAGAACTAGGAGCTGGGAGCTAGGAAGGCAAAGTGGATGCGGCGACAGCACAGGATATGACAAGCTGACAGGAGCGTATCTTGGAGAAATCGGAACAGGAGCGTAGGGATTGCGAGCTAATAAAAAGCAGAGGGAGCGGCAGATCGGATCTAAAAGGCCAGAAGATGGCGGGGTGTCTTGTTCTTTTTTCTTCGTTTAGAGGCAGCCGCGCTATGGAAAAGAAGGCAGGACCAATAGGACACGTGCTAAATGCAAGCGAGGGCACAAGCAGAAGGTCAATGCCACCGCCGCTTGATTCACGACTTTCTAGAGGTGCTGTGAGTGATTAATGGGCATAAAGCAGGCATTCGCGCACGTTGCATGCATGAAAAAAGGCAAAGGGCAGTTAGGGCCAATGCAGACCTAAGAGCCCATGGGCCAGTATTATCAGGCAAAGCGCCGCTTTGCCTGACGCCGCTTTGCCTGAGTTTTGCGTGAAATGCGGAACGAAGGCAAGTGAAGATGCAGTTCCGAAGGCTGCAGCTGCCCGCTTTGCCTATTTAAAATGAATCCAATAGTGTGAGGCCGACAACTTTTAGAATACTTATCGGCGATTGGTCAGAAATCGAATACTCATCGGCGATTAGACGACAAGGAATTTGAGGTACGTACCGAATTGGTGATGCTTTTAGCAGGCGCGTTGTGATGTTGCGGAAGGTAGGCAGCGCCGCAGGCAGGAGCCCGCTGCAGGCGGCCCCCGGCAGGGCCCCCAGAGGGCCCCCGGAGGGAAAAAACAAACAATGCCACTTCATGATCAATGAAAAATAAATCAAGTCCTTTTAAATCAAGCCCTTCAATTCAAGCCCTTTAAAAATCGAGCAAATCGAACCCTTTCAAATCAAGCCTTTCAAATCGAGCCTTTCAAATCGAGCCTTGCAAATCGAGCCTTTCAAATCGAGCAAATCGAGCCCTTCAATCGAGCCCTTCAATCGAGCAAATCGAGCCCTTCAATCGAGCCCTTCAATCGAGCAAATCGAGCCCTTCAATCGAGCCTTTCAAATCGAGCAAATCGAGCCCTTCAAATCGAGCCCTTCAATTCAAGCCCTTCAATTCAAGCCCTTCAAGCAAGCAAGCCCTTTAAATCGAGCAAATCAAGCCCTTCAATCGAGCAAATCGAACCCTTTCAAATCGAGCCTTTCAAATCGAGCCTTTCAAATCGAGCAAATCGAGCAAATCGAGCCCTTCAAATTAAGCCCCCGGCAGGACCCCCGGAGGGCCCCCGGAGGGAAAAAACACATAATACTACTTTATATTTAATAAAAAATCTAAACTAGCCTGGCTACCGCCGCTTTGCCTGCGCTTAGGATACCGACGAAGTCGGCAGCATCCCAGGCTATTTTATCAAGGACAATGACGTTGCGAAGGCTGCTGGCTGGCTGACCGGCCGTAGAGGTTCTCACTTTGGCACCACCAAAGATCTTGGCCGTTGTCCATGCCAGTCAGTTCGCCGTTGCCCTGCACTCTAGTTCATTTTCTTGTTAAGCTGTGCAGCGTCTGATCCTCGCTGGTCCAGCGTGATACAGAGCCTGACCGACCTGGCTTGCATGGACAGCGTATCAGTTGGTAGCTGTAGGATCAAGACTGGGGCCTCAAAATGGCCGACGTCTAACATGTCCCCTGAGCGTAGATAGCACACGCATGACTAAACACGAAATCTCAGAAGCTCCTGTCTTGTGAGTCTGCAAGTCTGAACGCCTATTAGGGGCAGAGATTGGTTCACGGCCACGTCCTTTTGCCCCGCCTCTTCAGGCGATAATCCATCTCAGCTTAGTGGACATACAAATCATGACACCCATTCTTGATGGGGTTGCACCGCTGCTTCCTTTTCAGATGGTCCTATTCGTGCTAAAGCTGTGCCGTGCCGTTAGGTTCACCAATGCGACATATATTAATACAGTGGGGTCTAGGTTCAGTATCCACTAGGATCTACCAATTTGTTAACGCCACCAGCTCTGTAGAGGTTGGCCCCTCAATATTTTGGGCTTAAAGCAGCGGACGCTGAACCTGGAGGGCCCTGTACTATCAATATGTATCAATATGTCTCCGTTCAAATCACTGTTATATCTCGGCCGATATAAATCAGTATAACACCGCACCTTATGTACTGTACACTCTCGTGTATGATATTATGCCAAATGCGAAATGTTTAACCCAATGTTTACTGTAAAATCGTACCTCCACTCCTAAGCATCAAACGACTCACAATATGACCGTCCTGTTGTGAATTAGCCCACCTCAGCAGCTCAGCCTCTCTGAAAGTCAAGTCGCTCAGCCGGTCGCCTCCCATAGGGAATCTACCAATCTCCACAAAGCACGGCTTGTACAGTACGTACCGCTAAGTGCTGAAGCCCCTGTTCAACCCCATTCTCCTACCCCCCCCCTTGAAAATACTTTCCAGAGCATTATTCAGGAGTTCTTTTATCACGCTTCTTCCCCCGCGTAGTATTAATACTGACCTTTTGACTCTTTATCTTCTTTTATTAGACTGCTCATCGTTTTACCTAAAAGAATGGTTCTGAGAGTATATGTACAGCACTGTACACTAGAACCAGATACTAATAATTAACATGTATATTAAAAGTGTTTATCTGGTCTTGCAAAGGCTGCATAGGTCGGGCACCAATGGCTCTTGGTCACATCTAACTAGGGGGGTGGGGTGCTGGGCACCGACGCAACGGGGAATAGAGTACTCGAAGCGCCGTCATGTGTCTGTTTGTTCTTTCATTCATTACAACCGGTATAATAGACAAACCCCAGAAAGGCAACTATAATCCTACGCCACGTGTATTAATATAATATAGTACTATACTGTACATTCTTTAAGCGCAGACAAAACGCGAGCAGCGTTGGTGCGGTGGATGTCCTGTCTCTCATTAGTACTTGGAGGTACATTCCCATGACGATTTAGGATAGAATGCTTCGTCTCATAATAGGATGCTAGGTCAAACAAGGTTTAGCGTCTAAGACTCTTTAGACGATGGATGTACTCGGAAGTATAGGAATCCTTTCTTTGTAGGAGTGGGGCTTTTAGTACTTTTAATTCCGTAGTCGTATATAAAAAGCAAGACGTCCGCCGTTATAGGCGCTTTTCTCCCACTCCGTATTTTATTTTTCATGCCCACAAACCTTGGAACGCTACCAAGGACACATAATCGAAACTAGCACTCCCATCATTTCATAGTCCATTAATTATTCTGTTCATGACCATATAACACGAACAAAAAGCGACACTTAAACCATGCAAACCGAAACTTTGATCCAGAACGGAATTGCTGCTGTGGCGTCCGCCGCAGGAGATAAAAGCTCATGGCTACCAGAAAGGTTGCTCGAATTCCTGCAAAATGCTTGCTCACAATACTCAATTGACAAAATTCCAGCTTTAGACACGTCAACTATTGAAAACATCCAGTGGAAGAAAATCGACGCTGAGTCACAATCCGCAGCAGAGGAATATGCTCTGGAATTTGCAGGGTTCTTGCGACGATGGAACGCAGTGCGAACAACTCTCTACGGATATAAGGGAGAAAAGGTGTATCGTGCAATTTTCTCGGATGCATCAGTAGATGTTGTGGAGCGCTGCCGTGATATGCATGATCTTTCAGCAGCGATTTCAAGACTTGAAACCGAGAAGCAGAGCACCTGTGGATGGAGGCAGCCGTAGATAATGTTTCACTCACATAGCCCTGTTCACTATTAATATTTACTTGAAACTTACAAGGGTGTATAATACCTACTCAACTTCTATAGTGTCGGCAGGACGTCCACGTGAACTGCAACCCATAACTTGTGAGGCGCGTCTAGGCACTTCATGAGCTGAATTTTACCGCTAAGCACTGTTCCACTAACAGGTGGATCAGGACTCTACTTGCGCCTCACAGTAAGAGCACAGTATTAGCCACAATTTTTCACGGTATGGTCCGTGCTTATAATGAATAAAGATAGTGAAGGTAGACAATACAGTAATTTTGGTCCTGACAGTACTTAGTCCTTTCAGCATCTTGCTAGATATCCCTCACCTCTTATGTTACGCAGAATAACCTTGACCTAGTAGCGTTTATAGTCAAGATTATGGCTTAGAGCAAAGTTTTCCCTCCGGGGGGCCGCTCGCAGCGGGCTGCTGCCAACATCACAACGCGCCTGCTAAAAGCATCACTAACTCGGTACGTACCTCGAATTCCTCGTTATCTAATCGCCGATGAGTATTCTAAAAGTTGTCGGCCTTACTATTAGATTCATTTTAAATAGGCAAAGCGGGCAGCCGCAGCCTTCGGAACTGCATCTTTGCTTGCCTTCGTTCCGCATTTTACGCAAAACTCAGGCAAAGCACCGCTTTGCCTGATACGATCTTGAAAGGATCACAAGCCCTGTGTGGCTGGTATAGAAATGATAAAATGCAGGGTCTACCAAGTTTACTAATTAAGCTATTACTTATAATTTTCTCGGATAGAGACGCCTCTGTCGACCCCGTCAGCTGTCCCAGTCTAGTTGACAACATCACCACTTTAATTATTATGGCAGAAGACATAGCCGGAGAAAGAAATGATGAGGATGGTTCGGACGAAAGGAAGGAATTTGGTATTTAAGCAGGGGACAAAACAGATTGTAAGCGACAAGGCGAGCAACACAAGAAGCAATTTCTCACAGGCTGCATGCTAGATGTCGTGACTCTGGTGGAGTAACTCAAAGCTAGAAACGCATAAAGGGACCGATTTCAGAACTCTCACGGCCACCTAAGAACTTGCTTGCATCTATTCCGATAAAGCTGTTCGGCGGTCGACGACACTGCAGAGTAGGTGCTGCACACGCGTAATAGAACGCCGTCATTGCTTTAGGGTGCAGAAAGAGGTGATCGTGACATAGTTATAAATGTGTTATCTACAGGGGCTGATGTCAATATGCCGTGAGAGTTGATTGTGTCTAGCCCCCAAACCTACCCAGGAGGCTGACTGGACATCATGTGCAGGGGCGATGACGACGCCAATGCTCCAGGCCACCCACAGAGGAGATGGAGACATTCTCAAAGAGATTCTTGGCCAAGGCGCCGACCTTAGAGCGCAAACCTACTACGGCTAGGACCACAATCGACACAGCGCTTAGGCAAAATGATTAACCCCAGAGCTCCGTCCCTCTTGACACCACCTCGGCATATTGATGCCGCAGCCACTCGCGGACAGAAGCGCTGAACAACGGCTTGCGCGGTGGTACATCATTAAGAACCTGGCCCAGATCTAGGGTCTCTCCGTCTGTAGGCAGTTGTATTGGCGGTGGATGCCAGGAGGTAACTGTAGGGTATGTGATATGACAGCAGTATGAGAAATCGCCCGCACTTCCACCTGGACATCGACGGAGAAATTGAGCGACATGCAGGTTGCCTGTAAGAAGGGCAACGGTGAGCGCTGTATATCCATCCACGTCTCTTGCTCCTAGTTGAAGTTCAAGCTCCGGGTGATGACTTTTTCCCTGTGACCGCTGGTGGCACGGGTCGGGCCAAAGCCTATTCATGCTACTTTTACAAACGTCCACCAAGAGGCTCAGTATGTTGAGCTGGCCCGTGTAGGCCGCTATATGGGCTGGCGTCAGCCCATCCGAGGTCCTCCAACTGGCGAGCTGGGTGTTCCGCCGTAGTAAAAGCGGCACAAAATCGTTACGACATGCTGCAACGGCGAGGTGTAGAACTGATTGGCCAGAATGATCTATAAGGTTGACCAAGGGCGGAGATAACTCGATAAGATTAGCCAGTGTCTCCTTTCCGCCGTACACAGCACACCAATGCAACACGGTGCGTCCGTAATAGTCCCTCGCGCTTAGGTGAGCCCGCGTGGTCTTTTCAGAAAGAAAGTCAACCATCCAAGAACCTACTTGGTGATCCCATAATCGCTTTGCCGCGAGTAATAACGGTGTCAAGCCAGAACATTTGGCATCCACGCTAGCACCGCTCTCAACAAGCAAGGCCACGAGGTTGCAATGACCCTGCCCTATTGCAACATGTAATGCAGTGCGGCCGTCGCTGGTTGTCGCATCGACTGCCGCACCATGTTCCAAGAGTAGTTTGGCTGTACCGGCGTCATTCAGCCACGATGTCAGTATTAAGGCAGTTACTCCACCTAATGAATCTAACTCATCTACGTCCGCGCCATTCTCTAACATAGCCAACAGTCGATGAGAGTGCTGGCGGCTTACGACCGTTCTTAGACCACAGAGGCCATCGCTCCTTGTCAATTTTCGTTGCGCCATGTCTTGTAAGATGAATCTTGCGTCCACATTGTAAGCACGACTGGGAATCCATCGCAGTTGTTCGAGACGACTTCCCATCCAGCCTTGGAGTACGTCCACAACAACGAAGTGTCTGTTGATCATGGCCACATCGAAGGCGGTCCAACCATCCACATCTCTAGTCATGAAATCGGCTCCTTTGCTAAGGAGATGAAGTACGAGCCTCTCATTTCCTCTGGCAGCGGCGCCGTGGATGGCAGTCCAGCCATTGTCATCTCGGAGATGCAAATCTGCTCTGCCGTCTTCTAAGAGCATTAAGGTGGTTTCCTCCTGCCCAGCCAGGATGCTGCACATCAAGCTTGTTTTCCCTTTCCTGTCTTGTACATTTACCTCGACATTTGTGCTCACGAGCAGGTGGCTCATAATGTCAGGGCTCACAATCGCACAGTGTAAAGGGGTAACGCCAAGCTGGTCTCTTGCGCTGGGGTCTGCTCCCCAGTCAAGAAGGAGCTTTGCGGCAAATTGATGCCCGAAGGATACTGCCCCATGAAGCGGTGTGCTCTCTTGGTCGTCTCTGCAATCAGCCATCGCTCCCGCTGTCAGCATCGTTTGTATTAATGAGCAATTGCCAGACTCAGCAGCGAGATGCAGCGCTTTACTTTGCCGCACAAGGTCCTCTTCATAGTACTTGTGGTGCCGTAGCAAGAATTCCGCAGCAGTTATCTGGCTTTGTATAAGGGCCCAATCAAGCGCACTCCACCCCTCATCATCTTCAAGCAGAGCATTGGCATTGTTAGCTATAAGCAGTCTTAGCACTTCGGTGTGCCCATTTCTTGCCGTCCACGCCAAGGCGGTTCTTCCAAAAAAGTCTTTGCGGTCAATCTGAATATCTGAGAACTGTAGAAGCGCTTCGATCACCGTAACGGACCCTCTTTGTGATGCAACATGTAAAGCAGTCTGGCCGAACAAATCAACGATGTTCACATCAAGAAGCGAATTCGAAGCCAACAGTCTAAGCTCCAGAGTCCGCTCTATTCTTGCCAGTTCAAGTACTGGGTTGGTACGAGGATCGACCACACGGCGATGGAAAAAGTCGTTGATAACATAACGTAGTTGGTGGTTGTCGCAAGCTTTTTCTAAGGCATCAAGATCTGTAAGTGTCAAATTCTCGAATATGCAAGATAGAAGTTCTGTTGGAACATTCCACAGCCTTGTTTGCAATGCCATTAAGCAATTTCGTGGATTTCCGTGTCTGTGCGAAACAGACCATTAAGCCCTAGTTTTATCTGCCGCCTTAATAGAATCTCTATTGTTCTTTGACACGCTTAGTCTGACAAGTAGATTTAAAATGACATCATCTCGGTATTGATATCCATGGAAGAGCCTAAATCGCATGGCAGTGGAATACGGTTTTGTCAATATTTCTCTTACCATACATAATACATCTAGAAATGCAGACTAAGATATAAGGTGGAGGCTCTATTACGTATGTAGCTACGGTATTTCTCGCCATCATAAGTTCCATCCTGCCACCAAGGAATGTAAGTGGTAACTTCCGACTCAAGCATAATTGGCGCGGCAGCAAGGTTGCGAAATTGTAGGAGGGCGCCTCATTGACACTATCAGCAGTACTATTTCGAAACGTCGCGCTTTACTGGCGTAAATGTAAACCAACACAATGGCGAGACAAGGTTGTAGTTTGAGACCCGCTGCAAGGCGATTGCTGAAGCAGGCGGGCTCCGAGCTGTGTTTGCATCTTTGGGGTATTGATATATTTGAATTGCAGCACGGCAGCATGAAGGTGCTGGTATCAACCATTTTAATGAGTTTTTACATTATACGTCGGAGCTGTGGCAAAAGACGACGTCGGTTGAATGAATAAACATATTTCTCATATAAGCTACCTCTACAACTGGTTTGAGTGCCAGTACCGCACTAGTAGTCAAAGCAAGATAGACGCAAAATGATGTAAGTCCAACACGTCTTTTCCATCGTAACGCAAGCTAATACAGCTGGCCTGTTGCCTCTCCGTAGCTTGGTGGCCCCGCAAACGGTGGACCGGCTGTCTGTTGGCCATGATTCGGGTCATCCGATGCTTCTTGCCTCGAATCTTGCAAATCTTTCTTGTCACAGTCTTTGTCTCTCACTCTTCTCGCTCGCATCAAGTAGACCACGGCAGCAATCGTTATTGTGACGGCCATTACAAGAACAACAGTCACACAGATCGCAAACTTTGTGTTCTGAGTGTCACTGCTCGATGCTGGAGCAGAGTTGACCGCGGGGTCCATCGGTAACCGTGATGCGTTGAAGCTGCAAGGACCGCTCTCGTAGAGTTTTTGGTGAGAGGCTAATCGAACAATATCGCACTGACCGTACACAGATTAGCGTGATCGGTGCATCATGATGAGTAGACGGAAAAGGGGCGGCGAACCTGGTCAAGGACAACCATGATGCTCTTAGATGAACGACACAGAGTCGGATGTATGAAAACTGTGGGCTCTGGTCATAAGGGATTGTATTTAAGAAGCTGATCGGATGAAGCGACGTTATGGGGACATGTCAAGGTGTAGATGTTAATGAAGGAGAGTCTCATCTGGAACTGCCTAGGAATTATCATGTCTGGCACGGATCTACGATAGGGTCCTTTTTACTAGTTGCAGAAGCAGTGGTAGCCACCATACGATAAAGAAACATCTAGGTGGGGCTACCCAGATGTGCAACCTTCGTGGTTTCGCGCAATTACCAAAACATGTTATGATTATGTACTGTATGGTACTGTACTTACATACAGTGCTAAATGTGCAGTACAGATTCTAACGTACTGCAGCTGACATGGTATTGTTATGACATGCAGGCTTTTAAGCAATCACATGAATTCTCTGTCCTCGGTGAAACCGTACCTCAGAATACTCGGACTGCCTTTCCCTATCAAAGGGTCAAGATCGTGCCTATGACAGGGAGAAACATTCTTTTTGTATAAGCAACGTGATATTGCCTTTTACGCGACTTTAAGCTGCCTGTGGAGACGTTGCGGTAGAAGAACGTTTCGCTAGTGACCACGGGTCACACCGCGCCGCTCTCTTAATAAGATTTCAGCAGCGCAAGACAGTATTAATAGTCGTCGGCATAAATTATATGTTGGCCGAAAGATTCGGGTATAGGCTTGTCGTCTAGAGATGATTTGTGGAATTTTGTTTGAGGGTTTTAAGATTAAATTATGTGCGGACTCGCCTCGTATTAACTCTCCTTAAGTTCTGACGGGTCGCGACGACTGGTTGTTTTGGAGGAACTTTACAGTTAAGTTGGTCTAGTAGCCTAGCCGTATTATGAAATAAGATGGGCAAATATTATAAAGTATTATACAGTAAGATCTTAATATTATTAATAATACCAGAATTCAAGAATTCACTATTACAGGTCCTTTAAAACTTAGCCAAACGTTTAGGTGACTTGTCCCGTTATGTGCAGAGACTTCTATTTACCAATACACTTTCGCAGTGCATTCCATTCAGTAAGCATAAGTAGGTGACTAAAACTATCAGATTCTGGGTTCATACTCTTCAATCTTACTAAAGTGTATTTCAGCATTCGATTCGCTCTTTTAGGCCGAAGGTATTTAGTCTTAAAGGCCCGTAAAAACATGTCTTTCTTGATCTAAATATTCCCCTTTGCACAGGTTCCTCTCTGTTTATAGGACCTTACTCCAGTGCCTTAAGCCTTCTTCAGAAACGGAACAAATCAGCATGGGCGCCGAGGGTAAGAAAAGACAATCGTAAGTCTGGCTGCCACCTCGTGTCTCACAGGCGCTATTGCTGACTTCGCACCAAGAAACTCTAAAGCTGGTCTGGCATTCCCTGTTACTCGTGCCAAAAAGCACCTTAAGAACAATACCGGGCTTCGTGTAGGTGTAAAGACTGGCGTTTACTTGGCTGCCGTTCTCGAGTATCTTAGCAGTGAAATTTTCTTTTTGGCTGGTAACGCCGCCCACGAAAGGAAAAAATCTCGAATAATGCCTCGAGACTTGCAGCTTGCTATCCGAAACGATGATGAATTGAGCATGCTGCTTCAGCAAGTTACCATTCCACAGAGTGGTGTGCTGCCAAATATTCACCAGAGTAAGTTGTGTTGACCGAATTTCTCTGTGTGTTCTTACTAAGATTTAAAGACCTCCTGCCGAAACTAAAGGGAAAGGAAACGAGAAAAGGCATTGGCAAGCCTAAGAGCCGATGACTGTAACATGATACTTGCGTTGTGTACCGTTCCGTCGTAATGGCTAATTTTGATCGCTAAGACAACGGTCACCCGGCTCGAAGGTCAATGTCTACGTGCAAAGTTTGTGAAAATATTCAGAAGTGTATTTAACAGCGATAAAGCAGGTGCAAGAAGACATAATAGCTGGGGAGAGTGCGCATAGTCCTGTTTCTTTCATTTACTTAAAGAGCCGGTGGGAGCTCGTTGTTATTAATACAGTAATACACGGGCACTACGTTGTGAAATTGTCTGCTGGATTCCCCTAAAGTCTGTTACATCTCTCCATGGCACCATTTCGAAATACACGCGTGAGCGTGCCGCTGGACAAGCTATCCAAGATTGTAGCTGTTTGATTACCCCTAGCGGATGAGCCCACTAATTTTTGTAATGATGTCGGTGCATAACGACGGTCTTCCCTCATTTGCCTGATGCTAACACGGTGACAAGACCATCCACGTTGCTGTGCCGGGCAAAATGGGAGCCCTGACTCGAGTAATGAAAAGCTGTGCATGCTTCGTCACGTTACTGACATAGGTACGACGCCGCACAACATTGACATCTCCATCGAAGCTATAATTGGTGGCGGTACTGGTCTAAATATGACCTAGTGGGCTTCCCTACGGGTGCCAGCCGCCGGGTATATCTATAGTTTCTCAAGCGACGATACATCCAGTGGGCCAAATCTCATGGCAACTATGGGGCAATTATATAAAAAATCAGATGATGAATCTTTGCGCCTTTCTGGAGATACTCTGATAGGAGATTCCATAATTGACAATGTAAGACAATGGAATATCAGCAGATCTCGATTTTCCAGAGTATACAACATTCAAGTCGGACTCGAAATTGGGGACAAGTTGATAGCAGAGACAGATTTCAACATCTGGAAGAGGTTGTCCAAACTATCCCTCCATGGCGCAAACGACAACTCGCCCGTAATTGCCGCATCTCACATGCCTTGGGGGTCCAGCAGCCTCCACCTCGGCTTCAGCGGCCCTGATCCTGTTCAAGGAACACATTGGGAGACGATGGTGAGAGTAACGGATTTGCCAAGGACCCTTACGGGTAAAGATGTCTACGAATGGGCAGTACAGCTGCCTGGAGAAGACGAGATTGTATATCTCAAATGGGTTGGCAAAACTACGAAATTGGTGCAACTCTGTGGTATTGGCCCACCCCAGGAATCTACACTCTATGACTCGCGAGATGAGGGTGTTCTTGCGAAGTTTACCAGCAACACAACAGCATTTACAGAGGGCACATTACAAGTAAAAGACTTATGGTACCAAAGGTTTGCTGGTTTAGACGCGAAACGTCTGCTCATTTCATTCTTGGCGATGTATGAGACTAGGAGGAGAAAAGCTCATTGTATTATCTATGGACCCACGAGGCGGGGGAAGACAGATGCATTGCTGGATTAGGCCTTCTAGCTACAGGAAAAGCACAGTGAAAGCTTGAAGAGTTGCTGCTCCGTTGTTGAGTCTCTTCATGTAAAGGGATGTATTTGTGACAGCTGCTCTCCAGGTGCGGGTTTCTCGGGAGAACAGATACGAAGCATGTAACGATTTTGTTCGATGCGAGTCATGGCTGCGAGACCTCTCAGTGTTATTATAATTCTCAGATCCTTAATTTTAATCCCATGTCCCGAGCTTTTGTATATTAGTACTATGCTTACGTGCTGTCACGTAGGCATATATTATTGATCACTAATAATTATCCAGAAGCCAGGCTATTTCATTAGTATTTAATAAGTCGTAAGTACTTGTTCAGAGCCTAGCAACCTAATTATAAAGTTGTTGCTATAGTTAAGACATCTTATACCCCTCCTTTTTCGTACCGAAGAGGCAAATCTCTAATTTATCATGTCCTTGCATGAAACGTGGCAAGATTGCCTTTTGCTCTTTTCCCGAGGGCGTTTGCTATGGCGAGAATGTCGATCGATCTATTCAGAGGTCACGTCCAGGCGCGGCCGCAAGAGTGGTTTTTAAGTACTTAAGGTTAGGGGACGACACGACAAGGATTCAAAGTAAGGACTGTATTTTCAGAGACATGCAATTTGCTGATCTGTCCGCCAGTGTATGGGAACAGGAAGCCCGAGCTAACGGGCGGCAAACCATCTACGAGGTCTTTGGAATAGCAGCTGGATATATAGGCATTAATCTTGGTCAATCATGCAAGCAAAGTAGTATTTTAAGCCGACTTATTTAAAATAGACTTTCACTCCCATATATCTGCAGGCGGTTCCCGAACCAGCAGAGGCAGCGTCATTCACAATGCAAACCTTGAGTGTCCTGTTACTTACATGCATTACGGTGGTATACGCTGTTTATGTCCCAGATCAGATTGCACTATGGATCCCAAATCCATGTGACAGCTTGGACGGCCTTTTACAGCTGTCGAACTACTTGCGCCAGTCCTTTGATAAATTCAACCACGACAAGGTCCCCAACCCTGACCTGATTACGGCGTATAGCACCTATACTGTCTCATCCATATCTCCTGGTTCAACTGATGCCTGGTCGTATAACACGCAGGGATCTACTCCAATACTCACGAGCTCATATAACTCTGCTACATGTACCACATACTATCTACCACCAGCAACGAGCACCATCGAAGCCACAAGTGCAGATATCACTGGGAGTGATGCAGCAACCCAAACGAGCAACGCCCAGTATCCGGCCAGTACTATAACGAGTCTATCCCTGGTGTCTACACTAATGACGAGTGGGGTGTCGTCATCGACAAATTCCGCCGCTACATCAACGTCGTCTGACACGACACAGGGAATCCCGACAATGTCAGATTCCATGACAACGGGCACAAGCACGACACTCTCAACAGAAGTGACCTCTCTAACCCCGGAACAACCGACGACTAGCCTCCCATCGTCGATGTCAAACACCCCGACGAGTACTTCTGTGACACCAACCGCTTCGACAAGGTTGAATTGCTTCGAGGAACACAAATTGACGGTATATCCGGATCAGGTGGCTAGATTTGTGGGTGAATTTTGTACGGATGCCAACCTGGACCTGAAAAATAGTGTCCGTTGGTTCGGTAGGTCATCGAGCCGTGGGTGGCGCGGGGTCAACTACACATTTAAAATTACAAACACCGGAGCGAAAAATTCAGACAAAGACGCCGTACCCAATATTCAGGATTTCTGGAACGTGTGCAACATAACACTCTATGACGCATGGGAAGGATGTAAGTACACTATACCACACCCGTCTATGGATTCATCCATCTTGACAACTCAATTAGGTCGTAAAAATGGTGGTTGGGGTGGGACAATCAGTTTCATGGATTTCGAATGGACAACCCAGCCCCTGCCCGCCGCCTAGAGCGTTTGAAGCCACAAGAGAAGGGAAGGTGAAAGGATTTAGCGTGATACTCGCTCTCATATATAGCCTGAAATAGATTAACAATGACGTGTGTCCGTAGCATACTGTATTACACCCATGCTGAACTCTTACTTATGTCACAGAGTCCTTGCTCTGTATCATGCTCACTCCTATGATTTGATGCAAGTCACTCGTCGGGCGAGCTTGCCTGACTATTTGTTAATCATCATGACTTGTCTGGCCGCCGATATGAAGCCGTTTATGCACTCCGATAGACCCCAACCAAATGAATCTGAACGAATGACGGCAAACCTTATAACAACCAGATGATGCCACTCCAGTCTTCGGTGTCACGCGGAATTCACGAGTCGCACAGAACAGAACAAGAATACCAAGGGAATGTGACATATCTTCTTGCGCTACTTTATGTCTTCGGCGTCTCGGTCTGCGCTGCAGAGCCCGAGACTGCACATTGGGTACCGAACCCTTGTGACAGCGTTCGTGGTCTGTTGACAGCACTGCAAAGCTCATTCTACGAGATGAATGAACCAGTTGTCACGAAATTAGATTTGATCTATGTTAATGCCTTTTCTACCTACAACGTGCTCTATGTTAGTCCTGCAGCGACAGAGAGTAGGGCTGGAATACGCTCGGGGCAATTCTGACGCTCGTACTGCAACCTGCTTGGCCCCACAACGTGCAACCCCGACAGGTATATCTCATCCGATTAACACAGCTGCAGCGAGTGACGTCTCTCCAACGCCTATGACGATCATCCAAGGACATACGATCGCAAAGATGAGTCTTCCCTCTAGATGGAGATCCCTCAGCAGTACTTTCGCAGTCGGGAAATCTGTCGGCGTAATCAGTGGAATCTTTCAAACCTGGGTGACCGCTTGTGCTCCTGACCCGGTGTTCAAAGTAGATCCTACGCCAGTTCCTGGCTTCATAAGCTCCTTTTGCAGCGAGGTCAGGAGAGGGAAATGGCGCAAAGGCGAGAATCAGGAAACGCCTGACGATAAGCCACCGTATACAGCCTCTAAAGTCGCCTATTCAATGGCTGTCAAGGACAGAACTCCCATGGCGGAAGCCCTACCGAGCTTTCCAGATTTTTTAAATGGATGTAAGTCTCAGCTGAACTCAGTTTAAAGGAACTGTAGGTAACATCCCTTACTAGCGGATCCGTATCTCTTGTTCTACATCTAAATACGGCTATAGGTGGTAGTTAAGGTCAAGGTGGTTCTTTAGTCGATCTAGACGGTTTTGTCTGGACGCTGAAGATGTCAAAAAAATGTGAAATGGTTGTGGGTTGTAACTTAAGGACAGGGAAGGCGAAACTGAATAAGAACTTTCGCCAGTCGAAGCCAAGTAGCAAAACTTCTCAACCCTATAATGTGCAATGCCTTTCAAATACATGATGTGACGTCAACAGGATTGTTTGCTGAATCCATAGTTGTTCGACCTTCCCACCAAAGGGAGGCTTTCTACCAGACTTGGGGTTGCAGTGCCCGAAACCAATGAAACTTCCCATTTCAGCAAATACACACAGTGCTGTCCCCGTGGACGGGGTCAACTTCGCCAGCAAATGACATAGCTTCCATGGCCGATGTTGACTTGAGTTGTGATTAGCGAGAAAGGCCCTCTGGTCCGCTAGTTTTGTAAGAGCCTGCCCACCCCCATCGGATTAGGGCATGCTTCACAAGGTATCACCTACAAATCGGTCCCTAGGAATGCTTTACTGAGGCAAGACTTTGTCGTAATAACCTTGCGGGCTTCCCAAACGTTGACACTAACCCAACCTGGTCTGTCAGGAGTCACTCATATGATAACAGTGCAGTAGAGAAGATCGTAAAACCAGGATCAAAACAATGCGGATGTACTGTGCATAGATCCTTCCGTGGTCTTCCGTGCGTTCTAAGGGTTTGATTCTTCACCAGGAATATAAAGACTGTCCGTTTCCCTTACCCATCTTCTCTCCAGTAGATTATCTAATATATGCTTTCCTTCTCCAGATATGCTATCCGCGTATCACCTTTAATAAGACTCCCACCATAGCATCCTGAAACCTACCACCATAATGGGTGAAATACCGAAGAATTGCACAAAAAGGGCCATCTACTATCCCTGCGGTTTTGCCAATGGCTATTTGTGACTGGTATTCTCATCATGAACTCTATTTTCTTGGGCATGATGAATTCCCACGATCTCCGTGTCAGCCGCTGCCTCGTCTTTGCCGAAGGTTTTGCGATCGCAGGTTATGTATGGGATCAGCCAGGGCTGTTCATTTCTCTCTGTTAAGGTTACCGCTTTATCCCTTATATTGCAATTGCTATCAAAGCCTTTATGATGGGATGCTATATTTTTATTGCCACGGTATATATGGCGTAGTGAAAGCTGTAACAGCTACGCCGATACGCCATTTAGCGCTGTCATTGGCATAGATGGATTGCCCAGTGTTCGGGATTCGTGTGGAATGCAGACGGCCATTTTTGCTCTTTTAATTGTCGTAACGTATGTTTAAAATAACTGGTCGTGGTTGTTATTTTCTGACAAATTTCTCCACTATAGAATTACCACTTTTGGCTGTCTGGTAATGGAATTGGCTATCACCACCCTCTATGTTATGCGTGGCAAAGATGTGAATGGTGCGAGTTTCACAGTGAACCAAGTTTCAATTCCTTACGGCCAGCACACCACTTTCCAGGGCACACAGCTGATGTCTGCAGCCTATTTCATCTCAGGTCCAGGTGGGGCACTTTAATCGCCTAATTAGGTAGGCGGTCAATACTTCAAAATATTTCAGAGCAAGTGCTCTGCACTAGGGAGTGCTGCTGGCATTGCTACTGACATCGCTACTAGCATTGCTGCTAGTATCGCTACTGATATTGCTGCTAATAGGGGGCATATGCTCACTATAAATTACCTATTAGTACTAGCTTTATCAGGCAAAGCGCCGCTTTGCCTGAGTTTTGCCTGAAATGCGGAACGAAGGCAAGTGAAGATGCAGTTCCGAAGGCTGCGGCTGCCCGCTTTGCCTATTTAAAATAAATCTAATAGTAAGGCCGACAACTTTTAGAATACTCATCGGCGATTGGACGAGTCAACGACGAGGAATTTGAGGTACGTACCGAGTTAGTGATGCTTTTAGCAGGCGCGTTGTGATGTTGCGGAAGGTGGGCAGCGCCGCAGGCAGGAGCCCGCTGCAAGCGGCCCCTGGAGCAGAGCTTTGCATGTAGTGTAATTATTGTAGTTTTTAGCCCTAGCTGTAGTTTGTAGTGTAGTGAAGACTACCCTGTAGTGTAGTGTAGTGTAGTATGTAGTGACCTATAGTGTAGTGTGTAGTGTAATGTAGTGAAACTACACTACACTACATTTACTACATTTGTAATTAAATTTATTAATGTTTATTATTTTTTTTATTACTAAGCCGATTTTTCTGTTTACTAAGCTGATTTTTGTGTATTAAGCAGAGAAAAGCTGCTTAGTAATTAATAAAGAAATTAAAAAAAATTAATAAATTTAATTACAAATGTAGTGAATGTAGTGTAGTGTAGTTTTAGCATTTGTAGCGTAATGTGTAGTGTAGTTTTTTTAGGTTACCTGTAATTATTGTAGTATGTAGTATGTAGTGTAGTGTAGTTCTACACTACACTACATTCACTACATTTGGAAGTGTAATGTAGTGCAAAGCTCCAGGGCTTGGAGGGCCCCCGGAGGGAAAAAACACACAATGCCACTTCATGATTAATAAAAAATACATCATGCTTAAGGGAATAGAATTAATAGAAAAGGATCTCATAATCTGTATTAAAATAGCCTATATTGGCAGTATACGCGCATTAAAATACTAACCTTATAAGGGTCGGCCTGGTCACATGATCACCCATAACAGCTCCTGCCTTGAATTGTAAATAACAGCGCCTGCCTCTTCAAATCAAGCCCTTTCAAATCCAGCCCTTCAATCAAGCAAGCCCTTCAATCAAGCCCTTTCAAATCGAGCCCCCGGAGGGCCCCCGGAGGAAAAAAAACACATAATACTACTTTATAGTTAGTAAAAAATCTAAAATAGCCTGGCTACCGCCGCTTTGCCTCCGCCTAGGATACCGACGAAGTCGGCAGCATCCCAGGCTATGTTAGGTCTCTTAACTTTTTCTCACACTAATATACTGTGTAATAGGCTAGACCTGAGATCAGCTAGAACCCCCGCACTTTTCCTTGGCAGGATTGAGTCTGCAAAAATGGAATCTGCGACTCCTTCTCTACCAAACTTTCTTCATTAAGGCCTATCCTTAGCCCTATGGCAACTGTCTGTGACAAACCTACAGCGATGCATAGTCTTCGCCATACGGGCTGAGCACGTCGGGTGTTGACAGCAAGTTGCCGACAGTGGTCATAAACCAAGCGTATCGCTGGAGGAACTGCATGCCGTCTAAAATCGGCAAAACTTTGCTGAGGAAAACTCTGACTTCCTTAGTTGTACCTGCGGCGTTAAACTCCGTCAGCCAGATTGGTTTACCAGGACAGGCGTCGTGGGCGAGGCGGAGAAACGAGATCAGATTGTCTGCGTGCTTCGTGGATCCGTACCAGTGAACGACACAGAAGTCTACCTTGCAGCCCCTCTGCTGGCAAAGGTCAAGAAAAGCACGCAACCAACCAAGGCTCTTTGGGTTGTCTTGAGTGCTCCCAGCCACGTCGCTCGTCACAGCCGGAGAGCCGATGGCAACGTTAGAATACTGGTTCAGGTACTTGATATGAGAGTCAACCGCTCTTGCAACAGTCATATTTGCTTGACTAGCATGGTCTGGCTCATTGAATCCCAAGATATATTTGAAACCTCGTGCGCGTAATGCATTCATGTTGTTCTGGAGCTGCCAGGCAGTGCTTTCGTTCCACAGCATCGGGACAAATTCGATGTCCCTTGACAAGCCGTTGTCTTTCCAGTCCCAGTTGTAGGCCCATGTGCATTGGCGACATTGTTTATGGAATGTGTTAGCCAACTGTGCATCGTTATATGCAATCCCTCGTTTCCCAGCTGCTGTGAAGGCTGATGCTAATGACTTTTGGTTGTCTGTGCCTTCGGGACAGACACAACGTTGAGCTTGAATGGCAACGGCGATAAAAACCAAAAATATTGCGAGATTCATGGACCGAGACACTAACAGGGGTCTTTAAGACTTAAATATTTACCACCCAGATATCACATGGCCACGATGGTCGATCGTGCGATGGGGGGTCTGGACGCTTAAGAGTCATAGACTTTACGCAATTTAGGAACGTCGCATTTGGTATTGACCGATAGGACTTATTGACAAGATCTGACTGAATAACATGGTTTCTGACGATATGTTGTCCACACGCCGGAGCTTTCCCTCGTATCTGCAGGGTTATTACAAAGAAGCATTCCTGTTGATGTCAGATTTTCTTGCATCATTTCTCCACCATTACGGGCGTAACGTGCATCATGACTATGCAGCAAGAATTGGCCACACCGAGTGCGCTGCTGCACTGGGCTGTGAGGGGCGCAGCGTTGCACTATGGTTTCCTCCGTGTTATTTGCTCTTTAGGAATGTCTTGTCGTCGAAATTCCATAACTGGACCTTCTGGATATCCCACGATTCTATCCACTAGCTGGAACTCGCCAGGGTTGGCTCTACCGAGTTGACTTTTCGCCCGTCTATCGCCGCCTTTCCCTCTCCAAGGCCGCAGTCCGCGCCAGGGATGGAACGAAATTGAAATCTCCAGACCAAGATTGCAACTGTGAGTGCCAGCTCTGCATAGACGAAAGAACGACCTATGCAAGATCTCGGGCCTGTGGAAAAGGGCATGAATGCCTGATGCAAAGCCTGACTATTGATGCCATTTGAGTGAGGATCGTACAGCCACGTTTCCGGGGCAAATTCGTGCGGATTAGCAAAATATTCACCGTTATGATGCACGTTATGGCTCTGGTGCCTAAGGAGCAGTGCTAGGGAATGGCGAGTCCGGCGATGATCTCACCGCCAGGACCAACCTCCCGCCAAGGAGGTGACCCAATGGGTAGCGACATTCGCAATGCTTCATCAATACAAGCATGAAGAAAGGTGCAAGACTTGAGTCGTTCTCCAAGGCGAATGCGTTCTTCGTGATTAAAGTTGTTTCGGACCTCTTTACATAGCCGATGGTACGCACGCTGATTTCTGCTGAGGTAGAAGAACAATGCACATAATGCTATAGTAGTAGTGTTAAAGCCTATAAAGTATTAGATTATCAAAGTTATCAAAATTGTGTTCATTAAGCATATTCTCCTCAGTCGGAATATTAACAATTAAATGGATAACTTGCTCACCTGCAACGACAAACATGCCCCTTTCTGACTAGATCCCTTACCTATGGGCAATGCTCTAACTGTCTGGATAGATAAATCTGAGCAAAAACGTCGGTCGGTTGATCAAGTGGCTTAGTTCGATTGTATATGGCTATCTTCACCCATCGCTAAAAGGCCCTTGTGCTTCTTATAGCCTCTCTGAATAGCAGCTTGTCAATTTTAAGCACCGCAAGTAGCGGGATGTAAGAGCATGCTTGGTTGATCCGAGCAAAGTATAGTCCTGGCTCAGCAGCAAGTCCATCAGAGTATTAAAGATCAAATATCCCGCCCAGTAAGATATTCTCAGCGGCTCGCTCTATTCATCTCCGCTGTGTTTTAGGGACGAATTAATTTAGTCACAGAAATGCTGTATATGACGGATAAGTCTCCCCTTAAATTTTCTAATGCTTGCTTCCGAAATGGCTTTACCGAGACACCGACGCCTTTAACTATGCACGGTTTTGTCTAGTATATTAAAAAGATTCACTGCTCTGGGATTAAACTCTAAGAAAATATGATGCTTTTTAGTGTTTTATTTTGAGCTATACGTCTGCGAGGATTGGTTAGTAACCAAAAAGACCGAGACTCAGTTTCGGGAGCACCAGTGACCCGCCTCGGTAACCTTCTATGCTGTTAAACAGCAACCAGTTTGGTCCGTATCTCACAACTAGGCCTGAGTTCACGTTAGTCAGCATTAGATGCAGACACCATGTTCGAATCCATCATCCGCCAACAGCAGACCAACACTTACAATCCTGGTCGGATCCATTGTTTTTTGTTGATATTAATGCACAATTTGCATCATTGAAACCGCGTTCAGGCTAGTGTAGAGTAGTTAGCCGGAATATCTGTGTTGTTTTCATGTTTTTACATCTGAGTACGCGCGAGTTACATCGCCGATTTAGTGCTATAAGAACGAGTCTGGGACGGGTAACAAGAGGATTCAAAGCCATAGCAATTCCGCAAAATTACATCTGGTAGCCAAAATGAATTTTTCTAAACAAATTTTGGACCAGAAGATCTGGTCTCCGCTGAAAGACCATTCTGGCGCATCTGCACACGAGAACTTCCAATTACATTATGATCGGGCACGTTCAATGTGTCTTGAATCAGGTATCTATGTTCACCTAGCTGACCATGTCTGGGTCATGGATTTGCAAAGCTGACAGCATAATATCAACATGTAGGATTAACAATAACCGATATCAGGGATCTCACACCGAAGTTCTGGGCATTCCACTTTGATCGTACGTCCGAGCATACACGAGGAGCATTCTAAGAGCATCCACTGACTGTCGTAGTCATTGCCACCCGTGACATGACCGCCTTCATCATTGCCACCATCCATCTGAATCTGTGTATTGGAACCCTTAGTTCATTCTACACGTCTCGTCCAGATCTGTCAAGCTTAATTAACGATCTCCTGGACTTTAAGGCATGTGGGGAGTTCATGCTGACCGAGATAGGACATGGTCTTGACGCCCGTAACCTCGAAACAACAGCAACCTTGCTGCCTAGTGGCTACTATGACCTGCACAGCCCTAACGAAGCATCCTGGAAAGCGATGCCGCCCTCAACTCCTCTGTGCGGTGTGCCGCGTGTGGCCGTAGTGTTTGCCCGCCTTGTCATAGGCGGTCACGACCACGGGGTGAAGGCTTTTATTATTAAACTAAGCGAGGCTCAGCAAATGTGCCAAGGTGTTACCTCCCGTGTCTTGCCTATTCGACCTGGGACGAAGCCCCTAGACCATGCCATCACCAGTTTCAACCACGTTCTTCTGCCATCCACCGCCTTGCTAGGGTCTAGGGACAAACCAAGTGATGCCCGCTACGACTTTTTGCGTCAAATATGGAGAGTTTCCATCGGCACGTTATCACTCTCTATTATGGGAGTGTCGTCCATCCGGGTGGGAAGCCGAATTGCTCTCCTTTACAGCCAGAGGAGGCTCGTTTCAACGGGCTCCGATGCGGTCAAGACACCCATTCTCCACTACAGTACTCAGTGGCGACCAATTGTCAGAGGGTTTGCAAGCTCCGTCGTCCTTAAGGTGTTTGCCCGATGGACCATTGACCAGTGTTGTAAGAGGGCAACGAAAGATAACGTTCGGCAGGCATTGGCAACAGTGTTCAAGGCAATCGTAATACGAGAAGCGAGAATTCTTGACGAATTGTCTGAGCGGTGTGGATGGCAGGGCTTGTTTGCCTATAACCAGATTAAGGAGCTTGCACTTACGTTTCAAGGAAACTCCATTGCTGAAGGCGACACACTAGTGTTGTGCATACGTAAGTGGGGCGTTCACGCGCTTCTAGAGACCGCGGTTTCTAACACCTCTCGTCAGGCTTAGGATCAGAACTTCTGGGGAACAAATACTCTCTGCCGGAGCCGCTTGACCCGGCTAGTCTTCTGGCTAAGTATGAGGCTGGCATGATCCAGGAAGTCAGAAGTACACTGAACGATCTGGGCGGATACAAAAACCACAGAAGGGAAGGATTTAACGATCTCATATTGCCACGGTGTCGGAAACTCGTTGAAGGGATCGGTAACAGGATGGCGTATGAAGCGGCGAGAGCACGTGGTGTTCCTGAAGCCTACCTCCAGCTATGGCTGTATGAGTGTATGGCGGAAGATCTAAGTTGGTACACCGAAAGTGGCAACATGATGAGGGACGATTTTTACCAGACACTTGCAGGTGCATACAAGACTGCCTTCACTTACGTCCTACGGTTTGACAACCGTGGTGGAGAGGATGACTACTTGACAGCACCAATCCAGTCCGACGTATCATGGAGCGAGTTTCTGCAGACACTGCCAGCCTTTTCGCACGGTAATGCATATGCGTCCCGAAAACCAGCGAGCAGACTTTAGTTAGACCTTGATCTTCTTTTCTCAGCATTAACCGGACATTGCCCGAATACCATGGTCAGTGGAGGTCCAGGTGGCTTGATCCTGATACAGTCATTAATTGTGTCATGATATCGGAAATTGATATGTTGTTCCATTACCCGTTCTGTCTTTCGTTTGAGTTCTCGTTTAAGATATCTCACAAGGTCATTTTGCTCCGCTTTTGCTGACGTTGTTTAATTGTGAGCATCGAGTGCGGCCTAATGACTGTCTGGCCTGTGCAATTATAGAATTGTAGACTTGTAGACATTAATTAAAGACAGAAAGAAGATATAATATATATATTATCAAACCCTGGGGTTTTTTATCCTGCTAAGGACTATTAACTGACCCTTCTATCTGGAAGGCAGCTAACATCTGAAGTAAGGTTTCCCTATACAAGGGGTAAGCAGATCGGCAAGAACCACTGATGTACTAGATACTAGCCTGGGCTAGCTAGAGTAAATAATCAATCAATCAATACATATATTATGATTATGCGAAGAAGAAAACTAAATAAGAACCAAAAAAATGCCACGTAGTGGTAAATTGTGCATTACCAAACTCCGTCAACTGGCAGAACCACAACAGCTCCGTGTCAGGCCGGCTATGCCGCGAGTGACAACGACATCGTCCACGTGGCTTATGCAATCGCTCCTTGCCCCTTCCGACGCTTACAGGCTCGATCTGGCTGCATGCGTGTGGAAATTGGCCTTTTGGCATTCATTCTAACCCCTCTGCTTTTAGGCTGGGCACTTTGCCGGGGAGTCTTATCAAGAACAGGAGTGGGGGCATTGGGCGGAGTGGAATTGGCTGGAGTGTGCCAGCGGAGGTCATCAGAAGCCATGGCATTCCTCACAGAAAGGCTATCCAGTAATTTATCGTTCAGGGAGACGATTTTGTACTTTATCTGAGCGATAGCTTGATCAGTTTCTGTAAAACTTTTATTTAAGGATTCGTAAAGCTGGTCAGAGTGTTGTCGAATTTCTCGTGCATGTTTCTCCGCGCGCTCGTTCAGCTCATTGGCTTGATGCTCAGATATTCTTTTGGAGGCAAGACAGAAAGCGGCGAGCAGAGGGCGCAGCATGGGCATCACAGCCTGAGACAAGGCTCCCTGAAGCATACGCTCCTGAGGGTTCGCCGTAGCATTGGTAGGATTTCTCTGGGGGCTTGCTGCGTTCATCCCGACTAATTCAAAGACCAACAAATATGCAGTGTCTATTAAGATGGCGAATGAGGTCTTTTATTTGTTTTTTAATTGCACATGGAATCTGCTAATTTTGTGACGGCTACGCCGTTAGTTAAGACCAACGATATCCTGGAGACATTGACTCTTATATTACGAGATCAGCAGTTTTAATAAGGCGGGATTTGTCAATCTGCAACTAAAGACGTAGTAATTTAAAAAGTATCGAATTCGTACAGTACTGTACTTAACAAGAAACACTAGAATGGCTTTTACGTCGTTGGCTTACGACGCCATGGCCCACCTTACATAATTGAGGTTAAAATAAGATTTGAAACATCCGCATCATGCGAGCACCTGTTGTTTTTCATCGTCTCAGCCAGCCATCACGTGAGTGTTCGCCTAATTATGTAGCTGAAGTGCCAGCCCTAGCCCCCTTGGATGTCAGAACAGTTATACATGGACTCAATGGAACTTAGGCGCGCCTCAACCCACAA
Source organism: Sarocladium terricola (assembly GCA_029379155.1). Taxonomy (NCBI): domain Eukaryota; kingdom Fungi; phylum Ascomycota; class Sordariomycetes; order Hypocreales; family Sarocladiaceae; genus Sarocladium; species Sarocladium terricola. Next base: position 929,023 of record JAHKSO010000010.1, read on the forward strand.
TTGCCGAATAAGTATTTATGTTCTCCCTACACCTAGCCTTCGGCAAACCGCATATTGCCTTGCACACTGCTGTGTAGTACAGCCTGGCTAACGCCGCTTTGCCTGCGCCTAGGATACCGACGAAGTCGGCAGCATCCCAGGCTATTTTACAATAAAGTAAGCTACAGGTGGTGTCTTGATTGGAAGCAGATGGGCAAGCAACGTAGAATACAGAACGGCTATAGAGACAGGAGTAAGGAGGAGACGATGGCCTATCTTGATTAGAGCAAGGCAGTAGAGGATCGGGTGGAGGCTCTAGTAGCGGCTAAGATGGAGGGTAATCAATTCTCTAACAGAAGAGGGTATGCGTGAGATCTGGGAGGCAGCTACTGCGGATAGTGATAGACAACAGGCATTGTATTCAGGTAGGTAATTTACCAGGAACCCGTCACTTAAAATCGCTGGATGGCAGCCCTCCGTACCTCTTGTGCGCCTCTGTAGGGGCCGCCCTATGGTAAGCGACGTTTGGTCAGCTTTTGGACTAAAGGCGATCTCGGCCCTCAACCACAAAGAAGGCCCCCCACAAACTATTCGTGTGATCATTCGGCACCCGCCCCAAGAGCTGGCCGCTAGACTTATGTCAATGGTGACACAGAACGCAGGGGTTGGTTAAGCTCGTCTCGGCGACGCGGCCATCCGGTGCTCCGTATTTTCTGACACGGCCGCGGCAAGAAAATCCAGAAACAGATCAAGGTCTGGAAGCAGGTAGTGCTCGTGGATGTCAGCGCGCCACTAGAATAGCTTCAGAATCTGGAGTTCCAGCGCGAGGATGCCTTCCTCTGTGAAGAACAAGTTATTACAAGAACGTATAGGGCACTGTACCCAGAACAAACTGTTAGGAGGCACGTCTAGCAGGTATTTCGCTGTCAGAACCAAGCAGCCGAAAAAAGCCTCGTGAGGGGTACTGCTGGGGACACTCGTTCCAGGTTGCAGAGACCAGCCTAGCTGGCCAAGGTATATGGGGAGAGCTAGCATGACATTTAGTCGCGTTTTTAAATAATATAAAATTCTCGCTATGAAAGATCGTAATGAGGTCTCGCCTGGGGTGGGGATGAAATGCAGTACACCGCATGCACGCAGAGTCGCATATTCTAAAAAGTTGACTAAGGCCCTGGAAGTTGGCTCGTTCAAAAATTCTTCTATATCCACGTCATATACAGTCCTTGTCATGGGACTGATCTGGCTCTTAAAGAGTGTACGCGAAAGCCACGGTTAACACCGAAGAACGATATTCCACTGCTGGAAATACAGTACCTTCGAGAATGCATTTTACATGTTTTTAATATTAAAACTTTAATATCGATTAATATCATTTGCTGTAGTTATACATCACATGTACTCCGTAATCACTGGATTCTACGCCTCGACATGTATTTGTCACAGACGAATGTACATGCTGCCTTTATTCGGCTCTTGGTACAAAAGGCACGAATTAATGTTTCATAACGCGACATCTTGTGTAATAGAGGCAACTATGGCATGAGGATGAATACCGTAGGTCCGCATGACGTCTTGACTTGCGAGCATCCTTTATCTGCGCTGGGGCTGCACGGTGGCAGTTTTCTGGTTACCCATGGCTAAGAACCACACCAGCATTAATAGTCAAACCGTGAATGTTAGGAGAATGAGCATTTGGTGGATATAATGTGCTTAATAAAAACTACAAATTAGGCTTTTTCCATCCTCCCCCGTCTCGCTAACGCGCAGTAATTGAAACGCCAAAATGTGCTTACAAAGAAAACGTTGTATTAAGAATACATATTACGTATCACATGGTACGTGTGCCAGACTCTCCATCATCGATCCTAAATTGAACTCTACCCCCAACACAACGAAGATTAGAAATACATATCAAAAGTCCAGATGCGCTATATTCCGGCCATTATCGCAGGGTAACCCTCCCAAGGGGTTTCCCAGGTGTTAGGCATGGCGACAGGAGGCAGCAAATGCGGTGGCGCTTGAGTGTCGAAATACGGCAGCTGAAAAGACGGAAACATGTTTGCCATGTTCCAGAAAAATGGGTCCATAGTGGGCTGAAAAAGGCCTTGGCCGCCTGGACCGTTTTGCGCGCCGAGACTGCTTTGTGGGCTCAACCCGCTGGTCAGAGTGTTGTGTGTGATCAGACTGGTGCTGTTATTATTTGCATACGGCGGCAATGGAAGGTCTTGTTCGACAACGGCACTCTCCATGGTCGTAGCGGTCTCTGCCTCTACAGGCAGTTGCGACAAGGTGGAGCTTTTGTCATCCATAGAAAAGAGCTCGGCCATTTCAAGGCAAGGCGTTTTCTCGCGTATTATGCTCACCGGAGAGGACTCGACTGGTAATAGTATCGACGGGCTTTTCACCAGCTCCTTGATTTGCCCGATGTCGTTGAGGGTGATGGCAAGCTTTACCCGTTGGAGAATCGTTCTCATCTTTTTGGCGTCCTTTGTCTGTCTTTCTAGCTCCTTTGTCTTTATTTCTAGGTCCTTTCTCTTTTTTTCTCTGTGCTTTTGCTGCGCTATCCGGTTGTTTTCTCTTTTTTGTTTCTGCACCCGCTCTAATTCGGCGGCTTTAGACTCGAATGTAGACATCTTGCTTGTTTGTCTCTAATCATGGTTTCAATACCCAGCTTTAAATAAACCAGAAACAAGAGCAGACCTGTTTCAGGTCCTTCCCCTGAATTGTTTGAGATATGATGAAACATGGGCATACCTTTCCTTTGATTTGTCGTCTTGTGACGTTGCAGGCCGCTCCTGGTAGTCATCTTCTAGGTGGCACCCGTTGTGTAGTAGAGCCACTTGCTGCAGTCAATCACCAAATCGGGTTGGTCATGCAGAGCAGAACAGGTCAGCTAGGCCCCCACTTAGGAGACATTGTTTCAGGTAAAACTTCTTAGGTCACTTGCGTAGCATCGTCGTTATGTGAGTAGGGGTTGCGTGTTATCTTCTCATTACGCTGCTGATACATGCAGAACAATAGGAAGCACAGCGTGAGCAACCATATGATATTAATGGGTGACATGTTCATTGGTCATTAATTGGCCTATGCTGACATGCAGCGGCCGGTATCTATCGAAACAGTCCACCTACCTCCGTCTCACACAGAGACTGGCGTTCTCTGAAGGATGACGAGAAGCACAATCACACACGCCAGGCAGACATCCGCCTTTCCACTTCGCAGTGTCATCGACCAACCTCTCCGCCATATTAATATAATTACTGACTTCAAGAACTACGATCGTGCTTTTATAACCAATGGATGTTGGGTAGCCTGGTGACCTTTTGCTAGCGTGCACGTCATTACTCCTTTGCTTCTCCTGCCTGTGTTTGGGGCCCATGGGCTAACGAGCCCTCCAATCCTTCCAGTGGAGACTCTTCATCGTCGGAACAGAGGAATTCTGCCTTTGAATAATCTGTAAGGTGATTGAAAGCAGAGAAGACAGAGTCTCTGGCGCGCCTTGCCAACGCAAGCCATAATGAAAGCTCAACGGAGGTTTGCGGGGCTGTCTTGGCACCTGAGGGTGTGTGAGCTTGAGTAGCGGCGAATATGAGATTTACGCCCCTGCAAAGGTATCTCGCGCCCGAGCGGTTGGCTTTAATTCGTACAAGAATAAGAGCCGCGATTGCCAGAACCTTGATTATGCGAACTGTGCTCTTGACTAGATCTTCAAGAATATGCAAGACTGCGATGAAAATCAACAGCCCAATTGAGGTATTGGGCATGATGGGCCAGTTCCGTGAAATCTTCATGATTACTTGGGCTGAGACATTGGCACAGCGGACTAGTTTCGGCTTTATATCGACCGTGATGTTTTAGGGTGCTATTTTTGTCCTGGGATTTGTTTCAATATTAGGCACCCTTATCTTCGGAACCCCCTTACTTATGAGTCGCTTGCTCAGGGCCACTGAAAAGTACTTTGCACGTAAAGTGTCGTTAGGTAAATTTGCCTATCTTGGATGAAACACTCGGCCGAGGCCAGAAACGGTACCTTCGTATTTGTCAAGAATCTGTTATGAAGGTTTGCGTAATTGCTTACTTGGCCTTGCTATATAAGTATACTGTACTGAGACACCATGTATAGTATCACATATTTCCTTACCTACGAACCCGAGGACGTCGTTATGTCGCTGCCAATATACACCATACTCTCGCATCTAAACAAGCTTGTTCGCGGGTTCAGACACAACCGTGGAGACGAGCTGCCGTGTCACTGCTCGCCGCCTTCACTACAAGACTACATATCGTGGCTTGTCGAGCGATACGGCCTGGAAGTACCAGAGTTGCTCTACGCATCGGCTTATTTAGGGAGGTTGCATAACTTGCGGCGAAAGCCGAGAGGAATTCAGCGATGCACATCACATCGCCTGGTATTAGTCGCAATTATTGTGGCTCACAAATACTTGTGGGACAACACCTACACAAACCGGGATTGGGGCAGAAGCCTGTGTCTAGCGAGAGAAGAAATAGACAAGATGGAGCGGGCGATGTTGAAGTTACTGCGTTGGGACCTGAGGGTCTCGGATGAGGAATTGCAGGCTGTGGGTTCTGCTGTCCCAGGCCCTGGCAAGCATCCAACTCGGCTAAGCAAGATTCATCTCAGGCGTGAGAACGCGACTATTGGAACTAGAGCCCACAAGATTCTTGTAGCTTAATGACTTATTTATTTAAATATTGCTTCATTATTAATACTAATGGTAACGTGTATGCAGAGCTGTACTGTACAGTATGGAATAAAACACCCTGCATTATAATATTTTTACTTCGTAGTATTGATATGTTCTCCCTCCATATTCGTAGCTTTTCTATTCGGACCCTATCCTGGACCATGACGTCCCTTTTAGTCGGCTTCAGAGGAAAACCTTCCCATAGGGCGGATTAGAAGCAGCAGCGTGTTAAGCCCTTTTCAAACTCTTATTTCATAATCTTATCTATATACAATATAATATATGAACATAATGCCATACGCCTTTGCGTATGAACAGACGATGATGACCGTGATATCTCAACGACCATTAGGGTTTTCTGAAACCGATTGCATGCCTCGGGTTGATTGTTCACATGCCAGCAGCGGCTAAAATATAGCCGATTGACACAAAAGACCTCAAAATACAGTAAATCATGGCCCTTTTACTCAGATGAACATTTCTTGGCGCATCTGTTTCCAGCTTGGTGCTTTAGACTTGGGCTGTTCTGTCTTCCTTCTTGGTGGATCCGCTGGGAGCTCTGTGTACTTGGGCCCGCGGCGACAACGCCTGCACTTGTCGTATCTTATATCCTGGACGCTGACTTTGAGGCTCGCTTTGCGGCACAGCCAACGGCCCAGCGTCCCGGAGAACTCACATGTCTCCCGGCAAACAGTGCGCTTCCTGCCACAGCATTCGCAAACGTTTTGTGTTTCTATTAACAACATATTGTGTATAAAAGAGACTGGGCCAATATATATGGCAGAGAAATAGCTGTTGACGAAGGCCTTTCCGCAACAATTGAGGTAAGTGTTCACCTCCTGACCATTTCGAGTGGGCTGGATGCTCGCCTCTTTTCAACCTGCGCATCTTCCTTAATACGGGCAACGGGACTTGCGGTGTTTGCGGCAGCGTACAGCTCCATAAAGAAATATCAAGTCACATCTCTGTATGATGATGCATCCATTTACTTCACTCATGCCCGTTCATGACCTTGACACGACACCTGCCATACCACAACCACACCGGCAGTGGAGCTGACAAGACGCATTTGTCGGTTCTATTGACCCTCTCAGGAACTGGTTTGTCAACAACATGCGGACGTCATCCTACCCACAACGTGCGCTTAATAGATGCTGAACCGCTAAGCAGTTCACCCTGCTTCTGTTCTATGCGTGCGTGCTGTATTTTATGACATTGTGCACGTATCTAATCAAGTGCATACATGGAATCTTTCCCTCTCATTATCTTTCATAAGTATTAATAGTTGAATTCTGACGTAATGGTTATTATATGTGACGTGTTTCTTGTCGTCCTCACACGACCGCTCCTTCCATAAGAGCCCTTTAGTCTTATATCGTCCGTCATATATCTGTGAAACTGAATTTTATCGCCCTGCCGCTCATCCCTGCATGTGGGAGTGGTGGATCGGCGTTACTTTTCAAAGACCATCTGCTGTCTTTTTCAGATGCAGCAGGCATTGTTTGGAGTGGTTGTACAAGGCTTGCGCCGTGAGGTGTAGTCACAGGAATCAGAAGAACTCTTGGGTCAATTGAATTACGGTCTCGGGTGTTTCTGTGCTGGTCGCATGCTTGAGGGTGCATTGTTATTGTTGCAGATTGCTTTAAGCACCAGTAAGAGATCGTGTTTGGCTGGTCAGGACGGGTCATCATAGCAGGGCCCACCTTTTATGTGTACGCATAAGAGGCAAGGCAATAGACGCGAGGGTATGGAGCATTATGAAGGCTGAAACTGGTCGAAGGATACGGAATACGACGTGTGCGGCCATTAAGAGCGAAATGCTAACGATGTCACACTTCGTTTTTAAAGGTGTTTGATCGTCCGTTCTAACTATAGTATTCGAAATCGTCGGCACGGTGTAGATGCAGCCTCGAAAGAAACGAGAAACAACAAGGAATACGGCATCCTATAAATGTCATGCTGAGGTGCATTGTGCGTGCTCTTGATTTACTATGAAAGGTTTGTACATTTGAATCGTTCATCTTAAATTTGCAGATTAATAACATTGATTAAAGATTAACTGTCAAAGAAATTTCTGATTATCTCCTAGTCTTACAACTCAAACTAAGCAGGAAGTGCCATGATCTCTGTTCTAAATTCCTCATCTTATCGTATGTGCTCACTTATTCTCCCGAGCGAATGACTTGCCCCTTCATTACCAAGTTTGCGTTTAAGTTCCTTCCTTTTTAGACAAGGTTTCCCATGTTTACCCGCCTTTTTTTTCTTCGTTATTTTCCCTCTTTCTTTTTAGTCAACAAGCAGTAGGTATCACTAGCGAAGAAGGGTTTCAGTGTCCTAGTTGCAACAAGATGCTGGAGCCCATTTCCTTTCCGAGCTCTAATGATACGGCTGCTCTACCGGCCGTGGACGATCTGAACTATTTCTTCGGTCTTTTAAAGGCGGCTGACGAAGCATACAGGGCCGAGTTTCCAGATGAGCCGACAAGCTAGAGCTACGGTGAAGCGTAACTGTTTTATAACTGTGTTGCACAGGGTATTGTGCTATATAGACAGATTTCAACACTTGTTCACTATTTCAGTTGCTTTAATGTGAGAACTAGACCCAGATTCTATTAAACGTATTGCTCCACACGCCATTATGGTAATGCTGTACACCGGCGATATTTATGCAAGTTGTTTTGTTAGGTTCCATTTAAATAAACAATGATGCAGTTGATGGTTGTCAACTGCTGCATAGCAGCTTAGGGTGTGATGTTAGAACGGGAGGAGCGGTCCTCCACCAGCACAGTCAGAGCATCACTGGACTGGCAAAGTTCGTGTTGAATTCCAGAAGGGGCATCAGCCAATTACAATCTTCATGAGTCCCCACGCTTAGAAAAGGGTCATTTGGTGAATCTAAAAGTAGATAGCCACATAGTCCGAGCGACGACGTGGAGGTATCGAAAGGATTGAAGCTTGCATCGTACTTGCCAAGCTGTTGCGTTACGGTCAGAGCAAGAGGGTCGAATATGGAGTCCAAGGCTTGTTGGAAGTCAGGTTCAGCGGTCATTGAATCGAACTGCCAGCCCGGGGACGGTACAGGGGGTACCCGTGCGACTATAAGATCCCCGATAACATCTTCATCCAGCAAGGGCGGCGAGCTGACCCCTTTTGCTGTCGCCGCAGCCATGGTGTTCTCACGAACCGTCAATGTTCTCGTGGGAGATGACTCAAGATGCATGCTCGTTGAATACATGATTCTCAAGACCGTCTCCGTTCCTAATGGAAAGTGTCACCTTGCTGTCTGTTAAGACAGCTAGCTCATTTGCCTTCTTGAGGATTCCCTGCCTCCTCTTTTTGAACGTAGCATTACGATGCCTCAAATTTACAAGTTTCTTAATTTCGGTCTTTCGTCTGCCCATGCCCACTTTAGATCTGAGCATGATTCCCTTCCAAACCCAGGTTCTAATTATGGGCCGGCTTACACTAAACATGTTGACAAGAATCACGACGCCGTTCTGTCAAACCGTTCTGTCATCTATTCGCTTACGTACATTGTCCATTGTGCTGCGCCAAGCAACGGCTCAAGCGCAATGATAGATTACCTTCTAATAGTAATGTCTAGTTGAATTAAGCGTAGTCATGTAAGATAGTTGCTGAGAATAATGCAACAAATGCAATATATCTTGCAGGGCACTGGCAATTCACTCGAAACCACATGATCTTCGGCAAGCCTACCTTGTGCTGCTTATTGCTCGCAGCTTCAGCAGCTCACTGCCGTCAACCAGTTAGTGATGATGGTGATGATGACGGCAAGTTCCCCTGCCCTTTTGACCATGCCATCCTCGAGCGCGGCGGGAGAGTCGATATATCAAGTCCGGCTGCAAATGAAAGCTGCGCCGCCGCTAATATAGTTCTGGATGCGGACAATACAACTTTGAATTCGGTCCCAATCATAAACGGAAATGTGTCCTGCAATGGATTTCCGGTACAGTATATTTCGCTACCCAGCAACATCTCGACCGGGACTGCCAAGATAATTTAGAACTGCGCGGGAGATTATGTTTACTGTTAAAAGGTCCTTATACGTGATCCTACTACCACCGGAATCCCTATTCCTACGCCCGCCATTAGCCAGACGTGTATTATTGAGTCAAACACACCATCAGGTGCATGTGCGTCCCTATTTATTCGTTTGATTACTCTGTTCTAACATGGGAAAACAGGTATTAGGACACCTATGTCGCCTGTGGGGATAATCAGCGTACCAACAGATGACTCTACTGGCATCACGCGAGGCAGCGATATGTCCACAGGTTCCCCAACCGGACCATCAGGTGGAGCGTCTACTGGACAACCAACGGGGAGGGTTACAACACAAGATCCAGTTCCCACATCAGCATTGATGGGTGGCCCAGGTGGAACCGCCGGAGTGACCACCGCCGTTCTAGCCATGACACATAACACAGAGCCTGTAGGAGTGAGCACCAAACCAGCTCAAAAAACCACAGGTCCAACGGACACTGTTGCCCCTACAAGCGCGGCAGTCACTCAGGGTAATAGTGGCTCGGCCACAGACCCAGTCGGCATGGGCACATCCGCCAATCCGACTGGCCAAGCAGCACACAGACATAACAACGGGTTGACATGCGGCACATGACATGCCCGTAGATTATCTTCACAGTGCAAGTACTAGACTCATTACGGTTACAAAATTATCGGATGACTTTAGTTATCACAGCAGATAGTTCATGACCTCGGCTTCGTGTTAGGGCGAAGGCGGAATCAACTTCTCTAAATAGATATCTTAGTTTGTTTGTGAGCATGGTGTAAATAGCTTCAGCCAGGGTCCTACTCATGCTTCTGTTTTCCTGCCCTGTGAGAAATCGCGTTTTCCAAGTTGCACTCGACCTTGTTCGTGCCCTCTGTATTGATACCTTCACGGATCTCCGTCAATTAAATGCTATCCTCTACCTAGGGTTCAGCTAGTCAGATTTAGGTTTGTCTTACTGGTTGCCGGTATTCATACACACTGTCCATATTCCTTCGACGAATTTACTCATAGGAGCCGAAGATTGCCGTCAGCCGAACCTCACCAGGCCCTTGGATGATGCCAACGCCATTAACATCCTCCATACCTTTAAGATACGCGTTTTCTCCGGTCCCACCCGCATAAATAGTAGAGCAGTGTTCATTGTTCCGAGAACATACCCGTAGACCTTGGATATCGAGACCTTCCTTCGCTGCAACAAGACATGATGCGTCAGCACCAGACCAGCCATCCTGCTCTGTAGCCATTTCGAACTCCAACCACGTAGAGGCGAACTGGTTGTTCCTGGTTACCTGGACAGCATCACCCAAGCTGCAAGTGCATCCACCGATAGTATTTCGGTCAGCGGCAAGAACCTTGTGTCCACCGGGTGGTAGGGCGAATTTAAGGACTTGGTTTCCCAGAAAGAATCCAGCTACGCCTCCACTCGGGCCTATCTTTAGCCAACAGACACAGGATTGGGCTACCGAAGCAGAATTGGTCATGTTTACTGTGTACTGGTATTTGTTCGCAATTTGGTCGTCAACCAGCATCATATTACACCCGTACTCGTCCTTTGTGCCAAGATTTCCGGCATAAAGAATGTCTTCCAGCGTAGCCCTCTTCATAACAGGATTACCTTCACAAAACTTGCGGAATGCTGTGTGTACTGGGGAGCTCCCAGATAGGATTCGAGAAGATTTAACAGCAGGGAACATGGCCAGGTATGAAAGCAGGTAATAGATACTTACACTAGTGACATCAAGCATGCGCTGCTCATGGTTCACGGCCAGAACTTTTAAAGCCATTCCGATGATGGTTTAAAATAGACGTTCTGTCACCAAAAATAGCCAGCGGATGTATGTTTTTGGAGACTCACTGTAACTAAATCAAGGGCATAGTGGGTATAAAACTCCCAGTCGAGTCATGAATCAATAGGCATGGCAGTAACCAGGGGAGGTAGGTCATCAGCAAGGCGAGTCGCTTCGCTTCCCAATACAAAGGTGAAGAGAATCCCCACTATCGCTCAAACGCGTTATAGTGATTAACTCAAACGCGTTATAGTGATTACCTGAAGCTATATACTGGCTTGAAGCAACCTGTTTAGACCTTACTACCACAAACATGGACTCGACGCAATCAAGAGCGCTTTTTAGACTTGGGAGGAAACTTGTCGGCTTCGAGGCGTCTGCCGCCGTCCGTGTCGCAGCCTATGTTAGAGAATAGACCAATTTTAGAGGCTGGTACTACGATTATGCTGCAAGAGTATCTCAGACTGAACAGAGAAGGGTTTTAAAAAAACGCTCAGTGACCATAAGATCCCATTTAATTCTAAACTGAGAGATGCTAACCTACGACAGCTGCTACTGCTAGACAATAAGATTGACGTGGCCCAAGGAGACACATAAGAGCTTCAGCACCCGGACGACACAGAGAATATAATGGTTGAGCTAGGAAGAGATCTGACGGATAAAGAGAAACATGACAAGTGGAACAATGAGTACACTGTCAAGCAGTTGAAAACCCTCTTCGACAACCATGGTGTCTAGCTCTCCTGTAGACTCATACTAGAATTTTAAAAATAGGCAAGAGTTCCCCTAATATAGCACTGATATTACAGTAGAAGGCTTAATGGGTGTCGCGGTACGGAGTATTAGTACATAAGATAAATAAGGAGACCCATATATAGTGTAAACGTAGTGTGCTAAAGGCGCGTATAAGGCGCTGTAAATCTAGCACCGACGCACAGGGCCCTGCGCCCTCTATAAATCGAGGCGCACACAATCAATTTCATATGTAGAAAATTAAGGTTTTTTATAGTATCTTTTGCACCTATCTTCGTGTGCGCCCCTGAGCACACATTGTGTGTGCGCTACTTGTAACACGTAGTTTAGTTACCAAAGGACGCAACAGACACTGCGGTTTTGACGAATAGCATCATCACACCCTCTATTCCACAAGGCTCCCTTTCGTCCCTGGCTTAATCAATAGATACGCGGATGATAGTAATTCCAAGGGGACGTCGTCACTGGATTGTGGTTGCTTGGCACGCACAGGTGTACCAGCCTTCGTCCGAAGTTAAACCGAAAATAAAAACCATTAGGATGACAAGCTCTGGAACCAGCTCTACCATCCGATCCCCATACTCATCCTTGTAAGGTCAAGTCTTTAACACCTGAATGGTTCAAAATTCTATTTCTAATGATAACCCCTATTTCGAATCGTCGGCCGCCTGGCCCTTTGTCTGGGGTTCTCTCCCAACCGCATCACTTGTGCATTATTACTTTCCCACCGCAACACTCTACCCGATTCCAGCTTCCAACGCGGCCAGGGGGATGGTTGTTTAAGTTACTTTCGTTGATATCGGGCGGGAAAAAACGATAGCTTAGACACCTCTGACAACGCCGCCTACCCGGCCACCAAGTCCCATCATGGTGGAATGGCCAACTCGCGTTCTTATCGTCGTGAAATAAAGAAGCATTCGTCTATGGCAAGAGGCATGGGATGAACCACAGAGGATGATAGCAAAAGTCTTGCTGCATCTCAAATATCATCACCTGGGATCGACGGATGACGAGTATAATAGCCCTAAATGCCGGTTTATAGCGGTAGAGCGCTGGAACTCTGTCGTCTTTATTGTCTGCGATCTGTTCAACATCGACTATAACCATCTCGATGCGCATCTAGATGGTAAGAACGAATTACCTGTCAAGATGGTTCGTGTTTCTTCTCAAGGCGACTATACATATATGAAGATAAGGGGGGCACAGGATTACAGATTCCTAGGCGATCAGGTTCGGAATCTCCATGACATGTATGGCTGGACGAAACGCGAGCCTTACAGGATCGATCACGCTAACGGGATACACCCTATCTATTACAATCCGCGGTCACTGTCAACAAATTGCATTTGAGTATTTAAGGCATTGCCTTCGGTTATATAATAGACATGTCCCTTTATTTCCACCGTTTAACAGGACCCATATACCCAACCTGACCAGGCTTTCCAGGATCAATGAACGCTTCTAAATTATAAGTTGATTGTCTGGTCGTAGTGTGCTGTATATGTATTCTTATATCTATTAATTAGGTAAGATAATAAGGAGTCTAATAATGAAGATGAAAACCCAAAAGGACATTACGATGTAGAAGGCGGTCGGAGAAACCGTGAATATTCTATAAAAAAAAAAAGACTGCGGCAATGACATGACTTTATACTTAGTCCGGGTGAGGCAGGGTTGGTTTCAGCACTACAGCGCCGGTAAGGACTTGGAGGTACAAATGGCTGTTTACGCTAATCTATTTCTAGACTAGCATTAGGACTTGTTCTCCATCTTATGCACCTATACGGCGACACCCATTAAGCCTTCTACTGTAATATCAAAATTTAAGTATGAATATTTAACATGCCAACGTGTACTATGATTACTACAGCTCGTTGCGGACGGAAGGTTAGGCCCTGGTCATTGACAATATTCGTCTTAGCCCACCACCCATTCCGGCTCCATGGCTCACACATGTGGTCACGGCAAGTTTTTCAGTGCAAACCCAAAACGTGCGAATACTGTGACTCACTCAGGCCAGATTTGGCTCTAATTATACGGCAGTGTCGCAGCATAAGACACCGGGACCTAGATTTTGCGTCAACATATTGTGTGCGGTATTGATATGATATAAGGTAAGCTAACTGGGGAAACCTCCGCAAGAAATCAGTCATTCACAATTTGGCTAGATTATAGCGTGACGTACGTCATTAACATCACATATGACTTCTCACAAAGGAGACGATAAAGACACAATTCTGCAGATTAAACATATAGACCGCTCACTTTGGTATGACTCTTCTCTGGCAGAATCAGGGTAACGGTCGTTGTTGTTATGGGCGAGAATAGGGTAAACCAAACCTCGGAATCTGAGGAGAAAACAGCAGGGAGCCACATACAACAACGTCTTTATAATGCCTTAACTAGCGACACTTTGAAAAGATTGGATTCTTTCGCGTGGCGATACGCTAAGGCGATTAGGCTATTTCGCAAATACGCTGAGGAGATCAACCTTTTTCGGAAAAAGATTGCTGACCTTTATGACAAGCAATCAGAATTAGAAATGCGAGCTACGGAATTACGGAGAGAGAGGGACTACTGGAAACACCGATTTGAGGAGCTAGAAGCGTCACCAGCCATCGTGCCAACTGATCATGGCGCCACAAGGAGTGAGGCACAAAAGAAATACATGCATTGTAATGGCATGGTTACGGCTATTCACGTTACCCATTTTCAAATGGCAATCGCCAGGCTGATCGAGGTCACACACAGACGTATTCCAGAGAGAGCGACTCCCAGGGTAGTTGGCGACGCAGTGGAAGTCGTTTTATTGGCTGTCCACAATATTCTCGTAGACTGTGACCACGACAGCGCCCATACTGAGGATGCAATGAGCATTAACGATGCCATCTTGGAAATCTCATTGAACAGTCAGCATCTTCTCTCTGCTTGCAAGAGCTTTGCAGCCAGCATGGCTTCTTTTGCCAGGGACATGGACGACTTGGATAAGTTGATACTAATATCCAATTCAGCCGATCATCTTGCATTCAGTGTCATGTGTCTGCTGGGGATCGTCAAAATTAAACACGATGCGGATAATCCACCTGGTTACTCTAACATCAATGTCGCCAAGCCTGACAAGTTGTCTATTAGAATCACTGGCCCGGGCGCATCGGGGACACTTGGTGGTGGACGCCCATCGCCGGTGCCCTTGCCAGACCGTGTGCAACAAGCCCTCAGATCTCTAACATCTTCAGACTCAGATTGAGACTCAGAGGTCTGCGTGGTGCCTAAAGACTGAAAACTCCGCCATGCTTAACTCTAACGTCTCCACCGCCGTGTGGTTAATGAATTCCTTGCGATAAAAATTGGGGTCATTATGGTAGTTCATCATCCTGGTGGACAGAATTTCAGCTTAGGGTCTTAGTTTAGAGTTTCAGCTTAGGGATCAGCTCCGAGCTGGCTGAGCATACAACGGTCACGGGTAGGATTTGCATAGACTATATAATCTGCATATTTTATTGTCTCAGTACCTATATGAATGACTGCTTCCTCAAAGATGATTTGGTCTGAGTCAAGGGAAGTGCGACGAAGACCGATCAACATCGACTGTGAATCGTCCCCCATAGCTCGTATTATATGTCTCCCATATCCTGCATTCGGAATCGATTAGTAGTTATGAAGTGGCTGCACTTTTATGAACTCACTTTTCGTCTAGCGATGTGTTATCAAAAATTTTTTCGTTGATTCTCGCTCGGCTGCCTAGCTCGTCTTGTGGTGTTATCGATCCGATGTCCACTTTGAATTCCTCCTTTACCATTATATCTCTGTCACGAGGCGAGACGGTGACTTGGACGTGTCTCAACGATTTGGCCCTTCTTGAGCAACAGTGGAAAATTGGCAGGGACCTGATGTAGGGCAGACTGCCTGCTACGATTCTGACGCACGGCTCTATGAGAGACCACATGGCAACGTCGCTACGCAGGGTAAGCTTTGCGCCACGAGTGCTCATCTGGTGGAGTACGACTTACACAGTTTTGTACAGAAATTCAGGGGCTATTTCCAGGATCCTAATATAACGGATGCAGACGAGCATTACTGCACCAGCACTAGAGGCTTATCAGCAGCGGTTGGCATTGTGCGGCACTCAGGGCCAGGAACTTACGCGCCACCTAGCACTAAAAACAGCATGATGACTATCTTTGTCTTGTTTCGTCTCAGCTCCCTAAGCCCAGTCTTTATCTTAGGTTTGAAGAGCTCTTATTTAATGTCGTGATTATAGGAGATTCCATGAAGTTCTTTTTTATCGTGCAAGCAGACAGAATTAATATGGTGAGATCACTGACCGCAGCAATTACGCTGTGTGCGATTGCAGCATTAGGCAACATGTGTGGGTTGCTGCACGATGCCTGCGCCTATGATACTAACGAAGTCAGCAGCATCAGAGTATTTTATTAGCACAATATAGTAGGGTAGTGGTCATGTCGCCCACACGAACACTTTTAATGCCGGCGGAACGGCCACTGACAGACATTTGCCTGCTTCACCAGCATTCTTCATGTAGACAGTAGACTCACATGCGTGGATTGGGCAGCCACCATATCGACCGTCTTATCTATACTATAGTCGTAGTCTATCTACTCTTTTTTGAAGGAGCAGTTCCAACAATATTAAAAAGTCCCTCGAAGCAAGGCGATACTAATTCCAACGCCGACGAAGACAACCGATGGCATACTAGCAGTGGCACCTGAGGTGGTGGTTGGTCGAATTGAGTTTGTGCGGGTAGCTGAGTGCGCATTTGCACTCCCTATAACCGGCGTGAATGATGCGCAAGCCGCATCCGCAGCCTTCTGGGCTTTTTACAACGTCGCTTGCTTGGCACGATCTAAATACACAGCCCAACGCCCCTTTCCTTATTTCATCCTGGGTGGATTTGGGACAGACGCATTGCAGATCGAAGGTGCAATTTACCTTAGTGATGGCATCTTCCAGGCACCGAACCTACCCCAAGGGTTAATGACGTGTGCGTCTGGAGCCACATGAGTAGACATATACTTACGGCGCACTTAGGCTGTCCAGATAAGTCGAATGCGATGGACAGAGACAAATATGTTATCACAAGAAGTTGGCTCCTCATCGTATGCAGTGGGCTTGTTTGGTGTGCAGTACTGCTAGTGTATGTAATAATACGAGGATGAAATATTTCAGCGGGATGAGTGCGAAGCGGAAAGTTGGGAGTCGGTCATTTTATGCAGTTGGGTAGTGAGTACACACCATCTAAGTTATGAACGACAATCCCAAGCAGTTCTAATGCACCGCGCAAAGTTGTACCGTTATAAAGTGACTGTGTCCTTGCGACGTTACTCTGAGTTTTTCCAGGGAAACAGACTCTGTACAGCTTTTATACACTGCTTCATACGACCACGAGTTGTCGTGCTCTGCAGCTTTCTTATGCCGTCTAACACCACAGGCACAACTAGAAGAAGAAAAATCAGAATTGAAGTAGAGAACGCGGGACCATATGTTGTTTCCACTGGAGCATTTTCAGCATCGGCGTTGCTGTGAATGTCTCGGCTCGCAAAAATATGCCTGCTCACAACCCAGAATATGATGAACAAACTCCCTAGTAGTAAAAGGGCTCGTAAAACCGCCACCGCAATCTTCGTCCATTCCACCCTGAGTTCCTGCGTGGGTTGGGCCTCGGTTTGGCTCTGGCTTTTCAGACGCAAGCAATGTATTCCCTCAAATAATGATAAAAATCGTAAGCTAGATGCAACCAGCAAAATAATTAACCACAATCTCGATGACGTTGCTCGTGACTCTTGAGACCTTAGCCCATGAAAGAGTAGGGGATATGATGTTTTGTTTAGTAACGATGGCGAAATTTCGTCCCACGATGTCGGCGTGGTCTCGTTGCTTTGAGCAAGCGACCCGTCAGACCGGATGCATACTGACAGGTATGGCAACGATGTGTTCGATGAGCTGCTATTCCCCATGACCGTGGGTATTGTCCCGGGGGGTACAGAGATCTAGATTGTGTTAGCTCCCTTGTTATTTACTTTATGAGTACTGTATCACTCGCACGGAAATGAGGCTTACAGCGAGGAATGAGCATTGCGGGTAATTTGACGACAATTGCAAGCAGCAGACCAACAGAACAAGTGCCCAGCTCAGAATGCAGCCATAGATGTCAGCCCCGCGCATGCTTCATACCAAGGACGCACACCCTATATATGCGAATGGCGATTTCGTAATGGCTGTAGCCTAATTTAAAATGTGCAATATACAAGAATACAAACATGACATGATCTGAAGCAGCTTCTGACACACTGGTACTTAGTAGGATAAAAATAGACAAACATCAGTTTACCGTATTTAATATGCTCAAAGTCACTATTATGGAGAGTTTCCTTGACAATATCCTCCATGTCGTTTGCTTTGATATGGCTGGCCATACTGGCTGTTGACCTGCTTATGTGGGCATTGCTGAGTCGCTTTTACCGGTTGCACATCCAAACATATCGCCTTTCTTTCCTTCGTCGATCATTAATTGTTCAAGTGCTATACAGTAGACCCTCAGCCAGCCGTTCGACTCTCACAAACATTGCGGATGCAGAGAGTGGGCGTAGAGACAACAATTTAGCTGGACCACCCGAGGAGGTACCAGAAGGGCTAGAGAGAATGCTTGACATGGATGAAAACGACGCCAGAGGCTTGAGCCCATCACCGAAGATGCAACTTACCTTAACCTTGGTTGTGATGCTACAAAATGCACTGGCAATAGGTATCGTGGGAAGCGAAAACGCTGTGCAAGAAGTTGGCAAAAGATCTGGTCAATTGGCATTCGTCAATACCATTCCACTCGTGTTACTCGCGTTCCCGGATGTCACTTTAGGAAAAGTTGTTAGACAATGCGCCCCTGAGATCGTTTGGGCACATCATCTTTTCGGATGGCTTGTTTGGTTCAATACATTAATCCACGCCGGGCTATCCAATTCAACCAGCGAAGCGCCGGGTGTGTACAATTCATGACATCAACGATCCACGCAGCCATATGGAAGCTAAACATAAGCCACAGTCACGATAATATTCATTATCTTCGGCATCATCGTACGTGAGCTCACAATCGATACTAATAGTCTAGGAGCATTTGACGCAGAAACTGACAGTGAATAGGGCTTAATAGTGTTGTATGTCATATTATTGTTAAAAGGCGGAGTCGTTTTAAGCAAGCAGCACCTCCGACATAAAGCTCTTACGAGACATGCTATCCTTGGTGCTGTTTACATGGTCATCGTGCTTCTGCATACACCAAAGGGTATCTTCCTCATCGTTACTTCCATCTCGCTTACTCTATTTAGTGTAGGTAGTTTGCTGCAAAACTTGCCAGCCTTGCCGGTAAGGATCGCACAGCAAGAGTCAAGGGAACGCGGAGAGAAGCAGTGGGGCATCACTTTCGATTTGCATAACGTAAAAATCGAAGACGGAGTTGCGTGCTACTTCAGAGTAAATGGTGAGCCTGTTAGGCCGGCGTGGATACAGCACAAGCGGAGAAAAAACAAGTGCAAGCCCGGGCCATGCGAGCCTACGGAGCGGTCCAAGTTCGCCCCAGTTTCAATCACGTTATTATGTAGCCAGCCGGCTAAAGACGCACAAATTACAGGGCCATTCTTCATCTACCAGCCACCGTTCATTTCTATACCCTACACTATAGTGATTTTCTGCTCATATACAAGCTTTCCGAAAGCCCACAAAGCATTACACGCCAGACAGGGCCGAACGTACATCGTTTGGATAGGGCCAAAAAGATGGCTCCTGCGACGGTTCTTACACGATCATCGTTGCCTCCACAAAAACTGTATTTTAGTAGCGCGGGACTCTCGCATTAGACCCCTCATTGAGAAGAAAACAGGGAGTGTATTAAGGACTGCACGTTTACAAAGCCCGCACAAGCTGTCACAAGGCAGTATCGAGGTCGAATATGGCGACGTCGCCAAAGAAAACCCCTACAACACAGATGAAGCAAGCAGCCCAATCGACACTTCAGAAACGGGAAATCGTCACAGCTCCACTTGGGACAGTGATGTTGAAACTCTTGTTGACGAGAGAGAACGGCGGCGCTTCCATTATTAATCCAGCCAGGTGACCATATGACATGGAGGAATAGGGGGTAGTTTGCACTGTAATAATTCTTTAAGAAACACATCATATTATCTAAAATTTACTTGAGATTATTTTAAAACACTTTGCTCATCTTGAGTTTCGTTGGGCTGTCAACGACAATTAGGGCAAAGTTGCCATCGTCATAACCCTAACGCTCACCCTTACCATGTTCATCCATACCAGACAGACACTGCTGCTCTAAAACCAATTCTAAACCTAATATTTTACGGCTTGGGTCTGTTTTAAGTTTTCTGAAATTGCGAAAACCTTTCTCTGTTTCCTTGCGCCTACGGGACAGATGGTTTGGGTCAGCGGTAAGGTTTCGCCTATCGTCTTAGAGACTTCAGATTTTGACCGCACTTTGCGTGTCGAGAGTGGTAGCGGTGGCAGGTCTTTGTTAACATTAGGTGATTGACGACTCTTTTGGGAAGTTGATGAAGTTCTATTGAAAGTTGCTACGTGGAAGAAAAAGCGATCGTCCAAATCCCACTTCGCCCGAGCTTGGCGAACAGGGCCATTGGCACTCAACTGGGATTCTTTCATGACCCGAAGTAAAAAAGGCGGACATCATGTAAATACTTTGCGGATTCAAACGAGATTAGAGCTGACAGTGTTGACGTCATCGAACACGGGACATACACCTCAAAGGCTCACAATTGGCCACCCAAGGTAGCTGGACCATGCATGTATATGCACACAACGTATTACACAATCACGGTTTGTCTACTGCAGGAATAGGTCATGGGGCACTAGGACGTACGAGATCTGAGCCTGTGAAAAATCATTTCGCTGGTGCTAAGTACGTAATTAACGTAAAAATGGCCTGGGATGCTGCCGACTTCGTCGGTATCCTAGGCGCAGGCAAAGCGGCGGTAGCCAGGCTACTTTAGATTTTTTACTAAATATAAAGTAGTATTATCTGGTTTTTCCCTCTGGGAGCCCTGCCGGGGGCAGCGTGCAGCGGGCTTAATTGAAGGGCTCGATTTGAACCTCTGCCTGGTTCGTCGTTCAGGGTCATGCCCCGCGTTCCTACATCCAGTTCCACCGACTTGGCGGTTTAAATGGTACTTATCACAGTATTAGCCTCACCAACGGCTTTTATGGCTACAGAAACGACCTTGGTTCTAATGTTGTCTCCATCTCCAATGCTGCCAATGGGATTTGTAAGATCTCGATTTTGGAGGGGGTTGAGGTCGAGCTGGTTGACCACCTTTAGTTCCGGTGCTGCTTAGGCTTCTACTTCTCTGGTACTTACCTTTAAGACGAATATTCCACGTTTTTTGCTCTCCGTAGAGTTCAGGCTGCTAGCTGTGAAGGCAATGTAAACAGAGCCAACTAGATAGACAATCGCGAAAATCGCTGAACACCAGCAAATTAACTTTAAAAATTTCCTAGAAGCCATTAAACAGAATGAGAGTGCCTTATTAATAGAAACTATGAAGCACTATATACCGGCGTTTGCCGCGTAGGCGGGTCACAATTTAAGCCATATCCTTAATAGGACAGCCCAGAACGGCGGAACAGGGGTAAAATGGGGCACGCATGTATTCTCAAAAATTTTCCTTGCTACAGTACAGTAACATTTTTAGGTTACATACTCTATTTTAAGCAGACCAATTTATTAGCTTTAGTATTAGTTTAGCCCTGCCAAGCAGGACGGGCTGCTGTTTGCCGTCGATGCGCAGCGTCTCTGGCCGTGAACAACCAACTATTTAATGCCTACATTTTGCCAAGTATTATACGGTGCTCCGGTACCGTAACACATGATCGGCGTATAGGCATTGTAGGCTATGATAACTCGAGGGCAATAAACTCGGTATTAAGGAACGTCCGCAAAGCCTCGTTTCCCACGCGGAATGACCCTTCCTGCAACAAAGCTAACTCTAACTCGTACAGGGGCATCCTTAGCCATGTAAGGCAGCAAGACATTCGCTGTGCGGAGCAGCGCTCTAAACAGAATATCGAGTCCGGATGACGGGGCCGTGCCAAGGAAACCAAGTCCCGTCGTCCGAATTTCACCCACGGGTAGTCCGCTCGTATGATCAGTTTACAAACGCCACTGCGGCCAACTCCTGAAGGCGTCCAGCTTCCCCAATAAGAGAATCGTTCATGACCTAGGGAGCCAGATATGGTGTCTTGTAAGGAGGTCCAAGGGTCATACCATCTCATAACCCATATTACAACCACTACCTGTTCGCAAAACAGCAAGCCCCTTGAGCCAGTGCATCTTTCGTGCAAACAGCAAGCGCAGAATATAACAGATTTAGATTCTTTACTCTTAATTTTCTGTTCCGGAGTAGTAATCTGAGACTCAAAAAAAAGAGAGAGTCCCATGATTTAGATGTGAATGGACTAAATGGTCGAGGTTTGATATAGGAGGACTTGGACCAGGTGAAGTCTTGATCTTTATATAGAGTGTGTCCAGTGCCATGGGAATTATATTACCTCTCGCATTTACATAGGAGTCATATCTCATACGTTAAATCTCACCACGTTATGCACAATTGTACATTGCGGCTCAATGCAATATGGGGTGAATTAGTGTATAATGAACCTTGATACGCATAGCTGATTGGAAAACGGTCTTCTTTACATAAGAAGCATTGAAATAAAGATTTTGATTTAGTCATTTTAGTCATCGCGGCGCAGCCCTAAAACCCACCGTGCAATCCAATCCTCGTCTGGGGGCGTTCAGATACGTTGGAAGGATAATCAGGCAAAGCGGCGCTTGCCTGGGTTTTGCGTGAAATGCGGAACGAAGGCGCGAAGATGCAGTTCCGCAGGCTGCAGCTACCCGCTTTGCCTATTTAAAATGAATCCAATAGCGAGGCCGACAACTTTTTGAATACTCATCGGCGATTGGACAACGAGGAATTTGAGGTACGTACCGAGTTAGTGATGCTTTTAGCAGGCGCGTTGTGGTGTTGCGGAAGGTAGGCAGCGCTGCAGGCAGGAGCCCGCTGCAAGCGGCCCCCGGCAGGGCCCCCGGAGGGAGAAAACACACAATGCCACTTCATGATCTATGAAAAATAAATCTTCAAATCGAGCCTTTTAAATCGAGCCTTTTAAATCGAGCCTTTCGAATCAAGCCCTTCAAATCAAGCCTTTTAATCGAGCCCTTCAATTCAAGCCCTTCAAACGAGCCCTTTAAATCGAGCCTTTCGAATCAAGCCTTTCAAATCGAGCCCTTCGAATCGAGCCCTTTAAATCAAGCCTTTCGAATCGAGCCTTTTAAATCGAGCAAATCGAGCCTTTCAAATCGAGCCTTTCAAATCGAGCCTTTCAAAAAACACATAATACTACTTTATATTTAGTAAAAAGTCTAAAATAGCCTGGCTACCGCCGCTTTGCCTGCGCCTAGGATACCGACTTCGTCGGCAGCATCCCAGGCTACCTTAATACTGTAGTACCTGTTATGGTCTAGGCCTATGGCCTAGATGCTAGTAGCAGTGTGTTACGCGGCGAAGCCTATATAGTATCATTTGACCAAGTCATGAGGGACTTGTTCAATTCGTACCCTTTTGGCCTAACGGCCTAAGGGCTGGGCTTGCCCCACATGTCTGTGCGATACTCACGATGGCCTTTTAGGCTAGACCATGACAGTACCGATTCGAAGGAATCTTCCTTGGATGAGCTGCCATCGCCCATCACAAGTGCTGTGGACGCTCTGGCTAATCATTTTGATAACGAGGATAGGTCTATATCTACTTATATGGCTTCAAGGGGAACTACTTCTTAAAGAGGAATGTATCTCGTATTGTTGACTCGTCCTACCCCTTTCCCGCCTTTTGTGGGATACTTCAAGGTACAAGCACAAAATTGCGCTAGTCCATCCCTGGCCTTGTCGGCTTCGTACTATTTATCTTAATAACGAAAAGGGGGTATTGCTATTCCTGCGGGTATTGCTATTCCTGCTACCTAAAATCGCTATTGCTGCTACCACCGCCGGATTTGGTAAGGTGGAATTTTAGCCACACCCCACTATGTGTTTTTCACACAACAAGCTGGGCGCCGCACTTTCAAAATAAACAAATTTGTGTGCCATTTAAATCTATCAATTTCTCAACAGCGCCTGTTCATCAAAGCTGCCATATACCTGTGGTGGAGGCATTGCAGGTATTAGAAGCCCAGCTGGCTCGTCATCTGACGAGGCAAAAGGGTCAGCATCAGGATCGATTTCAGGCTCTTCTAGTTCCATGAATTCGGGGACGTATGGTATATAATTTAGGTCAGAAGGTTCTTCCGATAATGGAAAAAGGGAGGATTCAATTAAATCAGCCATTTAGCGTTGTTATGGTGTTGAAAAAGAGGCTCAAAATCGGTGAATTTGACGATGTTGTGTGTGGTGTTGTGTTGAGAAAAGAAGCCGCCGGTCGGGCGCATGGCGAGGCTGTGTTGTGCAGCCTCGTGTGCACGTGACTCTTTTCGTCGCCAGGGTGACACATACAAATTTGTATGCGAGGGCGTGGGAGCCGTGGGAGTGTGCGTAATTTAGAAGTGGGGCGGTAGCAGCAATAGCGATTTTGGGTAGCAGGAATATTTATTTATTTATTTAATTACACTAGATAGCTGGCTGTGGCTGAGCTATTTCGCTAGTACATCTACTCTTCTAGTAGGCAAGGAAACCCTCTGGGGAATAAAACCCTGCCCGCCTCGGTCCCGGTTCGTCTACGGCCCGTCCCCGGCCGATTCCCGCCCATATGAATTGATTGCTGTTGCCGGCATGCCTCGCCCGTGGCGAGCCAGATGGAGTTATTGTGTTGGCGCGCCGCTCGCGCCTCGCTTCCTACCCGTTCCCGTTCTACCCTTCGTCCTCGGCCTGTTCTCCTTATCCTTATCCCACACCCGTGTCGGCTCCGGCCCGGTTAACCTTGCGGAGTTAGAAAAGACGATAAACAATAACAACAATAACAATAATAATAAGGAAAGAACCTGACGTTTTGTTAGCGAATTCATAAAATGTCAGATACTTTATCAAATTGGGTCTAGTCATACGTCGGCGCTGCAGTGCAACCTCGTGCGCCGTTTGTTCCTATTAGCCTACCAGCTGTTACGTGCTGGAATCCCTACAAGTATGGTTGTAGGGATTGACGTACTTGAAGTTGAATTAGGCGTAATAAAGGTCAAGTTCATCAAATGCGTAATAAAAGACAAAGTGCAGGTACTGTTCTGTATGTTGTAAGATTCTTGTTGATTCCATCTATCTGGAGGTCGGACTTGACCATTTATACGCTGAGCTAGTCACGTGAGCCACCTCCAGTGTACTTGTCACGGTTTGTATCGTAACACCAGCCGTCATTCGCTGGAGAAACATCAACACTTACACATCTGACACTGTGATAGTGCTGCACCTCTCACAAATCTCGTAACCTGAATCGTTAGCAACTTTCTGGGGTGTTTGAGGGACGGAGTAAGTGTTTAGAGACGTGAGGGAAGAGGGAGGGCAGTGAGAAAGGCGAGAAAAATGTGGGAGGGTTAGTTGACAGAGGGGCGGCAGTGCTATGCTGAGGTGAACACACCCCCGCTTTCAGCTCTCTCGCTACTTCCGTTGTAGTTTGTGAACAGCAAGATTGAAGGCTCCGGACTTCTCGCGGCAGGCAGGATAATACGAGATCCTATAGAAGTCGCGTACGATGGATCTAACATTGTCGCCTTCTCGCCGTAGGTTTCCGCGAGGACGTGTTCCAAATTCTCAGCAGAGTACAGCGCCTTGTTCCACATTACTAAGATGGTGGACAGCACGGGTATCTGCTGAATCAGGCCTTTACGGAAGATGATTTGGGCTATTTCTTCATATTTTCGGGTACATACCGAGGGGTGCCACCCTTTCAGATATAACGCCACTAGGTTCAAACTCAAACCGCCTGTTAGTAACATTTTACGCCACGTTTTTGATTGCAAGGGGGGGGGGGGGGGGGGGGGGGGGCACTTCTCCTGCAACCCTACCTGCACTAACACCTGCGGCTAGTTGGAAGTGTTGCAGCCCGACACCAGCAGTTGGGGATCTGTCTAGAACTACAAGGTCACACGCACGACCACATAAAAAGCAACTGCGAGCTGCGAAGCGGTCTGGATTCTGACGACATTGGTCTCTAAAATCTTTGACGCAGCTTAGACATACCGTATGGCCACAGGGAAGTAGATAATCCGACCGCCTCCTTAGACAGACGAAAACATGTATCAGTACTTCCTTCTACGTACAGCCAATTCCCTCTAAGGCGGTTCATGGTTTGTCTGTGTATGTCAGTCACCATGCCGCTAACGCATTCAAACTTTGCATGCAACAGACTCATGTGTCATAAGATGAGATCTGTGCCGGGAAAGTTGACAGTTTCCGAAAGCTCATGGCAGGCGCCTTGATACAATGTCATGAAGACATCTCGAATATCGAATTCTGGTGAGCCCTATAGTCAGCTTACGTACTTAATTCGATCAGATATAGAAATGCAGGTGTTAATGGCGTACCATGCATCCCTAGGGTGAAGTGGTCTACGAGGAAACTGGAGGCAATCGATTCGGCTATAAAGTCTTTATCATAGCCCGAAGGAAGCATTCGTACATAGTTTTTTAAATGTTGTGTCTAATCTGGTGCGATAGGGTGCATTGACCGGGACGCCTCAATATAATGAAAGGGCCGTGTCTTCTTTGTGGCAGCCCTGAACAATTCGTCGAATAAACCCATCATATGGCAACTCGAGAAGAGTATTTTGTTGTTAATTTTCCAACGGCGAGCGCGAGATACAGCTTGCCTAAGCCTTTTCTAAATGGGCCTTAATCCGTTGTCCACGTCGACTGATTTATCAGGCAAAGCGGCGCTTTGCCTGAGTTTGCGTGAAATGCGGAACGAAGGCAAGTGAAGATGCAGTTCCGAAGGCTGCAGCTGCCCGCTTTGCCTATTTAAAATGAATCCAATAGTGAGGCCAACAACTTTAGAATACTTATCGGCGATTGGTCAGAAATCGAATACTCATCGGCGATTGGATAACCAGGAATTTGAGGTACGTACCGAGTTAGTGATGCTTTTAGCAGGCGCGTTGTGGTGTTGCGGAAGGTAGGCAGCGCCGCAGGCAGGAGCCCGCTGCAAGCGGCCCCCGGCAGGGCCCCTGGAGGGCCCCCGGAGGGAAAAAACACACAATGCCACTTCATGATCTATGAAAAATAAATCTTCAAATCGAGCCTTTCAAATCGAGCCTTTCAAATCGAGCCTTTCAAATCGAGCCCTTTCAAATCGAGCCCTTTCAAATCGAGCCCTTTCAAATCGAGCCCGCTGCAAGCGGCCCCCGGCAGGGCTCCCGGAGGGCCCCCGGAGGGAAAAAACACATAATACTACTTTATATTTAGTAAAAATCTAAAATAGCCCGGCTACCGCCGCTTTGCCTGCGCCTAGGATACCGACGAAGTCGGCAGCATCCCAGGCTATTTTTCTCAAGACGGACATTTTAGCCACTGCGAGCCTTTGTGCCAACTGCCGCTGAACCGTCACAGGCTGCAATTAGCCGGATTCGGCCAGGAAAACTACGACTCCAGGCATTAGAGTTCCCGTTCCAGCTTCCTTCCAAGCAAGTGTCTATTAGTGAATCTGCGCTTTAATAACGCGCAAATCAGACTTATTAATACACATAAAATACAGAACGTCTGCAAAGGGAAGAAGTATCTTTAGCAGTATACTCAGAGATTCCTGCCTTGGAAATAAGCTTTCTTGAATGAAGAGGCCGCTGCTAGGCCCCTGGCATCTCGGCAGGCAGTGAGACAGGAGAGACTGTGTGCTGGCGACCAGCAACGGGTGCCGCCATACAGTCGTTTCAGGGTCCAGTCTTAAATGGACCCCATATTCCTCGTTGGCTGGGAAATACTGACGTTCTGCCGATTCGAAAAACAGAGCCAATGTAGGCGTCTGCTTCGAGGGGCAATAGAGAGAATGTATTAGCGTCCGGAGTCTGTAGGTTTGCCGGATCACACAGGATGCTTGTTGACAAAAAATGTCAAGCCATAACGTGTCGTCCCCCAGCATGGCCTGCTCGTATAACATCCCCCATGTGGCGTATTATATGATCGATGGTGTCCATTATAAGACGCATGGCCAGGCTTAGCAAATATGCGAGGATGGACAGCGTCTCTTTTCCTGCATAATATTCATTTTTTCGGTCACGGCAAAGTCAGGCCTTGATTTAGATACGCGCTTATCTCGCATTTAGTTCCTGATTTGTAGAATTATACAAGGAGTTTTTACAGACAGACCCAGCCGCCATGGAAGTGCATAAAAGAAAGAAGCATCGTCCACTGCAAGTATTATTTACATAACCATGACTTCTGGTTATTACTTATGCATAGCCTGTTTCGGCGTTGTACCAATAGTGGGCTTTGTTCTGCTCCTATTGCTCAGATGTGTATGGCCACACTCAAGCCTTCACCACCCTCCGTCTGCCTTAGTTGTCAAACCTCCATCGTCGCGCAGGAGGAGATTAAAAACTCTCACAGAGAGAACGAAGTTACGGCGCTCAGAAAGAATTATAGAGGCGAGGAGACAAATGCATTAAATTCCATCTGATGGTGGCTGGCTCTGTTCTCATTCAACTTCGATACACAAAATAATATAATGCATCGTGGCGGACCTACCTGGAAAACACCCTCGGCTTGGTTCTTGGGGGCCATGGCGATAGTTGGAATATATAGGAGGGGTGTCAGCAGGACGGCGCCGGACGGCGCCCGCCCCGGGGACGGGGCGGACACGGCCGGAAGACTTACTTGAAACAACAGAAAAATTTTTGGGCGGCTGCGGCGGCGGCGGTGATGAAATTGGCACAGCTACACGACGCGGTTAGCTGCGGACAAGCGGGGAACGGCGCCGGACCGGCACGGGCGTGCGACTCGAGGCACGAGTACCGGAATCGAGCCGCAACAGCAGCCGCGCGGCCCGGCAGAGGGAAAAGGGTCACACATACGAAAATGAGGGCTTGCAGAAGGAAGGAAAAGGGAAGCCAAATGCAGGCCGGCGAGGACCCTTTTCATCGCGTTAGACAGCCGTCAGGTTGGTGGCGAGTCAAATCGAAAGTGAACGACAAGTGAGCTGAGCGAGGCCGCCGGATGGATGAGGAGCCGGCCGTTTGCCGCCACGCCCCCGACGCGGATGAGGCCCGTGGGGGGCGGGCACGCACGCGGATGAGAGACAGGGACAGCCTAAGCCAAAGGAGCAAGCCGGGGACGCGCCGAGGGCGACCCGGGAGCGACCGTGGAGCGACCGTGGGACGCAACGGGCCATGATGGAAGGAGAACAAAGGCAAGGGCCAGGGGGCCGTACAGTGGCCGACGCGGGGACGGGGCGAGGCAGGACGGCCAGAGGGCCTAGGAAACAGACGTAGACAGGGGGAACAAAGGAGCCACGGGGCCAGCACGGAGACGACCTGGGGACGCCCCGCACACTCACCAATCCAATGTGTCTCCAGGGACACAGTTTGCTTATATAGGCAACAAACGCAAAATGAGCAGAGCAGCGGCCGCGCCGCGCGCGGCCCGTAGCAGAGACGGAAGGAAGCGACAGGTTTTTTATCCCTAGAGGGTTTTCCTGCGAGACCAGGCAATGATGTACTAGACATATAGCAATAGCTATCTAGGGTAAATAAATAACATAAAGAAATAATAATATAATGATGTCAACTGCACCGGCGCCTAACGCTCAAGATTAAAGCTCAGGTTCGCTCGGAGTCGAGGCGGAAACCTTGCAAACAGCTCAACTGTCTCAAAGAAGCGCAATCAATGATGTATGGCAAGGCAACAACTGTGCGGGACCTCTGTAGAATAGTAACGAACAATCCTTCAAGATAGCTTGAACCAAGGACCAAGCCCACTGTCAATATCTTCCCTAGGGCGCACATCGTGAAGATTCGTCAAGAAACAGTAGATCAATTATCGAGGTTCGTGTAACTTTTTAAATGCCCTCTATAAACCTACGGTGATACCAAGAAGCTCTGCGCCCTCGGGTCTGGGGTCGAGGAGCAAGGAATTTAACCCATTCGACAAGTATAGATCTACGATGTCGTCGACAAACCACTTTACAGGCCTTTCACTGAGCTTCTTGCCCTCTCTTGCCCTGCGATATGCCGCGAAAAGTAGGCCACGGTCAACTGGTCTATTGCACTGACCAAGGCTGAAGTAAGGATTATTGAACGCGGCCGGATGGTACACTCTCCGGTAGAATGTGTAGATTTGACCATATGATAGGTTATTCGGGTCGACTGGTTCTCGTCTATATTCTGAGTATTCTGTATATTCGTCTTGCAATAGAGTATCATGCGTCTTATGTAATGGCAGCTTTAACTCTGATGATAGTCGGTGCAGCCCGTACGATGCGAGGAGCTGGCCGGTGACTGGTTTGTAACGTGTCTGAAATTTGGACAGCGGCAAGGGCCGGCTGGTGTCCGCATCTCGGAAAACATGAGCCAAGTACGCAACATCAAAGCCGTAACTTTGGGCAAATCTCATAATACGCCATGCAGCGACCGCAGAATGCCATGTTTGAGAAATAGGCCTCAAGTTGACTAATGGAGAAGGGGCCGCTGCAGGTGTGGTAGGCTCCGGCCGCGATTCTGGCTGAGAATCTTCCCATCCGTTCTTAGAATTTCTGAACATAGATAGGCGATCCCCTTTAGTCTCATTTATGCCTCTCTGATAAGGGTCATAAAATGAATTACTATTGCTTCCTGGAGTGAATTTGCGGCCGGAAGCGACAGATCTTGTTTCCGCACTTAGAAACGTTAAGGACCCGCCAGGATCGTCGAAAGTCTCACTATCTCTCCTCGGAGAGGAATCGCGACCAGAGGCAAGGGAGTCAGTTGCAGCGTCTATAATAGTCAGTGAATCCTCGTAGTCATCGAAAAATTCGTCGCTATCTCTCCCAGCTGTGGATGGGCGGTTGGAGGCGACGTATTCTGGTTTGGCGTGTCTGGATGACACTGTCCATTGCGTTCCCATCGTCTCACCATCGCCCACAAAATCAAGATAGGGAACCTCAGATGTTTTTTTACTCTCATCACGAGGTTCCATTTTGTTTTTCTTGGGCGACAAGTATGGCGGAAGGGGATATTGATGCTCTATGAAAGAGGGCATTGTTGGCGTGCCAGGCGCTTGTGGCCGGCGACGAAACCACGTACCATTCGGCATTGTCCCCGAATCTACGTGTCTATCAAAATAGTAGAAAAGTTTGCAGCTTAAGTACATACTTTGCCTCTTAAGTACTGTACTTTACATGACCGGTATGAAGACGCCAAGTATGATATCAGCCCATCCTAAGAACGGGGGTACTGGACGGAGAGAAAAAGGCACTAGTATGCCTGGGACTTCAATGCACTATGCCACTTGGTGTTACCAATGTTATGATTTGTGGGTCAGGAGATACATTCTGAGGATTATGTTAGAGTACATTTTCTCCACCAGATCCGCCCACAGCATTCTGCATCATGGGAGAAGGCCGTATGTACTATATTAATACTGTGTTATAACTTGTCGTTATAAAGAGGGACAAACAAAATCAAGCACAGCCACTATATAGTTGACTGAGCTAGGCATGCCTCTTCTTATCATTATAACCCATCCGGGAGATGAACCACTATCAAGTAAGACGCAGGTCAGAAATCTCTAGGGCAGTTGGGGTCATGACGCCATTCCTATTAGAATCTTTTCGAGCTTAACATGTAGAGGAAGCCCTTTTCATCGCAACAGCCAGTATTGGCGTGGGCATTGCGATCTTTTGCGATGCTCACAGACCGTGGCCTGGCATCACGTCAGCTGTGTCGGGCGACTCAGGGCGACTCAAAGGGTTACTGCCATTTGAGTACTCTTAACACGAGACTGAATCGAAATAGTTTGGCGTAAAGATCTATGAGCCGTTCATTCTTAGGGTTATATTAATACTTCCTCCGCTGGTGTCGAGAGACAAAACCGCCCTGTCCAACAGTAACAATCTCAGTCCACGCCGGCTGGAGGATATGAAAGAGTGCAACGCCCGTATATCTCCTATAATAGTGAGAATGGTTATCTCCGATCCACTTATAACATGACGTCGTCAGGGCTACAGGTGAATAAGATATTGCCTGCACGACTTATATCCATCGTTCACTTCATAGGTCGCCGTGGTTAAACGAAGTAATAAAGCTGGGCTACTCCGGAGCCGCCGCAGCGTGAGTTGCACGCAGATTCTGTGGGCGTGAAGCCTTTATCTTTTAAGCAGGGTACCTAAACAAGTAGATACTAAGATGCTTGGCCGGTGTTCAATTAAGTCGATCTCTCTGTTCAAGCCTGGTAGGTACAAGAATTGAGCAACAGTACCACCTACGTTCGTCAAGTATGGCAAGGATGAATAGAATCAAACGTGAAAGTCCCCCTTACTTACTAAACACACTAGAACTTATAGAATAGTTATGCTTGGGTTTCATAGGCTAGCTTTCTGCCAGAGTCTGACAGTCAAATACTATGATGTCAAATTCTACTGACACATCGGTTTCGAACTGAAACTCCAGCTGGATCCGTCTCATACGGGAAGTGGGTGTGTATGACAAAATATCGTAAGGCATCGCTTGGTCAAGCAGCCAGAGACGGATACTCGAACTTAGGTACGGTTATCGTAGTTAAATACGACGTTGAAATGCAGAGTCTGCTTGAATGATTGTGCTACTCAACATGTGCCATGACGCTTCCCACCGAAATATATTTGGAAACATTGTCCAATCTGCGGCCATCAGACCTTGCTATTTTGGCAAGATGTAGTCGCACCCAAAACCAGATCGTCCTCCCTATACTGTACAAAACTCTCTCCTTAAATCTCTGGGGCGGCGACCCGGACAGCAGCAGCACATTATTACTGCGTACGCTCAGCGGAAACCCTCGACTTCGTTATTATATACGAGAAGTCGAGATTGTCAACGCGTCGTCGACCTTATGGACACAAGGACACTCAAAGTTGCTGGGTATCCTGTTTTCCAGCATCCTGACCTATCCAGACCGTATCACATCCTTTAAGTGGAAAGCTGGACTACTACAAACCCACATATTTTTTCCTAATCTCGCGACTCTAGAATGCACGCAGATTCTAAGCCTAACAGATTTGCTGTGGATCAGATGGCATCTTTTGTACTGCCGTTCCTTGAACTCGGTTCATTTACATTTATCGAAGCGCATTTCCCTGCAGGCAGGGCAATGGTTTCTTTCTGGCATCTCTTTACGAAATCTCAAGGACTTGTGCCTTCAAGGCGCTGACCTGTCGACACTGAATATTGACATCGTTAATTCGCTGGAAAGTTTGGAACTTAAACTCTGTCATGGCTTGGAGGACTTCTTGACCCGAATGGTTTCCCATGGTATTCCGCAGTCCTTGAAAGTCTTGAGAATAGCTGGCAACATCACTCTTAAACGTCTCGAATCATTCCTGTTAATCGTGGCGTCTAAGGTTCAGCTTCAAGAGTTGTCCCTCCGAATTGGCAGTGTTGCCGAGGTCGCCAGCACCAGACTTGTTCGGGCTGTCGCGCCCAGGGTCTCCAACCTTGTTCTCGATTTCAGGCGAGACCTCCGTGATCCTCGGACGTCCCTGAAGTACAGTCTCCCAGACTTTGAGGACATAGTCAGTAGCCTCCCTCTATTGCAATCGTTTGGGTTAGCATTAGATCTGCGAAATCCAAAGTATATGAGACGGTATCAAAGGGTCAAACTAGAAGCAAGTATACACGCCTTATTATTGCTCGAAAGCCAGCAGACTAGAAGAGGACTAACAGCAAGCAGAAGACCAATTTCTATGCGAAATCCAATTTGAAATACATCCATCTCCGGGGGCATTGCGTTCCTCTGAAACGATGTGTCGGGGATGCAAAACATTTAGCGAGTTCTTTTGCAGACGTTAGCATCTTGTTAGATCACGGTTCACGCCTGCGTAAATACACTTTCCAACAAAAGTCATACAAGCCTACGGGTGTTTCGGATGATGAGCGCGCAAAGATGAGTACGGATTTGTATGGACTTCATTGACGGTAGTGACATGGGACGTTGGCTACAACCGAGGCGAGCATGTACGAAAGGGCAAAAGTGTCAAACATTAAGTAATACAAATGCTACTAATTGTTCAATTCTCCGTGCCAATACAGGGGTGTTGTTTTATGATGCGGCTAAGGACCAAATAGTGCCGTACATAAAGCACACACAGCCAACAGATCACTGCCGACTGAAGAATATTCAACAATGTATTCCCTATTAAACAAGTGTGGTGAAGTTGATTGGCAGTGTCGAAAGGTGGCAGGGATGCATTATTTCTAACGGAAGTATTAGACTGCTTTCTTGGCCACGGAGTGGGGAAACCGCATATAGTAGATCTTTCAAACACTGCCTCGTGGTTAAGTATATAGTAATAAGTTGAGCACAATACGCCGCTCTCAGGTGTCACTCTCCCAATGTACCCAAGCGTTCAGGTCTTGCAACAGTACTAGAGTGCTTCTAGAGCCAAGGTGATGAGGCAAAGATAAGCGGCGCAATATTAGGGTAACTTGAAGACATCATAGAAGTGAACAGGATGATACAGTGTAAACCTGCCTTAATCAGGAAAAGCGGCGCTTGCCTAAGTTTTGCGTGAAATGCGGAACGAAGGCAAGTGAAGATGCAGTTCCGAAGGCTGCAGCTGCCCGCTTTGCCTATTTAAAATAAATCTAATAGTAAGGCCGACAACTTTTAGAATACTCATCAGTGATTGGTTAGAAATCGAATACTTATCGGCGATTAGACGACGAGGAATTTGAGGTACGTACCGAGTTAGTGATGCTTTTAGCAGGCGCGTTGTGATGTTACGGAAGGTGGGCAGCGCCGCAGGCAGGAGCCCACTGCAAGCGGCCCCCGGAGGGAAAAAACACATAATACTACTTTATATTTAGTAAAAATCTAAAGTAGCCTGGCTACCTTGCCTGCGCCTAGGATACCGAAGTCGGCAGCATCCCAGGCTATTTTTTACTTGGCGTGCTCATGTGCCTGTGTTTTCCACACAACTGTCACTAAAAAATTGGGCGTGGCCACGCCACATTTCTATCGGTCTTAGACCCCCCTATACCAAAAATAAATAAATTTATGTGCCATTTAAATCTATTAATTTCTTAAAAGCGCCTGCGCTAGCAGGCCCTAATTCGCTTAAAAACGCGATTCCCGGTGTTTCTATTTGATGTGTTCCCTTTCTGGCCCGGCCTTTTTTCCGGGGCCCCTGAGGTTGCTGCCCGGGCTGCATCTGACAAGGCAGCATTAGGATCAATTTTAGGCTCTTCCAGTTCTATGACATCGGGGAATTAGGACATATAATTTGCGTGTAGAGATTCTTGCGATAATAGAAAAGAGGAGGATTTAATTAAAGCGGCTATTTAGCGTTATTATTGTGTTGAAAAGAGGCATAAAATCGGTGAATTTGACGATATTGTGTGTGTTACGTTGAGAAAAGGAGGCTGGACACATGTGTCCAGCCGCACGTGATTCTTTTTGTTGCCATGGTGATACATACAAAATTATATGACAGCGTCGCACGCACGAATAGCACTACCCTAAATGCACTGGTCTTTTATTCTGCTTCTTTTCTGCTGTAGCTGAGGTTTTTATAACAACGCTAACCTCTAGTGCAATAGTGCCGAAGGTATCCGTCCAGATACTAAGTTAGTAAATATTAATAAATGCTGCAGCACACAAGTCATTAACATGTAGGAAATGGCGTTCGGATTATGTAATGAATTTCATATCCTTAACTCGTGGCTTGATTGTCATCGCATTTGTGGACGGCTTTGACCATTGCTTATAGATCATAACATAACCCAAGCCAGCCAGCGTGTTGTATTTTCCAGTGAGTTCCAGCAAACAGTCGACCCGTAAACGAGAGAAATAACCGATTCTAACGTACACTGGATTTACGCCGTGCATATATTAAATATGTCCTGGTCCATATTGGGCTTGTAATACGCACCTCTATGGGTCCACTTTAATCTGCAGGGCAGCCAAAAATAATAGTAAAATTACTAGCCGTACAAAATTTGGTTTTAGCGTCGTCAGAGGCAAACGAGTACGCATCGGGACATGAAGCGTTGAACCAAGGATTGGCGCCCATGTAGTCAGTCTCCACGGCCGGTCAGACCTAGACCACAACAGTTCCCGACCCCTTTAAACACAACACAATTGGAAAGACAACCATATACGTCATCGAGTTGGTTCACACTGTGAATGATGTTAGTTGACAAACGCTGCATATTACGTACCGGGCAGAGCGGCTGTCCGTCCGCATCAAGGCCAAGGTAGGTATGCTGGTACCTGACAAGACAATGGGTCACATTGTTTATTGTCGGGTACCACCGTCATGCCGGTTGTAAAAGCATCCACTATTTTTTCCATTCTTTAGTAACCCTGATCCATCCATTCCGTGCCGTCGAGGCTTGAAATTATCACACCTAAGCTAATATCGTAAAAGACTTCTGACCCGGGAGAAGTTCCCGGCGGAGAAGCGTGAATCTCGAACAAGGTCGTGTTTTCAGACGATCTAAACCAACATGAGGGACTTAAGCAGCCATCTATCAAACAGTCAGCTCCAGATGATGAGCAAAATTGTCTTGCCCAGATCCTTCCACCCCATGGCAGCGTTAGTGGCTCGGTTTGGACCGATTTTCCTGGAGGAAGGGACAATCCTGCGGGTAGTGGATCGAGGGTTGGATCTGCGGGCGCATTAGACATGACTGCCGGCCAGATGGTCTGCGCACTACAGTTGTTCACCAGCCGGAATGTAATCGTCTCCGCAAAGCACGGAGCATTAAGCAGCGAAAAAGAAAGTAGCAACGACATGCTCACGCCATATTCGTGGAAAGTGGCCTACTTATGAGAAATTTACACATTTATTTTGAAACCAACCCTGACTCCGGGTAGCTACTTAGGCAGCGTGACTAAAATAGATGCTCATGCGGCTCGGACACGATGCGGACGGCCCAGCATAAAGCATGGCCTATGGCGCTTTTAGAATGTCGACCTAGTTTAATGGAAATGGAATTCCAGCGTGAAGGTCCATTTCATCCCATTATGGATCGTATTTCATCGATGATTCGACAATGCAGCTGGGAGGAGAGAACAGAGTTACAGGAGGCGTTAGACCTCTTTAAGAATTGTACGACGAGTTGTACTATGCTCGACTCGGAAACAGCGCATGAGTTAGAGGCCCAGGTTGAATGGCTCCAAATCTACCAGAGCCAACAAGAGCGGTATCCGGCCTACAGAATGCCGTCAGGAAGCAGCTTGGTGCCCGTGATGGAGGATGTAGACAGTTTGAATCTAAGATTCGCTCACGAAGTTCTTAAAGGAGCTAAAGCTGTCGCCAAAATGTTAAATATCCCGCATTCTGCGAATAAAAGGAAAGCGGAGGAATTTAAAAAACCAAAAGACAAGAAGAATCCAAACAAAGAGAAGAGAAATTCGTACGATTCCGAAAGCAACCTGGTGGCAGAATCAACAGAATCACAGGGAGACGCATCGGAAGGGGAGATGGTGGAGGACGCCATAGTGTACTCGCATGCATATTTCTAGAGTGCCTAGAATATACATGGCTAATCAGACAATTCGAATCAAAATAGCTATAAAGTTCATTAGCACTTAAGGAATACTGTTATCATACGTGAGAGAAAAAAATGAGACAAAACATCGCCTAGTTGCTGGTCGTCGTGTAGCCTATGCCAATTGCCGTCCCTTGTGAGGCAGAATTTGACGCAGTAATCAATGAGTGCCCAGGGCGAGAATTGCGTTATTTTTTAAGTCACCGTCATTGCGAGGAAAATACCTCGTGATCAAGCTATATTAAGTGCTATAAGAAGAATCGCGTATTTGCTATAGATAGACTTCAAACTTTCTTTTAAGGACTCGTAATTCCGCTTAGAACGACCTCATACCTGAGTCTTGGAATTCGATATGCCCGCAGTGACAAGGAGGGCCGGTCAAGTCTTAGAGAAAAAGCTTTTAGGGGGCTCAAGAAACGAATCACAGCTGTCTCCCCGCCCGAAAAAACTACAAGACTTCTTTCTTGATTTTTATATTGCTCGTAATAGCCAAGTGGTTAATGACGAAGGAGATGTGATCACCGTTAAAGAAGCCAAACAGCTTCTTGAAAATTTGGGAGATGGTAGCAAGGGTATCGATGCGTTTCTATCTGGCCTATTACCATTTGGCGACGCACACCCAAATGCCGTCAATATAGACTTCAAATATCTGAGGGAACAGCCGTTTGGAGAACGAGAGAAGCCGTTAAAAGATATTCTTCTGCGGCTTTACGATGAATATAACATTGATAAAGATGAGACAAGTGGCAAGCTGCCCGTGAGCTGGGCCAGGGACCTTCTTTCCACCCTCCATGAAGGCAACATTGATAAGTACCTAATGCAGCTGCGATATCCACCCAAAGCCGAAGCCGACGAAGCCGACGAAGCCAACGACATAGACACTAGGTGGCTACAACTCCGAGACGAATGTAAAGCCAAAGCCGAGAAAGCCAACGATACAAACATCAAGTGGCTACAAGATCAACCGGGATTTGAATTGTTGGCACAGGAGATCGAAAACAGTACCAAATCAGGTGCGGCACAGAGCCTTTTCAAACAAAGATATGTCCGCTTCGTACGACGCCATTGGTATGCGGAACGAGGTCTAAAGCTTGATTACCGTAATGATGTATTGGGTCTATTAAAAATGCTATATTCCAAGGACTTTAATGACTCGGCTAATTTCTTTCGCAATTTTGTATCACTTGCGGACAAAGTTTGTAGTCATGACCATGAAGTCTCGCCAATAAGATGCCTAGGGCTTCTATACGTGGCTGAGTCCGCGGAGAAATGGTACTTTAAGGACCTGAAGCTAGACGCGAGAGTTACCGAGGAGGAGTGGAGATCTGATGACGAAACAAAGCTGCTAAACGAGGGGGGAAGTTCAGGGGCACTGTCAACAGGAGACGGTTTGCAAGACGTCGGGACGGTTAAAATAGCTAATATTGCAGCTACTTATACTCAGAAACTGCAGCTTTCTAGTCGGAAAACTAGGGCAGACTCCGCTGCGCCAGCTCCAGAACCTGGCCGACGCACACTCAGGCCCCGAAATGGCCTGACGACTATTGAACCGGCAAAGGCGCCGGGAGAGGCAAATAACGGCAAACGTGGCGCCACGGGGAGACCACTAGCAGCATATGGAACTGCTAAGGATGTTCGTGGGAAAATACGTGCTGCTGCCGATGATGGATCAAATGCTGCGGATCAAGCTCCAACGGAAGGGGTGGTTCCAGTCCGGGAGAGGCCTCGAGCACTGACTCTACAGGCAATACAAGCACAGCGTAAACTTCCCCAAAACGGAGTACAAACCGCAAAGGAAGTGCTAAAAGTCAAAGAAGCTACAACGAGAGGACGAGTTCCCACAGAAATCCCAGGAGCGCATATTTCTAACCAATCAAGCGCGAGTAGCGGACTAGGCAAAGAAAACAATTCTGCAGATACCGTGGCAGTACCTGCATCAGCCCGAACACCAAGGAGGAGTGCCAGGCTTGCACAGTCACCTGGAAATAGTGGATCTGACTACAAGACCAATGAGGTCGGAAACGCGGTGCCTACTAACACGAACGACCCGGATGGAAGCTCTGTGCCTGACATAGCGGCTGTGCAGGAAGGCGATGAGATACTGGATGTAGTCAGTAAAAAATCCGCCTATTATCTTCTGGATGGTCCAGGCGAGCCAGGCGCTGAATCGCCAGTACAGACGATTGATATGTCTGTAGTTCTAGTGGATGATACTCCTAATTCAACCAACAGTGGTAGCAGAACGCAACATGGTACACCAGACGCAGCACACCATCAGGAGGTACGGTTCATAAACATTGAGGTGCCGCCGAGCGAGGAGGGTTCGTTGCAGATTGCTCCTCCCATTCATGCCGCACCCGTCTTGCGGGACGAGAACGCGGGGGGGGAGACTCAGAACCAGCTGAAGCGAGATGAGGAATGGCCTAAAGACGCGGAAATGGTCGACGCCCTAGATGAGGTGAATGTAATTACCTCCACAGAAGTTGGAACTGCTCCACGGGTAACCAGATCCAGACAGGGAATGACATCGACCCGCCGAGACAGAAAAAATCCTGTTGTGACTACGAGATCGACCATGAATCGTGCGGCCATAGGTAAATCTAAGCCAAATGCTAAAAAGAAAGAACTCACAGCCGAAGCAAAGACCATAATATTAGCTTTGGAAAAGTTGGAAAATAACACTGGCCTAGACGAGCAAGCTACGCCCAGCTATGACACTATGAGTGTAGGACCAGCGGAGGAGCCATTTACAACTCTTAAACTCCAGCAGCCCAGCGACATTAAGATTAAGAGAGTTAAAGTGTTAAAAAAGTCTGACAAGAAAACCAATCAATCGAGGCCGTCGCACAGCAGCAGGATGAGCGCGGTTAGAGTTAAAGTGTTCAAAAAGTCTAACAAAGAAATCAATGAATCGAATGACAAAGAAACCAATGAATCGCATAACAAAGAAACCAATGAATCGAATGACAAATTAAGGGAGAAAAATGCCATGCGCGACGAAAGAGCTAAACGCAGGGCAGCCCACATAGCCTCGGGGGAGTTGCAAAGCTACAAGGTTCTATGCAAGGTCATACACGAGCATTTAGCCGCCGAAATCAAAGAAAGTTTCCCAGAATCCGAGAGACTGGACCAGAAGCTGTACCGCGCGTTTCCCACGCTCATCGCTGAAGAGGTTTCGGATGACCCGGTGAGACTCGCCGGATTTTACATGGCCACATCCTTCCTGATTCACAGAAAGGATCCCAAGATTAAATTTAAGGACCTTCCGAAGTCTGCTAAAGAGATCCTACAACCACTTCAGAGACTTTTAAAAAAAAGGAACTATGAGCCGTGTAGGCATGCGGACCTCTCATGCCATGAACCGCAGTGTTTCGAACAATGGTACCAATTATGCGTGGGTAGTTTGCGGGGTTTTAGTGATTTTGTAACCGTATTGGAAGATCCGTCCGTGTCCCCTAGAGAATATTTCAACATTAAAATGAGGCAATTCAGCGTGGACAAAGTGAAGAGATACAAGCTGCGCAGTAGTCTGGTTGCAGCCATGAAACAGCCAGATGAAAGTGCTGTTAACGGTTCTATGGATATAGATTCGCAAGACGAGCCGCAGAACAATAGCACTATAACCCAAGATTTCCAGCTCTTCAGTGAGATCGAGAACTTAAAACGTCAAATCACGGCACTGACGAGCGAGAATGAGAGTCTTCAAAGGACAATACTGCAGCAAACCTCAGTACCTAAGAGCGCGAACGAAGCGCCAGCCCGTCTTGAAACTGAAAACCAAACGGTGAAATTCGATTGGGAGACGCGAATTGCCGATGTGATGACGATTCTGCTCAATCGCGACTTGATGATAAGGCCTAGCTTCGAGTCTGACCAGGTTAGCAAAGACAAAATAGAGGAGATTCTCCAAAAGATTAAAGCCAGGCTCGATGATGATGCTGTGGATCGCAGTGGGCGTCTCGGAGCTCGTTTCTTGTCGCTTTATCACAACCTTCCGCCATTAGAAGACTATCTTGAACAAGAGAGACAAATAATAATCAAAGATACGCAGCAGTATTACAAGGATTTCAGTTCGATAGCAAGAGACCATAGTACAGGGACCACGGAATTGGCACAAAAGTTAACAAGTTCTCTTGACATGGCACGCAAGAAGGGAGACACGTCATCAGGGACCCACGAAGTTTTTAAAGCAACATTGCCATTTATGCAAACGCTATTAGGGAAAATTAACAATATAAGTCTTGACTTTGAGGTAGAAAAGGAAATAACTTCTAAGCTGACGTTGGAGCGTGACTCGTTTAAAAAGACAATAATGGAGCTGCAGGAAAGACTAAAAGAACAGCGCAACGGACAAATTGGGGAACTGCAAGTATTACAGATAGAGGCGGCAAGTACGAAGCCAAAAGCCGGCGACGAGGATAGTGAGCTCCAAGTCAACCAACTCTCTTCCTGCCTACAAAGAGATTATCTTGACTCGTCCGAGTATACCCGCTGGATGGTAACGTCCTGTTTGGAAAATCTGCTCAGTAATAAGATCCTAGAGGCCGTACATTCTATAAAATGCCAAAGAGACTGTGCGCAAACGTTTGATCTGGAAGAAGGGGAGGAGTTTAAGCCAGACATTTTCACGAACTGTACTGAGGCCTTTCGACAAATACTACCCCGCAGGACGTTAGAGCATCAGCAAATGCCTGAGCGTCATCTCCTAGAGCTGCAATCGGCAGTAAGAGCAATTTCTAAGCACAAAATTCTAATAGAAAACCAAACGAGGGTAAAATCAAGCCAGGACGCACTAGAGGAAAAGTTGGCGCAGGTCGAGGGTGAATACCAGTCTGCATTGTGTGCTACGAGGTCGCTACTAAGTGCCGCATTGACGAAAAAGCCTACAGACACAATCTTTAATGCGACAAAATCATTTCTGCTGGGTAAGAGTGTTAACGTTGAGGTACTTACTTGCTTCCATACTTTGCTATCCGCGTCATGCCCCTGCGGCCGGGTTGACGACGACTGGTCCACTTTAAGCCCAGCAAAGTATAGTCGATGGAACTTTACAAACTGCAGTAGAGAATTCCAGAGCTTGCTTCCCGATAGAATTACGAGCCAAATTGATCCTGGAGATGAGTCTCGATACAGCACAGTTTCTATATTAGCAGAGACCGTTCGTCTTATAGGGCAACTCCAACACGAAAAAGAAGCGGAAAGAACTGTTCGTAAGGCAGAGGTAAAGAAAGCTGCCCACAGAGCTGCTCTTATTGTGGCATGGTCTATTGGGAAACGTCTTTCGAACCATAAAGTGAATCAAGACGCGGAACTCATCCAACCCCTAGACAATGTATTCTTATGGCTCAGAAAGTTATCAGAGCTCAAGAATGGGGACATCGGAGATGGGTATATAGGCATTCCCATGGTGCCTGTTAATGACTTTGAAATAAAAAAGGCGCCAGAAAGCTTGTTTACCGAGTTAGAAGCCGTCACATCGGTCAAGGTGGAGCTGGACAAGTCAAAAGTCCAACTAGCTGTGCAGAGCGAGCTGCTCAATGCTTGGGGAGCTATGTTCAACAATATCGAGCCAACACGCACCTGGACGCTCTCGGGAATACGAGACTATATAAGAGCACACGGACAAAAATTGGCTGCGCTAGAGTCTGTGCCCGTGCTCTGCGCAGGCGATTCTCGCAAGACGACAGCCTCTACGTCCACAGAACCCACAGACCCACAACGCACGAGAGACACGAGCCCTCAGGCCCATGGTGACAGGGGCTCGACGGACAACGCTCGTCTGATGGAGTTATTTAAAGCTAAAAGTGCAATATCTCACACGGAGGGGCGAACTCGAGAGGTCAAAGACATGGAGGCAAAAGCTCGCGACGCCAAGGAAAAGGAAACGACCCGCACCGCGTGCCTTGCGGTGTTATGGTCGGTGGAGAAATGTGTGACACCCCTCCTTAAGAAGGACCAAAACGCTAGCCACTCCATATACCTGGAAGAGTTATACCGGTGGCTTCAAAGTCCATTAGAGAACGAAGATGGAGACAATAACATGCCGCTCCCCGCTGGATTTAATAGCAGCTTCAGTTCATTTAACCAGCTTCTCAATCAAATAATACAAACTGTTATGGTGAAGCTGGATATGGCAACAAATTCACAAAGAAGGGTAGAAGAGGAAAACAAGAAGCTGCTTGGGGCCTGGGCAGCTATCTGCAATCATCCCGAGCGAGAGGAGAGTGGCTGGACGTTAAAGCAGATCGAAGACTACATAGCCCAGAACACGCAAAAAACGGCTCGTCTAGTGTTAAAGGTTGTGAGCTACTCCGAGAGCCATGCCAGAGAAACACGTATTGAGCCCCAGAAGTGGCAATTAATTGAGAATAACGAATTAAAAATGATCCCGCAGGCTTTATCGAAGAGCACGCAGGTCAATGACACGGACTTTAAAAACTTTCAAGAAGATCACGAACCGGCCCAACAGATAAATGCTGATCAAAAGCAGCCGAGGCAAGCATCCCAGATTAAGAACACAAGCCACCACCTCCTGCTTGCATTGCATGCGTTTGTAGACGGGTTTCAAACGCAGGACAAAAAGTTTAAAATGTCTGTTCCTGGGAGTGTCCTGTACAGCGAAGAGGTTCTCGATGACCTGCACGACA
Source organism: Sarocladium terricola (assembly GCA_029379155.1). Taxonomy (NCBI): domain Eukaryota; kingdom Fungi; phylum Ascomycota; class Sordariomycetes; order Hypocreales; family Sarocladiaceae; genus Sarocladium; species Sarocladium terricola. The sequence goes on from JAHKSO010000010.1 coordinate 972,660, forward strand.
TCATGCACAATGATTCAGAGACGAAGCATGTTAGGCTAAGCCAATGTTCTGACACCATTAATTGCAACGCCTCCTACCTGCATATCTTAGATACACATACGCGCTTCAATAAGGATAACGTCGCGAGCTCGTCTTTAGCGGCGACAGATCGCCAAGATGTCGCAATTTTTCTTTCACTTCTAAGAAAATGGAAGGAAACTAATTTATGCAATAAACGTCTGGAGGCCAGGCTAGCCGAGGAAGACCGTACAGCAATGAAGGTTGCCAAGGCATCGTGGGCAACATATTCTAACCATCCAAACCAGAATGACTCGGCAAACCTCCTGGTAGAAAATGTACGTACAACAACACGCTACGAGATGGAACGCAGGGCGGAAGCCAGCGCAAATACCTGGCTTTATATCTTGACAATGAGTGTAGATGACATAAAAATTCAGAAGTGGGCACGGTGTCTTGAATACGACGAGGAACAGACCAAAATTCGCGAACATGCAAAAACCGGAGGCTTAGGTCCTGGCATAGTGTTTCGCTGCGTAACGGCTGCTCTTAGCGGCGAGTGGAGGAAGTGGGACGAAGAAGACAGCAAGGAAGGAGGGTTATATAAGAGGAGCGAACAAGTTGAGTGGAAGATGCAACGATTCTTAACCATACATCTCGGCCAGAAGCTAGAGCGGGCATATATCCCTCCGGGTATTGCAACACCGATAACAGCTCCCCGCTCAACTACGATGGAGCAAGTTGCCATTATTCCGCTAAATGTTACGGTAACCGAGATAGCACACGATGATAGTACGGACGTACGCCACCTGTCGGGAGAGCTGGTTGAAAATTTGGCTGCAACCAACACAAAAGCTCCCGGGGGGGCAACGCAGATGGAACCTCGGATACTACGCCCAAGACGTCCAAACGAGGTATTTAAAGACAGCGAGGCATGCCATAAACTCATTACAGAGCTTTTGCAAAAGTGTGACCCTAAATACGTCCCTGACCGATTCACAGCAAAACGCGGGATTCTCAGCCGACTCCATGCTGTTGATAGCGAATTTACTCGCCTAATAGCTGAAAAAGATGTCAAAGAGTTCTACCGACTCCATGTGCTGTCGACTTTTGTTAAGGAGACTGGAACTACCCTAGCAGAGAACCTGGCAACTGATGCTGACCTTGATGCCCTCCAACTTGGTGAATACTTGAACTACTATGACTTAGATAGGTGGGATCGGTTGCCGTTGGAAGACTGTAGAAGCGTAACCGAAGCCAATGAGGAGGAAACCATCAGCAAAGAAGACATAGCATCATTATACTTCTCTCACATACGATGGCTGATCTATGTGCAGGGATATTCTGGTGAGTGTGAGAGGCAGCTTAATCATTGCTGCGAGCAAATCCAGAACTTGTGGGATGCGTGGAGTGCTTCGACACATAACCCTGCTGTAACAGAGGCAAAGAAGGAGTTTAATAAGCTGGCAAACAAAGGCAGAGGTGGAGTACCATCGCCAGGGAAGCAGCTTGCCTTTTTTATTAATTTCTTTCGAGGTAGTCAGGACCGGGACACTCTTGTGAGAGCTGAGCAGGCTGGCGTTGACATCAACAGCTCTGACAGCGGGGCCGTAGTGGTGACTAACCCAACACCAAGCGCCAGGCCAGATACCTGGGGTGGTTCACGGAGAGCAAAGCAGGCCCTAAGTGCGGGCTCCAGCACCGTACCATCCGGTGAATTAAAATGCATACTGCGAAAGACTATGTCACTCCAAAGAGACCAAGGTGCGGCATCACGTAATGTACGCGGGGTGTCGTTATACGAGGGCCACAGGATATCAGTACTGTTTTTTATTCTCTCAGGGGAAGGAATAGGAAAAATTCTGGAGGCAGCAACACAAGGAGGCTTGGACTGCCAAGAGTTTTTCACGTATTTGGGACAGGGGTTTCAGGTGGAACAAGAACTAAGTTCTTTCGGGAAAACTAATCAGATCTACGCAAGGTGGCGGTCGGTGATACAGCTTGCGGTCGACGCCAGGATTCACAAGATTCATTGTGAGAACCAGGGCGGGGATGGAGTGGACCTCATATCCTCGAGGGAAACGACGGGTGTGCTACCTGTGAGGAGAGACAATACAGCTTTTAGGACAGTTCATTCAAATGTATCGGCAACGAGTTGGAAGCTCCACATCGGCTTCATCGAGCGGATTTTGGCAGACGCTGGAATTCGAGGCCCTCAGAGAGCTGACGTAAAGCATCGGTTGCTCGAATCTTCTGAAGAGATTCAACCAACACTTGAGAATCGTCCCTTCGAAATTAACAAAATCAAAGCCCACTCGGGCGGCTATAGTGTCTATGGCAAGTATAATGACGAGTCTGAAAAGCGTATTGGACTGAGTAAAATGATGAAGATCGGGAAAAATGCCATTGAAGCGAACAAGAATGCCACACATCTTTGGTGCGTATTTAAAAAAGCTCTTAATGCCAAAGAGATTGGCTTAACGCAAGGAAACTCGGCTCTTGACCCTACTATTGAGTTCTGTGAGGATGTCAGGGACACAACTGATTTCCCTGATTGCATCAGATTCAAAAACATAATGACAATGGAAGAAGTAAATTCATTTAAAAATCAGAACACCTCTATCTCTGAACCCGAACCAGGTCACTTTCATATTCAAACCAGAGATGACAAGCCGATATGGAACGTGGAGAGACGCACAGTGCAAAGTTGGGGCGAGCATGCAAAAGAAGCGATCAAAACAGCTGAGAACTATTAGCCAGAGCCGATATGTTTTTTTTTTCATAACCGCACTTAAGCAGCTAATATATCTAGCTATTAAATGTAATGTTACGAAGCAGCTAGAAACTGACTATGCCTGCAGCAAGTACAGTATTAATACTGTGTCGAACTGTTATACCTTTTTTCTGTCTTTACTTCGTACCGATTCTACGCCGAGTCAACAGGTGCTGGATAAAACCAGGACTAAGTTGATCCCAAATCGAATGAGGTAGGACTGCATATTATACAGCTTAGAAGTTCCATTCGTGGTCATGCCATTCAACAACTTTGCGCCACAGTAGCACCCATACTCGGTTAAGTGGCCGAGTCCAACGCACGGCGTCGCGATCTTTTAGCCCGTAATGATTTCTCCTCTGCTAAAACTTTAGCAGCATTGGGATGAAACTCGATACCCCGCTTGTTTTTCCCTCTCGTGGCATGTCGTCGTCGATGGCTATTCACACTGCCCTTAGATGAAAACGCCCTCGGACAGAATTCGCAAGCAAAAGATTTTGCAGCCGGATTAGTACTGCTTAACGTGGTTAGATTTACTCCATTTTCTTTTCATTTTCAGTGGCATTAAGAGTTCTCACATTTGCTGGCGTTTCTTGGCTTTTAAATGACCGGTCGCTGCTTCCTCGTATTCGTTTTCATGGTAGTTTCCATTGTATACTTGCTCTAACCCTTGCTCTGTAAATATCTTAACCCCGCAGTTCCGTTCGTATTTAATCTCCGAATCAACTTGGCTAATAATACCGGTATCGGTAAGGGTCATATAATCGGCTTGAGAGTATGGAAAGATTGTTGAACAATGGTTCTCCGAAACAGTTGCCAGAAAAGGGTTTTCTTGCACAGTTTCTTCGAGCCAATTATATTGCTCAGCTTGATTTAGGAGTCAAAATTCAGACTCTAAGAACGAACAGATATCAGCGCGTATAACTTACTAAACGTTGAGGGTGGCTCTGGAAATGCATCATCAAGTTCGGTGTGCGCCTTATCTGAGCTGGCAATGGCGTCAATGATTGCATATGGGCCTATCATATCCATAATGGCTCAGACTGGTGCGTATAGTAATTTGGGTTTCAGACAAGTCCGGTTGGAAGGAATTTTCAGATGCTTAGCTGATTCCTTCAGGTGCCGTACGTAAATAGCTGATTTCGACATTTAAATGGGCCTCCAGACTGCTTTCTTCCTTCTAAACAGTGGGACTCCACAACATGCGCACCAGGTCGTCTCCCCTCTCCGGTTTTAAAGATTATCACTTTAGGCGTGCTCACGTGCGTCTCAGGATGTTGTTCGTTATAATGTTTGCACTTATGACTGCCGGCGAACACGTGCGTTTTAGACTGTTACTATATTATGGAGTATTGCTACTGTCTGGTGTGTAACTCAGTCTGACGTGCCACAGACATAAAAATGACGCAGGATAGTCTGATCGTTGATGTCTGACACTCATCTTCTAATAATTTTAACCTGATGTGCATTTGCAGGTTTTCATCTGCCAGACGATCCCTTTCTGTTCTCACAGATTTCAGTAATTTTTGTAAATCGTGGATTTCCATATCGCCACCCCAGTCCTGCCCTTCCGATCCAGTTTCATCGAACGGCCGCTGGCCAGCGGGCTGAGAGTTCCAGGCACTAAGGGTTAACAGAAAAATAAAAGCCATCATTAGAATAATATGAATATTCTTATGCCGCAGCTTCAGAAATGCACAGAGATTGATCAGGGCAGCCGTTATTATGATAGTTGCTGTAAAGACGTAACGGCGAGAGAGGGGGAGACCGTCGCCGCATTTTGAAGAAGCCAACGGATTTTGAAACTCTAACCAAAGAAACAACGACGATAAGAGATAGAGGGAGCGCTTTGCAAAACCAGAGACTGCCATAATTAATGATTCCGTCAAGCTCGGGCCAGTATATGTGTATATTCGCCATCGTACCTTAATCGGTTTACCATGGCTAGATCCTAGTCACAGCTTTTTTTAGGAAAGTTATTTACTAAAAAGGGGGCAGTCTTTTCATTTCAAGTGCAGTAGCAGGCCGTTATATCTAGGGCTTGGGTGCTGTAAGCCACTGCCTTCATTTTAGAAAGATCAAGAAACTTACTCGGCCTTAAAACCGCATATAGGTATAGTCTTCGTGCATGCGGAAGTTATATTATAACTTTTACTCAGCTTCTGCCTTGTGTTACATTTCTTGTATCCGCTTGAGTCCGACCCTCTGTCGCTGTTATCATTAAGCTTAGTAAGGCGTTATGAAATAACTTCAATTACTTTACACGAGTAAGTACTGTAAGTATACAGTAGAAGGCTTAATGGGTGTCGCGGTATTGGTACATAAGATAGATAAGGAGACCCACCCTTTATCCATAATAGGGTTAGCGCAAACAGCCACATGTACCTTCAAGTTCTTCCCACTAGCCTAATGAAGTCCAGAGGCGCTGAAGCCCCTACCAAATATAACATAAAAGGCCTGTCGCCGACACCATTTTCTGGGAGCACTATCGACATTAACCGTATATTCTGGAACAGTTTGTCATGACCGCTTCGCAACTCAACCCTGTAATGATGGTTGCTTAGTAGCGTCTGCATCATCTCTAATACATTTCAATTCACGACAATTGATCTTTGCATTATGTTCGAAGGTTTTAAATCCCTAACAGACGAGCGTAGCGACCGGGCACGCACGGATTTTTGGGGGCCTGGGGCTTGGCTAGTGGTCGTACTTTGTTCCTGCCTGGTCTGTTGCCTTGTCAACGAACAAAACACATTATACTCTGCAAACTGAAGGCTACTGGGCGCGGAGCGGTCAATCTTGTTGTAGGGAGCTGCTGAGGGTCCCAGGTGCGATTGTGGGGCCATCTGGTGGCCTCACTGCGCGGGAGGTCTTGACACATTCCCGACCCAAGTCTTTCAGCCTCTCCTTCTTGTGATGTTCACCTTGACCTCAGGTCGGAAACCAGGATCAATGATTCAACTTTGCTCCATCACCAGCCTGTTCTGGTATGACTTCCTATGCGTGATTTTTCTGAGCTTCAATAAGGATGCTTTTCATCCGGCCGTATAGATCAATGTTCGGTCGCTTCCACCTCTCTCCCTTAGGAAATACCTCTCGCCGCAATCTATTGACCATTGCAGTAAACGGCTTGTAGTATGGAGTGAAGTTTTTCTGCGCAATTTAGAGAAAATCCTCTTCGTCACTTATGACTCCCTTTTTAGAACTTGCCAGCTCCTCAGTATCAGCATAATTCCACCTCTCAAACCGCTTAACTACTCTTTCGTTTTGACCGTCAAAATGAATGCATATCCAGAACAGTACCCAGAAGAAAGACTCCACATACCAAGCAATGTACCAATAGCCATGAACGCTCTTGTCCCTGTCATACCTTTTGCTCCTGAGGCGGCTACTCGTTCCTCTCTGATGGTGAGATCAAGATCGATTAAAAAAGCCGGATATGAGGGGTTCTCTTCTTCTTCATTGATCATAAGGTTGTTAATAGAAATATCTCGGTGTAGTAGGCCTGCATTATGTAGAGACTCATGCCCTTCGAGGCAACCGGCCAAGCAGGCAAGCAGAGACGCTGGTGAGGTAGCCTTATAAATCGGCTTTCCATAGTCACTAACGATAGTCCGCCTGTGAACTCGGTTCGCTGGTGATGCAATGCTGTGTTTTGTGGGAGACCTCGAGCAGGATCGCTTGCTTGGCGGTACGGCGGCGTCGGTTTCGCTCGACGGCCGCTTGAGGCCAACGCTACTGCTTCGGCCTGTGCGCGAAACACTAGATCTGCTGGTCGCTAGTGGTAGGTTTGATCTAGTGGGTCGATAATTCGCGGCTTTAGTAACATCCAGTCCCCTTCGTACATTATCTAAAATATCGTCGTCGATGCCGCGGATTCGAACAGTCTCATGGTGGTAGTATCGGGCCACATTAATCACACCCTTGTTGGTTGCTTCCTGGAGCAGTACACCCTCTTCATCCCGGTCAGTATATTGCCACGAGTCTTTAATGACAAGTGGCTGCTTTGGGTCGTCTTTCCGATGAGCTCTCCAACAGGTCGTCGCTCGGCCCGCGACACACGGTGCGCGCTTCATGATCTCGTTGATGATAAGACGCTCCCTCTTACCGTCTCTTTCAATCTCAATATACCGCTCGCTGCCAGATACTACGATCGTAGGGTCAAACCCGAGTTTTTCTTCATCCATCCACAGAAATCCGAGAATTGTTGCTACGAACATTTGTCCGTTCTTGTTAATATCGAACTGTTCTGAGGCGATGCCTCCTAGCCGATCGAACTCCCAAACCCTCATCAGCGACCCGCAGAGGGTTAATCCCAAGACAAAGCGTCGAGTATCTTGAGCAGCCAGAACTTCCCTGGCGTATCTGGCAAGGTCAATCCACGCAATTGATGTCGTGTCGGCTTTCGGGTTGCATTTTAATTCGCCAGCCACGAGAACGTGCGACCAACGATACCTCGAATCCTTGGCGTCAGGCTTATATATAATGTCATCATTAACGAAGCCAATATCCAAGCTACGTTTGCCTGTAGAGCCCAATAGTAGCGTGCTGGGCTGCGACAATATCTTTCGTCGGTGCGGTAGCGTTGAATCGAGACCACCTGCAAATACCTCCAACTTGGGGATAAGGTCGCCAAGCCAGGCAACCACGTCACTCTCCTTTGCGCTCGTGGGCCACCCAGCCCACCCTTCGTTAAAAAGCGGATTGTCGCCCTTAACGCACTTGCTGAAAGCCGTCTTAGATGCAATACCTAAACGTGGAATGCCTTCAAACGCGGTGTCATAGAGATTGGGAACCCTGACGTACAGGGGCCCAAGTTCCTGCTTCAAAACCTTGTCTACATCGGTCCGAAGTTCTGATGAGTTGACGAAGCTGCTCGTGTTTTGACTCCACGGGGTCTGTTCGATGAAGGAAGAAATCGGTCAGAGAGGGGGAGTAGATTCGGTTACGAGATCGTACACATGACTCCAGACAAGCGCATCATCAAGACTGTCAGCGATGGCAGCTTCCAGGAGCGGTTTGATGCGTTCGATATTGAAGTCGCCAGAGTCGACCGCAGAATTGAGCCTGAGTAGGTCACTGAGGAGGTTCTTCCCGTTGCCGCTGGAGCGGAGCAGGCGACAAGTTCGAGTAGTTTAGAGTGCCAAGAGCAGATCTACAGACAGATTCTGCAGTTCTTTGTTCACAGTCAGATCAGTAGCAGCATATTGCAAGACAGTGTGGGAGGTACCTTCGGGCTCAAGCCGATCTATTGCTTTTGATTTTGCATGAAATAAGGAGCGGAAGTTCTCTAGACCATTTCTAATGGGATTTGTTTTAATGACATCTATTCGATGTTGGTCGATCATATCTAAGAGCTTTGCCTTTGGTGGTCGTTGTTATGGTGGAAAGGGCTCATGAGTTGCAGAGGAAACGCGTCACGGAAAGACACTTCAGGAAGAAATCACGGTCGCGGTGGAGTGATGAGCCACAGCAGCCATAGGGGGTTGGGGAAGTTCTGTGCCATGTGCACCATACCGCCCGTGGCTCGTACCCTGACGTGGTGCAAGCCACGGTGGCTGACCTCTAGGGATGTGGACCCGAGTACAATCCCAGGCACCACCAACACATCTTCAGGTTGGGCTGGGCAACTAAATTCGCAGCCGGCGAAAATTGAATTCGCAGCCGGCCGCATAAGACACTAGTCCTAATCTAGCCGATAGTATCCACAGACATTTTTCGCTGTGCCTATAACTTTGAAGCTTCTTGGCGGTATTAAAATAATAACACATCGCGATGTCTGCATTTTAGTGCTTTAGGCTGCGTCTCTAGTAACTTATGCTAAGCTGCTACTACCTGCTCTAATAGATGTTTAAAGCTTACGCGGCCACGCGTGTTAATAATAGTGCCGTTAATAATATTATTAATGTAGAACGCGCTGGAGAACGCGCTGGAGAACGCGCTGAAGAACGCGCTGGAGAACGTTAGGGAAAAAAGATTATAGTGGTAACAGCCACTATAAAAATGGATGTGGATACTACTGACCGGGTTCTCATGCGGCCGGCTGCGAATTTAGTTGCCCCTTCAGGTTGCCCCTTGTTGCAACGTGGCAGCCACAATCAGACCGTGTCAAAGGAGATAGCCCTGTATTGAGAACAAAACAATGGCCGTGGCTTCAACGAAAATCTGCACCCAAATGCATCTTCATCATGTTGAGGGCACATAAGCGTCAACGCAGCGTGCAAAACGATGTTCGACCACATTCAAGCACCGATGCGCTTGCAGCCCCACTCACTCTCTTGTGTCCTGGAGGGGGAGGAAGGTGGCCGAAGCGGCCATTGCTCAACGAAACTGCCACCAACGTTAGTGCGACCGTCGAAAAGAGCAGTTTTTCGATCAGCCACGGCACGCCAAACGCGGGAAGGAGGCTCTTTTGTGCTGAAAGACATGTATTTACGCCTTAATTGGCAGACCAGGCATAGCAGACCGTCACGACGACCTCCATTATCGCCCGGCCGGACAAGACCACCTTCGGTGGGCGATATGACATCTGAGGAGGACAGAGGAAATCAACGATGGCAACGCTCTAACGGGGTGCCGCCTTTACCTGACGTTACGCTGTAGGTTGTGTGTGAAGAAGACCTTCACTGACTATTGAACAGAGAGCTTAGATCGTTAGGAGTTTATCCCAATCAATTGTAAATCCCTTGGAGCGCTTTAGAGCGCCGTACTTGTCATTGGCGTCGATATTCGCGCCATGGCCCACAAGCAGTTCGGCAACATCACGCTGACCCTTCTTAGCAGCCCAGGAAAGGGGTGTTCGGCGGAACCGGCCTTCGGATTCCACATCAACTCCTCTGTCAAGCAGCATCTTCACCATGGATCTTTTACCATTGCCCGCGGCCCACGACAGTGGTGTCCGACCGTGCCTTTCGTCCTTTGAAATCATGTCCGCGCCCTTATCGAGCAGCAAACTCAAAACCACCATATCTCTACCGGCAAAAGGGTGGTCCGAACCGTGAAGATGACAGTTCGCGCTCTTTTCTGTTGACTTGACCAACATTGCGACCCCATCTTGGCGGGTTTCATTCCCAGCGGTGTCGATCCTCCTCTCGCCCAGGTCCAGAACCACTCCGGACTGACTTGGTTGGCTATCGCCACCGTCGTTGTGCCGTGCGTACGTGATGAGAAATTTTATTACCACACCACTTTAAGCAGATATGCAGTCCACGAGATCTCGAATTGCTGTAGCGTGTTGACGCCGGGCATTTGTCAAGCCCCTCCACTACAATGAAAACGAGCCCTATTCTCTCATCATGCATCATGTCATGGAAACTTCTCCAAAGATTGGTAAAGTCATCTATATGATCCTCGAAGCGTTGGCCCTCAGCGCCATCCTCCAATTCTTGGTGGATACATTCGTAAACGTCGCTCCTTTGCAGCAACAGCTGGCACCAGGGTGGTTTCCCGTACACGAAAGAATTTTGGTTGATTGCGTATCGATTCATTGCTCAGAGCTGTATCGCGTATCGGCTAATGTATCACGTATCGGCCCTAGCATGGCGTTTCTGGAAGACTATCGACTGCTACAGGCAGTACCGACTGTACCGTCGCCATTGCCTTTCCATCTTCAATGGCAAACTCGCAAGACGTGATCCCTGACCTCACCCAGCTCTTGAGGCATTCCTTCCTCTCGACATTGGCAGCACCAAGCTGCATCCGTTCCCACGAGATTTGTCGACGAGCTCCCGAGAATACGCGTTCTGGCTCCGCAGACATCGGGGGGATGGAAAGGATATCTATTGCCATCTGGGAAAGACGGGGATAGCGCTCGCGTTGTTCGTCCCTGACCCACCAGTCAAGAACAGAGCCCCTATAATTGAAGCTATTCAGTGGGGAATTCGTCACTATCATAGAGGTTTTTGAAACTCTTTCTATTCCGTTATCATCAAACAAGGCCTCCTGCAGCTTCAATAACTTGGTTCATACCGTTCCTGTTAGTCCGAAAATCCCGGTTTCCGTTCATAATGTGATGGCACATCAAAAAGTTGGGATTTAACTTTACCGGCAGCTATGGTCTGCAGAGCGCCCCCACTGAGTCCATACAGCTCGTAGCATGTATTGGCTCTAAGTTGATACTCGTTATACCATTCAAGCCTTGCCGTCTTATTCACCCAAGTTAGGACACCTGTATATTGATCCATTTTTTGGCCTCAGAAACCAACGTGTGCCAGCCCCCCGTAAAGCCAGCTGTGGGCGTGCACAAGTAAAGACATAGAGACAGGGGTATTCTACGCACCAGTTAGTGAAGCCGAAACTGGTTCTAAAATGTCTAGAGATGCTAAATTGCGAGATCAACTATGGGAATAGACGCAGCAAGAGCTCCAGAATTATTTAGCTTCGAAGGATATAAAGAAGCTCCTAACTCTCATAAATTCCGAACAACGAGGCTGATATCTACATCCCGCTATTTACAACGGGATATGTGCCTATTGATCAAGTAAACATCTCCTTCTAGCCTAATTTCTTTGAAATAGAAGTATACACTATTGCTCTTTCTAAAGTGTCCCTGTTAATCTTTTTTCAGTTATGTATATCTATATTGAGGTTTTAGATATGCGCTGCCGGGTGTCGTCCTGCCGTCGCCACTCCTTATCTCTTCGCGCTGTATCCATACAACATAGTTGCAACGCCAACGATCATGTCAACCCCCTGCGACCATAGCTAACCATGTACCGACCTTCGCATATTTAGTTCGCCTTTGGCGAAACTCACGTTATATATCGCCGGCGTCTGAATGACTAGACAGCTCATTCCATAGGCCAACAGCACCATGATAGGCTTGCTATACGTAATAAGCTTCAGTCCAATTTTATCCAACAGAAGGAGCGCCACCGAAGCGTAGGCAAGTTTTTTCGTTGATATTAGAGTCCTTTCTCTCGCCCATAGCAGCTCTCCCCGTGACCGCAACACGGTTCGGAGATGGAAATCGAGGATGATGCGACCTAAAATAAAAAGCGCAACAAAATATTCTGTGTTCATGGTGAGACGAGGGTTGGATTTCGCCATCTCTAATCCCCACTTAACACACGCAATCGACAACAAGATTGGCCCCGATAGGATGATGTATCGAGGCGTTCTGTTGGCTTTCATGGCGGATAAGAAAATTGCCTAAAGTGATGGTCAGATTTGATGATCTAAAGGCATACCTCGGAAGTTTTGTTAACAAAGTACCTCAAATAATACCCAAAAGAAAACGCTCACGGCTGACCATCGATGTGGGAGCAACATTGTGGATGCCAGGGCAACGAACACGATGATAGACGTCAGCATTCCCGCCTGCCGCCATGAGATATCAAAATTTCCTATTGTCTCACAGTATTGCTGTAGCGACCCTGCATACGAACCCTTCCTCATGACACTCGGTTTCTTAATTGAGTCGACCAGCCACCCTAGACCGAGGTACGCGAATAAAGCCACCGCAAGGTTGATAATTCCATGAATATCCCAACCCAATCTTCCAGTCTCCCATCCGTAGACACCCGCCGATAAGAGTGTGGCAAAAATCGTCATGCGAAGGCTAACGCTGCGGTGAAAAGTCACAATCAAGCCGCGATTGAAATTCAGCACTACAGCGAAGGCATCTATTGTCGCTGCAGACACCAAAGAGAACCAAGTATCGATGGCCATCGCTTTGGCATGAGATTCACTGCTGGCCATGCCACATCCCACTGGGTTTGCGGGCCCCCAAATTGTCACAGGTTTGCCCCCATCGGCTCCTAATGGCCCATTGATCAGTTTTACCGTTGGCAGGTGGGAAATCACTATGACCCAGAGCAGAAAGGACATCACGCCCGTGAATTCTAAAAGCCAAAAGAGTCGGTTTTGGTGATCTCCCATGTATAGACCGGATAAGACTGAGCCAATTGATGGCCTGACAGGGATGAGTGGGTGCGTTCTGTCCATGGTTGGCTATCAGGGAGCAGCTGTCTTTTGTTAATCGTGTGATGGTGTTTTGCAACACTGGTGCACCAGAGAAATTTGCGTAATTCAAGGCCGTAAGGTTGTCGAGGATAGAAACGGTATGGAGGACAGTCGGCATGATATATATAGTTTGCTTTGGTCTCTTTATGCACGAACCTGATCGCAAGAGGCAAACAGGCTTGCGTTCGGCATACGGAGCTATTGAATTGAACTTTGCCTCTACCCTGGACCCGCATTAGCAAACACCTAATGCCTAAGCCACTCGCTGAAAGAAACGTATTCCCGAACTCAATATCCGCTCGATTCTCTCTCGTTTCTTACTAGCTCTATCGTTATCTAAGGTTTAGAGTTACGATGACATTTTGTTTATCTCCAATCACTGCCACCTAGGTGGGTAAAGAAAGCTAATGTATTTTCTAAGTAGGTGCCAAGACAGCATGTTAGTATTATATCAACTTCGGCGTTGCCGTGTTGTAACGCAGCGGGGCGGGGCTCATTGCCTGAATCTGATCACCACTACACGTCAGTGGCCTTGCTGAGAAGTCTAGCTGAAGGAAGCAAAATACTTCCTCAAGCCTAGGAAAAACTATGCGAAATCGACACAGACGGTACGGAGGCCAAGGATACCATATTCAGTAACGGGCATGTGGCGTTAGTCAGATAGCTGCTTGAGCATTCAGGACCGATGGTTAGGCGTCACTGTTGCGGCCGGCCTTCAAAGAGCATGAGGCCGTCGTCAAGGTTTCGAACCAAAATTTGTGCATATAATTATACCATATTCATCCGCAAGCTTCCGCCGAGATTGGTGTTTGCATAAGAAACTGGGGATAAAAGTTTGAGGTTTAGCTTCAAGATGCCTACAAAATTTTAATACTACGGCCATATTGTACTATACAGCACGTACATCCTCGTCTTCAAACCCATTTTTTGCCTAGATATGGGTCTGATTCTGGGTTCACGGTCTGTGTGGCCGCATACTATAAAATAGCCTGGGATGCTGCCGACTTCGTCGGTATCCTAGGCGCAGGCAAAGCGGCGGTAGCCAGGCTGTTTTAGATTTTTTTACTAAATATAAAGTAGTATTATGTGTTTTTTTTCCCTCCGGGGGCCCTGCCGAGGGCTCCCGCCTGCGGCGCTACCTACCTTCCGCAACATCACAAACGCGCCTGCTAAAAGCATCACCAATTCGGTACGTACCTCAAATTCCTCCTCGTCCAATCGCCGATAAGTATTCTAAAAGTTGTTGGCCTCACTATTAGATTCATTTTAAATAGGCAAAGCGGGCAGCTGCAGCCTTCGGAACTGCATCTTCACTTGGCTTCGTTCCGCATTTCACGCAAAACTCAGGCAAAGCGCCGCTTTGCCTGATTATTATTATAACACTTTACCCGAGGGTGGGTTGAAAAGTCCACTACGGGTCACACTTGGCCGCGACTGTTCGACTCCGTCAGTTGACTAACAAATGCGGCAAAGCCATTAGTTTGATTGCGCGAGAGAGACATGCGTCCGCGGAGATACAGGCATTCACTTTCTGTATGCTCCGTAAGCTGCGTTGGACTTGGATGGGAGGACTATATTTTGCTTCGTTTAAGTAGCACCGGACTGAATGGAATTGGAACGCTGCAGGGTGTCCTGTAAATGCAAGCCGATGAACTGCCCACCACGAATCGAGAATCCACACATATACGGTGTTAATATTAATACATATTAATATTAATACATATTCTATAAAGTATTAATACTATATAAACAAAATATCACGAAGAACTTAGTTAACTAAGTTATCATTTCGAGTTAATAACATGTCAACGACGATGATGTCAGCCGCTGTGTGATAGTGGCTGGCACTGGCTGCATCTATCAAACAGGGCTACAGGCCCTCAAACATACGATGTTTTAATAGTGTCACAAGATGGAAGCTGCAGGTGTCACGTTATGAGACTCCTTGTTAACTAAGCTTTTTTGCAAAAGTTCTTGTTGTTGTTGTTGTTGTTGTTGTTATTGTTGTTATCGCAGACCATTTTCTACAGCTGTTTTTAAAATAACAAAACTTCCTTTCGTCTAAACCATATAATTGCTTTTTCCGGCTATTCCAATCTCTCATAGCCGACGGTATGACAACTGGCACACTACACCAAGTTTGCTTGTTCTATGAACAGAGGCCTTCTTATCTGACAGCAGGTAGCTTCCATGATTCTACTGTAAAGGGCCTCGATTGAATCCTCTAGATAACTCACAATACAAGGACCAAGTCCACTATCAATACCATCCATAACTAACTAAATCGTGATATAACAGAAATTACTAACGGCTAAACAAAAACATGAGTAACCGTGGCAGATATTGGACTGGGATGACCTCGTGCGGGATGCTTTAAGAGATCGCACAATTATCGTACTGTATGCGGCGCCATACGTTGGCTTGCAATGCATTTCTAGTTATAAATAGTCACAAGCAGTCACCCAAGAGAAACAAAATTTTCGGCCTGCGTTTTATATTGCGCTGAAGCTAATAGAGGTTGCTGTGAATCCGGTATTACTGGGCAACGCAGCTTTAGGTGATGAGATGGGAAACACGCATAGTCGGGATTTTAACTTAAGTAGAACAGATGGTCTGCTTGCGATGAAGATGACCAATGAGCCCGTAGCCCCCCGCCACACACGAGTACGACAACACAGTATGAAGCGGCTCCTTGGTTTCCACTTGACAAGTATCACATACCAGTGGCAGCCTCGGCTTGGGATTGATCCAAAGATCTGCTCCGAGCAACCATTCTCTGTATAGATAACCCAGAGTTTTGAGGAAAGTGACCGTCTTCCGTGGTTGAAGAGATTTCCTCTGCAGCTGAGTGAACAACCTGCAAACCGGACCTGTGTTGAGGTTAGCCATCATGCTCTCTCATCCGCGATCCGTATTCTGCATACAGATGTCTGTTGTTTGCGGCCCTAGATTGGTTATTAGTTACTGGTGAAAAAGATCCAGTTGGCCACTCTTACAACTCATGGGCCATTCCTTTCATGTCCGAATAAAATTCGGTAGTCAAATCGATTAGGTTTTGATTGATTACAAGCGCTTTCATGACCGGGTCATTTTGCTGCATAGAATTCAATGTTTGACGAAGCGATGCACTATGCATTGTGAGCTTGTGATGAACGCTACATGTTGAATTTGCTCACATTTCTTCTATAAGCAGATTTATGCTTTCAGAGTCTGGCAACGTCTGCCCTGCTCCGTGCTGCATGTTTTCCTGGTAAGAGTTTTGCTGTTGCCTGTTCATCTGTGACTGAGAGCTATTTGCCGAAGGCAAGCATGGGTTGCTGCCAGTTTGGTTTGGGGGAGGCATTGTACCAGCAGGCGACTGGGAGTTCATTTGCTGGTTATGAATGGGCTGGGCGATCCTTGGCTGGGCCATGTACTGTTGGGGGTGTTGGGGGATAGAAGATGCTTGGCAATGATAATGATATGGAACCTGAGTGGCAGAGGCACGCACGGTGACTGGCGCAGCAGAGTAGTTGCTAGAGCCGTACGTTTGCGGTACTTGCTGAGCAGGCGGTGCGCCAAAGTGGTTGCCATGGGAAGAGGGATTGGGAGCAGGGCCAGACATGTTGAGAATCATAGTAAAGATGTTGCAGGATGATGGAAGGCAATAATGAGGGAGAAGGGGGAGCTTTATATTGATGGTTGGGGCAGATTTCTTCCCATATGACATATGTATTACCGGCTCTTTCTTGATTAATTGCATGGTTCCCTAACCGACCTAACAAAACAAATCACCAGGGCTTGACACGATAATGCGAATACCCTGTTAGTCCAGCCGAGATCCCATGTCGATTTGAGGCAACCTGGTTGTGGAGTTCGATTGTTACGATCAGCCCGAAGGTCGTTCCCAAGTCAACAAGTGAAGGTCGGCTCAGTGGAACCTACGCCTTGAAGGTCATGACGAACTGTTCCAGGGCAGACCGTTGACGTCGATGGTACTCCCACAAAAAGGAAAAAAGGATGTTGTCGACAGGTCTTTTATATTAGGGATTTCAGCATGTCTGTCTGGGCAAAGCATTCGTCATCTGTTTGATCATTGGGTTAGTAGGAGGAACTTGAAGACAAGCGGTAGGTCTCATTATTTATTTTATGTACTAAAACCACGACACCCATTAAGCCTTCTACTATATAGTGCAGAAATGACTTTCGACTCTTTGTTCTATGCTCTTTTTTCTAATGCCCCTGTTGGTGCGCGAATTCTTTGCCACTTGGCTCATGCTTCTACCCCTTCTCGAACTGAATGCGACTTGAGAGGCATATGTGTACAGTATCTAACGATTAGCCACTTTTGACTCTTCACAGTTGTCTCTTACTAAACGTCCGATGTGGTCGACAAGGATATGACGAGCGGGCGGCTTTTTAACGAGGTAACAATTTGTTATTAACACGTCGTTTCCGGATACGGCGCTTCGCCGAATTTGGCTAGTGGAGCTTTCTAAGGGCCCGCAAACCAACCACACCCGATAAAAAACTTGTGGGACAGCGTCGCCAGCGCTGATGATATGGGTCTGCTGACACCAGAAAAAAATGTAGCTTCCTAATTCATTCAAGCCTATAGAGGCTAATCAACGCCTCGTAAAAAAAAAAAGAGGGACCATATGCGGGCATTATCTCATTCAAGATTACCTCACGTATTGCGCGGCTTTTGCTCGTTCATGCAACTCTCCGTAGAAGCTCTGGATCGGCACATATAGCGATGAGCAAACAACTATTGTTCGTAGCTGTCGCGTTGCTGATTCTGATCCCTAAATCTTTTTCGACCTACCAGTTACTGAAGGCCATCGTTATACCGCAGAATAATCTTAATTCATTGACTAGGTAAATTGGAGCCATGCGAGCTGTGCATTCGTTGAGAAGAAAAAGGACAGGGAGGGATTACGCTATTATCTTTGAGTAGCACATCTTGTGCTCTTGAAGTAGGCGAAACGAATTTCACACAATTTCAACTTGCCCAATTCTTCAGCCTTTGAACATGAGGATTGACAATAAAAGGTGCGAGACGTTGAGAAGCTAGATCAAACCACTTTCCGGCTTCTTGTTCATGGAGGAGTTTCAGGTGCGGTTAATGCGATTTTCACAATTCTTTTCCCTTCATGTTTGCCAATGACAACTACTTCTTGTGTCTGTACTATTATGATAGAAGAGCTAAGGCGATTGTCTTGTTCTCTTGATCTAAGAGACTCCCTTCCATCGCCCGTCTAACTTCCTATTGTCTGAGCCTTGGACTGCCGCTTTGACACGTTGTTGTAACATGGCTGTACTTGCAAAGTTTGGGATATACCTTGTTATACGGTGGAAGTAATTTACAGCACTTTAATTCGAGATGCTTGATTCTTGTGTAAATTTCGCGGCCCTGGAAAGCCTGCCTGCAGAGGAGACTCCTTAGTGAACTTTGCAGAGCATCTCGTTGGGCTTCAACATCTCTTAACATCTCTAAGAGCTCTCCCCCCGTAGGATGAGTGTTTTTGCCACCATTGAATTTGTTTGATCCCACCGCAGGGTCTCCTTTATGACCAGCGATTGCAATATGATGTCCGCCTCGGTTGAGAAGGTCCTGTGGCATATCGCAATCTCGATGTTGGGCTAGCTGCGCATTTTTTGGAATTTGCGGTGAAACCCTGTATCTGAGATTTGCTATTTTGGTCTCAAGTCTCGGGACAACCATGTCTCGTAAAGTGTCACGTTCATCGTGAAGCTCTCGCATCTCGCTCTGCAGAGCCTGCAACATGTCTTGAAAGTTGCTATTCGACTGTTGTTCTTCTGAAAGACGCCGCCTAAGGTCATTGCATGTCGGTTCCAAGTCTTGGATACAGCCTCTCCCTTCTAGGTTGCTGGTTAACGTTTGCCTGATTCGGTCCAGTTTTTGAGTCAGTTCCTTGACCTGTCGTTCGAGAGCTTTCCGTTTTGACCTCTCGTCTTGCAATTTTGCACGCAGTTCTAATCTGATAGAAGATTTTTCTAATTCGCATTCCCTTTGTATTCTCTCCATTTCCTCCCTTCTCTGGTCATGCCCGCTGACTATTTCGGAGCCGTAACCTGAGTCTGAAGAACGTCTGCTTGAACGCTTGCTCGTAACTTGTAAGCTCGCTTGGAGCTTGCTCACCACGTCTTCAAGATCAAACTCTCGCTGAATGGATTTCGCAAGCTCCGAGCAGATGGCTTCAAACTCATTATCCATGACGGCGATATGCAAGGCGATAAAAGTGATGGCTCAAGAAACCCATAAATATGTTTTAGCTTACATAGTCAGGGGAGCGGTGCAAGGTATTGAAGCTGTTTTTTGTCAGCCTCACCTTGTATGTAGGTGAGAAGGACAGGCAGCTACGAGAACCTTGCGGAGGACGTTGGCCACAGGTATAACACGTTTGGGATTTTGACAGCAGAGGTTGCGTAAACGACTCCAACATATGGCATGCTACTCGAAACAGATGATGAATCTTCTTATTAATAGCTACCCACTACTTTATACATATGACCAAACTTGCAACGCGAGATCTTTGGCTAGTAGCCGCAAGGTTGACATAATCTATTAGGAGGACTAAGAGACACGGGATATGTGTCGAGTCACGGGGAAGTTTTGACCTCGAAATTTTGGCGCTATGCCGGACTCGAAACTCCGTTCGGTGGTTATTTTCGAGAATGACTCCACGGGTCTGTCTCACGACAATTTGAACACACCTTTGTTCATGGAAAAGCAGTTTCGGAAGCACTTCTCAGGTTATTTCACCGGTCCCGTGGACAGAGGTTTCAGGATGCTACAGACGGCTAGAACCGTCAAAATACTATGATATGCTGATGGCACAGGTATTATACTAATGATATTGACGCATGTGATAAGTACTGACAGAGCAAGGAGGTGAGACAAGGTTGAATCTGTAACTATGGTGCATAACTTCTCTCCAAAAAACAATCTCTGGCTGCTAAAATTCCATTAATTACTCGTTTTTGGGACTTGTCTAAACGGAATCCTGAACTGGCGGAAATCCCACGAATCTAGCACAAGGCTTACAATAGTAGAGATTATAAGCAACGTAAATCATACCAACACCAACATGCTTGATATCATCTGTTGAGGTTCCCTCAGCTTCGCGGGCGCAGCGCATACAGCGCCAGACTTCGATGGAAGCAACAGACGACGACCTATGACGAGGAATGTCCGGCTGTGTGTTTTGCTTGAGGTCATATGCGGATTTGTCAGAATCACAAGAAGCGAGGTCGGAGGACACGGGCTGAGAGGATAGACTTGCGTTAATTGAGGACATATCTGAATTTCATTGTGAGGTACTCGCGTCAGGACAACTTTCATATATAGCTTCACGTATAATATCGAGAAACTCTTTTGGAGCAGAGAGCAGAGGATCTGACATGTGTCATTATTACAAAGCAATGTCGACCCAACATCTCATCTGATATGGAAATACGCTCTGCTAACCATACTATGGGAGAACAAACACTCCTAATTTGTCCTTGTTACTGTATATAGCCAGGACTGCGCGCAATCTGTATATGGGTCTAGTATACATAGAGCCATTGATGTGAACGTGCAGGTTCTAGAAGCTCTGTTTTCTACGGGTGAGTCAGCCTTGAAGTAGACAGATCGAGGTTTTGCGCTAAAGCTCAGTGGGCCGAAGAACCCCAATCCTAGGGTAATGATAACAAACGCCAGTCCACACCCTTTCGAGAGAGCCCCATGAAGAAGGCACGCCATGAGCTTCCCATCAGGTCGCAGAGGCCAGACAGCACTATTTCGACCTTATTTCCAATAGGTGGCATCGACAGAAGTTAGTAGTCACGTTATTTAAAAGGCAGCCTGCCTTGGTTTATGAAAACTTCTGTTTGTTAGATGATCTATAAAGACCATGAACTTGAATAGTGTATTTATTAATACTATACTTATCAAACTTGTAGAAATGTGGGTTTCAGGTAGCGTATGTTTCCGATGCGTATGTCATGGCATAGTGATATCTGTCACGCACATAGCGTGGCATGTTTACAGATTTGTGTACGTACGTTTAGACTGAATCGTACGGTGATTAACCAACGTTGAGGGTCGCGTATTAAGTAGAAAACTGTTCTTGAGATACTCAACATAATAAATATGATACGGTCATCTCTAATTCGCCTCCAAGGTCTGATGCCGAATTAAGCTCCTCAAACATCGACGTCCAGAGCCACAATGTTGGAGTAGTTCAGAAAATGGAAGTGGCGTTTGTGTTGCGCTGTCCTCCTGCTAGACTACTATACAATATTACCAAGAGGGGTTGAATTACATCATGTTATGTTCTCTCGTTAATGATTAAGTCGGAGTCAGCCTCTTGAAGGAGTCCAAGTCATGCTAAGTTAGTTAATTGAATCGAACTTCTATCAATATTTAATGCCATAACATTAGTGCCGATGAGTTATCTGTACTGAAACGTACCGAATAGCACCACGTAGAATCCCCATATATTCTAGCTATAACTTTGTGTATAATGCCCCTGATCAACCACATAGAACTCGCTGTGCTGTACTGTGCTGTTGTGTTCGTTTAATGAAATAATAGAGGTAAGCAGGTGAGCTTTTAGTGGGAGCTTGTTCGTAACTTTAGGTGGTTACTGCATAGACTCAAGAGACGTTGGTAGATATGAAGCGCTTTGCTATGCAGCTATTATTTGGCTCTTTGAATCTATGGCTCCCCTTCACAAATCTCTATTATATAGTTATCAGCGCCGCATATTTGACAATCCTAATACGTCTTGGTCCATAGGTACAAGTGAAATTGTGAGGGGATGTCGATTATTGACAGAAAATGTTCTTTTATCTAACTTTGCATCGGAGGAGATGAAAATAATAAAACACATATAAATACTATAAGCAAGGTCTCTGAGAAGCATCGCGGGCATTAGCTTGCTTATAACTTCAAAGGAAAAAATCTTAACCGCGCCTATATGTGCAAAGTTCTGGGCGGAAAACGCCAGCTGGTAGTAGTCTTTCACCTCTAACTACCGGCTTGCAGTCAACGTCGTTTCGATCCGGAGAAACTCCAAGATTCCAGCCACGTAGTCCCGCAAGTGGGCCAGTTGAGGCCGGTTACCTACGCAGAAATTCCAGGTAAATCGGCTGTTTAAATGCTCTCGGCACCGAGGATGGGACTCTCGGCGAGTGGATATGGCGCTTCTGGTGACGTCCACCAGGGTCAATGCATAACAATCCAATTGCCGTGAAACATCGTCAAGTCGGTCGGCAAAAGGTTTTCGAGCCAATATGAGAGCTTCAAGACCACGAAGGTGATGTATTGCTGGTTCTGGGCATCCATGTTGAACTGTCTCGAACAATACAAGCATCATTGTCGCCACAACTAGCTCAGGCCCAAGTCCTTGCTCAATTCTGACCGCCACACTCTCTAAAACCAAGCCATACAGGTGATATAAATAATAAGGGAATGAATGCTGTCCCCCTCTTGAATTGGGCTGTTGAAGCTCCAAAGCCATTAGCACGGAAATCCAACCTAACGGGGTCTGTCTCGCTGTATCTAGGACAATTTGCGTGAAGGCGAGAAAGTTGGGACACCTGAGGCTGTCCCAGGCGGTTTCCTTTCCCTTGAGATCCTTTGTCCAAAAGCTGCCATTTGTCGCTTTATTGATTGCCTTTTTGTGCCGTTCTGTGTCTGGTAGATGCGAGTTTGCAGTAACTTGCGTCGGACCACTATCGCAAGGCATATAGTTTGTTCTCTTTGCCCCCTTATGTTGGTAAGACTGGCGGTACGCAGATTTGTCACGCTGTCGCGCCTTATGCACCATGAGTAAGCACCAGAAAGGAAATCAACTAGAGAAATTTGTCAGAAAAGATCTTCTGAGCTTCTTTTTGGTTGAATATATGGCACTGAGATTCTGACTTAAATAGGGTGGCGCGGCGCAAGACTGACATCGTTATCAGCCCCGCGACGTATCTACTCAAACAATAACAAGTGGTGGGCAAGATGTACTGACTAGGTAGGTACTCTCGCCAACGTGATGGTATGGCAAATCGGAGGAGTAACCCACATTAACGTTGTTGGTTGCGTTATATTGCATGTCATGTCGTTGACAAAGGTCCCAGCCAGGTGTGCATCTGTGGCTTCTGAGACCATTGGGCGCCAAGGTGTCTTCGAATCACGTCGATTTCTGAAGTTCGCAGTGTATATACTTCAGCTAAATACATCTTTATCCCACCCATTGTTTGGTTTTGACACGAATAATATAGAAAATATTGCCTAGGATGTACGCCCAGCATTCGTGGGATACGGTCACTACCGTACTGCCTCAGCTCCTGACCAGAACTAAGGCTCATATTTTACACAAAATCTCAGTCTTATCCTGGAATTTAAAATTCATGAGTGAATATATTTGAACCTGTGGGTTGTGCGGTATAATATTCAACTTCCTGTCTGTACAGCACGTTTTTGTTGCTATAGCACGGGCTAACTAAACCTCTTCTTATTTGCGTTTCATTGCGTAATTTTGCGTTCTATGCAGTACAGTCCGTTATAAGTACCACGTCAGTACGTATTATACTTAGTCTAGTGTCTAGTGTTGTGTTGAGATCGAAGTCCTGCTCTTGTCCGGCTGATTTATGTCATCGAATACCTTCGACAACCCACCGTGATGTGAGTTTCATTGCTAATGAATGACCTCAAACCTCACAGAAATGGAGGGCAAGTTTGTTTGGTCCCCAATGTTTCCCTCTTCCACGTCAAATCAATATTGATCATAACGCAAACATGCTACCTTCCGGTCCTCTAGGCTGAGGGCCCCTATACTGCACACGCCAACCAGAAAGACGACGTGGGCCAACGAGAAACGGGCTGATCCATGCACAGCCGTTACAGAATGTTAGCATACGAGATGATCTGTTGACGTGGAACGTGATAATCTGCCGCGAATTTGGTAACACAGGTGGAGTCTAATACGCCTTAAGGCGCCATGAACATGGTACTATTGTACAGGAGATGTATGATCACTTCTCCAGGCACTCGGCCTGCGCGGTATTTGCTTGCTGTGCGCTACACACCATTGTGCTCGTATTTAGGTGCCATAATCCGCGCCTCCTAGCTTTAACTCGGGATATTATCCTCTTACCTTCATGGTATATTATGAAGCAAAATGATTAATTTTCTTATTATACTCCTTGTATGCGACTTAGTTGTTGGGACAAACAAAATCGTCACCCTCACAACCTACACGACGACAACTGTATGCCCTGTCACGAGAACGTTTACAAGCAGCGGAGTGTGAGTTACTCATATTATGACTTTCAGAGTCGTTAACTAAGAAATGTTTTAGGACACTTACATTAACAAAATTGACCGCCTCCACAGTCACTGTTGCTATCGAGCAAACCGTCGAAGTTCCCGGACCAACGGCAACATTCACACAGCTCATCGGCGTCAATGTCACAAAGACTTTTACGAGTCAGAGAGTAATCACACTTCCAACAGTTAAACTCACTAACCGCATAACTTCCTTTGCCACTTTCATCGGGTCCGCGGATGGCTCTTCATCGCTTTCCTTTTCTCCACTAGACTCAAAAAAGGGGCCTCTTACCTCTTCGCGGTCCCCCGCACTAGATTTAAGTGGACAGATTGGGACATCTTTAGGCACAGATTCCAGAACGACATCAGCTGACACCATGCCATCAAGTCTCTTAGGTTCAGCCATGGAATCGACGAAAGTAGACAAAAGTTCTTCTCCTCTATTATCTCCTTTATCATCTCCTTCGTCATCTCCCGGCATAAGTGACAGCACACCGAGCTTGATAGCTGAACCTTCCCACGCCAGTATGACCAGCACGTATACACTGGCGAGCTTAGTGTCGCACAATGCGGAGCAACAGCACCCACCTAAAGCTTCGGTAACAGCAGCAGAAATTCTTCAGCCGACGCCTATCTCATCAGAGCCACCCTCTGTACCAGATACTGCCATCTCTGAGGAGTCACCGGCTGCATCTCAGCCCGTGATCAGCCTTGGGACTTTGTTATACCTACCTGCTACTCTTTGGTCAGCCACCCTTATTTACACAGTCGTTGGTCTTATATTGGGCGCTGCATGAGTTTATTATACAATCTCAGGGCATGTATTTCTAGTATTGATGCTGCCGACAACTGAGCTATGTATTACACAAAAGAGCAGCCATTGAGGTTCTTTTCGCTCCGTTGACTTGGTTATAAAGAACGAAAGCTTAAAATGGCATGTATTACGTGAATAATTGTGTAATGGTCACATGGCGTATGTACATAACATACTAAAGTTCAATGTATGGTGCTTTAGAGTGCTATTATTACCTTTGGTTATTATTATCTTGTGTCATCTAACTGCACCTATAGATCTGACTCAAACTTGGACAAAAATATTGCAGCGAAGCCGCCGCTGAGATAATTTTATACCTAATAACAGCCATACATTTCAAGAGGTTCTTGCAGTAATGAGTATAATAACCATGGCCGTCTACTTCCGATAAACATTATGCTAAAGAAGGAAAACGCTAACGGACATTCACATTCTTACGGGCTGAGATCCAAAGCCTTACCAGAACTCTCTAAGGTCCCCGGACAGAAGAAGCAGCCAATAGACAACTCCGGTTCCGAGGGTCAAAATATTACACCTCTCCGACGTAGCCCGCGAAATCACAGACAAAATAGGATTTCAGGAACGTCTGGTGAAAAGCCAACCTGAGCCTATAGAACTCAGTCCTAAAGGGTGAGTCAGCCGCTTCAAAAGAGCCTCTTGCTGAAACTAAATTATAGTTTAGAGAGGCAATACAATATAACATTTAGAAGCGCAGAAATCCGAAAAAAACGAGAATGATTCTCTATCTACGAAACAGACAGCCGTATGATTTAGTTAAGGATGTCTAGAGCCTAGGGTCCCCTGGTTTAGCTATATTTTGCATGATATCGCTTATGTAGGAAGACCAGCGTTCAGAGATTTGTTGGTCGCTTAATAGGATGAATATTAAATTAGAATAAGTGATATTATCAAGTCCCTAATGCTTATAAATTGAACAGTGTGCCAATCCCCAAACACCACCACACGCATTGTTTGTGCAAGGCATGCTATGAAACATGGAAGACCGTCCTACAAGTCAGTAGAAGTTTGGGTTAATGTTATAATTTTGTCTAGAAAAGCCCGCGGATTAAAAAATATGGTTCGAAAAGAGTAGTGTAGGGGATCAAATGTCACACTGTCCCAAGAGTCCAAAAAAGTATACTTATACCTGCGATTTTAGTCCTATACTGTACACTACCGTACAGTAGTTAGTCGACTGAATCATCTCAGGTTCGGGAAATCAGTTGCCAGCAAGTAGGTTATAATGCTGTATTGAGCTGACAGGGGCCGAAGGGGCGCGGTGGGTGGGTGGGTGGTTCATGTGGAACCCAATACTGCTGACAAACAGATATTTCCTGTCGATAACCGGGCAGTTATAAAAACTCGCCACAATAACGCTGTTCCTCCTGCCGTGTCGCCGAGAGAACAAGCACCAGTGAACACTCAATGTCGCACTGGAGTCGACATCAGGACACAGACTTTTAAGAGATTTAGCCCCCGTCGCGGTGTCACGCCAGAAGGAATGCGCCGAGTATTGCCAGCTTGGGCTCAGCCGGTATGGGAAGTCTTCTCGATGGGTCTACAAATCCTCAGCATTGCGCTTGCATAGGCCTGGGACATGCAATTAATGCTCCTAAGGTCCGTAAACTTTCGAAGCCTTTCTCGAACTGTCACAAAAAAGTTTCTAACAGCTCCTTCCTGCCTGGTGAACCGGCTGGCGGGGTCTTGGGGCATGACAGTGATGGCAGCCCCCCCTCTCTTAAACAGGGTAAAACGGCCGAGACTCTCACCCTCACCCTGACAAACGAGGCATACACGACCACTCCTACGCCCACTGTCACCACCTACGCATACACTACTCTAGAGTAAAAAGTTACTTATAATAGCGGCAGACAGTAATTTTACACGCGATGGCTACAGATGCACTAGGACGCAAATTTTGGCAAGCTGGATCTCATTGCTGTAGCTTCTAGGTTCTGAATAATTCTGAAGGATCTTACTAATGAAATCAGGGTCAGAAGTAAATTCACAATATGCAGTTTAAAAAAAGTGTCAGACCTGTAACTTGCTCGCATCTTTATAGTTATTGTAATGGTAAGGACTGGGTGGCACGCTGAGTATCAGAGTGCGGAAACAAACAATCAGAATGTATATTTATTAAGGGTAGTTTAGAGTCTGAATTAATAAAAATTTCTGTGTATGGTATTAAAGAGATTTCTGAGCCCTATGCCAAAGTTTCTTGTGTGCGTTATAAGACTAGCGCGCCGACGCTTGAACATTTATCTCCAATTATCATGGGATGATCACTGTCTTAATCAATCGGCTCTATGATCTGACAGTGTCTACGTCCTCGACGCAACCTAGCCTCGAAGTCATTAACGAGGTCTGGATGGATATCCTCCTTCTTCTGCCAAGAATTGCTACTACATGGGCCGCCCTTCCACTTTATCAGGTACCATATCTGCCTTCCAACCCGACATTTAGACTCCAACTTTTCGACATTTGCTTGAACCTTTCCCTTGTCTATATCAAGTGGCAATTTCTGCACCGATATGCTAGTTCGAGGATTGCGATAAGCCCGCCCGCACATGCCCATAGCTAGTCCGAGTAATGTCCATAGTATTGCACCCCTATGAGTACATAAGATGTTGAAGATTATATTTAGCCATTTACTGACGAGACCATTGATGTAGGACTGCACGCTTACATAAACTGCTTCGCATAGAGCTGGCATTGTAGGACATTTGCAGAGTGCGGAACGCTTTATACGTGAAACTGTAGCTGCATTTAGGACTTTTATACGTATTTAATCCTAGCGGGTTTCCACAAATAACATAAGCATGAGAGCATGATTAGAAGGTCAAAAATAGCGTACTAGTATTATAATAGAGCCTTGAGTATGTATACTATTCGTGGAGAAAAGCTAATCACGTTGCCTTACGCAGTTCTGGACTTAACTTGATTGAGACTTCTGGATTCTAATGATGTGCTGGTGAAACTGCATGTGGTATTTGAACACCTCAGAGGTCAACTCCTCTGTTCACGTCAATCTCATCATCCGTCATTGTTAAGGGTTCTAAGTTAATATTAATAGAACAAGGTGTAACGAGCAGCATGAACAAAGTGAGTGAAGGTTTGCCGCAGTACAAAGCTAACGTACATGTTAAGCGAATGTATGTGACAGTTGCATCTACTGACATTGTTTCCCATACTCCGAGAGCCATCTTGTTAAAGCGCTCTTTGCTACGTGGGACCTTATAAAGCGGAGGCTGAAAGTTCTTCCCTTCTCGGATCTTAATGCTTGTCGCACTCCACTTCAAGGACAAAAGGCGGCGGACATAATTTCGAGTACATGGTGCTGTGGCGGATTTCTAAGTCTGCCAATGCTTTAACTAGTAGCGTAAGAATTAAAATTAAGAGTAATACATGCTGCAGAGACCGGATGATTATAAGCGAGAATCAGGGTGCTAAAATGATCTTAATTTGTGGGATGCTATCTCGGACTTCTCAAGGTGACCAAGTACTTTTATGTGCCCCAGATGGTACAAAACACAAGGACTAGGACATGGGACTGGTGTGCTGTGATATGAAGAACTGGAGGACAAGGAGACAAGGAGGTAAACCAGATTCGGAGGCGATCTTAGTCGTTAACATTACCTATCTCTTCGACTGCTCTATGGTCAGTGGAGATGCCCTCGCCCCATAGAGCCCCTGTAAATCTTGGGTTACTGTAATGGTACGTTGATGTGTTTTCATTGGGCAAATATGTGGTTGTAGCTTTGTGTACCAGAAGATATCCTAGGGACTTCTATTACCAGCTGCTTCCCTCGTAACTCTAGGTACCCTTAACGTATTGCTGCCTAATTGGTTAAAAGCCCTTGTCACTACGTTCCCACTGACCTTGGAGCAGCCGAAGAGATAGGACTGGTGGAGTCGTAGAGCGTCTTTAGCGGAAGTCATTTTTTCTGAAGCGCATTAATCAATGCCTGAGAGCGGCCAACAGTTTGCAATTGCAGCCAAGCATCTTATAAAGGGGGAACTCCAATGGACCAATATCATGCTCTGTGGTTATGTGGTTGTTATACTTGTCAGTACATGCATATTAAGATGAGTTCATGTAGAGTCATCAAGAGCTTTCATTCTCTCTCTGAAACCCGAACAACCTATGTTTATGATAATTGTAATTCATTATATAACTGAAGCAATGCTAGAAACTGGTAGATTCTCTATCCCCCCCTCCGCCGTTTTGCGTTTGGTGTGCCAATCCTTCCTTCTGTCTTTATACTTCTGTAACTCGAAAAATCCATCATCTTGAGCTCTTTGGTGGACAGTTCCTTCTTCAATACCCTGATTACGTTATCCGCGACAGTCCGAACTAAAGGCACTTCCTCATGTCCAACACTTCTCTTCCTCTGGGACCTTGTCTTCACCCCCGGCTTGGCTAGTGCGGGCAAAAAATACCGCTGGATAGGCTTATTTTCCGCTGAAATCTCATCAAGCCTGTCCATGATCAGCTTCTGCCTCTGGTTATTCTTGATCTCGCTTTCCTCGACTAATCGTTGCATATGGGCCCAAATGCTCTCAGAGTGCAGCTGAATGTCCCTTCTAAGCCGGTCAATACTCGCAAAAAGCTCCCTTTCAAGACTCTCCTGGGTTGTGCGCTGCCTATTCTCAACTCCTTCGAGATTTTGCAAACACCGCCGCAACTCGTTCTCCAATACTTGGACACCCGGGCGCAACTCCCCCAATTGGCTGTGTATACTCCCCTGACAGTTGTCCAGTTTCTCGGAGATGGAAGCCAGCTGGGAAGCGAGCCTTTCCCGCGTATCCCGCAATTCCTGGCTATGCTCCTCGCTTTTTGCAGCCATATCTTCGGCACATCCTTGCATGGGAGATCCAACTGCCTTCCACATTAAATCAATTAGATCCTTCTCTTTACGTTTCTGCCACTGGATGTGAAGGCGTTGCATGGCAGCTAGACTAGCTTGTGTTTGCTGTGGCGAAAATTGCTGTGCATTGTATGTTGGAGGGATATGAGGAGGCTGGTGCGCTCCTTGAAAGAGCTGTTCATGATATGCTTGATTCATCATGTGAGTGAAGTGAGTGTCACTAATGTATGCTGGGGGCTGCACATCTGGTGTCGGAATGGGCATTTATAACAAGACGTCGGGCTGAGCAGCCAGCGGGATATTTACTATGTGCAAAACAAGAATTAAAAGAAGGTGCAGCACTCTACTAGATATTTACGTGCTATTAGGTTTCGCACCGGGGCCGGCTCACCTCCCTAAAATCATGCCTGGCCGTTATAGATTGGCCTACGCTTATACGACATCAACTTATGTCACCTCGCCCCTTAGACCCGCTATATTTTGTAAGTGGGTGTGTAACCCCCAGTTCTTTTTTTCTAGACTGTGGCTAAAGTGTAAGATGATAACGCTGTGGATAGGCCGTCCATCTAGCCATTTTTAGGAGTACCCTAGCCGGCCACCAGACGAACCCCCACCTTTTTTTTTCAACTTCAACTCCGAACGTCTGCTTCATATGACTCGCGCTATAAAATATTGTGGCATTAATTATAAGGCTGTGGGTCATCGTATTATAACTTAGTGTTTTCAAGTTCCACTCTCGGTGGAAAATGAACAACCTGTCTGGCGGGCGGCACATTCCTGCTCGGGCTACTACTAACAATGATGTGATTCCTACTGGAGATCTCATATAATTCCTATACAAGCCCCTCCTACCCCTTGAAGAGTCAAGGGCCGGGGAATTGGATCCTCCAGGCCCTGGTTCTGGTCTGGCGTCGAAAGGGCCGCTTTTTTTTTTTTGTTTTAGGAGAGATAAAGGGAAATGTTTCAATAAAAGCCTCAAAAAAGTCGAAATAGAGGCGAGATTCTAGGTCTAGATTCTTCCTATTCGTTTTACATACCCGAATCAGTTAGTCCAAGGTACCATCTCATTATGAACCGAACGAGAAGCTCTCTGAGGAGATCCATGCCTTATTTAAGTGAAAGAGGGTGTCGAGGCTTTAATAAAGATTGGAGATGAGAAGCAATTAGAATCCGACTCGGCCTGCTTAAAGGATTAATATAAAGGAAGGGTCGGCTAACGAAGGATTCCACTCCACCTAGTCATATGTCGATACAATATACAGTAATGAGAATTACTGTATATGTTATTACATGTGACTTTATGCAACATGGAAGACCCATTTCTTGTGAGTTTTATCACCTCCTAAACTTGTCAGGCAAGTTGCTCATCCTGCAAATCGATCAAGGCACTCTCATCCCCGTATTACGAATCCACTTGTTATGCTTGTAAACAGCCGCTTCCGCCTTTTCAGCAACAGGAACTTCAGTTGTGTCCTGCGAGTTACGGCCAGGAGCCGGTGCTAGCGGAACCATGGCCATCAGACCTTCCCTCCCTCCCAGCGGCAGGTACCAATCTATTTGAAAATCCGATATTCATGCCATTCTTGCTGGACATGCTGGACAGTCCCCTTAGCATTTTGCCTTCATCAACACCACAACAAATGGTTTCACCGTTTGGCTACGATCTTGCATACCCGGCAGTAGGTCAAGAGGTAATACCATACCAACAGCCTCAGCTACCCTCGCCACCCCCGACACCAGTAAATTGTCTGGAAAATGCTGTGCAAGCGCCATACTTGCTTCTAGATAGCCCGTTCCTTTCTCCTGCTGCCGATGGCTATCAAAGCATCACGGTCTCACCACTTGGGTGTCATACTATGGCGCCATTAGCAAGGAAACCCCTTCCGTCGAGTCCACAGCCAGGAGTAATGAGCAGCTTTGGGAGACTGGCCGATTGTGACATCGGAGAAACAGAAGAAGGGTTAGAATGGCATGACTGGCTGCGTGAAATTGGCCTCAACTCCTTCCAGATACGAATTATCTGGAAGTATCTACGTGGGCTGAAATGGAAACAGATAGCCGTCGAAGAATATGCAATCACCGGATACCACACACACAACGCTCTTCAGATGGATCTCACAAGATGGAGAGCCAAGTACCCTGCGCTAAATGAGAATCTACCTTTGCGAAAACCTTCACGCAAGTCTCCGCGAAAAAGAGGACGAAAGTCTCCTGGACAAACGACCTCGCGCAGGTAAGTCTGCCCATCTAGCTCGAATGATATATCACTGACACTTATAAACAAGGCAAAGAAAGAGTCAAGCGCGATATAGGGACACCATATATGTTCAAGCCATTTAACATGAAGAAGGATATGCTTTTAGCGAGCCGCAAGGATGGCAACATGCCGAATGGATTCTTGGTTGGTTTGCATTGTACGATGCGTTGTGTAGAGTATACTACAAATGTTCAAATACTGCCGCACCGGTAATCACTAGGTTAGAGGAATGGGTCCATTTGAGTGTTCAGGAAGTGTATATACAGTACGATTAGTGGCAAATATTCAAAGGGAGTTATTAATACTGTATAATCTGCACATGTTTGCAAGTCTAGTAGTGCCTGCAAGGTCAGCGTAAAATAAAGAGGGCCATGTTCGGTCCATTTTGAAATAGGAGTAGTCCCAAAATTGATCATGGACCAACATGTGTCATCTGCTGCCTGACACAGGAAGCCTCTATTGTTATATGGCACGAATTAGTCAATCTAGCCATGAGTACATAAGTGTGATGAACCCAGGGCTTATGGGTAAAATCTCTATACGACACTTCTTACATACAGCATTGCTACAGCTGTTCGTACTAATGGCTTCTTTTGGTATGTACTGCGGCCCCAACGTATGTAGCGGAATACCTAGAAAGTGACCAAACAGTTTCATGACTAATATTGTGATAGGTTCTTTTCACCCAAGTACATCCATGGCATCGGGTGGCTGCAGGACGCAGGAATGGTTGAAAATAACCCTATCAACCCGCTCCTTTCCCAGTACTACCAGTTGTACCCAATAAAGGGGTCCTACCAGTATTTGTTGAATATTGGCTCGGGGTCAAAGTCACAAGACTGCCACGACGACAATGAACACAGTGGTGGGGTGTGGGGTGCGGTGGTGGAGGCATATAAGACGAGTGCACATGTGCACCACTCAAAGATTGGCCACTGTTGGCTCTTAACTGATCGTTCGGTCTGGTCAGGTCGGCAAGGAGATGACGAACGGGCTTTTCAAGGTGTTAACACGTCGTATCCACGGCGCTTCGCTGAATTTGGCTAGTGGAGCCTCCGGGATTGTTTGTAACGACCCGCAAAGCAACCACACCCGATAAAAAAACTTATGGGGCAGCGCGGCCGAAGCGCTGGTGATATGGGCCTGCTAACACCAGAACAAAAGTAGTTTCTTGAGCCTATAGGGGCTAATTAACGCCTCCTAAAAAAAAATAAGGGACCATATGCGGGCATTATCTTATCCAAGATTACCTCACGTATCGAGCGATTTCCGCTCATTCATGTCTACTACTAACCTCGGTTGCATTTCCCGACCTCAGGACGCGGAGAAAAACGCTCTCTAGGGGTTTTGCCATGTCGGCCAATCCGTTATACTTACATGATATCGACAATAACAAAATTGGCATTATTTCTCTCCTTTATTCGTATTTTTCTGGCAATCTGTGCGGTACCGTAGTACCAGCCACCACTCGAAATTGTATGGTATTATCTGATTTGTTTCAGGTATAACCTCTACACCATGTCTCACAGCCCAAGTCCTTCTCACTGCTGCAACTGCGTCGCCTGTTGGAACTCCCTGGTCACCAGCAACACCAACGTGGCTCTGGACAAGCTCCCTTCCATTCGACAGGTGTTTCCTTCGCATTTTTTTAACCAGAACAATCAGCATGAAACCCATTTATTGGCGCAAAGAAGCCGTTCACAAACCCCATCCAAGAACACACTCGCCTCGCACGACCAGCTGCCAGATAAAGATGCTGTTTTAAGGTATACGCAGCCGGAAAAACTTGGGCCATTATGGTCGCGTACCGATAAGGCCTATACGCTCTGCAGACGAAGAAAGGTTGGCTAATTTATGCCCCCTTCGCCATACTACTGATTCGTTATCGGTTCAGAGTCCATTAGAACATATATTATTATATTTCACGTCATCTATTACTAGGACAGCGCTTCACGTCGTGGAATAATACCAGATCAATTGTTATGTACTGGTGTTAAGACATATAAGAAACCACACTAATGTGTATAACAATTCTGTAGGCTAGATGTGTTCACGAGAAGTCCGGCCCGTGCGAGCGGTGCAGAGGGCGAAGACTGCGAATTCTAATCAGTCACATGCTGGCTGTGACATCAACACCCAGCTACCGTCCGTCTTTTCCGAGGCACACCAGATCATTATTAATACTGAGAGCATCAGAGACAATAGGAGAACAGGCGCACTAGAAACGACGCCCTATGTTTCCAGTCGCTATGGGTTGAGAGCGGTACCTAGCTGTAGATTATAACTTGTTGCAGCAGGAGGGCCACAGGAAGACTATATACAGACACGCCTAAGCCTACGAATCACAGGCATACAAGCTTCTGTTCGCTCTTCTGCTATAGTAATACATATGCCCGCACAGAGAAGTTCTTCAAGAGTAAGAGCAAAGGCATCTGGACCCTTCAAGGTTAGAACTTTGGTACCAAGGATTCAATCAAAAAAGATTAGTAGAGCTTAAGGCTGGCATCATCATCCGTCAATTGCTTTATCAACGCATTTCCATGACCTTTAATAGTCTCGACAAAGCGCAGAACCTGCGTACAAAACCTACACGGGTGCCATAAGATATTGGAGGGTAGAAAGCAGGATACAGCCCTTTGCAGTTGGATCGCCCTACATGTGCAGCAAAGTTAACCTCGACGGCATTAACATTCCTCGACGTACTGAATTCCGAAAAATGTTCTTATTTCAGTATTAACGTGTAACAATGCTTGTCATTGAGCTGGCTTGCAACGCTAAGGGCGCTTTTCCCTTCTCGTACCGCAAGCGACACCCTTACGGAAGCCAAAAAGACATGATGACTTGAATTTTCTTATTAACGCCACGGCTCGGACCTATGAAGTTCCATCCCCCGGCTTCCCATATCGTTCAAACAATGCTAAAAAGTAAATCTAGAATCACATTTGTTCGAAATATCCCAGAACTACAGCCCACGTACAAGACGGGGCCACAGGCAACCTCGATGATACCAGTGTTCCTCATGATGCAAAGCATCGGCGCCGTCAACAGTTACGTTTGTCCCGCAAATAGAGCACTTCGATTCAGTTGACGTTGGTGCTCGGAACCAGCGTCCTAGATATGAACCTGGTTTTGCTAACCCCGCAGAGTGGTTTTCTGTTTGCCTCTTCAGCTTTTTTATTTGAAGATCGCGATACGACTTTGGGATTTTTGTTATTCTGTATTGCTTGCGGTCGGACCTAAAGGGGGACCTTATTGCCGAGCTCAGCGCATCAAGTGGCTTCATCGCAAAGAGACTCTTGTGTTTGCGTATTAGAGCCGCTTTGACAGGTTCACGCAAAGTAAGTGTTGTGTGCAAGACAGGGAGGCAGAGGTCGGCCATACCACGATAAGGTACCGTATTATTGAGTATTATTATACATATTCAACCATGGTCAGTGGGTATCTATTGAGATAACGATCCTCTCCTGAGTGGCCAAGCGGTGAGCCAGGATGTAAGATACAAGGGCATGAGATATGAAACTAACAACTCCATAACACCTTATTGAGCAAAAGTGGTGGCTTCTGAAGGCATGGATGATCTAACTTATGGCTTTCGGAAGACACCATAAGAGCCTGCTAAAATACGGCTAATCTGTTCTTTATGAGAACATCCAGTGCACTCTCGCGAGAATTATTTTGGTATTCCTAGTAATTTTGAGAATCATCAACAGAACGGAGGATCAGGCATTTACCCACCCTCCTCGGTCCACGCATCTGCGCTTGGCTGCAAAAGTGTGTTGGCGTTGTGTTGCAATCGCGCAGTGGGTAGGTCGAGGTGGTATG
This sequence comes from Sarocladium terricola, assembly GCA_029379155.1. Classification (NCBI taxonomy): domain Eukaryota; kingdom Fungi; phylum Ascomycota; class Sordariomycetes; order Hypocreales; family Sarocladiaceae; genus Sarocladium; species Sarocladium terricola. Next base: position 1,008,462 of record JAHKSO010000010.1, read on the forward strand.
TGCTGTATATTGTATGATCAACATGTATTGTTTGATGTGGACGTCGATGCTCTTGACTGTATTATCAAACAAAACCGAACTAAAGACATAGATGTTAGTTCCTCGATAAAGGAGGAACTTTTGTAGTTACGATAATAATATATGGGCCTACCCCGCAACTTCTTTTGCGGTCATACGCTTTATCGTGCCGCTAATGAGCAATTGAATGGCAAGAAACTGAACCCTGGTAGCTCGCATGTCACTCAATCGTGTGGCACGTTCTAAGAGTGCGCATACCGCTGAGTAGGTACTGTAGCCTTGTCATCTACAACACGCACTTCCACTGAGACCAAACTTATCCTACTCTTCCGCAGTGTCTAAGTCGTAAATCCCCATCGCCTGCTATTACTGTAACATCAATAACACTCTCAGTATATTTTCGCGCTGACGAGTGGCATAGTACTTAATGAGCCTTGTTACAGTTTCGTCATCGCTTCCGACTCAGTGCGCAGTCGATATCCATGGCGTTTAGTAATAACATCATTATATTGGTCATTACATATGCCATTTTTTATTATATCATAATAATAATTTATCGTGTCTGCTTCCATCGCCTTGCTGGTTTTCCGGGGTCGACATTTGCCGCGGCCACTAGGTGATATGAGTTCTACTACGATGTAATCAAGGGTGGACAGTTTTATCAGGAGATTGGGCGAATACATGACAAGTATGGTACATTTTCACATTGCTCCGAAGTTTGTTCAAAGAATACATTCAAAATGTTAACCTGCCGTGAAAATTTCAATGCATATGACTGCTTCTAAATATCACAAATCTAACAGATCCACCCTCAATGTATGCCCTATTGTCCGCATTAACCCCAGAGAAATCCATATCCGCGACGCCAAATTCTACAAAGAAATCTACGCGGCGGCCTTAAAGAGGCGTGACAAAGATGACTAGTGGGTTGTCTTCCTTAGTGTGCCTACTGGGGTTTTTGCTACGTGCTCACACGAGCACCACCGCCTTCGACGTCGGGCCTTAGACTCGTCATTTTCCAAAAAGGTGATCTACAAGATTGAACATCTCATGTGGGATAAAGTTAACGTACTATGTTGTCGTTTTGACAAGGCGTCTGAGACCGGGGAGGTACTGCACCTCGACCTTGCCCTTTTTGCTTTAGCTAATGACATAATTGCCGAAGACACCTTCGGGGAGGGCTACAACTGCCTTGGAGAGGGCGACTTCCGAAAAGATTTTAAACAGATGCTATTAAGAGATGTTAAAGCTGGAGCCTTTATTCGACAGTTCCCATGGGTTGTTAGGCTTGTACGGCGAATCCCCCTGTGTGCGCTGCGGAGGATCAGTAGAAATTTTGTGGCTTTTTTTAGTTAGGAGAGCGTTATGCGCAAGAGAGTTGAGATGTTGAAGGCGACGGCCCAATTAAAGGGAGAGACCAAGTATACGTCGGCTTTTTCAGAGTTGCTAAACGGTGACTTACCCGAGATTGAGAAATCTTTCCAGCGGCTGCTTGACGAAGGCAAATCTCTTATGGGTGCCAGTAGTGAGACAACTTCATGGACACTGACGCAACTAATTTGGTACGTAACCCAGGACAAGGATGTTCTTGACAAATTGAGACAGGATCTCAGCGATATGCCTCGTGGAGGAAATAAAGAATGTTCGCTACTCAAGTGGCTAGGCAAGAGGGAGTATCTGGAAAGTCCCAAGTTCCCAGGATATGAAAGGAATCTCACGCTAATAATCCGTAGGATGCAGTGGTCACTGAAGCACTGAGGCTCAATCACGGCGCCCTCGGTCGCTTGCCCCGTGTTTGCCCCAAGAGCCAATTCAATATGGTGAATAGACGATCCCTCCTAGAGTCAGTGCTTCCTACGTTAGAACAAACAACAAACCGTGGACCAGCTAACTGGTTATTTCCTAAACCCGCGACTTTTTCTCCCGACTGATGGCTTGGAGTGGCAACGTATCTTAAGGCGTATAAGGTGGCTTTTTCGCGGGGCAGTCGTGGATGTGTAGGTCAAAAGTAAGCAATATTTCATCCTGCCCACCAAGAAACATAGCTATTGACTTGCCGTCGTAGAACTAAAACTGGCAGCAGCGCTGCTGCTTACTAAGTACGATTTCGAGTTCAAATCTACTGAGGCTGAAATTAAGCCAGCTCGTGACTGCTTCATACCGCTTCCCTACGCTGGAACCAGCGTCCGCGTCCGAATTCTTAAACTGTAGCTCGGAAACGTAGAGCTCGGCTGCAATTCTTCCGAAATATGGCAAAGTGACCTTGCTGTTATTACAAATGCACAAATGAATTCAGCGTCATACATACGGCCGCTAAAGTGGGATTCAAAATCGGACGCAATGTGCGAACGTGCTTATTATGTTAAGATACTTGTTATTATTATTCAGCATTCCGCATACGTGCTGTAATATTTTGCCGGCGCGACTGCTTACCACATGCCGCCTTCTTCTAATACAAAAATAAGGAGATGGCCCAGTCTTTTGCGGAAGCGTGTCTCTAGGATAGTTCAAGCGGGTATTATTATATAGAGTCGAAAAATTATATTAATATACACAAACGCTCTATTACATAATACTGTATTAATATTTTGCGTAAAAAGCTTACAGTAAAACTATTTACAGGGCCAAAGAGTAACTTGGTATGGAGCAGCAGGGGTACGTGTTCACGAACCTTGGCGCAGAAGCCAACCATGTGAGTCTTGTAAGTCAGCACACAACGTACGAGTATCATAATTTACGAATGTAATATATGGGCTATATATAAAAAGCGAGGGTCTTAAATGCGCTTCCAATGAGTAGATAAGACTAGACACACAACAGAGTTCTAGGACAGTTTTTAAGGTTATAATGCAGGCTCTAATACCTTGCATAAAGCTATGAAACCAAGATTTAAACTGACGCCAGTTTATTTTGTCTCTCTGTGAATTACTGCGTCCGCCCTTCTCAATGCCAAGACTATATTCCTGAGGTTTGTGTAGATCCGCCCGATATGAATACTCAATGCGTGTCTACTAACATCAACAAACGCTCATTACAGGTAAATATCATCACGTTGATCACTCAGACCAAGTAATGACGTCATATTATAAAAACACAATATAGCAGAGGCTATTCACGTTTGGCTATGCCTCCTTGTTTTCCCTGCAAATCAAAGCCTATGGAAGATTTGGGAAGACCCCCCAAATACATGCTTGGTGGTCATTTATATCGTGCAAAGCATGTGACCTCTCCATCAACCTTTGCAATCCTGTTCCAGCTGCGTAAGTCATCTTGTCCGTGAGTAAAACGAGTAAGGATTTGAATTCTTACACGCTGTTTAATGCTTAAAGAAAGAATATGATGAACAGAGCGATACCAATCGCAACTCTGCGGCCGTAGGAGGACCTAGCAGCCGTCTCCTCCATAATCAATCCGGGCTTCGGGTTTTCCGAAAGAACCTTCGGCTTCGCAGCCCCAGTGCTTCCTACTTTGTTTACCTTGCTTTAAAGGATTCAGCATACATCTTATTCTCTTAGGGATAGCCCTTTACCTTCGAGGAATCCTTCTAGAAGCAATGATCTTCCCCAGTTCTGGATTATCCTTTTTCATTCTGTGAATGCGCATGGCAAGTGCTGCTGGGGAAATCGACCCATACTGCTCCTTCCGTTTGAACAAAATGTCCGAGTACGTCCCCCTGTTCATTCGGTCTAAAATAAGGGATTTCTGTTGATCATTCAGCTTTTTGAAAGACAGCTGATCAATCGCGGCAATTTGATGTTTTTCCGATGCAGCATGAATTGCCTGCCCAGTGTTTTGCTCTTTATTCACGCGGAACACATTTGTTCCGGGGTAGGTCGTATAGGTTGCTCTCTGTGTGACACTCCCGTTGACCTCACTCATCTCACTAATGCCACCTGATTGGCTTGTTTCCTAAAAACCTGGGTAAGTGGTAAACTGGGAGAGCAGAGTGAGACTGAACCACGGTGTCAGGTAGAGTCTTAAGAGATGGCGTTAATATTCACAACTTCGTGTATTGATTGTCAAGGTCCATGCTTGTGGTTCAGTACACACCTAAGACACTAAACTTGCGGCAGAGAACCTTCTAAGTATTATTAATAACACAATCGCTGTACTGCATATTAATACACTTAAAAGAAAGTTGCAATTCTAATCTAGCATGGAGGAGAAGTAGGGGGTTATAGTTTATGGGTGGCGAGGGAAGCGAGGTTACTCGGCACGGGGCACGGTTCGGATGCGTAAAAGCAGGACAGCTACAACGATATCCGCCTTATTACTTGTTTCCCGTAAGTTATCTACTGCACAGTAAGTACATACTTACTATATTAATAGCCTTACTGTTATAAGTATACTTAGACAAGGTCACCGGTCTAATTGTAGAACATTCGAGACTGACTGCAAAACCATCTGATACCTACGCTAGTAATTAAATAGTGGGGAGTTCATAACTACATGTAAGTGCCTAGCTATCGCGCTACTTATGAGGCCATAATAACAGTTTCAGGCTGGGTAGGTCAAAAATGTTGTGGGCTATGTGGGCCATTGAGCCAGTCATTTGTGAGATGGGAGGAAAAGGCTTGAAAATCAAACATCAAGACCCCTCAACGTAACCTGTTTGTCCTCATGGTTCTCATGAGGGATATTATATGTTATGGAGCTAATTTTTGGGACCTTGGCTTAGACAAAAGTACCTTCGTTAGGCAACTCAACAACAAGCACCAGTCATTTGTGGAGAGTCATGGCCAGTGATGATGGCTCAACGTTGGACTGGCACACATGCTGTTTCTATCAAAGTCTCCGTAGTAATTGATGTTTATCCGCGCGATAAGAAATACCATCTGGCTGACGTGAGGCACAGCCGAGAGTCTCGTCTATGCAGAGTGACAATTGACTATCTGCCCTTTTACCCGTGAGTAGAACACGAAAATAACAGGTAGTATGAATAATACTGTACCTACACAATTGAAAGAGAATGATGTATTAATCAGGCAAAGCGGCGCTTGCCTGAGTTTTGCGTGAAATACGGAACGAAGGCAAGTGAAGATGCAGTTCTGAAGGCTGTAGCTACCCGCTTTGCCTATTTAAAATGAATCTAATAGTGAGGCTGACAACTTTTAGAATACTCATCGGCGATTAGATAACGAGGAATTTGAGTTACGTACTGAGTTGGTGATGCTTTTAGCAGGCGCGTTGTGATGTTACGGAAGGTGGGCGTGGTGTTGCGGCAGCGCCGCAGGCAGGAACCCCCGGCAGGGCTCCCAGAGGGCCCCCGGAGGGAAAAATAACATAATACTACTTTATATTTGGTAAAAATTTAAAATAGCCTGGCTACCGCCGCTTTGCCTGCGCCTAGGATACCGACGAAGTCGGCAGCATCCCAGGCTATTTTAACTAACGACAGCCCCACGTAAAATGCACGCTAGGCCCGCTCAAGGTGATAATCTACGGAAACGGGGAGGGAGGAGCAGTGAATCCCCCGTGGCCTGGTGCACAGCGTACATGTTGTGGAACCACACTATCCGGAAAAGCTAAAAAGCAGCGGCGGCCTATTTAAACGTCAGTACTGGCATACAAATGATATACTACTGGCGATGTCCGTACGGCACGCATTTGTCTGGCAAACCGTACCAAGTGTGCAAAATATATGTACCAGTCTGAGTCATTATGGATATGATAGGCCTATATGCGATAATCGACGCCTTTGCCAGCTCAGCTTTAAAGGCGCATAATGAGGCATTCCCAGAGCCACCCTCAACGTTTGGTAAGTTATACGCGCTAATATCTATTCGTTCTTAGGATTCTCATTTTTTTGACTGTTAAACCAAGCTGAGCAATACAATTAGCTCAAGGAAACAGTGGAAGAAAACCCTTTTCTGGCAACTGCTTCGGAAAACTAATTCCTAACGACGTTTTCATACTCCCAAGCCGATTATACGCCATCGACCGATACTGGTATTGTTAGCCAAGTTAATTCCGAGACCGAGCCTGGACGACAATGCGGGATTAAGACATTTACAGAGCAGGGGCGGGATCAAGTGCACAATGGCGAGTACCATCAAGACGAATGCGACGAAGCTGCAGCAGCCAGGCATTTAGAAGTGATGAAACGCCAGCAAGTGTGAGAATTCCAATACAGATGAAAAAAAGAAGAATGGAATAAATCTAACAATAGTCAAGTAGTACTCATCAGGTTGCAAAATATTTTACTTGTAAATTCTGCCCGAAGGCGGTTTCATCTAAAGGCAGTGTGAATAGTCATCGACGACGACATGCTACAAGGGGTAAAAATAAGCGGGGTGTCCAATTTCATCCCGCTGCCGCAGAAATTTTAGCTGAAGAGAAATCCATGAGGACTAAAGGCTCGCGCCGATATGCGTCGGGCTAAGCCTCCTAGTTGAGTACGGGAACGTGTAATGTACTTTTAGTTAGATGACGATTATCTAATACAAAAGTTGCAGGACTTGCTCTCTAAAGATATTCCGTCTATGTACCGCGCGCTCGAGAAATCAACCCGTAAACGTCCGCAGTTTTGTCAAGCCACGAGATCCCTAAACACCTACCTTTGTTGGCAGGGGCTGCACAAAATCTGTCTTCTCTACTAAGTAATCACTCCTCATGAAGCCATGGTACTTAAACATCGTCAGCTGAGAAGCTACTTAAGCTATTATTTACCAGCTGTCGTTTGCTGGTATTACCTTTTAAAGATTTGTTACTGGGTATTATGCTGCGATGCAGTATTTTCCGTAAATTCGTGCAATATCACTTGAAAATGTCATTTGTCTAGCGCACATCTCTACGTGTTCTGAAGTTGGCATCGATCCACTACTGTTGCTCTCCTGCCATGTATGCCATTGTCGGCTGAGGGCAATATTGTTGCCAGGTAAAGACGGACAAACGAAAGAAAATCCGGGACAATTTCAATAGGACATTTTTAATACATGCTGCGGGGTACTTTCTTTATACATAACTAGTAGCTGCCAGGCCTGATCGAGCACGGTTATGAACAACATCTTGCCCCTTGCTAGTGCCAGTATTCGCTAGTGCCTCTCTCACATGTTCACCCCAGCTTTTCAGTGTATTCTTCATCTGGTTCCATATCGGTTCACCGTCTCTGGTTTCTACTTGAAAGTAACCTGAAAGGAGTTCAGGGTCTGTTTCGTTTTGGCGTGTGTCTTTGCATTCTTTTGCTCGATCCTGTGTTATTATGTTTTTAAATCTGATTAAAGGGGGAAAATCAGCCTTCGTCTTTATATGACCTTTCAACTTAATAATTAAGTCTTGTTTCTTAGGACCCGTCTTCGCTTCCAGAGCATTACAAAACAGCTTATAAAGATGCGCGGCATTGGCTTCCGCTTCCGATGCATCTTTTCCAATCTTCATCATGTCACTCAGTCCAATACGCCTTGAACGCCCACCGGAATACCTGACATAGACGCTATAGCCGCGCGAGTAGGCTTTGATATTCTTAACCGTGAAGGGAATGCCTTCAAGTCTGTGTTCGGTAGACAGTATCTCTCGGTACGGGCAACTTCTGTTAGTTAGACAGTGTTTTTAATGCGAATAACTGCGTTATGTGATCTGTGACAGAATCCATCTTAGGGCCATTAATCCCTGCATCAGACAAAATCCTGTTAAGGTCGATGCCGAAGTCGATTTTAACATCCCAACCCGTTGCAGACGCATTTAAGTAACTTATCCTTAAAGTCGTGTTATTCCTCGTCATAGGTAGCATCGCGGTTATGGTGTCAAGAGATATCACGTCCACTTCATTTTCGCCTTGGTTTTTACAGCGAATCTTGTGATTCCTGGCATTGACCGCAAACTCTATCAAACGCTTCCACCTAGCGTAAGTCTCATTAGGATCTTTAGAGGCACCCAATCCTTAATTTAACTGAAATCCTTCTTTCCTTAAATAATCGAAAAACTCTTGGCAGTTTAAGCCTCCTAGTATTGCTGCCTCCAGAATCTTTCCTATTTCTTTCCCAGAGAGAATAAAACACACTACTGATATCCTTAGGCCCTCGTACAAGGATACCCCGCGTATATCGTGTGATGCCGCATCATGATTCCTTTCGAGTGGCATAGTCTTTCGCGGCGTACTTCTCAACTTAGCCAATGGCACAGCCTCTGAGGCCCCCGGGGAACCAGCCCAGGTATCTGGCCTGGCACTTGGTGCGGAGTACGTCACCACTACTGGCTGGCTGTCAGGCCTGTTGTTATGGACTCTATCTCGCTCATCTCTAACAAGAGTGTCACGGGACTATGTCTCTTAAATTAAACTTATAAGAAAGATAAGCTGCTTCCCTAGCGATGGTACTCTGCACCTGCCTTTATTTGCCAGCCGGTCAAACTCCTTTCTTGCATCTATTGCACCAAAATTCTTTGTCGAAGCACTCCAAGCTGCCCATAGCTTCTGGAGTTGCCCACAGTAATGGTTCAGCTGACTCTTATACTCATGAGAGAACCCTTGCCTCGTGATCATCCATCTTATAAAATCGATACATGATGATGATATAGCGGCTTGGGATACATTTCTACCGTCGTCTAATTGCAGCCGATCCTGCTCACGTCTGACATAGAGTTGCGAGTACGTCTCATGTATGAGGGTATTTAGGTCTTCATTATTTTCGAGAATCTTTGCTGGAATATCTTGACTCCCGTCCACCAAACTCGTCAGCGCATTAAGCATAGAAAATCTGCTTAGTAATTAATAAAAGAATTAAAAGATAATACATTTAATTACATGTGTAGTGAATGTAGTGTAGTGTAGTACTAGCCTTTTTAGTGTAGTATGTAGTGTAGTGTAGTGTAGTAAAACTAAACTACACTACATTCACTACATCAGAATGTGTAATGTAGTGGAAGGCTCTGGATACTGGTTACTTCTAGCAATGGATCCCCATACTGAACAGTCGCGTCCCTAGATGTAGTGGTCCCCTCCTGATCCATCATTTCGTTAGACGCAGTGTTCCCGGTCTGATCTGTCGTGTTGACAGATGCACTGCTCTAGAAGAAGAAAGCGTAAGTCGTTTACTACTTTTTATTCCTTCCCAGACTAGAGGATTCTTAACTGATGCCCCTAACTTTATATCGACGGCTCTATTACCCGTGCCTGTTTCGCGATTGATGCTTGCTGGGCTGGGATCATGTGCACTCAGGGCTTTTGCGGAAGCTCGACTTTTTGTTACGACTTCTTTATCTTTTGGTAGATTCTTCGTGTCGTTTTGAGGAACATTTCCTTGTGCCGCATCCCCTGCCTTCTATATCTGTAATCTAGTCCTCCCTAGCTCTGCCTATAGAACATTCAAAACCCGGAGATTACCGTCAGCAGTGCGTTTCGTCCTAATGGCAACCGTAGCAGTCGTATCTGCTGTGCGTGCTCTCCCCTTGGCGTCATGTTCGCCTTTGATCGCCTCCCCTCGCTCCTTTGTCTGCTCTTCGGTCGTCGGGTCATTTCTAAGCCTGAGTGCGCGTCGACCAGATTCTAGATCTGGCTGCGCTTCCATAATAATTGTTTGACGAGAAAGCTGCGGTTTAATAGCTACTATCACCGAAATTTCAGTTGTGTTAACAATCTCGACGTTCTGCGAAACTTCTCCTATTGATAGTTTCTCTGCATTTCCTCCTTCATTTAGCAGCTGTTATCCTTGTGACCTAGTTATCCTCCTATTGGATTAATTCTCCGCAGGCACTGATTCGACATCAGATCCCCATTTCTCCTCGGTAACTGTCGCGCCTAGCTCCAGTTTTTCCATTTTCATGAAAAAGTCGGCCACCTCTTCTTCAGCAAAATCTTTAAAGTACCTTTTCTTCGTGGAGTCAGCCACATGCAGAAGCCCCAGGCATGTTCTTGGCGAAACCTCATGCTTTTAATGACAAATTTTAACCGCAAGTGATACGAAATTGCGGAAAAAGTTAGCCGAGTCACTGAAGTCCTTGGATTCTTTAGAATATAGCATCCTCAATAATCCTAATACATTATCCCTCTCATCTTCCGCATCCTAATAGCGTCGGACGAAGCGGACATATCTTTGTTTAAATAGGCTCTATGCCGCACCTGATATAGTATTGACCTTGATCTCATGTGCCAACGATTCAAATCCTTCTTGGTGTTATAGCCATTCAGTTTCTATGCTGTTGGCTTCCTCGGCTTTGTCCTTATTTATGCCTCGGAGCTGCGTTAGGTACTCATCAATCTTGCCCACATAGAGGGTGGAGAGAAGGTCCCTGGCCGAGCTCACGGACAGCCTGCCGCCTGCCTCGACTTTATTGCTATTGTATTGTAAAACTGCAAAAAATTCTCTTTCAACGACTGCTCTGGTTCCTTCAACTTCTTTTCCGTCAGCTATTTGAAGTCTGTACTTACGGCATTCGTGTGTGCGTCGCCGAGATCCTCTAGCCACTTGAGAAAGGCACCGATGCCCTCTTCGCCTTGTCGCAAGCTATGAAGAAGTTCTCCCGCATTTTCTTTGCTAATTAACACATTTTTGCGATTATAAGCAATATAAAAATCGGGAAAGAAGTCTTGTAGGTTTTTAAGGCGGGGAGACAGCTTTAATTTGGTACTTGAAACCCCTAAAAGCTCCCCTAGAACACGATCTCGTGGTCTGTCTAAAGGGTTAGACCACCTCGTCGATACGGGCATGTCTAGTTCCAAGGCTCAAGAACCAGGATAATCCAAGTCGGCTAGCGAGTCCTTAAGACAAAGCTTGAATTCTATTCATAGTAAATGTGCATTTCTGCGCGTAGCACTTAATATAGCTTGATTAGGGAGAATTTCCTCAGGCAATGGTGGTGACAGAAGTAATGACACAATAATCGCCACTGGTGCACATGCAAAGGCTTGTCAGTGACTGCTTCAAATTCCCCCTCCCGTAGGACGGTAATTCAAGATCGGCTAGACGATTACTAGCAGCTAGGCGACATTATATTTCATCTTCTCTCCTAGATATTAATATAGTCATAGTATGCCTTGAATGATCATGGACTCCATAACTCTGCCAATTCAAATTATCTGATTAGCTACGTATATGTATGAGCACTCTAGAACTATGCATATGAGTATACTATGGCGTCTTCCACCAGTTCGCATTCAAATATGTCATCCTGTGATTGAGTTGATTCAGACCTAATCTCGACGTCCGCTAAATTTCTTTCAGAGTCGTACGAATTCCACTCTTCTTTTTTTGAATTCCTCTTCTTTTCGCGTTCTTCGAAAAATTCCTCTTCTTCCTTTTTAATCGCAGGTGGCGGCATATTTAGCATTTGGGCGACAGCGTCAGCTCCTTCAAGGACCTCATGGGCGAATTTTAGTTTCAGACTGTCTACATCCTCCATCAAGCTGATTCCTGACGGCCTTCGGTAGGTCGGATACCGCTCTTGTTGGCTCCGATATGTGTGGAGCCACTCAATCTGGGCCTGCAACACACGCGCTGTTTCCGAGTCGAGCATAGTACGGCTCGTTATACAGTTTCTAAAGAAGTCTAACGCTGGTTGTAGCTCTGTCCTCTCCTCACAGCTGCATTGTCGAATAATCGATGAAATAATATCGATAATGCGATGAAACGGACCTTCACTCTGTAATTCCATTTCCACCAAATTAGTTTGACATTCTAAAAGTGCCGTAGGCCACCCTTTATGCTGGGTCGTCCATGATTCTGACCAAGCTGCTCGAGTATCTATTTTAGTCATGCTGCCTAAGTAGTTCCCCCGAGCCAAGATTGGGTTCAAAATACAATTTGTACCTATCTCATAAGTAGGCCAGTTTTCACAATTATGGCATGAGTATGTCGTTGCTACTTTCTTTTGCGATGCTTAATGCTGTATGCTTTGCGGAGACGATTACATTCCGTCTGGTGAACAACTGCAGTGCGCAGACCATCTGGCCTGCGGTGACGTCGAATGCGCCCGTAGATCCAACCCTCGATCCACTACCCGCGGGACTGTATCTTCCTCCGGGCACATCGGCCCAGACCGAGCCACTGACGCTGCCATGGGGTGGAAGGATCTGGGCAAGACAATTTTGCTCATTATCTGGGGCTGACTGTTTGATAGGTGGCTGCTCAAGTCCCTCATGTTGGTTTAAATCATCCGAAAACACGACCTTGTTCGAGGTTCACGCCTCTCCACCGGGAACTTATCCCGGGGCAGGAATCTTTTACGACATTAGCCTAGGTGTGATATTTCAAGCCTCAATGTCATGGAATCGCGAAATGAGGGTTGCTAAAAGTGGCTAAAATAGTGGATGCTTTCACAATCGGCATGACGGTGGTACCAGATAATATCCAATGTGACCGGTTGTCTTGTCAAGTTCCAGCCTATCTTGGCCTCGATGAGGACGGACAGCCGCTCTGCCCGGTACGTAACATGCAGCGTTTGTCAATTAACTTTATTCCCAGTGTCAACCCACTTAATGATGTATATGGTTGTCTTTCCAATTGTGCGCTATTTAAAGGGGTTGGGAACTGTTGCGGTCCAGGGCTCGCCGGCCGTGGCGATTGCATGGGCGCCAATCCTTGGTTCAACGCGGCATGCCCTGATGCATACGCGTTTGCTTCCGACGATACTAAAACAAAATTTTGTATGGCTAGTAATTTTACGATTACTTTTAGCTGCCCCTCAGATTAAAGCCGACCTAAAGGTGCGTATTACAAGACCAACTTAGAATGGAGTATATGTGATTGGCTGGATGAAATCATTGACAAGAGGGCTGCAAATGAATAGGTGGGATGTCTACCGTGGTATGGCAGAAGTAGAAATGGGCGTCTCACTCCCGTGAAATTCGGTTTTGCCCGTTTATATATCAAATCTTTTCTGGGAACTCGGTGGTACATACAACACGCGGGCCGGCTTCGGGTTGTGTTATGGATCTGTAAGGAACGGTCAAAGTTTATTAAAGGCATACTGTACAATCATGCCAAAGGTTCAAGATATGAACTGGATTGCATATCTTGACAGCTGTCTCCAATTAATGATTAGTGTGCTGCAGCAGTTCTTGTGACCAATTTGGTATCTGAATGGACACCTTTGGCGCCATTACACTAGAGGGCAAGTGCGTTATAAAGAGTTCGGCAGCAGCAGAAAGAAGCAAAAGTCATGAGTTTTTGATAACCTGAGACCGTGACGCCTAAGAGCGAGGTATTGTCCGCATATGTCACTACCTTCTCTACCACGAGGCGGTGATACTGTAGAAAGATGAGATTATCTACTCGAATACTATTGTACAGTTCTCTGCTTGCCTGGATTGCAATCAATGCCTCAAGTCACCACCATCAATACAGTCCGTATAAATCCGTACTCATCTTTGCGCGCTCATCATCGGAAACACCCGTAGGCTTGTATGACTTTTGTTGGAAAGTGTATTTACGCAGGCGTGAACCGTGATCTAACAAGATGCTAACGTCTGCAAAAGAACTCGCTAAATGTTTTGCATCCCCGACACATCGTTTCAGAGGAACGCAATGCCCCCGGAGATGGATGTATTTCAAATTGGATTTCGCATAGAAATTGGTCTTCTGCTTGCTGTTAGTCCTCTTCTAGTCTGCTGGCTTTCGAGCAATAGTAAGGCGTGTATACTTGCTTCTAGTTTGACCCTTTGATACCGTCTCATATACTTTGGATTTCGCAGATCTAATGCTAACCCAAACGATTGCAATAGAGGGAGGCTACTGACTATGTCCTCAAAGTCTGGGAGACTGTACTTCAGGGACGTCCGAGGATCACGGAGATCTCGCCTGAAATCGAGAACAAGGTTGGAGACCCTGGGCGCGACAGCCCGAACAAGTCTGGTGCTGGAGACCTCGGCAACACTGCCAATTCGGAGGGACAACTCTTGAAGCTGAACCTTAGACGCCACGATTAACAGGAATGATTCGAGACGTTTAAGAGTGATGTTGCCAGCTATTCTCAAGACCTTCAAGGACTGCGGAATACCATGGGAAACCATTCGGATCAAGAAGTCCTCCAAGCCATAACAGAGTTTAAGTTCCAAACTTTCCAGCGAATTAACGATGTCAATATTCAGTGTCGACAGGTCAGCGCCTTGAAGGCACAAGTCTTTGATATTACGTAAGGACAGCTCAGAAAGAAACCACTGTCCGGCCTGCCGAGAAATGCGCTTTGCTAAATGTAAATGAACTACATTCAAGGTACGGCAGTACAAAAGATGCCATCTGACCCACAACAAATCCGTCATGCTGAGGATCTGTGTGCATTCTAGAGCGGCCAAGTTTGGGAAAAATAGGTGGGTTTGCAGTAGTCTAGCTTTCCACTTGAATGATGTGATACGGTCCGGGTACGTCAGAATGCTGGAAAACAGGATACCCAGCAACTTTGAGTGTCCTTGTGTCCATAATGTCGACGACGCGTTGACAATCTCGACTTCTCGTATATAGCAACGAAGTCGAGGGTTTCCGCTGAGCGTACGCAGTAATAATGTGCTGCTACCATCCGGGTCGCCGCCCCAGAGGTTTAAAAAGAGCGTTTTGTAGAGTATGGGGAGGACGATCTGGTTTTGGGCTCGACTACACCTTGCCAAGATCGCAAGGTCTGACGGCCTCAGATTGGACAATGTTTCCAAGTATATTTCGGTAGGAAGGGTCATGGCGCATGTTGAGTAGCACAATCATTGAAGTAGACTCAGTATTTTATTAATACTCTTATATTAACCTACGATCACCGTATAAATACCCAAGTATGGAATATTTGTCCCAGACTGCTTGACCAAACGATGCCTTACGATGTTTTGTCATACTCATTCACTTCCGTATGAGACGGATCAAGCCAGAGTTGCAGTTCGAAATTTATGTGTCAACCCGAGTGTGGCAACTAGGTTTTCGACTTTGGGGCTATGTTAGCAATCTGGCCTACTGTATGAGATCGCAAGTATCACTGCTCTAGAGATTTTAGTGTGCTTAATAAGCTGGATTTTTCATACTTTGTGACATTCATCATTTACATGCTCGATAAACGTAGGTGGTATTGTTGCCCATTTCCTTGTATCTACCCACCAGGCCAGAACACAAAACATCCACGACACAGCCTAGCAGCCTAGTGCCCTCTTTTTCAGGCTCTTTGCTTTGAAAAATGAATGCTTAGCGCACAAGAATCTGTGTGTGAATCAAGCTACTGGCGAATTGAACGAGTCATGTAAGTAATGCGTTACTCTCTGTAGCCCTGACGCATCAATTTATAAGTGAGTTAGAGACCATCATTCTCACTATTTAAAGGAGATATATAGGTATATGGTGGACGTTGCACTCTCCGCCTCCTTCCCCGACTCACGTAACGTCTCTTCGATATCCTCTCCAGCCGGCGTGAACTGAGATTGTCCGATTCACTAGACCGTTTTTTCACTAAGCACTAGGGACAGAATCATAGCGATAAGAGCAAACGGCTCATAGAAATTTACGCCAAAGACCTGGACTCGATCTTGTGTCAAGCCGAGTCAGATTGCAGCAACATTTGAGTCCCCGGACGCAGCTGACGTAACGCCACGTCACTGTTCGTAATCGTCGTCAAAGGTCGCAACGTACCCGCCAATGCCGGCCGTTGCCTCCAATACGGCTTTTGCTCCATCTTAAACCCGACAAGGCTGTAACAGGAGGTGTGACGAATTGGATTGGTCTAATGGATAAACCAGGTCAAGGGTTTACATATGTTGGCAGGCGCACTAGGGCGGTCACTTGTCTGAGCTGTAATTGTCAGGTTGGTGCTTAACAGTCAAGGTCGGCGGAGAGTTGTGGCGGCTTGAATGTGGCCGTAAGCATTTAAACAATAAGAACAAAATAAGTCCTGCGGCTAGCATAATGCCGAAACAGCCTATACATAAGCGACGATTAGAATTCATGCTCATATAAAAATAATAATCATGGCGGTAGAGCATCCCTTTTATTCCTACATACCTTCATGGCGGTTAGATCTGTCCGTAAAAATACCCAGACACTTCTACAAATTTGGAAACCAGATGTGATATAAGCACGTATCTAACTATTTTGTGGGGCGCTACACCGACATGAAGGGAATTACGCTCGTTTCCAGAAGCTTCCCAATTACACCTTGAGCCCGTTTGCTGGAGGCCGCGTGGGACAACGGTGTACGGCCCTTTGCGTCCTTGCGGTTGATTTAGGCCTGATTATCCAGAAGAAGATTCACTACAGAATCTTGTCCATACTCTGCTGCGTACGACAATGGTGTTTGATTACCATCCTTATAATCCATGCAGTCCACTTTTGCACCAGCCTCTAAAAGAACCGAAAGAATGTCAGAACGACCCGTCGCTGCCAGGAAGTTTATGAGGTCGGCACGGTGGCATAGGGTTGGGGCTAAAGATCTATCTTCCTCTAATCTCTTTACTAGCTCATCTAGCCTGACGTCGGATTCAGCTTTGCGATTTGGGTGAGCTTGTGCCTCTCCCCTGGTTCCCTCTGTTGGGTCTTTCCCAGTCGGCGTTATCTCAATTGATGGGGCTGGGACAAGCGGAACGGTTTCGTCCACGCATTCTAGGCGCTTAAGTATCTCCCTCAGCGCATAGTGTCCGTTAAGATCAGCATATAACGTTGGCGTACGGCCTTCGTAGTCCTTGAAGTTTACATTAGCACCTTTGGCTAGAAGGGCGCTTACTATTCCCGTGTTCCCCTGCCCGGCTGCGTGTGACAAAAGTGTACGGCGGTTGTTGTCTGGCCTCTCCACGTCCAAGGGCTGTGGCTGATTGTGCTCTAGAAGTTTGACCATAATTTTTTCATGTCTATTCTTAACTGCGTACTCTAGAGCGTTGGGGTATCCGCGTCTGTCATGTACTATAGCACCGCGGCGCAGAAGCGGTTCCACGATTCTGTCGTGGCCATTTTCAGCTGCGCACATTAGTGACGTGTGGAAGCGTGCGTCTGCATAGTCAACCGCAGCACCGGCGTTGAATAGCAGCTCTACAACTGCGGTGTGCCATGTCTGGCTGGCAAGAGTGACTCCGTTGGTCTGAGTTTCTTGCCGATAAAATCCAAAATCGCCTTGACTACATCGATATGTCCTTTCTCAGCCGCGTACGACAGTGGCATTTATTGATAGTCGAGTTCTGCTCTGGCACCATTCTCAAGGAGTATCTTGACCACGCCGGTATGTCCATACTCTGACGCATATGACAGTGCTGTACAATCATTGTTATCCTCATCGTTTATACCACGGTCGTGAACCAGAAGCACCTTGACTATATCGATTTGTCTATACTCAGACGCATATGACAGTGGCAAGCGGCCCTCTCCATCCTTATGGTTAACTTTTGCACCAGCACCCAGAAGCAACATGAGTAAAAACCAATTTACTGCTCGCTGCTAAGTGAATTATGAGATCCTCACGGTTTGATATCTCTAAAGCTAGATCTGGGTCTTACTACTCCATCAAGCGCCCTACCAGCGTATCTAGGTCGGATTTGTCTTCGGAATTCGAATCTTTGAAAAGCCGCCCATAAGCTCCATCAGTCGATCCTAGCTTCTGCATTCCATGGGTGAAGTACGGAGAATGACACTGCGGCCCCATCTGGCATGGCAAACCTGGCCAGACACCGACTTCTGGTGGCCATCCGTCGGCAAGTACATAATACAGTCGCTACTCCACTCCTAGCAGCCTTTCCAAACCATGGCTATACCCAAACTATTTAAATCTTCGACAGACATGAGTGGATTTTCGACTTTCTCCGCATCTGGGACCTAATGTGCCGCGGAAGTTCGAGTTTGCTATTCCAGAACCAAAAAGAGACAGCCCTGGTTTTGCCGTGCCGCACGACGCAATGCCGGTATATTCTCCTCTGCTATCGTTCTTAAGGAGTTTTACTACCCCTTTTTCATCGTAGTCAAGAGGGACTACATTCCTTTTAATAGAATAGCCCAGACTGGTGTGATCGTGGTGACGGCTTGTAGATTGGTATCCCGAGTGATAATGTTAGTCTTTAGACTGAGATTTGCTAGTTTAAGGAGTATCTCTAGATTAATAAACTACCCGTAACCCTCACGAGGATTATATAATGTGTGAGGGAGACCGCGCACACTAGGCGGTGATGGGTGGGTGAGACAGCGGAGGGGGATTGGGCCCGCAGATAACGTGCAAGGATAG
Source organism: Sarocladium terricola (assembly GCA_029379155.1). NCBI lineage: Eukaryota > Fungi > Ascomycota > Sordariomycetes > Hypocreales > Sarocladiaceae > Sarocladium > Sarocladium terricola. Next base: position 1,026,579 of record JAHKSO010000010.1, read on the forward strand.
GTATAAAAGGTAGTTGGCATGCTTTCTTCTTGTCCACCAACAACAACTCAAGAAGATTTGCAGAAGCCCTTTTCATAGCCGCTTGACGAGCCGCTGAGGAGATAATGAAAGGAGTTCTTGCCCGCATTTTATATTCGTTCATTTGATCATTAATTACAGCCTTCATATTGCATTTATTTTCGAGATAATAGCCCGGCCTAGAGTCGTGGTGAGACTGCAGAGTTACCACAGGACGGTTACAGAGGAGAGAGGGAAAGCGCAACCTAGCGTCCTACAAGGAGGATTATAGCAAAAGAGAAGGACCGACCATTTGATCTATTTCAGCAGGTCATACTTTTGCGAAGCTGGTTACTTAAGGGATCAAGACGGACTTAGAAACGAGCAGTGGAACGACGAAGCCCAGTAGGAAACGTCCATTTGATCCGACTCGGTCTTACGCGATACACGACAGATTGACAAAAGAGACTGCGAAACCACAGATCCTGTCGGTTGGGGGCATACAGTTGGTTAGTGTGTGTGTTTGGGCCTAACAAAATAAGTAACACGAGAACTCCTCTGCTGCGAAACCAAATTTATTGGAGTAGATGCATTGCGACACGGAGGGTATTGCTACTAGACTGCACCGTACTGCGCAATACCGTGAAAGCCTTTATACTCTGGGAAGACTGAGCTCATGAACACATGGGGCCACATCCATAACTGAAACATAATAAGGGAGGGGCATGGCGCCGGCTAAGCAAAGTAAATTCCAGCTAACTATTTGTCTTATAACAGCATGTCTGTGGTTCTCGGGCCACTCGTTCGCTTAAGCCGTGTGCCCCACATGATCAGGTAACGTTGAGATTGTTCTAGTCCTAGTGCTTGATATCCACGCTTTAGACCGTTCGTCCGCACTTGCGCAAATCGCTTCTTATCAGGCAAAGCGGCGCTTTGCCTGAGTTTTGCGTATGAAATGCGGAACGAAGGCAAGTGAAGATGCAGTTCCGAAGGCTGCAGCTGCCCGCTTTGCCTATTTAAAATGAATCCAATAGTGAGGCCAACAACTTTAGAATACTCATCGGCGATTGGTCAGAAATCGAATACTCATCGGCGATTGGACGACAAGGAATTTGAGGTACGTACCGAGTTAGTGATGCTTTTAGCAGGCGCGTTGTGGTGTTGCGGAAGGTAGGCAGCGCCGCAGGCAGGAGCCCCCGGCAGGGCCCCCGGAGGGAAAAAACACACAATGCTACTTCATGATCTATGAAAAATAAATCTTCAAATTAAGCCTTTTAAATCAAGCCCTTTAAATTAAGCCCTTCAATCGAGCCCTTTAATCGAGCCCTTCCATCAAGCCTAGGCAGAGATTCAAATCGAGCCCTTTAAATCAAGCCCTTCTATCAAGCCTAGGCAGAGATTCAAATCGAGCCCTTCCATCAAGCCTAGGCAGAGATTCAAATCGAGCCCTTCAAATCAAGCCTCTTAAATCGAGCCTTTCAAATCAAGCCCTTCAAATCGAGCAAATCGAGCCCTTCAATCGAGCCCTTCAATCGAGCAAATCGAGCCCTTCAAATCGAGCCTTTCAAATCAAGCCTCTTAAATCGAGCCTTTCGAATCAAGCCCTTGAAATCAAGCAAATCGAGCCCTTTTAAATCGAGCCCTTCAATCAAGCCCTTTAATCGAGCAAATCGAGCCCTTTCAAATCGAGCCCTTCAAATCGAGCAAATCAAGCCCTTCAAATCGAGCCCTTCAAATCGAGCCCTTCAAATCGAGCCCTTCAAATCGAGCCCTTCAAATCGAGCCCTTCAATTCAAGCCCTTTAATCGAGCAAATCGAGCCCTTTCAAATCGAGCCCGCTGCAAGCGGCCCCCGGCAGGGCTCCCAGAGGGCCCCCGGAGGGAAAAAAAAACACATAATACTACTTTATATTTAGTAAAAATCTAAAATAGCCCGGCTACCGCCGCTTTGCCTGCGCCTAGGATACCGACGAAGTCGGCAGCATCCCAGGCTATTTTATTGTGAGCTTGTGACGTGCAGTACTCCCAAAGGGGCGGTTCTTTCCCCCCTTATTATTATATCTGCCTTTTGATTCTTTTGCTAGAGAGACAGGGGAGAAGGGTCAAAGGTTTGGAACTATTAATAACAGAGTATTTCAAGTGACAAGTTGTTGCGATTGCTGGCGACGGGACTCAACTTCCGGAGCAGCAGGAACATGATACTTTCACATCGATTTGACTCAAATTCTTCGGGGTCCATTTTATCTAATTCCCCAAAGCAACTTCTTATCTATTCATCCGTTTTCAATTCCCGTGGCCCGGTATGGTTCATGAGATTCCCATGGTTAGCCAGAGTTCAAAGGGAGATGATTTTAGTGAGGCCAAATCACCTGCTACTAGTAGTTGAAATACTGCGCTAATCATCCTTTCAGGCCAACGGACAGTCCTGAGACCAACTCTTGGTTAATCATGGCTGGCAGTTTCGATCCACGCAATAATGCCTAATGCCATCAGTCCAACGGCTCTCGAAAGATGGCCGCCGGTCAAATCCTGCGTTGTAGACCGTCAGGGCTCAGCATTCATGAAGTTGGAGAAAGTCACGCATGGAAGCTACTGAACCGTACAATCCTTTCTCGCCATGGGAGACTCTTAGGTAGAGTTATTGCTCTCTCAGTTTCCATACGATCGTATCACGTGCTAAGATAATTCATTGGGAACCTTAAAGCTATGGAAGTGAATTAAAATATAAAACGCCTTCAAATTCTTTCACTATTGCGAGACAATTTGTCATTATTCTACGATGCGCTGAATGATTTAATACAGCAAGCTTCGCATTCTGTGGTGCAAATCATGGTGCTGAGGAATCGTAACACTTACCAATTGCGGTGGTATCAGAGCCTGTTATAATCAGAAGTTGGTATTGGTGGATAGAGTACGCTTCTCGTGGGGAATGGATTTATGCTGCACTGTAGTGTACGTCAATAGACTCGAATAGTCTGTTGTTATCTCTACATACTAATTGGCTCTGCAGTACCATAAATACACTGCCTTCGTTCACCTTGTAATATCCATTGTCTTATCACAAGTGTTCCCGGAAGAGTTCATGATACTCGTAGACTGGTTGACGAAATACATTTCTCTTTAATTGACGTATTGAGTGATATTTTTTTTATACTGTACCTCAGCCTTGGAAACACGGATTGTTTCCTGTGATAGATTACGAATAATGTCTAGGTGGGCAGATAAAGTTTAAGAAGTCGCAGTACATGGTCAATCCCACACATGCCGGTGCAAGAGCAAAATCATGGCGACTGAGGCCACGCTGCAATTCATGCCGGCTGAGGTATGGTACCAGATTTGCGCTTACCTAATTTTCGCAGATGTCGTCGCTCTCGAAGGCGCATCCAAGGGCCGACTCCACGCTGTTGTCCACAAGCATATGATGGAATACGGACGGCGGCCGGCCAATCTTCCTCTACATCAACTAGTCAACGTTGAACGAATCGACTGTATCGAAAATTTTGCTGCCCAAGGGGCCATTGACGTCAACATGACAGATTGTCTTGGTCGAACCGCATTGCATGTCGCTGCACAAGGAGGAGTTGTGGCCACAGTCCTTGCCCTTCTTCGATTCCCGAACATTAACTTGGATGTCCAAGACGAGGACGGCTATACACCGCTAGAACTTGCCATTTGGAAGCGGAATCCCGATGTGATAGAGTTGCTACTAAAAGAAGGAGCTGCACATCGCAAAGCCTTGGCGTTGGCGGTGAAGACCGGCTACCTGGATCTCGTTAAGCTCCTTGTGCGCACGGAATACATTGACGTCAACGAAACCAACGAGGTGAACTGCTCGCCGTTGCTTCTTGCCATAAAGTACGGAAGAACAGAGATAGCAGGACAACTTTTGCTGCGGAAAGATATAAACACGGAAATCAGGGAGCAGAGAAATCTATGGACGGCGTTGATGTTTGCAGCGGCCGCAGGCCAAACGTCAGTTCTTCTGCAGCTACTGGTTCATGGAGGCATTAATTTACATGCTTCAGACCGTGATGATAGGACTGCCCTATCCCTCGCGGCCGAGGGTGGTTACCTGACATCAGTGCGCCTGCTTCTCAATCAAGGCGTTGACCCGCTTCGAGCTGATCGTTTCGGACGGACTTGTTTGCACTACGCCGTCCAGGGAGGACACGAGCGAATTACGCAGGCTCTGATGGAGAAGGGGTGCGATAGTCAGCTGCCTGACAACAATGGAATGACTCCCATATGCCTCGCGGTCAAGGCAAAAAACGTGCATATCATGGATATGTTGTTACGCGCCACCAGAACCGTTGATTACCACGCACTACTCATCGCTGCTGCGGAATATAGCAATAGGTGGGTCGCCGGGAGAGCTTTGAGGCACGTCAGCCCAAATATTAGACACAAGGGCACAATTCCGCTACTCATCTCAACGAAGCCCAAATTTATTAGGGCCTTGCTGAGCGATCCACGGATTGATCCTAATCAGTCCGATCAAAACGGTAGGACGATACTAATTAATGCCGTGAGACATGGCTGGGCATCAGTGGTGCGTCTTCTTGTGGCCAAAAAGGGCCTGGACATTGATAAAATGGACAACAATGGGCAGAATGCGGTTAATTACGCTGCGAATCTGAATTTTAGGGTTATTGCAAATCTCCTCCACGACTATCCACTCAGGAGATTGCAACTACGAAACAGATGGGGGACAAGTAGCTAAGGGCCGCGGAGATCGCATAGAAATAGTTCTTTGAAAGGAGAGGCTGCGAGGTTATTGTCTATCTGTCTACAGTGGGTACTGTATTTCAGAAATAAATGATCAAATAAGACTAGTAGCCTCAACTATTTACTAACCGAGTCAACCCTGCCAAATTATAGTCAGTAAAGTCCAAATTTCAAGCTTGCACGGGCGACGTCGGCCGTCATGCTGTCCCGGAATTACTTGCAAGGTAAGGTGGCTTACCCAGAGCCTGACGCGTACGCTGCCAAAAATATTGTGGAACTAGACACGGAAGATTCTGCCTGTTACATCGCGCCCCATCACGCCTTCGCCACTGCGAGGACGGCTGCCCTGCGAACTTCATCGATAATTCGAAGGAGAATCATGGTACCCTAGACATGGTCGTCCCTACTGCGAAGGAACTATTGCTTTTATTTCTGGAAGTTATTCCTTCAGAACCTTAACTACGGCACCATGTGCATTCTTCTTCGCCCAGCTCAATGGGCTCCGGCCCTAATGATCTTTGGAGTGCTTGGCCCCCAGCTTAAGCAGTTTGTCAACAGTGTCCGCGTGACCCTGACCAGCGGCCCATGACAAGGCGGTCCGGCGATGTTCGTCTGCACAATTTACTATATCAGCGGCGTACGGCCGTCCTCATCTCTAGAGATGACGTCGGCGCCATCGGCAATCAGCAGTTTAGCCACAGTAGGGTACTTTACAGCCGGCGACAGGGGGGTTTGGCCGCCAACGTCTGCAGAATCAACTTGTGACCCGGCAGCGAGAAGCTTTGGAACAACTTCTACACGTCCAAAGTCAGCAGCCCAATATAACGGCGTTCGACGCCATCTATCTCTGTGGTTGACATTAGCCTTTGCTTTGATCAAAGACTCATGACCTTGTCTGGCAGCCCACGATACCGGTGTGCGTCCACCTACATCCCCCAGAATCAACCTCGACATCTGCTTCTAGCAACATAACAACGATTGCGTGATCCCCCCTTTCCGCGGCCCATGATAACGGCGTCCGAAGGTACTCCGGATCTATTGATTCTGTGTCAACTTGACCATTGAGTGAATTCTGGACAATGCCATGGGCATCCAGAACGTACGGCTGATATGAGAGGGTTGGATTCACGAGAAACATCCATTTGATATTCAACGAAAGATAAATAGACATTAGTATATAACTGGAGATGTGTAAATACGAAGTACTGGGCTTAAGTTAACGCACTGAGACTGTTATACAGTATTCGTGGCACAACATGATGTGTGTGCGAAGTTGCGGCAAAGAGATCACCACATGTGTGATTGTCGGCTGTTAAGGGGCGCCGCTGACATAAGGGCAAAAAGTGTCAAGGAGAACTCAATAGGTGAGTATTACGACATCGTTCAAAGAGGGCATGTTTTGGAACCACGACATAAACTATTTATCGACAGCTGCGGCGATGAGATGGAGGTCTTGGGAGCCGGCTTCTATGTCGCTTGGGTTGCTGTAACCTCACATTTGATCTGTTATTGCCGTAATTTTATCGGCGTTGTCTAGAGAAATTCTGGTCCTGGGCGTGACACATACCGGACTGGCATTGGTGACAGAGGGGTTGCTTCTTCTCACTATGCCCTACGTGCAACTGTAAAAATAATAGAACTTGAAATTTATAACATGCTAACTGTGGCTGAAGTATTCCCCGCTCTAATTGTTTCACCAATCCCTTTACTGGGCATCCTAGCAGATCTTACGTATATCCGTATGCGGGGGTGTGAGTGTATATGAGACGTCCGATGCCGACTACAAAGACAACGGTTAGCGATAAGCACCATAGAGTTGAGTATCACGAGACAAGATACCTCTCACGGCCTCGACGGGAATGAAGGCATCTGCACTTAAGACTGAATGGAATATGTAGCTGAGTTGTTTACAGCGCTCGCACTGGCCGGAGTTGTTGTATGTACATTTACTCTACACAAACGTTAGACCTATTAATAATGCTCTAAAGAATAACAACGCCAGAATTTGTGTCTTATTCGAGTAGACTGGAAGCTGTACAGGAGTTTAGCGTTTAACATACCTTCTTCTTCCTGCATCGTGCACAAGCAACGGTGGCGCGCGGCCTTGGAGCAGTTTCATATGGCTGTAAATAGCCACACGGTTGGTTGGGGATGTATTGAGAGAATACAGCATTGCGTTGTAGTGGGAGGGTGGGCAATACTAGGCGCGTGTGCTGGATACTCTGGAATATGGGCTACCCCATTCCGAAGGTGTGCGCCGTGAAGCTTGCCTGGTCTTCTGGATGCGACCATGTGCCACGCTCCGCTGCTCACCATGTCTTGGTAATCTTACATGTAACATGTCGTCGTGGTTGAGTAGCTCTTAAATGGACGGAAGCTTGTCAGGCGGGGCCATTTTAGCATGACCAGTGACCAAGGGAGTCGAATATGTGCAGTCGCCACGGCCCATTAATGATGTCTTGTTCTTCTTGAATTAGAAGCATGGAATTCACCATATTATTCTTAAATTTAAATGAATAGAGCGATCAATATATATTAACACGGTACGCTGTAGAAGGTATGTCAAGGGACTGGTTGTTCAGTTGCACGAAATGTCGGTCGACGCGAACATTCCGAGCGGCATTATTGCCATGGCTCTAAGGAAGTGTCACTAATGGTCAAGTTTCCAGCCAACTAGGCCCTGGAATCAGCATGGGATGTAACTGGGCTGAATAAAAAAACAAATGGGCCAGGCGGCACAGATTGCTCACCATGTGGTGGCAACTTTCACATGATGTAGCGCGAAACCGCAGCCGGAACATAGTAACAGACGTATAATTTGTCGGATATGTATCTCCTCTTTTTTATTAGGTCTGGGATGTTAGTTAATCTGCCTGAAACCAATGCTCTAATGCTCCTGCACTATACTCCGTATCTTATGGACAGACCACTCAACTCGGCATCGCAGGGCCCATAATTCCGGCCCCTGGTCCAGCTAGCCCCTTAACTTTTTGATAGTTCTACCGGGATTGGCAAAGCGTGGAGTGCCTCCCCTAGGCTTAACAAATCAAGCGACTAGTAGGATTGACATAGATTTGAAAATTGTGAGCATGCCATGTGAATTGATACGCAGGAGCCTCGAAATGGGCTGGTGAGGGTCCCTCTGCACAGCCATGTGATTTAGGCTTTAATGCCGACTTCTTCTCGGTACATCTCCATCACCGACAGCAAAGGATAGAAGAGCATAAGAATCGACAAGACCTGACCAAAGCTCCACGATTTTTCTCCTTCGTCGCTTAGTCTTACTGATGGTGTACCGAAAGCCTGTGACGAAAGGCAGATACGGATCCCGGCCCCGATGATGATGGTTGTCATGAGGACTAGACCCACGGCTTGCATAAGCCGGTAGAACCTTTTACTGTGACTATGAAGATACCATGTTGCTAACGCGAAAGTAATGCAGTTTCCTACAATGACTAAAAGGGTTCCAGCGTGTGACAAGCTTACAGAGGAGGTTTGCCCATAATCACCTCCATGCCATACGCAGGCAATCGGTAGTGTTCCACCACCCATGCCTTTAGACACTACCTGCAAAACAAATATTCCAGAAACACTAGACAAGGACAAGTTAACAAGCATTAGGAGTTGTCGTATCCACAAGAGGACCCGGTCATGACGGTAATCGCGACCCAGGGCAAGAATGGTAGCGTTGTGGGTTGCCATGGAGAGCAGCGACTGTATCCAGATGAGTAAAAAATGATATGGCACAAGGCTGTTCATTTGTGCGAGACCGACACCTATTGGGATCCAAGACCGTTGTTAGTGACCACATTCACCGTCTTCATGGACTGCAAACAGTACTTTGAATTCCTATGCCCTGCAGAAGCTGGGAGTCGCTATAACCGTTTAGCAACTTCCTCCGTTTAAAAGAATCCTGCTTTCGACACTCCGCTATTACGACGCTCGTGGACAAGCTAATAACGATGCCGGCCGTGATCATAAAGGAGAGTAAAATCTAGGAGACCATATCAGCCGTTGCGGAGAATCTACGTCACGCGTTATGACTACATGCATGTTAACATACCCCCGTCCCGGCCACTCCGGCATTACTCGGTGTGGTCTCTGTTGCATTGACGCAATTCGCAGCTTCCATGAATGCCATGCTTAAGTGAAATTTGAAACTGATCTTAGTATATATTAATATAGTGCTGTAATCTTCTGCGATTCAAGACAATAGTAAGACTAACTAGCAGGAACTGAAAATTCAGATCACTTTATTATAAATGAGGTAGTATTAAGAGCACTATAATGGTCGTTCTGCAATCCTGATATTATAGAGGATGATGGTGTCAGAGTGAAGATTTGGACAAGGAATCTCGAAACTGCCATAATAATGCAGAAATTTGAAATGAAGATATTATTAATAATACTATATCGTATAGTAAGTACGTACTGCAGTACTGTATTAATAAATCTGCCGTAGATTTAACCACCTCCTGTTTTAGGGCATCCAAGATTGTGGCTAAGCAGGGCTTGTTACTGAGCCATGCTTAACACTTTAAGGAACTAACAGAATCAGATCAATGCGGCAAGTAGGGAGAGTATCCCACTGACATAAAAAGTCAATTCTCCACGCAAGAGTACAATTCGCATGACGCAGGAGTACGCCGCCGCCTCGGCAGCAGCACTATCACTGAAACTGTTATCCAATCGAATAGGCAAAAGTCACACTACTAATTTCATTACTTAGTTAATAATATTATTAATATAGGACAGTATTGTTATTAATGCTGTGGTACGTAAAAAATAACGAGAGCCATTTGGGGCATTTCACGAGTCCTATTCAGCCTAACGAGCTGATAGGCGGCAATCATTCTACTTTGTGGCACATGTGAAATTATGGATCTTCATTACTAACGCGGAAATGTTTATAATGGGTTTTAGGCAGATGTAGAGCAAAATGCGACAACAATCTCATGGAATGAATTTTTTTGCTCCTTGTCGTCTTCTTCTTCTTCGTTTGCATTGCCTCTTCTGCCCTTTGACTTTAGATATCCACCTCAACTTAACACGCATTATGGCTGTAACAGCGCGCCAAGTATCTAGACCTGGTGTCATCGATCTTGTGGAGGAAGAATGTGATCAAGTACTATCACCACTCGAGGGCGACCCGACTTCAAGTGATGCTCTGTCCGCGCAAGCTCCCACACAGCCCATGTCGGACTCAGGCGACAACCGTCGTGTTGCAGATACATCTGAGATCAACTTGCCAGTACATAATGAACAAAACTTCCTCCTGGTATCAACCTTAAAGAGTGCGGATGGCAAAGCGTCGAAACCTGATGACCAACTCACATTCCAGTCACAAACTATGAAGCGCTTTACTGCTAACCGCGGACGTTGGCTGCGCAGAGAACGCGCTCTTCTTAAAGCAGACAATCAAGCAAACCTTCGAAGTAGGTCAAATTCTGCTGAGCCAAGGATTGATCTAGTGTCGAAACAAGACGCTATAGCTGGTCCGATAGATCCTACGACACGGCCCGACCACCTTCCACAGTCATCGTATCGACGAGTAACTCATGTTAATAAAAGTCTTGATTTGTATCGTGACTACTGTCCTCCGCAGGATTCACTACCGGGCGGGAACAGCCTCAAGGTAGATTGGTCAGGTCAACCTGTTGACCTTTCCAATGACCCTCACTCTGATCAGTTGCATCCTGATGAGCTTTTGTTAGCATCCACCTTGCGACTAGATTGTGATACGTATCTCAACAGCAAGCGCCGCATCTTCGAACAATGGCTCAAGTGTCTCCGCAATGGCAAGGAGTTCTGCAAGACAGGCGTGTAAAAGGCTTGTAAAGTTGATGTTAACAAAGTTTTGAAACTGTGGTTGGTTTTTCATAGGGTTAGACGGCTTAATGAATCTTAGATGAGCCATTGTCTTTGAACTTCTGTTTGATGGGTGCGTGTCAGAGCAATTTCTTGCTTCATGCGGTTCCATGTGCACAAATGCTGTCTTTCTCCATCATTTCATTCCTACTATTCTATGCTTTAGCATGCATACTATCGTGTCGTAGCCTGCCTAGCTCTAAAAATAGGACTATAACTTGGCTACTTGAAGGCTGTGCATCAAGGGCGCGTATAATTTGCAGCCAATCCGGCATAACTGTCCATGTTGTCCTGCAATCACCGGCCACCTAGTGGGGCTGTCTGGCTGATACGTACTCCTCGCTGCGTCTGTTCAATGGTCTTTGTGGAAAATAACTGTGTTGACCGTGATATTTGGTCTCATTTAAGTAATGTAAGGAAGGGAAAACTCTTGAGTCAGGGATCATAAGACGTTTTATGTTGCGGTGTCTGATTCTCAGAAAAGAAGATACTAAATTGACTAATAACGAGAGCAAAACCAGAAGGCCATTGAATGGCAGGGACAGGGCAAAGCAAAATTTCATAACATTATGATATATATTAATACTTATGCAAGGAGAACAAGGTCATATTGGTCTCCGGCTAATGGTATGTATTAATAGCAGGATGGAGAGATACAGTAATTAGCAGCGGGCGTATATTTTGTTGAAAATACATAAGCCCAAAAGAAAGAGAAAAGCACTACCAGAGGCGTCTCCACTTTTGGTAGTGCAATATATTTTACATATCTTCCAGCTATCGGTCAAGGAGATTTTCCAGTCTCCCGCGGCTCGTTGTCTGTGAGGCGGAGAAAGCACTAGAGGCCGGTTTGTCCGTTCTAGCCTTGCGAAGATTAGATCAGGCACGACTTTCGCTCCTGGCCATGTACTTGTGGCACGCTATGTGCGTTGTCGGGCTCGTGAAGCTAGCTGCATAGCCATTATGTCGTGGCAGTGCGTAGTCGCTGGAATAAACGCGCATACTTAAGGAAAGCAATATGCATAATTCATTGCATTAATAAGTCTTGGTCTGCGTTAAAGTATCCCCTTTCGTAGCATCTACGACATTTTCTAGTTACCTATGAACACCAACCTGCTTTGAGACTCACTGCGCCTATTCTCGTTAATACTTCGTTATTGGCATGTCTGAAGAACACAATCTAGGACTGCGTCTCATTATTTTGCTTATGTCCTTCCTCTCGTTAGGCGTCTCGGCCCAAGCACGGTTTGTAGTGATTTTGCGGAACCGCGCAAAATCCGATTACGTCAAACTAAATGGCAATCCTCTGTGCAACGAGTTTCAGTTAATACAAAACAAAGATCTTGTCAGTTCGGTCAGCGCTGCCATTTTCACCGTCTATTCGTGATGGCCGGCACGACCTAGGCCAAAGAAGACGAGGCGCTAGCGCGTCTCATTCTCACCAGCTTAACTACAATAGAGACAGACCAAAACCAGTCCGTTTAAAGAAGAGCTAAGTAGTAATTAAAACCCAGAGCAATGACCCCATATTGCAATCGTGCTGCAGAGCTCATTTCATTACATTTACGGTAGGGTCGCACAGTGGAGCTCGTACTGGCGGTGGGCGCTCATCAATTGTTCCATTCCCATAATAACGGTTGAAGCACTCTGGCAACTATCAGGTATAGCATGGCTCACACATTATCGGCCGTTCCGCGTCGCGAGTGTTGTTTAATTGCGTCACAACCGCCCACTCGGCATCGTTGATGCGCATGGAGAAGGCAGAGGTGTTTAAGAGGAACTATTAAGGATAGTTAGGCAGATACACAATCAAGGGGGTCGCTTGGCTCGTGTTAGTCAAATTACAACCGAAAAATGCTGGTTTGGTGTTGCCGCCTAGATTTAAGAACGTGATGCGTGCAGGAATGGCAGGGAAGCTCTTTCCCTGTGGCGGGAGTCGGAGTGACCGCTCGTAGGTTGAACGAGGCGAGATGCAAGGCCAGTATGAACAAGTGATGCCATGTGGACCAGCTTCGCCTCATGCTGTTATCCAAATGTAAATAGCCTTAGCATGGAGAAAACTTGCCTGTGCAATGTTTTAATGGCAGATCTGGCTGTGGCGGTGCTCTCTGCTTCACAGACCTCAGCACGACGAGGCTGATTCAATGCGGCCCCCCTTCGCAATTGTGGGGCTGGTTGTTGATTGCAAGCATGCCTAAAATACGCCTTGTTAGGCATGACACATGTTCTAGAAACCGGTGACGACAAAGGAAAGAGCAACGAGGAGCCCAAATTCGTCCCGTAGGTAATTGTCCAGGTGCTTGGCGTATAAATAGACCGCATTGCTGCCACGACAAATGGAATTTACCATGACCTTTTCCACTACAGCAAAGGAAGAATCACATCAAGCATCTTCATTACCAGTCACTTAGTCAAGCAAAATGTCTAACTTGGGAGGATGGGAATGCCGGAAACAACCCTTACTCGGCAGGGGAATGCAAGTCAAGTTCCTCATGTTGAATTATGAAAAACAATACGGTATTTATACCACTAACACGACTATTACAATCACAGCATATATCGTTTCTGACGCGCCCCCTCCGTACACGCCTCAGCCTACGCAGATTCCTGCGACCCTAGGCAGCCAACCCGCCGTCGACAATGACAAGTTTGGGCACCTAGCCCAGTTCGACACCGTCATCCTTGTCGACGACTCTGAGTCCATGAGAAACGATGGTCGCTGGCAAGAGGCAAGTGTTGCTCTGTCGGCAATCTCGGATATTGTCACCAAGTACGATAAGGACGGGATCGACGTGTACTTTTTGAACCACATTTCTAACCGCTAGCCGCCCGGAGACAAGAGCTACATGGCACGCGGCGGCTATTATGGCATTGAAAACCAGCAGCAACGTGTTTCGGAAATTTTTGCCGGCATTTGCCCTAGTGGTATGACGCCTACCGCTAAGAGGCTGGAAGAAATTCTCCTGCCATACATCAGACACTTGCAAAAAGTCGGACTTGGTGACAACAAGATCAAGCCTCTCAACTTGATTGTCATTACCGACGGGGAACCTAGCGACAACCCGACCCAATCCATCGTCTCCGTCGCGGGGCATCTGGATGACCTTATGGCGCCCTCTTACCAAGTCGGCATTCAGTTTGTTCAGGACAGGCCAAAGATGCACTCGACAAGATGGATGACGATCTGCACGGCATCCGGGACATTGTCGACACCATTACCTGTGACTGGGATCATCCTCTGGATCTTACTGATTCTGTGCTGCTCAAGACGGTGCTAGGTGCAGTGGACAAGCGTCTGGACGCTCAAAAGTTGAAGCGAGGTCGATGATACCTGGGGACAAGTCGAATGTAGGAAGTGGTTGTTCTGCAGGTGATTTCAGATGGTTATAGCGCCAGTAATAAGCGAGGGATAATAGAATAGCAACCAAATCACACATCCATTGTTTGATGCTCTAGACTCTACGGATCTCAATGTGCCCTATAGACTGCGTGAAGATGTTGACAAGAGTACAATGCAAGCTATCAGTGCGTTAGTAGCAAGACCCGATCAACAACAGGACTCTATTTATACAAAGTACTTGTACAGGAGATTGCATCGGGCACCCAGCCGTTGGCGTGCAACCGCATGCGCAAGAAAATTGACCCTTGAAGGCATATAAGACAGCACATGCCACTGCAGAAAAGCCCAACCGGGAAGCAAGAGTCCTGCAGATACATTTTACAGCACAATACAACACGGTGGTGTGTTTGGCCATGCATAGTCGCCTCACTTTACAAAGCAAACACGTTAGCTGACGGAGACGTTGGTGTATATGCCTCGTCGTACAATGCGGCTTGGTGCAGCTCTCCGCGATGAGACATGTGCCTGGAGCTACTCCGTAGTGCTCATGGGGAAATGCTGGCGGCGCCCGGGCGGTGAGGAGTGGTGGTAGAAGATGAGGAGCAATGGAAGTTCTGCTGAGCTGAAAGCTAGGTGCTGGACGAGTTGGCGGTGCTGATTCACCGTACGAGCTGCTTGTATCTGGGTGGCTCTTGCGTCTCTTGGCATCATAGACAATATGGTCGTCTGGGCAGCTTGGTTGTCCTGTACGGAATCATCAAGTGTCTTAATAGAAACACCCGACAGAACAAAATGTCCGAGAGCCAGCGGCGGTTGTTGACTTGATCCTCCAGATGGCAAATAAACTTGTGTCTAGCTAGTAGGAACTTAAAGCGCTGCAAATACAGACCACGAAACAGATTATGGGTACTGCTAGTTTTCAATACTGCAATGCGTCGCTGCTACTACGCAGAACCTCACATTCTTTAAGAGGAGCTCACTAAGACTAGACAGCCCATGTTGATTATTCTGCCAAGTCGAAGTGGCAAGATGCATGCTGAGGTCGTTGGACTCAAAACATGATGTCAACTTATTATGTGTTGTATGCGAGAGAGTTTTGTTCTCGTCTTCCGCGGAATGCCTTATGTCAATTGCACCTCTAAGGCGCAGAACCGGGTGACATGGGAAACAGCTGTAGCTCTTGTTTGGTCGGCTCGCGCACCGGTCACGTCTGCTGTCAGATCGTGGAGATCTGCAGAGTTGGTCGAATGTTGACTGTATTAATACAGGGGCTTGGACACGGCGGCTGAGCAGGATGCCGGCAGCTGCTGAACAGACAGAGAAGGTGACAACTGGAAATATGCACATCTGCTCGTTCAAATTTAGTTGCTGCAGGGCTATGTAAAGCTTGGCCACGCTTATCAGGTGAAGGGTACCTGTGGGCAAACACCGTACTCTACCCATCGATAGACAAAGACAAATCAGTACTTCTTCTAGTGGAAGGGCTTTTGTGACGCGAAATGAGCTGTTTCTTCATGATTACGAGTATGCCTAGCCCACTCCAGTCATTGGCTGTCGCGCTGCTAGGGCCCTTATCAATATCCAGCGTGTCTGGTCTTAAGACGAACAAGGGTGACCACACCCCCCTCTCTGATGTGCTTTCATTCAGCTTAATGCCCATGAGTTTGCCCGCTGCCCATTTGTCGCACTAGTCACTGGGCACGTGTGCCGAGGGCGCGCGTAAGGCGCTGTAAATCTAGCACCCTGTGCTCGGATTATTGAATCAGCGCGCCCGATGCACAGGGCCCTGCGCCCTCTTTAAATTGAGGCGCACACAACCAATTTCATATGTAGAAAATCAAGGCTTTTATTATATCTTTTGCACCTATCTTCGTGTGCGCCCCCGAGCACACATTGTGTGTGTGCGCTGCGTGTGACACCATTCCTTGTCAGGCAAATGGAGGCATTTTCCGGAAGAACTTCGGCATAATCTGTAGCGATGACTCTCAAGTTTCACTTTACCTAAGGGGTTGAGCGGCAGTTGTGAATTTTTGTCCTGCAACTCTAACACTGGTGGTCTCCAGCGCACCTTCCTTTTACAGAACTAGAACTAAAACTTTTTAATTTGGACTCTTGGGCCAGAGTCCGGATGGAACACTACATCGCCGTCTGCGATATGATGTTGATGAGTTTCCGATAATTCCAGTGTTGCCCTGTGGCCTATTGAAGGTTCTCTCTAACGAAAAAGAAGGCTAAACTCGTGAGTTCGTGGCTAGATGAATACGTGAAGCCATTGACAAAGCCAGACTTGAAACTGTCCTCCTTTCGCGATTGGAATCGCTTGATGTCGTATTATTAGTCAAAACTAGATAAAAAAGCTGACCTGAAAATGATTTCCGTTACGATTTTTCGCCTGCCAGGGCAGCCTCAGTATCGATTCTCATCATCAATGCTATTTGCCTCATATGCTAGGCGAATGGAAACGGTTTGCAGTACTTCACTGGATACATGCAAAGTCTGTCGCGAGTCGGATGAGACTTGGTGTGAGGATGCTTTCTTTGATCGGATTCAATCTTTTAAGGTCATCGCCCGGTACCCTGTGAAGAATAATTTGACGGCTAGACCAAGGAGAAGATGCTGGCCTGGGCTGTTGCTTCTTCCTTCGTTTCCATTAACATCCTGGATCGAATGTTAAGCAACTCCCGTAAGGGGGACAACGAGGGAGCGAAGAGAGCCTAGGCGAGAAGCTGCTTGAGCTTCAATACAACTGACAGTTCGCAATGGAACAATGCACGCTTAACACTACGTCTTATTTTTCTCTACTATGGGACAGATATGAACTCATTGCGAGCAGAACGACAGGCGCCTCCATCTTCTCGCATATTCTCACCCCGGACGATCCGCTACATAGAGGGATGCCCTCTACGTCCTTATCCATGCTGTCACGAGACATGGCTATTATCTGCACACATGAAAGGGAATTTTGCGTAAGATAATGACCATTAACCTAAGCAGTCACAATGTTCATACCGTTCTTTTTATGAGAAGCGAGAGTATTGTCTGTAAGCTACAAACATGATGCTTCTCGCACCGTCCTTGGATCATTATTAATGCATTCATCAAGTCATCTGGCGTGGACCGACAATTCAAGCGCAGCTGGTATTTCGACCACGATAGTGGTATGAGCACCTGGGGCGACAGAGACATCGTACCAGAATACTCGGCATATCCAGGACGAAGAAAGGAGTCAGTTTAAAAAAGGATTTAGAACTATACATATTATGCCTATGTTGTATCTACATGGCAGCAACAGAGCTAGCCATAGCACATATTAATAGTAGGACGATAGAAAGAAAATTAATATCACGCGAGCAAAACACGCGAAATTATAAACAGTTGATGTCTGAAATAAATCTAGCTTAACTTTTCTACTCTAAACAAATTTGACCTAAAATCGATGTCCTCTCCCAAGTCGCTGTCGTTTCCGGTAAGACATGAGACTTGTGAGGAGTTAATGAAGGCTGCAGTGGGGATGGTGTTGTGTCTCTCAGGAGCTTGGTTAGAGATCTATGTTGAAAAGTAGCCTCCTGATTTCGAACCAGGACTCGCTGAGTGCAGTCTGGGTCAGAGATTTCCGCGTGGCGACGCTTCATCACTGTTCTAAGCAACCCTCGGCCCACTTAACAAGCTCCTTAGGCACATTAGGATACACCGACAGCAGGTTAGTGAGTGGGGAGAACAGGTCCTTCGGATTGTTCTTGAAGTAGAAGTTCAATGTCTCCATGTCTATCCACTCCCATCCCTCGCATTTGTCCTTCTCCTTCAGCTCAGGTTCGGCATTCGGGTTCTCTAGAATGCAGACCATGAAGTTTGTAATGTACTCCTTGTCTCTCTTCTTGATCTGGTCGTATTGCTCGTCTCCTTTCATAAAACTGTCATAGGTGGTCTGCCAGTGTTTAACGTTTTTAACTCGGAGACCAATCTCCTCGTTCAGCTCACGGATGGCGCAATCTTCAATGGTGCGGTCAACGGCATCCCTGCCGCCACCAGGAAGACCATAAGTGCCAGCGCCGTGGGACCCCTTGCGTTTGCCTATCATGAACTTCGGAACGCCGGCGATTAACTTGAAGACGAAAACGGAGGTCCCCTCCGGGATGCGTCTTGCAATTCCATCTTGCACCATGGCCTCCATTGCCTTATCACGATTCGCGACTTGATCTTTAAATGTAGCACCCATGTTAATAGCTTCGGGTTGATGTTGAAGTTTGCAAAATGCGGTTGCCTCGAGTGTGTCTGCGTACGCTTATGCAAGTGCCGAATGTGGGCAGAGATGAGTGATGCAGTCGTTGATGCCGGACGAGAATTGATTGAGAACTATGAGAATCTGTTTACATAAGTATTTATACCCGGGTAGCTGCTTCAGGAGGTGGTCTCGATCAACAGCCTCAGCGAACAAAGACGGGTTAACAACAGGTGACTAAAAATCTGCCTCTAATTCTGCCTGGAAGTGCTAGACGAGGGCAAGGGCGTGTCCCCCCTGCGGAGCCCCATATCTAGTGGCGTGGCACTAGGTCTGCTTCGGAGATGGGGGGGTCGCCTCATCAAGGAGAGAAGGGCTTGCATGGGGTTACTGTGTGGCTTAACATTCAACCTAACCTCTACTCACTGGTGACACCGTCCTTCGGCCTGTTTGCAAAATCTGCCTCGTCCCTAACTAGCAATAACTTCTACGTCTGTGAGAGAGGCGCAAGGGACGGTGTCACCGGGAAGCTGCTGGCCATTGCAATCAAGGCGACCCACGGGGCTGGGTAACCTGTGTTGGCGATGGCTGCGACCATATCGGTGGTATTAGCACCATGGCCTGCAAGAAAACGCCCCCTGCTTCTTTCTGACACTTAAGTATTATTACTCCGCCAGTTAGTCATGAGGACGTGACCACGAGGCAGAATCGCGGTGTGGAATATGTCAAGGAATACCAGTTCTACAGAGTGATCTTGTTTAGCCAGAGAACTCACAACACAGGGCTCGAATACTTCTATTAATAACGCAGAAAGAAGAGAATCTATTAACAGGGATGAAATTTTTGCAGTTCAGCAGGGGCTAGTAGTCTGGGTGATGCAGATTCTCAGCAGACCTGTGGCGGAAGCATGACTGGCTACCGATGTTGGTCGTTGTGCCTCACCATCGGAACCGCCGAGGAGGCCACAGGGCTGTACTGTTACATTGGATGTGTATGCCCCTCTTAGCAGCCCATGGCAAAAGCGTTTGGCCACAATACTCTTAATATAGACGTCGGCCTGCGCTTTGATCAGCGTAACCAAGATGTTCTTCTGAACTCACCTGGCGGCACACGACAATGGTGTCTGATAGCTGCTATCCTAGTAATCAGCTTTGGTACATGCCTTAAGAGACATTATAACGAGGATATGGTGCTCCATTTGAGCGGCCAGGGATAATGGTGTTCAAATGATGGCGGCATTTGGATGATTTCGAACTTGTATACGGACAATTTCCCCCTCTTAGTGACACATAGCAGTGGCCCGTAACACGAGCATTCGACGGTAAATGTCATCAATTGCTTCTGTGCCACTTCCGCCCTTGAGTAACTCGTCCTCGACACCCTGGTGTCTAGAATGCATCCTTCTTTAGAGAGTAGGCTTGTACGGCACTCGTGGACAGAGCAATATTTATACCGGTCGTGATCATGAAAGATAGTAGATTATGGGTTAAGATACGCCCATCCCAGCCACGCCAGCATTACTCGGTGTCGTCTCTGTCTGCCGCAGTTTGCAGCTTCCGTGAAAGTGGATTCGTTGGGCTGTATATCACGTTGACATTCTTGTGCTAAATAAGCGAAAACAAGAGGTTTGCAGCCGTTAGTTGTCAAGATATAAACCCGGAAAGAATTACTTGTTAAAATTAAGCGCCCAGAACAAAGACAGTGTCCGAACAGAGTGGATCTCGCAAAAGCCGCCATTTATATGAGGTGTTGTCTTGTCATACTACTCTACGGTAGCTATAATGTTAGGTGGCATTCAACGCGTTCTGTTTTCTCTACATCCTTGACCATAACGTACGTGATAAAGTGTGTGGGTCCAATGTCCCTTGAGGAACTGACAACAAATACTCTATATATCGTTCATTTTAAATTCTCATGTTGGCATCATGTCGTCTCGAACACGTCTGCTTTAAGCCCAGAACCTGTGGTCATATTCCCCTTCCTCTCAGACGGTAAGATGAATAACTACATTAGGCTATTGCCAGAGAGCTCCAGTAAATGAACGAACACTCGGGTTTTATTATGAATAATATAACCCTGAGATCAATTATAATAACGACTGTCAATTGTTATCAACACACTTACTTAATGTACCTATAAGCAGATAGCAGATAACATTTACGCACAGGCACCCGCAGGATGTAGTGCAACATACATTACCGCTCGTTCGTCAGAACACAGTCATATTTAAAGTGTCATATCGCAACCTACTATCTGAAAGCTCAGATGACTACTGACCCTCTCCGCGGCTGCGTCATTCTTTGATCTTACTGCTGGATCGCATTTATTAGCTTGTCAGGTATTAATAAAATAGCCTGGGATGCTGCCGACTTCGTCGGTATCCTAGGCGCAGGCAAAGCGGCGGTAGCCAGGCTATTTTAGATTTTTTCCTAAATATAAAGTAGTATTATGTGTTTTTTGAAAGGCTCGATTTGAAAGGCTCGATTGAAGGGCTCGATTGAAGGGCTCGATTGAAGGGCTCGATTGAAGGGCTCGATTCGAAAGGGCTTGATTCGAAAGGCTCGATTTAAAAGGCTCGATTTGAAGATTTATTTTTCGTAGATCATGAAGTGGCATTGTGTGTTTTTTCCCTCCGGGGGCCCTCTGGGAGCCCTGCCGGGCCGCTTGCAGCGGGCTCCTGCCTGCGGCGCTGCCTACCTTCCGCAACACCACGCCTACCTTCCGTAACATCATAACAGGCCTGCTAAAAGCATTACTAACTCGGTACGTACCTCAAATTCCTGGCTAGGTATCTAATCGCCGATGAGTATTCGATTTCTGACTAATCGCCGATGAGTATTCTAAAGTTATTGGCCTCACTATTGATTCATGTTAAATAGGCAAAGCGGGCAGCTGCAGCCTGCGGAACTGCATCTTCGCGCCTTCGTTCCGCATTTCACGCAAAACTCAGGCAAGCGCCGCTTTGCCTGATAAGACCAGTCTGGCCAGCTATTCACTCACTATTACCTACCGTGGTCATTTCAGCTCCAAGCCTTGGCCGGTATCACGCGGTTACATTGTTTTCTCAATATGGCGCGGTGCAATATTCGGTGAGATATTACGCCATTATGGCAATGCTATTCTACTACACAATGTTAACCCTGCGTAAATTCAAACGCAAAGCGCTGATTCTTTATCTGAATTACTAGACTAAACCAAGATCATATCCTATTTCGGGGGCTTTCTCACGAGTCCGCAGGACAAGTACTTACCGGGTCGGTGTTGCTTCAATTATCCACTCCGCTATATAAAGGGCATTTCCGACTGCGCCTTTTAGGGAAACTTCGAGTCGCCGAACGCGCCGTCCGAAAATGGGAGAAGGTATTAAACATTAATACTTCCAAAACAACAGTTTTAAAAACCATCGTCTCGGAGCAGTACCAAGCTGTACCATGTCTCCAAGCTGCTGACAACACAACTTTGCCTATCGGGTACCATGAGCATCCTTTTGAGCTTCTTCTTCCCGGCGACGTCGCTGAAACCATTGAGGCACTACCAGAACTTAGTCTCAAGTACCATCTAGAGGTCACCATCTACAGTCAAAATATCCCCGTCAAAAAGGCGTACAAGCACGTACGGGTCATCCGCGCTGCCGCCATTGACGCCGTGGAACCGTATCACGATGAGGTTTTACAAGGTACGTGGAGAGATAAGGTGGATTACTGCTTTAACATTCCGCAGAGGGTGGTCACCTTCGGGAGTGTCATTCAGTTGACTATCCTTTTCACGTCGCTCGTGATGGGATTAGACCTGCAGAGTATTACCGTGACGGTGGTCGAAGACCGTCAGTCGTACGTGAGATGTGGCGCCGGAGAAACCACAACAAATCATTTCGTGAGAGTTCTAGCCAAGTTATGGATGAACGAAGGAAGATGCAAACTACTCTCAGTTAAGAACAAAACAAGCTTCGGCACGGACTCCTGGGATCTGTCTGTGCAGTTACGGCTGCCCTCAAGCCTCAAAGAGTGCGCTCAAGATGTCCATCTTGGCATGATCAAGATTGCTCATTTCGTCCAAGTAGTCACAGTTCTGAGGAACCCGGACGGGCATACATCTAATGTAAGTGGCAAGAGTTGTTCAACGTGACCGCCACCTTCACTAATATCTTCTGTTTGGGCTATTTTCTCAGCTCTGTGCAAAACTACCCGTATCAGTTGTCATGCAGGCCGGCACCTCATTTGATCGAGATGGGGCTTTGATCATTCGAAAGATTCTTTCTGATCAACCTCAGCGTATGAGCGCAGCAGCCCCGCCAAGATATTCACGCCACACAGATGACCAGCGTGTTTCAGGCTACTGGAGTCTAGAAACGCAACGTTGACGAATTTGGTAGAGCCCCATCTTCAGCCATGCCAGAGTTACCAAGCCATTCGCGCGATCACGCCAAAGCCCCCGGCGCGCATGTTATTATGTAAAAGCTGAGGTCGAATCAAGTTAGTGGGTTATGATAGAAGTGGGGGGCAACACGGAAAATAACTAGCGTATGAAACTCTAACATTCGTTATAACATTCGAAAAGCATATTGTCAATAGATTCACTAATTAGGCTCATACCGTAAAATAATGTTCGGTACTTTAAGTAATAAAGTTGCAGGCGGGTAGGTTAATATTCTGACCTAGAATGTTACTATAGGATGACTAACATACTGGTGAATGGACACGCGGCGCATACAGACGTTCAGTGGGATGCGTAATTTGTGACCGAAAGATTGCTTTAGAAGACCAGACATTTAGATAAATTCATTAAAATTTGTGCATTAATAATACTTTTGTGGGACTGTTAATCGTGATCTGTGCCTATACGACGACGGCCGGCAATGGGGATAATTTCCAGTGCAACTCCGCACGCAAAGAGGCAGAGCCAACTTGTTCCACTTCTGATTCCTCTAAAACAGAAATTATATCCACCATTGGCCCCCTTATCTCCATTAAGCAACAGGTAAAGCGATCTGCAAAAGACTCCTCGACATAACGCTTCTCGCACCTGCCAGCTAACGTTGGTGGAATTGTAAGAGCAAGTAACTCAGCAGCCGAAAATGGCGAAGCCTGATTGCGTTTCCGCAAAATAAATCCATGCTCGGCGCCACCGGTTTCCAAGTTAGGCCCTTTGTAGCCCCAAAAGACGACTCGCTCTCCTTCAACTCGCCGCGAGATGGCCTCTTCTAAGTCGTCGTCTGTCATCAACGTCCTCGTAACCCACTGTATTCTCAACCAGAACCTACACCAGCATCTTCTTTGAGACTCCACACAGAATGAGTGAGCGCAACGCTCTAGACAGTGTAGTTCCTCCTTGATCTCGTCGCCAGTACTTCTTGGCATGTCCTTTGACGTAGGTGGTTCTTGGCAGAGGTCTAACCACATTATGTCCGTCGCGAATGGCACCGGCGTAGAGTGCACACCCGCTTGCACAAAAAACAAGCAAGCCCTTAATTTTTGGGACTCCAAACTGTATTAAGAGTGATTGAAACGTTCTCAAGATTCTTCTATTTGATGAGCATTGCGAATATGGTACAGTACATCTATAATATATGAAAACTGGACAATATTGCCGCCTCTCACGCCATGTTGATCTCTCGGACTCGCGGACTTTCGCAAAGTATCTACTCTGAACCTCCACTTCTACCCCATAGGAAGCTTTAAAATTATGGCAACTTCATAATACATTACCTGCGCCAGCTGTCATAACACGGGGCAAGATGGGGCAAGGTGGAACAAACTAAGTGGATCGAGGCCAACAGATGAATAAATATATTTATATAAACAGATAGGCAAAATCTTGACTTCCCTAGAGAAACTGCCAAGACGACAAATATGCAGGCCACTAAGCATGCAATATGACAGGACAACATGTCCGGTCTACGAGGCGGAGTAAAGAATGTAGTTGAATGCATTTAGCTTGGGGGGTATTTGTGTCACCTGGTTCTGACTTCTTTGTGCAGTAATGGTGATTCACCCGCTAACCATCTCCGTACCAATTCTGCGTTTTAAATTAAGCTTCTCTGATGTCCTTGCTTAAAGCACGGAGGCTGAAGCAGGAGCTGCCTCGGCTTTTGGCCACATCTCTGAATGCGGCGGTCCATTAAAGCGGTGATTACACAGGATTGTTCGTCTCCAGGCTGTGTGGCGCGACAGGGCTAGTTTGGTGCGCGGCGCTGCTCGGGGCGCGGATGGATGGGGGAAATTCGCTTATTTTGCCGGCTAATTCACCACTGTGTATTTTGTTTCCGCCCGTTTCACGGCAGGCTTGGGGGTTCGTGGATTGGATACCTGATAACGCGGCTGATTTGGTCTTGTTCCAGACACCGAACTCGTGGTCGCTGAGACAACTTCTTCAGTCGATTCGCAGACATCATTGCTCATGACGACACTCCAAAAGTCCCTTCGGTGTTCCACACTCATGATTTTAAGCGAAAGGTGGCGAAATGCAAGAAACACACCATTTGACAATGAGGAAAATGGCTTTCATGCTTTCAAGGTTATATAGCACCTTTAAGAATTCGAGTCTAAAGCTCATTAGAGAGTGATTGTATTTGTTCCAGCTATCACTGTTTATAACGAGGATATGCTATGTCCCAGACCGCCACCGTCAATGTGACCAGTTACCACTCATTCCTGTCGGCTCTCTCACAATAGAGTGGATTACTAGTGCCTGCCTCAGTGCGATTCTCCCATTAGGTCTCTCAATGACGGATCAGGCGTAGCCTTCCCACCGTCGCGAGCTTTGTTGGAATCAAGACTCTTGGAGGCGCGCATGCCAACTGCTGTACTCTTGGCTAGATTACGGGCGAGGTGGAGGTTTAATGTAAGAAATATTACCACGATATAACATCACCATGCGCGGTCCCGATGACCGACCTTGATCAGCCCCTCCTTCACATACTACAGCAGTCCTTGGTCAGTGTACCAAACTCTCCGGAAAGAATCGAATGTCCAACCGTCTTATCACGAATCAGATTATATTGATTGGCCGCTGCGCCACTTAAAGATGATCACTTCAGCCAAGATACATACTGTAGACAGTCAAGTATAGTATTAATAGTATGATTCCCTCATAATGCATAGCTACCTGACACCATCGACCTATGGTGGTGATGACATCTAGGCATGGCAAGCACAAACGACTGACAGTAGTGGCGCATTGTCTTTCGTTAGCAAGGGACCATATCTTAACTGAGCATCACTCACTCCTATGAGGTGTGTGGCATTGCCTTGAATTATGCAGTTCTGATCACTAGCTGTATGTACTTGTGCTCTAACCTGTACACGTCTACTACTTTGAGCGGGCGATGCATAGAGCTAGTTCATTCTATAATACCGAATGTGATGATGCATATCTCCAGAAGTGCGCCACGTGTGGAAGGTGCGCCACGTGTGGACGGCCGTCAATATGTCTCTGTCTAACGTGCATCACCCGGAACTCTCTTTCGACGGCCCACATCGTGTTCCTCGGCCCAGAAACTAACGTATCCAGGATTCAAAGCCGACGAAAGCTCGAGAGGAAAGTGTATTCCTCGAGCACCTAGCGCAGAAATAGCGCGTTAGTTGTGTTACAAAGATGTGACCTATGTCCCAAAACAACATCGGCCAGTTTTATGGCCAGAACAGTACCCTCCACATGAACGAGGAGCCTCTGTTATGAGTGAGTTGCAAGCCCCATGGACAGCCAACCGAAATACAGCTCTTACCGAGGTTGGGACAAGCTATGACGGTGACGCGTTGGAGCCGTCGCGACTTAGTGACCGAAGAAGACCGTCAATGGCCAAAAGAAAAGTATAAATCAATAGGCCGTGCCAAGTAGTATTATGCAGTCATGACGCCTTCCGGAAAAGAAAAAGTTCTTAACCACTCGAATCGTGTTTTTCATTCTACTGTTTCTAGTCCGTCTAGTCCATCTCGATCTACACTCGTCAAAAGATGTGTGGCTTCATTGCTACCTGTCCGCGCCCTAGTGGTAATCCCACTTCGATACACCAGTCGACTGAGGACAACAATATAGCACCCAAGGCTCCGGGGGTGTCCAAGCCAACCTTGGATCTGTTTGAGCAGCTGAAGGGATCCCTCAAATCAATCGAGCATCGAGGTCCAGATGGATCTCGCATCTGGATCAATGGCGAAGCTACGGTAGGTCTTGGGCATTGCCGCTTGGCTATCAATGATCTTACGCGGGCCGGATACCAACCAATGCAAAGTGATGACGGGAAGGTTCACGCAGTTGTCATTGGAGAAATCTACGATTACGACACGCTGCGCCAAACCTGCACTGACCTCGGCTACAAGTTTGCAAGTCACAGCGATAGCGAGCTTATCCTGGCTCTATACCACCTTCACGGAGCGCCTGGTATGTTTGAACACATGCAAGGAGAGTTTTCGTTCGTGGTGGTGGATGAGAGGGAAGGCAAGAGAAAAGTCACTGCGGCGCGTGACAGATTTGGAGTCAAGCCACTCTTCTGGACTGTCCAAGACGACCGAATCTTGTTTGCCCCTGAAGCGAAGGCATTCCTCAGCCTTGGTTGGGAACCCGAATGGGACGTTGAAACTATCGTTGGCTCAGGGTGGCTTGCGGGCGAAAGAACAATCTTCAAGGGTGTTCGAAAACTACTGCCGGGGCACTGGATGGAGATCACCGAACCTTCTGGGGTATGCATCCGACAGTACTGGGATCAGCAGTATCCGAACAAGGTATGCCTCCGCAATCGATTCATGGTACTGAATGTGTTCGATCAGACTGACAAGAATTTCTCTAGAGGAGTGTTGAAACTCGCAGTGTGGATGAGATGGTTCTGGGTGTGCGTGAAAGGATGGTTGACGCGGTTCGCGCGCGACTTCGTGCTGACGTCCCCATCGGTCTTTATCTTTCGGGCGGGATCGACTCTTCTGCCGTTGCCGGCATAGTGAGGCATCTTGTGCGGGAAAAGCACGAAAAGTTCGGCAGTCTGGGGACCGGCCCCGTTCCCGACATTAAGTGTTTTACCGTGCGCTACCCTGATGCAAGCTATGACGAGTCAGGTAAGAACCCCACGCTTGTCCCATTGGTTATTGCTATTTTCTATAAACCAACCATAGTACTGACACAAGAGCGGGATGGAAACAAATAGCCGTTGCTGAGAGGACTGCGCAGTCGCTTGGCCTTGACTTCTTTACAAGAGACGTCGACGAGCAGACACTGGCGGATAACTTCCAAAACGCTGCATATCACGCTGAACACCACAACTTTGATCTGAACTCCGTAGCCAAGTACCAACTATCGAGCCTTGCACAGGAGCAAGGAGTCAAGGTTGTCTTGTCCGGAGAAGGCTCAGATGAACATTTTGGCGGGTATACGTGCTTTGCGTCGGACCTCTTGCAGGAAGGCGATGAGTCCATGCCGGATTCCATCTTAACGACAGATCCGGAATTGCGACGAGAATTGCATTCACGCACCATCCAGGAAATTAAGGACATCGTCGAGATGCAAGGGATGAAATTGTACTGTGGGCCAGACGACACGGAAGCGGACCTCGCGGAGGACATGACGCTTGGCTTCATGCTTTCCTGGTTCCCAAGAGGCAACGTCTTCGCGAGCTGGGTGCAAGCTGCTCAGGTTGACATGCGCAAAGAACACATGAAATGTTACTCACCGGAACAAAAGTCTAAAATGCAAGACTGGCACCCTTTTCATAGAGCATTGTACTGGTGGACCAACGGCCTGTTGAGCCCTTGGATCTTGAGCTGTCTAGGGGATCGGTCCGAAATGGGCCATAGTATCGAGGGACGGCCGCCTTTCTTGGACCATCGCCTGGCGGAGTACGTCAACTCGTTACCACCCAGCGTCAAAATGAATTACCGGGTAGCCAACGTGGATGGTCTCTCGCGTGATAACGCTGGTGACTATTGGTGGAAGCGCTCCGGATCGGCGTTGCAATCCATCAGGGAGAAGTGGATCCTACATGAAGCAGTACGGCCATTCCTTCCTCCTGAGATGTACAACCGCAGAAAACTCATGTTCCTTGCCCCCATTCGGTGGACAAGAGATGGGCCACTGCATAAAATGTTCAAGGAGATCTTGACACAAGAATCAGTCACTGACGTGGGCTTCGTGAGTTGGCCTCATGTTGAGAATGCATTGGAGCGAGGGTTTGGCGAAGCTGCCGATGGGAACTGTTTCCGCGATGTACTTTATGTGGCAAGCTGGGTCACTCTTTCCAAACGGTTTGGTATCAAGAAGGCAACAGCGCATGACAATAAGCGGGGCGGTGCCGTTGGTGCATCTGCTGAGACATGTACGGTATCAATCCCATAGTTACTGCTCTTTATCAATATATCGAGTAACCCCATTGTGCTTGCGTTATCTTATCCAGGCATCATGTAAGCAGCCAATGCAAAACGAGGACACAGAACCCCGACGCGCAATTTTATGATTATTGGTTCTTTTGCAAGCCAAGTTCGGCACCAGCCGAACCAAATCCGCTGAGTGTGGAAGGACGTGTGGGAGAAGTTCAGCCGAGGCAGTACGTTATTGTGGCTTGGCCACGCCCAACTTGTTTTCTTGTGACGACCATGGTTTCGACGTCAGTCTCGACAACGCACCAGCATGCGAAAGGCAGCTCATACTAGCTGAAAATGCCGTCTCGTTTCCATTACATCTTTGCTATTTCTGTCTTTGCTATTTCTGTCTTTGCTATTTCTGTCTTTGCTATTTCTGTCTTTGCTATTTCTGTCTTTGCTATTTCTGTCTTTGCTATTTCTTGTTTGAACCCACGCCAAGGGAAAGGCCTTAACCACCTCCCGTGACCTGGCGTTTTCAGCGACAGGAATACTATGTGGCATTTGCATCGAGTTATGCCTAGGCCTCAAACGCTTGCCTGCCTGTTTCTTCAGACTCAATTGGCATCTCCTTCATTGCCAGGGACACCATAAATCCAAAACAACCAAGCCCGGCTAAAACAAAAAACACAGCGCGAAACGATTGGGCATAAACCTCCTGGATGCCTCTTAAGAGGGGAGGTGCGACGTCTACCTCTCTTAAATATGGTATGAGTCCTAAGGCCTTGCTCTGATCTTGAACAAAGCCAATCTCAGGCACAGGGCTGCTGAGAGATGACATTGCGACACTGAACTTATTACCAAATGCGGTGGCAGAAACAGAGAGGCCCAGCAAAGCCCCGAACAGTCGAAATGAAACGAGGATACCCACCGCGAGCCCTTGATCTTCGTGCATCTTGGTATTCGCCTGCATAGGGATCGGCAGAACTGTGAACAGTGACCCGAGGCCGATCGCGGCGATTATCTGAAACCCGGCTGCCTGGGTGGTGTCGGTGTCTGGTCCCCACAGAGAAAGCAGACCGACGCCTACACTAATGAAAGCCCATGCCATGTGGACTTCCCAACGATACCGACGCGACCATTCAACACCAATAGCGGCCACACCGGTGAATGCCATGAGAACAGCGAAAAATGGAAGGAGAGAGACCGATGACTGGACTGGCGCCTCCAATCTCACTGACTGAAAATACAAAGGGAGGTGAAAGATCAGAGTGTAGAATATCGTGCCGTGGATAAAACTGAGAATAAGGGCAGCAAGCGCTGTGCGGTTATGAAATATTCGATAAGGGAACAGAGGCTGGACCGGTTTCGATTCATACCAAGCGAATATCACAAGTATGACGACGCCGAGAACAAGCGGCACGAATGTTCTCCAAGAATCCCAACGGTACAGGACTCCCGCCCAACTAAGCGGCAGACTGAAGGAAACAGAGCCGAAGGTAAATAGGAGGAGCCCATACCAATCCACTTTGGATAATTGTTCGAGGAAAGAGTCTGGGAGCTTCTTCAATGGCATGCACCAGATGGTTAAAGGCAGACACAATCCGATAAGAGGAAGATTGATCCATCCGATCCATCTCCAGGACAGGTGGTCGTTCAAAAGGGCGCCCAGAAGAGGCCCAGATATGCTTCCGAGCGCAAACGGAACGGATACAATGCCGATGTAAAATGCCCGCTCTTGCAAGGTGGTGATGTCGGCAACTATGATCTCGTTGAGCACATCAAGGCCTCCGCAGCCGGAACCCTGCAGTGCTCTGGCTACTATGATAATTGGCATGGACTGGGCCGTCGCGAAAATGATGGAGCCGACTCCATATAAAAAGAATGCCGCGTAAAGAGGCGGCTTGCGGCCTATGGCCTCAGAGAGACCGGTGTACAACGGCTGTACGACGGTCACGACCAGCAAGAAGGAGATGTTGGTCCAGAACGCCTCCAGTGAAGTGCCATTGAACTCTCTCGCGATGGTCTGAGAAGTGGTGAGCAACGTAACCAAGATTCCCATCTTCTTGTGTGCGTTCATGCCAACTTACAGGAATCACGACGGCCAACGCAGTAGCGTCGACTGATACGATGAACACCATTATCAGGAGCGACAAAAAAGCAAAATGAAACTTCAGCGGCTTCTTGAGCCTGCTTTTGAGCACGGATGTACATCCTCTTTCGCCGTTGTTGACTCTTGGGCGATGTGAATGGAGTTCTACTACCTCCTCCACCATAATCATCTGCGCCTTTGAATCATGGCTGGCAGTGGGTGAGGGAACTTGAGGAGACTCCATTGGCAAGCACGTGCGTACAGTCGAAGAGCTGGGAGATAAGGTGCATCGTTAACATCGAGACCTTAACTTCATCGCTGTACTGGACTGTGCCGCACTTATGTAGCTACTGACAGATGCGGGGAGGGGAGAACTTTAGCCGGGAAGAGTCGTTGAGATTGCTAATGATATTGGCGATATCTTGTTCACCATGTTCGCTGTTCGTTCGTGCTGTGGGTCCCCCGTCAAGCCCTCTCGTCCAAACACCGTAGCCTTTGACGGACTATATGTACAACAGCTTTTAGACGGTCACTGATCGATGCTTTTAATTGCGGAGCTCTGACTGGAATCTGGAGATTTGACCGAGATCTGGGTGAATTGGCCGAAGCTCACCAAGCCGGTTTTAACTGAAGTGTAGGTGTAAGGACCGAAGGTACGACTCAGTGGAGCTTGGTTCTTTTGCGGAGCACTTACAGAGGCTCCGCCTGATATGCATAACGATTGCACACGCGTGTGTTCTTGCTGATTTTCGAAAATCTCGTGCCGAAAAAGACCGGAGACGGAGGGTAGAAGAGCGGCTACATACCGCTGAGGCATCACCACCATACCGTAAATGTTATACTATGTTACGGATAACGAACCTCTCCTGTGGGACAGCGTGAAATCCCGACGGGATTAAAATCGCCCATCTGACTAGGTCCTCTGAGTCCAGCATCGGCGACTCCAAGCGATGCAGGTACAACATCGGCCCTGATGGTGCAAAGGGGACAGGCAAAGGGGCCTGAACACCCCCCCCCCCCCCCCCCCGGGGGCTTCGCAATGCTGGATCGGGAAAATTCGACACAGAGTCCTTAGTCTTGATGCCGCTCAATACAAAAAGGAGTATATTAAACATAAATAAGAAGGACTGTTTTCAGTCAAGCTTGCAGGTTTTCCGGCATGTTTGCATGTCCGTTCTTTGGGGGAAGGCGGCAGGCAGGCATACTCGCCATTCTTGAATTACTTGATTCAGGGACTTAGTTTCTATTATATTATCTAATTGCATCCATGAGAACCCAATTACGCAGATCTTCTAATTCACTATATGATGATGTTAATACACTTTTCGGCGAGTGGTGGATGTTCGGTTGGTATGTCCATCTGAGTCATGCTGTTGTGTGCCGATCAACATGCTTGAAACAGCCGTTTGGCATTCATTCACGAAGTCTACGTATGCCCGTGTCGCATTCTCTCACGTCTGATACCCTCTGCTTCCGTGCCGTTATCTGGGCGGGAGATTTCTTTAAACCAATCATGCTCAAGAGCTTGTCTGGCAGTAATTCGTTCTGCTGGGTCGTATTTTAACATATTCTTGACCAAATCGAGGAAATTGCTGGAAAAGTTTTCCTTCTCCGAAGATATGATCTCCTGACAGATGTAGTCAGACAATGGCCTCATTTGCCAGACAATTGTGGGACTTACGTCAAGATGCTTCATTGACTTAACTGAGGCAACAGAGCGTGAAGTCGTCTTTGAAGTAGGATAGTCAAGTTATGAATTTTTGAAAAGCCTAGGTCTGTTAGCACAATCGGAAGTCCAAAGTGGATAACTTGAATTTCAGGGCCTACTTGGACGCAGGGTTGTCGTTACTCAACCCAGACATCTCGTTCACAGAATCAACAAGACGTCGATCTAGCTTTGAGCCAATGACAGCTTCCATCATAGCCATATGCTCGCGATCGTCGTGTTCGTCTGGATGGAACAAGGTATGCCCTGTAAAGAGTTCGACCAGGATGCAGCCAACGCTCCACATGTCGCAAGGAAATGACCATTCTAATCCAAGGATGACCTCGGGAGCTCGGTAGTGTCTTGTTGTTACAACGCCCGAGTGATGCTCATTTTCATTTTGAAACGTAGCACACCCAAAGTCAATTAACCGAATCTCTGTGTTTAGCAACACTTGTCTCGAGAACCAGAGACGTGAGGAAGAAGAGGAGGATTTGATCTGATTATATGACAAGGTCACGTTGGAATCGTCATAAAGAAGGATATTCTCCGGCTTGAGGTCCGTATGAATTATATTTAAATCGTGCAGGACTGCATATCCGTACGGTCAGCGGGGTGCTCGTAATAGTTGGCAGATACTTGCGCTTACAGGCTACACTCTTCAGGAGCTGACTGGCCAACTTCTGGATCTGACTGTGAGGAAAAGGCGCGAAATCATTGGCCTTTAAGAAGTCAAACACGCTCCGCTTCAGGAGATCCGTAACGATGCAAACATGCTCCTTATACTTGAAGTGGTCCGTCAAGTGTATACACTGATGTGCATTTTCACGGTCTTTGTCTCTCAGAGTAGTCAACACTTCTATTTCCATCCTTGCTGCATCCTGGAATTCTTTGATCGATCGAGTAATCTTGATGGCGACGGCCTTGCCTCGCCTCTTATCATGCGCTTCAACTACTCTGCCGAAGGTTCCTTGGCCAAGAAAGCGGATAATACGATCTACAAATGTATTAGCCACGCATTGAGAGGGGTATTATCACATTTAACTTTCAGTTCTCGGTAAGTTCTGCTTCGGGAACAATAGTGTAGTGGCCTTTGCCCTGTCGAATTCAAACGATATTAGTTGCCGACAGGTTATACATACAGGGCGCTGTCCAAGGACGGGATGACTGAAGAAAAAGGAGGAAACAGAGGCCAAGGATATAACAATACTAACATCCCGTGGAACCTTGACGGGCAACAGCGCCGGTTTGCGTGCAATAAGTGCAGCGGATCGGCCACCAAAATTACGCCGTTTTGCTCCGTTGGCGTCCACTTCTTGTTGAGCTTTCCGTTTGCGCTTAGAGACATTCGGGTGAGGGGAGGGCTTCGGCGGCGACTTATAGTCTCTGTCTACCCACACATAATTTGCAATTTTGGTAGACTTTTTATCTCTGCATGCCAATAGCCACTCGATTGTCATGAGGTTCGGAACATGGTTGAACCTAGGATCCCCGCTTTTGGCCCATCTGTTATCGGCAATGATATGAGTTAGCCGTTTATCATTTGTATGACGAACCCAGATCCAACCGAGATCATCAATTATATCCCATATATCGGCGTGGGTAAGCCTATGTGTGGGCCGGAAACGTCCTTTCACAGCTACGACGTTTCTGCTGGCGGCTGGCTTCTTGCAGGGCATAACCAGTCGATACAATATCTGCGTCAGATAGTAATCTTGTATTAATATGACCTTTGAGGGATTCAAAATTGGATGCTAGCATAGTGTCGGATGGTTGAATAACGCATGAAGAGTAATAACAGCGTACAGTACCGCATTACTTAATAATAGCCGCGGAGCCAAACGATAAAACTAGCATCGCGGATGGGTGTTGTGTGGAATTCCTACACCAGGATTAAGCCTGTACTTTGCTTTTCTTGCGACTAGCCATTTTTTCGTTGTTCCAACATGTTCTGAGTACTGTACAGTATTGCCCGAGGTCCCGGCAGATGCAAGTGATGGTGTTATGCAAAAACAGCGCATGATATATTTTAGAAACGATTACTATATTAACCGTTCCAATCATTCTAATAACATCATCTCAGCCATTACACCAGTGCCTCAGTCTTTCCAGCCCGCCAACATGCCAATCTGTAAGAACCCAAGCCCCAAGAAACCTGCATATATTTCCCAGGTGGTACAGTAGCTTGCATTCTTCAACCATCTATCATACACGTTGCCGCACCACTACATCAAGCTTCCAAGAAACATCCCCTGACCTCACCGACCGGGAGGATGTCCAGCGGAAGGCCCATTGCTTGGCGCAGGATTGCTCTCCGGCTGGCGATTAGTATGTGACGGATCAACCTTGGAGCCACCCCCAGGCGGGCCAGAGTACACAGGCGGTCTGTTCGGATCATACGCCGGCAGCGGCATGTTGTTCACGGGATATCCGTTCGCGTAGTACCCGTTCTGCTGCGCCGGGTAGTAATACTGGTGCTGCGGCCACGCCTGATCCTGGGCCGGTTCGTAGGATCGTCGACTAACGAGGCACTGTCCAACGTCAGCTTCAGTCCCTTCAAACAACCTCATATACATCAGCAGTCCATACTCGATGGTACCCCAGCGGTCGGAGACCCTTTCGAATGCGCGACTTGGCATGGTAGGTCCCCCCCATGAGATACCCCAGTATAAGCACGACCAGGATGAGGAAGACGACCCATCGGACAATCACGCCCGTCTGCACCCCAGAGAAAGTACTGTGTGAGGGAGACCGCGCACACTAGGCGGTGATGGGTGGGTGAGACAGCGGAAGGGGATTGGGCCCGCAGATAACGGGCCAAAATAGGTATAAAAGGTAGTTGGCGTGCTTTCTTCTTGTCAGGAACAACTCAAGAAGATTTGCAGCAGCCCTTTTCATAGCCGCTTGACACGCCGCTGAGGAGATAATGAAAAGAGTTCTTACCCGCATTTTATATTCGTTTATTTGATCTTTAATCACAGCCTTGATATTGCACTTATTTTCGAGATAATAGCCTGCCCTAGAGTCGTGGTCAGACTGCAGGGTTACCATAGGACGGTTACAGAGAAGAGAAAGAAACCGGAACCTAGCGACCTATAAGGAGGATTACAGCGAAAGAGGAGGACCGACCATTTGATCTATTTCAACAGATCATAGTTTTACGAAGTTGCTTACTTATGAGGCCAAGACAGATTCAGAAACGAGCGGTAGGACGGTAAAGCCAAGCAAGAAACGCAGGCGAAGGCCGCCCTTACACATGCAACTACGGGCGCAATAAAGACGATTATCCTTGCCAGAGTCTCTAGTACATTTGATCTGACTCGGGCATACGCGATACACAACGGATTGTCAAAAGAGGCTGCGAAACCACAGATCCTGTCGTTTGGGGGCATACAGTTGGTTGGTGTGTGTGTTTGGGCCTAACAAAGTACGTTAGCAGGCATTCCGTGTCTAAGGGTGCTCGTGGGTGGTAGGACCTTGGTGTGCCACCACGACACGTACAAGTAGTCCCCCTCGTAGTCGTACATCTTGAAAAGGTGCCGTGCAGTAGATAGCGAGACTGCCAAGGAGAAGCTTGTGGGATCAGTAGGGGGTCAGTGCGTAGGCAGGTAGGGAAAAGGAAGCTTCTCGTCACTGTAGGAGTCTGTAGAATTGAACAAACGGAGATGACGTGGCTGTGCCAGAGCGACTGAACAATTGACGGGCGCGCACGCAGACTGGCAGTGGAGACGCGGAGTACCTTGGGAGGCACCGTCTAGTGAAACCGGAATGACACTACCCGACGATGGAAACTTGTTTGCGCTTTGAAGAGCGGGATGGGGACGGTACGTCGCGAAATATATAACCAACACTGGTAGAAATTGCACAGGAGAGCTGTATAGATATGTGTCACCAAGGATTCAAACTATTACGTGTAATTACTCTCCTCGTGTTAATGTAATACTTGCAAATTTCTGCGTTGATTTTGCATTTGTCTTGGGGCTGATGCAACCTGGCAGCCCTTATCGAACTGCTTTTCCCAGCTGTGCCTTCAATGAACGAATGTATCGGCGAGAACGACTGTTTGCGAGCGTTGACGCTGTCAGCATGTTGGCCTTGGCCAGCATCAACAATGACATGGTTGATGGCCATAACCGGGTTGGGCTGCAGTGCAGCGCAGTACAATACCCTACAGCACAGAACTGGACAGCATTGATCCGAATTCCACTTCTCCGGCCGCGACGACATTGAACGGTGCGCTGGGGAGCGGTCTTGTTCAATGCCACACCGTTGTTCCACTTGTGAGCATCCGTGGGTAGTGCAACGATTAGTGCCTGTGCCTCATGCTTCAATCACCAGAAACAAACGGTCCTCGAGTTCCGTTTACCAATTAACGCACTTCACTTTAGCAAGTCACTTGTTAATGCGTTTATCTCCCATGATTTCCATTCTTTTTGTCAGCGTCAGGACTGTATCAATTAA
Source organism: Sarocladium terricola (assembly GCA_029379155.1). Lineage (NCBI taxonomy): Eukaryota > Fungi > Ascomycota > Sordariomycetes > Hypocreales > Sarocladiaceae > Sarocladium > Sarocladium terricola. The sequence continues at coordinate 1,063,262 of JAHKSO010000010.1, forward strand.
TACTGTTACTGGCCTACTATAATAAATGCGAACCATAATTCTGTCAAGTTTGTGATCTCTTTCATTTCTAACATATTCCAGTCGCGTGATTACAGCTTCAAATTCAATAGAAATTTCCGGCTCAGTGGACGACATACTGGTCCCGGAAATTCCTTGACAATTCAATTCGGCCTCCACTCAATCGATTAAGAAGCAAAGTCATGCAATCATGGTGCTATCTCAACTTGTCGGACTCATCTGTCTTCTAGTCGGCTGCTTGTGGTTGTACCGCAATGTGTGGCTGTTCGTATGCAATTGCCCCCCTTTCCCTTTCCACTATCAAGGTTTGCACTAATGAGGAACACAGCCATCGCGCCATTACCACGGCGAGGACAGAGGTTATGGCCGAATAAAGATGCTGCCGTCAAACTGGAAACTGCCATTCGGGATAGACAGATTGGTCCAGACTCTTGATGCCGAAAAAAATGGGAGGCTCCCAGAGTTGTCCCTCAAAGAGCATGAAAAACACGGCGATACATATGGACAATACGCTGGCGGGCTGTTCACAATTATAACCCGGGACGCGCGGAATATCTCCTCGTTATTATCCGAACAGTTCCCTCAATTTGGCCATGGACCGCTACGAAACCTGACCTTGGGACCTCTGCTCGGCAAAGGCATCTTTACCGTGGACGGGTCAGACTGGAGAGCTTCGAGGCGATTATTGGCGTCAGCGGTACACACGCCACGCTCCCCGAGTCTACTGACTCTAGAGTCCCATTTTCAGGACCTACTGCGAAGCATCCCGCTGGACGACAGGGCATCCTCGATCATCAATCTGCAACCTCTGTTCTACGACTACGCCCTTGACACTGCGACCGAACTGTTCCTCGGGAACTCCACGAACATCCTTGATCAGCCTTCTGAGGCCCATAACGAGGGCAAACGCTTTTCAAACGCGTTTAACGAGGCCTTACAATGGCTAGCGACTCGAGAACGATTTAAAATGTTTGCATGGCTGGTGACAACACCAGGGCTGATGAGATCATGCAGTACCGCTTGCGGCTCCTTGGAGAACATGATCATCGAGGCCCAACGATTGGAGGCGAAGTATGGCCCGGGGCCCTTGACTGATTTTTTGGGGAAAACAACAGATCTAGGCCAAGCAAGGGACGAGCTTATGAGCCTGTTGTTCGCTGCCCGAGACTCCAATGCAGGTCTCCTCTGCTGGCTGGTTTACGCGCTGGCTCGAGAACCGGCAGTTCTCGAGAAGGTTCAAATGGAAGTGCGTTCAATGTCGGGCAATGGCCCGGATATTCCGCCCACAGAGTCCGAGTTGGCGAAAATGTCGTACTTGGATGATGTACTATGTGAAACACTGCGCCTATTTCCCATTGTGCCTATCAATGGCCGAGTGTGTCGGGAAACGACTACACTTCCCTTTGGAGGCGGAAGTTCTGGTGATGAACCTATTCTAGTACCCAAGGGTACACTGGTTTGCTTTTCGACGTCTAGTTGCCAACGATCGACGAAATATTACGGAAGTGATGCTATGGACTTTCGACCCGAGAGATGGCAGGAAGTGAATGTGCAGACTCGAACCAGGGATTTTACATTTCACCCTTTCATAGGGGGCCCACGCAGGTGTCTTGGAGGTAGCTAAAGCTCTAATCCGGCACCCGTTTCTAACATGCATGGCTAATATGCTCGCAGAGCGCTTCGCATTGAAGATGGCCAAATACACTGTCTGTCGGCTGGTCCAATGCTTTCGCACAATCATGATCGACAGTACCAGGTCGGATGGAGGGCCAGGCTGGGGGGCAGATATCCGGTACCAAACTGGTCTTACTATGTCACCTAAGCATGGTGTTTTTGTTCTTTTGAAGAGAAGGTAGATCACGTTTAGTAGACAGACCTCTTCAGGCAGGTCACCCAGAGGACATTAGGCATGATAACAGGGACGTCAGGCAGGACAGCATAGATTGGGCAACATCATCGCAACCTAACCCCTCACAAAAGCAATTATCAACAACGCAACATTGATCAAGACCTTCTATAACTAGCAGTCAAATTCCCCTCTAGATAGCTAATTCAAGGACAAGTCCACCGTCAATGCAATCCATAGCTATCCAAATCGTGATATCTATAGTTTGGATTGATTGTCGACATTATCGAGATATTAGTATTTTCCATAAAAATTTTTCTCCATCTTTTCTCATCAGTTTCTCAATTTTCATACCCGATTCGTTTGCTCTCTCCTCGTATTTCTTCAATGTTTTCTCGTCAAAGGGTTGGAAACACCAATCAAGCTGCTCACAAACGAATGTTTTGCCCTCATCAACGCGCTTACGTTTGTTACCATGCTGTGCGAAAGCTTCTTCCCTCACGAAATTGCTGTATCTCATCAACGCCAACCTCATCCTAGACTTCTCGTCGTTAAGGGTTCTTTCATATTCAAATTTCGTCTTATACTCTTCAAAATCTTTTTCTAATTCGTCCATCTCGCAGCCGCTTCGGGTGAAGTAATAGGGTTTTTCCAGGGATTCATAGTCAATTTCGTCAATTTCTTGCATGAGGCCGACAGAGTTTAGTTTCCAGACCGAACCTTCCCTAAGGGTCTCATATTCGTTTATGAATTCCGTTATGGCGTCTAAACTGCCTTTGAGATGAATTTTAAGATAGGGGATATCACTCTCCTTGAGGTCTTTTGTTGCGTTCTGCGCAACTCGGAACCATTTGCCACTTATGAAGTACTTTCCTCGTCCTACAATTTTTGTACGAGGGACGCCCTGATGCATTGTGCAATCTTCCAGAAGCCGACAGCAATGATTAAATAGTCGTTGTGTGGCCTATTCCTGATAAGCAGCCATATATAGAAGCCCCGGGTTCTGGTGCATAAATAAATAGCGTTTAGTCCAAAAGTGAATTCCAACGTTAATGCGAAGCGCTCTGGGAGCAAATTAGCCACGCAGGTCTAGGAACGGAATCCAGATCCAGCTGTTATGTTTAAGAGCGTGTCCTCTTTGCGCCGTTCTATTGCATAATAATATTAATACCACAAAATGGCGATCTGTAAGCAACTCTTTTGAGATATTGAAATTCGCTAGTCGATGCAAAGCAGGCAATCAAATCAAGATATTTTCATCTAGCAGTTCTTCTGTACTTTTGATTTCTTACGTAAATCAAGCGCTACATACAGTACATATACTGTAGTATTAATACATCCATTGACAGAAAATCGCTAGTAGCGGCCAGTCATGGACGGGCACCGTCTAATTTAAGGGTGAGTACATCTAGGAGGCAGAATCTGGCCTTAAAATGAATACTTTTACATTTACTGCAATAGAAAGATATTATACTTATTGTATTAATGTTCGTATCTTTCTCCTTGCGATTCCTCTCTCGTCTTCGGCCATAGCCAAACCACTGTCTCCACGCAGAATGTCCGATCCCAAACCTAACAGAAAGCATGGCAACAATGCCTTTGACAAGAAACCAGTGAGGTCAGTCTGTCTTCCCACGATTTGTATCACGGACACTGTTATTTAAATTTTATGAAGCCTTGGCGCAAAAGCTGGTCTGACGTTTCCTGCGGGTCGCATCCATCGTGTTCTCAGAAAAAGATTTCGCCCTCGTCTGCGCGTCAGCCCGACTGCTTCCGTTCATCTGGCCGCTCTGCTCGAGTATCTGTCCGAAGAGGTACTTGAGCTGGCGGGTAATGCTGCCGGTGATCTTAAGAAGAAGCGAATTATTCCTCGTCATCTGCAGCTGGCCATCAGGAACGATGAAGAGTTAAATAAACTATTGGGCGATGTTACTATTCTCCAAGGTGGCGTCCTGCCTTATATTAATCCGGGTATGTTGATTAACGATGATTTGTATTATAGACTTGCTAATTCTAGAAGCACTCTTACCCAAGGCGAAAACGTAGACGGTATGTCTTAGCGTGAGTGCTTTCGGGGATCGAATGACCTGTTCACTTCAGCCATAATAATTGTATATCAATCTATTAGCAGGCACACTTTACAGTCTCACATTGGCATGATGACTTCCTAACTAAAGTTCTAGCGCCTGATTCGATATTAGTCTTGGTATAGTGTGAACGTCATTCCCTTGGGGACAATTTTGCGTTGACGAATGAGACGTTGTTGAATTAGAGCAGCTTACTGAGAGATGCGACAGGATGCATAATATTCAGTATCTATATGCGGTTTTAGTACTATGATGCAGGGTAGCATGATGCTTATGGAGCAAAACTGTTCTTCGTTCATGGTTGGATAGTATACTAAGTGATAACCGGATAACTTATGCTGTAAATGAACGCGGGTCACAACACGTGTGCCATCATGAAATGGACATACGCACTCCGGATATATCGACAAATCCACATGATGTAGATGAGCAATCATCTGCCTGAACAGTGCTTGATCGACCACTCCACAGTTGGTTTGGTGGGAACTATCTTCCCAACACTAGGCCCAAGTCGAGCCGTTGGTTCCGTTCCAGAATACGCTGCAGAAAGCTCCGCAGACTTTCCTTCGTCACGGAGCATGGCGGATACAGATGACATTCTGGCAGGGGGGATTCCGATCTTCAACTGAGACTAGTGATTGTTAGTCTGAGCCTATGTAGGCGCGTTTCAGCATGATGTATCTACTGCGCATGACAAGCTTATCTAAAAACATGAAGAGCCGTCGTAGGCTATACATGTTCGGCACTACTTTGGACTAGCATTAGCTTCACGCTCGCTGGACAAGCTCAATTTCAAAGGTTTGAATAACATAAGTTAAGCCACTTTTTAAGCATTAATAAGTTACTCTGCAATGTAGTGTACTAGTACAACAACTATCCTGCAATGTCAGTATATGTATGGATATTTATGTATGGATATTTATGTACTGCGCTCGCATGTGGAGTGGTAAGCGGACGAAATGCTTCCCAGTTCAAAATAGGCGCTGACTCGCCGACCACCATAACCTGCGCCTCTTACAGCCTCCAACCTCGACAAGCTTTCTCGCTGACTTGCGTTTCAAGCCTGGTTTCGGGTCTTCGCATCCTGTACTTGGAGCAGTGTGAACATTCTCGCGTGGCTTACGATGCCACCTTCTGTGATCTGGAAGACCAAAAGGTGCATTCAGACCTTGCTTATTGACGAGGTCGTCAAGTTCGTACGGGCTACCACTGATCTGGTAGTTTCTCCCGTCTGGCCATCTCAGCGAAATTGCGAGTTTCTGTCCTGAGACCTGAAAGTCCGCCGGCATAAAAAAGTTCCCTGTCTTGTCCTAAAAAGATAGGGAGAGCAAATTCCCCCCCATCACGGTTCCATGCACAACAAACCTAGCACTCTCTGCTGTAAGCTTGTCAATGAGTAGGGACAGTGAACGATCTCCACTTTTGCGCAGACTAATATGCGCCCCTGGCCTTTATACATGGCACCTTCTCTCAGTGGAACGTCCTCAAGCTCGAAGTAAAACAAGGAAGCAATGATACGATCAGCCATGTTGCTGATGTTCTGTGAGAGCAAAGCATCGTCGTGGACTGTTTGTTTGAGATTTAGAATGGCTCCCACATCGTCGAGCCTGGCCTCCATACCTCCCAAAGATGTGTCTAGTCTGATACATCTGTCCCGCAGCTCGGAGGTTATTTCTATGGACGTTGTGTATCTTTCCCAACACGACAGCCCGCCGAGGAGCCACTCGTATGCGGAAAACACCCTGTTCAATGCGCCTCTCGAGTCGCATTCAGTTTAAGAAGGGGGCTTAGTGACATAATACGCGCACTACGGACTGCGAAACAAGAGCATAGAATAAAGAGTCGACAGTTTTTTATTTGATAAAGTAACGTACTTTCTGTACTGTCGAGACCGAAATTATTGTCCGCCTTCGTTATCTTTGCTGATTATAGGCACGGACCACATAGTTGGTTGGGCATTGTGGCTTGTCGGGTCTGTGTATAGTTAGTCGAAGTCCCACGTCTGTCTCTTGTCCAGTTGACACGATATACTTGCGAGTCCGAGTTGGCCTTTTCAGACAGGGTGCGTGATGGAGAGCCTTCAGGACAGCCCAGAAAACTTCCAGAGTCGTGGCGGCGATGGAGTTGCAACACCGAAACTAACTGCCACGACCTACATGACTGCAATATGGAGCGCCGCTTACCAAAGATGAACCAACGAAGTAAACGACTTCATTGTACGGTACTGTAGTGAAACTCTTTATATAGAAGGAGTAGAATTAACACTTCGAGGCATCATCTACTCCCTTCGTCTATCTAACCTATTCGGAAGAATGTGATTTGTTCTTGGTTTGTAGTTATCTTGTCCTCAACAAACACCTGACGGCGACTTATTCTGCTCGAAAAACGCACCATCAACGAGTAATTTCGGTGGCAAGGAGTGTGCATATTATATAACCAATCTCAATTTGCTAACGGTCTGTCCATTCCACGCTATCCATCGATCATAAAAGAGGCTGTAGCTCTGACACATAAAAACCTGTTTTGACGGCATATTACGTCAATGACATCAGTAAATCGCATAACTTGTAGGTATGACAACAGAGGTCGTTATCACATAAAGGGAGATCAATTACGGGACAAAATCTGGCATACTTTCCTTCGTGATATTCTTCAGCTACTTGGGCGTCTTTCATAGAAACAGCAATGTAGTTCTGTACATTTAAAAGAAATGGAACAGAGCTAATGCCCCCTTGACTTTTATATTTCTTTATGGAGCTGTACGCTGCCGCAAACACCGCAAGTCCCGTTGCCGTATTAAGGAAGATGCGCAGGTTGAAAAGAGGCGAGCATCCAGCCCACTCGAAATGGTCAGGAGGTGAACACTTACCTCAATTGTTGCGGAAAGGCCTTCGTCAACAGCTATTTCTCTGCCATATATATTGGCCCAGTCTCTTTTATACACAATATGTTGTTAATAGAAACACAAAACGTTTGCGAATGCTGTGGCAGGAAGCGCACTGTTTGCCGGGAGACATGTGAGTTCTCCGGGACGCTGGGCCGTTGGCTGTGCCGCAAAGCGAGCCTCAAAGTCAGCGTCCAGGATATAAGATACGACAAGTGCAGGCGTTGTCGCCGCGGGCCCAAGTACACAGAGCTCCCAGCGGATCCACCAAGAAGGAAGACAGAACAGCCCAAGTCTAAAGCACCAAGCTGGAAACAGATGCGCCAAGAAATGTTCATCTGAGTAAAAGGGCCATGATTTACTGTATTTTGAGGTCTTTTGTGTCAATCGGCTATATTTTAGCCGCTGGCATGTGAACAATCAACCCGAGGCATGCAATCGGTTTCAGAAAACCCTAATGGTCGTTGAGATATCACGGTCATCATCGTCTGTTCATACGCAAAGGCGTATGGCATTATGTTCATATATTATATTGTATATAGATAAGATTATGAAATAAGAGTTTGAAAAGGGCTTAACACGCTGCTGCTTCTAATCCGCCCTATGGGAAGGTTTTCCTCTGAAGCCGACTAAAAGGGACGTCATGGTCCAGGATAGGGTCCGAATAGAAAAGCTACGAATATGGAGGGAGAACATATCAATACTACGAAGTAAAAATATTATAATGCAGGGTGTTTTATTCCATACTGTACAGTACAGCTCTGCATACACGTTACCATTAGTATTAATAATGAAGCAATATTTAAATAAATAAGTCATTAAGCTACAAGAATCTTGTGGGCTCTAGTTCCAATAGTCGCGTTCTCACGCCTGAGATGAATCTTGCTTAGCCGAGTTGGATGCTTGCCAGGGCCTGGGACAGCAGAACCCACAGCCTGCAATTCCTCATCCGAGACCCTCAGGTCCCAACGCAGTAACTTCAACATCGCCCGCTCCATCTTGTCTATTTCTTCTCTCGCTAGACACAGGCTTCTGCCCCAATCCCGGTTTGTGTAGGTGTTGTCCCACAAGTATTTGTGAGCCACAATAATTGCGACTAATACCAGGCGATGTGATGTGCATCGCTGAATTCCTCTCGGCTTTCGCCGCAAGTTATGCAACCTCCCTAAATAAGCCGATGCGTAGAGCAACTCTGGTACTTCCAGGCCGTATCGCTCGACAAGCCACGATATGTAGTCTTGTAGTGAAGGCGGCGAGCAGTGACACGGCAGCTCGTCTCCACGGTTGTGTCTGAACCCGCGAACAAGCTTGTTTAGATGCGAGAGTATGGTGTATATTGGCAGCGACATAACGACGTCCTCGGGTTCGTAGGTAAGGAAATATGTGATACTATACATGGTGTCTCAGTACAGTATACTTATATAGCAAGGCCAAGTAAGCAATTACGCAAACCTTCATAACAGATTCTTGACAAATACGAAGGTACCGTTTCTGGCCTCGGCCGAGTGTTTCATCCAAGATAGGCAAATTTACCTAACGACACTTTACGTGCAAAGTACTTTTCAGTGGCCCTGAGCAAGCGACTCATAAGTAAGGGGGTTCCGAAGATAAGGGTGCCTAATATTGAAACAAATCCCAGGACAAAAATAGCACCCTAAAACATCACGGTCGATATAAAGCCGAAACTAGTCCGCTGTGCCAATGTCTCAGCCCAAGTAATCATGAAGATTTCACGGAACTGGCCCATCATGCCCAATACCTCAATTGGGCTGTTGATTTTCATCGCAGTCTTGCATATTCTTGAAGATCTAGTCAAGAGCACAGTTCGCATAATCAAGGTTCTGGCAATCGCGGCTCTTATTCTTGTACGAATTAAAGCCAACCGCTCGGGCGCGAGATACCTTTGCAGGGGCGTAAATCTCATATTCGCCGCTACTCAAAGCTCACACACCCTCAGGTGCCAAGACAGCCCCGCAAACCTCCGTTGAGCTTTCATTATGGCTTGCGTTGGCAAGGCGCGCCAGAGACTCTGTCTTCTCTGCTTTCAATCACCTTACAGATTATTCAAAGGCAGAATTCCTCTGTTCCGACGATGAAGAGTCTCCACTGGAAGGATTGGAGGGCTCGTTAGCCCATGGGCCCCAAACACAGGCAGGAGAAGCAAAGGAGTAATGACGTGCACGCTAGCAAAAGGTCACCAGGCTACCCAACATCCATTGGTTATAAAAGCACGATCGTAGTTCTTGAAGTCAGTAATTATATTAATATGGCGGAGAGGTTGGTCGATGACACTGCGAAGTGGAAAGGCGGATGTCTGCCTGGCGTGTGTGATTGTGCTTCTCGTCATCCTTCAGAGAACGCCAGTCTCTGTGTGAGACGGAGGTAGGTGGACTGTTTCGATAGATACCGGCCGCTGCATGTCAGCATAGGCCAATTAATGACCAATGAACATGTCACCCATTAATATCATATGGTTGCTCACGCTGTGCTTCCTATTGTTCTGCATGTATCAGCAGCGTAATGAGAAGATAACACGCAACCCCTACTCACATAACGACGATGCTACGCAAGTGACCTAAGAAGTTTTACCTGAAACAATGTCTCCTAAGTGGGGGCCTAGCTGACCTGTTCTGCTCTGCATGACCAACCCGATTTGGTGATTGACTGCAGCAAGTGGCTCTACTACACAACGGGTGCCACCTAGAAGATGACTACCAGGAGCGGCCTGCAACGTCACAAGACGACAAATCAAAGGAAAGGTATGCCCATGTTTCATCATATCTCAAACAATTCAGGGGAAGGACCTGAAACAGGTCTGCTCTTGTTTCTGGTTTATTTAAAGCTGGGTATTGAAACCATGATTAGAGACAAACAAGCAAGATGTCTACATTCGAGTCTAAAGCCGCCGAATTGGAGCGGGTGCAGAAACAAAAAAGAGAAACAACCGGATAGCGCAGCAAAAGCACAGAGAAAAAAAGAGAAAGGACCTAGAAATAAAGACAAAGGAGCTAGAAAGACAGACAAAGGACGCCAAAAAGATGAGAACGATTCTCCAACGGGTAAAGCTTGCCATCACCCTCAACGACATCGGGCAAATCAAGGAGCTGGTGAAAAGCCCGTCGATACTATTACCAGTCGAGTCCTCTCCGGTGAGCATAATACGCGAGAAAACGCCTTGCCTTGAAATGGCCGAGCTCTTTTCTATGGATGACAAAAGCTCCACCTTGTCGCAACTGCCTGTAGAGGCAGAGACCGGTACGACCATAGAGAGTGCCGTTATCGAACAAGACCTTCTATTGCCGCCGTATGCAAATAATAACAGCACCAGTCTGATCACACACAACACTCTGACCAGCGGGTTGAGCCCACAAAGCAGTCTCGACCCGCAAACCGGCCCAGGCGGGCCAAGGCTTTTTTCAGCCCGCTATGGACCCATTTTTTTGGAATATGGCAAACATGTTTCCATCTTTTTAGCTGCCATACTTCTACACTTAATCCCCCCTGCATTTACTCCCTGGGAGGGTTACCCTGCGATAATGGCCGGCATATCAGATCTAAAATGTTATATTATATTCGTTGTATTAGGACATAATTCGATTTTAGATCGATGTTGGAGCTAGCATATGTACCATATGAGGACCGCTTTGACATACAGCGGGCTTAGTTAAAGGGCTTAATTAAAGGGCTCGATTTGAAGGGCTTGATTTGAACCTCTGCCCGGGCTTTATAATAATCCGTCTCCGACCGTGCACTACCATCTGACATCACCAAGATCACAATTACGTGTATGCAAGCAATTTCCTCACCCCTAGAATAGCTCTCACAAAAGAAAATTCCTCTATACATTACAGTTAATTAGGCAAAGCGGCGCTTTGCCTGAGTTTTGCGTGAAATGCGGAACGAAGGCAAGTAAAGATGCAGTTCCGAAGGCTGTAGCTGCCCGCTTTGCCTATTTAAAATGAATATAATAGTGAGGCTAACAACTTTTAGAATACTTATCGGCGATTAGATAACGAGGAATTTGAGTTACGTACTGAGTTGGTGATGCTTTTAGCAGGCGCGTTGTGATGTTGCGGAAGGTAGGCAGCGCCGCAGGCAGGAGCCCGCTGCAAGCAGCCCCCGGCAGGGCCCCCAGAGGGAAAACACACACAATGCCACTTCATGATCTATGAAAAATAAATCTTCAAATCGAGCCCTTTCAAATCGAGCCCTTCAAATCAAGCCCCCGGAGGGCCCCCGGAGGAAAAAACACATAATACTACTTTATATTTAGTAAAAATCTAAAGTAGCCTGGCTACCGCCGCTTTGCCTGCGCCTAGGGTACCGACGAAGTCGGCAGCATCCCAGGCTATTTTATGCTGTGATATCACCAAAGAAGAAGAGAAAGCCTTCATGGGGTTGTTTCAAGACGTTTATGATGGTTGCATCCGCCCAACTCAATAGGATTTGAGCAAGGAAAGGTACCTCGAGTTGCCATGTTCTGCGGTGTTAGACAGATCGTTACTAATTGGCCGATGGAAATATCTAGCGAAAAGCTCTATCCGTCCTCATGGCCACTGGATGGTCGAGCTCCATGTAGTGACTTCACCGAGCTTGGCATGGCTCATCTTGAGACGAAAGCATCGGTCATGTCCTGTGCCATATTACAGTATGATGGCAGACAAGATATTAAGAACACTGAGCGGCAAACCCTTAGAGTTTAGTGTTCTGCAGTTGCCGGCAGACGTCAAAGCGACAGCAGACAGCCAACGAGTATACCTCGCAGAGCAGTTCTGGCATCTCGGTGAGGCACAGGGAAACTACGGAGCTATATCATGGGCCAACAAATTTTACTCTTCCTGCATGCTATACCTCCTCCGAAAGCACCAAAGTTTTAAGTCAGACCAAGTGAAAGCTCGCGCAGCACGAGCCTTATCTTCTATCAACGCGATAGTCGACGACCTGTGCATCGAAGAGCATGGCGGCGTCTGCTCATGCAGTTGCTCGGTGTATACTGGGTTTGGAAGTAAGATAACCGGAGAAATTCTCCCGCACATGTTTTCATACCGCTAAAGCCAACTAGAAGTCGGTCAGAAACTCTCGAAGTTGGCCTCCTTCCCAAATTATGACGAGTTTCGCCGTGGTGTTATGCAAAAGCTAAAAGGCAAGCTCCTAGTACTCTCCGAAGATCAACCCATATTCGCTGCACTCGCCTTTAAAATCTGCACAGACCTCGGGGTCCTTAAGCTCGCGGCGCATAATGACTTGTCACGCTTCGTTATTCCGGTCGGAAACAATGGGATATACACCTATGCCGTTCTGTCTGGCAATGTTTGTGGTCTACACTCATCTTGCTCACACAACCCACAGAGCATGGGCATGGTGGGACTACTTGAGGGACAGGATTACGATGTCGGGGCGCTTTTAGGTTGTGATGATTTTTCCGAGCTGTTCACTTATAACGTATAAATACAAATTGTATCGTGCCCTTGACCAGCTCCAAGCGTGAACCTTCCCTTAGCAGAAGCGGTCTGCGCCATTCTACAGTCCTCTTTCCCCCATCCAGCCTGTCCTGATATTGTACCTCGCATTCTTTATCGGAGGGACAAGGGATGATGAGTAAGGCAAGAACTCCCTCTTTAATAACAATAGCATGTCCTTTATTTAGCATGAAGTACAAATAGCAAGGCTGCAATTAATGATCAAATGAACGAATGTAAAATGCGGGCAAGAACTCTTTTCATTATCTCCTCAGCGGCGCGTCAAGCGGCTATGAAAGGGGCTCCTGCAAATCTTCTTGGGTTGTTGTTCCTGGACAAGAAGAAAGCATGCCAACTACTTCCGCTGTCTCACTCACCCATCTCCGCCTAGTGTGCGCGGTCTCCCTCACACACTACAAATCAAAAAAAAAAAAACCCCCCGATAGTCATACAGTATCGAATGTCAGATTGATGGGAAGTCTAATGAAATACCGGACTGTGGACGACTTGCTTGTCAAAGCCCAGCCCCCGTGATGGTTCCGTTCTTCCACGAGATTAATAATTCCTGTGATTCCCGATTGCAAAGCTCTGTAAACACTCTTAGGCGCCCCTAACCTGGACAGATTTGGTCTGCGGTGCGGCCAGAATCTCCCTGCGAAATTGCAAATGCCAAGATTTGTATCCCACTAACACTAATGGTTTATAGTACCAGAACAGAGATTTCTTGTGGACAGAATAATCCGTATTAAAGGGTCAAAATTCCACAATAGAGCATGTTAGTTATGGGCTTCATCATGGTACCTATCGCACAGCAAACTTTCCGAAGAGCAGCAGTGGCTGAGCTCGACGTGTGATTTCAACCTGCTTATTACACATTCCTGGTTCGGAATGTTTAGCGGCGAATGCCATTATGTAGTATGACGATAGAAACAATAGCGGCAGCGAAAACCTGACTGCTGCTAACATGGCGACATCGTCGTAGGTGCAGAGGGGTTGGCATAATGGCCACAGAGAAGAACAGGAGCATGTACATGCCTGAACGCGCTGCTTGTTATCATTAATAGTCAAGACGCCAGGAGAAACGCGATGATGAAACTGAGATTGTCTCATCTCTGGCTTTCTTGAATTAAAATTGAATCCCATCGTGTCCGCTAATGTATCGCCATGGTTTGCCTGGCCGTATTGCTCGTCTTGACTAGGAGCCTGTTGGCCCTGCAGGTCTCAAGTACTTGAACATAAACGTTAGGCTGTGCTCTTGTCAAGGGTCGTCTACTTGATCATTAATTTCGGGACCTAAAACCATCTATGCATCTGTCTTGGTACCATACATAATTTCAGAACCATTACATCAGCCTCGTCTGGATATGTGTCGCCAGCTTTGTCGTGAATCCCCGAGTCCATCGGACGCCATGCTTCGAGAACCATCTAGCAGCTCATTAATAAACAGATGCTTGCCGACGGGCTCACCCATTGCCATCCATACAGTCAACACTGCGCAAAGTGATATTGGTGCGAGAGGTGCATACAATGTGATGAATTCGATTATTCTTTCTTCAGTAGGCGTGAAGAGCATTTAGTCTATCATGGACTGCTACTGAAGGAGGCATCTTGACCACAGTTCCTTGCGCACGTAGCGTTGAGGAAGAAATGAAATTACGCATCCGTCTATTCCTGTCTAAGGCGCTCTATTCATTGCGTCGGTATGGCCTTCCCATCTCCCTAGAGCGCCTCTGCCATCGCTTGAAGTCTACTTAGCAGCACCAAAAGTATTTGAAAAGGTAAACCGATCACGACTCCTGCAGAGGTCAACTTCAGCTAAATAAGATCATTCAACACGCAAATAGAAACAGGTTAGGTTGACCACAAATATCTACGAATATGACCATATTATGCCCGTTACCTCCGAGTCTTCAACCGTAACATGAAGCTTCTACTGGCTTATCCTTTCACCTGCATCTCAATCGTCACGGCAGGAATTTGTGACTAAAAGGTGCTATGGGTAGCAAATTGTGGCGACGCCGTTAAAGCATTACCCGCAGGCATGGGAGACGCATTCCAGGCCGTTAACTCTCCAGTCGTTACTGACATAAACTCCATATTTGCTGGCTCTACGTACATAGTCGTCCCATATGAGCCTACTACAGCATTAGCATTGTGGTCATGCACCATATCTGGGCCGAATATATTTCTCGCCAGTTCCCATAACACTGCCAGCTGCACAACCTACCACAGCGCAGGCACCCGCCACCTTCAGTACAACAGTCTTGCCATCCGCTCAGAAGGCGAGCAGCTCATATGCAGCAGTCACACCATCCAGCACGGCATCTAACTCCGCGCCGCCAGCAGCGTCATTAACGAAACCATCACCAACCTCGACACAATCCGCATGGGGCCCAAAACGTTCTATACTGGGGTCAAAACGGCGGCGGACTCTCCGAAAACTGATCTTGCTAGTTACTGCACTGGGGATGCTGGGGTTGACATAGTTGTCCTCTCTTTTTTGTATACATATGGCAAGTGAGTCACTACCCCGTCAGGCAGGATTGGGCAGTGTTCTATCAATTCCAACGGAGTGGGAGAAAATTGTGACGATTTAGCCAAGGCTATTGAAACTTGCAAATCACGCAACGTTAAGATTATTCTATCCCTTGGTGGTAATGCCGGTGATTATTCCCTTTCTTCCCGAGACGAAGCAGAGGCAACCGGCCAGAATCTTTGGGATGCCTTTGGCCATACCAAGAACACCGAGCGCGTCCCCAGACCATTCAAAAGCACTTTTGTGAATGGCTGGGACTTTAACATCGAACATAACTCTGGCAACGAGTACTACGAGTTTTTGATCGCCAGGTTGCGCTCCAATTTTGCCTCGGACCCCGAAAACACGTACTACATTACCGGAGCTCCTCAATGCCCTATTAAAGAGCCCAATATGGGAGACATGATCGAGAAGGCCAAGTTCGACTGTCTATGGGTCCAGTTTTATAATAATGACGGCTGCTCACTGGACGGAACAATCAATTATGACAGTTAAAAAGCCAACATCACGCACGGGGCCTCCGCCAATGCGAAGATATTCATCGGAGCACCTGCTGGTCCACACGCGGCCAGCGGAACAGATAGCGGTGCTAAGTACTATCTTGAACCCGAGAAGTTTGCCAGTCTTGTAGGTCAGTATAGAAGTGACCCGACTTTTGGCGGTATTATGTTATGGGCGGCAGCGTTCTCGGATAATAACGTTAAGAATGGACACACTTACAGCAGGCAAAGTGTATCTTGAAGACAGGTAAGGTTTGCTAGTTCGGTCTACAGCGTGACACTTATAGAAATGTGTCGTTATTTGTATTGTAATGGGTAATTTCAGCAAACTGGAGGCTCGGAGCCGTCACGTTCAGGGGGTTAAGCAGGAAGAAGATAGTTAGTTGACGTACGTATTGTTATGTGCATAAATAGCTTCCTCTTTTTCCACACTCTTCAAGAATTTGATATACACCAACCTCACTATTTTCAAATAAAAGGCATTATATAGCGTATTTAACCGCGAGAAAAGTCGGCTTGTCAATTTTCAGCTTCATAAATCATGGTTTTGGCGAGTTATTGGTGATAAAACTCGGACAGAAAATGCTAACTACCTGAGTGTACTTCAAGAGACCCGCCGCAAGCCCCACTCTGCTGTTCTAGGGAAGCTGCAGCAGGAAATACAGCCACAAATGACTGCATGGCCCGTAATTAAGTACTTTTAAGTACTTAAAAGTATTCTTTCCAGCCAAATTTTTGAAGAGAGTGTGCAGAAGAGGAAGCTATATGTGCACAAAATAATATGTGAAGAGAGTATTGTAGAACTACTACTTGCCCTTTAGAACTCACAAGTTCAGCTGAGTTGAAGGCTCATCTTAGTGAGGTGAGAATTTTGTAACATGGCTGTGTTCAGGTCCGATTCACTACAACATGGTGTAACCTCAAGATGGACCTAGTGAGGTCGGCGCCAGCCGTGCAATAACTAAAACTTTGTCTTCTTGAAAATGTATCCTGTGACCCTCAAGTGCAGCAGCCAGGTGCTTTGGTAGCCCTCACTTACACCGAGTTTGCCACAAGAGCCCTACTGATCCGACATTCGGTAAGGCGCTCTTGACAATGGCCCATGGCCAGTGAAGTGACAGTCATTAGTCTCTCTCATACCCTGTGTCGCAAGGTGAGACTTTTTAGACGGAGTGGTCTTCTGAGCACAGCAGCCATTATTCGTCACTCTACGAGTATGTATAACGAAGGAGGAAGGTCGTCCTCCCTCACTCGTTTAGCCGTTTATGAGCTTAAGCATTAGAAATCAACTAGATACGCTGTGCATCATATTGCCAACGGCCTAGTGTATCCGCAATCGTAAATTTTGAACTGTTTTATTCATCAGATAAATGGAGGTGCTTCGCTAACGAGCCGAAGTAGTAATGCCGGTTGTGGACTACCCGCTGAGTGCCGTGGCCATGTCCCGATGAGTTTACGAAAAGACAGCCAGGTCATTATTCAAACTAGTTATTCTATTATCTTATAGTAATCTCGCTGCTGACTATTCCGTATATGTGTGTCCATAGGAAGATTCCTCTTGCCTATTCTCCCTTACCGCCCTATTGTGGCAATCAATCAGTTGCAGAGACAACGCCAGCTCCTACATTAACGACGGGCAATCATAAACAAGTCCTACTCATCGTGCATAATACCTTCTTCTGGCATGGGAAGAAGCAATGAGCTGCTTATTGCCACAGAGGTGCGGCGAAATCCGCATCGAGAATAGGCTGGCACAATATCCGGGCTGGCTTCGATGGGCTATGCCGCGGGCTGAATTTCGACTGCAACAATACCATGCATGATGCGACGGCGTGGAGTCATTGGGTGAGGGATTTTTTACACCAGTAGCTTACAACAAAGTACAGAACAGTCTTAGCAGGGCTAGATCCAATGGCTATCGGGACTTTTATTTGTCCTGTGCTTGTCAGAATCGAGTGGTGATGTTAAGCAAGAGGGAGTCTCCACATTCGGTCTGACGGCCCCGCAACTGGTTAGTCGGCCGAAATACATGGATTAGGTCCAGACCCTGCACTATCTTCTGCTTGACATCAAAAGAGAGCGGTTACTACGCTAAGGCATCGGTAGCGTTGCAATTTGCTGATGAGAGATGGTTCCTCGAATGACGCGTGACCGGCGTCCGGACTGTAAGGCGGTGGGTGTGTGGAGGCCAAACAAGACGGTACACGCGGTATTTTCATTCTTCAGAGGCCATTGTCAAGGCTGATGGCAGCAAGTTGCGCCTGCTGTACGGATGACTATGATGGCACTACTCGCAAGCGGCTCTAGCCCCAACACTGCGAGTTTTTTGCACACGACCTGTTAGCATCAATCACTGCGTATGGCCATTTGACGCAGCCAGTTAGGCGGCATATTGTTCTCAACGTCAAATTACGTTATGTCTTAGGTATTAGGAACCCTGAACAGTCTCCCGATTGTGGCACCTAATAAACACATTTTATGTCTTCGCTGGTTTTTCATGAACATTATTATTTTCATCAACAAATTTGATAATAAAGGTCAATGAAGCTTCTTTACTCGAAAATCCGCTTTCGTGATATCGCATGTGAACGGATTCGAAAAATACATGAAAGAAATTAATCCCTGTATTTTGAACTACACATATTTTCACCCACCAGACACATCTAGCTATCCGGTCTCTACTTAATAGTCCTCAGTTCTATGGTTGTCAAAATAAAGAATAAAAGATAGTACATCAAATTTCGAGACACACCACTTCCCCATTCAACCGAGTGAGACGTACAATGGGCTTGTCACCCACCCTTTTCATGTAGTCAATAGTTTGAACCTGCAAGCGTTCGCTCCTAGCTGGCTGTCCCATTTCGTTTCGGTTTCGAGGCTCATCAAGTTGCGTCATTGACTAGCTTGATGTCTTACTGAGGGACTGTTAGTTGCGAGAATATTCAACACCAAGATGCTTAATAATACAGAAAATCTTTATCAATTCTTACTTGAAGTTAGGGACTCTTGGGCCGGGACACATAGTGCCGTCAGGTGCAGAGACGTTGCCATCTGAATACGGTAAGAGGGAGCAATAACGATGCGATGCATGCAAAACGCACTTTGGGTGTTCCTTCGCCATGCTGTACGGGAGTATAATCACTGATTAAGCTGAGTTTAGTATCACAAGACCGAAGGTTTTGCCATCTTACCCGTCAACTTGGTCACAAGTCTCTATACTTTTGCCAGACAGGCTGTCAGGGCTAATTTCCGGTTTGGTGCTGGTTAGACATCCGTCGCCCTCCGACATCAAACTCGGTCGTGAGACGATATGCACTGCGACGCTTCTGTGCTGGCTACAGTTCAAATCCGCATGTGGACGAGTCGCCATTTCGCCGCGAAGACTTAGGTGTGCAATCAAAGGAAATGAATTACTCCGAGTGTGCTCGTAGTGAACGGAGGTTATGTCTTTATCTGCTGGTGTAAATCGCATAGAGGGGAATATTGCAGGTAAAACGTTATGTTTTGAGTTATGCATCTCCTTGTTTTTGACAACACAAGTTAGAAGCATTAATCCTCAGAATCCCCCGTAACAACACAATAACTGAATTTCTTTGATTCTAGGGACTCTTGGTATGGTTAATGTTATACTTCCTCAAGGTGTTCTTGAGATGGTCTGATTTCGTCGGATCCTTCTTGTCCAATCAAGTCGCTGGTACATTGTCACGACTATGCCCGGTTGTTGAGCCAGGAGCGCAATGCACGGGTATCGACGCCGTACCAAGTGAAAACGAGAATTCATCATCAAGCTTCATCCGGGATTGCTTGCAGTCTGCCCGCATAACCCCGAATCTTGAATCATTTCAATGTTTTGCTTTAAGGAAGCCTCAAGACCTGCATATGCACGCAGCCATAGCCGAGATTTGTCACAGAGTTGGTAAGCAGGCATAAGATTCCGCTGCCCACATTAATGTCACGGTGCAAGACCGATTCAGCTGCTCTATTGGTGCAGACAACCCGATGATGAGTGTCCCATCGGTAATCCATGAAAACTGATCCCCTTCTTGCTTACCACGTCTTTTATGACCATCGGCAAGACATTGTTGAAAGTGACAAGGCTGTCAGCTCCACTGGATGCCGCATTGTCGTCCGACATGATGCGTTGCGTTGCACTCCATGACATGTCTCTTTCATTCACCGAGGTGGACATGTAATGCGCAAGGGTATGCTAGATTCAAGAAGGTTTTCAGAATGTTTGTCCATAGATCTTGACACGTTCCAAGCAGCCGCTGACGGGCATTAATAACATAGAGTATGATGTGGCCACTGACCAGCAAAGGATGGGTTGTGAGACAGATTGTTGAAACGTTCAAGTGAGATTTACTGGTGTTCGTTCTAAAAATTTAACACAAGGAGGGGAATGCAAGTCCATGGAATCACTGACAGACCAGCGGGATTTGGAGTGTCTGCCGAGTTTCCAGACACATTTGCTCGTAGCTCCTAGCTCCCTTTCCAACACGCCCGCGGAGGAAGATATACAAATGGGTGTTTGATCATGAAGTGAAAGATCCCCAAGTAAGGCTACATGTGGCTGCACAAAACGCTGGGCAGTTCAGGGCCAGTCATCTTACGTAGAGGTAGGAGGAGCTGCGAAGAGCCAAACGAACGGAAGGAGAGACAGTCACAGAGTTTTAGCGTAATATCTAGGAACAAGGGAGTTAAGGTGGGTACGCTTCTAGACTGTATAACTAATCGCTCTAGTTCAGCTTCAGTTCTGATGTAGGGGTATAATTCGCATGCATTGGACGGCTTAGCCGATTTATGGTCGACTTCACTTTTCCCATAAGTCGGTAACGTGCCATGCCTTCGCTAGTAAAGAGGCAGTTGGAAATATCTCGTGGTTGCAGCTGCCGCATTGGAGTGCATTGAAGCAGTGTCAATGGAAGCAGAGAGATAGGGAAATTGCTCTACGCAATATCTCCAGTGCTGTCTGCCATGATCAACTGATACTGTGGGGTTGGTTTGCAGGTACGATGTGAGTCCGCGTAAGAGGTCCCCTGTCCCGGATAGTCACAAACTTCCCCCCTAGGCCATGGCACCCTCCACATGATACAGGGTGTAGCTTGGCCACAGAAATCCGCTTCGCCTATCCATTTATACTAACCCTGAAGCAGGGGTTCAGAACTAATATGTTCCCTCCTTATTGGTCTGGGAATGTAGGTCAACTGGATCTTGAGGCGTTGCCCGAAGGACAGCAACAATGCTGGGGCTGACCCCATGCCAATATGTGTGCCCGGTATATTATGGGTCTCTCTTACGGCCGAGCCATAAAGCCGTCCCCAGTCTGGATGGCCCAGATTGCGAAGCGTATTCAAGTAGATGGCTCTGTAGTACTGAAGGCGAAAAGCACCTCTGATTAACATGACTCACATTGCCATGAGGCTGTTTTCTATTCTCATGGTTACTTAAAATGCTTACATTCCGACCACCGCCTTTCTTGCGCAAGTTTCCATATGTCTTTGAATAGTGTGTTTTGGGTAGGATTTGACGCAGGTTAGACACGGGAGCTTGATGTTATGTGTGTTGCATTGTTAGTCCTGGTTTTAACGTAGAATGTAGTTCACGTACTTTGAGTTAAAGTGCTCGATTGCTTGGCTTTTCTTTGTGCATACCTTCGTGCATCTTTCCATCGTTTCTGGATCAATATAGGTGCAACGATACCCGGTGCCGGACCCTCGGGGTCCTTTTTCATATTTCATCTCATCATCACTAAGTGGGTAGAGGGTTTAGATGCTTCTCCTTCCCCCAAGTTCGTCGTGGTAAAACTTACATAACCAGCTGGTTGGTTGATGGAATACCCGCATTTGCAGATTCAATTGCGTCGCCTGATGGTTGAGGTGATGGATCCATTTGAAAGCAGGCAGCCGCAAATGATTCCTCAAGGCTCGGGGAGCCATACGAAACATCTGAGCCGTCGGCACTGCAGTACGTCGCGTAAACGAATAAGCTTTCCACTGACACATTCGAGCTAGTCGTGCTCAAGATGAATTGTCCATCCAGTTCACAAGCCTTTGCAAAGTTGTTATGCATATACTGAGAAGCGGCCGTCTATTGGCTGTCAGGCAGCTCGTCGAATTGACTACCCATGATGCCGTTGGTAGTTGGGACTGTGGATGCCCTTTACCAATGCCATACGAGACCATATCTTCTGCTGTAATACATGCAGTATTAATACATACAGTACTGTAGTCATAGTCAAATATTTATCTCTAATGAATTGAAAAATTGGCGCGTGTTCTGAACCTCCACCTTCAATGTACACGTGCCAAGATTTCATGTCAGGGGCTTTGCAGGAATTACCATCCTCGTTAATGGTAGATGTTATGAAGTTCAACAAATTCTGACCTATGCCTCGTTATAAAGAACTTCTCGTTGTACACATCATACCTACAAATATTAAAGACAATTCCGCTCCGGAAGACCTCGTACATTTCTACAAGACCATTTCGCAGCTTATGCACATCCGAAGCGAGGACGGATATATGACGTATCTGTCGCATGTTGAGTTTGCTGACTTCAACTATCTATCCCCAATCCAAGCACACGGATATCGTGTCCAAGGGGTGTTTCGGGGCTGTCCATGGTATCACAGTGCTGATTTATGGAATTTTAAGTTGATAGTGAAACAAACACATAAAGCAAATTGCCCTACCTATATGTTGTGTGTTTCGCATTCATGTTGATCTGGACTACTCCTACCCATCGCATGGTGGCCATGTGTACCTACTATAAGCACGTCGAGGCGTATACTGCCAGAGCGCCATAAGCCTCCAACTACTCGACCACCGCAAAATGATAAGGCATCAGCATCCTCCTTCCTAGGATTGTGCCAACATGTGTCCTTTCTATGTCCTCACAACTTCGACGAATCTTTTTCATGAGAACTGCTAAGCTGTCACGGAAACCGGCAGAACCGATGTGACTGAGAGTATTGCCAGGCAATAGGGATCCTTCATCGGCGTCTGCAGCCACCTGCTCAACGCCGATGAAATCGCAAGCTTCTTTGTATTCGCTCCATGACTTGAAGTACAGTTGCCCCGAGAACAGATTCAGCCTTGTAATCAGTGCCTGCGGAATTTCAAGTCCTGCCCTCTCCGGCATGCTGTACAGTTGCAGCGAATCGAGTGGTTGGTAACCCAGATTAGGTCGAGGTGCGTAAATATGTAAAGACACATGCCTCCAAGTGATGGCGCGCCCCATGAGCTCTTGGGCCTCGAAGGGACTGATAACCATCATGAAATCGACCTCATTGTCGTATGGTTCGTGTTTTCTTCGTGTGAGAATCCACTGAACTGGCCGTTGGTAAGAATCCATCAAACTGGACTTGCCGCTTAGGGCCACAGTGGTGGCAAAATCAGCAGTCACGAACAAGTTCTTGCAGTCAGGCGTCACAACACCAGACCGCAACGCTGCACTTGTTTGAGAAAGAGATTCGAAGGCGGGCATGTATGCTGCAGAGTCTAATAGCACTTCGCCGCTTTCCACAAAACTCACTACATGATCATGTAGTTTGTGCGCCAATGCTTCCGCTGGTTCCGCTCTCTCAACTTCCTTCTCTTCCTCAGCCTCGGGTGAAAGCTCCCGCTCCGCTTCCTGCTGTAGACTGGCCTGATTACTCTCAGTCTCATATTCACGGATTCTGCGGTCTATTTCGACCTCTTCCGGGCCACGCTTTGCATCCTGTTCAGGTCCGCCCTTGCATGAGTCAGGTCTATATTTCTGTCTCAAAGTTTGAGCTTCGGCTTCCAGGAAGCAGTCAGCCATTTCTCTTGTCAAAGTCTTCGCCACGCCGACTTGATGCGGACTCCAAAGCTTCTGCTGTCTGTGATACCGTTTTCCCTGATTGGCCCACAACGCCATGCACCGCTTTGCGCCGATCCAGGTTTCGGAAACAGACCACGCAAGAACATCAGAGACATCGATTGACGAACCGCTTGGCTTGGACGCGAAAGTGCAGATTTTGTGGAGAATTTCTTCGGATATACAGAAGACGACGGACTGTCCTTTTCCCAATTGTCTCATTCTCATGCAGGCTGCAAAGGCTGTTAGCAAACACTGTGGTTTTAATGCTACTTTCTGCAACATGTTCTTACCTTGAACCAGCCTGTCTTTGGTAAGGTTGGCTCCCAGCGTGACCGCTGCCCGGTAATCTTGGGGCAGCTTGAGATCCGTCCCTCGTGTGTGCCCCTCATCCAGAAATACTAGGCATACATGGAGACGGGATGCAAAGCGCGACGTATGAAGAAAGTCAACTTTTCTGTGTCTGTCAAGTACGCAGATATTGTCGTTCTCATCAAAGAATACCACCGCTTGAGTTCTGTCGTCATTAGGCACCAGTTCCAGCCATTTTTCTGCAACCTCCCTGTTATTAAACTCTAGTATCTGCGCCCCGACATCGAGAATTACTCGGGCTTCTTTTTCCATGTTCACCACCATGGAAAGAAGTCTCTCGGCATCTCGCTGACCCTCCATTCTGGGAGCTAACATCGGAGCCACCTGGTTTTCAGGCCGAAGGAGATATTCTAAAACCAATGCGTTTGTATGTTTTTGTTCGTCCAGGTCGAGCTGCTCCATAGAAAGTGGAAGAACGATGCGAGAATCGTTTGTCCCGCTGAATCCCGTCGTGACATGCTCTTTAACTTCGGCTATATCCCAGCCTGAGGCCGAGAGCTTGTGGGGAAACTCTTTCATCTCTTTCGGGAAAATGAGACGGGCCAAGTAGAAGTCAATTACGCTTTTCGCCTGTCGCAACGACGGGAAAATGTCCTTGCTGCACTGCCCCTGATCGTCCAGATTTACCCCGTCAAGCTGGTGGAAAGTACCGGGCAGCCCATTGGCGTCTTTAACCCACTCTTGGTATTCAGTACCGGCCTGGTCTGATCGTTGCAGATGGGCGAAAGCCGAGAAAAGCTCTTCGTCACTCAATCCTCGATAGTAATAGCTCAAAAGCGTCAGCAAAATGACGACATCTGGGTGGCTGAATTCGGATCTTGGACTCGGATTGTCCTTGGCGCGGTAGGGCACTGCTAGCCTCGTCGCTGGAATTCGGTCAGGAGCAAGACCATAGTCAACCTTCCAACGCTTTTGAACAAAGGCGAATGCCAACACGCCGCCGCCAATGAGCCCTCGTAGCAAGAAGAGGGTATTTTTTTCCGTTTCTGTCCATCCTCCGTGTTTCTCTACTTCCTCAACTTCATCCTCCTCCACCTCCTGTTTTGTGATAAAGGTGTAGATCGCCTGTTTTAACACCCCGGGCTTCCCCACCATGGGAAAGCCGATGAGCCCAGTTTCGAGAATCTGTTCAGCAATCTTCATGGCCATCGTCTCCATCGCATCCTGCCGCAGGATCCTTGTTCGGGGGAAACAGCCCCTCACGTTCTTCACTGTCTCGATTGAGTCGGGATGTCGTTCCTCTATGAGAGAAATACAATCTCTGAAAATATTGAGAACTTCCTGAAGGCAAGACCATCTAGACGGGCTGTGATCTACCGGCCGTTGAGTTCCCACTGTATAAACGAGTTCAAATTTTGGGCTGAAATTCTCGTCGCTTTCGTCCACAATATCCCGGCACGACTTCCTAAGGAGATCCTGTGATTGGAGGAGGAGACGACTTGTCTCTTCTTCTCCGAAACACGCTCGCTCGATGCCCATGAGCTTGAACGACAAGATATGCTCTGGCTGGACAAGTAAAATGCCTCCTTGCTTCATACAGTCCTCGTAAATATCATGGACGGCCTTGGCTTCGGCCGCGCCCGGCTTAATTGCGCGTGAGAATGGGGCATGGAATATTGGTCTATCCACCAAACCTCCTAGCTTGCTGACAAGCATTTCGAACATCTGTTTGGCTTGAGGTTTTGCCACGATCACGCGAACTAAGCTCTCATCCGCGAGGCTAGCAGCGACTATAGGAACGATGACGGAGGACTTCCCTTCCCCCATGTTCAGCTGCATGACGACGTTCTTGTAAGTAGAAGGTCGTCGCATTTCAGCAGCAATTTGGGCTTGCACTTCTCGAATCATAATATCACCCTCGACTTCGACGAGTAAGGACTCAGGCTCTTGAATGGGATTCCAGTTTGTGTGTCCAATGTTCTCCAGCTCCTGAATAAGTTTTGGTACGTTGGAAGTCAAGCTCAAGAGCCGTTCGGCCTGCTGCAAATGCGTCAATGCTATTGCGTATTGAACGATGCAGCGTTGCCACCCAGGCGACAGCTTGCGCCATCGTTTGGCAGAAAGCTGTTGGAGAAAGTACGTCGGGCAGATCCTTGGCCATTGATAAATATTTGGTACTGCCATATTCTCGGGAAGGAATGAGTCCGCATCGTTCATCCTGGTGTGGTATGCTGCTGCTAACATGGCTCTATAAATTTCGTTCACACGTCGAATACAGTCTTCGAGGTGTTGTTCCAGGATCAATGTAACGTCTTTCCGGAGAACGCAATAGGGGATAGAGCGGTGCTGAAATCTCTCCAGCGCGTAAAGGCTTTCTTTTAGTTGCTCAACGTATCTGCCTTCGAAGGTAGAGAATGATTTGACACCCAGCTTCGCAATGAGGCTCGACAGCCGCAAGCCAGAGTTTTCCGGTAGGTCCGACAAACTCAGTAGCCTAGCCCCAACAGAGCACGGCATGTCCTGTATGCGCGGAGCGCAATGCGAGAAAACGTCTTCGTTATTTATGAACCTACTAGCTTTCGTTTCAATCCCAACATTGGCCGTCAAGGACAAAGTTGAAATGGTCAAATTCATCTGCTGGAGGCGAGGTAATGCGGTGCTAATGTCACCAAGGTATTTTCGAAAGCAGCGGTTGTGAAACCAGCTTTTGAATTGCCGATTGGCAGAACTCATCGCTTGGGATATGTTGATATAGTCACGCCATTGGAGAGGCGTAGGCTCGTTGATATCATCGGGGACCTCCAAAGTCTCACATGGCCACTGCACCATCATAGCCTCAACCAAGGAGTTTATAGCAGTCGATCGGTTGACCTGAAACTGACTGTCCTTGCGTTCTTGGTATACGCCTCTCGCTTCCCCATGCCGTTGTGGAAGGGAGTTTTCAGGACTGTCGTTAATCGGCTTACATGCAGATAGTAGAGCCTGGGAAATCTTATGTGCTGTTGGTTTTACGCCTTTGTCAAGATGGAAAGAGCTCGCCGATGGCAGGTGGATGCGTCTCAGCTCTGGGAGAATAGCAAAGCCCGCTACTATAAAAAGCATGGTTTTATCAATCTTGCCCCCGAATGCCATCGCCGACAGCCAGAGTGCGAGGTCAAATTTTCTGACTTGGCTGAATCCGTCACCCAAAACTCGATGTAGCACCACCCAGTTTGTCAACACAAATGTCGTGTCCGTGAGCCACCGTGCATCGTAAGTGAGTTTGGTTCCTTGTAACCCATGAGTCTGTCCCAGTAAAACCTCTGAGCTTAAGAGCTGTTCCCATAAGTGCGATTTTATTTTCTCGGCGAGCTTAAAATGCGGCCTCATGGAGTCTTGGTAGACTGTATTAGCGATGGCAAAAACGTCTCGCACCCTATTACTATCCCGCCAACGGTCCCTACCGTCGTAAATTCTGTCGAATTGAGCGGTATGGAGTTCGGCGCCATAACCAAAGAGTCGGGAAGTAGCAGATCTTATGTCATCTCGATCATGCAGCCCCATGTCAACATGCGTGATCCGTGGAGGTTCAACCCACGATTCGGGGTAGAAAAATCTGGATCTTGTTGTGCGATTGAAGATGCTCTGAACCAAGGTGATAAAGCCGCCATGTTGTGCTAGGAAGCCAAGATCAGATGACCATTGCACCGTCTGCATTACTCTCTCGTGCTCCGGGTAATATTTTCTCCCAGGCGTCAACATCGCCAGCCTGGACAGAATGTTGAAGCTCTCACTTGACCACTGATCAAAGGACTTTACAGCAGCAGAGTCAAGAATAGAAAGTGCCTGCTCTGTTCCAGTTCTCCCTGTCAAAGGGTCCGGCAGACAAAATGACGTGAGGGCGTGAAGGTAGGCTGCAAGTAGTTTGCTATGTGCGCTCCCATTGTCAATGATGCGTCCTAGTCGGTCATCAATGTCATACGCTTGCGACTTGGTAACCGTGTCTGTATCAACAGATACTTGGGTGTGACCGTTGCTTTTGCGGAAAGATATTTCGCCAACAGGCACTAGAACCATCCTCTTAGCGGACGTTTTCTCTTTGAGAACAATTTTGCTTCGAAGGCCAATCAAGGTCCCTATAGATTGATTTTCGTCCACTGACATGCCTTGAAACTCTTTTGACAGAATGTCTGACTTCTCTTGCCCGATTTTGAAACTTAGTTGCAACCTTGGGAGCGCAACTTCCAAATCACCAGACGTTCGGTTGAGGGCGCCCACGATCCAAGGAGCTACCTCGACAGAGCCGAATATATTTCCAATTGCCCTCCCTGTGCGGCTCTCGGTGGCTATGATAACCTGGCCGTTGGACCTGAGCTGCCACTTGCTCCCATCCGCCAAAGGTTGTAGATGCCAACCGCTTCCGAGCCGCCTCCAAGGCTCATCTTGAGGCCTAAAATGTACGGAATTGTTCGCAACATTGTACCACTGAATGTGATCCTCCACAAATGGCGTCGGAAAGAGGGAACGGAAGACCTCTGGCGAAAGAAGCTCGAATACGTCACCGTCTCTGATCGCCCTGATAAGAAGGTCTGGCTGGTGGTCTGATGACTCGCGGAGACCAAAATGGAGTACAAAACCTGCGTAGTTCTCTTTTGAGGAGAAATGCATTCCTGGGACGCTACTTGGCATAACCTCAATGATAGATAGACCAAACAACCTACGATACATCGGATGACGCTCGTACTTAATTGGTAATCGATTTAAAGGAACGCCGTTAGCGAGGAGCTCGCCGGACTGGAGGTTAAACTGCACTTCAACCGGTTGATTGTTGTCTTCAGAAGTTATGTCCTTCACTAGCCAGTTGCTGTAATCCGAGGAATATTGCCTCCAATTACCATAGCCTTCATACGCCTGCCATGACATCGCTATGGCGTTGTCAAGAGATGTGCTTGACTGCCCTATGATCTGCCCCGCGAGAATAGGACAGGCTGTGTGACAAAGCCTTCTCCACCGATGGTATCTCAATGACGTGGAATGATCGCCCTTGTTAATCAGGAGGTCGCATTCTTGGATAATGATGCAGCACTGTAGAAAGGTTGATGCATTCTCTTTGGATTCAAGGAGCTCCAGCAGGACTTGATAATCAACATCAAAAGTCCCAGCGCAAACGAGGGCAACAGCAGCCGCCTTCGCTCGAAACTTGTCTCTCGTCAAGTTGTCCGTAGACACCCGCACCCTGTCTTTCAGCTGAAGGGTCCAGTCAAGAGTGACTCCTCGGGCGAGCTCCAGGAAGTTCAGACACTTTTGTCGGACGTGACTATGCGAACAGACAGATAGCAAGTGTGTGGCCAGAAAAATGAATACACCGAAGGCCGGAGCAGCTTGCCAGTTTTGCTTCAAATTATCTGATACTCGGCGTATGCCATCAATTAGTTTCTCCGCGAAACTAGCGTTGTCTAGAATGAAGTGATTAGATCTGAGAACCGTTCCTTCCTGTCGAGGTCCAACTTGTCCTATGCACTGTAGAAGAAAGAGTTCTGTCTCTAGTTTCTTGAAGTCTATGGCTGGCGCATTCAGCTGAACGAGTATATTATGCCATTGGGTACGATATCCGAGAGGAATTGCGCAAAGCGCCTTGAACTCCTCAAGCGACATATTATTCGGGCAGTTATGCAGATTTGCCAGAATTGTATTTGGTGGTCGTCCAGAGGGACTATCCGCAGGCCGGAAAAGAAAGTGTTGTAATGGAGATTTACTCGGTAGTTTGTAAGTACATAACTTGGGCAGGCGATGGGTTTCGTGAAAGTCGCAGGAGAAGGAACCTTCAGTGTTGTCAAAATACTGGTATTGTAAACCGTTGTTCAGGCAAACATCTGCTTCACAAGATGTCGAGATTCGGCGATTCTTGCGGTGTGTAACCTCGTGTGGTTTGGTCTCTGACAGCAATTCTACGCGTGGCGTGGTGGTGAATGGAGTCATGAAGGCGGAAAGCCCCGAGTATTGTCGAAGCTTGTGACTGTACCCGGGTACTCTCTTTAAGAGATACGCCATCTTCATAACGTCGAGAAGGACATAAACGGTGGCATCGCGCCAGTGGCCGAAGGACTCCGGGACAAGTAACTCAAAAACTGCGGATTCAGCCTGCAACTCGTTGGAAGGTAGCGGCCATTCGTGAACAGCAATTGACAGGCTTGCAGCCTTACTTTTCAAGCGACACTTTTGACAGTTGCGGTCATGATGAGTCTCAGTCCTACCCCAATATTCATTGAATGTAGTGATCATTCCGCAAGCTAGTCGCTCTTGCTGTCTCATGAGACTTTCGTACTGAACCTTCAGCCCTCTGAACTCTTCACGTTTTTCCTCTCTGCGGCTTTGGGCTTGTCTTTCGATTTGATCCAAAAGCTCTTAGTGCTGTGGTGATTGCTGGTAATACCTGACTGCAAAGCTAGAATTCGCCCCAAACTCACCAAATACGAGTCTGGGTGAGAAAGAGGAGCGCTGGCGGCGAAGCATTATATATTCTTCCACCTTGTTCAGTCTCTCTAGCTGGTGTTTGAAAGGCAAAATCAAATTCTGCAACAGGTCACAGGAAATTCCTGGGTCGTACTCTGAAAGCATGGGACATTTCTCGGTGGCCGAAACATCGCAAGCCACCCAGAGCTCCATGATTGTCAATATCATGACGGACACCAGTTCTGGGTTCCTTCCATACAATGCGGCAGCTTTGGAGTGATAGTCTTCTATCACAAATCGCAGCCTGCTACTCGTCCTTGTGTCCCATTTGTGAGCTTCAAGCCATGAATTTAATGACCTGGCCACCCAAGACTCGAGAGCCATAAGATTTATCGCTTGCTGTTCCTTAGTAGACGCGACTGGAAGGAACGGAAGCTCCCCCTCTCTGAATTTTACCAATGTATGGGAAGGCTCAAAGATATTGTGACTAGCTTGTTGTCTTCTAGCCGGTATTCCTTGGATGAACTCATTAAGCAGGGGTATTTCCACTTCTGAATCGGCCACAAAGTCCAGCGTCTTCAACATGAGCAAGGGGAAAGATAAAGAGTTTTCTTCCTGAATGACCGACCAACGCCTTTCCAGTAGACGCTTTGTACTGGTCATGGCCTTGTGAACGAATTGGCGTAAGTCTTCCGATATGTTACCCAACTTCAGCAATCGTCGATTCAGCTTAGCATTCATAGCCGAATGGTAATCACTCTCGATGGAGTAATCATGGCATCCTTGGGCGATGTTGGCCATGAGAAAGATCATAAACTCCTTGTACAAGTCTCTTGAGCCCTCTAAGTCAAGAGACAAGCGGCCGAAGATGATCTGCAGCGTCGCACGCATAAAGAGCCAGAGTGGTGATCTACGCCATGGCAACATCGCACTATGGTACAAGACTTCTTCTCGAGTGTGCTTTTTTATGGCTGCACCGTTGCTGGGCTTGCCGCCGTGAGCAGCCAAGACTGTCATCAAAAACTCAGTAACCAACATAGGGTGCGTGGTGTCCCGGCTTTCTTCGTGCATTTGCTTGGCCTTCTTCGCTTGCGGCTTTGTGCCCGGCGCTGCCTGCCAACTCATGCTGGCCACCGCAGACGCAATTGCCGCTTGGAAGTCCGGGAGTTCGAACAGAGACAGTTTGATTGAGACACCAGAGGCGGGAAATGACCGAATGAGTCTTCCTCTGGTGGTCATGACATCTTCATTCCGGGGAGACACCTCAAAGACCTCAAAGATGATTTCTTGGTCTAACTTGGAAATTACGAGCCCCGCGTTCTGTGCGCTTATATGAACAGGAATCGAGCCGCCTGGGCGATATCAGCACGTGCCGCGACAGCAAACTTGCATATCTCACCTTCAGCACAGAGGTTGGCGAAAGCAGATTTCAACTTTGTCTCGCTGACGAACAGGGCATCGGCATATTCCTCATGAACATCGATGGCAAATTGTATTGCCTGAAGAGCCGAATGCACAATCGAGCGGTTCATGCTTGCAACGTAGTCCATGAAGGATGACATGGACTTGGCGACCGTACCCAGAAGAGACTTGTCATAGACTGGTTTGGCATCATTTTTTTGAGGGAGCTTGGGAGGTAGGAAAATATGGTACAAGTAATACATAACTTCTTCTTTCGACATTTTTTTCGGTTCTGGATATGCCAGACTTGTCAGGTGTGGAAATTGAACTGTATGAAATTTGTGAATAATATTGTCTTACTTCTGAAAGTTGAATTGCAGATTCGGCCTGCGCCCCGAGTTCCAAGTTATTTTATATTCAAAATTCTATTTGCGAGCCCCCTTCATTTGTCTTCAAGTAGGTCTTAGCAGACGATGGTGGTGCACACTCCATCGGTCTCTTATCAGTGTCTGATATGTTCTGATTGGGTGTTGGGCGTTGTGTTCAAACTTTAACTCTAATAACGCCACAAAGCAATCTCTACAAGCAAGACCTGATGCTACATTGACAGCAGCCTGACTACCTGCGCGGAAGTTTGTGATGCTCATTATTTTAGAGGATTGGAGAAGATAAAGTGAAATGCACGCGATCAAGGAAGTTGTGTCTGTTGAAATGTACCGGGTACCTCGGAATAGGCTTGCCGATTCCATCTCCGGCGCGAAACTCATCGGTACTGTGAACGCCGCTACCTTTCACGAGCATGATTGGAGCAAGCTGGTTTGATAAGCTGAGTTAGTTGATTTTCTTCTCGCATGAGAGTAGTTTCTAGCTTATATCTGCATATATAGTAAGTTTGGCTTGGAGGTAGATGCCATTCCGATCCGCCTTTGCCAGATAATGGCCAAAGTCGGTTCGTTGCGTCATGGCTATTCTATAGCCGCGAGAAATTTCGCATGACAAGAGAACTCTCGCATGGCTGCAGAAGCAGTCAAATTGCGCAACCAGTTAAAGTAACATTTCGCAGATATGCAGTCCCTCCGATCTTCGAAGTGGTTGAGGGACTTGGCCCTTCCGCTGCCTCCTGCCCTTCATTTTCCGCGCCACGGTTAGCACATCTTCCCCGCAAGTGTTTTGTCCTGTGCCGCTGCGTATTATAGATTGAACTTTTGCCTCCTTCTTCTCCCCTTTCCTTACCGGCATTTCAAACTCCGTAATAAGTTCGTCAAGTAGCTTGACGGTTAGCCCACGCAGAACGCCCTCTAGCTCGTTTTTTGTACATTCATCACCTTGTCTTCACAAGGTGTTTCGTTGTACGTTTCCCGCGGCCCTTGGCTTTTGCTCTTTCCTTCAACTTCGGATTCATTCACCAGCTTATCTACTCATTCTCCATCGACGCGGTTTAAAGCCAACTCCGTCGACTCTTCCATCGTGGGTCGAGTGCTTTTGGTAGTGCAGGTGGCAGGTTGGGTAGAGGTATTTGTCTTCGCCAACGGCAGTTCCTTTCTTGTGGCTTGTTCGGACGTCGTCATGCTTGGCTCCGGGTTGTCGATCGACACTGGTGCCGTAGGAGGGGCAACCTGGCTTCCCCCTGCCTGCTCAATCACTTTCACCATCTCAGCTCCAACCCACCTCTTCTTCAATTGCATGGCGAGCTCAGGATTAAGCTTGGTATATTTATTAGTCGTCATCGCGTTGACTAGCGCATTTACTAGGTAATGTGTAGTGTATGCCCATTCTTCATCAATAAGAGCCAGTAGTAGTATTGAGTTATAGAGATTTGCTCCGCCTTCTTGATATAGGCGGTCATGTAGTGTTCTTGCTGAATCTACAGTAATATGCCGTTTCAATATCTCTAACAGGGTTGGGGTACTTTATAGGCTCTACAGATTGCTATGAGAGAGGGCAACGAGGTATGTCAGAACACCTTGCCTATACCTATTTATAGAAAATGTCTATTGTTGCAAACCATTCCCCAAGACTGCGTTCTTCTAGCATCAAGAGGAGACATACTAGCTGGTCAGGGCCTATTCAGTTCATTATTTTACTTCTAACTTAGCAATCAGAAAAAAGGTCGCAAAGGCCTTACAGAGGGTGAAGAATGGGCTTTACAATAGAAGACCACAATACGTCACGTAAGCACCACATGCAGTTCGAATTTACTAATACAACGTATATGGTATGATTAGGTTCTTTTGTCAGAGTTGAAACGATTATGTTAATGACAACTTGCGGCCAAGAATAAATATATGATCTTCTAAGCGGATTTCACTAAGCGATCAATGGTATACAGTATAGTTTAAGTTAAACATTTACTTTGAGTAAATGAATCCCTATCCCTTAGCCGCAGCTAGGTGTGTTCTCAACTTGTGTCAAAGCAGTCGGTAGCAGCGGTCGTGCATTGGTAGATTACCCATGCCCTTCGACCTGGGCTTAGTTATAAACGCAATAATATAGCATTCACTATGAGGCTAAGAAGACAACGACAACACCAGCTGCAACAGCAAGGCACTTCAGACTTGCAATGATCTGCTCACCTGCTGCAATGACTATGGCGGGGTCGGAGGGCTGAGAAGTTAAGACAGCGTTTGAACCGGTAGGGGCAACTATGAGCGCACTGGGCATAGTGATATCACCTGTGGCGTAGGTGGTGACGGCGATGTCGCCGAGATTACAGCTAGTGCAAGAGGATATGGTCTTCGTCTGAAGAATTCGACCAGTGAAAGAAATAGAAGTCTGGGCGCTGAGAGGAGCGGAAATATTGGTGGAAGCGCACCGGATGCTTTGAATAGGTTGAGTGCTTCGAGACGTGTACAAACGCCAGTGGCGGAGGGGAGATGGGACACTGGTGGAAGAGGCTTGAGTGCTTTGCATGGTTTGTACACTGTAACTAAGTGGATGCCCAAGATTGGAAGTGAGCTGATCGTCTTGAGATGCTTGATTGGTACAAGTGGTGGGACGAATGGAGGGGTGGTCGAGTTGAGGAAGAATGCTGCTAGAAGGTACGTTACTGGTCTCAGTGATGGGGCAGATAGTGGTAGAAACGGGGACGGTATACGTCACGACTGTTATATGGCCATCCCCAGGGCAGCTGGTCACACTGGGAGAACAAGAGGTTATAGTGTATGTTTTTGTTGTATAGACTGTGGATGTGCTCCACCTGGTGTGACTTTGATTCGGGTGAGTATGTGTAGCTCGAACTGTGTGGATATTCTGATTGATTCCTGTATCCTGGATGATGCTTAAAGTTTGAGTAACCTGACTTTTCTGAGTTGTCTGGTTGGCCTGGTTCAGTTGCGTGGTGAGATATCTTTCGGTCGAGATGGTCCTGGTAACAGAATGTTGAAGGGTAGTGGTAGAGAACGCAGAGTCCCACTTATCGGTGCTGCCAGTACTCGAACAAATTCGTTTGGTGGCGGTAGTTGCAGAAATTTGACGGCTTCTATTGGTGGTACTGATATTAACACCTAGAGCAGGTACGGGAGTTGTCATGCTGGAAAGACCAGTGGTATGAGAAGCTCTATGCATGATGCAAGAGCAAACCGTGCTTGCGGCCTGGACATCGCAGTTGCTGAACTGCGTGGGAATGGCGGCGGCGGCGGCGGAAGTACCACTCATACGCAGCCATTGGAAACAAAAGGACGTGGCCCAATTGTCCCGGCCGTCCTTCATCAAGGCAAGATAGCAGTTGGCATGTTTTTCATGTTCACAGTTGGGGTGTTGCCAAGCCGCAGCACATGTGGCGAGGATGCCAGCAACGATGGTGGACCTCATATTATGGAGATTGACACGACTTATAGTTACAAATAAGTATGACAAAGGAACCTGAACAAGTGTTGCATATTATTGGCCCACCAAATCTTTAATAGACATGCCGACGAGACTTTTAATATTACAGTAATACCACTGATTGAGAATAGAAAATACAATTTACATGTATAGTAAACGACCCTTTGTTCTTTATTTAGCATACCTGCTAGACGGATTTGGCAGAGTGTTGAAATGGCCGTTGTCGCGTCCCATACTCTATGTAAGCAGCTATGACGCCCTGAGCATCAAATTTTGAATCACAGTGCATCTGCGACAATAAGATCATCCCTGACCCTTCCCAAAAGCACTTTTACTAAACGTGGGTTGGTCTGCCCTTGCCCAAACAATCAAATAATGGCCTTAGCCAAAGTTCAGACACCGTGCTCGGGTGGTTGCGCAATAAATGGCTAGATTGTTCGTGCGACACCCTATGTGACCTGTAAAAGATAACTGTCTTTATAAAGTCTTCCACGGCTCTATTCGAGGGACGGTTTATTATGTTGCTTTCCTATATGACAATCTAACAGGATAGCTGTCTCATAAATTCCTGTGTAGGGACTCGGTAAATATAGGACGGGATGTTTCCAAATCATCTCGCGCTTCAGCTCTTAAATTTCGTGCTATTTTCGTCATAACTTTTCAACCAAACTTCTGTAATATTTTAGTTCTCGGTGACTCATCTTGACCCTAGGCTTGCTCCCCACACCGTGATCATGTCAACTGCCCTACACCACGACAGCCGGCAGAAGTCTCAGCTCCTGCTGTAACCCAGCGCAAACTGAAGGGTCACTAACGGCTTCCGCACCTGTTTCGCACAATCCTGAAATAATGTCTACTAATGGTCCCCGAATCTCCCGTAGACAGCAAGAAAATCAAGCCGCAAAGCATTGCTCCGGATAATGAGGTTGAAAATGCCGAACAGATGTCGGTGGCTCCTCAAGTGCGCATATCTGTTCCGGTGAGAAGGGCGTCCATCCACCTTCTTTCCTCACTATGAGCCGATACTCAAATCCACGCATTTCCCAATCTGCCTCCACATAGCCCCAGAAGCTTGGCTTGACATCTCCAAGCTTCCGCGAAAGGGCTTGTTCCACGTCCTCTTCTGCCATCCAGAAAAGGGTGATCCACCTTAAGCTCGCCTAATAATATCCGCACTAATTCCTTTTCTGCGATTCAATACAGAATGAATGATCATAACATCCCACGCAAATTGCAATTCTGCTTTGTCGTTTGCTGATGTCCTTGGGAGTGTCTCTGCACTCCCTTGATTCTTGGTAAAGAAGCAGCCCCATATTGCCGCCACTGGCGAGCAAATGCTACCAGTAATAAAGAAGTCGTTCCAGTCTGTTGAGGCCAGTTAGCACAGTAGATTTCGCCGTGATGTGTTTTTGTCGACGACTCTAGTACTCCCAAAGGCTACATTATATGAATGTCTCTCATGTCTCGCCGACTAAGGTCCATTAATTACGTTTACACATTTTTCAGGCTTTATGTCACTTTAATTTTTAAGAAACAGAGAAGAGTTACAGCATCACAAATGTTTCCACTTCTGCCCCGCATCTCGGGCCATCTCCAGAAAACTGTCAAGATGCCGTATACAATGGGCCTTAGTATAAGCCTCAAGCTGCAAAGTCTAGACGGGCCAGACTGTGGGAACACTGGGAAGCAATTCGTCAAGTTACAGAAACATCACATCGTTTTATTCGAGCCGAATCTGAGGTCAAACTCTATAAGCAATCTTGGGCCTCAGTCAACTGCCACTGCTCATAATTAATTTACCGATGTCAAAGATATCAGCAAACTAAGAGTTCTGAATATTATAATACGTGCCAAAAAAGAAAGCTGACAAGGAATGCTCGCCAATATCATGCTACTGTATTTCCTGCCGCTGAACCTAAGTCTCTCCCAGCATCCCCGACGCGGACAGCGCGAAGTACCACAATCGTTATGGAGCCTGGCCGCAATTGCTAGTATGACAAGGGTGGCACATTTAGAACATTTGAGAACCTCTGCTTCATTTACGGCCTTTCCATATTCTGCTTGCGATCATCGTGCGGTTCCAGAGATTCACTCGTTAACAATCTCCGTATAAGTTCGTTGCTTCGTGCGAATTTCGGATCTTCATGTTTGAATAGGGGAGGTTGAAGTAGTCGGAGCTGTTTGTGTCTATGACCAGACCTTTGGGCGCGTCGCTCACCTAAGCTAGGAACACGGATATTCTTCTTAATTATGCATGAAGCAGAAACTCTTTGCCCATGACCTTCAGAGGGGGTAAACGTAAAGGCATTGGGAATTGAAGGCTTCTGAGATAAAGACTCGTCTGGCCGTGGCTGTGGTGACACTTGGCATCCCTCTTCTGGAGCTCCGGGGCAGGGTTGAAGAGAAGAACAGCACACATCTGCACTTCGGTTCCAATATTGGAGAGAAGTAACAAGAGGCTGCGTACTAGAGGTTTCTGAAGTTATTTTATTGGTTTCATTCAACACAACATCCCAAAAGCCTCTTTGGCGAGGCACAGTCATGTCGTAAAAGGGACGGACATAGGTGCGAATGATCACCGCAATGTCGGTGGGCTCAGGATGCAATAATGTGAAGAAAGGCCGGGATACTGAGCCGTGTGGCATAACTTTTATTTTTAATAGCTTCTTACCTACTGCTCATTACCCTCTCTAATTCTCAGAACCTAAGTGTTCCTCTGGGCATAAACGCCACAAACAAGCGGGGACATTATTATTTTGTGTAAGTAATGATCAATATCGGTTATTTAAGTATTAATATCACCGATGTTATGTACCAGAATCAACTTCATTCCACACATAAGAACAATAGTTTAGTATTGCGCCCTAAAGGTCTGCTAAGAGATAGTGTTCCTCAAAGCTGTTATTAAACGGGTTAGAATTCACGGTGTCTCAATCCACACCTACTGTACAATGAATTGAAAGGAAGCAGCGGAGGTAGATGTGGTTCGTGGTCGGTTCTATCCGTGGTCGTGTTGCTAGGTCGCGGGACAATCGGCCGCATATGTGGGTGGTATTCGCGACATGACAAGGACAAATATCAACTCGAGTTGTTAGTAATAGGCTTTTAGCGTATAGAAATGGAGATGCGCTCTGTAATTTAATAAAGTTACATCTGTCGTCACTCGTGTAGCTTCTATTCACATGAAAAAAGGGCGGCAACTTGTATTCAGGCTGGCGGCTGGCGGGAGCACTATCCGCGCCGTTTAGTGCCAATCGATGTCCACACGGAGTGACTTTCTCACCTCCTTACATGTCTGATAAGGGAAGAGACCGGAAGCAGGATACTCGCAGTTTAGAGCTGGTAATATGGTTATCTTCGCAGCCGGGGACAATCTCCCAGCAATGCCTACCAACCAAGAGCAGAGAAGTATGAAAAACTCTGTCTAGGAGGAAATGCAACTCTAATAGTTCATAGATGGCAGCCCAAAGGTTCTGTTTTCGTACAAGGAGGTAGCGAAATTAATGACACGGGAGGAGGAGGCTCCGTATAAAGCATTTTTAGATGGCCAAAAATGAGCCAGGAGTTGAATCAAGGCATGGTAAACGCCGCCGCTAACATGATGAATGCTGTTGCTAATTGGTATATCTCTTTCACATATTTTTCTTCTTACCCGATGCTAACTTCGAGATTAGGATTAGCTTACTAATGGAGAAGTAAGTTCATGACTCAGATTTCAAGTCTTAATCACTAAAGTACCAGAGGTTGTCTCCATGTGACGTTTGGCGGACTCGGGAATTTTCACCCCCATGCCCCCCCAGGCAAGCCGCAGACGCCCATTTTCCCGCCTTTTCCCGTCGACGACCCAGTTACGAGCTGGTAACCCGTTGTGCAAGTCTGTGACTCCATTCAGGTTTATGTCTCCAGGTACACGGCCTACGAATGGCTCCAATGCAGCGCACATGCCATTTAGATCATGTGCATTGTGCGCAGATTGGTCGGATGGATACTCTTGAAGAATAAGTTTGAATTGACCCTCCAGTTCCCCCCTGGTAAGGGGCGGCGCGAAATGTTTCATACTTTGAGGTAGATACATGAGCCGAACCGCTTACGGTAACATTACCACCACCGCTGGCCTCCAAGTCAAAATGCACTATTAGTGTGGTGAAAACCATGGGTGGCACGGTCAAGAATACCATGGGTTTGTTTCAGGCCAGCGACCTTTAACAGCGAAGTCCGGACTGTGGCCCCGCCGTCGCCCCCGCGACCTGCTACCCTTATACATTGTTCTTAGAAATAGTGACATCGAAGCTTAAGCTAACTAAAATTGATTGTCCCTTCCTAGTTATGCAAGATTTTCCGCACAGCAAGCAGTCCCTCTTAGAAACGTCTAGTGGGTGGTAAGAAAGAAAGGTAAGAAGACATGGAAAAGGTCTCGACAGAGTCGAGGGTGGATTTTTATCGCCTTTTATAGTTATACGCAGCCATGCTTTGGTGAGGGAAGCCTGGGAACTAACCAATACACTTTTGTTCGTGTTCGAGTGGATCAAGAAAGCCGATACAACTTTGTTCATGTTCGAACAGTCCGCGGAAGTCAGCAGTAGCAGCCAGGAGAGCGATATACGCCGAGCCCTACCCACGCTCTTCTACGGGCTAGGCACATGGTTCCCTGGTTTCCCTTCCGAGACAACACACAAGAGTGCAAGGATAATTACCAAAACACATCTCTTAAAGCTCCAAGCAATCTTAAAACAAGGCCTGCCGCGCCGTTATCTGGGATATCTACGCGCTGCCCGATCACACCACGGTGAGTTTGCGGACTACCACGAAAGATGCCACCCAGGTCAGGCGATCCTGGAGTGCGCCTGCGGGCGCCAAAAGTCGCCTACCCATCTTTTCTCTGCAGGAAAGTCCCTCGCCATCTCCGGGCTCGGCTGGTACCCGGCCCCAAAGCGGCGATAGGACGATTCCTCAGTAGATCCTACAAGGTTTACGTGCGCATTGCTGACTTCTATTACACGAAGATCAACAAGCGCCTGTGAACCAAGTAGGCTGTACAAGCCTGGAGCGTACTACTATGCAGCCCGAGTAGTTGACGCTACTCGTTAAACACCATCCATTTTCTTTGTTGAGGCATTTGCCACTGATGTCAGGGTCCCCTAGCAAATAGGGCAAGTTCTGCTACGGAAAAGGAGTCATGGCTCGATACATCGCGTGTGGAAAACATGGCCACACTCTAGCTCGGACATACGAACTTGGATTCCCTATCCTCTAACCAACTCTGTAAGACAAAAGATGCATTTATCCCGAGACGTCAGTGGAGGCGTGACGCCCATAGGCAGCAGGCGGGACACCAAATCTTGTACCTGCGATTTATCAGGCAAAATGTGCCTTCGAGGTCGTCGATAACGTATGCGAATATCGAACTGGTCATAGGCTGACGGGTCGTTCGTAACACGCCTACTAAATGTCACCAACCCGGGGTATGACCGCAAGCCGTATACAAACGCTTGAGGGGCCATTTCTGGGCTGGTTTTTCCGATCAATTATAAACGAGCTAGGTACCATAGAATGGTGCTCAACTGATAAAAGAAGTAATAGCTTCCTGAGTCGGAGTTAGGGCTGGGATGGGGCAATCAGCAGGCAACGTGTCGCACTAGGGCCCAATTTTTTAGTGTGACACAACGAAACGCCCGTTCTAGAGCCCGTGCTAGGTTAGCTGCCAAGTATCATCACGTGATATAAGACGTAAGTTAGCTTATTAGCACGCCGCTTATAAAAGAGGTACATATATACATGTCAAATTTTGCGCTAATCTATTTTAAGAATTTTAGTGCATCTGTTATTAGTTATGTATGTACGGAGTATGCATAGTAAAATTAGCAACAGGCGTTAAGTGTGTGTGTGTACTGCATCATTTAAGAGAGCAATATTTCGATCGAACCTCCACTTCTAGGTGACTTGGCTTACTTGGTAGAACAACGCACACCGCGTGGTGCATCTATAGCACACCAGTCTTACCGTAGTAAGGTTCTGCGGAGGAAGGCATCGTTAGTTCAAACCTCTTGTTGCTGAGGACCTTCACAACACAAGCCCATGACCTTCATAGGGGTGTGATGATAACAGCTGTTTCGCGTTCTAATACTGAGGAGAATCGTCTTCTAAGCTTAAATGTTCTGACGTGGTATGCCACTATAAATATATCTGCATCTCCTCTCTGTGAAACTGCATTTCTTCTACAGTTTTCGAGCTATTATGCTACATCACGTACATTCGTAAAAGTGCATTACGCGCTTGTGAAGCAAGTGATTCAGGCGCCCCGCCTACCTGCCTAAGAGACTATTATATAGAACAGACCTATCTGTCATGCGGGAATGACCCACAAGCCGTGGAAAGTTGCCGGCAGACGCGATAAAACAGGTCAAATGGAACAATGATGCATAACCACGCTGCATCAGGAGGATGGAGTGTCATGTATAGGCTCCACAAACTGCCACAAAGTCACGAAAAATAATATCTCAGGATTGCCCTATATTCTAATATAGTACTATAAGGCCACAGCTATATTAATACGGAAAAGAAGTCAGCAGGGCGCTCACGTGTCGTTGATTGCACTTTCCATAGTGAGCCTGCGCACTTCTCCTTGCACTGAAGCGGATACTCGCATCCTGTCCAACAATCGTGAACATGCCGTGCATATTTAAATGTTATCCCTCTCGCGCCAAAAACATCCCTACACCTCTTGCCACTATTGGCTGTGTTCAAACAGAAAGTGTGGCCGTCGTACAAACAACGTCTAGTAGCAGAGAAGCGATACTTTGCATTACAGACATGGCACACCCAACCCCACTGGGCTTCCGTATTCCTGAAGTTATTTTCCTCAGACATTACGTGCGTGATGATGCTAGTAGTGCCGGCCCCACTATCTGCCACATTTTTCATCGTAACTATATATGTGGCGACTCTAAGTTAGATTATATGGGGAAAAAAATGTGTACGAGGCAACTATGTAAAGAGACGCAATTTAAAATATGACAGGCGCAGTTATAACCTTACGTTAAGCGTTCGTGTCACCGAGAATATGTTCTGGGTCTAAGACCAGGCCCAATTTTTTCGTATGACAAGAGCTTTGTCTGCACAGCAGCACTACATGCTTGCCCGTCAATTTTCGCAAATTCGCAGACAAAGCTCTGCTTTGCCTAATAATAATGGCATAAAGCAAACCGTAAAAATTCCTCAGATTAGAAGTTTAGCAAACCTGCCCTGCTCACCACCATTTTAAACAGTTTCCGATCCTTTAAACAGTAGAAAGTATGGTATGAGGTTTCTGTGACTGTTATAGTGATCTTGCAGTCCAAAATCCACCGCCTCTTACATGCGCTGCGACAACATTTCATGTCAAAAGCTCACTAGCCAAGACGACGGGTTGCAAGTCCACTGCCTTAAGGTATCTTCTGGATTAGATACTCCATAGCCCTGGCAAGTGGCGATCCTGTTCTTACCGACAATATGACTTAATTTCTCGGTAGGATATTCTGCTCGATGCGACCCGCAACTGCAATGGTAGTATTTAGCTAACAGCCGCGCTACTTGATGCACAGATGACACTTAAGCTAATACTAAAGTTCTGCCCAGACCATACTTCTCATGAGCGAAATGTGTATTACTATATTCTAGATACTTTTTACCATGTCCCGAGAAACATACTATTCCTGGCGCAGTGTTTGCTGTGAGAAATAAATCGCTTGTTAGAAGAATCCCTCCTACTATGACAAGCACTAGTGCTTTTACAGCCCTGGTACGGCAAAGTGTCCATGATGCTAGCCAGTAATTAGATACCATAATGTCGGCTCTGACTTGCGTTCCCTTGACTCCTACCCTGGAGCATTGTCCGGCTTTTTGCGGAGCCCACTGTATTCACGTGTATAAATCGTTCCTAATGTAGACAGGCTTGACCAATACATCTTTATTTGTTCGAGTAGTCTCCACGCACGGGAGGCTTTGTAGTGACTATCCTGCTTTTAATAAAGCAGGAAGATTTTGTCTAGTGGCCGC
The DNA here is from genome assembly GCA_029379155.1 of Sarocladium terricola. Lineage (NCBI taxonomy): Eukaryota > Fungi > Ascomycota > Sordariomycetes > Hypocreales > Sarocladiaceae > Sarocladium > Sarocladium terricola. Next base: position 1,106,435 of record JAHKSO010000010.1, read on the forward strand.
GGACCTGGAGCGGAGGGTATTTCTAAAGAGAGACTGGAACCTAAATTGGCGCCTAACGCTATGGTGATCCAAAAATGAGCCTTCTATCCGAGTAGTTGCTTTTACAGCTACCATAGGACTGCCGTCAGAACCGCCATCAACATTTAACGAGACCTGAAGTAGCTATTTGTTTGCCTTGATTAAAGAGAGGGTCCCAAAAACTGCAGGCGGAAATGGACTCTAATAGGACCAACTTTAACCCAAAATTACTGCAACAGATCTTGTCGCACGCCGTTAAATCAGCTGACGAGTTATTTGCCAGACAGGAGCCCGAATAAGAAAGATGAGAACCCGTTGCATTTCCACAGCCACTATTACCTCGTTTAACGTCAGAATTCTAACAATGGACGGCCTAGCGTCTTAATGGCCTGTACTAAGGTCGGTCCCAAGCTTGCCTGCCTTACATACCTTATCGCTTTTGGCTGCAACATCACAAAAGATGACCGAGGAGGAGCAGAGAGTTCTGACCCAAATGAAGTGTCAAATTGTGCGCGCGTCACGATAGAGTAGTCTTACGTGTCTATTATACCGGTAAATATGTCTATAAATCAAGGACATATAAACCGTTTTGTTGTGCGTTTATTAACGAAGCGAGTCAAAAACGGTGCTTAAAGCGATTCAAGGACGCCAAAAAAGTCCTCAGGCATCACAAGTTAGTGTAAGTTCAATAAAATCTTTAGTGCGGCAGTAACTGCTAAAATAAGCCAGCCATTAACCGCCTCGGTATTGCTCGTTCTACGACAAATTTAAAGCAGCAGCATCGTTCTAGAAACACATGAGAATACACAAACAAGAGAAAAGTGAATTAAATCAACGCAAAAAGCACCGTATGACCCAACTACAGGAGGCTGCCAATGGTTAGAACGACCCTATCAGCAAACTTCGTCATGTAGAGATATCATGGCCCCCGCAAGACTTCAAGAATAACCTCCCGAACTCTGTCAAACCCCCCCAAAAGGATCACCGTAACCGACCAAACGTCAATTCGGCGGAGACTACGATAGCACACGGTAACATTCCTATTGCCTATCTACTAAATTAGGATGACCGCAAAGACGTTTAAACCGCAGCCGCAGGAGAAAAAATGGCCGAGAGGACGTCGGAAGCCCGGTGCTATAATCAACAGATATCGGTGTGGTCTCTGCGGCAAGTTCGGTCATAATGCACGAACATGTTATCACTATGACAACGCTTGATAGGGATACGAGTATAACATCCCACCAGTTCTTATTGGCGATGAGTGCTTGTTAAGGAATGTAAATGGCGCTACATAGCTCAGTATTAGAGCGCGTTCTTTTTATTATTATGTGTGAAATCTTGGGGTCTGATATGCGTGATCGGGTTCATCCTATGCTTGAATAGCTGTCGCCCTTAAGACAAACCGACTGAGTCCCTGATTTGACTGGGACGAAGGTAAAGAAATAACTGGCATATTAAGCAAATGGAAAGCTGCCGTGAATTATACCCTATAAAATGATACGCTTACGTCCACTCTAATAAAACGGGCCGTGATGAGCGACGGCGCTTCTGTGTCTTTGCTGAGCAAAGCCGATGGGGACGCATCAATATCATCTTCTAAGGTCACAGCGCACTAAGCCACTCGCGACGGTTCTTAGCAACTATCAAGATCTTTTGGTGTCCTGTGTCATACAAAGCCTTGTATTCGCCGCAACTTGTACATGGTAGTGCGATGGCAGAAACGCATGCTGACATTGCAGAATAACAATGCTTATTGAGTAATATTGTTGTGCAGTGCGGTAAGTCTTAGAAGTGGTGGCAAAAATATCAGGCTTAAATCTTCTCTTAGTCGTCAAGCCTGCTTGGCTGCTAGCATTCTCAATCACATGCACGCACATGGTCACTAAAGATTGTTCAGAATATTGTGCGAAATTTCTATTAAGGGCCACCATATGCTTATCACCCGCGCGTGGTAAACAGCAAACAAGGCTGCAATGCCGTGATGGTGCATGAAGACCCACGGGATGACCGATTCCTGGCGCTATTGCCAGGTAGGTAGGGGGTGGAAGCAAGGGGCTAAGAATCACCCGCATCTATAACTTTCCTAAAAAAAAAAAAAAAAAAAAAATTACTAAGGAGAGCCAGCCCCTGTAGAGCGTTAAGTAGTTGTGAGGCAAACGGGACTAACCTAACTATCATTTGATCAAGCGATAATTGAAGGTCCTTGCCACAGGAAATGAGTATGGGCAAGTCAGCCATCGTCTAAAGGTCCGTAGCCCGGCACTGTATAGTCCACTTCGGCATAGCTGGGAAGTAAACGGAAAGTAGGAACCAAGAACCGAAGGAAAGGATGCAGCCGTCGGAGCAAATATTCCCACAGACAGAATTACCCAAGGCCTCCGCTTGTGTATAGTGTGAATTATTATCTGTGCAGCATCTTTCTGACATGGATTTGAAACTCTCTCGGTTCTACTGGCACCATGCACTCTCGCCAACGTTTAACGAAATATAACACGATACAGAATCAGTTTCGGAGCCAACCATCAAGAGGGTTATCACAAAGCTATTAGAATACGCATAATTGTTAGCAGACGGCTTCCCATGGCACGGCTTCGAGGAGCTTAATTACCCCGCTTATGTTATGCTGAAACACAAAGCTCCTCCATACCCCATTCCCAGGAAACTGGCTATGTGACGGGAGGGGTTATTTAGCATCCCTTCTGGCTGAATTAGCATCCCCTCCTGTGGGGGAGCCCTGTCAGGCGCCGGTGTCGGAATTTACACGCAATTAGCAAGGCATATTTGACAGCGGGCCCTGAAGGCGCCCACAGGAACAAGGGGGCCAAAACACAACGCAACAACAAAGCCGCCAGTTAACCTATTTAAGCATTTAAAGCTATTCGCACAATTTTTTTTCCTATAATGGAGGCTCTATTTAACCCTACATTTCCAACCTTCGAGGCGTCAGGGGCTGCGATCGACAGACAGCATTACAAGGGACATCGGGTATAACCTCGTTATTCATCAGCAGCGGCCAAACGCTACAAATCCTACCCGAATCATCATGCGATGCTGTAGGGGCCGTATTCAAAGCACCCCTTTGCCAAATGAAGCTCACGATAATCGCCGCCGCCGCCCAAATGCTGCCACACAAATGGCAGGATTCCCCTCTTGGACCATTTGAACCTCTTCCTATCAAGGCAAAAGGCCGGCCAAAGGGGGCCCTTGGGTTGGGAAAAAGGGGCTCTGTCGAGTCAAGCCGCCGCGAGCCCTCTGAATTTGAACACACATTAGCTGAAGAGGCCACCGAGGCTCGAGCCGATCGCACATATCAACGGGCGCCGCCTTCAACAGCCCTAGCAGCGATAGAAACCACACGAACAACTTCAACTACTATTGGCCTTAGAGTGGTCAAGACGATTCATATGAGCCTGGCACAGAAGGGCCTCGAGCTTATATGCGTTATGTGGCAAGGATTAAACATGTTGATGATAATGACGGAATTGAGGTGCCTACAACACCACAAGAACTATCGCCACCACTGAACATAATACCACAAGAGGCTTTAATTACTGAGTCAAAATGGAACAGCCAAGATGCCTCATTTATCTGGGATGATGATATTCCTCCTAAATACGAGGATAGAATTGATTTGATCCTTATAATAGGCGAGAAGGAGATCACGGAAGTTCTATTACAGCTTCAACAGGAATAGGCATCTCCGAATAGCTTTAATATTAAACCCTTTAACTACATTCTGCCGTGCGCGGGCTGCTGGTTAGAAGCGTACTACTTTCGGCCCATATAAATACTATGGATGCCCAGTATCGGGCCACCCTCGCCACAGGAGGGCATGCTAATTCAGCCAGAAGGGATGCTAAATAAGCCAAGTCAAACATTTATTTAACCTGCCTAGGTCTAACGGTGGTCTTAGGCTCTGATCCTTTAAGGTCGTGCTGAAATGCAGCAAGCTGCGAAACGTGCACAAGGTGCATAATTTCTGGCGCTTTCCCATTTTTAGTAAGGTATCCACACGTAAAATTATGGAAGGAACCCACACCTTTCATAAAACACCAAGAATCCTTGTTCGCGATGTACCACGCTAGCCAGGGCCGCGTAGATGCCTGTAAAAGGCATAGTTGCCAAGATTTCAGCACAGTTCTGCCCAAATTCCTGTGCTGAAATTAAGCAAATGAAACGTGCTTTTATTCAGCACCTGAATTTCAGCATAGCCGTTCCTTGAGAGAAATGACGACCTTCTTGGGTAAAAAGGCCCCACCAAACTCTTCAACAATCATCGATGAAGCCGAAGATGATGATTTCTGCCTGTCTCTTACGACTTTGGCGGTGTTTAATATTATAATCGATCGGCATCGTCGGAAAAAGAAGCACTATCGTCAGCCAAATGATCCGCCTATCCCTCGAGCCTCAAGATCAAGGTCAAGGGACTATGTAACTTCATACCTGATAGATACGTCTGATACGAGGTTGATTGAGGTATTTCGAATAAGCCGGCCTCTCTTTTATCAACTGTGTAATTGGCTTGAAAGCAACACAACCCTCGCGGCATCACGGTATCAATCAGTGCATCAAAAGGTCGCAATTTTCCTCTGGATTTGTGCATTTGGCGAGCCCCAAAGGAACGCATCAGACCGTTGGTTACTAAGTCAATCGTCAGTCTCACGATTAGTCCACGAGATAATCGATCCGATGGTGCAGTTACATAGAAACTTCGTTCAACTGCCCGACGTAACAGGAGTATCGCGATATATTGAACTTACTGAGAAGTTCATCCAATTTAACGGCGCGATTGGGGCCATTGACGGCACTCATATTCCGGCATTTATACCCGTACACCATCAGGCCAAATTCTGGTCAAGGAAAGGCAGGGTTACACAAAATGTGCTAGTAGCCGTAGACTTTGACGGCTTGTTTGTATATGTGATGGCAGGCGCGGAAGGGTCCATGCACGATTCCACGTTATTACGGATCGCTTTATCAAGGTCCCTAAAGATCCCTAGAGGGCGTTTTTATCTTGGTGATGCTGGATTCGGAACAGCACAAGATTCTTCAATTGAGGGGCTTTTAACGCCTTTTTCGAAGACTCGGTACCATTTGAAGGAATTCGCACAATCGAATGTTCAACGGCCGCAGGATGAGAAAGAGATCTATAATCTGCGTCATTGTCAGCTTCGAAACGTTGTTGAGAGGTGTCTTGGGCATTGTAAGCGAAAATGGAAGATAATTCGCCATGGGGCACCTGAATACTGTTTTTTTCTATACAAATCCGGCTGATTTACGCCGTAACAGGGCTTTCAAATTTTGAGAGGCTTGGAGGCAAAACCCCTACAGAATATGAACAGCAGCAGATTGCTTGTTTGACTGTGATTGAGAGGGAAGTGCTGCAAAGGGCGGTAGTGCGAGCCAGGCTGACTATTGGGAGGAAAAGAGGCGCAGAAGTTCGGAAGAATATCGCCAAATATCTTTAGGAGCAGTATCAGGGCATATTATATGAAAGAGGCCCCTTGTAAATTGTAAATAGTTTCAAAAGAGATTAATTTGAGTGCATTGAATGATGAAAAAAGAGGGAAAAAGGCGGCATTGATGAAAAAGGAAGAAAACTCATAGCAGCGGCCGCTGCCTGCTAATTAAGCTGCCTGACAGCTGTGAGGCCAGCTGCGAGGCCTCAAAAGAGGCCTCTTTTGCCTGCGAGGCCGTTTTTCCCTCTTTTTTCAACCTTCAAAAAAGCCGCTCTAGTTATCAACAACGCTACCTGCATTATGCCCGAAATTTGAAGCGATCCACGCCCTTTTCATCTCTTTTGACGATAGAGAATTCCACAGTACAGGATTCCTTGGGTTCTTCTGAAGCCATGAAAGAACCTGAATCGTCAGGTCTATTCCTAGATCCTGGGACAGCTTGTGAGCATCTTTGCAAGCTGTCTCAAGATCCTCAGCGCCTTCCGCACGCACAGAATGCTGACGTTGGCGCTTACTAAAGCTGCGAATAGCTTCAGATACTATTCTTGACGCCTCAATTGTTGGATCTACTGCCTTTCTCTTCCGAAGACTCTCAGGCAGTTTATTTGCTAACGTTGGACTAGGCGCTGGCTTCTGTAATGTCCTCTGCGAAGAACGTTGAGAGGCCCTATGAATCGGGGTGGCAATAACCTCAATATCATCATTATCCTCTTCGGTATTATTATTATCACGCTCTCCTTCAGAAGCACCAGAATGTGGCTCATCTGCTAAGAAATCGTCAACAGCATCCGCGCCAGCCGGTAGCTCTGCATTTGTAAGGTCAATCGTGGGCATATCACCCTCCTCGATTTCTTCAGGTTCGTTATCTATTTCAGCGCCTTCGTCTGTAAGCTGACGATCAATAGACTCAAGAGCTTCATGATCATGGGCTTCAGTTATAAATCGGCCGGTCGGGGTCTCATTAGAGAAAATCTCAAGCCATTCATCATAATCGATTACGTCGTTTGTAAGTAATGGCTGCAGAAGAAGCTTTAAACTGACTTTCTTATGCTTTGTTACGATAGCATCAAGATTTTGCCCACTAATGCATAGCTTCTTTGTTTCGTGGTTATACGTTGTACCGGATCGGTCAGTTGCATCGCGAAAGGCCGCCCAAAACTTCCGCAGCATTCCGTGCTTGTTTTCTAACGACTTTACAGTGAACTTCTCATTTGGGAAGCTGGCAGATAATTCAGGGAGAATTTGAGCACAAGCTACCCGTAATGACGAATTTTTCACGCTCTGAAGAAGGTCGTTACGCCGCGCATCTAGTAAAAGCTCGAGAAAACGCAGGGTAGATTCGTTATTCCAAGGAGGCATCGTGAAAACCCTATTTGAGTCAATAGAAAGGTTAGTATTGCCCTGAATACCATCAGAACTAAGGGCATACCTGCTAATCAGCTGTACATAGTTCAATCCAATGACGTTGACGAGCTCCTTCCGATTTCCGACCCTCTGACCACCCTAAAACACCACAAAGGCGGTGAAAGACATCGCCAAATTCGGCATAGAGCAATTACACAACGAGTGGATGCGGTACGAGGGAATTTCTCCACCCAAATTTGGTGGCGCATGTCCCTTTGGCAGCTTGCTGAATTTCAGCACGATTTTATAGGGCTACTGCTATTCGGGCGGCCAAAATTGCTATCGAGGCGACCGCCCCACCTTTCAATTAGGGCCACTCCCACAACTGCCACACCCTTATACATATTTTTGTATGTATTAGCGTGGCAAATAAAAGTACCATGGAAAGCTGCCGCCTACCTAGGTAAGTAATATACAGCATCGCGGGCGCGCGCCCAGCAGCCTCTCTTTTAAACACAACACTACACAATATCGCTAAATTACACAATTTTTTGCCTTATTTTTACAGCGGCCCCCGGAAAAAAATTCAGGCCTGAAAGCGAACACCTTGAATAAAAGCACTAGAAATCGCGTTTTTAAGCGAATTAGGGCCTGCCAGCGTAGGCGCTGTTAAGAAAAATATAATGCTATTTATTTTGAAAGTGCGGGTCCCATGCATCTGTGGGCAAAACACACAGCGGGGTGTGGCTAACGTCCCGCTTTACCCAATTCGGCCTGGGGTCGGCTGGGGGTCGCCCGGATAGCAATTTTGGCCGCCCGAATAGCAGTAGCCATTTTATAGGATCAGAGCCTTAATGTCAGCTCCTTTCTCTAGCAGCAGCCGGACGATGGTCACATGTCCCTCTCTCGCGCTCCATAAAAGTGGTCTCCTGCCGTCGTTGTCTCCGGAGTTAGTACCTACGCCTCTGACCAAGAGAAGCCGTGCGCTGTCTTCTTAGTTAATAACAAAGAACCTTGCTAAAAAGATTCGCAGCACTCCCTTATGCGTGCATTATGCGCAGCTAAGGAGACAATAAAAGGAGTTATTGCCTGCTTATAGTATTCGTTTATTTTCATTATTAATTACAGCCTTAATATTTTTATTCCACTTTCGAAGATTACGCCCCGGGCTTCCAGTGGCCATTCTGTTCAGTTACCCGAAGTTACATGAAGGACGCACGCAACAGCCTCAATCCCACCAACCACGGTAGAGATTACGAGATAAGAGAAAGACAGACCACTTGATCTATTTTATCAGAATAAGTAACTTCAAGCTTGATCCTTTCCCCCGCCACCTGGAAGGCGTTGATAACGACGTTGGGGGTTTGACGAGAGCCGTTACGATTCTGAAGGGCGCTCCCTTTTATATACGGGACCTCGTGAGCGATAACGTCGATAATCCTTATCGGACTTCTCCGACCACTTGATCGATCCAGACCAAACAAGATAAATCTATTTCTACTGAAAGAGACTGCAAAACCACAGATCTTGACTTTTGTGGGCATACAGTTAGTTGGCGTGTGTGTTTGGGCCTAATAAAGCGCTTATATGGGATACTAACTCGGCCAAAGAGGGCAGTCATGTTAGCCATAAAACAGAAATTGACCAAATGATAATAAAGCCCAACACTCATAAAACAGTTCCCTTGATCTTCAGATATATAATAGAATAGGAAATTGAACAAGCAAAAGCAGTAGAGACCTAGGTATCAGCTACTTAGGTGTATCCAAGCGAACAATCGACGTGGCGAAGAGGGGGAGGACTTGGCTATAGTAAGTCAGTTAAAATATTCATTCTAACTAAGATGTGTGATATCTCTTACTGTCTCAGGTCTTAGGAGGCCGTTTGAAATCTCTGTAGAGAGGCAGGAAGTGGCAGACCGGGATGTGCGCACGTCTAGGCTCATGCCTATATAAACACATTAATGTTAGCATTATCTTGCAATAAATAGAACTGGTAAGAAAGACTTGGGATACTAGCCTGGCCTGTCTGACCAGTAACATCTCCTCTAGTGTTTGACGTGTTATTTAGAGCAGGAGGCAAACTCTAGAGACCAGGCAACGTCACTGGCTCAGGGACAAAAGGAGACTCAATCCTAACAAGACGAGGGCGACCAGCTTGGACACGAACAAGGCAAGCAGGGGCAACAACTTCCTTCATATTATTGATATCTCCTTCAGAATTAAGAGCCTCTTCTCCGATATCATAAGTATCTTCTTTAATACCATATACAGCTTCCTAAATACCACAAGGATCTGCCTCAGTATAATGAAGCCGCGTTGTAGGAACTAGCTGCCTTATAACACTAGGAGTGCAGGTAGAATCAAGAGGGTGTGGGCGAGACAGCTCAGAAAGTGGACGATTTTCAGCCGTGGAATGAGTATGGTTGCCATAAGAAGACGAACCAAAGCCTAAGGCTTGTTGTTCATCATCTGCCGCCTGTTCCGCCTTGATCTCAATTTTAACCCGCCGCTGAGCACGCTCAAGCTGGGTTTGTTGCTCACGACGTTCTGCTGCCCAATTCTGCGTAGCACCGACAATGGATACATCAGAATCGGCTGGTTCAGGCGCATCACCTGCAATACAATAAGGATTGCTTTGGGTACCGTCCCAGATAGATAAATGGTTAGTAGAGGATCTTTAAAATCGGAGAAGATCTAGTGTAGATACCTGATTGCGGCGGACAAGGCTAAGTGCGTGTCGATTGCTTACAGGGCGCATACCATACGATTTGCGAGCTTCATTGTATAAGTGAGGTGACCAACTTTCCTTTATGTAAGGATGCTATGCGATGTGGCCAAACTCCCATTCCATGACACGGCCAGCAAAATGGCTGATTGCATCTGCAATTTTCGAGGATGCTGGGGTGCTGCCAGCGCCAGAATGGAATGCAGCCGAAACCTTTAAAAGAATCTCGCTAGAGTAGATCTGGCTCTGCTCAAGATGCAGCATAACGTTTTCGTTGTTATACTCGTACTCCATGACGAGCATAGAGCGCGCTGTGAAGAAGAGTTGCGGAGTCGTGGAGCCATCTTGAGGAATCTGTAAAAAGCGTGAGATATTAGCATGATGGTCGGTTCTGAGACGATAATAACTTACTTAGTAGAATCTTTAAATATCGGAGGATATGGCTGAGAAAGGCAAGTAGTGAAGGCTTGAACGGGTTTGGCGGCGGCAAATTTGTAGCGAGCAGTCATTTCGTTATTTATTGTGTGATAGCTGCCTGGCAGCTGGCTAAAAATTCTTTTTTTTTAATATATGCCAATTGCATGGTGGCCTTCAGACCAGATAAAATTGAAAAATTAGAAGCAGGCGGGAGGTGCATTTAGTTAGATCTACCCATATACCAATATAAAAATATTATTGGTTACGACACGGAGTAGTGGTTTCTAGGGGACCTGCTCATGAAATAAGACAGGATTGAGCAGCGTGTCTCATTTCTGTGTCGTATTCATGCGGTCTAGTGCTTTGTCCTCTTTCTTTCTTGTCTAGTCATTCTTGCCTCATGCGTGATGCGGCGTTGTGGTAGTTCCACGGCGTCTCTTGCCTGCTTCTTTAGGTTTGTAAAGGTATTGCTAGAGCAAGGCTGGCACGTCTCTTTCGAGCGATTCCTTCGGTTCCCATGTATCGTCTTCTTCGGAGTATCCTATCCATTATACTTTAAATTGTTCCTTGCCCTGTCGGCGTCGCCTACTAACAATTTAGTCGATGATAAATTTTTGCGCCCTCTGATGTTTCTAACGGTCCTAGCGGCAATGCCAACCTTGTACCCTCACAGACCGGCTCCAGGTGTTCGATTCTGGTTTCCGGATGCCATTTCAAGTAATCCGGCAGCTCGATTTTGCACCTTAACGGGCTGATCTTGTGTAGAATTGGGTACGGTCCCATGCGACGATATGAAAGCTTGGCTTGACTCTTTAGTATCCATCTTGTTGTCCAAGCTTGGCTAATTTGACGTATACCAGGTCGCCTTTTTGCAAGTCTGGCGGCGGTTTATGTTTCTCGTCGTAATATATTTTCATTCGTGCGATCGCGAGCTGTGTTGCGTCCTATTTATTACCGTTACTGTTGGATTTGCCCGTGTCCTTAGGACTGTCCTTAGGACTGTCCGCCTGACCATCCACTAATAGATTCATAAAGCTAAACGGTTGTTAACTATAAGTCATACTGGCATATTTTGATGTGTTGACGCAAAATGTTACGTGCGGTAGATATTGCCTCCAGCTTGATGTGCTGAACAATCCACCCATGACCGTTTGAAGGCTGTGCATCAGCGTTTGCACTGATCTTTCTGATTGGCCGTTCGCTTGCTAATGATGTCCTGTGCTGGTGTTCGTCTGAACATGTGCTGCTTTACACATCGATTGCCACAGTTGAGACACCAGTTTTGAATCCATGCCATGAACGAAGATGCGTGGCATACCCCAGTCTGGGTACACGGATTGCCGATGGATATTTGCCCATTTAAATGACGACCAATCTAATGGTAGGACTTCTTCTCTCGTTGACGTCTGCTCTTCGTGCACGTCGTCTGTCTGCATGGTTTCCTCGGCTCCTGTCACCACTTTTGTCTTAGGCAGGTCAGCAGGATCTGGTTCTTGTGTGTGAATGGGGGCTTCCGCAGGTTCTGTACTGGGATTTGGTTGTGTAGAATATGTCTCATTTATTAAGCTAGCAGCTGACTTCTGCTGTTATTGCTGCTGTGCACTTCTCTGATGTCAATGATTGATACGAGAAATCTGGTCCAGATTCTGTGTCGGGACTTTAACCTGGCACCTGATCTAGTGTGCCTAGGACCAAGTTGTCGCATCTCTTCTTGTTCTTGAGTTCTTCTAGATGATGGTCGAGTTGGCATTCTTTCCGCGTTGATTTTCGTCAAGAACGTAGCTTGTCGCTAATTCATGACCTCTCATGGCATCATTTAAACTGGTCAAGAGGTTTAGCTTAACAGCTTGCTATTATTAACAATGATCTTGTGATACAGTAGAAGGCTTAATGGGTGTCGCGGTATTAGTACATAAGATAAATAAGGAGACCCCCATGTAGTCTAAAAGTAGTTTAGCGTGAAACCCCGTATGTACCTCCAAGTCGTTCCTAAAGGACGCAACAGACGCTGTTGCCTACTGCCCAAGCAGATAGTCTAAAATCTTTCCGAATTCTACTATAAAGTCCCATCACCGCCATATTCTTTCCTTCAGGGCGCCATGATTAACGTAAGAGCTACCAACTCAATAGTGCCGGCATGTGCACGCACCCCGGATTGCACCTCCGCCAAGAAGTGACGCCGACGATCGGACGATGACGATGCCGAAGCTGAGCCTGTACAACGGAGTCAAGGGAGGCATTCAGTGCGGGACTGCAGTCAGGGACGACAGCATAGTCAGAATGCCAGTTGAGGAACGCGCCGATTGAACGCGAGCTCTCGCCGTGACCGCTCTCAACTTGAGCTTGACGGGCTACTATCACATACGTCTCAATCGTCGCCAGGGAATAAGCGTCACGAGTCCGTGGCGGGGCGGCAGGGCGAAGTCGTGTGGAGGCATCTCAGGCCGAGAGGTCGCCGGCAAGCCGAGTCTAGGCGTCACGAGAGTCGTCAGCCGAGAGCTGTATCATCATCCCAGGAATGCAACGGCTGCAACACCTTGACTGGGTCCACGGAAAGAAGCATGGTCTGAAGGACTAACTGTTCGAGTTGATGGGTCGACGCAACTCGGCCGCTTGTTACAGTCACCCGACAAAAGTCACGGTAATGACGGAATTTCGCCCCATCTTGCCACTTAACCTATCAACGAAGATGCCGCATTGTACGCCCAAAAATGCCTCAATTAACTAGCTGTTTTAGAATTAGGTTGGTAAATGATTACTTAACCTAAAAATCGCCTTAGTACTTTGTGTACCACCCGCGCGCGCGCACAATTGCAGCTATACGCCGAGGCATTGATTCTATTAGGTTATTTAGTAGGCCATCATCAAGAAGCTCCCAGGCTTCTACTGCGGCCTCGCATAGTAATTGCTTGCTAGTATTATTAGATGTCATGCCTCCAAGCTCTGAATGACGCTTTACAATATCCTCTTTTAAGATCTTCCATAGATTTTCTATAGGGTTTAGATCAGGCGAATATGCAGGCCAGTCCACCAATTCCACGCCGTGTTCTGCAGCCCAATCTCTCAGCCAATCCTGTACTATTCGTGCTGTATGTGTTGGAGCATTATCCTGGGCGAATATATAACCTGGTTCAGCAATAGTTGGAAGCTGTTCTTGAAGGCATTCCAAGATACGGGCGGCAGTAACGCCGCCGCGCCGGGAATTCGGGTCTCCAAGCAGCGGGTATAAAGAAGTCCTCCTGTTATAGGAAAAACCGCTCCAGAACATCTGCGAGTGCCTTGTAGGCTTATTTCGAGGTTGTACATGTTGTGGAAGAAGCCGCTCGCCCTATAGATATTAGTTAGGGTTATTATATATAATTCCCTGAGACCTACCTTTCGGCAAAAGACGTACTTTTGCCGCTCCCCCTTTCCACGCTCAATTGTGGTCTCATCTGAAAAGATCCAGCGCCGCCAAAATGTAGGTAACTCACGAAGGTATTTTCGTGCAAATTCCAATCGTTTATTTGCTACCTCTGGTGATAACTTTGGCCGTTGTAGGGCCTTTTGATGCTGAATACCCTCTTTGATTAAGAAGCGCGTTAGGGTCCGTACAGAACACTGTAAACCAGCTTGCTGTAAAAGATCTTCGTTTTTTATAAAAGGGTCATTTCTAATTAATCGAAAAATATGTTTTTTATCGCTTTCTGATAGCGTTGGTGGCCTGCCAGTACGTGGCGAAGATTTAGCTGACTTCTGGTCTTGATACCGTTTTCGAATGCCGTACGCGGTTGTGATCGGAATTCCTTCGCTTTCAGTGATCTCTCGACCTGTCATACCCGAATCAAATGCCGAAACGATCCTTGCCCTCTTATGAGGGCTATATTCAGTTCTGGGCGTTTTTGGGGCCATTTTCGTTAAGTTGTGGTAAAAATAAAAAGAGGTTGAAGATGCCGGGTGACGCGCCGAGGCGCGAAACGCGTTTTCATTTCCGACACTTTTGTCACCCCACTGTACAACTGAGGATGGATGTCTGTATAGGCGCTTCGGTATCTGCTGCTTCCATTTCACCAGGATGATTAGAGACTGCAAACCATCAATTCTCTTCACTGTCACATTTGTTAGGGACCTGGATTTTAACTTATTTGAGACTTTCTCAGGCAACGAGCCATCAAGTCATACACCTCTGCCACCATTGATCGATTATTGTGCATTAGTGTGTTCAGCTGCCATCACTATCGCCACCTACTTGCGAAAAAGTGGCTGTGGCAAGTGCAGCCACTAAGCCCATTCTTCGGATAAAATGTAATCCCATCCTGCCCACATCGTCCTGCCCACCTCATCCTGCCCACCTCATCCTGCCCATCCTGCCCATCTCACCCTGCTCAAAAGCACCCGCACGATTATTGTGTTAACAATGTCTTTGAATAACATTAATTGGGTCTGTAAAAGACTTGCAAAAGACCGATTTCTCACTACGCAGGACATCGCAGCACTGGAAGAACGCCTGCCAATTGCTTTTCAGGCCCGCGATTTGGCTTATCGGAAAGGAGTCCGTGGTGAGGCACTCGAGGATCGTCAAATAAAGAAACGATCTCGAGACAAGAACGCCCACCTCAAATATCTTGAAGTTTTCTCCAAGAGTCCGCACGTGTTTTTCTTCATTTTATCTTGGCCGTCGGCATCAGAGTTTGCAGTTCCTGTAACATCCAGACCATTATCAATTCGCTGCAGCGTTCCTACCCTACTGCTATCCTTGGCCCAGATGACAGAAAAAGAATTGAAGATGTCGCACAGAAACACGGGCTGAAACAGAATGAGCATTTCTTGAATTGGATGAAGATATTATTTGGGAGTAATGGTTTCCCAATCCACATGCTTGATTATCTCTAATATTCACTACAGGGCCAACCCTTTCCCTAGCCCAACTATCTTTCATTGCCGGGGACTTTCAAGCTCTGCACAGCATTTTCTACGATGAGCTGCACGGCCTCATCATGAAGTCCCCAAAACGGCTCGAGGAAGAACGAACTGGGGGTCTCACGATCCAAACAACCACGACATATTGCGCCCGAACTGTCGTGCCGAAAGTCAAATTTGATGACATGGTGCTGTGGCTTGATATCGCGCTCGACGAGAAGTTCCTTCAAGATTTATTCCCCGACTATCAAGACCAGCTGTTGGCAAAGGACAAAGGTGATGGCAATGTGTTGCTATCTCCAGCTTCAACTCTCCGTATTGAGTCTTACTTCAGACCAGTGGCCCACGAAAGATGGCAGGAAAGCAAACTTCGAGAATGGGAGAAACTCGGGGGACTCAATGATATGACCGCCGGTATCCAACTGCAAGTGCAGCGTAACGATCTCAGGAGTGGTACACTGCGGGTGTCCTTTTCGTGGAAGTGGCATCAGGAAATGCAGATTTTGTATTCATGTTCGGCATAAATGTCACCTTCGGGGGTTGTCGCGGCCACTTAGACTCTTTTCTTGTTGTATTCTCTCAGCTTCTTTCGCTGATAACTGTTTCCCCCATAAAATCTGTACGCCGATACCCTTGGGGACCACGATTGTGAATGTAGTCAGGTCTTCGCCTGCATTCGCAGTCCATATTGGAACGCCGTCTTCGGGGAAGAAAAGAGACAGTTCGGCATTCGCAAAGGTGATAGGTCTGCTCCTTTCTGTCGTCTATATCTATGTACAAGATCGAACGACTCGGAACATTGGTGAAATATTCTATGGGTATTTGGAGGTTTTGCACTCGGAGTCTCTTGTGACACATTAGCTACGTTATTAGATAAAGGGACAGGACTAACCAAAGCTTCCTCTGTAATACTTTCGGACATGATGGCGGACATCCACGATTTAGTCGTTGGGGATGAACAGGATAGGAAGCGAAGCAATAAATCACATCACGTGGGAGGGGTCTGGCCTAACGGGGTTACCTCAGGAACTCAGGCCCACTCACTTAGCGACCAGACGCAATGGATCACGTGGTTCTGTGAGAGGGCCTGAGAGATTTTTGGCGTAACAGACGGGAATACTTATATTTTGCACGGGCATACATATAATTTACATGTACTCTAAAGGATGGCCCACCAAATTGTGCCAAAAATCTCTCAGGCCCACACACAGAACCACGTGATCTATTGCGTCTGGTCGCTAAGTGAGTGGGCCTGAGTTCCTGCCCATCCTGCCCAGCCCATCCTGCCCAGCCCATCCTGCCCAGCCCTCTCGTGGGACTGGCCGCATGATATGTAACCACTCGAACTACGTGCTGCACTTCGTCCTACGTATATCCGCAACCCAGGCATGCCTCGAATAAGGTGTGCACGTCCAAAACAATGAGGAAAGACTTTGGAACTTCGTACAATGTGCCCCTATGGCAAAGTGTCGCCCTTACCCATACACACCACGACTTGAAACCGACGATGCAGGGTTCATCTCTTGTCATGGCTTGCATGTTCAGCGAAAATGCTTGTAACCAACCCGCTTGCGGGTTTTGTTACCTTTTCAAAGCCGAGCCTTGAGAGTTCGATCAGTCAAGATTGCATAGCCTCCGTATTTTTCCTATGGACTTAGTCGTTCTTGCCTTGCCGTAACTCTCCGGCGCAAGTATAAGTACTGTGGAATTACCCATCTGAGTCGGTTTGACACATCCCTTCCTAAAAGCTCCAGCATTCTTTCAAACTTTTATATTTCAACCCTGTCTTCACAGCATCAATCAGCTGAAAATGAGTACCGTTCCGAACTCTCTCGTTACAAACTTAGTTTTAGCTCAGCTCTACAACAAAGTCAAGGCACATGATATCGAGTATAAAGCAGATGCATTTTGGTTAAATTATCTTATTAGCCAGTTTCCGCAGAACGAAAACTTCGCACCGGTTGCTCAGTGGGGCCCAGACGGCGGCAATGCTCGGCACCCTTCTCAAAAACGGTGTGATATGGCCATTTTGGATTTTCGAGATGGCGATGCCACGGCCACATTATTGTTCTTCCAAACTAAGCGCAGAGGAGGAAATCTAGAGGAGGTAGAGGACCAAGTTCTGGAGTCAGCAAAAGAATACTTGGACAATCACACTGATACCTACGTTTATTGCATGACGGGATGGGAAACAAAGGCCCGGTGCTGGGTTGTGAGACAGACCAGGTCGAGACGTCACCGCCGATTGGCTCCTTTATTTGGACTGAACACCAAGGCTGACAAAAAATCTTACTACGATGCCAACTCCGAACAAGCCGCCTACATTACGAGATCAATTTTATATATCAAGGAGGTCTCAGCTGAATGGCCAGATCCAGAGACACCGAATGTTCTAGCCATGCCCATGGATCCGTAGGGCGTCCCAAGAACCACCTCTCTGGCGACCCCTTCTGTCGGGCAAATTTTCCATCTACTAGCTTCATTCACGAGAAAATTAGACAGTGATTTCACAAAATGCCCTGTTGCTTGTGTTCTGATTGTGTCTTCTCCTTGATCTGTGCCTCTTTCTCCAGACTTTTTATACCCAGTAAACTTCCTTTCGTCCGAGCATTTTACCCCTCATAATTGCTTTTTCCGGCTATTCTTTCTTTCAGGATAGCCGAGATGGTGGTGCTGGCAACTCCCGTCCAACATCCCAACTTCAGTGTAGATTCCGAGGCCCTGCTGGCCTCAACCATTAGCTGTCATCATAGCGGTTCCCAGCATCCTCTGCCTTCCCCAGCTACCTGACATTAGCAATGCCTACCGTGAATCCCACGGTAGGGCTTTAAGCAAGCTAGGCCACTCTGGCCATCTCTCATAGATTTTCCTGGGTTCCCAGTTCTTCTGCGAACATTCCCACCAGGCCATTCAATCTTGGAGAAGCTCAAGGTGCTCTGGGAGGTGCGCGTCCACTGTGGCATAGCTCCTACAGTGGATTTGCCCGACACCTTCAGGGCCGGTGGTTTGCCCTTTTACAAGGATGAGGGGGGCTGGAGTGGGGCTGATCTCAGCGACAGGCGCAAGCCAAGACAGTCAAATATGCAAATGTTTCGGAATCTTTTCGCCTTGTTTGCTCAAGAATCAATATAAATTTAGGCCACTGTGCCTTGAGTTATTTCATCAATACAAGACACTTGCCCCTTCACATCCTCCCGATGATTGATGACCCGACCTGTATCGCTTCCCAATGTGGACTATGCCAGTTCGACATTAACCCAGACGAAAAAATTGCAGTCTGTACGCTTCTTCCTTTTTTTCTCCTGTCAAGGTATTGTCTGAGTGCTGATTTTTGTCAAGACCAACCTGAAAATTGGGTACGGCTAGTTCCAAACGCGTCAGACCAGTGGATCTTGTGCGATGGACATGACTGCAACCATCCAAAAGGACTTGGGGTCGGGTGCCATTTACAATGCCTCTCAATGTCTGCCCTACGAACCCCGCAAGGCTTAATTGAGGCGAATCGACATACATTTCAAAGTCCCCAACAAGAAAAAAGTCGTCGTCGAAATTGGCTTGAAGGCAGCCTAGCGTCGCAGCTTTCGGAAAGCTTTACCGCTTCCAAATATAATTGTACTCGAAAGCTTCCGATCGACGTGTGCCTGATAGTAGCCAGAGATTTACTGTCGCTTTATGCGACCGGAATATCTCGCGGTTTATGGGCGCCACCCCAGAATTGCGAAATTACGTTGGATAAACCGATATGGTGTGGACTTGTTTCATTCGAGGGAAAATTGTACATTTCCTCATTGTCGAATTCTCGGAGCGAGCATCATACAACCTTATTATTCTGCCCACCAAAACCAATTGACCGCGTATTTATACAGGAGAACCACGTTGGCATTATCTCTATGCATCTGTCCGACTCGGACGTCTCACCCGATCTTCCTTCTGGGAATGTTCCCGGCATCTGGTGGCGGTGCTTAATTGTTTCTCAAGAAAGAATGATTCACGGCGAATCTGATGTAGGTAAAGCCAATAGACACCTTGAAAGGCCTCTAACAGCCTTTATAGGGCATTAAGCTTCGCAGCTTGCGAGTTAGTGATAACGACTCTATAGCATGGAGCGTGCCACCACCAAAAAAAGCACGATTTGAATATTTGGAGAACATGGTTTTCGACCCAAGAGAATGGCACGACAAAAAAAACCAAGGCGCGCCCCCCAACCGAATGGTCGCTGTTTCTTGCAATGACCCAGAAGTTGTTGGCTACTCCATGCTATGGAGCGGCCGGATCATGATGATTCATGCCCATAAGAACGGCGAAGATATGTCGTTCTACGTCACACAACCTTATACTTGCTGGTTGCATATGCCAATAGATCAGGGCGAGCTCATCACAGAGATTTACAAAGGCTGCGGTCAATTATATCAAGACAGCGCCCTAGGAGTTGGTCAAACCCCCAGCTAAGCTAAAGTTTTCGGCCAGAACTGACAACTTCCAGATAAAAACCGGTAAGGGTCGTTGTTTCTTGGCAGGTGTCTGCAACAGGCGCGCAAGGCGCTGGACACTCATGGACCGCCCAGGTCAAGAGGCCAGTCAGATGTTCTACGAAGCTTCACATACAGGTATCAACGCACTGGCTTTTGAGAATGACCATCACAGCACACCTAACCAAGAGTTCCAACCGCCCTTGCCACCAGCTACTTCCATACGCATGAGTCAACAAGATTACTTCTATTCATCTTCTGAGCTACGGGGCTTACAATATATAACTCCTTGTAGAACGCAGGATAGAAGCGGCATCACTGGTTTGCTTTTGTCTTTTGCTGATGGACACCGGGAGAGTGTGGGCCAGGTTCGTCTGGATTTACTCACCGAAGATCTGAATGTTAGTGAGAACCAGACGGTGGTTTTAGGGTTTCGGAAAAAGGAAGGGAAGCACCCATCTCCCTATGTGGCGCACATTGCATACCTGGACTCCGAATTAGGAAACAATTTCGTTTCTATTATGCAAATCTTTCGCAAAGGCAAGTTGGAATGGTTTTGGACTTGGTTTCAGTGCTACGTAATGTACGAAGGGCAGGAAAGCCCAAGACCTATATAGGTATCGCAATTGTCTCTTATCATCTTCACGAATTACGCCTCGCGATGATGTGGTCCAGCGTGGAAAGATGAATGTTCCTATTTCCCGGTGGCACAGTAAAGTATGATATATATTACCAACTTCAATTGACGACTGAAATCTATATGGCAGCATTACGATATTACTGTAATACCATCTAATTTAGTGTAAGAATGTCGCAGAATGAACTGATGGAGCACATTGGTCCCCGCACCTGTTGCACATGTCCTGCTTGAAAGCCAACACTGAATGTTCCTCAATTGCCAAAGGTTTCCTGCTTTAGGCAGCCGAAGAGGACCTTGGTCGAGCTCTTGAAGTGTTAATGAGAGCGCGTTTTGTGCACAGTACGAAGCCTTTCTTATTACCTGGGTTTCGCAACGCATTCAGAGGACAATGACAGGGAGGCAACGCTTTCTCTGACAAGAACGGAGGTGATCGAAGCATGCTTGGGTGCCACCGTTACGTTAATGGTTGTGCGCTCTCATACTTCCAAATCTATCATGAATGTCATGCCCTTCGATGCGGAAGGCAATGGCACAAGGCAGACGGAAAGCACGTCGAACGCATGCTGCATGCCATGTCAAACGGCATGGGACATCAAACGGCTGACGACAAGCTAGCGGCAAAAAGCCTATTTTCGTAGTTGTACAGCATGGCGGAAGGAGGCGGTACAGTAGAACTAGGATCTTTGGACGCCCCGCACATGAAGGCCTCCAGTTCGCGGAGAGCCGACCATCGCGTGCGCCAGACATCGTTGATATGGCACAAAGCCCAACGGTGACGATCAATGCCAAGCTCCTGGACGCCTAAAACAATTGCTGTGCGCAATTCTCAGTGTACCAAGATGCAAGCACCGCGCTGCTGCCCGCGCCGTTGTCTCTTACCAAGGACCAATCGAAGAGGACATTATTTCGAAGCATCTCAGTAAGTTATGTTGCTCAGCGTGGGCACAAAGTTATAAACCACTCCATGTCGCTCAAATTGATCGGTGCAGAATATAGCGACATGCACGGCGACACATACGACGACACACTACGGAACACATGAGGCTATCGGGAAATTGACCTTTGAATCAGGTTAACTATCATATTTCTAGGGATTGCTATTCCTAGGGACTGCTTGAATTGTGATTCGTTGCAACGACGAGGTATTCTGTCGGGTCCCGGTCCTTGACCCACGGCTGCCTCTGGAAGTACTTCGTCCTTCAGACCATGCTTCTTTCCGTGGACCCAGTCAAGGTGTTGCAGCCGTTGCATTCCTGGGATGATGATACAGCTCTCGGCTGACGACTCTCGTGACGCCTAGACTCGGCTTGCCGGCGACCTCTCGGCCTGAGATGCCTCCACACGACTTCGCCCTGCCGCCCCGCCACGGACTCGTGACGCTTATTCCCTGGCGACGATTGAGACGTATGTGATAGTAGCCCGTCAAGCTCAAGTTGAGAGCGGTCACGGCGAGAGCTCGCGTTCAATCGGCGCGTTCCTCAACTGGCATTCTGACTATGCTGTCGTCCCTGACTGCAGTCCCGCACTGAATGCCTCCCTTGACTCCGTTGTACAGGCTCAGCTTCGGCATCGTCATCGTCCGATCGTCGGCGTCACTTCTTGGCGGAGGTGCAATCCGGGGTGCGTGCACATGCCGGCACTATTGAGTTGGTAGCTCTTACGTTAATCATGGCGCCCTGAAGGAAAGAATATGGCGGTGATGGGACTTTATAGTAGAATTCGGAAAGATTTTAGACTATCTGCTTGGGCAGTAGGCAACAGCGTCTGTTGCGTCCTTTAGGAACGACTTGGAGGTACATACGGGGTTTCACGCTAAACTACTTTTAGACTACATGGGGGTCTCCTTATTTATCTTATGTACTAATACCGCGACACCCATTAAGCCTTCTACTGTATTGAATCGTTCGTTTTCGTTCGATCGGTTTGTTTAGTTCGATTTGAATTTTCGATCGGAATGTTTGATTTAGTCGGTTATATAACCGTTACTAAATTCCTTAAATTATCGTGCCCTGGTTTAGGGTGTACAGACGATGACGCAGCTTGAACTGGTTTAGGATCTGTTCATAATAACCCAGGATTTAACGATTTCGACGAAAATGAAGGTAGATAATTGCTACCATATGAAGTATCATGGTCAGTATCACGATGACTTGATGGATGAATGGGATCATAACGGGCTCATGTAATGTAATTCATTGAAGCAAGTCTGTGCAAATGTGATGATGATCAGAGAAGGTCTGTGATGCGGGGACCTGATGTGTGGAGCTTTAGTGTGCGGCAGGCTCCATCACATCAGGCATCAGGTGACCACATCATTAGGCAAAACGGCGCTTGCCTGAGTTTTGCGTGAAATGCGGAACAAAGGCAAGTGAAGATGCAGTTCCGCAGGCTACAGCTGCCCGCTTTGTCTATTTGAAATGAATCTAATGGTGAGGCCGACAACTTTAGAATACTCATCAGCAATTGGTTAGAAATTGAATACTTGTAGATAATGAGGAATTTTAGGTACGTACCGAGTTAGTGATGCTTTTCGCAGACGCGTTGTGATGTTACGGAAGGTGGGCAGCGCCGCAGGCAGGAGCCCGCTGCAAGCGGCCCCCGGCAGGGCCCCCAGAGGGAAAAAACACACAATGCCACTTCATGATCTATGAAAAATAAATTTTCAAATCAAGCCCTTCAAATCAAGCCTTTCAAATCGAGCCTTTCAAATCGAGCCCGCTGCAAGCGGCCCCCGGAGGGAAAAAACACATAATACTACTTTATATTTAGGAAAAATCTAAAGTAGCCAGGCTACCGCCGCTTTGCCTGCGCCTAGGATACTGACGAAGTCGGCAGCATCCCAGGCTATTTTATTTAAGTAGTAATGCGACTGCATCCTTCGCATATAACTGCGCGGCAGCAAAATCTCCTCGGCTCTAACACCAAGTTGGCTTGAAACCTTAAAGACTACTGTTAATAAGTAATTTTCCCTGCTCTCGGCGACGATCTTCGTTTTTGCCATCTTTACACGTCAATGCAGAAGTGAGGGACGTCAGTCAACGTAGCTTTTCGGCAATCGCGTTGGGCTTGCGGTTAGGTACTACTTTATTAAAACTTATTCGAAAATATTAAGACAAAACAGGCATGACGCGACGCGACCAGCAGCGATCCCCTGGCCTAAAGGCCAGTGTCAGCGCCACCTACGTAACGGCTTCCGTGAGTCTACTATCACCCGGCTTCTAAGTATCGCCATCTTTTCTTTGCACAATTTACTATCTAGACCGTCTATCACGCTATGTTCCTTTAATATCAGCTTGTCATGCTCCATTGTCTGTCGCTCAAGCTTCACAATTCGCGAGATCTCAATCGAGCGTTCGTTAAGTTCCTTAAGCTCGACTGTATATAGCGTGGGATCGCCATGAATCAACACTTGCGCTCGATTCCCGATAATCTTGTCCCGGATATATGGTATAAGAATAGGAGCGTTAGGTGATTCCGAAACACCGGATATGTTCAGCGTAAAATCTGAGAAGGATACTTCCCATGTTTTCGAGCATACCTTCCCCCTCTGAAATGATGAAGCAAAACGTTGTCCAAGGTCAAAATCTGTTAGGTAATATGGACTTGTTAAAGCCGCGACTAGATAAGCCTTTTGCTCCTGGTCATCGTGTTTGAATACCCTGCGAATATCTTGTCCTATTATGAATATAGTCGCCTCTAAATTCTTGATATCTTTAACCCACTTTTCGTCGTCTGGTAGTATCGCATCCCATAATCTATCGAAAGCATATGATCCGATATGATGATTAATTCTTTTAGATGATGCTACAAAACGATTCCGGTCTCCCTTAGAAGGCAGCATTTGTTTGATCCTTAGCAATAGCTCTGCGGGGAGATTTTGAAGCATGACTATCTCGATGTATTATAAAGGCAACTGTAGCCAGAGAGAATTTGTAGACTCGGTCAAAGGCTTTATACTAATGAATTCGAAGCAGCTGAATGTGAATAAACCGTGTTAAACCTAAGAATACTCCGTAAATAGCGTGAGTGCTATCGCCAGTGCTAGATGTATTTATATCTTGCATAATGGGGTTAAGCCACTTATAGCCACCCTCGTTCAGATGACTCTCTTAATAGACCCATTGTGTCGCCCAATATCCCTTATACCTCGCGAGACGCGTCCCAAATCTCTCGAAATGGGGCCTGTTCCCAAATTACCCTATCTATCGCACTGGTATATAGGGGGGTCTAAGACCACTAGAAAAGGTGGCATGGCCACGCCCAATTTTTTAGTATGACACTATCTCTTTGACTGCGGTAAGGTGCAGCGCTTTTAAATAAGACCCGCTTGTTTTAGGCTACCTCGCAGGTACCACTTTGGCAACAAGGTCAGCCACTGAACCTTCCACACTAAAATCGTCATATGAATGTCACACGTAGCGCACACACAATGTGTGCTCGGGGGCGCACACGAAGATAGGGGCAAATGATATTATAAAAAGCCTTGATTTTCTATATATGAAATTGACTATATGCGCCTCGATTTATAGAGGACGCCGGGCCCTGTGCATCGGGCGCGCTAATTCAATAATCCGAGCGCAGGGTGCTCGATTCACAGCGCCTTTTAGCACACGTGCCCTGTGACTAGTGCGACAACTCAGTAAAATAAAGCCTAAAGTGGGTCACCTTGCTGAACGGCTGAATAATTTTAATAGAATCGCTAGCTTGCCAGGAATCTACCTCCTAAGAAGAAGAAGAAGAAGAAGAATTGCTTTTCGTCTTTTTCCCGCATCCGCAAGGGAGCATAAGACGTGCTAGGCTAGCTACCAAGTTACTAAGTCAGGCTATAATAATGCGTACACATCAACCAGATTTTATGCCCTAATAACCTAGCCTCAATAGATATCTAGCTCCTCTGGCCGCTATTGGCGCCCTATTTTCGGTGGGATAGCTCTCGTCAGCGTGAACTTATCCATCAGTCAAGCCCAAGATTTTCCTAGCTAGAATTCTCTTATACCTAGCTAAAGCTGCTACCGCAGTCTACCCTCCGGTAACCAAGAGGTAGAAATAGCTAGGTATAGCAGTAGGGAAAAACCCTTAGAAGGAATCAGAGGCCTCTTGCTAATAGTGGGAAGCTAAAAGCCGGCTTGCCTTCAGGGAGAAAAACCTCCGCAGCTAGCACTATAGGATCTATAGCTCCTTGGTTCCGAAGGAAGCCATAGATCAAGTGATTTGTGGTGGTAGTCGGGCCAGCTATTCAAGGAAGATGAACGTCTCCAAAGGTCTTCCAATCTGCTGTTAGTGCCCAGATGGGCCTAATAGCTCATAGCGTGGCGTTGTGGCCTGAGAATTCAAGCGCCCTACCAAGCTGCTAACAGCTGCGGGGTAGCGAGAATTTTTTCAGGGGAGAGTTGGAATCTACCTCCTGCTAGGCCACAAGCAGCCTTAGGGTGGTTAGCTTCGTGAAGTTGGTACTGACCAGAACTTGGTGGTGCGTTGGCAAGAAGAGGCAATTGGGAACCGCTACGGTAAGGTATTGTCGCGTTCGGTCACAACTAACATTGACGTTAATCTCTTCGACATTGGTCCTGCATGCAGATCCTTGACGAAGTCTTCTCCGTTAAACATACCGCCTTGCAAGCCTCTTGTCAGGCGGACACGGATCCTCCTGCCCAAGCTGCTCGCGCGGCATATTGCACGCATAATGCACGCAAAAGGGTAGTGTTGCAAATCTTCTTGGCAAAATTCCTTACTAATGATTAAAAAGACAGCGGAGCTTTCTTTTATAGAAAAGCTAGTATGGTGACTGCAGAAGCAATTCCCTAACCCTGTTCCTCCGCTCCGTCCTACCCAGTGTGCGCGGTCTCCTCCACACGCTAGCAAGACAAAATTAACCGCTACCTGGTATAAGCAGCTCTAAGAATGCTTTAACGGTCTAACTGTGAGGGAAAAAAGTAGTGATAAATAAAGAAGGTTAAAGGTGGTGGGGGATTTCGGAAGGCAGGATTAGAGTTTAGATACTGCTTCTATTAGCGTAAGTAGGGCGTAGCTTTTCAAACAGCGGACGACATTTATTAAAGGAAGAAGAGACCCGTGCTAATCCCGTTTATTATGGTGCCGCGTCATTCTTCTTCGTGCATCTGCTGCATTATGCCTGAACATTCCTGCATTATGTAACCAGCACCCGTGCATCTGCAAACGCCACCCGTGCGCGTGATGCAGTGACTGTGACAGCGCATCCGTCTGCTCCCATCGATCCACAACACAGTGAATCCTGCTCCCGCACCAGTGCCCAGATCAGGTCGTGACGCGAGAGTCCGGGAGCCACGCGTTTCCTCGTCATGACCAGGGATTTTCGGCTACATGGAGCAATTAAACTAGTGCACATAAATGCGTAACGCATATAGCAAAATTAAGAGACGTTATCACTAAGTAGAAAGGTATTAGAATCACGAACGAATCTAAATTCACAGCAAGCTTTCTTTTTTTTGGCTTGTGATTAAGTCTGCCACACTTCTCCACACAGCGGGATTCACTGCCATGTTTTAGGGGGGATGACCTGTGGACCTACCAGAAAGACAAAAAGTCACCGACTTTGCCGCTCCAGCCAGCTGCAACAATAAAGTATTTATACCCTGCCCTGGTTCCTGAAATACGGCACCATCTTCCACCTTTAATCACAATCACCACCACGTTATACTCGCAGTTTAGTTATTCATTCATTCTTTCGTTTATACTCTAGATACCTTACAGCCATCTATAAAGGCTAGTGTCTAGTTTATCTATTCTGGCTACCCACAGGTTACCATGAAACAAGACTCGCAAACTCCTTATAGAGCTGTCTACGAGCTATCTACGAGCTATCTACAAACTTAAGCTGCCCTACAGCTACTTGAAATGAGTATACTCGTAATTTTAAAATTAGAAGGTACCACAAACCTAAATTAAACGACAAAGATAAAAGAAGAACTGAACGAATAACTGAACTATGAGTAAAGGAACATAAGGGATAAGAAGATGTCGCGGATTTGGTTCGAGAATATAATTTCGATGTTATCTGTAACTCTGCTCGGGCCCTTCTCTGCGATGAGATCTTTACATCTACACCCAAAGCTAAGATCCGAGCGCTTGAACTCATCACTAACGCAAAGCGCTGAGAGAGAGGCATCGGAAGCAGACCGACATCCATGACACGAATTAATTCGTCGCCCACAATGTCCCCGACTATGCCGTCAACGCTGGCGCTTGCTTCGCCTCAGATAATTCTAGAACCGGAATCCGACGGGGCACCCACGGCTACGACGGTCCTTGCTCGACCCCTGCTGTACATGTCGGATATCATACTCTAGATACAAGAGGGAATTGATATTTGGAATTAGGAGGATTCGACTGAGAAGAGGACATTCGATCCTAGGGCTATATGGCACTTGTTTTCGTCGTTAGTTTCTCACGTTTCCTTTCGTTATTCGTTTTGTCTTTTTTCTTTTATATATAAAGCCAGCCTGGCTCCTTATTTTTGCTGTCAGTTCCAGCGTTGCGCCATCCTTAGGAATCTATTCAAGGTACGCCACCCTAATAAATATAGTTAGTTAGTTAGTTGTATATTTATATCGCTCGCTCCTATAGGAGCTCTTACCTCGTAGGGTTCCTTGACCCTTATCCATTCATGTTATGTGGGTGTGTGATTATATGCGTATATTTTCCTTGTGATCCCTCTCTCTGCTTACTATTAGTAGGGCAGTTATAGGCGAGTGGTTAAGAATAAGCACGTAATAGCGCGTGTAATATAATATAGGGCACTTATGGAGAGAGAGAGAGAGAGAGAGAGTATGGCAGGCGGTAAGGTGATAGGTAAGAAGAGGGAAAAAGGGCGCTGCTACCCGGCCCGCGCACCTGCCTGACTGCCTGACTGCCTGATCTTAGCTTTAAGTGTAGATGCAAAGATCTCATCGCAGAGAAGGGCCCGAGCAGAGTTGCAGATGACATCAAAATTATATTCATTCTCAAACTAAATCCGCGACATCTTCTTATCCCTTATGTTCCTTTACAAGCTTTATTCTGATAAATAGCAGCATTTTGGCCCTAGAACATGTTCTTCAAGGCCAGGTACACTACCCTTTCATCTAGGGGTGGGGTTTTATTGCCCATAGCTGATGATAGTTTAAGCAGCAGCCGAGTTAGATAAAGAGGGGCTTCTCAAAACCATATAATAGTAATAAAAGTAGATATTTACTTAGAAGGAAATTCTAGTCTAACTTCAGACAAGTTCTATCTACTTATTTCATTTTATGTTTAATGCCGATATCTGTCAGGAATCGGCAAACTGCTCCCCGGGACTAGGGTAGTACTTGTTGCTCCGCCTATATTTTCTTTTTCTAGTCACGTACTTTGTGGACCTAGTGATTATCGCACATGTCTTTATCGTAATTCTATTACGGTATGGAAATGGGTGCTGTATCGATTTCATTGGAGAGAAAGCCGAAGGCGTCCTGTAGGTTGACATTGGCAGCAGATCTTGCCCAATGGAAAGATGACACGTTGGTAAAGGGACACGGCATACAGAGTATAGGAAAAGCAACTACTCCGTTACTACGTGCCGGCATTAATAATACAAGGACGTGAGAGATGGGCTACTAGCCTACTACTATACCTTGTCTGCACTTAAAAAAAAACACACAATGCCACTTCATGATCTATAAAAAATAAATCTTCAAATCGAGCCTTTTAAATCAAGCCCTTCAATCAAGCCCTTTAAATCGAGCAAATCGAGTCCTTTAATTCAAGCCCTTCAAACAAGCCCTTCAATCAAGCAAGCCCTTCAAATCGAGTAAATCGAGCCCTTTAATTCGAGCCCTTCAAACGAGCCCTTCAAACGAGCCCTTCAAACGAGCCCTTCAAATCGAGCAAATCAAGCCCTTCAATCAAGCAAGCCCTTCAAACGAGCAAATCGAGTCCTTCAATTCAATTCAAGCCCTTTCAAATCGAGCCCTTCAAAAGAGCCCGCTGCAGGCGGCCCCCGGCAAGGCTCCCAGAGGGCCCCCGGAGGGGAAAAAACACATAATACTACTTCATATTTAGTGAAAAATTTAAAATAGCCTGGCTACCGCCGCTTTGCCTGTACCTAGGATACCGACAAAGTCAGCAGCATCCCAGGCTATTATAAAGATGTAACCATGCGCAAGCAGGGTCACCTGGAAAAGAACACCCCGCGCACCGCATGGAGTGATCCCATTGTTAAGAGAGTCCTTCAGCTGTTTCGCCTGTTAGAATAGAGTGTAATGTTGTTTTAAAGTCATTATTCCACGTCTTTAATATTTTCCGGGCTCGGTCATGCTCGTCTTGCCCATAGAGGTAGACAAAATCCAATTTCGCTCATCCTTTGTCCCATTGCCCCGTCTTTCCCTACGCATTCTCAAAGCTCCTTAAGCTTTCCAAAGCGGATAATTCGCCTAAGATGCAAGATCATGGCATAACATGGTGTGGTGTGATTGGGACACCCCCTGAGTTTCATGAGTGGTAGACTAGTTGCGTGGATTGACAAGGCAACGGCTCCTAAGTAAGGGCGCTTAACTGCTTAGCAGCATACTGTTAGCTGTGACCCGGGTTAAGCCAATCTGTGCTCACTTCTAAGAAGTGTATATATTAGGGAGGTCGCCATCAGGATCGCCGAACGCAACGCACTTGACATGGTTGACATAATTTAGAAAGCTCACCTCTAGCTTTGACAAACAGGGAGCACGGCCGCCTTGGTTGAGTCGACATTACGTCCGATTTGAACACCACACTTGATCCTAACCATCTAGGGTCCATTTTACGGCCCTAGCTTTCTGTACATATGAAATTAACCAGATTATTATACATGCTACATCTTCAAACATCATGTATATGAGTCAGACACATGCAACAAGAATAGACCACCAGTACTATGAAAGTTGCAGAACATGGACCAGCGGGGCTATTGCTGATATGAGCCAAACTTGCGCCCGGGTATGGAGAGAATATATAAGAGTGCCCGAAGCAGCAAGAGACCTTACATCAGGGTAAAAATAGCACGAATGTTGTCCTCACTAAACGGCTTGGAATGCTCTGGCTCTAGATATCAATTACTACAGGATTTTCCTATCTATATATATTCTGCCATGATTTCAGTCGGTATGAGGCTGATTGTATCACCAAGTATATAACGTTGGTGGTTAGAATTTACAAGGCACACATTGCCTATCATTTGTTGCTTGTTACATTAATGGCATAGGGCCACAACCAGTATGTGCTAGCCATACTGAAATAGGTACGCCTGGGATCGCAGGCCATGTACGAGTATGCGTTAGACAACTGGCGCACTCCAACTATGTTCAGCTCATTACACGCAGCAACTTCTTCACTAGCATCTGCGCGTGACGCGGCTAAACATACCAACACTTTCCTTCTAGGGGCACTATGCCCCATTCACTCTCTTCTCTGCTTGGCTTCCCCTTATTTCCTTTGTTTATTCCCTGCTGTATTCACCTCTCGTACGATGGGGCGTAGCCTGCGCTATTTATTAGCACCTAGGGCGCGCACCTAGTGATTGGCATGGTTTCTAACAGTCTCCTAGCACCTAAAAGATTGTATGATAGAGGCTAGAAATAGCCGTGTATTAGGGACGCTGACGACCCAATACACCCTGTATGTAGGGCGCCCCGAGAGGCCACGATAGCGGGATGGATAGGGGAGGAGACAAGTTACAGGCACACGCGCGCGCGCGAGCGCCCTAGACAGCCCGGCACGTCTCATGCCCCCTTGCGGAGTTAGAAAAGACGATAAATAATAATAATAATAATAATAAAAAGTCGCTGATTACGATCATGTCTTGAGTCTTCTTTAGTTTGCACAGACGAAGTTGGATGACTGGCAAGAACGGAATCTGGAGCATTGTATACCAAAAACAGGCCGTTGTGTCAACCCTTCACAAATCGCCATCTGTCGCTTTGCATATAAACAGGCAGGCAAGGATTAGCATTATTGAGGGGTGCCATGCGTCTAATCAACAGTCTTAAAAGGCATGTGAGTCTTAGAAAACCACGATTTTGGAGCAGAAGAAATCCAGTGGGGTGGACATAAGGCAGGCTGCGCTTTAGAGCCTAATCTTCCGACCCCACTGTGCTGTTAGGTCAACACTACCCTCCTACAGATCGTAGGTCCTGGTCCTCCAGTCACCATTCTTAATCAATTCTGGTGCACTTGAACGACTCGAATCACAGACAAATATGAAGCAGGCACATCTAGTGCTTGGTTTGGGGTCGCCCCACTACTTATTAGGCTCGGATTAAGGTCGTGCTGAAATTCAACAAGCTGCCAAAGGGACGCAGAACACGACGTATGCGGGTCTGTATTTCGGCTTTGGTTCCTTTAAAGAGGGTATCATCTTAGGCGCGGGCTTGGACCAGTTGGTTCCATATGACGGCATGATTATCGGGCAATAGAACGCAGGGGCGGTTGGAGTCTCAGGCTTTAGGGTAATTTGTTTTGGTAAAATTAACGTGAATGCTCTGGGTTGGCGTATGGGTGTCCGTTACGATTCATGGTATTTGTTGGTGCTCACCTCGGTCATATATACGGCAGGTCCACCTTAGTTGTTTAGCAGCATCTATCTGACTTGGTACGGCTCACATTCACATATTCTTAGAGGGCTGCGATTTGGTGGCCCCCGTTTATGAGCTCGAATTGGTCTTTCTTGTATGGATTGACTAAGTCCCAGTCTAGGAAGGAAAGCACGTCATTATTAGATAGATTGTCAAGTTTATGTCCATGGCTGTTACGTGCGAGGTGGCCGCGCATTCGGAGGACGGCTCCGGTCCAGTACATGAAGCATGACTGTTGTTGAGTTGAGACTAGTTTTTTTCTCGCCAGTTCGGCAAGTGGCCAAACATTGGCAGCCGAAATCTGCCCAGTTTCTCCTGTCATTGCAAAAAGATATGGGTTTTGAAGGGGATAATCGTCGTACTGGCCACGAGAGGCCGCTGGCCAATGCTGAGGTCCTAGTGGCCATTTCTCCGTTCCCGCCGGAACAGTACCGAAATATTGCATATTGTTGAAAGATTGAGTCGCATTTACTTTGTGATAACAGTTGAAAGTGTGTAGCTCTAACGAAACAGCCAAGATTTCGTGGAACTAATGTGCGGTTAAGTACTGGTCTTGCTGAATCTTGCTGGTGTGCATGGGATGAAGCGCTTTGCCAGGGATGGAGGTTGGACCATTTTGGTGACTCTCCCTGTTGAGTAGATTATGATCCAGCGGATAAGTCCAGGGGTCCGAATAAGGAAAGGGTTTTCTTGCACTTTCTGGCCACGTCTCATAACCACCTGGGACTGCTTGCCACTGCTTGGATTCGTGGATTCACGGCTTGTGGTTAGACGAATAGCGGCTCGAGGCAGCAACCAGGTACAAACATAGTAGCACGTTTGTACAAGGTCCTGGTCCTTGTCCACGGATACGGGCCATGGTTGTACACAACTGGTGGTCTGAAGCATGCAGGGGATAGACGCATGGCCTGCCTTGCAAGATCTTGTGGTGGTAAATATCACACTATACAACATCCATTGCAGTTTCCGTCAGATTTTTGGCAAACCTGCCGTAATTCTATTAATAGAGTAAAGTTGACATCCTGTTCGAGGTAGAGGAGTGTGCCCGGCGGTACCGAAGCTGTGACAGGCCGCATTGGTCCTTGTAATCAAAGATAACAAGTCGAAACTTGGCGACCTGCTTTGATTTCGACCGCCTAAGGGGCATGTATTGGATGCGCGGATGGCGTTACACTAGGTTACTGATGTTGTTGGTGATGTGTTGGGTCCTCGTGTCAAAGTAAGTATAGATAGGTGCTATCTATATAGCTTTACTGTATTTTTACATAATACGAAGGCTTCTTTAATTTAGGCATTAATAATAAGCATATGGCATCTTAACGTTATATAGCATAAGAGCAGGAAGAGTGCCCGAGGTTCAACATCACGGACAAGTTATTCAAACTCCGCTCCCGAGACATGGACAATACAACTATGGCAGTTCCGCGGCTAAGAGGCAAATTTTTCGCCGAACAGACCGTTTCTGAGCAGTTGTTCGCACCACATTCGTAGTTTTAGCGTTGTTTGCTCGTTGAAGGGAAAATGGCGTTATGCCTCTGTAACAAAGTGACCTTGCGTGCTCAGGCATGACTTGTCATTTCTTATCTTTCCCTCCATAATAATACGTGTTAAGACACGCAATTCAATGTACAGCTCACAGAAGGTACTGTACATTGCCTTCCGGCTCCGGGGCGTCGTTCCTCAAGCTTTCCTATCTACTTAATAGGTGAACGAACTCTTGTGTTGAAGGGTGACTTTTTAAATGAGGCCCACTCTTGAGAAAACTTCTGCAGGGGTTCAGTAAAATCTTGACAGAGTTTTTTATATATGCTAGGATATCGTGGAAACCTCTTTATCCCCACGGCATTCCACAGCATCCATGCGGTCGCATTATGCATGGCCATGGGGCTGTAGCGCAGGCTACAAAAAAGCGACGCTGACAACATTCGCCTGGCTAATGAAAGACATGCGGTGAGAGAAGCCGGTAAAAATGGCGGCAAATATCTCTGAACGTGCTCTGTCGGATATTCCGCATTAAGGCTGTCAAGCACTGAAGTTTTGCGAAATCTCCAAGCCCGTTAATGAAATTTTGGCAAGGAAATCTCTTAAGTGAAATCAATCGTTCCGCGTTCGGCATTAGAATGGGTATCTCCGGCATCATGCGCTGGAAATTCATCTTTGTTTAGCGACATTTGCTGAATTTAAGGGGCGGGAGCTTTTGTCTGCCATAGGCCATTATGTCAGAAATGAAACGGTCATATCTTTCCTAGACCGTCCGACCTCGACGCGCTATCCTTGATTGCATACCACTATCAGATGCATACTTGATGAAGTTCGCATAGGTAGCTAATGCGGTCATCCGCTACAAGCTACAGATCTCTAGGTGTCTCCTGCCAACCCCGGTATTAATATTTACGACATTGTGCAAAACCTCACCTCTTCGCCGGGATAGGATACAGTTTTATTGGTTTGAGAGTGTGAAATACTGCCCCTTCCCGGTTAGACTGTACATACGGTAGCGTACTTGTAGCATTTCCTCGGGCCCCCGTAAATTTGTGGCTTCAGAAGGCTTGTTTCAGCTGGTACTTGGCCCACTTTTAGTAGCAATGTTCTGTTAATATCCGCTCCGCTAAACCGGCTTTGTGTGTGCAATGGGGCGAGGACGATTACAAGTCCACCCTGGAGCGAAGACAATCAATTCTTGTGTCTTACGAGTAAGGGCTGTATTTCGGTGTCCTTGTATCCTAGCGCCCATGACTGCCATGCGGCAGACTTCTTCCACATTCTCACCACCTACCTGAGCCGCGGCACTGTGCCCCACCTTGCAGTAATAGTGGAGCAGGTAAAGGGACAATAAACGGCAAACAACGGGTCTCCTTCCCGTCACGCTTTATGCGCAAGTGCAAGGGTATTCCATCGGGCAAGATTTCCATGTCGAAGGCACAACGTGCTTGTAACACCCGAAAACCTAGCCGTACATCAATCTATCAGTCTCACACTGCTCTTTTCTTGTTACTTATGCTCGCCTGACATCTGCGGACTGCTTCTGCTGGGACAAGGCCTCGAACACAGCCTATGACTTCGCTCCATGTCGAACGTCCACGAGGGAACATATTCAATAGTAAACAAGACCAATCGATACAGAGACATGCGTCGTTGCCAAAACGTCAAACGTACTGGGCCCCTGGAATGCTCAGGTTGTTGACCTTATGCTTCCCGGCTTGCAGTGCCATTGTAAGGGAACAACTAGGTACATTGGGGATTTGATACTATGTTACTTTTAGACTAGAGGTGGAGCCGAAACGCACTGTCCATGGTGGTTCGCAAACAATCACAACAAGGTTTGCACAGCCAACGGTATAGTATACACGGGCCGAGCGGCATAGACATGGACAAGCTTGCCACGTATGCGCACCATACTCTGAGCTTGGATTCGGCTAAATATGTGCAAAGGCCAAGGGTGTACCATTGACTGTCTCTAGGCATGGCTGAGGGACTCGAGGCGAAAGGTACCACGAGCACCAGTGAAGGTACAAACTTGGTCCATGCCATCCTGTACATGGGGTCCGACCCGGATTGGCAAAATAAAAATCTCAGGATGTATTCTGTTAATATCAGCCAAGCTACTTGTTTTACATTGGCGAACAGTTCAGAAATTTTACAGCTGAGTTTTGTTTGTAGACCGTCCTAGAAGTCCGCTCCTGCAGCCCGCCAACATTAACAAGGCTGTGACGATCCCCTGTTGACATGGGTCGGCAGGGAAAGCCGAGTCAAATTAGTTGAGTACACACCACTGTGGCTCCTGGGCTGCTGGGTGCATGGCATTGCGCCCACTCTGGCAAGCAAGGCACCGAAGTTGTCGCACTGGTATATAGGGGGGTCTAAGACCACTAGAAAATGTGGCGTGGCCACGCCCAATTTTTTAGTGTGACAGAAGTGCCCCCACCCAGGTCTCCACGAGCAAAAACCTAGGGAGCTTAGTTTGCGGAAGCATAACGCTTCAGTATAGTACTGTGGCAGGCGTATGTTACGATGATCTTTGAATTTGCCCTGTAGCTTTTTTTTACTGTTGCACATGGCAAACATCCTGTACCCTGCGTACAGATGCATGCCAGTCCTGCCAGTCATTTGCCTTTCTGAGTCATTACTTTCGAAAAAGGAGTTTTCCTCATAATCTTTTCTCTAACTTAGGCCGTGACCCAGACTGGCCTTTCTACATAGAGGATGTGACATGACTGTTTAAGTGTTGCTAATTTCGAACGAGAAAAGATGTTCTCGGCCACGGTCACCCCCGTGGTGAAATAGGCCACGAACGTTTGAATATATGCCTATAAGAACAGGAACATGGCACCCATCAATCGCGTCTAAAGAGTAGTAGCCTAAGCAATCCTTAGATTCTTCCTCATGCTTGCGATAAGCAGCTATCACGTCTACGCGAGAGCGACTTTAGAAACGAGCGATACAATTCCAGATCGACATCCATGTCCTACCAAATCCAAATCCACCCCACAGGATAACAGCTCGTGTCCGGAAACTCTACAAATCCCACCGCTCACCGTTTCACCAGGTAGCATGCAGACCGAAAGAGATACCGCTACAGGAGATGGAGTCTATCTAACTTTGCACGGTAGCGCCCTGAGACAGAAGGGTGAAGGCCATAAGACATGGTTATTGGGAGACCAGAGACCTGGGACGCGGGGTGGCTGCCAGCAGCTTAGCTCCGTTGTAGCCAAGCAAATGGAGCATTCGACTTTGCCTTCAGGTCTGAGGAACATCTTGTCCACAGTCTTGTGCTCCAACTTAGCAATCGACTCATCGACCACACCTAGTGCGACGGAATACGATTGAGATTATTCGAGCTCTTCAATGATCCGACCAGGGGCTCCTTGGACGTAGACAGCATCTCCAGTCACAGGCAGGCCGACATGGCTCAAAATATTCTTCACACTTTGGGAAATCTCGTCGTTCACGGCGTTTGAAACGATTATGGGCGAGGTAGATGTGCATGTGGTGCACTGAATTCGTTGCCCAGGGGAATTAGTATTGTTTGACCTGTTCAAGCCCTGGACCACCTAGATGCAACGATTAGCGTGAGAGGACTTATCAATCGGATATGGCTGGCTCCTAGTTTTCGAGACACCTACGATTGCCGTAAACACGCTTTGACAATAGGGACACTTCGGGCAATTGTCGACTCGGTACCATTCTTTAAAACAGACCTGGCAACGAAGCAACTCACGCCTGGTGGTGGCATCGACATGCTCAACGTGGTCGCCTCGAGATGATGCCATATCGGACAGAGCAAGGGCGCCGAGACATACGCACACGGCGAGGATTACGAGTTCCATTGCACGGAGCGCCATAGTGAAGTGTGTCGAGTGCAGTGAGGAGGAAAGTTAGATGCGCAGATTCTTGATACCAGCCATCTGTTAGTCCAGGGTCTAACGGAAGCAAAAAATAGGAGCAGGAGACCCACTCAAGACACTAGGACATGTGCAGAAATGATCTTCGCGACCCCTTGCCCCTGCGAGGGGCAACTACAAAATTCGCAGCCGGCGAAAATTGAATTCGCAGCCGGCTGCATGAGAACCCGGTCAGTAGTATCCACATACATTTTTATAGTGGCTATTACCACTATAATCTTTTTCCATAATATTCTCCAGCGCGTTCTCCAGCGCGTTCTACAGCAATAATATTATTAACAGCACCATCATCAACACCAGACGCGTGGCCGCGCAAGCTTTTAACATCTATTAGAGCAGGTAGTACGGAGGTGCATTTTAAAAGTAATGATAACGCCACCACGCCATAATCTCACAAGAACCAATACTCGTGCCACGCCCCCACCTTTAAGCCGCTACTAGTAATTTGTACGGGGTGACCCCCGTCCCTCTTTATATTCATTTCCACCTTCTAATTCAATAACCTTCTGAACATGACGGACAAGCCGTTCAATCCAGCCTTGTATTGCTTCTTGAGGCATCTCAGACGAACAAGTCTGCCAGGCCTGAATAGCTTCCTTCCGGCTCTTTGGGGCACCATATCGGGTTGTTCGTCTCTTCATCCAGGGCCATGCAGCTTCAATTGCATTCAGATCCGGCGAATTTGGACACCATAGAAGCCGCTTATCCTGATGAAGGTCATATATTTGCTGCTGAATTTGATGACTATGTGCCGGAGCCTTGTCTTCTTGAACTACTGTATTTGGCCGGCTTTGAAGGCATTCCTTTGCAAATGGAAGCAGCTTTGGTACCAGGACCTTGGTTTGATAAGACGGCCATCTCATCCCTACCCCGAATCGCCTTAAGCCTCTTCAGAATGACAACCCAGAGGGCGACGGCGCCGCGAATGAAGACGATTGTCCTTCGAAGGATAATGTTTTCGAGTCTAAAACTTGGGATAGCGAAGACTTTGAACAATTCTTATCCATAATCGAGGACAGACTCAATTATATCTAGCGAGCTTGGGAAGGGGTTCAAGCTGGTTTGCATAGCGTAACAAGCACATATCTGGGTAGGATTTTAAGACGCCCCAGGTGCCATTACACAAACCCCTGTTTTGGGACCTAGGTACTATTGACAGAGACCCCTGAAACAAGACTTATTGAACAACAGGACGATCGTGCTATGCCAGTTCAAAAACGAGAAACACGTCTAATTAAATGCAGGTCATAACTATTAGTTTGCGTGGCATGTAGACGCACCTTTACACCGGGAGATAAAGCAATCGATCATCTGCGTAAGACACGTCAACTTTCGCGCACTATCCTGAAGGTTATAAGAGACTACTTGCATCTAGCACAACAGTAGATAAATCCCCCCCTCTGTTCAGCGGCTATCCTCAGGGTTATTGATTGGTGATATGAATTTGAGGCCCCATATTCGCAGTCGCTTCTCTAGATACCTCGTAGTCTTCCAAAGCCAGTGATGCCCTCGTTACACGCTCCGCTTTCCAGGTGCTGTACTAACCCGCTCAGTGTTGTGAAGGTCCGAGTTGCCTTCGACGTACTGGACTCCCCCACAGCCAAATTAGCTGGGCAAAACACAAACGGCTCGCAATGAGCTGCAGACTGGAGATGATATTGGAGTGACTGCTGCGTTGGGAATGGGCGACGACCTGGGTTATAAAATGGACAGCGACGGTGTGAAGATTGAGAAATGGCCGTGGCCCAGCCTTTCACGCTGCCATCTTCCGGGGTCCAACAGATTTGACTGGAAGAACTTAACGGAGTTAGGACCGGGATCTCAGACACAGAATCTGAGGCTGCCATCCGGCGTGGTGATATAGACCGTAGCTCGTTGCTCACTTTTTGCAACATGTGATAAGTAGGTTCCTGTATTTTAGTGACTAGCCTGTCCGTATCTTGATCAATCACAATGCTTTTGACTCTTTTATAATTCATGCCGGATGAGCAAGCTCCGCTTTCGAGGTGGTGAAGCAGCGCAGAGGGGGAAGGAAAGTTCTTTGTGCATGCCGCGCTAGTGTAACTTGGTTAGCGGCTGATGAGCCAGAGATTTAAGACGCTGTTGCAGAGACTTAGGAGTCCTGAATTTTCGCGAACATTTGATGCTGGTGCACGGGTAGCGTGCTTCTGGACCATGGGCTTGCTGTTGCGGAGGCTGGCTGAGCGTAGATTTGATCCGAGTAGCAAGTGGTCGCCTGTGAACTTTGTCTCGAAGATGCTGGTCTAAGGCACTGGAGCTTGTAAAATCGCGATCACAATCGCAGCAGCGGAATTCGGTTGAGTGTCGCGAGCTTTGTAAATGAGAAGTCAAGGCCGAAGAACTCCCAAAAGCCTTGTTACAGTCACCGCAATAGCAATGGTTTTTCGCCTTCTGATGATTCTTTAGCAAAACTATGCTCATGAATCTTGTTGCACATCGCGGGCATTTGTAGTTGTGAACATCGTTCTTATGAGCTTCCAGGCCTTTCGTTGTGCCAAGGACTTTGTGACAGTGCTCACAGAC
Source organism: Sarocladium terricola (assembly GCA_029379155.1). Taxonomy (NCBI): domain Eukaryota; kingdom Fungi; phylum Ascomycota; class Sordariomycetes; order Hypocreales; family Sarocladiaceae; genus Sarocladium; species Sarocladium terricola. The sequence continues at coordinate 1,145,954 of JAHKSO010000010.1, forward strand.
GCAATGGCCGGTTGCTTTCTTGTGGTCTCGAGCGGACGTCTTGTCACCGAAACGATGGTTACAAACGTCACAAGAACTCATGATGTCGAACTTGAATTGTAGTGGGAAAGGAGAGTGGGTGTTGCAAACTACGGGATTGCCTTGATGTCATGAAATGTAATGGTAGATGAAAATGGCCGCATCTGTTTAGTGTGTACTGTACCTGAACATTCCTTTCTTACTACATTGGAATGGAGATGACACGCAAGAGCAATCCGCTGGCGCGGGGTGGTATCAAATCAACTAAAGTTCCTTTACAGTTTTGTAACTGGACCTTGCCATTGGTGCAGGTAAGCAAGGGGGGTGGGAAACTGACGCCCAGCCTAACCAGATATGCTATTTGTACGGAGACATGCTTGAAAGCGGAAGAACTTAGTTCGCCAGATCCGAGGGCGTGTGCGCGATGAATTCCCCCAATTATCTCCTCTTAAGATTGCGACGATCCTCTGATTAAGCTGTATTAAATATGTTTATATCATTAACATTACTAGTATAGTTGATTTTCTGCCGTAGCATAGGCATAGTTCTCTGTTAACGCATGTTTCTGCTAAGTCACAGAATCGCGATTCTAGTGGAGTTCGGGATTACCGGCACTTAGGAGTGTCGACTAGCCTCTAAAAATGCGCCACAATCCGCTGCTTTCGGTAATCTTGTAAGAGGCGTGCTATTTTGTAATGTGCAAATTTGTTCCTGCATTCCTTGTTAGAGGAAGTCTCTAGTCATGCTTGAGTGTTATGTGTGTGAGGATACGACCCGTCCCTCTGCTGTCGAGACACAGGACACAATTGACATTACATTTGCGATGAAAATTTTACATGAACGGTCATATTCACCAGAAGCCTAGTCAACAAAGAATGCACTGGTTGGCCAACCAACCTCTCAATTTGCACCACATATGACCAAAATGTGATAAAAATCCTGTTTGTATCCCTCTACCATGCGGAGCCATTAGACATGACAGACAGGCCTCAAAGGCCAAAGGGCCAAAGGTATGAAGAGATTGTGACGACGATAGTTCGGGGGTATTGGTAGCACAAAAAAAGCCGGGAGCGTCATTTCAGAGCAAGATTATCTTGCGTGGCATTATAGCAATGACCAATAATGGATTTGGTTTAGCATTTTTTATAAAATGTTGTTCGGCTTTCCACGGTTGTTTTCGGAGCGTAGAATGAAAACAATAAAACTCCTATCTGTCCTTACCACCGAAATCAGCCTTGTGCTATTCCTTATCGAACCTAAAGAGCCACATCTGTTATTAATACTGGAATGCGTTGCTATGATATTAATACTGTAACGGGAAGATATTTTCCTTATGTAGAACATCCTGGTTCAATATAGATTTATTGCCTAGCTGAGTCACTATAATAGCCGTAATAAACAGTAGAAAAGTATTATACAATATTATCCATTTAACTTGTCATCTTCCTAAGAGATAACTGGAAAATTGATGGGGAAAATAGATGCCAATTCTGTCCCCAATGCCTGTGCCACGATTAAGTTGCAACTGGAAAGCAAAATTCTTTTGGGATGTATAATAAGAGGTAAAGATGTGGCTCACAAGATGCCCAAATCCGGATCCAATCGTCAAGACGGCACCGTTTTTCTGGCACGACTGACTGGTAACAGACCTTTCCCAGCACACAACAAACGTTGAAGTTGGTCTTGTAGAATCTTATCTTGCGGCCCAACGACGTGGACATTCGATAGAGCTTGAAATGCTCTATGAAAAATCAGCTCCAAGAGACTCTTGAGGATCTCGCGGCACTCAGATTGTTTCTTTGTATCAGGTCCAGCCCAGTGCTCGATATGTCCGGCTTTGTAAACGCCAGGATGGCAGCCTCTGTACAATGGTATCTGCCGACCGCGGACTTGAACGTGTTTTCGATCTGCCGATGGCGGAAACGTAGAACTCATCTGCCTGACAAACGAGTTTCTGGCGCTGGCTGTACAGCACTGGCAGGCGATGACAACTTTGGGGTCTAGCTCGTGTACCATCTTCTGAAACACGGCGAAGGAGCGCTCGTCTCTTTCCATCATTTCCTGAGTTGGTGTCTTCGCTCGCTGACGCGCACTAAAGAAAACTCTAACGTCGAGAATGACTGTATTAGCAAGATTGCGTTGGCCGCCGGAAGATTGCTTGAGAAATCGGTCTATCTCTCTCAGGGCGTGGGAAGCAGCAGTTGCTTCTTCCAAGGTCGTTGGTCTGAAATACTCTAAAGGCTCAAGGAGGACCACAAGAAGATCACCCCAGCCCCGAGCTAATGCCTCAGCAAGATCTGCTGACTCTTTATTAATCCCAAGTATTGCTGCATACTGCCTTTGTGTCTCCAAATAGCGATGAATTGGCTGTTGTGGTTGCGGGTTAGTGTATGGCCTCAATGACGAAGCAATGTTCAACCCGCCCATATTTCTGCGACTTGAGAACGGTAGTTGACGTGCTTGCGTGTCTGCCTAGGCTTCTGAGAGTTTGCGAACGTTTGAGGCGAGTCGGCCGAATATGTGCACGAAGTAACTCACGCAGGCGACTTTAAACTTATCAGAAGTAGAGTGCAGCCTCGTTCGTCATTGTGAAAGAAGGCATCCATAGTCCTGCAGTTAATAAAGTTTCGTGCCAATAGTTTTAAGTTTCCCACGCCCTATGCGGTAAGAAAATCTGCACGCAAACGGAAAATGAATGAGAATGCAGGAGATACGAAAAATGCCCGCAACCTTTCAAGGATAAAATATAGAACCTCAATACCGCGGTCGTCAATGCTAGTCCTAAGGTTTTAGAAAGGAAAAAAAAAAACATTAAAGAAAAATAATAAATACATACAAGAAAAAAATCTTATTATTAATAACATATAGTAATCACAATGACAGTCGACAAAAAGAAGGAAGTAGGGGGTATACAGGAAATGGATAATCCGGAACGCCTTCGATATTTCCGCGTGATCGACCAACTCCGCGGTTTCGGTATCAATGAAGACTTACCACTTCCACAGGCAAGTTGTTATCCTTTATTGTGCTTAACTCTTTTCTAAAGCATATTCTAGATTGTAGTCGTTGGGGATCAGTCGAGTGGGAAGTCATCCCTACTTGAAGGTCTCACGGGTCTCTCGTTCCCTATCGCTTCGGACCTCTGTACAAGGTTCGCCACGCAGATTGTACTGCATCGAACACCTGGAGAGAAAACTTCGGTCAAAGCCTCTATCGTGCCTGGTCCGTCCAGTCTCGCTGATGAAGAACAAAAACGACTATTGCTGGAGTTCGATATGCAGATGGATGCTGAGGAGCTCAACGGGGCTAAATTTGCTTGGATTCTAGACGAGGTATTTGTTATATCAAATTTCATGAAGTCAAGTTAATAATATCGGCAAGGCCGCGGAATATATGGGTTTGCCAAATTCGGATGACCAGGACATTGAGGGCCTGTCGAAGCGCTTTTCAGACGACATTCTGCGCATCGAAATCTCAGGGCCCGATCAACATCACCTGAGTGTAGTAGATGTGCCAGGACTTTTTCACAGTATGATCGATCCTCTACGCATGGCGTTCTGTATATGATTGCCGTCATACTGACCCCTCAGATCCCACCAAGTATCAAACTCGGGAGGATTTGTCCGTTATTCGGGGTCTCATCGAGAGATACACGACTGATGCGAGGACTATTATCCTGTAAGAAATACAAACAAATCGAAGGAGTCTATACTGACTATTATTAAGGGCGGTCATGGATGCGCGAAATAACTTGGCGAATCAGGAGGTCTTCAAGATGGCTCGCGCGGCCGATCCCGGAGGCAATCGTACTGTTGGCATCATCACCAAGTGCGATGCGCTGCAACCTGGAGACGAAGATGGGGTACGTACTGTAGAATCAGCCGTCCTTATCTTGTATGTTGTGGGAATCCAGACTGACGAGAAGTTCAGGTGCTCAAAATCGCTCAGAATAGTGTTGAGCATCTCCAGCATGGGTGGTTCGTTGTGCGGAACAGGTCTACCAAGGAGATACAAGAAGGCGTTACAATGGCGCAGCGGCATGAAAACGAAAGACAATTTTTCCAGAAAGCTCCTTGGAATGCACTGCCAAAAGATCGAGTGGGCGTGAAGGCTTTGAAACCTTTCCTCGGCCAATTGCTGTATGAGCACATTCGACGCGAATTCCCCGCTCTGGTCAAGGAAATCGAAGCCCTTTATCGAGAGACACAGCGTAAAGTGGAAGCTCTTGGAGCTTCTCGCCAAACCGCAGCAGAACAACGCCAGTACTTGACTCGAATGGCAAATCGGTACCAACGCAACGTGGAAGATGCCCTTATGGGAAACTATGCTGCAGATCTCGATGTGAAGAGCAAATTGAAGCTGCGAATGCATCTTCGTGACTTGGCGGAGCAATTCGAGAAGGATTTACGGTCCAAAGGACATACAATTCCTTTCCAACAGGCGGATGGCTCGGTTGATATAGACTACGTTGACGAGGATGCCGACCTAGACGTTCTAGACATCATGAAATGGATTCAGCAAAGATACAGGGACTCTCGCGGTGCAGAGCTGCCTGGAACCGTCAATCCGGCGCTGCTGATCAATTTGTTCCGACAGCAAACGGTTCAATGGGAGCATATAGCTGGGGGCTACCTCAATCAAGTGGTCCAGCTCATTGCAGAGTATTCTCAACTAGAGTCTCACCGAACGGAGGAAGATGAAAACATTCGGGCTTCACTGGAATCCATTTTAACTTCCCGCATTAAGTGCGCGAAAGCCTCGGCCAAGAGGCAGCTCACAGATCTGTTGCACGATGAGCGAGGCGGAATTTTGCAGACTGTGAACCATTATTTTGCGGAAACCCTCGAAAATATTCGACAAGAGCGGGTTATAGCTCGTTTGCAATCGCTCGGCTTTTATGACGGAATGGCCGACCCTATGGATTTCGGAAAGCTAACCAGTGCTATGCATCTTAGTAACGAGGACCAAGCTGTCCTTGATATTCATGATGTGCTGAAAGCCTATTATAAGGTGGCTATCAAAAGATTTGCAGATTACGTGGTGGTCTCCGTGGTAGAAAGGTTAACAGGTGACCAGGGAGCACTCAGATTCTTTTCATCAGAGCACGTTGGAACCATGACTGATGCTCAGTTAGCAGAGATGGCTGCTGAGAGTTACACGACCTCGACTGCAAGGGTGGATCTTGAGCAACGGTGCGAGAGGTACCGCAAGGCACTTCGTGTGGCCAAGAGTGTGTGAGCGGCTGATTTGATTTTACTTGATGTACCCCCGGACTAGGTTTTGTCCCCTTGCGGTTTCCCTGGTCTGCGACGTGAATGCGGGGGGTGTTCGCCAAATGTTTACTTCCGTTTCACAATGAGCATTGCTATTAATACAGTATTTGCACATATCTATCTCTATTTGCAAAGATATGTCTGTAAGTACGGGCCAAATCAATTTTGGCCTAATCCCGTGCAATTAGCATACTGAACCAATGCCCCCTCAATTCGTCCAAAAGTTAATGATGGTCGGAGTTCCCCAACTTTTCCAGCGACCACCGTGTTTGCTTTTTTAGGACATCAAACTCCAACGGCTAGCTTCTCCGATGTTTAAATGCCTCCAGATATAGAGGAGTGTGCTTCCACAAACTGAGGATGTGGTGTCCGTTCTTAGAGGACAGCAAACCTAGTGTTAGTGTGGGAGGATTACGGTTTGTTTCCGTATTCATCGGTGGTCAGCTGTAACAGATTGTATGGCGCCGGCACTGGCCATGCCCCTGGAAACTGCTTGTGAGAATAATACAGGCACTCCCCACCATCACTGGGCCCCTGATTATTTGCAGGTTAGGGCTGGTGGCTTGGGCCAATTGCGAGCGTTATTAACCCTAGCGGGTCACGAAACAGGGGACCACGTTGACGACACATTCCTTTTGGTTTAGCCGTGCACAAAAGTGCTGTGCAGCCACTGGATTTTCTGACGTGGCAGTTGCTTGGCATTTGCCCGCCCCTGCCCTGTTCATCCAGCTGGAGACTTCTGGATGCATGAGCCCACAAGCCCTCCACAAGAGCGTGCGTGTAACTGGGGAGACACTCTTGCTGCCGCCGGACAATTACCCGGTCCTGTTCAGCTTGTTTCGTCCTTCTGTATCACCGTGCCAAGGCGTAGCTCTTAGGAGATATTGCTGGCTTAGATGGACATTTGTGGGAAGTCGTCAAGCAGAGCCCAGAAGTCTCTGAAATTATAAGGAAGCATGAGTGCGAGATGCTGATCTAACATGGCGTTCTTAAACGGCTTTTTACCTGCTAGGTTAATAAATCACGGTCACTGACTTAGTTAGGAGATGGCCGTTATTGTTGTCTTTGCCGGTCGCTGGTCGCTGGTCGCTGGTCGCTGGTCGCTGGTCGCTGGTCGCTGGTCGCTGGTCGCTGGTCGCTGGTCGCTCTGGCCCAGCCCCCAGTAGCGTTCCTTATATATTGTCGGTTTGTAATGCAATCATTATAAGGGTTTCTGTCCGAGTAGAACTAAGATATTTAGTCTTTTTTAAATTCTTCCGTATCCACCACACCCAGCTGGGAACAGTGCTTGTCTTCGCCAAAACAAGAAGGAGAAGACTGCAGCCTAAACTTGAAAAATCCTGCTTAATACAGATTTAGGAGCATGCCTAGCAATAGAGAGATATGTTGTGATATGGGCTTTAAACAAGAGTACATCGGCAGGCAGGGAAGATTAAATTTGCGTAGGCCAATGTGTAGTTCTACCTACGAGCCGTAGGTCAATGACAGGAAAGATCGCGTCTGCCACGTACTATTACTAAATGGAAGTGGCTTCATGACACATTAGTCGGCGTCAAAGTGAAGTGGAGCGGGACCGTTCTAGAATTATTGGTACTAATTGGTCAGGGCCATCGGTGAGACCAATTCGTCGCGCATCCCGCTTGGAGAAGATTAAGTCGCCCTGCTGCCGGTGCCATAAATCAAGCTCACACCCCTGTAAGAGCTCTTCTACTCGTAGTAGCCGGCACTGAACCTTCTCTCACCAACAATGTCCATGAGTTTGCTGCAGGAACTGGTGCAGAACGGAAATAAACTTAAGGAGGATATCTGGTGCTATAATGGCGCGAATCTTGCTATTCGCGAAGCGCTCCAAATTACAACCGAGCTTAAGACAGAGCTCAAAGTTCTAAACGTCCTATAGATAACAGCCAAACTGCTCTAGCAGCATCTAAGCAATAAACCACTTCCAAACCAACAGGCTACGAGGGTAAAGCATTTCATCAAGTTTGTATTTAGGCCACCCTCACGGGGTAAGGACAGACAACTACAACTGCGAAGTTTAGATTGCACCTTACTAAAGCTTTGCGGGTTGTCGTACACTGCTCAAGAGATATTTGAAATGGACTTGCACGAGTTCAAAGTTCTCACTACCAGACTCCTAAGCTTCGCCAAGGTTCACAACCTTGACTTTGTCCTATGTCAAGACGACATCAACAAGATTATTCACGGTGACTTTGAACTTAAGGATGAAGACATATTGAGTGACCTACCCTTCGCGCGCACACGCATTACTAAATACCGTAGCACACGTTACCCTCAGACTTTCTCATCGCAAACGGCTTAAAACTGGTAGCGAAAATTCTGTGGATGCGCTATCCCTAAATATGGATGGCATCAACGCAGACGGACCGCAATCGATACCTCCGCAACCTGATAGCGATGTCAGCCAAACTAGAAAGCGACCTCGTTCAGAACAAAATAGAGGCAAGAGTATGGACCCAGGACAAGCAGGACGACGTATGCATCCCCATTGCAGGTAGGAGCCATGTGCTAATACATCCACAGAAATCCAATACATGTATTCAAACGCCCCAATCAGTCAAATTTGCCTCTTAGGCGACCTTCTGTCACAGGCGATTCAAGGGAGTCGTTAGTGGCAGCTGGAAAGGCGGTTAGGAGATGCAACAACAGATTGTCTAACTACATTAATCCCCGGAGACCCAACTCAGGATATATCCGTCACTCTGTGGGTGGGCCAAGAAGCAGGTCTTCAGATGAATGATACATTCAATCTCATACCGAAGTGGATATCGTCACCTAAGCATGCAAAACCTTAACCCTGTACCTGGCAGGAGCACGCTGCCAGCCACTATTCACATCCACTGACGTCCACTTCTAATGAGGAACCGCATTCTCGTCTGTTTTAAGATCAAACACCAATATTAAACTCCCTCTGCCGTGGATCTATCTGTCTTCACTTGCAGCTGCAAATAAATGACTCGGAAGGTATTCTTCGGTTCCGCTGAGTGCAAGATCGCCTCGCTACAAGGAAATGGCTTAGTAATGGAAACTAGGGAAATTAGGTTTCGGGTCGGGTACGTACTGCTGTCATTACGGCTAACAGCACACGCTGCTGGTTCTGATGTGTTTGAAAGTTGGCCTTTGATCCAAATTTACGGAGCGAAATTTTAGATGACGAAATTTTAGATGATAAAGGTTATAGATTGTCTAGAACGCTCCTGTCCCACAGAGGTCCTTGTCACCTAATATCGCCCGTTGCGTCAGTGTTCGTCCAAGAGAAATTTGGTAGCTCGTAGTCGGTGCCCAAGGCTCTCGTTAGGTAGCGATGTCGACTTGCCGTGGTTGAGCGGAGTACGCAGGATTAGGTAATAGGTCACTAGTGCGGAGGTTAAAGAAGCGACAGTCATCCTCTCTGACGATAGGAGTGAGACCTTGAAGCTTAAGCAAAGTCTTTAAAATTACAATTCCCTCTCCTGGCGGGGTTGATTGTACCGTCACGTCTGGTGCACCGATGTAATGCCACTTCTTTCCCCACGTCACCATGGCAAACTGACAGGGGCTTACGCCGCTGACGGCGGCCCCTATAACAGCGAGCCCCTTGCCTGTATTTACGTGCCGTGGAGTACCTCAAGTTGCTCACAACGTCCGTACATACGGATGTATCGCACTGAGCGTACGTGCACGTTGGTTGACGAAGGTGGAAGTAGTGGCCGCCCCCAGGCTGTAAGATTAAAATAATTCGTACACCCGTTAAGTTGCCAAAGCAATGGACTTAACAGCTGAATATCTAGCCCGAAGGGTAAGACCGCGTACCCACGAAGAAAGAAGAATTGAAAGCCCTCCTCCGAGAGCTGGCTAATGGTTGCTATCTTAAAATAGCCTGGGATGCTGCCGACTTTGTCGGTATCTTAGGTGCAGGCAAAGCGGCGGTAGCCGGGCTATTTTAGATTTTTACTAAATATAAAGTAGTATTATGTGTTTTTTTTCCCTCCGGGGGCCGCTTGCAGCGGGCTCGATTTGAAAGGGCTCGATTTGAAAGGCTCGATTTGCTCGTTTGAAGGGCTTGAATTGAAGGGCTCGATTTGCTCGATTGAAGGGCTCGATTGAAGGCCTCGATTTAAAAGGCTCGATTTAAAGGGCTCGATTTGCTTGATTTCAAGGGCTCGATTCGAAAGGCTAGATTTGAGAGGCTTGATTTGAAGGGCTTGATTTGAAGGGCTTGATTTGAAGGGCTTGATTTGAAGGGCTCGATTTGAAGGGCTCGATTTGAATCTCTGCCTAGGCTCGATGGAAGGGCTCGATTGAAAAGGCTCGATTTGAAAATTTATTTTTCATAGATCATGAAGTGGCATTGTGTGTTTTTTTCCCTCCGGGGGCCCTGCTGGGGGCCGCTTGCAGCGGGCTCCTGCCTGACACTACGCCCACCTTCCATAACATCACAACGCGCCTGCTAAAAGCATCACTAACTCGGTACGTACCTCAAATTCCTCGTCGTCCAATCGCCGATGAGTACTCTAAAAGTTGTTGGCCTCACTATTAGATTCATTTTAAATAGGCAAAGCGGGCAGCTGCAGCCTGCGGAACTGCATCTTCGCGCCTTCGTTCCGCATTTCACGCAAAACTCAGGCAAGCGCCGCTTTGCCTGATTAGTCAATGCTATCTAGTGTGTGCTATATGGAAGTACGATTAAGATAGATCGGGCGCTTGCCCTTATGTGCTTTAATATCTTAAAGCGTTACAGTAAACGCCCTATAAAGAAGGCTATCAGAAAATAAATTAGCTTAGTTTAGCAAACTAACCTGGTAAGCCGATGAAATCTACAGGTGCCGAAGATGAGGATGTGGTGTCGTTTATTATTATTAGTCAACGCGACATAGAATCTCTGTGTGCTTATCGTTGAAAGATGACCAATAACTTGATTACACCATGTGATCATGTTTCTCTGATGTGGCTATGTGAAATAAAATTTGTGCTGCAGATATTAGTTCAAGATGGATTAGTTATAAATACGTCGCATTCTCCTCGCAACCTATTGCACCTTCCCTATCCATCCGTATTTGGTTACACACAGTACTTATCGTTAATCGCCACTAATCACTGGTCCACACCGCCATCGGCCTATGTTTCATCCGGCTTGCCATTGCCTAACTTACCCCCGCTTCCTACACCATGCATACCCAATTCGCTGAACTTCTCCTGGCGACTGGCGTGAACTATCTAGAAACAGACGCTGAAGACGAGCAGTCGTACCTTGGAACAATGCAAGCATTTGAAACTATAGAGCTAGACGAAGAAGAGCTTGTCTTGGCTCGGGAGGCGGCAAAACAACGGGTCAACAGAACCCTAGTCCACCCAAACCTCTATGCCTATGACTGGTCGGAAGCGCATGCCATGTTTTGGGATAAAGTCAAGACCAGACTGGTAAGTAAGACAGTGCGCGTATCTCGAAACATGACCTGCTAACCGATAAGATGCCGAGGTTGGAAGCATGGGGTGCCACCTTTGACAAGGTTCCAAAGGTAGTCTCTGTAGCTGCTGGTGGCGGCATAAGAGCTACGAGCGGAACTGTTACCCTTGTTATACCGATGCACCAGGATGACTTTGAGATCGACGTGTATATAGAGACTCTAAATCCGACAAAACTTCACAAAAGGACTTGGCGGCATAACTTGGGGTATGCACTTTTGCAGTCTGGGACTGCAATTGGCACGAAGAATCAGGAAATTTACTTATTGCTTGTAAATTTTAAAGTTAATAACAAATAGGTTATCTATTCAGTTAATAAGGAATTGGCTGTCATCAGGAGTACAGTCCGAAAGGCCCCAAAAGCCGCCCACACTATGTGGCAAAATGCCAATAGCATCCAGTGACACGTCGATATTTCCATGTAATGTATCCACATTGTCCATGTTTTCCGCATAGTTATTAAAAATGTCCAGTGGGTCGGCTTCTTGGGAACCTGTAAATGACGTAGAAAAGTTGGTTCCATCGAGAGTCCGTTGAGTTTCTAGATCTTCTGGTCCATTAACGTCAACGTGCTGTCCACCATGCTTAGGGCAGCCTTTTTCAAGATAGACGCCATATGTATATAAATTCTTATCGAATGATATTTTGACTACATTCTTGGTAAAGTCATGCGGTCTAAGGTGCTTTGCATACAGCCGCGTAGCTATAGGATAGTTAATTAGCACTAGACTTATATATGTACTGTACTGTACTTAATTGTACTTGAAAAGGAACCATCTTCAAACCCAAACCCAACCTTAAGCATCTCAAAGTTTTATGCTCATCGGCCGCTAGAAACCACGAACTGCCGACGACACCTCTTTCCTTACCACTGTCCGGTACTTCCGCTCTGTCGGCAACGGCTTTCGCTTCGTCTCTAACAACGGCACTGCTATTGTTGTTCCCCGATCTAAATTCTCTACTTGTTCGTCGTCACGACGAGCCAACAGAAATTTACGCGGGTCCACACAGCATTGTGGATTCTGCTTGAGGCCAGCAACTGCTGTTACCCAGTCCGGCCTGACGAGTTGAACTCCTAACTGAGCTGCCCTTAGGATCTTTTCGGAGTTTTTATTGTAGGACTCGGTGCACACGAGGTGGGTAGTGCTGTTGTCCACAGTTGCCGAGACTGATGCACCATACAACAAGAATAAGCTTTGCAGAGCAACATGCTGCCGGCCTGGTCCTTTAAATCTGCCGCTAAAGACGACGCGGTACCCCTTGAGGGGCTGTGATCGTGCTCGGGGAGCATTTTCAGTCCGAAATTTTGTGGACGGAGTAGGCATTGCTGCTCCAGGCCCGGACGAGATTAACTATATAATTGAAGATATCACTTGACACGTGTGACTCGAGATCTTTAGCGCTTTATATGCTTATATGTAGCTAATCAAACGGTGCGTCTCTACGTCGCTTGCGCGTGTAAACGTGGTACTTCTGCCGTTTAGGGCTTCGAAACACTTGTCAGAGAGATTGTAATTAGCAAGACTTGGGTAACTTAAATATTCTGTACTATACTGTACTGCAATAAGAACTTACTAGAGTATGTCGCGGAGGAATTTGTCCAGGGGAAACCCAGCAAGTAATGCTCTTGAATCTCTACTGTAAGTTGATAAGCCCAATGACATCCATGTTACAATAGTGTCACGTGTTTACTGTATGCTAATATTTGACCTGTCATAACTGATTGATAAATAGTAAACTGCTAACACTTAAATGTACTAATGGTAACTGATTGGGTCAAGAACTGACTAAAACTCGTTGTCACCGTGGTGTACAGTATTCTCTACGCGAATGAGAACTTTGGTTTGCCTGTCCGTTACTGCCGTCAAGGCGAACAAGGATCACCCAGGTTCGCCCTTGGCGTAAAGCGAGCTATTTTCTTCGAGTATTACTATTCGCACAGATACAAATCTCTATTTACACAGATAGGTGTCTCACTTTTGACTCACCCGCCACATCCTGGCCACTATAGGCCAATCCTGTGCGATCAGCCCGCAACAGTCAATTCCAGTGCAACCGAAATGAGGAAAACGTAAACAGCTAAATCGAGGATCGTCAATCTCCTGTCCACTAATACATGATTTCCCCACGCCTGTCAAGATGGACATATGCCGCCTTCTCACCGCACAAAGTCCCTCGCCGGGCCGTGCCACTAGGGCCACCACTGCTGCTGCCGCCATCGACCCAACAGACGATAACTAGACTACACCGGGGGGGGGGGGGCTACGATCCTACAGCTCCCACCATCGCCACTCTTTGACTCGTATGACGACCTGTTTACCTTGGCGACCAGGATGTGGTGGGTGAGTCAAAAGTGAGACACCTATCTGTGCAAATAGAGATTTGTATCTGTGCGAATAGTAATACTATTTTCTTCTTGCTGGTCTCGCCTGGTGTGCGGACCTTTCAACCGTTACTCCCAAATTGGGCGTGTGGCAGCTCAAGCAGCCGTAGTCTCGTACATGAGCACCATCGACGAAGCTGTTACGGCCTGTCATACCGTGACACCGCAGGCAAACTTCCAGGCTAGTACTATAATAAGCATCAATTCTAGCAATTAAAATAGCCTAGGATGCTGCCGACTTCGTCGGTATCCTAGGGCGCAGGCCAAGCGGCGGTAGCCAGGCTATTTTAGATTTTTTACTAAATATAAAGTAGTATTATGTGTTTTTTCCCTCCGGGGGCCCTGCCGGGGGCTCGATTTGAAAGGCTCGATTCGAAAGGCTCGATTTGAAGATTTATTTTTCATAGATCATGAAGTGGCATTGTGTGTTTTTTCCCTCCGGGGGCCCTGCCGGGGGCTCCTGCCTGCGGCGCTGCCTACCTTCCGCAACACCACGCCCACCTTCCGTAGCATCACAACGCGCCTGCTAAAAGCATCACTAACTCGGTACATACCTCAAATTCCTCGTCGTCCAATCGCCGATGAGTATTCGATTTCTGACCAATTGCCGATGAGTATTCTAAAAGTTGTTGGCCTCACTATTGGATTCATTTTAAATAGGCAAAGCGGGCAGCTGCAGCCTTCGGAACTGCATCTTCACTTGCCTTCGTTCCGCATTTCACGCAAAACTCAGGCAAAACGCCGCTTTGCCTGATAAAGAGACGCTCATGAAGAGAAAGAACTGGCACAACTTTGGTGGGATTCAACCCAACACTATTATCAATACTCCCTCAAACAAGATCACCGCTTATTTTCCTTTCGGTCTCTACAAACGTCCGCGAGGTTCGCCAAGAGGAGGGCACGTCAAATATGCTACGAGATGCATCCTAATAAAGCAAGAGCTGCAGTAGCAAAGAAACCTAAGGGATTAAAGCAGCGCCGGTCTAAGCGCCCGCGCCCCAGCAGTGGAAGCAAAAAAGATGGTTTCCTGGGTGGTGCGTGAATCTTGGGAGAATCTGGACGTGCACTTTACTTGAGCTAACTTGAGTGCTATCTGAATGAAGGCAGAAACAAGACCCAGACCAGATACGAGAACCGCATTGAAGACGCTTTAGCCGCCATTGATGGTCTGCATGTGAAGCTGGGTTGCCATCGTAAACATCTAGGTGTTGCTGGCCCGAACATGATACCGCAGATAGAACGAAAGGTTAAAGAAATAAGAATCCTAGTAGATAAGACTTAAGAACAGAGGCATATTATACTAGAAGCTGCAAAAGAGAAAGTAGAATTCAACACCGAGAATGGAGATCGTGTTCTATAAATGAAACAGGTAGTTAAAATGGCGACTCAGGAGAAACGGGCTCAAAAACATAGTAAAATCTGATTAAGCTTGTAAAAAGGAGAGAAAAGCTCAACAACGACTTTAAAACCTTAATGGCAGGTGGCAATTGAACAGGCGGCTTCGCTTTTACCTAAGAGGGATCAACACTAGAGGATCTAATTGTTCATACTCTCTTATATTAAAAGATCTCATACTGTATTAATACAGTACAGTACTGTACTGTAATAAGCAAAATAAAATAAAAAGCATACAACGCGGTTTCTAATCATCTGGAGGCTGATCTATAGGAGGCTAAATAGAAAGAAATTGATGCTAAAGACCTCTTCGTCATGGCAGATCCATATTGTTACGGGCACATTTGCGGCCCTGTCGTGGAAATCCTCCTGGTACCGTGCACAGGGTTAATCTAGCATTATGAACATATAAAGTCTCACTCCTACTAAATTAACCTTGGCTGGTCTCAGAGTGTCATCACGCAGAGGGTTACTGGATAATCCACCGCCCCTGCAAGACGCTCTCGTTCCTTGTTACCTAATTTGAGTCTGTGATATCACGTAATAGTGCAACCCTTGACGTAACATCACTCAAACCATGTGTCGCTGAGCTGTGTTACTGATTCCGCTTTGTTGCAGAAGGTAGGTTGAATTTTATGAGGTCGCAATAGGAATATAGAGCACGACATGTTCGGAATTAATTTGACAGGAACGATGCTATTCCTGTGATACTGTTGCTTCAACGATTTAACAAGTCTCTTTACACAAACAATCTCTGACGTCACTATTCTTAAGCGCTCGCCTGTTGCTAGGCACGCGTTTGTCCGATATCGTGTCTTCGGTCGCAGGCTCATTCCATTGGTTAAGAAGGATTTTTATATAACATATTAATACCTGTCATCTACCAAGTACAAAACTCAGCCATGCTGGCTATAAGACGAATTCCTGCGAACAAAGTGGCGAAGTATGGTTCTCTCCCACATTCTACCGCGCCCCAAGCTGTAGACGGTGAGCGATATCATAGGAATGATCCTTGTCTGGATGACGAAGAGCGATATCAAGTAATATGTGCTCTCTTACCAGACTTCACCGAGGCTATAGATGGATTCTGGCATCACCTCGTCAATTGCCACAGTAAAGGTGGAGCATTTGCTGCTGTTCTGAATTCGAAGCGAATTATCTTTCATGCTCTTCGTCAATATTACGAGGATCCACTTACAGGCTCTCCGTTCATCGATCCTACATGCGGAAAGAGGTGGCTCCGCGATGCAGGGGTTCTCAAAGCCATCTTACGCGCCAATATTGTATATGCTCTTGATATTATTGGGCAGATCAAGGATAACACATCCAATGCTAGCAAAATCACCAACCTTTTGGCCTTCCTTAAAAATGTCGACTCTGCTTTTATGCATCTATTCACGTCTGACGAGAGCAGTCAAGACGATTGGAAGTTAGCAATGGATCTCCGGACGTGCCATTTCATCGAAGTGTTGGCAACCCATGCCAACAAACCCGATGCCGACAAACCCGATGCCAGAAAGCTAATTGCGTCTGTGTTCTGTGAAGACACCCGCAGGGAGGATTATGCCGTAATGCTAGCAAACGGTCCGTTTAAACCCTTGGCGAGCAAGGACGAGAGCGAAATATGCGACCTCAAGGCGAGCTTGATATCGGAACGAACAACTACACTGCACGGTGTTTCTCAACATCAGACGGAAGACCACGGTCTGAGGCTTATGCGCGAACTATGGCCGGTGCAAAAAGCTGTAAATGAGCTGAAGCAGTGCCTTATCGAATGGTTTAATCATCTTAAGGAGGACGATACAAAGAGACAAAATGGCGTAGTTTGGGAATCGGCCCCAACTAGAAGCCCCACGAAAGACGGGAATGTGCCGTCCGCCATAAGCAACGCCAGAACTTCCCAAACTCTCCCGTTTTCAGCCTCATCTACCACCACACACATCATTTCACCGCCCCCTAAGAACCGGCGCCCCTGGACCCCAGACGATTCAAAGCTGCTTATTAAACTTATACACAAGAAGCAAGCCCAATGGTCCGCAATCGCAAGAGAATACAATCATGAATTTGAAATCCCTCGTGACTGGCAAGCGTATCGAGATAAGGCGCGAAACTTAAAGGTCGAGCTCTTACTGAAAGATGCTGTGTTGCCACCCTCTTTTAATAAAGTGTTTTTGGGAAAGAAGGAAGTGGAGAAACTATTAAAGGCGGGGAAAAATCCGTACAGGAAGGAGACGGACGTCGATTCAGACGGGAGACCTCGTAATACTCAAGTATTTCATATAGGAGTCATGGTTAAGCGCCAATAAATACATTGCAGCATTAAGTCCTAAGTCCTAAATGTAACATGTTTTTAGCAAGCCCCCGGGCGGGACGCTCTGCATTTACACTCAACATTTGCCCTGACCACCATTCTCTGAGCAATTATTCCTACATCTAAATTATATGCCTTGCCTTTGTTGATAATACAGTATGTACTTGCGCCATTGGTACTGTATAATAAAGATACGAAGACTGTATAGTAGAGTATGATAACGGTCCAAGCCAGTATATTAACAACCACTGAATGCGTTAACTACAGAACACAGCTGGCTACCCCACAAGCATATCACCTCCTTTCTTGCGAAAAGGGGACGTGAAAAATGCATGTACGGACCATGATTGTGGGAGTTTGAGATGCCACCCTGGTCGCTAGAAGGAGGAAACTCCGACCATTATGAACCTTGTAACGATCTGGATGGGGTAGTGGTGCAGTCGTAGGCCGACTACTAGGATAAGAAACAGGAATTTCTCCACCTTTTGCACGTCCTACATCTTATGCGTCAGAAAGAAAATTGACCCAATGTAGCATGCGAAAGCTTGAAATGCCCCATCTGTAAAAGTCTGAAATCTTTAGCCCTCTTAGCAAGCATGATGTGCTCGAATAGTCGCTCCGCAACTTCGTCATTATTCGTGGTTTGATATGATTTAAGTATGTGACTTAAAGAAAGCATATTTGCCGTGGCTTTGACTATGCCCTTCAACAAATGCCGCTACGTACATTCTACTGATACATCTGCCAGGAGCAGCGACAACTTTCTTCCTAAATCTATAGGCGCATGCTTAGAGTTAGGAAGTTCTGGAAGTCAGGCGGAAACAGTCACGGCAAACGGTACTTTTGATGATTGGGAACTTGGGGTGGTGACAGGATTCTAAATAGGGTTTAACGTAAGGCATCAACACGTCGATGTATGGGGATAATCGTGCCTTGTAGATAAACTTAAGCACTGGGAGGTATTATATTATAGAATATAAGCCAGTGTTGACCTTAAGTCTGGTAACTTACGTTGTGATGTTTGATCTCTTGGATAAACGCTTTGAACGCTGCAACCTCAACTCTCCGCATGTCAGTATGCATGCACCGTGTATCTTTCCAGATTTTGAGGTCTTTTGTATTGTTTAACAGTGTCGTTTTGAAGACATCGACTCTGTCGAAAAGAATCGCTCTGTCTGGTGTTGCGGTGCTGCACAGTAACACCGAGGTCATTCATTAACAAGACCACACACTCTGTATCCACTGAGACCACATGCATTGCGTCAGCCACCTTCGCCGCGTATCGAGCTTATTCTAATGATAGGTAAAACAAATGCCGAACAATGAAGCTTGGAAGACGGATTAATCAGCAATACTTCATTTCTTAGCCTACGAGATAAACTAGTGGCCGTAAACGATTCACCTGTGGCTACAGCACAGTGCTCAGCCACGAGCCCGCAATATGTCCAGCAACGAATTTCAACAAGACGGACATTTTCTTCGGCACGCCAGTCCAGCGTACGTAAGTCGTTGTTTCGGCTTTAATTCCTTAGAGAGGAAACGGTCTTGCGCATTTGACGACGTGAGTGTCGGGAAATAGAGTGGCGTGGTGGTTGACTTCGAGTTGGAGGTCCATGTCATCGAAGGTTTTGACCTTGACTATGCACATGTGTCCCTGCTTTGGTAAGGAGCTTTTGAAGCCTTTTATATGTGACACGATGTATAGCTCATTGTCAAACCCAGGTTTGAAAGCCCACACTTATTTATTAGTCGCAACATGCTCCACTTCCCTTAGTCAAACTCTGTGACTAGTCTGGTATGCATTCTTGGGGAAGGCATGCACTCGGGACAGGGCAACAATATGCATGCCACAAAACTAGTAAAGGAATAGAAACAAAAAAAAGGTCATTCCTCCGCATATATATTTTAATAAACCTTCTGACCGCGTCATCTTCTAAGTTCTAAACAACCTTGCTTCCATATGATGATGACTTGATATGATTTTATCCGTTCATTCAGGGTCAATACGCTTCATAATTGCAGATGACTTGAAATAGAATGCATGCCAGTCCTGAAGCTGTACTGCAAGGCACTTTTCCAGACAAGGGCCAAGGAAGTACAGCCGTGTCCCAATTGAGTGTGAACAATTTATAATCTGCTAAATTTTTCTTTCGCAGTGTTTAACCAAAGTTCGCCATCCGTAGCTTCGCGAACGCAAGTCTGTACTTGCGTTAATACTGTAGTGATTGCATGTCAGAAGCAATTGCTTCAACAGATTGTACTTCACCAAACACAGGATGTATGAATAGTGAATTGCCGTAGATTTCTTCGTTCCTAACCTAAGATAGGTTTACTATCACACTCTCTCCGCCATGTCGCGCAAATAGTTGCCGGGGGCGTACTCGCCTAGATTTGGTACCCGGGTCTGCTCCCTACGCTACATTTCGTCATATCTGCTGCTGGTTCGAGATTGACGTTCGGGGTGATGGATTGAATTATTATGGTCATTCATCTCAACAAGTAGTTAGACCGCAGCTAAAGTTAGTCCTTGACAAATTTAACGTGTCGCTCGTAGAACTCCAGCATCTAGAATGCGCTTAGTACGCGAATTTTCATCATTTCGACTTCCTGTTGTGACGGCTACCTTTTGCGGACACTTCTGATATACGACGGAAGTCGCATGCTTGGTCTTCTTCCCGTTCTTCCAAACAAGGTAGATGATATATCCACCCTCAGCGTTCTTCTCGCAAGCGTCAACTCTGTTAATTGCGTCCTCCCATGACCTAACAGGTGGTGTCCATGGCTCTGCTATCGTGGGAGAAGCTTTCCCCGTGGGACCTGGGCTGTTCCCTCGTTGGTGTCTTGATGTCGTATATGTTGTGCCTGTTGCCGCAGATGCTCTCTTTCTTTTCTTAATCGGTCTCCTACACTTTGTAAATATGTTCTGTCGGCCGCTAATCGAGGCAAAGTACTCTTCGAGAATTTGGGGCACCCATTCCCTTGGAAGTGTCAGTCATCACGAGCAGAACTCGTTTGTCGACCACTGTACTGACCACAGGTTCTTCTCCGGTTCCCACGTTAGATCCTTCTCAAACTCATAACCTTCCCACTTCACACGAAGTTCCAACTTTCGCTATAGAATCGTAAAATACTCAGATGCTGTTCATTAGACACGAGAGAGTACCTACCTACCTCCTTATCAGTCCTGTGCGCCAATATCTTTTCGACATTGTACCTGAATCAGTATAAGCCACCACCATACGTCACCGACGCGAGACGCATCACATACCACTCCTCTTTCTCCCCGCTACCGTCGCCAGCTTGATTTTCCCTAGACGCGTGTCTGTCGCATTCTTGTGGACTCGCCTGCGCATTGCACATTGGAGACTCAACGCAAAGCTTCATCGTGCCAATAGATCCTGCTGAGAAAGAGTGCATCCGCATTGCCTTTCTGGTTGTCACGGTGGCGGTATGTAAAGAAGAGTCGCGACAAACAGGGGCTGTCCGATGTTATTGGTAACAAGCCTAGCTCCTCTCCTCGCTCGCCCAGAGGGTCAGCATAACAATTTAGAAACACCACAGAAGAGACGGGCTAGCTATTATATATGCGACTGGGAGGACGCAACTCGAAATACTTTTGAAACGCGCCAGCTGTTTGACTGACTCACATGGGTAATGTATGCAGTATTTGGAAAGCAGGGAACAGTCCGTTCCGTGGTGGTGCCAATTCAATACCGAGCGTGCCTTTTCATCCCCATCGAAACACAGCTAGGTGTCTGTCTATGAAACGTCTATGCGTCCCCGACTGCGCAGAATTTACCGCGAATAATGTCAGTGCACGCTAACATGGTAAGACGTCACATAACCCTAATAACGTCCAGCACAGCAAGCGTGTGTTCAGCCATGGTTCGGAGGCAGCCCTCTTGACGCGACGCCCCGAAAAAACGCGTCGTCGCGTCGATGGCGCCATAGCTACGATATTAATGGGGAAATGAGCGATTCTGGGGACCCATCTAAAAATATGGATACTGACCAGAGACTCTGTCTAACCGTCGCCTTCGCATTTAAGCGAAGTGCCGACCTGGGCAGCCAATAAAATGAGAACGAAACCATTATTCCTAACGATAAGTGGGGACTACGTTCAACACCTGAGAAACTGCTGTGTGACAAATTCAGGCACAAAAGATCAGGAGCAGAGAGAACCCTACATGCTGGAGGAGACCTTCTGACCATATTTCCTACCGGCGCCGGAAAGTCGCTTTGGTATCAGGTTAGTTGTTGGAATGGTAGCCCTCGTCCCGAAGTCATCTGCTGACTGGCGCCTAATAGGTGCGCCGCCAAAGATGCGAAAAAAGCTTGCATAACGACGTTGAACGAATCGAACATCACGCTAACCTGTTGTTGTTGCAGCGTCTGCGTCGTGAGCGTCATTCGACTAAAGTCTCTTTACACGCTGCTGACAGACAGCGACCTCACTAGTAAGCCCTCTTATTAGGCTTCTGGTCTCGTATGACTAATGCAACTGACTTGTGTTTCAGACAATACCGTTCCAGCACTAATGTGGTGCGTTCTGGAGCTGAATTTGAGCATTTTAGGTGGCTGCATGCTAACAGCAAGACCTTTTGTTCAGAAGCTATTCCCCAAGTTTCTTAGGTCGTCTCGTAGCAAACGTGCAGATGGCGGCACTCTTCTACAATCCCTGCCCTATTTACAAACCAGTACAAAGAAGTGGACTCATGATGACGGCACCATCTCTTCACCGCGGCCGTTGGAGCAAAGTGACAGTAAGGAGCAGCTTTTCAAACCTGATGTCTGAGTGGGTTAGACGTTGCGCTTGCGGGAGCCTGTGGTGGAAGACAAGATACATAGACATCCAAGAGCTAAATATTAGATCAAAAATGATAAAAAATGACGACCTTTGGGGGGGGACAAAACTGGCCAAGCTCCATAGTCTTGTTGTTTTCCCACTCTTCCAACCAGTCAGGTTGCATGCTGCACCATAAACGCTCAAGTCATTGAATATTGATGGACGACAGGGTCAGGGGCCGCCCAGTTCGACCGTGCGACTAGTTGATGTGTTGCCACCTAATTTGGAGTACTTCCATGTCTATGACTATCAGCGGGGAGAGGTCGGGTACTTCGACGAGCAAATTGATGACTTGATGCGTCAGGGGTGTAAGTTTCCCAAATTGACAGATATTACCGGTGTTGATGCTGTGATTGAGGATATGAAGCGATATGGTCGGGACGATGAGGCCTATGAGTTGCCTGAGAGGGACTTTAGTTGGAAAGTTGTGGCTTGAGTTTTCTATTTAACTCCTGCTTTTTTCCAATGCTTTGAGTGTGTTAGTACCATGGTATGGCCAAAGCGGTTCGTTGCGAACCAAGAAAAACCCTGAATGGCTGCTCATCAGACAGAATAGCCGATCATAAGTTATTCGTCCCAGATAACTGAAGCCGTGTAGCTCAGTGTACAGTCCACTCCCCTGCCCCAATCCAATGAAATGGAATGCAGTCACTCCGTAGAAAGAGGGGGAGATTAGTATAACTGCAAATGCTGTACCAGTTCATTTGGCTGTTTTCTAGGTGAAAAATGGAATATTGCTCCAAATGCGAGAGGGACTTTGTGTCTGAGGAACTTCTCGAGCAGTATTTACAGAATTCTTCTTACCACGATCTTACTTTACAACACCTCAAAATCTACGAGGCGTGAGTGTTTAATTTGCTTTAATAGAAGCCTTGAACCTCCATTACTCATCAGATCCTGCAGCATTTAAAAACGCACGCTCCTAAAACTGTGGAATACTTTAGGTACTACAGGACATTTCGCTCTTCCTTAGCAGTGCTCTTGCACCTCGAAGTGGATGAGGACTGCATTGTTGACCTCGCCCTCGAATGCCATCAGTCATGTCATTATACAAGCAAGGATGACAACTTGAAATGCCCAACCTGTGGCACTCCATTCTTGGCAATAAGCGGGCTCCTCTAGCATGTAGGGAGTGATGTATGCATCGAGGACCTGGCTGTGGACAAACCATTGTCCAAATTTCTGCGTTTTTTGCAGTCACGCCTAGTTTGATGTATATGTTACCTTATAGACATAAGATTCCATTTCCGTTGATTTTTGCCCCATCTTATCGTGTATTTACCCTGGAATTCGTCGTAGAGTGTCATGACCGTCTTACCCTTCATCTCTGCAACCCTCTGATACAGTGACAAGCATTGAAATTGAGTGGGCCAAGATGAGCCGCTAACGAACCTATCTACTCATACCTGCTCTAATTCCATTAGCGAGATGAGCCATTACTCGAAATACACCATGCTCAGTTTTCACAGGCTGTCATGAGTATCTTATTGAAAAGGGGAACGCTACGCTCTAAAATGACTCTATGATATCCAGGTCGCTTTGACCATCAGCAAAGATTCCCTGTATTAGGTGCCCCTTCCCCTGGCAAATAATAAACCTACGCCTGGTCGAATCTGACTTGGCGTTTTCTTGGCCCGGTTGTGTTCAAGCCTCGCTCTGGAGGATCCTCTCACGATTTGTGAGGGAACCATCTCACCAGGCGCGGATTGAAGATAAGGAGGCTACAAATCGTCTTAACCTCTACACTGTACGAGCCGCATTCGCGTGTAGCTGTGCGGAAGAGGCAGCGCCATCGATACGCGCAAGCAGCAGTGTTCACGTGAAAAAAAGAATATCACAGTTTCAGCACTGCCTGAACCGCCATTGATTCCCGGTCGTCGAAATGACGAGTCCTATTTACGCCATATGGAAGTCCATAGTTGTCCTGATTTAAAGCAGAAAGAAGTAGTTTCCGGCTTATGCCAGGCCGGTTGAAATGGCTCCCAGGCAGTTTGAACATTTGCGTGGCCACGAACCTTGTTACCAACCAAATCAGGCGCCAGATCCAGACTCGAACATAGAGTGCATATCTTCGGCTACGCCGACGCACTCATCATGTGAGGCCTTGCTCAGTGGTAGGGCACTGTCCCTTGGCAGCGGCTCCACGGGGTCTGCAACATCGCTACCCGAATCGCTGGGGTCACTTGTGAGTGTTGGTATTGAGCTGGATATCGACGTGCAAAACTCGTGGCTTAATGGGGGCGAAGAGATAGTCGCGTAAGATAGTCTCCTTCGTGGACGACCCCGGAACTCATCATCGCTGGCGTCCATCCCGCCAGAATTCGACGTGTCTGCATCGGCAGCGGGTGTATCGTCGCGCCGGCGCTTGCTGGGGCTTGGAGTCCTGCTGCCAACCCGTGAGCGTGGGGCGAGTTGTGTCTTATACTACAAGCCCGTTACCCCGACGCGATGCCGACTCGTTTCGCCTGGTTTCAGGATAAGGAGTGCACGTTTGCCGCCAGAGAGTGTGAACGTGCTCAGGGCGTGGATTGTGTACACAAACCGCGCAAATATATACTCTACCGCAATGTCGGTAAGTGGTTGCAACGGCTACGGACCGTTATCTGGCTCTTTGCTTGAGCCATGATCGGTGATGTTTGTTGCCACAGGTTTCTGTTGCGTTATGATACTGTTGCTGGGTGACAAGAACACACGCACCAGCACGCTGAGTCAGCAGGCCGCAAACTGTCTTTGCCAAGGAACAGTCACGTGACATGAGTGGCTCCGTTTTGCAATTAGCGCCTGGATAAAATCAACGACCGGGCGCGGCAATGACGTTATTATGAATCCACACGATCCTATTGGTTAACGTCCCGAATGCACCGTGTTCTCTCCAGCTTGTGTCCAAACTCTCCCATCCTGCCCGCTGAGTATCACTTGTCGCCTGCATATCGCGCAGCACAGTTGCCAACGAGTCTGAAGATGGCTGACCATGCAGTGAGCTGCACTGCGTGGCCTGGTCATTGTTTCTACGATTCTGGACCGGGCAACCGGGCAGCTTGTAGATCAAAGCTGTCTGTTCGTATGCCGACGTGGCGGAGAAATGTGCGGCGAGAGAAGGATGGTAGTCGAGTGCCCGACAGAAGCTATCCCGGTACGGTTGCTACGAGCTGTTGGGCCCGTGACCCATGCTGAAAAGTCATCAGTATCAATAAAGGCCAATGGCTCCTCCATAATACTATTGGTGTCGATCCGTCGCTGCACAAGGTCTGCGCTACATAGAACAGGTACGCAGCAGGCGAGACCGGCGATCCCTGCTGTATGCCGGGTTGTGCTACGTCTGGGGACTTGGAACACCGCCCGCTCACCATATGATAACATATAACTGTAGTGGTACGGTTTGATGGTTAAAGTGTCGGCTGAAGTCCGTTCTCACGGCCGAGTCGTATAATTGTACGGCATTGTGTAGGCTGGCAACTCCTTCTCACAGTCGAGTGGGTACGCTGATTGTCAAACCCAGGTTTGATGCCCTATAATATTAAACACAGCAGACATCGCTTCAGTGGCCGAAAATAGGATCCTGAACACTTGGAGAAAAGCCTCCAAGCTAGCCCGCTGTAAAGAATGGTAAAACACGAGAAACCGTAGCGAAAAAAGAGGACAAATTGTAAAAGCAAAAACTGGATGATACGGACACATGGGCTTGATGAGACATGGGCATGCTGTAGGTTTATAGTTGCCATTTTTGGACCTTGCTCCACCGGGCGTAATAAAAGTGAAGTGAAGTGAATATTAAACACATCCTTACCCCATAAATATGCTCCGCCTGCCTTCGCCACTGTGTCAATGTGTGCAGTTTAGATGCATCATGCATGTTGATGCAGCCCACAAATTAGGAAAAGGATGAAAACGGACTTCTTGTCATGAATACTCTGCTCACTCATCGCATCCTCATCTACAACCTGGTCTCTAAAACAGCCCACCAATTAGGTGGAGACTTTGTCGCGTAGGAAGCCGACTAATCCGTGAAAGGAGATCCGCATCCATCATTCATGTAGGTTAGGGTAACTACATATATTAGTATATTAATGTCGAGTCCAAAAAATGTAATCACTCGATCCATGTTCGCTTCTGCGCCTGAAGCACCGTGTGGGCACGAGAAAGTTTCTTGCACCTTCTTTGCTATTAATAGCACGCTAGGCATCGTTGCCCTTTCAAAGCTACGGCCGGTGGAGGCGGATTCCTTTCCCAGCTGAACAGTACTGTAAAAGATCGACAACAGATTTCTCCATGGATACTATGGTATTGTTCCTCACTCTACCTTAACCGGCAAGTATGACTAACGTTTTCGACCCAGTCCCAGATATGTTCAGGGAGTGGATGGATATAGGTTGGCCGGACGAGTAAACCTTCCAATCTGACCAGTTACAAGATTGAAACCCGTTCCCTGCGACTTGTAAGCGCTGTCCCAACTACACGCCCTGATCCGATCTCCGGGCCTCCAGACCACAAAACCTTCCCAATGTCGAAGGAACTTGAAATTCTCGTCTGATAGAAAAGTTTTGTTTTGATGCTTATGTTGTTATTGCCCAACGCTATCCAGGTACTTGATTGGAATGCGACCAGCGGTATGGTTTCGTTCATTGAAACCGATTGCTTCTGTCTCTCCAATCCATGCGTGGACCGTGACACGGTCTCCAGGTTCAACCTTCAGAAATTGATGATTTCTGCCGATGTAAGTCTCCCTGGCTATTGCCACCTGGGGATTGTGTGCTATTTTCGGCTTAATGACGATACTTTCCCTCAAGGAATGCTTCGATTTTAGCTGCGCAGGCTCCTTCGGCACGCCCTCCGGGCTGGATAAACACCTTGGATTTTGGAAATGAGGGTCTTTAGCGAGGGCGTCTTGTTCGATTACAAAATCCCAAAGCTATAAAGCAGGTTTAGCGTGAAACCAGACAAAAATTTGTGTGGAAGGCTCAGCTTACCGCTTGGAGTATGCCTGGTGATTCTTGTGTGTCGTGCAAGGCATCATCGGCAAAATCTTTGGTGTCTGTCTTGTCGATAATCTGCTTCATTGTTAGTGAGCTTGAGATTTTCCCAGTATCATTGAAGAGATTCGATGTGTACTTATATCCATTCGCTTCGTTTCAAATAATCTTATACCTAGCTTGTGGCTAAGCGTGCAAACGCTCTACTAAGGCCCGTATTTCATCCCAGACACAGGCATTATGAACCCACTTTTCGCGTATCATTAATTAGTTCTCACTCTCGAATCTTTCTGCTAAGGTCTTCTCGAGTAATGAGAGTTTAGTGTAGGTTTGAGAGGAAAAGTAGTGAGTCAGGACTCGAAACAGCACTCGTAGGACGGTATAGTAAACTGGGCAGCCACCTCGACCTGGTGTGAGGGAAGCATGATACGGACTCGGCCCGAGTTGAACTTAGTGACCAGAAAGTCAAGCCCTTGCCAAAGGAGCACACCTCAGTCGCTACTTCGTGTTCACGACTAGCCGCATGTGCAAGGAGCGCAACTCGATTGATCTTCGAATGGCCAGCGAGATAAAATCAGGCTATTGCTGGAATTTTGAGTGGATATTTCGTTTCGACAAAAGTCATTGCGGAATACACAGCATCTCGGAGGCCTCGCTTCCGGTTCCAAGGCTAAGTGTATCAGGCTTCGTTACGACACCAAGAGTACGCGTCCCGTGGTTGTCTGCTTCACGAGCAAGCCTAAGGACAACCTGGTTTACATAGTCGTTTTTGGCGGACACCACGGCGAGAATGATGCTTCTTGGCTCTGCCATATAACCCTTGACCACGTCCGTAATCAGTTCAATGTCAGCGGCCGACTGTTGTTTGTTCTCAGAGTGGACTAATCCAGGGAGGTCGACAATTGTCAAGTGAGGACGGTCAGGTCCACTAATCTCAATACGAAGAATATCCATCGAAAAGGCCTTGCCAAGGGCCAATACTCCCATGGCTGCCTTTGCATGTTCGATCAGATTGGGTAGCTCCTGGAAGTTCTCCAATTCCTCTTTAAAGCCAGATAGAGTGGTGCTGTCCATCTTGTTCGGTGATTGATGAGGTACGATCGATACCTTGAGGCTGACGTGTTTCGCTTGACGTAGAATGAGCTCTGTTGGAAACCGGGTGCAAAGATTACTCCCTACTGGAAGGAGATTCCGGATATAGCTTCAAGGACGGAGCTTTTGCCGGAAGACTGATCACCGCATACGATGATTTGTGGAAGGGATACATAATGACTGATACCCTAGCGGCGTAACAAATCAATGACGTCTAAAATTTCGAGCTGCTTCTTGGAACAGAGGCCATCAAGCCCTTCTGAATATAGCTGCTTCAGCACCATTGCAGCGTCGGACTCTTCAAATGATATTGAATAACAAAATAAGGGATGTCAAGATATTGGCGTTTAATTGTTGCTTCGTAAGACGATGAGATGGTTGAACATGGAGTAATAGGTTTGTTTATGCTAAGAAGCGGCAAAATGCGTCGGACTGAACGAGCTTTATGTGACACTTTGGCGACTGGAAGCCTTTATCGTTTTAGTGCCTATTCGTTTAAAGAAAATGAAGCAAGTTCCTCGCATCTCGATTCCGACGCCATGTTCTCCTGTATTGGCCAGCACGTTAAATAATCTCTTGTTATTTCATTCTTGATGCGGAGCATTTCGCAATGTAGGGAGCCTCCTGGACAGCGCAATTCCGCGTCAGCTGTTGATTGGTTACATCTATGCTACGGAGTGAAAGAGTATCTGCTCTCTCACCACGAAACCCCCTAGGCCAAAACAAGATGAATGGTCTGGTCTGATACAGTACTGCACTTCTGCCCTGAAGGAAGGTCTAGGTCTAGCTCTGCAAAAATGGAAACCTAGACATGTGGTAAGATTATGACTCATTTTTACCTGAGAACAATCCAGTCTCTCCGCCACTTCTCTCAATCATGCATAGTACGGCATCGGCCAGATGCTCGTCGTTCACTAAAAACTGGTTACTCTTTGCGCCTTGCACTGTACAGGACAGTAGATCGCCGCTCACACACATAAACAAATTGCCTGCCCACTATTATTTCTTGTTTGACAGAAAAGTGAAACCCCTTTTAGCCCTTGATAGTAATACGCAATTACTGTACAATTAGAAGAGGACGTATGCCTGAAGATGAGTAAAGTGGTTCTCCCAACATTATTGTTCACGGCTCTCGGCAAAGTTCATCCGAAGCAGCGTGAAACGTTGAGGGTTAACAAGCCCCTGCTGGGCTAGTTTTAGACGCGGAATTAATGGGCTGGTCGAGTCATAATCAGTTACTGGAAGGGTTGGACCCCCCGACACTTACACCTAGATGGTTCCTTCTATCGAGAAAGATGCCAAATCTCTCTTAGTGATTTAATTTTGCTCCGTTAAGCAAAATAGTATTGATACTCAACAGCATTGGAAAACAGTAGTTACAGTACAGTACTGCCAGCTGCATAACTATTGATGTGGCCAATTTTAGTATCTTATCAACTTTCCTCACGATTTGTCGTAATTCGTCGGCGACGGTCTTCTATTTTTGGTTCCACATTAGAATTTAAGAGTATATAATATCCCATTTGTAAAGAGTGTGTTACATTTCATGGCGAGGACAAAGCAAACTGCCCGTAAATCAACCGGTGGAAAAGCTCCAAGAAAGGATATTCGCTTAAAAGCAGTAAGAAAAACGACAAGCGTGCTCCAGGTACCTAAGAAAAAGAAATCTGCTTCAGCCACTGGGGGCGTCACAAAGCCTTTTAGGTACAAACCCGGTACTGTAGCTCTCAGAGAGATTCGCAGATATCAGAAATCCACGGAGCTGTTAATTCGAAAGCTACCATTCCAACGGCTTGTACGTTGTCTGCCTTAGAGCCATAATTCGCGTGACTACCTAATACAGATTAGGTACGTGAGATTGCCCAAGACTTCAAGAGTGACCTCCGCTTCCAGAGCTCTGCTCTTGGTGCCTTGCAAGAAGCCGTGGAAATGTATCTGGTTAAGTTCTTCGAAGATACAAACCTGTGCGCCATTCACGCGAAGCGTGTTACGGTCCAGCCAGTAAGTGAGCCTTCCATTAGCTCGTGTTAAAGTGCTGATGAAGTGTAGAAGGACATGCAACTTGCTCGACGGATGAGGGGAGAACTGTAGAATTTTACTGAGCGCTGCTTTGGACGACCTTGATTGGGTCGGATACTACTGTTGCCGCATGTGTATGGTCTAAGACACTTCTCAATATAATAGCAGTCCGGTTAGTATGTCGCCATCACGAGGTAGGATGCATGAGTGTTCCCACTTTGTGCTTGAAATGTTGCTATTCTACCTCGTCCAAATGGGAGGGAAGTAAAATAGCCTGGGATGCTGCCGACTTGGTCGGCATCCTAGGCGCAGGCAAAGCTGCGGTAGCCAGGCTATTCTATTTTAATCACTATTTTGGCTCTTTTGGCTCTTTTATTAGCTCTCTCTTGTAAATTTCATTAATCATCAAGTGGCATTGTGTGTTTTTCCCGCTGGGGGTCCTCTGGGAGCCCTGCCGGGGGCCGCTTGCAGCGGGCTTGATTTGAACCTCTGCCCGGGCTCGATTGAAGGGCTCGATTGAAGGGCTCGATTAAAGGGCTCGATTAAAGGGCTCAATTTAAAGAGGCTCAAATTAAAGGGCTTAATTGAAGGGCTCGATTTGAAGAGGCTTGAATTAAAGCTTGACTTGATTTGAACCTCTGCCCGGGCTTTATAATAATCCGTCTCCGACCGTGCACTACCATCTGACATCACCAAGATCACAATTACGTGTATGTAAGCAATTTCCTTACCCCTAGAATGGCTCTCACGAAAGAAAATTCCTCTATGCATTATAGTTAATACTATGATAAGAGGCATCTTATTCTATTTAGTATATCTATCTCTAGGGCATAGTTCTATAGGAATATCGACTCTCCACCAATCGCCGGTGAGTATTTCAAAACTGACCAATCAGAGCAAAGCCACCTACCCTCACTGGACTGAATTTAGAGGCAAAGCAGAGCTTTGTCTGCATAGCAGCATTACATGCTTGCCCGTCATTTTCGCAAATTCGCAGACAAAGCTCCGCTTTGCCTGACCATCCACAGGACTCATTCGGCGACCGCAAGTCAGTATGGCGCCTGTCAGCTAAAGACATGCCCAGACGGATGCTTAACCAGAACAACTTCTTTGGCGAAACTCCCTTTAATTTACGTATGACAGACATCGAGTGTATTAGTATTGATAGCACCTTCAACCAGGATATTATTCTCCTGAAGCCAAATAGTTACGCCTTAATACAGATAGTGTTGCGGTACATGACTGGAAGCAGGCCTGGATGCAGGCCTGGGGTGCCGAAATTCTCCCCATAAAGAGGCATCGAGGTGCATTTTCAAGAGGGGAATCCTTACAGGTAAGTTAGGACTTATCTAATATGCATTTACTATGTAATGGTGATTGGTGCGTTTTGGGAGACTTTATGTCGATTTTCAAATCATATGGCCTAGACACACCGCTGCTAATAGGTCGCGGAGCAGATGATGCTATCTGCGAATGGCCTGGATGGCTGGGCAGAAATGCGTCTTGGCTGCAGCCGGAGTTTATACTTCTTAATATCCTGCCTGCCTTGCTCCAAACGACGAATGTTATCGAGATGACCTGTGCGGGTCGTGCGGATATCTTGCGGCATTTCGGTTAAACGCAGCACAATTAACGAATTCAGTTCAGCGGGTACTCGTGCCACGCCCCACCTAAAGGTGGTGCTTATCACCACAACGGCCACATCAGCACACCAGCCACCTGTTCAACGAAAATAATCAATTAACCCCTTCGCACGCGATATACACCATTTTCATGCCAAATTTCTAACGGATCTAGTAGAGATTGACGACGCCATTGACGTGCCTTTTTTGCGGCTTCAAAATAACCTCTTTTAACGAGGTTGTGGCGTCTTATATCCGTAGCTTCAATAACACGACGAGCTTCATCTTCCTTGTCAAGACCCTTCTGGCGCACCATCTCTCGTGCGTTGGCCACAGAAATAATGCCACCGGTTTTTAAGGGTCGATTCTTTGTGGCCCTACGTCGTACAGCTATTAATTCAGCCTTCTTAGTACGGCTTAGGTCTCTCTTCGTCTGGATAAGCTCTGTAGCCGCAATAAGGGATCCACGGATAAATCGCCCGATATTATAGCTAAATTCAGGATCAATTGAATCATCCTGTTGGAGGGCATAATCCAACTTATCAGCAACCTTATTTATCTGCCGTAGGGTTGTAGGGGTCTTAAAATCAGAAGATCCGCAAGCTTTAATAGCTACTGGCGATGGTGTGCGTAATACAGCCGCCTGTTCTGTACAGCGTGGAGAGCTTATCTTGTGCCACGAGTGCAAGGATATGAAGCTCTATACTATAGATGACTTCTAGAACCATGTCCAGTCGGTTCACGAAATCAAACTTCGGACAGTCTTAGAAAGTTAACATGGCGAGAGGCCTTGTCCGAATTAGTCTAGGGTGTATAAGCATCTGTCGATTAAGAGATTGGGCTGGGATATATAGTATATTAGGCAAGGCGTTGTTACAAATCCATGAAACATGTGTCATATCATGAGGGGGCACATTGCTTCTTTATTCTACATCCAAGTTGTAACCCTTGTCCTTGTCGAGTGATTACTTCTGTTACCCCGCCCCCTCTCCACCGCTTTTACCCTAGCTCAACGGATCGAGGGTTTACGCGCGACAGGGCGAGATCCTTAGTACCTACACCTCGGCCACGGGATTCGCGCGATGACCCCCCCCAGATTACGAGATCGACCCCGAGGGAGATGTCATATTAGTTCTTGAGAGTCCTAACGCGCCTTTTGCGGTCTGGGATACAAGCAAGGACACTATATCAGCCCCTGAACCATTGGCCAAACCGAGCCGTACGGCAAAGAAGAAGAAGAAGAAGGCAAAGAACAATACAATCGCATTTAGGTTACTCGATCCCGAGCGTGTTATCGAAGAGGATTCCAGCTGGTCATACCCCGAACCCGTGCCCGTCTTTGAACCCGAGCCTGAGCGTGCTCTAACAGACGAGCTTCCTCTCACCCTCCCGGACGCCCTCCCGGAAAGCGAGCATCATTCTACCGATGCACCTGCTACCCGCGATATTGATACACCTACAGAGCTCATTCCAACGAAACAGGGCAAGGTACATATCCAACTGTCCTCAAAGCACCTGACTCTAGCTTCTCCGGTATTTAAAAAAATGCTTCAAGGGCCTTGGAAAGCTGTCTCGTCCGGTACACGCCAGACCATAGACGCGTCTGAGTGGGATGCCGAGGCATTGTTGATCTTGATGAATATTCTTCATAGCCGCGTGCGAAGTGTGCCTAGGACTATCAGCCTTGAGATGCTTGCCAAGATCGCTGTCCTTGTCGACTATTACGAGTGTTATGAAGCTGTTGAAATGTTTGTGGATTTTTGGATACAAAGTCTGAGTCGTAACCTTCCGAAAGAATACGATAGAGATCTTGTCTTATGGCTTGCCATTTGCTAGGTATTTTCTAAGGAGAACCTCTTCAAGGCCGTGACAAAAGTTGCCGTTATGGAGAGTACGGGACCACTTCGAACCCTAAATCTCCCGATTCCGCAGCGTATTGTCGGTAAGTCGTGAGCGAAAAACTAAGTAGAACAGAGCTAACTGGGTTTGTAGTAGTCATTGATCAACAGCGGCAAGAGACAGCGGAAAAGATCATTTCTGGCCTTCACGAGCTTCTTCTACACTTCTACGCACGAACAGAGTGCTCATTCGCATGCTCATCAATTTTATCAGGCGCGCTGGCTAGGAAAATGCATGCGAATCAATTCCTCCACCCCAATCCCGCTAGACCTTTCCTAGGGTGCAGTATCGCGGGGGCAACAGCAGTTGTACGCGGGTTTACCTCGCCGACATGGATGTCTTCTGGTTCTTATCGTGAACACACATGCACACTTGCTACTTTTATGGGTCCCACTGTAAATAGTTTTGCAGATGCCATCGTTGGGCTGAAGTTGAAGACTTTCCAACCTTCACTAGTGCGGGATAGTAGAAGAGTCGATGTTAAAGCCTCCGGCTAGGCATGGCAGGAAGACGCCGGCGGAGGGCGGAACGGTTGAGCTTTTAGGGTTAGGGTGGCACTACGTCTCGTTGGAAATCTCCTTTTCTTTTTGGCCTCGTTTCCGTTGCTTCCCTCTGTCACTCAAATAGTTGAATGATGGGCGCAGATACTTGCGTAAACTTACAATTTAGAAATAGCAGTCAACGAAGGATTTAGTCGGATTGAGACGAGAGTCAATAGTCATGGTCTACTATTGTGGCGTCTTGACGACAAAGCGATAGACCATATATCCTTCGGTTGACAGCCTTCTCTCGCATTTTGCCATGTTGCTGAAGGCTTGGAGCCTGGTGTTTGACGAACAACGCCATCTCGACAATACACAGCCGGCGTGCCCGGTTCAGGGGACCTTTCCGAAAGAACTTGCTCCGCTGTAAGCTCGATATCAAAATTAGGAACCGCTTGGCGAAAATACTCTAACCAGTCCGCTTTTGGGTAGAAGTCAAAGTGCCCCTTGGTATACTCCCAGTGCTCCGGGTACCATCCTGCAAAGCCCCAGTTAATAATTGCGGCAACACGTCCATTCCTCACAATAATATTTCTGGGGACCAGATCCCTATGGGTAAAACATGTTCGATAGGACGTATCGTGCACCTTGGCTACTTCCTCAAGAAAAACTGTCAAAATATCTTTAGGCAAGTATCCTCGTAATAATGTATGGAAGTCGCAATGGTTAAAAGGACCGAAGAAACGAGCACCAATCCGGCTGTTATAAGCGGGATTTTGAAGAGCAGAAGCGACCAGATCCTTTGCCGGAGGTTGCAGGTCGCGGAGAATAGAGACGTATTCCTTGATATCTGCGAAAATAATCTTCTTCTGATCTTGCGAAAGGCGACCCTCCGTCCTCCAAGCAATACCCAGATGTTCCCCTTGAATATATTCCATCTCTATGAATATATGTAGGTCCCCAGTAGTATGAATCGCGTAAATTTTAGGTACCGGAATGGTTGTATGCGTGGCGATGTACTGCATAGCCTCGACCTTGGGAGGATCACATGGTCCCTTGATGACGCGATGCCGACTGACTCTCACTACCTTGGAAGCAAGGGGTTTGCAGAGCTGTCTGCCCAGCCATAGCCGGAACCGCAGTGGAAACAAGGACCCAATAGATTGACCCATGGATTCGAAATAAATGTAGATATTCCAAGGCTAAGATCGTTTGTATAGGAGAGGATCGACAAAATTGCTAGGGGACGAGGTAGATAGTCAGCAATTAAGGACACGAAGGAGAGAGACAAGGTGGCTCACGTGATTCAGATTACAGTCACTCCCAAGGCAGTGAAGGTCTGTGTTAGCGTTCAATTTTGCACCTGGATGCCAGCGTGAATGGGAGTGGAAAGAGTAGCCGTCGTTAGGTTTGCATAGAACGAAATAGGAGAGGGCATTCCGACAGAGACGCACATTGAAGGTTTTGCTGAAGGTGGCTTACTTAAGTATGTAACGTGCATCTCGTCACCGGCTTATAATGACCGGATACGTGTTCCGCGGGAAAGCGACACTAAATGCCTAGGGCGGTGAGGGGGTTCTGCCGTACAAACGGGTCTGTGCACAAAGCAGCCGTTTTCGACCCATGGATTCGCCTTCTGCTCCCCAGGAGTATATTGACAAAATCGCGGGCTAATCTTCACATTCACAATGACTACATCTTCAAGGTCCGTTGTCATTTGTGGGCCGCGTAAGGGCTCCTCTTTCACCGAAGCAACCATTTGCAACGCCGCCCCACCAGGCGTTCCTCCACCACCTAATCTCCGTATGCTAGAGCATCTCTACACGAGGCGGCATGGACTGTGCCTTGGTGAAACTCTCTGAAAATTCTTCAAGTGAGGCTGTCGCAAAGCGGCCGAAAGGCGGCCATTGTCGGTGCGAACCACTGTCATCAGAGGCTCAGTGACGACTTTGCCGCGATAAAAGCCGGTGCTGGGCCTGCTCCTCAAGCTTGATGCTCTTGCCATCTCCCTCGCAGATACCTCCAACACGACGTTTCTTTTGGCATTGCACAAAGTGGTCAACTGCTCATTGGTTGGCTTTCAATAGCACGGCAGTCTGAAGCACGTTCAGTCCTTGCGATACATACCTCCCTTCAGTTGTGACCTTGAACCTGTTGGAGATGGACAAACTTACGAGAGGATGGGTCCAGACTCAACCGCAAAACCGCTCGCCAAGAAGCGGCATCTCGTGGCTATCAGTGTCCGTTTTGTGAGACTGAAGTCTAACCGACATTTGAGGCATTCAAAGTTCGTGCGCAACCAGAACCCGACCTCCCAGCAGCTTTGGACGGCTGGCGATGGCCGCAAGGGTGGTAATCTGTCGCAAAGGCCAAAGACGCCACGGACCAGACAGAACCAATTGGTCGTATACTCTGGTTCACGTTCATCGCCTCAGCACCGAGACCATCGCGATCGCGGCAGCATACACCGCCAATCACAGTCTTATCAACCTCCGGATGATGTGTTAGGTCCAACTACCATGCTTCTACAACTTGACACGCGGCCAATCTCTTCGGACCAGCTTGCTGCGGAAGTGCAGGGCATTTATGCCGGCCTGGTTTTGCTCGAGAGCAAATGCATCGAATATGACACTTCGCAGAAAGACGCAGACCTATCAGAGGAGCAATACCACGCACTGATCTCTCTGCACCGGTCGCTCCTTCACGAACATCATGATTTTCTCCTGGCTTCGCACCATCCATCAGCCAGCGACGCACTCCGACGACTCGCCCAAAAGTATTACTTGCCAGCTAGCGCATGTGGCGTCATGGGATGCATTCTTTCCTTGAGCTGCTGAGAGGAAAGCTGCCTCACGCACTTGAGCACATGCTTACCTTCATCTACATCGCATACACCATGGTAGCATTGCTGTTAGAGACGGTGCCTGCATTCGAAGACACGTGGATCGAGTGTTTGGGCGATCTAGGGCGTTACAGAATGTCAGTTGAGGATGACGATATACGTGATCGAGAAATCTGGACTGGCGTGTCGAGGGATTGGTATACCAAAGCGTCAGACAGATCCCCCGCGACTGGCCGCCTTTATCACCATCTGGCGATCCTAGCACGACCAAACGCTCTTCAGCAGCTGTATTACTACACCAAATCTCTGTGCGTTCCAATACCGTTTCAAAACGCCCGAGATAGCGTCACGACGTTATTTAAACCTCTGCTTAACCCAACTATGAAGCCCATTCACCGTCCGGAGCCGGTGGATGCAGCGTTTGTGCGAATCCATGGTATACTTTTCTCCGGCAAGTATGAGGGTCAGCTTGAGTCCTCTATTAAAGAGTTTCTGGGTCTTCTCAATGCCAGCATTGGCAGAAGAAAAGGTTTCTGGTTGGAATCGGGGTAGGCGCTCTGTCCGAGCAGCACAAGATAAGCAAGCTAACTTTGGTCTAGATATCACATGGCTATCTTATTGAGTTGTCTCCTCTTGGGTTTTGGGGACGAGACAAATGTACTTATGCGCGCGCTCGAGAACGGCGATGATGACCAAGCAGATACTATAACGGATGAAAATTTTGAAGCGAAAGAAAAGGCAAAAGCAAAAGCGATGGAAATTTTGAAAATGGCCATGTCTTTTGCAGCGCAGACATACTCGGTGGCCATTGTTCGCTAGAACGACCAAAACGTGTATCCGTTCCTCCACGCTCTCCTGGTGTTCTACTGGTCCATGATGAAATATAACGCTTGGAAGGAGCATGTGGAGGACTCCTTTCCTTGGGAATTGACTACGACATTGCTAAACTTTCTCCTCGAGCGCGTTCCCGACCCACGATTGGGCACGAAGGAGATCCCCTGGCCAGAAGGGGGACAGGTTCATCCTCTACCAGAAGACCATGCCATGCGTGATCTTATATACACAACAGGCTACTACCCGGCAAAGTGGTTCGACACGTCCGACATGATGGCAACTGAGGACCAATCGGAATATTCGAAATATAACGAACCCCCCTCAACCGTTAACGGACGCTGCGAAAGGATCTTGTGGCTTGGTTATGCCATGGCCTAAAAGACAGATAAGTTCCCCTGGAATGACAAGACAAGGAAGTTCGAGGAACCCGAAGCTAGAGTGGTCGAGCCAGCGTTCCTTGACCCTCCGCTGCATCGGGCGAGGCAGAATTGTCTTGAATGACTAAAGCATCACGAATACTTTTGTTTTAATTCAGCTTGAAAACGACGGGCCACAACGAAGGCATTCACATCATCTCCAACTTGTATCACGACTACTGCGTGGCACCATCGCCCACGTTCTAAAAGCTCCTATAGTGAATCAAGACAGGTTGAACCACTTTCACACCGTTCAGTAACGCGGAGATCTTGATGACCCGGAAACGCCCGTGGCTTTCTAGAAACTTCACAAGGAAAGAAAAAACATAATGTTAGAAGGTTTCGTTGACGTTGCATGGGGGAGTCGTGAGCTAGGGCTCTTAAGTTGCACCCTCAGCCTGTTAATATTTAATGCGCGGTTTTAAGATTGTCCGTTTTCTTGCTTGTTCCCTATGTTTTGTTTCTTCTGTCATTCACGGTTCGGTATGTAACGTACCATCGTGTTCAGTGCTCGCACTAGCGGGATGGCAGCCTGAGCGTCTCTACCTCTACCCTGTAGGATCTTGTCAAGATTGGTTATCACTGTTGTGTTTGGCTCGTCACTCTCGAACTGGTATAGGAGACGCCTGGTTCGTTCGTCGCTAAGAATAATCGTCTTAGATTGACATCTACAATCTTGCCTGTATGGACGGACTGTATGTAGGGAAGCGGAAACTGCGAGCTACGCCTTGTAGCCGATCCGATCCTGCTGTTCAGAAGTCGACCACAACTTACCTCGTGATGACAACCCAAAATGGTGGACACACCACTAGCGTGCCGGCTACATTTGACGGACGAGGATGAAGATATACGTGATCGAGAACAATGGACTGGCGTCTCGAGGCATTGGTTTACCAAGGCGTCAGATAGATCGCCAGTGACTGGCCGCCTTAATCATCATCTGGCGATTCCAGCACGACTAAACGCTCTTTAGCAACTGTATTTACACCAAATCTCTGTGCGTTCTCATACCGTTTCCAACCGCCAGAGATAGCATCACGATGCTCTTTGAACCTCTGCTTAACCCCACTTTCAAGCCCATTCACTGTCCGGAGCCGGTGGATGCAGCGTTTGTGCGCGTGCATGGTATTATGTTCTCCGTCTCGGTGGCCATTGCTCGCTGGGAAAACAAAAACGTGTATCCGTTCCTCCACGCCCCTGGTGTTCAACCGGTCCATGGTGAAATACGATGCTTGGAAAGAGCATGTTGAGGGCTCCTTTCCCTGGGAGCTGACTGCGACAATTCTCAACACTCTCCTGCACGATCCCCACCGACGATTGGACACGAAGAAGATACCCTGGCCAGAAGGGGGACAGGCTCATCCTCTCCCAGAAGACTATGCCAAGCGTGGTCATATATACACAACAGACTATTACCCGGCGAAGTGCTTCGACACGATAGCAGGTGAGGACCCAGCGGAATCTTCGAAGTATAACGAACCCCCGTCGACCGTTTACGAACGCTGCGAACGGATCCTGTTACTTGGGCATGCCATGACCCGAAGAACACGTAAGCTCCGCTGGAATGGCAAGATGAGAAGTTCGAATCCGATGCGAGCCAACGACAACGCAAATGAAGTTGAACCCGCGACCGAGCGCTTTTGTCGACGCTATATAACTATGTCAGCCTGAAGAAAGTCTAGCCTTCTTAACGAACGCACTACATGGAGACCACAGAAGAAACCAGGACGATCAACGTTGATAACGAACTACTCAGAAACGGCCCTCGAAGTTTCCGGACGGAGATGCCTCCACTAGAATCTGGTCGCTATTACCAGAGACCCTTGCATTTCGCTAACTCTAGATCCTGCCATGTTCCATGTATTTACATAGGCGAAGCTCAACAGTAGTGCAACTGAAAAATGCAAACGTGCAATTTGTTCAGGGTGTGCTATCTCCTGAAAGTCGAGTGCTCTAGTGACGAAAGTCACAGCTCCGCTCTTTTAGGTACATTGTTTTCCCATCAAATTTGAGGCGTTGAAGGGTTATGGTATAAGGATAGCCGGAGGGCTTTTTGTCAGCAGCAAAATTTGCTTTGCAATATCTTAGTATTAAGGGTCGGGATAGACAAAGACCAGAAATAAATCATTTGACTAGTACACACCCCGTATCCGTTCTAGAGTGGAAACGGGGAGAGTGTAGCCTTACAGCATAAGTTCGGAACAGAATGATGAGGCTACCCAGGGTCTCTAGACACTGGATCATCCCTTATAAGTGTCTGGCCGTTCGTCTAGAAATTGCCGATATTAATGTCTATTAATGTCTGAACGTTGTTCTAGCTTCCTTTTCCGCGCAGTTTTTCCCGCTGCTTATCTTGGTACCCAGGGTTGAATTGCTTTCGCGATTCATTCTTTTCATTGAATTGATAAATCTTCTTCTTGCCAGATTTGCGCACGTTCGGATAATACGGCCCAACGTCCAATTCTTTGTTCTTCAAGACGTCCGTCCACGTCTTCGTTGTATCCGTTACCGGACCAGACCCCACGTCGAAGACATCACTGAGAACACTCATTCCAGTGGCTATGGGCGGCTGACAATCTCTCCTGCGCATCAATGAAAATTTAAGTTGGCACAGCCCTTGCCCTCGAATGTAGAGGTCCCGGAATACATGATAGTGCTGTATCTGGCCCTCCGCATCCTGAATACTTACAGGCACAGCATGTGTCCAACCTCCGAGTCTCATTTCACAGTCTTCTCTCGGGCCCAAATCGGCCTTTATCCAATACAAGTCTGGGTCACCACAGGTCAAGTTCATTACCGGAGCATGGTGCAGTAATTTCCATCCTGCGAAAAGTTCATCAGATCTCGTAACATGATCAGAGATGGTGGGCCAGCCGCCGTTAACATACCTGAACTGATATTGTCCTCCTGGGTTATCTCTTGTCCGTCTCTAAGACAATACTCATCGACCGACACGGCGCCGTCTGGTTGTTGCACAACTTCAATTCTTGTCTCAGACGTAGGGGCGTCGTCATTCACCTCTGTGGTAGTAGTCGGATCCACGGATTTTGCCGTAATCAGGTTGACTTCGCCTCGTTCTTCCAACGCAGCATCCGGGGACTTGGTTTCTGGTGTCAATTGTGCTTCGAAAGCCCGTGTATCAGCTCGTAGAACCATAACAACTCCTGGCAGTATCAATACATACCAGTTTCATCATAAATTGTTAGCGTGAGAAGTCCCGCAGTTAGTTCATCGGCGGTTCCTGACATATCGTTACCGCAAGTTCTGTCTGAAGAAGATTGAGAAACGCCGGCTGCTCTATTTTCATGTTCGGAAATCATCGCATTATAGATTGGTGGTATATTCGTTGCTTCCATTGGGGTGGTCATCCAAAGCAATGGGGTGTTTCTGATCTTCACTAGTGCAAACAGCGAAGTACGAAATGGCTTCGGAGGCTGGCCAAAGATAGCATGGATGCATGTTAGCGGCATGCCACCTCTGTACATTAGCTTCAGGCGGAGGGGTCTGTGCAGTGGTCCCACGTCTGGGGTGATTGAGACTCGACAATCAGAGCGGCCTAACCTTGCTTCAAGACAAACAACACTCCGACGGGCACCGCACCGTCTGGAAATGTACATAAGTCGAATGTCGGCTTGGCTATTCAGCTTTCCACTACGCGTACGGATCGCCGATCATCCAGCTCATCCACCGCTACTCTTATGGACCGTTGAACACACTTCTTTAACTATTTCACGGAGAACAGACCGTTATCATTGGTTACTTGTCATCTGTCAGTGCTTATTAGTCGTCAAGACGGACTGTTTCCTGTGCTTATAGAGACAGTTTTTGATCGTGCCCCGCACCCTTTACTGGCGGCACGGTGGAGACGACGCGGATTCTACTTATTAGGCTCTGATCCTATAAGGTCGTGCTGAAATTCAGCACGCTACGGAAGTGACATGCGCCACTAATTTACAGTGGAGAATTTCCCTTATACCGTATCCACTTACGTGCTGAAATTCAGATGCTGAATAAAAGCACGTTTTATTTCCTTAATTTTAGCACAGGAATTTGGACAGAACTGTGCTGAAATCTTGGCAACTATGCCTTTTACAGGCATCTACGCGGCGTGGTACATCGTGAACAAGGGTTTTTAGTGTTTTATGAAAGATGTGGGTTCCTTCCATAATTTTACATGTGGAGCCCTTACTAAAAATGGGAAAGCGCCAGGAATTATGCACGTTGTGCACCTTTCGCAGCTTGCTGAATTTCAGCACGACCTTATTATTATAGGATCAGAGCAGAAGGATCCTCTGACGCTGCCCGAAATTGGATGGGGTGTGTAGTCTAGATGCTCTCGCGCGGCAATAAATTGCGATAACTGCTTGCACGATTTACCGGTGTAAGCTCTTCATTCACGGCGGGGTTACATAGTTCTTTCAGAACCCGAATATTGGTTGTTTGTCATACAGAATGCTCCACGAGGCATGAGAAAGTGCTTACTCGTACAACCGGGGTCGCGGGCTTGATGGTGGGAAAGTGGAAGGGCGTTCATAAATCCGAACCACGTAGTGAAGCCCTAATTATGCTAGCTATCTGCGCTTGAAGGATCCTTGATGGATGGCTGCAGGGCAGCAGCTAGTGATGCAACTTGTAGTGGCTGCAATTTCGAAGGCTAGTGTTGACACAGTCTCAACTTTATTAAGGATTCTATCTGCATTAGCTTCGGGTCTTGATCTTTCCGCTTCCCACATGGACGCGAAAGGTGGCGGTGGAATTTGCAGGGCTCGTCCCGCAATATCCCATCATCCTTGTCCAAAATGACTTCTTAAGAGTAGAGAAGCTAAGGTCGTATTCCACTGAATCGGAAATCCCCAAACAGCCACTCCCTAACGTTTGAATTAAGAGGGGACAGAGAAAAGAAACTCCAATGATCTCAGAGTCTTTATGACTGTATGACTATCCGTGATTAAACCTCGCTTTCGATTTCTTTCCTAACTTAAGTATGATAAGTACTACAAGACTTAGGCATAAAATCATTTCAATATCAACTTCTCAAGATGTCTTCACCTCATAAATCTTTGCTCCTCCTCCCTATCCTCTCTGTTGCTTTTGCGGCAGCAGATGTGTTGGCAGCCACCACATCACGTCGTCAGGCGAAAGATCTGTCCGATTCGTCCCCCCGCGATGAAATCCGCCAACTACTGTGGTATTCTGAAGAGGATGATCCAGAACTCGAGCCAAAATCTCTTCAATACCATGCATGGCTTCTATATACTCTACACGCAGTGGGCTTTGTGCTTTTTGCGCTGCTAGTTATCATCCAGTTGCTATGTTTTGGAACCGAGAGATGGTTGTCACACTTACTAGTCCTCGTTACATACTTAAACGGCTTGTCATCTGTCAGTGCTTATTAGTCGTCCAGACGGACTGTTTCCTGTACTTATAGAGATAGTTTTTGATCGTGATCAGTACCCTTCGCTGGTGGTACAGTGGAGACGACGCGGATTCTAAGAAGAATCCTCTAACGCTACCAGCAACAATTGTTGGCTTTCTCACCGTGCTGCTGGTACTGGGGACTGGCTTCATGTTGTGCTTTAGTCCTCAGAAGCCCGCGTCCCTGTCGTTTGCATTGTTGTTGATCCTGGCGATCTCTGCTACTGCCGTGGGCATCCATGTCTCAAAAAGTAGGGCCAAGACTTCATGGCCTGCATTCACTATTGTCTTCTTTGTACTGGTAATTCTAACGCTCGATATTGTCTTGCCCTTCACGAAATTTTGGCATGTAGACGATAAAAGGAGCGCTGTAAGTGCAACGGACGAGCAACAGGCGAACCTCGCTGATATCCTTCCAGGCCGCATGGATTCTCTCATTCATCCCGTCGTGCGCATTGGCTATGTGTATCTATCGACTAGTCAGACCATCCGGGAGAGAAAGTGGTACGAAGGTTTCATCTATTAAATCCAACTCCGATGCACACCACCCCACCGTCTTGCTCGGTGCGAATAAAGAGGGCCCTATAACAAAAAGCTGTGCGCAAAATTTTGTGGCGCTTGAGGCGAAATTTGCTGATTGCCAACCTCATCCTGTGCATCCCACCTTATTATTTGCAAATACATACGGTCCTTACTCATGTAAAGCGTTAGAACTAGTGAAAAACGAGAGAACAAAACCCGTACAGCTCGTCTAAACGGACTGGCTCGCGACGGCTGAGGCATCTAGCGGACTTTGTCAACAAATCACATCCGTTTGGCTCGGGTGCCCATACCCGCTGGGTGTGACAGCTGGGGACCAGACATAATGAGAGAGAAATAGATCTGGATATAGACTTACGAAAGGTTTCGGCACAGAAAAAGCTTCCGTATCCTGACTCATAGTTGCCCAAACAAACATCCGCCTGGCTTGTTTCCTCTTC
This sequence comes from Sarocladium terricola, assembly GCA_029379155.1. Classification (NCBI taxonomy): domain Eukaryota; kingdom Fungi; phylum Ascomycota; class Sordariomycetes; order Hypocreales; family Sarocladiaceae; genus Sarocladium; species Sarocladium terricola. The sequence continues at coordinate 1,190,217 of JAHKSO010000010.1, forward strand.
TACTACGTAGTATAGTTGCACATAACGGAGTTGACCTTTCACTTTCCAAAACGCAAGGCCATAGTTGTGAAAATATAGTGCCCTGTCTGGACACCACCAGAACACTATTTTCATTGCCAAGTTTGGCGCGTGAAGCTCCATCAACTGAGGTTCCATGAAAAGTGGGAGCAGAACATTTATATATCCCTCAGTTGGCCATAGGACTGCTTTCGAATCAGTTCGCAATAGCCATCGCGAATACGGGCTCTGATCTCGAAGTTTCCACCTTTGAATTCTCACACAGTCATTCAACGTCTGATACTGTACTTGGTGAGTTACTTATCAACTAGAATGGACCAGTGTCATCATACCAAGATTTCGTTGCACGAATTCGAATAAACCACGCATTCATCAGTGAATGTGAAAGTGCGAAGCATTGTCGGCTTAAAGTTAGAATCAGCCACTGCTTTCCTTGGCTTGTGAGATTATGATTCTTACATCCGTACCACGACCCCTGGCAACTGGTTCTTTCAAGGCGAGCGCTGATGCCAGAGCACCGTGTCTGAGTTTTTTCGTAACACCCAGATCAATCAGCTGATAGGCTGGCTCAAGACGGATGTGATGACCGCTATGACCGAGGAAATGACGGATAAGTACCCGACTGTGATGAGATTTCAGATTGTCCGCAGGTGCAATGTCTTATGGTTGATCGGGATGTGTCGTACCTTAAGCGATAGCCGAGAGCAGCTTCTACGATCCTGCTTGCTGAGGCGGCGTCGGATTTCCAGTCGTCTGGAACTTTACTATTCTGCGGAAGCTTAAGCGCCTCGCCTAGCTGAAAGAGGATATCCTCTTGTGCGTCGCGTTGTCTGTACAGATCGCCAAGAGGGCGTAACCCGTGGTCTGCGTCAAATTAGCACATGTTGCAGAAGAAGTCGGTAGAACGTACAATGAAAGGGAAGCTCCAAGACCCGACTAGTGGCCTTATCTGCAAGCAAACAGAGTAGTGGATCAATATCCGCGATTGCATCAATGATTCTGCTGGCGGCTTGACGGTATTTAAGGTCGGACGAGGACCCCGCCGATTTCCAGAAATCACCAAATTTCTCTTCGATTGTGTTTTGAAGCTCGGTTCGTTGGACCGTTAGACCCCAACCGTACTGTTGTTTGCATGATTCCTTTAGGACGAACAGGATTGCACAGAGATAATACTTGGCAAGTTCGATGAGTTTGTCCTTCCTTTCCTTGATGAACTTGTCTTCCGTTTCCTTGATTATTTTCACACGATCATGGTATGCGTTGATGATCTCTTCAGCTTCTGTCGAGGTGTCTTGCGGTTTGTCCGGTGTACGGCGCTTTGGTAAGGACACCAGTCCAAGGATAGTCTGCAAGTCTTCCAGTGACGAGATGCCCTCGGACCACTCGATCCAGTTACATCGTTCAATGAGACGTCTCGCACTGTCCTTGACAGAATCTTTATTGCTTTTTTTCGGCATGTGAAGGCTTAGATGTCGGCGAAGCACTTGTCAAATGCACCTCCGCCCGCATAACTTGACTCGATGCTTACTTCTGGCACTCTTCCCCTCACTGATTTGGGGGTCATTAATGCCCGCAGTGGCTGTTCAGCAGGGCCACAGTGGCTGGTAGATTTGGGCTGAAAGGAATGCAGGCAGAGTTGCTGGATGTGGTCACGTGACACGCTGACAAAATGGCCCTGGACAGATTACGTTTAAGTCCCTGAAATCATTCCTTCGCTGACGACCTCTATCAAGCCACGATGCTTCCTGACACCGAAGTCAACCCCAGGAGGGAGCGACAATGCATCATGGAGACGAAAGACTTTGCCGAACATATAGTCGTAGATACAGAAAACTGGAAAGTGTACTGCGGTACAAGTTATTAAAGAAAGGAATTGTTGACAGAACACTGCACAGAACCCGCAGGGAAAGAGTCGAGCAAACATCGCCGGAGTTTTCCGCAGTTAGTTTCCCCCCTAAACCTTTTCCATCCCCCGGGAAACTCGCGCAGTTTTGATGACATATCGTCCCGTTCGCTTACGCCAGAAAAGTCAATGAGCGGTTAGACGGGTCCGGGCCCAACATAAGCTTCAACACCACTTGGCGGTGACATAGCAATGTGTCCTCCATTGGCGCCAATTAAGAGACCAAGTTGTATTTTGATATGCTGAAGTGGGCTAGAGAGACATTGGGAGGAATACGGCAAAGCGGGCGTACTGAGACGGTGCCATACGTACCAGGAGGGCATAGGATCTTCATTGTTCAACGTCTGACAAATGGATGAATGGTGGATGCGGTCAGAAATGTTCTCTCTGGGGGCCTCGTACAACTTGGGTGCCAATCATTCACCTGACTGTAGCAGGGTCAGGATAAAAAATATATCTACGAGATTATCCATGCTCGACACTCTGAGGACAGGCCATGTGTCTATTAGAAGCTCTGCTGTCTCGTGAGAAACATGTTCTCACCTGGTCAGGCTATGCTTTGGCAAACTTCAAATTGGCAAATAGGCTACTATATCCTGTATGATGGATTCTAAGAGCAAATGAAAGACTATCTTCCCACAAGATAATCAATTAAGGCCCAAGTAAGGGGTATTCTGCTAGTAGTTCCTCACGCAAACATGGAGAACGTTTCCAGCTAGGCTCGAGGACCGACTCCAGTTTACGTTACCAAATACCCATTGTGCAAAGGAGTAGATTCCAAAAACGCCCCTTTCTTTCTTGCCTTTCAGTTCGTGTCTGGTCATGTTAATGATATCAGCATCTATCGCTTCTGAGCCTATTGATCCAGCTGAAGACAACACGGGCCGTTCAAAATAAAGACGTTCCTTTCTTTTTTACACCGTTACCAACAAACGAGAGCTCAGGATAATACTTTCCGAGTCTGAGACCCTTCATCTCTCTCTTCTCGTAAGGATTGGACCGTTCGATTCGACTTCAGATGATGTCACTGCTTGGGCGTCCGTGGCACTTCCACCTTGTCAGACTCTCCAGCTCCTGAGGCCTAGATTTTCGTGACATATATTGTCGTTTCGCGTCAGGGTCACCGGCGCCCATGAGTGCCAAGACTCGGTGCTGGCAAGTAGCTGGTGTAACACCTGATCCCAGTTTGTGAGCTACAATTCGCCACTTTTCACTCTCGTAGTGGTCCTGTGATCCAAAAGTGTTAGTTGAAAAGCTCTACTCAGACAACAACCATAAAGAAGAGTTTTCTATAAGAAAGGCTCGGTGGTTCAGTTGAAATCACCGAGCCCCTGTTGGAATGCTCGTGGCGTACCATTTCATCTGTCCATTGTATAGTCTTTGCTTTCAACTTGGTACAATAACGGACTTGTAATGTCCCGGAAGAGCGCCCTGGGAAGAAGTCCGCAATTTGCTTCCACGTTAAATCCTTCTGCTCCTTCAGCTCTATGAGGAGCTGGTCATCCTCAGCGGTAAACTTGAGCTTCGGACCGCGCGGTCGTGGCGATGGTGATGGCATGCCGACTTGTCCGATCATGCTGGGCGCTCCACTACCATCTTCTCGGCGCATCGACTTGGACAAGTGACCTAAATCTGGAAGATGGTGATGATGATGATGATGTAGTTGCGGAGCCTGTGTTTGGTGGGAATTGCTGCCCATGTTGGATGCTGGTGCTGTTCCTGCCGTTGTTCGTCCGTACGCCGCGCCGATAGAATCAGACGACATGGTGTCCACCCGGCCGTCCCATAGTAGCTACGCCGCCCATAGAACTGTCAAAATCATTTTTTCGAATCCTGTTGACGTTGTTTGGAAGACACGGTGTGTTTACTTCGTTAGTTGAAGCTGGGGTAGAGTACATAGGTGTTGTGGTCGACGGTGCAGAACCGAACTGCACACGGCCAAGCCGGTGATTACCCAGCTGATAGGAGTCGAACTGCATTGTGGTCATCGCGTGTTGATGTGATTGGTGTTGTCCAGGTGCTTCGGATCGTAAGGAAGATTGTCCTTGTGCCGATTCCGGCTGGGTATCGCTTCCAGTGCTGTTCCCCCTCACACCAGGATGATGGGAAGTGGAAAGATGATTTGGGTAGTTGTTATTGGCGACGGTGTGAATATTTCTGCGTGCGAGAGCACCTCGGCGCGCGCTCTGTCACCGAAGGTAAGAAACCTGTGACGGAAAAGGCGAGTGCTCTCTGCCGTGTGTGCTGCCGAAGTGTGTAGCTATCATTTTCGGGAGCACCGAATTGCAGACCCGAAGGCCGCTGATCAAACGGGACCCTAATAGTTATCATGGCCTAGTTTCTACACCCTAATAATGGATGTTGAGGACAACCTGCAGAATGCAAGGCTCAAGTCTTCCGTTCCCCTGTTGGGGGGGGCCTAGGACAGGGAGGCAAGGGACAAGGGACAAGAATCTTAGCACTGGATGAGGCCACATCGTAGCCTCATTGTACAAGTCCAAAACGTACACCTGATCTTTAAACTGACCACGCACCTTCAAGGTCCACTGCCTATTGCACGCAGTGTAAGGCTGTCGCCCCACTACGTCTCCTTCTTAACCGTGGATGCCAATACGAGACGACATGGGCGGCTGGTGTCATGACGAAGCTCTAACTATTTTTGAGTGAGTCTGGCGCAAGGCGCCCAAATAGTGGTGCGAGCCATTCCCATCAGAGCCTCTTTGACGATTGTGATGCCATCAAACTGGCCCGGTCGGTGGAGGCATATTGCTCCCACGCGGCTTATTCGGGTGTGTGCGGCTGTCAGCCCACACTCACCAGCTACAACCGAGCCGGAATACAGCTCAGTCCAGTTCTGGTCTTTAGATGACAAGAGTAATAACATGACTGAACTAGCCGCATTCTATAGAGGGCATGACACTCGACCAGTACCTAGTACAACTCATTAAGGTTGTTCATCGGACCTGAATCGCGAATTACCCGCCCCGGTTATACCGCCACGCAGAATTCTCACAGTGTTTCGTTTGCATGCCAAAGCACCTTGATGAAAGGGCCGCCGCCAGTGCAACAGACATCACCTTGGTTGAGTGAAGGGTGACAAACAACAGCTTATAATGTGCGCATCTTCCTATGTGTTTGGGATCGTGGAAAGTCCCAATAGATGTAGTATTGCGGACAGGAGTCTACCACAGTGGGATAGTCTATTGACTAACAGCGACTTGACTTGTGTCTGGTAGTCTGCTCTGCTGTACAACCTGGGGCTCTTTCGGCCTTTGTATTGTCACCATTCTCCTTGCCAGTATTTCCACTGTTGTCCGTCGTGTTCAGCACGCCTTCACTGCGATCGAGTTTGGTGTTCGTACCACCGGCGGTCTCCCCTTGCGGAGATCCAGTCGAACTTCTCTTTGACGAGCCCAAAGATGTTTTACATTTCTTTGACCGCTCTATCTCCTCGGCGGTCATAGGTTCCTTGGCCGGGGCGTTTCGTATCATTTTGAGCTGCACCAGAACTACCGAGATGATCAGTGCCAGTTCAACATGTCAATGCAGCCGAGAGAGGAAGTTACGATACATACGTTGAAACACAAAGGTCCACTGTAGTAATGTTATCAATGAACTATCAGTAGATGCCAACTAACACGGCCTTTTAAACTTGGGGAACTCTATGGTCTATTAACATCCTTGTTCAATCCTCGGGACACTGATGCATGCCGTTTCCCCTTGAGCAATGACAATGAAGAATTTCCAGCCTGCATGCAACCTGCCTTAGAGGCATTGTGTCAGCCATGGGCCTCCCATGGGTCACATACTGGTTTCGCTGTGACTGCATGTTGCCTCAAAGAGCTTGAAAGCTGATGTAAACTGGATTCGGCAGCTCGAGTCACGTGAGGTGTCCCCGCCCCAGATTCATCATCAAGCCAGTCAAGTTCCCCAAATTACTCACCAAATTCAAGTTGCTCTCAGGCCGCTCATCAAGCTCCACAGCAAGTTGCTCTCAGGCCGCTCATCAAGCTCCACAGCAAGTTGCTCTCAGGCCGCTCATCAAGCCCCACAGCAAGTTGCTATCAGGCCGCTCATCAAGCCCCACAGCAAGTTGCTATCAAGCCGCTCATCCAGCCCCCATCAATCTGCTCTCAAGTTGCTTTCAAGCCGCATATCGCATCCCTCATCAAGTCGCAAATCAAGTGGCTTACCAATGTTATTACCGAGGCGTAAACACGCTTCCACAATGATATAAATGATGTCTTGCGAGGCAGATCAACATATACATCAAAGTTATAGTCATTATAAATACACATATGAATATTGCGTTCCGATCGTGTGTGACAAACAGTTGCCACAGACCCCTCACGTGCAAATGTTGTGGGGTCAAAGCCTGAAGCGGGGTGCAATGCTATCTCTGCCTAAATGTGCCTCGAACATCTAAAATAAAAATGATTTCGGAACGATTCGAAACACGTCTAGCATCGCTTATGACCCCTAACGCCTCCAGCTTCACGTCATAAGATATAAATTCTGTAGGACGAAATCAACTTTGCATCTGCTCCCTTACGTTTCGCGCAACTGTACGACATCAAGCTTGTCATGCGACCGAGTGTTAGACCATCCCCTTTTCGCCGACCATTCCATCTCGTCTGCTAACTCTTCATGCTAGGAAGAGCCGTCTGCGCCTTCGGATATTAAAAATTTTGACCTATTGCCAGAGGAAGGGAAGGACTATGTTTACATCATGTACGGGCTGTTTCGGACATACAAAGAGGAGATCCTACGATGGCAGTCATTAGCGAACCGAGGGGCGATCATTATATCGGACCTTACTATGGAGCATCAGCGTGAGAAGAATTTGAGGACAGAGGGTCCGAAAATTGAAATACCGGCAGATGTTATTGTAATCATCTACGATCTGGATGTTGGGAGAGTTTGAGTCAGATGAACACCTTGTTTCTGACCTCGGCGGCCTCCGGATCAGTACTTTTCACTACCAATTGATAAACTTGTTCAACCGAAACCTCTCCCCACTTTTCCTCTCCTTTGAACACTTTGACTTGAGGATCTAAAAAATCGTCCAGTTGCATAACAAATTCATGGTATGATCCTATGGTATGGACATGGAAGTTACCGGCCGTCCGTCCAAGTCCCCATAGTCTTCCATCTTGCAGAATTTGTATGATCTCAGGTGACCAAGCTTCCTTAAGCTTATCTTTGTCGGCATAGCTGAAGGTATACATTTTCTGATCGGCGCGTTGTCGTTTTGGAGCAACAGGGTCATGCCCATCTGATTCCGGTTCGTACGGTCGCTTGCTTCGACCTTCATTGAAAGTCTGGCTTCGAACTCCATCTTCCGTTTCGCAAACTATTTGGCTCGCAGCTGGCTCCATGGATTCAACCGCAGCATCGTAAATTTCTCCAAACACGCCGCCATTCTTGGTACGCAGTTTTTGCATTTTTGACTCAATCTCAGACCTTTGTCCCACTGTCAAGTTCTTCTGTATCATGTACTGATCAAGGTCATCCGCATTGAACGATTTCCACGCTGCATGCTTGCGGAACGCCAGACCGAGGAAGCGGAGTCTATCAATGCTGAGTCTTCTTATCTGGTTTTCGAAGTTCTCGAACGTCTTGTCCGAACTATTGACCAGTGAGACGAGGTTGTTGTAGCTTCTCAGATCGTCACCACTGATTGTGTTTAAATGCAGCTTGATCGAAGCCTGGTCGAGAAATTGATATATTGTCAACTTGTCTTGCAGCGAACGTTTTCGCGAAGTGAGATATTCTATTTGCTGATTTAGTTTTTGGATATGCTCATCGACTTTATTTATCTCTCTAGTGATGCTTTCTGCTTGGTATACCATTATGATGTGTGTGAGCAGACTGATAAGCAACTCGATGGGAACTTAGTAAGCAACTTGATGTGCGGCTTGATGAGCAGCCTGATGTGCGACTCGGTGAGCAACTTGCTGTGCAGCTTGATGAGGGATGTGAGAGCAACTTGATGTGCAGCTTGATGTGGGATGTGAGAGCAACTTGCTGTGGGGCTTGATGAGGGATTTAAGAGCAACTTGCTGTGGAGCTTGATGAGGGATTTAAGAGCAGCTTGCTGTGGGGCTTAATGAGCTGCCTGAGAGCAACTTGCTGTGGGGCTTGATGTGGGATGTGAGAGCAACTTGCTGTGGAGCTTGATGAGGGATTTAAGAGCAGCTTGCTGTGGGGCTTAATGAGCTGCCTGAGAGCAACTTGCTGTGGGGCTTGATGTGGGATGTGAGAGCAACTTGCTGTGGGGCTTGATGTGGGATTTGAGAGCAACTTGCTGTGGGGCTTGATGAGCGGTCTGAGAGCGGGCTTGATGAGCGGCTTTGATGTGCCGCTTGATGACTGACTTTCGGTGTCACATGACCAGTCCTGTAAACGGGCTCCCACTGGAACGGCGCCCCTGTACACCGGCGCCCATGCTGCTTAGTCAACGCTACCCGCTGTAAATTTTCGCAACACTTGCTGGAAATATTTCCCCACTTAAAACTTAGACTTTTGTGACTGGCGCTGTGGAACCACGTCAGTCCTTTGCTTCATCTTGACAGCACGCCTTCCCTTAAACAAAATGCGTCTCAGCCTCTGATATCTTGCACACCTAATGCAGTCCTATACACCTTCTTTGCCCCCTTTTCACTGGTGGGATTCACGAGAAGAGCTACTACTTGATTTGCAGATTTATGCAGCTATTAAAGGTTATCGATTTAAAATAGCCTGGGATGCTGCCGACTTCGTCGGTATCCTAGGCGCAGGCAAAGCGGCGGTAGCCAGGCTATTTTAGATTTTTTACTAAATATAAAGTAGTATTATGTGTTTTTTGAAAGGCTCGATTTGAAAGGCTCGATTTGAAGGGCTCGATTGAAGGGCTCGATTTGCTCGATTTAAAAGGCTCGATTCGAAAGGCTTGATTTGAAAGGCTTGATTTGACAGGCTCGATTTAAAAGGCTCGATTTGAAGATTTATTTTTCATAGATCATGAAGTGGCATTGTGTGTTTTTTCCCTCCGGGGGCCCTCTGGGAGCCCTGTCGGGGGCTCCTGCCTGCGGAGGTGGGAGAGAAACTGAGGTGTGCCTTGGTGGGGCACCTGAGGTGTGTGCCCACTTTTCGCTACGGGGCTGAGGTGTGCTTACGGCCCTATAATTGGCTAGAAAATATGGAGCATGCCTCAGGTCTTGTTAGGTATACTTATATTTTATAGGATATAATGCATGATCAATGCATTATTAATACATTTTTAATAGATAATAGTTTCTTAGTAGACCCTTTACCTTTCTAAGTTATTTTATAATCTATTAGTAATGCATTACTAATAGATTATATCTCAACATGATCCTGGGCCAACAAAACAAAACGTGCTTTTTGTTATGGACATGCTTGATCTCGTGATTCAATTCCAAGTGCCAAGCAAGGAGACTGGTTCGTCAGCTCTAATTGTCCTGCAAGTATCTTCAGTCGCATCTAGTGGGATGTACATTCCGAGCACCTGTAGCGGCGCTTCCTAGCTTCGGCGAGCGTACAGTGAGAAATGACATGGTACAGAGAGGGCGGTAACCGGGAAGTTTTCCCTTCTCCCGCGAGATTAGCTGCTCCGAGCTTGCCTCCGCAGAGGTGTTCTTGGGGTAGACAGAGGATCGCTCAGGTTCATTTTGCCCGAGGCCAGAGATCTCGTACTTGCAAGCAATAATTGCGGTGCCCGGCATTTGCGCACAGGTGCATCTCATGAGTTCTTCTGGATTCAACTACAGAGAGAGTCTCTTCATCAGCTTCTACTCATACTTGGGCATTGTAGAGTAGAGTAGAGATGCGTAGCTCACCCCCAACTCTACCCATTGGTTGATTAGATCTTATCATTTGACAATATTATCGTAACATTACGGACGCTAAAGCCCTAGAGAAGCTGTGTCATTTTGTTAATTCCACCTGAGATAAATTATAGCGACCTCTTATGAGAGTTTAGATGCGTCCTGCATGGGAATGTCTTAAGGTGGTAGGGTAGTGGGGGTTCGTGGCACTTAACGCGTCCACATGTCGAACCATCTACGCGCCAGCCCGTAACTCTTTCCTCTTTATTTTAGTATTATTATCACAATATAGTGGCATTATCTTTTAGTTCGTCTTATTTGCTCCTATGACAACGTGCATCCACCTTCTCTAATGCACGTTTTCCCACTCTCTATTCTACCACTGCTCTACCCATCCCCTCTACCCACCACTCTACCCACTCTACCCTACTCTACAATGCCCAAGTATGCTTCTACTGGCACGATGACATGTAAAGTCTTTCAAGCCACATTGCGTGAGAAAGGTGTAGTGTTTCAAGCATTCTCATCTTCTCGCTCTCAGTAGTCTCTTCGACCCACGCGTCGCGATCGCTAAGGGGCACACAATAACCACCGGCGCAAGCATTGCCCAATGGTGCACCCGACTTCGAGACCACACGTGCTATCACCCCCACGTTTGTGTGCCACTTCGACTTGATCACATTCGGTGCTGCGGTCCAGTGGCGTCAGTGTTCCACTTGGTCCCAGATTGGAAGTTCAAGACGTAACCAGCCATCTTCTGCGATGACAGTTGACCTTGACCAGACACTTATTATTCTCCTATAAACACTCTCTAAAATCATTTCCTCCGTTGGTCTTCATGTTCTGTCCGCTATCTCACTAGCAGTAATTTAGCAAAACCGATCGTTCACTCCCATGTCAATTTACATTCCAAGGGTAAAGCCTAGAAAGTCTGCACTGGGCTCTAGTAGATATAAATGTGCAAAGCAGTAGAGGCTCGAAGCTGTACGACTTGGCACAGAGAACACAAGGTGCATTTCTGAAAAGTAAAAATGCAAATTTTGCAGCATGTGAGAAATCTCAGCGGTCCTACACGTTAATGGCAAGACGAGCGATAATTAAGGGTACAGAAGTGAGAGGAGAGGAACGTTTAGCCGCTTGTAAAAGCTACATTCTATATGAAGTGTATATTAATATCATAGGAATTCAGAGTGACCAGGTCTATGTCTATCACAGTGAAACCCTCATGGATTACCTTGAGGCAACGCATCGTTCCATCGAAGCAGTTGTCGAGTGTTGACCGCAGCTTAAACTGCTCATTACGTCTCCATTCGCGCCGTCGGCATTTTCGAACCCCTCTCCAAATTGCGCTCATTGGAACGACAGGTGTAACCACAAATGAATAGCTGCCCATAATAGTGCCATTCTCCATGCATCATTGCGAACTTCCACAGCAGGAGCAGAACGACACTGAGCACCAGGAGCACAAGGTGAAGCAACCCAAGCATTGTGCAAGATGCCATGGCTAGTATAGTTGACGTAATTGGTGCCTTATCATCGTCTCCTTGAGTAAACAATTGTCTGACTTTTCGTGTCTTGAAAAATGTTCGTATCAATAAACACAACATGGTGATGTAGCACACAATTAGAGTCGCCCAAAAGTACCCGTCTCTAACATTGAAATGTTTTCATGCTCCTAATGAAACACAACCTCCGTGCAGAAGCAGAACCGCCCCGAGAAGAATTGCTGGTTGCTTGATATTCCTTTTCGTTAGATCGATATTCTTGTTAAAACTAACGACTGCTGCCAGAAACACTACTTCAATGACCTGGCACCTTTTAGCGTCCAAGTCTCCTTTGGTATGTTTTCGAAGCAATATAGAGAAGTACACTTACTAGAAGGCAATCAACCCAAAAGAAAAAGGCTATTTTGCATCCAAAGAGGCACCAGTATGTCTGAACTACCAGATCACGTTCGGCGAAATTGAAAGCCGCAATCAACAACGTACCAATAGCCAGCATGAACAAGACGCTAGTCACCGTCAGTGCTATGTCATTAATAGGCTGGTATCTTCCTTTCTTGCAATAAACCAGCCAGTAGATGCAAATGACGAGGAGGAGGGAAAGAAGCGAAAATATGACAGCGGCTTCAATGAGCTGACTCTCGTCGACTTCGAACTTCATTTTCCACCCCTCTGAGTAGGATCGTGAAAATGTAAAAGCTAGCTAATGGCAATGGCTCTTTCGCGAGAATCGATCTATCATTTATGTCCCCGTAACTCGTAACTCGAGCAATAAGCGTAGACTATGACGTCCAAGCTTTCGTGCGAAGGGGCGCTGAGGTCGAATTATCCACTAATACCTTGTCCGCAACCCACTGGCTCCGGCCAGCATCGAGGGCACCCTGTATCCTACTGATGGTCGAGGACTTCAGGGGACATGCCATGAATGTCCGAGTAACCTTAGTCTACAACCTTGTTTCCCGCGTCTTGGTCTGTCGTGTCGTAACCACGGATGTTGAGAATATTAAGTCCGGCCTAGTCTTCAGAGGGCCTGTGAAATTGCTCTCCAGCCCAGAGATTTTCTTTTTGCCGGTGGTGCCGTAGTGTGCGGTGCAGGCTGTCAAACAACTGGTCGTAGTTTACCGCATGGATCTTCCGGGAGAGAGGCCGCTGCAGAGCAATCTCGATGATCGGACCTGCGGAAATTGGCTTTCATCGCACATCTTGGAGCGGAGAAGGCCGAAAAGCCAACAAATGCCTCCACCCTAGCAACTCGAAAGATGTGTTGGTTGGTTGCTGGGGTTTGTCCCGATGCGAGTGTGATCGACGTCAACGCTGCGTCTTTAGAAGGGTATCTGCACTATACAATGTCGAATTTCTTCCGATATGCTGAAGCTACATTGAACGGGAAGCAGATTGGCCTGTAAGAACACTGGCCCTGGCCACGTTCGCTTCCAGGTTCATTCGGGCACAACTTCCCGCTGGACGTTTCAGTGTGTGTCAAGCTGACGAGAGGGCTTCCCGCGCACTACGCTTGCAACTAGTGCTTTTCCTCTTCTCTCTGACAGGGGAGGGACATCATGGTGTCACCCCCAGCCCGTGCCTGTTGTCAAATGGCGAAAGGATGGCGTCGTCGCTACTAACGTTCCAAATTAGCATCCTTTACGCGACCACCGCTACACTTTGGTACAAGGGTTGAATCAAGGAAGCCACAGAAGGTATGTCCGGGTCCGGGCCGTGGTTCTCCCCACGCCTACTTCCTCACCGGTGGCTGAACTCTGCCTTAGGGCGTTGTCATGAGATCCACTCGAGAGAGGTTCAAATCTACAAGGATCCGTCGCCACGTCTCGTATGTACGAAACGGACTTTACCCCTGTAAATACTCTTTGTCTTTCAGCCGTTGTCTCAATATCCACTTCCTCATCAGTGGCTGATCTCTGCCTTGGAGTATTGTCATGAGATCCACTCGAGAGACATTCAAATCTACAAGGATCCGTCGCCACGTCTCGTGCGAAACGGCCTTAACCCCTGTAACCACTCTTTATTTCAGCCGTTGACTCACTATCCACCCCCTCCCTTGGTTCCCCACCAGCGCCTATGCCCACTCGTCTCCAGCCACTCCGGTACGTACACTACCATGTATTCATCTCCCCTGTGAAGTGTTTGGCCACGATGCTGGTTGTGTCTGTCGATGTACTGCGCCGTATCTGTGACCTGATTTGAGGAGATAGCTGGGTGATCATTAGAGAGTGGGTAAGTTTTGATTGGGGTGCAAAGTAGCATCGTCATTTGTGGATGGCCCGCGTGCTTTGCATCGATCTTGTGCTTCTAGCGTAGTGGACTATTGGCCGCTACATCAAAATTACTGCTAGTACCACACCATGTTCATCCCGCAATCAACGTCAGGTCTGCAATGCGTGCTAAACCCGATGGCTTTATCTCGCAATTCAACCCGTCTACCTAATAGGGAAAACCGAGCGAAGTGTAGCCTGGATCAACAGCAGACCGCTCATGATCCCGTTCCCATCTTACCTTTCCTGGAATAGAGCTGCCAGCTAGGTGCAGTTGCGCTGGGACGTCTCGGTGTAGGAAAATACACGCAAGGCCTTCGCGAAACGAGAAGGAAGCCAGCATTGTGCACCAGCTTCAGCGCGCTCACGGAATTTGCTCCATCAATTAAGTGTAATATGATGCCACCCGAACCTTGTGACGCAGATGCGCCCGTCTCACCAAACGTCTTTACTGCATAACTCTGTCTCGAACGATACACTATATCCCGATGGCGCAACAACGCGGTGGAAAGAAGCGCATCAAAGTTTATTCACTGGGGGGGTACCATCCTTGGACTTCAAGATGGCCCGGACGTTCGAGATTACACGCCTGGAGCGCTCAGTCCCGAGTCAATGATGGCCCGTCTGCCGCGATATTTGCACGAAAAGTTTGATATAACCGTGGTGGTATTCGCCAGAACCGGGAGTCCTGATTTCAAACAGCCCCAATGGCTTGAGCTGGCCGGGGAAATCAACAGGGAGGGCTTGATCGCCATCGAGAGCAAAGGAAAGGAAGGGTATGATGCTTTTGGCATATTGTTAGGTACAGATACAGTTGAGGAATTCGCCTCGGCTATGCACTCCTTAATTGACCGGAGACTCCTTGTGGTCCTCAGCGGTGCACACCGGCCAGCTTCTGCCCCCAGTTGCGACGGAGATCGAAATGCAGAGTGTCTCATCCTGGTAGCTAGCGACGACTTCTCCAGAGACCGTGGTGTACTGTGGACGTCTAATGAACGAATATTTTCCGGTTGCTACCTTGAGAAATCCCATACCGATAGGGTCGACGGAATCCACGCGGGTGATGTTGGGGAAGTCGGTCAAGTCAGAGGCCGTGAGGTGTGGTACCACTACTACCCAGCCCTACCTACGGAACAAAGTATCAGCATTGATCTTGGCAAATTCAAAGACCTCCCGAAGGTCGAGATTGTGAGATTTCATTCAGGGTCAACAGCGGATGGCTACCTGCGCGTCGCTGAGGATCCTAGTGTCCAAGGCATTGTCCTCGAGACTCTGGGGAGTGGCTCTGTGCCAAATGATGTTGGCAAGGCGATCAACCAAGATATCAAGGCGACGAACCGTATTGTTGTTGTTTGTTTTGGAACTAGCAGAGGGCATGTCGGCGGATTTCTTGCTTACGGCTTCGACGATCGCGGGTACATACCGGGTGGGAATCGGTGCGCCAAGAAGGCTCGTATTCTGCTTCAATTACTTCTGTTCAATAGACTGAACTCTGGAGAGATTCGCCGAGCTTTTGCGAATGAGGGCATAAAATGCCGGCTATAGA
The DNA here is from genome assembly GCA_029379155.1 of Sarocladium terricola. Taxonomy (NCBI): domain Eukaryota; kingdom Fungi; phylum Ascomycota; class Sordariomycetes; order Hypocreales; family Sarocladiaceae; genus Sarocladium; species Sarocladium terricola. Next base: position 1,205,285 of record JAHKSO010000010.1, read on the forward strand.
ACTCGTGCTTAGTCCAACTTGGTAGCATATCAGTGGCAGCTTCTTGAGGCTTTTGAATGGGGCGGACGGCGGACCGTGGAAATTTGCGTCGCTAGCTCTCCTCGCGTCAGGTTTCATAGCTCGTTGGGATTAACTAGATTCGCTCTATGCTTCGTATCAATATCAACTGTGCTCATCGGACATTCGGGACCATGTTCTGCAAGGCCCCTTAAAATGGCAGCACATCAGTGCTAGACTAGCGCAAAGTGCATTGGATGGATGTGGGGCCTACAGTAGTCACAGGGTGCTGTGAAGATGTGACCAGGGTGTGACACCACCATTTGCCCAGCACATTTGACTGCTCCCCAGGTGTCCTCCCGAGGCCTGGATTTACTAGATAACGGGTTTGCGTCTATCGTCCCTAGAAACGGCTAAAGTCTGAAGATCACCACTTTCCTGATTCCTCCTGCGCCTCGCCGCTTCTGTTCCGCCACCACGCCAGGGATAAATGGTTCGTACTGAACGGGCTATAAATAAATGCATGTGAAAGCTGACGCTATGGCACATACAAAACATCTTGAGCGCCTGGCCCTGGGTAGACCATCAAGTATCCCTCTCCCATGAACTTGAGAACAAGTATCCCGTTTGCTCACGTTTTCCCTATTGTTCCATCTTTTACATAACTCTCTGCTGTGGCACTGGAGATTAATTAATTTCCTTCTAAAGCAATCTACGGCACACGAGCCCAATCCGGACAAATGGTTCATCAGGAAGACAAACCTTTAACTGCAAAGAAGCAACCCGCTCGGTTCGCCCGTGGATTTCGTTCTTCCAATAAGCCCGTTTTCCGCGTTGGTGTTTCATCTGGAGAAGACTCCGACAAGAGCTCCGCTCAGTCAAGCTCTCACATCAGCAATTTCACAGCCGAGGCCCTGCAACACAACGAGTCTGCCGTGGGCTCGGATACCGAGGCCGAATATGTCGACGAGAGTGCCATCGATGATGATGAATCTTCTAATTGGGAGGACTCCACTGAAGATAGTGGCAAATCTAGTGTTGACGACAAGTTCTTCCGACGTGTCGAGTCGAAGAACAACCTTTCCTCCCGCCCATCGCTCATCACCCTTGGGCTTGCCCAGATCGAGCGAGCCAGGACTCTAGGCAATCAGGCTCAGCCATCTACGTCTGCAACACACCGTTCACGGGCAGCACCTGATGATTTAAGCCTCGGCGCCTTCCCCTACGATTCCGACGAGGAACTCCTGATGATGGAGGGCATGCGACACTCGGCGCTCAAGCCCATTAGCGAGATTCCCCGATCCAGCGCTCAACCTATTACGACCCACGCTACTCACGTCAACTTCCCTGCAGCCTTCTCTCCTCGCACCACACGCCGCAACATGCTGGCCACGGAGCTTACCGAATCGCTGTGTCTCAATCTTGTCTGGGAGCGTCAGCAGAAGAAGATGAACAGCAAGGCAATGCTAAAACGCCGCCACACCTCACAGGATGTTGCCAATCTGAAGCAGTACTCTCAAAAGGCGTGCATCAAGCCTGATGAAGATGAAGGGGCCCGCAGCTGGAACCAGTACTTCTCCAAGGAAGCTCTCAACGGATATCATTCCAAGGGGTGGTAGAATATGAAGCCATCCGTTCTTTCCATCTGACAGAAGTTGCTGGCTATGAATAAATCCCACTACACACCAACCGGGGTCCGGAGCAGAGTGTGCTCCCGGCTTGATTAAGACAGGCTGCAGGCTGCATGCCGGACAATGCATAGTACCGATCTTGTAACTAAGAACAGACTGGATCTCGTTACACTCCACGAAGATAATATATACCTCGAGTACACAGAAAACCCAAGAATTTGGTACGCAGGAGAATGGGAACAGTAGCTAGTTGAGTACGTATCACCAGACTTTCTCTGATCGCAAAAGTGGGATTGGCCCTCTGAAGAATAGGACGAGTCGCGTCTGCAACGAAACAGGAGACAGTATCATTTGGTAATTATTTTCGGCCACCTACAGAGGCGAGAACTGCTCCGGAGCATTCTGCCTGGAGCTAAGGCTTATGAGCAATTTACAGGTTCAGAGGCAATAGCACTCAGAGCCCTGCTGGTGGAAGAAAGGTTTTGTCGTTTGTCTGCAAAGATGGTTAGCATCTTCTTTAGAAAAGCAGTCAAAAGAAGCTGCTTTCCTTTTTATATATCGTCCGAACTTACAGTTACACATGAAGACACTGCCAGAAAGCTCGTCGTGGTTGCCAGGGTGCAGAGAGGATATGACGGGGGGGGGGGGGGGGACAAGTCTGAAAAGGGCTTAAAAAAGAGGAACTATCTAGAGTCTAAACGGTAACCGCAACGGTAACTCTCTAGACGCCTCTACTCGCCGTATCCAGCTCAAACGACGCTTCATTACCTGTCTTGAAATATGCTTTACAGAATACATTGCAAATATTAAACTGATCCAACGTTGCCAAACTCAACTTAGTGAGCCTAGCTGGTGGCCATAAGCCTTGTGACCGTTTATTGGACATGCATAATTTTGTAGATCATCAGTGAAGACATACGCAATCTTCACTGTAGGGGCTTGCCACGTCTTCAAACCAGGTTCTGTCAGTTAATGCAGACGTGGGCTGAGACAAGCAGTGAAGGTGGTCAGTCCTGCAACGCTGTGAGAGGCTGTAAAACACATGCCCGTCAAATGCAGGTTCACGTAGGCCATAGTAAGGATTCTGTAGACACTCGGCTTGATAAGCACTTAGTTCAGCCGCGCGAAAGAGCACTAGGGCAAGCGAGGGAACACATGTTCGCAGTGTGCTCCGCAAGTAGCTCCAAGTGGCAGGTACATTCCGACCAACACATTAACAGGGGGCGCTACTTAACTGCGGAGAATATACAGAGAGAAAACTTTTAGCCAGGTGCAGACGGGACATTCTCTCCTGTTATGGGATATGTGCAGCGGCCAGCAAGCCGCGCAGCGTAAGTGCATCTCGTGAGGTCTGTCGGGTTGCAGAGAGTCTCTGCACTTTCAGCTTCTGGCTGCAATACAAAAAAAAAGCAATGAAAATACTCCAGGCCAAAATTGTCAGTAAGCGCCTAGAGTTTGTCAAGCATTCTCGTCATTCGATGTCAGCTGTCTTTTCGGCCACACCTCACAAAGTGCGTATTCACCAGCGCCAGCATTGCCTCGGCGGGCTAGACTTCTTACAGATCCTCTATTCCTCTGCAACCCCCAGACCATCCATGTGTTTCGCCTCCCTGGCTTCAATGCTAGGGACATTAAGAAGTGGCGTCCAGTGCTCTATTGGAAGCTAATGATAAGCCCGACCAACCCCTGTGATGACTTTCTCGCCAGGATCAGATTCCATCTTTCCCCTTCATCACTCTCGACAGTATCCTCCATTATTCTACACTTCTGCAATCGGCCCTCTTTCTTTTGATTCCTGTACCTGCATAACCCAATGTCCTTCGTATCAAATTCTGCTGAATGGCGAGGGCCGCCTACCTTAAGCTCCGAAGCTTGAGCCTCCCTTCGTGGCGATCCGATTATCGCGAGTCTGAATCACGAACCACGCCGCTGCTTCGATCCGACAAGGAGATTTTCCCATCACTCCAGAGATTCGTTTGAAACAGCCATCCTTTTCGAGTCGGCTGTGCTTTGTCACGAAGCGGTGTTCAACCACTACCATGTCGATACCAAAAAGGGAGAAAACTCTACGCTTCAACACACTCCTGTCACATGGGAGAGGATATTCATGGCGGCTAGTGTATCTCGTGGCACTTCAGAAATATACCGCAACATGTCGGAACTGAAAAGGTTCGAGAATAGTTGAATGCTGACCACATGTCCTGGCTAGGAGGGCGAAGTCAACGACACGCCAGAGGAACCCCCAGGCGTCCTGTAGGTCCCTGAAGTGTTTTCGTCCCAGAGAGAGCTTGTATTTCGAGTTCAACGTATCTTCCACGGGAAGGTTTCATTTACAAAAGCGTGTCTTTTGGTGCGGATTATTGAAGTAGTCGGCCGATGTGAGCAAAGTTGCTTCATGATAGAGTCGGCCCTCTGCCATGTGTCTGTCTGGTTCTGTGAGAACAACATCAGAGACTACGCTTAGGTCTGAATGCGCACGACCTGCTTTTCATAAGACGTTTCAAGAGCTCTCTTTGAAGTGAACGTGAATATCTACTTAACTGACGCATTACGGTGTAAACAAGTAACAGTTGTACGTAAGCAAGAACGCAACCATCTCTGCTTTGCTTCTGTAATGGGGAGTGGTACTGTACCATTTCCCTCCATAGACCAAAAATCATTAGCGGGCAGAGCTTTGTGTAGTAAACATACTATGTTCCAGCTAAACTGGCAGTCAAGTCCAAAGGAGCTACCTCATAGGCTTCCTGAGTTATCGAGCTTGCTCCATCCCCAGTTCGTTTGCGATCATGCATTGAGAGCTTGTCTGTCCCTGCACTTGAACTTCCAGAATACTTGACACCATTTGCAATTCCCTGTACTAATTTGCCCGTTCTCCCTGTATAAATTTGACGGGTTTTATTGTATGATCTGTAAAGCGAAAAAGCCTCCGCGCAAACTGGCGGTATGAAGGTGAAAACCCATGCTGTCTGGAGAGGCGTCAGCGACAAAATACGACTTCGCTCCATGGCTGCCTTACGTACGATGATCCTTTGGCTTCTGCTCCCCAAAACTACGAGCAGGATGCCGTCGGTCAAACCCATGATTGCAATCGCAGCGGTAACAACACTCCAGGCGACAAACTCCTTTCGAGAGACCGAAGAGCCCTGGTGATAGTCTGCGTGCTTACGGTTCTTCGATGGGCACCGGTAGGCTTTCCGGATATTCAAAGCGATGCTGCTAGACCTCCAGATTATCCCGACGTGACATAGCAGCCCTGCCACTGGTTCCAATCGTGAGGACTGGAGGCTGAAGAACAACATTACTCCAGTTGCGATGGCATACATCGAAAAAATAGTGACGATTGCTGTGCATTTCTTCTCAGATATGCCGGGATCGAGTAATCGGACAACAAGTGCGATCTTCCTTTGGTAAGCAAGTGGGCGGACTGGACAGCAAGGTGCACGACTTACGGAAGACAGCAAGTTCATGTACAGGCCACACGTTGGTAAGTAATCAACAGTGGATTGGTTGAACATAAAGTGACAAAGAAGAGGGAGGAGTGCCGAAAGCACAATGCATTCAATGTGTAGGAAGTAAAATGCCTAAGGATGACATCTGCCAAAGCTATCATGGATTTTTCTAAGAATATACACACCAGATGCTATGATGTTGAGAATCATCAAGAAGCAGGAGAGAATGAACAGTGGGAGAGAAGTCGAGCCCAGGACTAGAAGCATACTGCAGTTACACCAGAGCCTGTCTTCCCTTGCGCAGCGACATTGTATGTGTTACAGAACCGGTACCGTTGAAGACGACGCATTGACGGAATGGCCGGACTTTTGACACGTGTGTCAGTCAGCCTATAAGAGCGTCGTTCTTTTATCTCTTTAGCGCCCATTGTTTCATCTGTTGGCTGTCTTAAAGCTACGCGGAAGCTGACCAATTTCGATCGTCGGTTTTATATTCAAGGGACTTAACATCCATGGCACCGCGTGGACCAAGATCCAGAAAGATGCTCGTTTCAACTTGTCCAGCAGACAACCTATAGACCTGAAAGTTCGCGTTGAGTACGAGTATCCCTTCATCTTGGAGCATATTAGAAAGGGGATCTTCAACTCCAAAAATGGCACTCGAGGTAGCAATGTGCTTGAACCTTCTGTCAACGCGTCCATCGACAGCTCTGTCAACGCGTCCATCGACAGCTCTCTCAAACGACCCTTCTATAGGAGGTGCATTTAGGGTGGAGGGTTAAGCGGGCGGTGTAGCAAAATCGTCGTTCCTCGTGAGGTGGTGGCGCGGGCGGGCGCGGGCGCGGGCGCAGGTACGAAGTGACATTTTTCCTTTCTATTAGAGAAGGTACTACCTAGGTAGCTATGGCAGAAAAACAGAAATCGCTCTAAAAGGATTAGGGTTTAGGGTGGGTTAGGGTCTATTTTTCTAGTCTAGCTATTCTGTCTATGCTGCTCTTCTGGTAGCCATTGCAGAAAGTATTCTGGTATTTCTGTCATGTTACCTAGGGGATGTCGACTGCAGGATAGCTTTGATACCGGTTCTGGACAAAATGAAGTTAATTAGGCTACTCATGGCGTAAGATGACTGAGATTGCTCACGAGCTGCTGTTAACTGTTCTCTGGATTAGTATTGACGGTTCTTCTGGTGGCTAGAGACAAACCATCCATCTTTTCTGGGACCACAACGGCAGTAGCGAGAAGTCCAGTATATGATGATGTAAATTGAGTCTCTCAACTGTGCGTTGGACCAAGTTTTACACGTCAGTTGGGCTGAAAATGTAGCTGTGCTCTAAGCCACTCAGAGCACCCACCAACATCCCCCTAAAGGCGTTCAGGATCTCCCGCTGAGGGGGGGAGCCATTACACTCTTGACCGTTGGGGGTCGGCCAATTATTGTACAGACTTAACCGCCAACTTAACCGCCAACATGTGGGTGGCTCCCGACCCTAAGCCCCCCTGCCTTAGAGACCGTGGTAGACTTATTATTATCCTGCCCCAGACGGTCATTCGGACACCTTCACGAGACGCTAGATAGCCCGTACGGTACAAGGCCCAACGTTGGTCTCTTCAGGCGACCATGCCTGAGAAGCGGCTCAGGGTCTCCATGTCAATGCCAGTATGATTTGGTGTTCCTGCCACATTAGGTATTCTTTGGCGGCAAGCTTGCCCAGTTAGCTGATCGCGTCAGTCACTAGGCACCAAATACGTTTGTGTGTTTTGGTTTGGCCAACCGTTGTTCAAGTTCAACCGCCAACCCCTTCTCAACCAGGGGCGTTGTTCGTTGAACTATAGTGGAACCCATAACCTGCCTTTTTTCGAGATGATTATTACTGACCACCGGTCTATGACCCGACGACCAGCCAAAATTAGCTCCATGAATCGTCGCTTTCTAGTACAAAGGGAATGGGCCCCCTGGGAATCGGATGAATCAAATTCGCCAGCATGGGAAGTGATTGCACTGGGTGATGCATATCCGTGCCCACATGGCCTCCGCTTGGCACATTGTTTTCTCACAGGTGCGACAACAAGAGACAAGGCCCTGATAAAACATCCAGCAATACCACCTTACTTCCGGCGGAGTAGTCTGCACTTTTTGATGAGAAATGCCGTGGTGTGAATGTACCACAAACAGTCGTTCGCCTCACTGGTGCCTCCTGAGTCTTTACACGGTGGGCTAGAACACCGACAAGTACAAGCCTTGTGTATGAAGATGAACTTGCACCAAAAAGCACAACATATGAACGTGTGGTCTGTTGAATGACACAACATTATCCGTGACAACATGCCGGTATTACTGTAATGCCAATAACTCAATGTCATTCGGTTGAGCGTTGTGACAAGACGTACTGTATTCCTTAGAAATGAGGCAAGGAGGTAATGTGTGCTCTAACTCTTTCTGCTTTTTACTGTACCGTGTTGAGCAAGCAGACTCGACAGTCCGAGAAGAATAGACAATACAACCATTAATAAATATCACACTCCCAGGCATGTACAGCATAGTAAGGGAACTGCTGTCTTGGATGACCCCAAACAACTTCGGACTGAGAAGAACGAGTATCCGTCGCATCCTTGTCCAATAGAAGTAGCACCAGCTATCCGCTTGTGTGCTCGCTAGTTCAGGGACAATAACGCTAAATCACCAGCGTGCACCCCGGTGTTTAGGCAGCTGAGAGCAAAAGGTTTTCGTTATGCTGGAGCAACGGCACCAAATATTTTAATATACTTTTACACCGAAAGAAACCTAGCTGCATATGTACCAGTCGTCAGCCTCATACCGCTCTTTTTGTGGCTTCGTGGCGCTTGACAGCTCAGTATGTAGGCAAGGATAAATCCAAAGAATTTGTTCGCAGAATTTTACTGCCCTGTCGGGAAACGCCTCCATATCTTAAAAAGACTTACACCCTTGGCAACTTCGCCCCTTGTCCGTATCCTGCACAAGGGTACGAAGCATCATGCATGAACAAAATGGCTGGCAGCCAAAATGCCTCGTCAGTAGAAACCTTACGCTTGTGATTGGGGCAAAGCATGACGCGTATACATTACCGTATACCGTAGCCGCTGTCAACAAGCCACAAAGAAGTTTTGAACTGTTGGCCATTGCAAAATTTGCATCTTCCCGGTGCAACGACACGGTTGACCTTGTAATTGGCTTGCATTTAGTTTTAGTTTGCAGGAAAGGAACGGGAGCAACATCAGGCAACAAGTAGAAGCAGGCCTGGAACTGAGAATCCGGATATCTGCAGAGCTTCATGCACACAACACGGCAAGTCTCCGCTTCTACACCTTACCTAGCTACCTTGGCCACAGCCACTTTTTAATGGCCTTGGAGGAAGTCGTCCGACCACTGAGCGCACGGTGACTAGCTTACGAATGAAATTACTACTGTAAATCGTTCAGACCTAGCATAATATAAAGTTGTCTGATTATCCTTCTGCTGACTTTCTTTCCCCCAAGAACCAAAAGGTCTTCGGTACTGCACAGCTTAAGGGGATTCAACTCTCAACTATAATTTTCTTTTTTGCCCTTGGAAGTCCTGCCCTCAAGTTGTGCCCATCACAACCCGCCTAGATACGAGATGGCTGAAAAGATCTCAGCAGAGCTGCTCCCAACAAGCTCGTTTAATAGGAGAGCAGTTAAGAATTTCATAAAAAGCCTCGGGAGGCTGGTTAGCATAGGACGGCCCAAGGAACCAACGTACGGCTGGATTCAGGAAGTGTAAGGCTCACATTCGTCTTACGACACCTAGTCTGTTGGCATTTACTGACACAGCGAAAGATGGTCTGAAAACGAAAAGAAATACGTAAATGGCCGGGTTAGAGGTTTTGATGATGATCAAGAAACAGCAAGCCATGCTTTCATCATTAGGGATCGGATTGGTAGGTTTTTACTGCGGTAAAATACAGTGTATAGAAGTAGCTGACAAGCTCGTGACGACATAGACGTGGACGGGACGAGAGTAGATCATCTCATAATCCAAAGTTCCTAACTAACAAACGCAGTGGCAAAATAGTGCGCCAGTGTGCAAGATATTCGTTTCGACGGGTCCAAAATACCTGTAAGTGTAGCGTCTGTAATCCACCACAGCCGACTAACGTACCCTAGTTTCGTCTTCATGAATTTAGCTACATACTAGACGCTATGAGTTGCCATAAAGTTGAGCCTCAAGTACGAAAGGAGTTCGAACTTCTCATAGATGTTCTCTCAAAGATTCTCACGCCATCGATTCGGGAACTGAATGCACTTGAAAAGGATATCATCACTTTCGACCTTATACCATATGTTTATGAACCTGGTACAATCATGTTCTGCGACAGGGACACCGTCTTGGAAGCTGAGTGCTGTTACATCTTCGATTATTGTGTACAGAAATTTCGGGAAGACGATCGCTGTATGATACTAGCTTGTCGCTATATTACTTGGGATGGGGAAAACCCAAGTTTTTGTCGGATCCACATCAGTATTGCGTACTTCGAGACCAGGAGGCGGATCCAGGATCTAGCTGCATTTCCTCTACGATATCACCCTCAAGAGAGCAGAATCCGAGAAGAGGCCGAAAGAAATGTCCGGATGGTACTGGGTATGAAGAAAGGGTCGCTTTTCCAATACAGTGGCATGGCCACATACAAGGTTGATACTGAGCTGAGAGAGCAGCCAATAGAGGGACGGATTCAAGAAGACACTCGAGCCGGATGGAAATTCTTTTTCGGCAAACCCCTGGCGTCAATCCTTTGCAACCGACTTGTCAATTATGAATTCAGCGACTCAGACGCCATTGTTTTCAGCCCTTATGTTTATTGCCGGTTCAAAGGGGGATGGAGTAAGTTGCTACTGTTTCGCCTACTGTCTGACCTCGCTGATCCTTCAAGTGATCGGCCTCGCAAAATACGCCCACCAAATACCAGCAGTACATCCTTCGCGTTTCTGTATAGACAAAGAACAGCTCTCAGCCATCCAAAATATCTTTAGCGCTCATCAAAAGCCCAGCGGCACAAGCTATAGCAAAAAAGCACCTCTGCTTTGGCTTTAGTAAGTAGAGCATCCTCCACCCTTTCGTCTGCAGTTTGATAACGACATGCTAATGTTATTAAAGTGGACGCGTGAGCGATATATTAGTGGAAGCACTTGCTGATGAATATGATCTGCATGTGGTCGAGGTATTTGGGGTACCTTCAAGTGTTTTCGGTCGGAGAGGCTAATTGACTTCTAGACCTTCCCGGACATACATGATTTCCGAAGCTCATTAGGCAAGGACTTCCATTCGTCGAACAAGCTCAAAACGCTCTTATTGATAAAATATGCGGATCTTTTACTGATCAATCCGGTCGTTTCCAACCAAGTTATTGACAGCATCAACAGTTTTCTCAAAGGATACCTGGGGATCGTGATACTAGTATCTGAAGCGGAACCTGGAGATAACTTCAAGTTCGAGCTAGGCAACAAGATCCAAGAGGTTAAACTCAATCCAGATCTCCTCCAAGCCTTGTGTGATGGCGTGCTGGAAGGAAGTAGACTTCACGACCACGACCACGACAAACTTCGCAGGGCTGCTGGAATAATCTGCAAGAAAAATCTCACCTATGATCGAGTAAGTGTTCCTCAGAAAAGCGGGAGAAGAGGAATGCTGATGATTATTGCTAGACTAGCGATTTCTTCAATCTAGCCATTGACATATTCAAACGTAATCCTACGGCTTTGGATTCATATTTAGACTACATTAAGGCTATTCGGAAGCCGATAATCTCGGGATTCTACAATTAATTCTTGGATTATCTCGCAGGATATGGAAGCATTCTGCCACAGTCCGTGTGAGGAGTTGCGGACTTGCTGGAGTGTTGTATGTACCCCTCCTGGGGCCGTCCAAAACTTGCTCATTTTGAGAGGCAATAACTGGAAGCTGAGCTATGACATGTAGTCATGCCATATGTAAAGTCGCCATCTGGATGGGCCTTGCGATAAATAGCGACTACAGTACTTATCACGTTGAGCGCCCTGGATGTTATTGACAGTGGACTTGGCCATTCCTTTGGCTATGTAGAGGGGAATTCATCTGCTTGTTATAGAAGGTCTTCCTTGACGATAATTTTGTTTGCGAGGGGCTGGGTGGTGATGGTCATGCCCAACATTCGCTGGACTGACATGCCCGTTGACAGTACTCCGTTGCTGTATGGTTCGGTACTTCGTCAAGTGCATGTTTACTCGCCGTAGTTGAGGCCAAAAACACAGCTGTTATAGACACGGCCTGAAGAATAACGAGCAGCATCGACCATTTTGTGGTTTTAGTGCAATAGCACTCCGATTAAGCAACCACCCCAGCTACACGTGCACATGCAATTTCAACGTGTGGATTCTCGACAGTCCACACAAATAGGCTGAGAGCGCAATACGCCAGGTCAGATCATATCGTGAGGGACGCTGCCACCGACTCGCACTGGCAACGGGGAATTGACGGGCCAAATGTTAGCGATTGACGAGCGCAGGCGGCGGTGAACTGGCGAGGCCCCGGCGGCGCGGACCGTGAACGATCTGTGGGGTGACATAGAGTGCCGATTGCACTTGAACGACTATGGAGCACCTTCGAGAAGCAGCGGCAGCGGACATCAGGCGGATCGCCGAGCGCTGTAAATGACGGATGGTATGGTGTACAAGATGGTTAACACTTCTGCCCCACGAGACAAAGCAATGTCCAAACAGCATCGACCTGAACTCACATGGAGAAGCACAACAAAGTAGAGGGCGCGATACATCTGTGGCTGCTTCGGCGCGAGGGAGCTCGCGGTCTGTTTCTTGAACACGCAGTGCGGCCAGATCGACACCAGAGTCGTAAGCCCACAGCCCGTGCAATCGGACGAGAAGACCATGTCACCATGGATAGGTTGGTAGCTTCAACTTCAGCAAATCTTGGTAGCGTGAGACTAAAGTCAGAGGAGGGCAACGGCGAGCGATGATGATGGATCCGTATGGTGCGTGCGACTCTTAATGCTTGAACACGTTTCGCAGGGCAGTCCGAAAATTCGGAAGAGCTAGACTGCACTGTTTTAGACAGATTCTAGGAGGGCAAAGACTATACGCGCCGAACCACTTTGCTACGGACGCCGTGTTACGGACGCCGTGTGGCTGGTGTTCCAAATCAGGTAAACGCTCATTCTAAGGGGTGGCTACTCAGGATAGCAGATGGAGCATGCGGCACTTCGATGATGTGTCAAACAAATCAATGTGGAAGCATGTAGTTTTTGCAGAGACGAAGGAAGATTACGAGAAAGCCTTGGTGCGCTTATGCGAAGAGTTCAATGACCAACAGGCCATTCTGATATATCTTTACAATACCTATCTGCCTATAGCTTCGCAATGGGCTCACTGCTTCATCAAGAAATACCGCAATTTTGGGATACGAGTGACTTCAGGTACGGAGGCAAGCAACAACAACGTCAAGAGTTACCTGCTTAACGGCACAAGTCACCTGTACGGGCTTGTTGAAGCAATAGAAGGCATGTTGGATGATCAGGAGCAAGACTTCATCGATAACTGCTCCCAGGATGAAGTGCTAACCGGAAGGGCATACTCAGGGCCTGGCTCAGAATATCTGGGGGAGCTACGCATTGTCATGTCACAGGCAGGGCTTAAGCTTGTCGCCAAAGAGCATCGCCGTGCTTTAAAGTCTATACCTAGCAGGTCCTGCCCTTGGCCAGAACCGATAGCAAATTGTGATAAAGGCTGTACTATATCCTAGCAGCTAGGAATACCTTACTGTTATATAATTTATGAAAAGTTAGAAGCAGGATTATTTTTAACAAAATAGGACGTGCATCCTTAGTAGCACGTGAGGGAGCCTACCTCGCGGGATCCCTACCGCCGGATTCTGGATCCTAAGATCGTTACAAATCTTCAAGGAAGGCCGAAAAACACTATACAACCTGTCCCTAAGAGCATAGAGATTAACCGACTAGAGCGTAACTACTATAGAGATGAAGCAGTAGTAAGTAAGGCAATAGCAACTAAACAGCCCAGAACTAAGACCTTAATGCTTAGGGCGGGCAGGCAGACAGGCATAAGACAGGCGGGCCATAGGAGACAGCCTAGCATACAGAGGCGGTTATCTGAATGGGAGATGGTTCGTGATAGTGAAGACCTGAAATCGGCGCCAAAACGCAGACGTTGCAACATATTGCACTACCAAAAGTGGAGACGCCTCCGGTAGTGCTTTTCTGTTTCTTTGGGCTTATGTATCCTCAACACCTCCCCTCAGGCTATCTAGATTCGCTAGATAGACTGGACTACTAAGTTGTTTCAATTTGTTTTGCCTAGCCATACTGGCATCTCAATCTCTTCTAAGGGCTGGTTCAGTGGGTTATAGTATCCAGTATGTAATTACATCCTGTGGGGCTCGAACTACGAGACATCGAGGCCGCAATCTTGCGAAGTGGATAACGCCGGGCTCATAACCTATTGCACTACCAAAAGTGGAGACGCCTCCGGTAGTGCTTTTCTGTTTCTTTGGGCTTATGTATCCTCAACACAACACACGACGTGCTGCTGCAAAGTCTTCTGCCGCGTTAATGATTGGGGTTAAGGAAAGGTGCAAAGACTGTATCAGCATACGTGTCTAACGTGTTCGAGAATCTAGATAGGCTATACAGCTTGTATTGCAGACGATAAAGACCTGCCTCTATATCCCACTTTTTGGACCCATCGGTCGTATATTGCCTTTCTGTTATTCGAAGCTCTTTAAGGGCGTTAGGCAGGTGTGGCGGACGGGAGCTACTTGCCACACGGCGCCCGCAACACGGCGTCCATAGCAAAGTGGTTCGGCGCGCATAGTCTTTGCCGACAAGAAATAGGTCGTATTCTTCTAACCATACAGCACTTTTCAACTTGAAATCTCAAGTTGTCATAGACAAGAGTGACGAGAATCTCAGCCCCAAATTTGAGTTGATATATACTATGGGCACCCAAAAGGCTGTCGACCTGAGCCCAGAGAGGTGGACCATTGCTCAACGGCTGATAGACACCGTCGCTTCGATTGCACTGAATGCGCAAGAGAACTTACCTGCGTCGATCGAGGTGACTCATTGCGGAAATGGACGGTTTCCCAGAACTCGCCTCTTGCGACTAGATGCTCAGGTTCTCTTGCTAAAGAAACTCGCGAAAAACGTATGCGACACTGGGTTGCCCGGCCTCCCCATCGGTCTACAGTCAACGGCACTGAGAAGATCTGTATACATCTATATCACGGAAGCACGACTCTCCCCTGAACAGATTGCTTCGGTTGAAGATAACCCCACTTTCTTCAACGCTTCCACCAAGGGGCCGCTGGTAATGCTGAGGGGTTTGATTGCAGGAGGAGTATTGGCCTTTATTTTAAGCCAAAAGCGATGGAGAGTCGACTATGGCCCCGATCTAACCCGAAAACCAAGGACTAAACTTGCAGTACCCTATAGGGCCAAGGATAACCCCACACCAAGATCTGAGTTTAGCCAGCCGGACGTGGTCATCTTGTTGACCTGTCTGAGCTGGTACTATGATGGTCTCTCCGATGAGGCTCTTACATTGGCCTTCTAGCATCTGATACTGTCAGATCAGGCTGATCACGAGTACCATGAGTGGGTCAGCAATGCGCCAAGTCTTCCCCCATCATTTCGTCGCTTAGTTGGAGTAAATATGGAAGATCCAGCTGAGACTACCAAAAGAGTCTTCCCTTACCTACGTTTTGCGAAGTGTGTTATCGACTACTATCTGTCACACATAGTCTCCCCCAAGGAGATGAAGGAATTTCCGCAGAAGCTTTCAGCTTCTGGCTGGGATATTGGGCAAACAAGAACACACCCCACCACAGGCTTCAGTGGGACTAATGATTGCCGGCATCTCCTGCCGCTTGATGTGAGGCATCTGGACCTGGACAAACAAAATCATACAAATGCTCTCGTCCTTGACCATCTCCTCCGTCCGGAAAACGCAGTTGAATCGCTGCCTCGCCTGAACCATGGCAGCATCTCACCCGCTGCGGCGCTATTGAGTCTTGTCACGTCCATGACAAACCCAGTCCACGTCATTCTTGATGTTGGAGCGCAGATCATTGACCTCACCAACATGGAGGTGGCGCGGCAGTGGCTGAAGATTCTTCCTAGAGCGCAGCACAAGGAGGCTGTTGTTTTCTTCAATAGCGATGAACTTTCCGTCATTGATCGAAAAGGGAACGTGGAACAGTTCCAAACATCACACTACTCGGAGAAGCTTGATGATTGTCTAGTTTTCCTGGATGAGGCTTATACCAGGGGCACTGATTTGAAGCTTCCTGTTTATTACAGAGCTGCTGTCACTTTAGGGGCTAGGTTGACCAAAGATAGACTCGCGCAGGGTAAGTGAGATCCAATTGAACATCATCAGAGCTAACAAGTGGTAGCTTGTATGCGAATGAGGAAGCTTGGCAAAGGTCAGTCTGTGATATTTTGTATACCCGACGAAATCCAGTCAAAAATACGGAGTACCACAGGCATCCCACTTGATCGAGACATTCAGGTATCTGACGTATTGACGTGGGTCATTTCGGAGACATACGACGAGCTTCGCCGGAGTATGCCATTGTGGGCTGTACAAGGAGCCAGGTTTATGCGCCAGAAAAGTATCTGGGCGGAATTAACTAGTCTTTCAGGGATTCAAATGTCAAAAAATCAGGCAGAGGCGTTCCTGGAAGACGACGCACAAACTTTGGAAACCCGATATCACCCCGTGGCTCAAGGCAACGCAGATGGATGGTCTCATTCTCTGCCACACTCTGAGCTCGCTCCTCTTCGGCAGCGGTGCGAGGAGTTTGGCGTGTTACAATTTGGAACCGCCGCACTGCAGGAGGAGCAAGAAAGAGAGCTAGCGCCTCAGAAAGAGCAGGAGCGGCAAGTTGAACGGCCGCAGCCCGTGGATCCCGAAGAGCACAGCATCCACACGCATGTGATCAGTTTTATCGCAACAGGAGACATCCCTTTGGCATCTCCTGCTTTCGAAACGTCATTCTTGGCTCTTTGGAATACGAGCGCAGCTGAGCATTTTGATATGAACCAATTTCCAAGTGGAGTCTTGACTACAGCGGACTATTCACGGACTGTCAAACTGCGAGGAGAAAATTCAAGTGCGGATTGTTACCAAAGGCCAATCCAGTGGATTCTGACCAGAACTAACGAATGTGGCGTCGTTAAACATCTGGTGATCATCAGCCCATATGAAGCGCAAGAGCTGACGGTAAATATTACGGAGTCAAGCCGAATAGTTCTGCACCTTTACGCACCACAAGCGAACCTCTCCTTTCCGTGCCTGGACGCATTGAACCTGTACACTGTTCTAGCTCTGAGGACCGACTGGAAACTTCCCTCACATGTGAGGCTCCAGCTCAATTTGTTTGCTGGACAGTTGTATTTTGGGTCATTTAATGATTACAAACATACTTGCGAGACTTTGAGCCTCGCATGGCAGCCGCTCCGGGTGGGATCCATTGTGGCAGCGGACGGATTTGTTGTCCAAGGAAAATGTCCTGACAGCAAATTCACAAGGAGCCCGGTACAATGTCTGAAAGCTCTTCTGGCGACCATTCGCCGGGATTGTCAAGATATTGGCAAAACGCACTGGGGCAGAATATTAGCTGGGGAGATTTTGAAGAAGTCAGACTTCATACAGACCAGGAATCAAGCGCTCGATGGTATTTCATTACCACTAAGGACGAGGTGATGGTATGATCACACAGTTCCATTAGTCGTTAGCATCTGGCGTAAGTATATATGCCCTCTTTGTGCTTCTGTCAGTGCAGGGCAATTTGAAGCAAGGTTACCCGTGCAGGTCGAGCATCTGTACCCATGCTGTTGTTATGGTCTTGACACAATAACCCTGTGGTAATGAATAACACACAGTAACGTGGGAGCATAGCGAGCGGAACAGGATAGCGAGTGGAACACCCAACTGGTAACACCGTGCGAGTTGTACTATACAATATCATCTGCGTTGTTGCGATAAGTGATATTAAGGTTTTGACTTGTCTTCTGAAGTTCTTAAGAATGCTGAGAGCCGATATATCCCTGCTATCGTGTTCTGCCGTCATTGCCTCCATTTTCCGACCGGGGTGCAGAATGTAGGATGAAAAGCTTGATGTAATGTAATGAAGGTCACGAATGAAGAAGCGAACACCCAAGCTTAGTAGTGGTCACATATGAATGCCTGTATAAAAGATGACAGACTGCACACTATCGTATTGGCGCGGTCCAGTACTACTATATAGTCTACACCAAATCCACCTCACCCAACTGTTTAAGCACGAGAAGAGGGTAGCCCTTCGTCAATGGATTCATACTGCATCAGAATTGAATCGAAAGGATCCATACTTGTTGCAGGTACTCGCGATTCGCATCACATTGGTCAAGATCCGGCCAGGGTAGCTAACTCCAAAGTCAGACCCAATCTCCGGACATGCACCTGGAGATACCTGAGCATTCTCGAGAACCCTGCACGTCCTTCAAAACATGCTCCACTTTCGAGATGTTGTGCAAGGCCACTGGCGGTGCGAAATTTTCTTTCTAGATGCTTTGTCGATTGCTGCTCCATGAGGGATTTGGGGCAGAAAAAAATGGGCTCAGAGTGAGCAGCGGAACGAAGGTGATCCTCCAGAGCCGTCTTTCCTCGAAATGGACGGCGCGTTGGTGGGCAAAAAGGGCATCGGTTGTTGGATGTTCGAGATACAGCAGTAGCCCAGTCAGACGAGAGGCCGCATGGTGAGGTCAAGCTGTTGGGAGTGGCCGCAAACAACGAGGCTGTGTCGCTTGTGGCAGTCGCTTCCATGGCTACTAAAGCATTGTTTGCAGTTGGGCCGCCGCTCCCAGCGTTGGCTTCCAGTCGCTTGTTGACCTCGGCCAACATATTATGCAGACTTGCTCCAGACCTGGTGATCACTCGATCCCCGTCATGGGCAATAATAATTTCGTTAAGCGCTGCTCGATTCATGCCCGATGAGCAAGCTCCGCTCTCAAGGTGAAGGATCAATGCCGATGGACTTGAGAATCTCCTTCCACATGACACACCAGCAATGCATCCAATATCCCTAAAAGGACGGTGGATAACAGAATTCATATGTTGCGCTAAAGCGTTGAGATCTTTAAAATCCCGGGAACACTTCTGACACCTTGTATTAATACTTGTCGGAAGTTAATGCACTTGAGCATGCTGTTGCAAAGCAGTTGGGTTCTTGTACCGTCGGTCGCATTGTTGACATTTGTAAGCGGTCATTTTTCGCCCGTGAGATTTGCCACGAAGATGCTGCTGTAAAGCTCCGGAATTGATAAAGCTTCGGTCACAATCGCAGCACCTAAACTCCGTGGAGTGGTTAGAACTTTGAAGGTGATCCGACGCTGAGGAGAATCCCGCCGGAGTTCTGGACCTTTTTGGCGGCCGAGCCTGCCAGGGCGATTAAAGACTTCGTCGCATGGATCGACTTGATGCACATGACGAACACGGGCGGGGACCAGGACCCAAACAACATCATGCTCGTGGCCCACAACGGGTCAAGTCACCATCACATCTGGTTGATCAGGATGATGCTGAAGTACGGGATCGATCCGCCCAACTACAGGCTTACTGACACGCTCGTTTTGTTCAAGATCATCAAGGGCACTGGCGCCTCGCTCTACACGTTGTGGGACATGTACGCACCCTGGGTTGACCGCGTAGCCCACGACGCTGACAGCGATGCCGACGGGTTGAGGTATGTGACCATGATGGCCTTCGACAAAATCAAGCCCAGCTGCTACCCGTTTGGGATCTCGTGCAGGGATTTCATCAACCGCACGGGCATGAACATGTACTTGCCATCGCTGGCAGTCATGTTCCCGGAGACGTACTCGTCCGTCTCGTTGTTGTCGAGGGTGCCATTCGAGGACAGCAACGTTATGAACATGAGCTACGAGACAGACGAGGGCGACTTCGATTTATATTAGACTCGGCAGTCACAGTATAATTACGACTTGAAGTTTTCGCCAATCACCTAGTTACCAAATTTCGCACTAAGAAATCTGGACACCTTTGGTGGCCGTTCCCTATCATCTGACAGTCTGGCACTTGAAGCATCCCCACTGCAACGCCCCATAAAGTTGTACTGCAAATCATTGCCGAGCTGTCCTCAGAGCACAAAAACATGTAGGTGCGGTATGGCAGTCAGGGAGTGCTCACACATTCTGTCCTACCTTATTACGGTGTTTGTAGTCACACTGGTATAAATCGCCAAAATAAATATCCATCGCTCCTGCTGCCATTATCAAAGAGTGAATGAGCGACAAAAAAATCTGGAGAGGTCATGCACTGTGAAGTCTCAACAGGCCCTGTCTCCGTATGTCGGCCTTCCATTAAAGTTCGTGTGTCCGGTCAATACATTGCACAACTGTCCGTCTCCTCGTTGACGCCCAACGGAGGGTGGATAATGTTACAAATCTCGTCTTTCAGCACTATGTATTGAGACAGCATTTCTTCATGCAAGTCTAAGGGAAGTGGCGGAGACATGTTCCTGCGGCCTGTTTTACGAAAGTCGGGTTTCCACTATTGGGCCGCAACAGTGTGGCAGCATAGTTCATGGACAAGAACAAGATTTCAGGGCATAATATGTAGTCTGAGTACTATGGCAGCTCGGCAGTGGCGTTTGTTGCCGTAAGATAAGATGGTCCATCATACTGGTATCGTACATTGGGGTGACGACTCTTTTATTGTCAGCGAGGACGAGTGCATTGCGACTGCCCCACCACCCAGTGAATCTGCAAGGTGAGTTGGCACTGGAAAATGGCGTCGTAGGTCGGCAAGAATCCATTTGCATTCCATGGTAAGCCCCCATAAGTAATGTTGATGTGTCAAGGCTCAGTGTGCCACACACTCTTCTTATAGTTTTTTCTACCATAAACCTCTCCATCTCTCTCCTATTATTTGTATCATCAAACGGTGATACAGTACACACCTTTTCAATCACAACGTATCTTCTGTTACGGTCTTCTAATCTATACTCCCGCCAAAATCGAAGATGAAGAAGAAGAAGAACAAGAGTGCCCTTTTGCCAATGGATGAAAAGGTTGCTGAGTCTGATAGTGCGCCTTTGCCAGAGGATCAAAAAGCTGCTGATACTGATACTCGGCCAACATCCTCGTAAGTGGAGAGCCACATATGTTATCATGTTTAATTTTAACGCGGAATAGCCCATACGTCAGTGATTACATCGATGTTTATTTTGGGGGCAATGGCACCCGGTCCAAAGTCCCCGAAAATTTGTTGAGAGAATTTCCAAAGTTACGAGATTCATGTAATGGATGGGGCAGCATACACTCCCTCAACCTTGATGGGATTTCGTCGGATGTCGGACATAGTGTGGTGCATTTCCTATATACAAGCACATACCAGATTCTACAACCGACTGGGACAACTGCCCTGGAAAGGGACATCACGGAATTTACCACTCATATCCTAGTTTATGTTGCGGCGAGAGAATACGGGCTTCTCGGTCTCGAAGAAAGCGCTCGAGGTGGGATCGAAAAGATTGGAGAGAACTTGGATATGCCCACAGTAATCGAAGCAACAAAGCATGCATATCCAACTCCGAACATGGACGACGAGTGGTTCATCGAGTACTTGAAAAGACGATCGAAGGCATTGCTAACGAACCAAACGACCATCGAATTTCGAAACACAAATACTGGCACAATGTCTGTGGCTGAGATTGTTTTATAGGGTCTTGTCCAGTCGCTAGGCGCTTGGCACGATTCCATTGAGACCTCTGGCACATTCATCGCCGAAGGAGCTGAAAATGCCGACGGTTTTGACACGTCACTCACCGGCGTTCCCACTCCCAGTGCAGATTCGCGGGACATCGAATCTTTAAGAACCTCGACAGATGGCAAGCCAGGGGAAACCCTTTCAGCGGCCGAACTTTTGGTCTCTTCCCCGGATCCCACCACCGATGCGCTGGGAGGAAAGGAGGATGTTACATTAGAATACGATGATTTCACTGTGCCTTCGAAGAATAAGCGAAAGGGGAAGAAAGGCAAAATCGACTCGTCAGCATCATATGAGTATGATGAAGACTGTGAATTCATGAAGGAACATATGGCTTCTGAGGGGTGGGCTGACTGCAGATCGTGCCATGAGCGTTTGCGCCGCTTAGCAAAGGAGCTGCAAGTGAAGGTGCTTTCTGTAGCTTAGCGTTGGTGGATGCAGTGCGCGCGCAGTTCTGCCTGTTCTTCAGGCAAAGTGTTTCTCGCAACCCTCCAATTAAGCAATTCATATCACAGGGCATGCCTGAGCTGAAATTGACTTCCTCCGCCAGTGGCGACAGTTTGATGTGCCTTGTATCTGGTTCATAATGCTACGTATCGGACGTCCGATATGCTCTTTACATCAAACCTACGAGCCCAGTGGGGTCGCAAATGTTCAGTTAGATGTAGGTCAGGCGCTGGAGATTAGAATACAGACGCACTGCCAGCAGAACTGAAAGCGGGCTCAACGTCAAGACGTCGCCAAGTTAGGAAGTTGAAACCATGACATACTGATAGCTGTCCACGTTATTATTTCATGTACAAAGGGGCATAAGTGCCAGTCCTTGAGCATCTGGGTGGGTTTCAGACCAGTCGTCACGGTCGCACCGTGGTTGGGTTTCTCTGGCCAATGTTTGGTGTTCACACGTACCTGACGGACGATCCGAGTGCCACTTAAAAAAAAAATAGATAACATGACTCGGAAACGACACATGCTGTAGAAGGGAAGGTCGTCATTTCACCCAGCGTCGGTGGCACCTGTTCAAGTCCTGCGGTTGGCCAGCCTCCCTACTGTTGATATCTATGATTTTATGACATCCAGCAATTACTCCAAGTCTGCCCGACAACTGCACCAATGCCCCAAGGAAATCGTCTAAAAGTTGATGATGGTCGGAGTGTCCCCACTTTCCTGCGACCAGGATGTTGCTTTTTTTGGCATATCAAACTCCATTATCAACTTTTCGTCTGTGCACGCGTTTCTCGCGTCTTTTCGTGTCTCTTGCGGAAAGGGGCGTCCGTGTCTGTCGGGGCAGCCATCTCTGTACTGTAGACGTGATTTGTAGCGTTCCTCGTCCTTGGTAGCAATCACATAGGCGCAAGATCTTGATATTATGAACTGCTATGGAATATTCCGACTACTTCACCGGCCTGGGACTTTTCGTCGACCACGGCAGTCATGCGTTATACCTGTTGTCAAGGGGAAGCCAACCTTACACATGGTATTCCGCTCCACGCAAGAGCTACGCTCACTACAGTTCTCCGGACAATTGAACCCCAAAACCCGGATACTTTGGCGCCGCTTAAAGATGGGTCTCCCGCGCACCCACAGTTGAAAATATACGACGGCTACATCTGCCGCAAATGCGATACTCGAACTATAGATTTCCAACTAATTAAGAAACATAGCCCTCTATTCGGAAAAGGCAGCTGCCCTGCTCAAGAAACTGGGCTTGTCACTTCACCCTACTGCACGAAGGGTCCCCGTAGGTTGAATGGGTTTTGGAGATTGAACGGGACCCACCCTCAATCGCGGCCCCCTGTTTGGCTTTTAGGTGATTAGGGAGATTGAATAGGCTCCGCAAAACACATATCTGAACCTGGATGCGTGGTGTTTTGCCCGAAGTCAGGGCAAACAGCACAACGAGAAGCGCGTGTGGGGTGTGGACACGGCCAAGTTGGAATATAATTTGGGAATTGAGCTAGGCCAGGGGAGTGGTGATGGGTACATGTAGCTATTTGTAGGTTGAGTAGATGTGCAGATGGGCGGGACCAAGTCTGGCATTCACTCGCCCGCTGCTCGCCTCAGCACTGCCCCAGTCTCCTCCCTTAAGAATCCACCACCAAAATCGCCTGGAATGGCCAGCGCAGGGAGGCCCATGTCCCCGCTGCCAGGCTGCTCCAAGTTCCCACTGTGTCGAGGATTCGTATCGGCATTCCGGCAGGTTGTACTAGGCTTCCGATCCTGCCGTGCGAATTTTCTCCCTTTACTAGTTTTATCGCATAAGTATGCCTCTGTTGATAGAACAAGCAAACTCGGTGTAAGTCCTGGCTGTCATTACGTCGGTTATGAGAAATGGGAATAGCCGGAAAAAGCAATTATATTGCTCGGACAAAAGGAAGTTTCTGGTGTTGAAAAGATCGCTGCAGACAAAGTCTGCAGCACAACGAACAACAAGAACAATGATTCTGGGAAGAAGCTTAGTTAACAATGAGTCTCATAACGTGACAAGTTTTGTGTGACTGCCGAGAGACCATATTACCACCTGGCGTAGTCCTCGCACAATCATTGACCCCGAAGCAAGTACATAACCATATATCACACGCAGCGCACACACAATGTGTGCTCGGGGGCGCACACGAAGATAGGTGCAAAAGATATGATAAAAGCCTTGATTTTCTACATATGAAATTGGTTGTGTGCGCCTCAATTTAAAGAGGGCGCCGGGCCCTGTGTATCGGCTGCGCTGATTCAATAATCCGAGCGCAGGGTGCCTGTTATACAGCTCCTTTTGGCACACGTGCCCTGTGACTAGTGCGACACCATAGCAGCCATTGCATGTGGGTTCGTCCTATTTATCCTTGGCGAAAGCTACCAGCTTCGACAATTTTTGCGAACTACAGCGATTGCATGTAAAGGCAGCGGGCTTAAGAAGTCGATGAAGCCGCAAATAGCCACGTTGGGGGAGCATTTTTGCCATTTGAAATTGTGGCAGCGTTTCCTTTTGACTGCGACGATCCATCAACTACAATGTCGATGATGTTTTGAATCGGCGAGGGCGGGCATTGTCGTTTTGTTCGAGGACTCCTGACAGCCGTATAATTGATCGCACTTGTCGCACTCGAGGCTCCGGCGTTGACCAGTACCATCAAGTAGCACATGTCAAACCAAATCAGTCCTCAGTGCCAAGGCTACCATTCGCCAGTGGATGCTTCTCGTGCTTGTCGTGTCACCTTCCGCCCCATCAAGAGGGACGTGATACTTTGAACTCATGGACCAGCAAAGCTCCTGGCCAAGCTAAAACCTTAGAAGCGTCGAGAATAGGCTCAATAAACGCATTCAGCTTCATGAATACACTCTTTTACCAAATGAGATAGCTTGCTAAAGAAGCACTTATTGTCCCACAAGCCTGGTGTTGACGAAGAGAAGTCAGACCCACAAGGCGGTGTGTCATTGGTCATATAAGTCCAATCGTCACTGGATCACAGGCCGCCTCGAGCTTCACTGTCCTTTGTTGCTGTGACGTGTTCTTGAGAAGTCATCAGGACCGTGCGAGTTCGTTCTCTCCTTCCCTCTCCGCACCCGCCACCCGCCACCACCACAGAGGCGCCCGCCGCCAAGCCACGATAGGCAAAAGCCAAGGCGGGCGGGTGCGCAGGGGCCGTGGCAAACCAGCTCTCTTCTTACCTATTATGGTGGAGGATTATCGTGGCATTTTATTACCATCCGCACCTTACGCTGGCCTGCCTAAACCGTCCTTCCTTCCTTTCTCTCTCTCTCTCTCTTTCCCCTCTATGACTGCCCTACTACTACTACCATACATACTATATTACACGCGCCATTACTACTTACATGCTTATTCTCAACCACTCGGCGATCTACAACCCCTACCAAGAGCGGGCAATCTACAATCCCAACTAAATAGTAGGGCCCGGGGGCGAGCAGACAGAGAGAGGGAGGGATCACAAGGAAAATATACGCCACACAACATGAATGGATAAGGGTTGGGGAACCCTACAAGGTAAGACCTCCTACAGCAGCAAGCGATTTAAAATATAAGAGAGGAGTAATAACTAACAAACCGTATTTAAGTTAGGTGGCGTACCTTGAACAGGATTCCTAAGGATGGCGCAGCACTGGAACCAAACACAACACAGCGAAGCGAAGCGAAAATAAGGAGCCAGGCCCAGCTATACAGGTAACCGGTTTAGTTACCAAAAGGAGAAGAAGAAGGGGAGAAGAAAAGGGGAGGGAGAGACCAGTCCCTGGCCAGCCAAGTGAAGATCAGCCTCAGTCTATCTCCCACCACACTTGGCTGGCTAGAGACTGCAGCCTTAACGGCCATGACATTAGCCAAGCCAGTGCATCATCGCAAATGCAGTCCCTGGCCAGCCAAAAAAGAGGAAGTCGGAAAAGTATCCGTTCCACTTGCTGGCCAGGGACTGCAATAGCTGCCTACAGAAACGTAAGTTAAAGGCATCTTACCTACATAGCTACATTTTAACCAGACAAATACTAAAGTAACCTAGAAGGCAGTATTA